>OX392527.1:47866400-50366400 GCA_947623455.1 Mimachlamys varia
GGTTAACATGGGTCCCGTACAACCACCACAGCGCAAGGGTAGAATGCCACAATACGCCAAAAATCAACTCAACCAGCTTCAAGAAAAGTTTGACGAGCTTGAGAGCATAGGTGTGTTCCGTCGTCCAGAAGATATTGGTGTTGACGTAGAGTATGTTAACCCATCCTTCCTCATAAAGAAACAGAGTGGTGGCTTCCGCTTAGTAACAGCCTTTGCCGATGTGGGTAGGTATACCAAACCCCAACCATCTCTCATGCCTGATGTGGACTCTACCCTGAGACAGATAGCTCAGTGGAATTATATTGCCATCACCGACCTCACCAAATCATTCTATCAAATC
The DNA here is from genome assembly GCA_947623455.1 of Mimachlamys varia. Taxonomy (NCBI): domain Eukaryota; kingdom Metazoa; phylum Mollusca; class Bivalvia; order Pectinida; family Pectinidae; genus Mimachlamys; species Mimachlamys varia. The sequence continues at coordinate 47,866,741 of OX392527.1, forward strand.
CCCCTATCAAAGGACTCCCAAAAGTATTGTGGCGTGGTCACACCATATCGTGGTGTCCGAGTCTATGTACGATCAGCGATGGGAATGCCCGGCTCCGAGACTGCCTTAGAAGAGCTGACATGCCGCGTGTTGGGACACCTTGTCCAAGAAGGTACTGTTGCCAAAGTAGCTGATGACCTCTATTGCGGTGGCAGCACTAGCGAAGAACTCCTGTCCAACTTTTCACAGCTACTTGAAGCAGTTAACAAGTCCGGTCTACACTTGTCTTCATCTAAGACGGTTATCGCTCCCAAGGAGACAACTATTCTCGGATGGAAATGGCGTCAAGGAACAATTCAAGCCTGCGCGCATCGCATCGCTTCCCTCGCCTCGTGCCAACCCCCAGCCACTGTGTCATCATTAAGATCATTCATAGGCGCGTACAAAGTACTAGGACGTGTCATCAAAGATTGTTCGAGGCTACTCTCTCCATTCGATGACATGACTGCCGGTCGGGAATCGAAGGATTCCATTACCTGGTCTGATGACCTTCTGGCGTCGTTCCGAAAAGCTCAAACAGCACTATCATCTCATCAGGCCATAACACTTCCGCGGTCAACAGACCAGCTGTGGATAGTTACAGATGGTGCCCTAAAAAGCAAAGGCCTGGGCGCTACTCTGTACACAAGCCGCAAGAATAAAGTCCTACTTGCTGGATTCTTCAGTGCCAAACTACGCAAGAATCAAAACACATGGATTCCCTGTGAAATCGAGGCACTGTCAATTGCTGCTGCTGTCAAGCACTTTAGCCCCTACATTATCCAGTCGACAACCAGGACATGCATACTTACCGACAGCAAACCATGTGTACAAGCACACGAGAAGCTGTGCAGGGGCGAATTTTCTGCCAGCCCACGCGTGTCTACGTTTCTGTCAACAGCTAGCCGGTACCATGTATCAATTCGACATGTAGCTGGAGCAGCTATCCTTCCATCCGACTTCTCAAGTCGCAATGCTCCAGAGTGCGAAGACCCGACCTGCCAAATTTGTGCCTTCGTGCAGCTCACGGAAGGCTGTGTTGTGAGGCACGTAACCACTCAGGATGTGTTAAATGGGTCTGTCAAACTCCCATTCACCAGTAGACCGGCGTGGACCACAATCCAGGGAGAATGCCCAGACCTAAGACGCACACATGCGCACTTAAAACAGGGAACACGCCCATCCAAAAAACTCACCAACATCAAGGACGTTAAACGGTACCTGCAGGTCGCTTCCGTCGCAAATGATGGCTTGTTGGTTGTCAAGAAGGACATCCCATTCCAACCTCGGCGTGAATGCATCATCGTCCCCCGCAATGTCTTGGAAGGCTTACTGACTTCTCTTCATGTCAAGTTGGACCACCCATCAAATCACCAACTCAAAACAGTGGTCCATCGCTATTTTCATGCTCTTGATATGGACAAAGCAGTTGAGAGTATCACCAAGGGCTGTCATCAGTGCGCATCTCTTCAAACCGTCCAACACTGTGTACAGGAGCAGAGCTCAAGTGAGCCCCCTGATAAAGTTGGATTCTTATTCGCCGCTGATATACTTAAACGTGAGCGGCAACTCATCCTCGTAGTTCGCGAGTGTGTTACATCATATACAGTGACTTCAATGTTAGATGACGAACGAAAAGAATCTGTACGAGACGGCTTAGTTCAACTATGCTTGGGACTGCACCCTCTTGATGGACCGTATGCTGTAATACGAACAGATGGTGCTCCTGGGTTCGCATCACTTGTGAACGACGAGTGTCTAACCCGCCATCGGCTACATGTCGAAATCGGTCGCAGTAAAAATCCTAACAAAAACCCAGTAGCAGAAAGAGCTATTCAGGAGCTCGAGAACGAAATCCTTCATCAGGACCCTACTTGCAGAGCTGTAACCCCACTATTGCTCTCTTTAGCCACTGCTCGCATGAATACTCGTATAAGGAATAGAGGGTTATCCGCTCGTGAAATGTGGACACAGCGTGATCAGTTCTCGCATCAGCAACTAAAGTTCGATGATCACAATCTTATCATGTGCCAACACGATCTGAAAATCGCGAATCACCCACATAGTGAAAAGTCCAAAGCACCATCCAACCGTTCACCCACATCTGCTCATAGTTCAGTAGGTGATCTTGTATACCTTCACAGTGACCGTAACAAATCCAGTGCGCGGGACCGGTATTTAGTCGTCTCCAATGATGGCCATTGGCGTAACATTTGCAAATTTGCTGGTTCTCAGCTACGACGTACATCATACCGTGTAAAGGACTCCGACCTCTTCAAAGTACCTCCAACGACGCTACAACTTGATCATAGAGAAAATTTCTCCGAGAACGGAGATGGATCGTCAGGGGAGGATGATACAGAGACCTCTCAAGAATACCATCCTCATCAGCTTCCTCCCAACGGTGATTCCATGATCAATGAACTGCCACAACCTGAACAACCTCCTGACATACCGTCCATTATTTCAGACTTACCTACCGTTATGCAGACAGACAAATCTAGTGAACCCCCAGTACACCCTACCAGACCACAACGACCACGGGCACCCCCAAAATGGATGGATGACTATGTTACTTAAATATATGCGTATATTACCCAGTCATGGTGCTCTCATGACATCTGACTCGTTTAGTGTTTATTGAAGTTTTATAACAATCACAGTACAGTATCAATATTCATTTTCGTCATATGCAAGATATGCGTGTGTATGTACAAGGGCAGAATAATCCCTTTCTCCACCTGAGGGCAGTCTACCCTATGACGGTGTCATATTAGTATGTACAGCTGTTCTTTTTCAATGGAAAAAAGTGGTAGCGCCAGTAGATGTATAGACCGGAGTTAGTCCGGCCGTACTCCGGCTATTAGTATGTACCCTTTGTTGTTCCGGCTATTAGTATGTACCTATGTTTGTTCCACTTCCGTTATAAAGTTTCACACCACGAGTTGTGTTGCGGTTGTATGTTGTTCTCTTATACTGGCGTAGATCAAAAAGAAAACACTGAATCAGCACTTTGTGTCACAACTTGTAATATTTCCCATGATGATGCATATATACAATATGTTGTCCCTTGTCAAAACAAGGGTTTTCAATGTTACATTTACATGCTGATTAACCGAAAGGCAAATAAACTAAACGTGTGTACAGTATATCTCATGTAAAATATAGATATTAAAATCTTGAACTTGAGCAAGGCTATAAAGTCAAATTAGAGAAGTTTCTGAAGTGGTCTCTTATTACAGGTTCAGTTGAAATGAATATAACTGTAATGGGAAGTTTTAAACGTGGCCCTTATGACAGGTGATTTCTGTAAAGAGTTGGTCTCTGAATCAGGTAATGAAAGCACTAATGAAGCCTTGCTTAAGTCCCTGATTTGAATTACTTTATTATTGGTGAATAATTCAAGCATATTAACACATAATATGTTGATGACCTTCATATAGGAAATAATACGAAGATTTTAACATCTTGAATATCTCCAAATACCTCTGTGTCATTTCATATATTAACACATTTTTTTTTAAAATATGCAGTTCTTTCTTTCAGGACCATTTTCAAGAAAAAATGGCCTTCTATATATCAACACAGAAATGGAAGTTAAGAAACAAATGGCCTACATTTACCTCCTGGAGGTGCGAGGAAGATTCAAGAATCAAATTCAACGAACATGAGCTAACTGAATAGTGAAACATCTTACAAGTCAGAATCAACATTTCAACAAGTGGAAGTCATGTCATTTCTACACAAGGAAAACAACAGGGATTCAGATGTATGGAGAACAGAAAATATAGTCCTGGAAAATATTAATCATTAGCCATACAGGCTATGGGACCAAATCTGTTTAGCACTAATGAAGAATACTGAAATAATTCAGAATCCTGACTACAAAAACAACCTAAGAATGGTAAGAAATGGCGTCAGTTAGCCATGATTAATGCTCTAGTCATTGGTGTTTTAACCTCAATACATAGCCTGTATATTTCTCTGAATACAACACGAACTTGGAAGTACACAATGGTTGTTACTGTACATCAAAGCTCCGCCTGAAATGCTATTTGACAGTAAACTTATAAATGCTCGTATTTAACTATCATATAAAGCAAGAATTAAACAGACCATTGTATTTAATACCATTTAAGTATTTTGGTATAAAATTCCCACACAAAGCAACCAGGATTAAAGTTCAATTCCCTGATCTAACATGAAAATGTATGGAGTCACCTGCTGACCATATATGGGTTTTCTTTGAGTAATCTAGTTTCAACCCACAATAACAACCCTGTATGCTAACATGTGGGCCAAAAAGAGGAATTTATGTTAAAACAACATATATTCATTTGGAAAATTCAAATACACCAAAACTTTCTATTAAACCTTAAAAGAATGTAAGCATTTCAAACAACAAGGCCACATATTTTAGCAACAAGAAAACAGGAGTGTAGCAATGCAAGCATAAAGGAACATGGTATTGTTATATCAAAACTGGTACATTTAGTTCACATTGTTGTGGACACATTTTACTACAAAGTATATAAATGATTTCAACAATTGTATTTGTAAATGAAAATGATCTTGGGCCAAAATGAATTCACTTGTATTTCCACTAAACATCCTTCATCCTCAAAGTTTTTGCTTTACATTTTTAAAGAATGACAGTGGTTATATATTATCATTTAATGTCAATAGAAACTTCAGGTTACATTTAGGTATGAAAATGTAGGGAAAGTAGAGTTAGCAGAAACACAAGATTGTTTTTGTTTTGGCCTTATTATGACAAAATTCATTGTTGGTAACCCAAGGTCCTGACGGCTGATGCTCTCTGTCTATGAGCGTCAGGACTGTGGTTTACTGACACCGATGATGGACAATATTGAGCCTTTGAATTTACAGTTTCATGATGACAATACAGTCGAACCCCGTATATGAGTTATTAACCAGGTAATTTTAAGTTTTTTGTTGCTCACAACCAAACTTCTTACAAAACATTTGAACTCATTTAACTCGATTACTCGGATTCCTTTTTTCCCCAGAGTCCCCTTAACTTTGAGATACATTGTACCTATGTAACACAATTCAACTGTACTGTCACTGTATACATTGTTGATAATGAAAATCACCAATTCTCGTGATCAGCAGGCATGTTCTTAATGAGTCCTTGAATCCTTCCTAGAATGATTTCATTTGTACTTCGGCAGTTGTCAGGTCCGTAGGGTGGCTCTATGTATAAGGCATCAGATATGGAAAGTATCTCGCCGTTATTCCCCGTTGCAGAAACTGGAAGAAGATTCTTCACCAGCCATAGCTTTAGAACATTTCTTCGTCTTTCTATCTCCTCCTCTGAGAAACTTTCCTTTTCTCTCGTTCTAAAGAGCATGTCAAACTTATCTTTGTGAGTTTGTGTCTCGCTGTTGAGGACGGTGACGTTTCTGATCGCGTGGCCCATCACGATCTCCATTCTGGTCCTTTCTTCTTCAAACAGGAAGAGCACCATGCTTTCGGAGACAGGATCTACGGTGTAAACCCATCCTGACCACTCAGATCCATCGTCTGTCACCACCAGAACCTCTTTGTTAACATACTGCGTCCATTGCTCAGGGTCTTTGTGAAATATGGGGTGTCTCAGCACATCGTCATTTTTAACGTCCGACATTTTGATATTTTTTTTTTCACAAGAGCATGTAAAGATAAAACAATATAAGTGTTCTAAGTAACAAAATTATCCACGATAATATCAAAATAGTTCACTGATAAAAACGTTAAGTTGTCAATTCTGTCAAAAGTCTCAACAAGATATAAATGTAAAAATGTTGAGTAATGAATATATAAGTGATTCAGCGTCAATGAACACACAATATGTGATGCAGTTTGTTATATATGCGATCCCCGATATCCAGTATAAGTCTGTTACTGAGAGAGGTCAAAGGTCTGCATGTGTTTGTACTTCTGCAGTAGCTCAGTCTTGACAGCTAGTTGGTTTCGCAGTACGTCGATCTGTTTAAGCTGCTCTGTCTTGCTGTACTGGATTCCTGGCATTTTCTCCACACATTCTCGTGCCCTCTGTAGTTGGCTCTTCAAATCTGTCATCTTCTGAGACACATCATGCGATTCTTTTTCAATACTGAAAAAAAAAAAATATAGATAGTTTTAATTATAACTAAATATATATATAATATCAACGGCATGGTCTAGTATATGTACTGGATCTGAACAAACAAATGTTTGTTGGATACATATTACTGGAATGTATTGATATGATCATTGAAGTAATAGCGACAGTACGGACAAATAAATTGTCAAATTTTCAAAGCTATCCGCCCCAACATTTATTATTTATATTGACTTTAAACTTATGTTTCCCAGCTTTATGTATATTTTGTGTATGTTTTGTGTGTATATTGATCAACTTTAAAAGGGGCAGATTGCCTTGAAAATTTGACAACTTTTTTGTCCATACTGTCGCTATTACTTTAACAATCATGTATAAAATGAAATAAATATACATGATTTGGTATAGCTCCCTTGCCCGCCCTATCTAGCTTACATAAGCCACTATAAAGCACTTTATCATACATAGATGCTATTTATACAAATGGGCACTTCCTACTACTGGTAGTCTTATCAGCAGGCCTGCCATCTGGCATTTAGTATTCTCTCTGTGTGTTTGCTGGAAATGTATTGTGTTCTGTTGGTAGTTGAACTGTGCTTCTAATGATATCTTTTATCCTTGAATGCTTTAGCACAGATACATACCGCAACATTCACCCCAGACCATTTTATTTCCCACCTGTCCTGGGTTGTTGAGAGTTGTGTGAGCATAAAAAAACTTTCTCTGAATATTCCAAGCTTACAATGACTTCGGGGATCAAATCCTGGGCGTCTACATGGAAGACTGGGGTGTTGAAATTAACCACTCTACCAACCCACCCATACAGTTCTAAGAGACAATCTGTAATGTCTGTTATATACATTTGTATGAAGCGATTTATTTTTTGTTCTATCATTTTTTTAAGCATTTTACTGTTTTAGTTGGCATCCATTGGCAAATTATTGCCAACTGGTCAAGAACAAAAGCAAATGTTCTTTAATTTAGTCCAATTGGGATTCATGTTGCACAATTCCATCTAGGGGCGACAATCAAGCTTCCAAAACAAAATGCTGTTTATATCTACCAGGTAGTAGAAAAGCCAGATGATTTAGAACAGTTTTAAATGGGGTTTTTTTTTCTCCCAAAATGTTGGGACTTTTTTTACTACTGGGTACCACTTTTCTTAAGACATGAGTTCATCAAGTGACAATAGTTTCGATGTCAATTTCTATGTTTCCTAAATTGAAAACAGCTGGCATTATGTATTCCAAAGAGAAACAGTTTCAAGTTTAGAAACTTTTTTTTCCCCACAAGGTTATCATTCAGATATTTGAAATACATGTATTTTCTTAGATAAAATATACCAATACCAAATATATTGGGAAATAAAAGCTCCAAAACGCATGAATTAGGGATGGTTGACTTCATGTGAAAATAGCAACTCAAATGATAATCCTTTACAATATAAAAATTGTTTGATGAACTTTTAGCTGTAATGTTCACATTGTAAAAGAACAATCTGATTGAAATGCAGATCCATTGTCACTCTGTTATTCTCCCCATAGATATTATCTGACAACATCCCAGGGGTCATGTTCTGGTGACCTTTTGCATCACTGCTGCCAATATACTGAATGCGAATGTTTGTGGACGAAAAAACTTACATAATCCTATAGATCTGTGTGTTTAGTCATTTTGTCACAACAAGCTAATGTGCAATGTTGTGACGAAATGACTTACTGCAGATGACGCTGTCAACTGTCATCAATTAGAAAATTCTACTAGAGTGTGAAGTTAAGAGGTGACAAAGGTCACCAGAACATGACCTCTTATGGGATGTTGTCAGATCAAGTGAGAGTAAGGATCTGCATTTTAATCAAATTAGTATTAAGACACTATGTTGAGTTGCTAAACTTTGTGCCTTTATACAAAATAAAATTAACTAAAGATACATCAACATTAATATGCACCAGCTATCATAGAAGAACCTCTATGGATTGTACTCTTTGATTTTTCACATAGCTGATATTGTTTCAGTGAGATTTTAGTTACATATTAACTACTTCTATGTAGTTTGTTGCATTTATTCCATGATATCTGCATTTATATAAGTTAGGTAAATGACATTTTGGCACTGTAAACCTTTTATTCAGTTACTGTATTTCAATTTATATTATAAGCACATACTTAATGATTAAAATGTTTATTATAGTTACACCCTGGGGTTTATCAGGGGGTTAAGGAAATTCTACAGGGGCAATTTTGGATTATTTTTTACATCGTTTAAGTTGAGAAAGAGTCTTCAAACTGACTCAAAAGCTACACTGATAAACCCCTGTGTAGGCTGTGTCCTATATATAGTAGCAAGCAGACCACGTGCACTTAGGTCTAAATTTTCCAGTCTTGTGCCCACTGTCCAGCCAAAATATGTGTTACACAATTTTCTGGACTGGAGACCAGTCTGCATTTTTTTTTTTCATTTCTGTTGCAAACTTTAAATCATTATCATAACATTTGAGTCAAGTGTATTACATGTATATACTGTGTTTGTCGTAATTAGCTCCCAGGGTGCATAAAAAAAATCTTCCAAAGGGGATCATTAATAGGAAAACAAAATTAGGAATCTGTTTGAAAGAATGGGTAGTACAGGTAGTTAGGTACTCATGATGTGCAACATTATTGTCATCAATTTGAGTCAATTTGTAAATATATAACTGATATTTGTGGGTGTTTTAAATATTCTTGTAAACATGAGCAGCAAGATTTGTCATACCTTTCAATAGAATCTTCTAAATGTGTCACGATTGGTAGTCTACCGTATACTAGAGGTGCATATAATTTCTAGTTTTGTACTGTTTTGACACCAAGATACTGCATTTTTTATGTCCATGTCAATACAGCATTATTACAATGTGCAACACAGCAGGTGAGGTTTTTTTTAGCATATTTTTCTTTACATGACGTTAGTGAGCTTAACAATAAGTTTATTGCTTTAATCATTAAATATCCAGGTAATGGTAATAATTATCAACAACATTGCTCTTCTTTTACTCAATGAATAAACTAACATTCCAACTTTTGAATTGGATTCAAGAGTTTAAAAATAAATGCCTCTTTGAAAACAGGAATTTAAAAATAATTTATTTTTTGAAAAGAAGCTTTATTTGAAAAATTTCAACTCAACAGGTTAAACAACCCCAGGCCTCTATATTAATTATTTTGAACTAAGTGATGTTGGTCATGAACAGTGATGTTTTTAAGTGAATGGTCATTTTCTTTCTCCCAGAATGGGTAAAATATTGACAAAAAATAAGGAACGAAACAGACAAAATATAAGTATCCTTTTTGTCTTGTTCTCAAAAAATAATTGAACACGACGAATTTGTCCATTCTCATTATTAGTGTTTCATAATGTTACCATAAGGTGACAGTACCCAAATCGGATCACCAAACCATCATTTTATTCATTCATTAAAAAATCTGATGATGAATTATATCCATTAATGGTTGCATCAAAAGAAGAACATCAATGGGTGTTTTTACAAAAAAAAATAGCATTCGAGGTTCATGTTGGATATTTATAGAACGCTCTGACGTCACCAATCAGCGGTTAGATATTTTGGGAATTTGAGGACCAAAATCGGGTCAATACTTGAATTTTGCAGTATTTTACATTTCAAATTAATACTTTTGTTGTAGCATATCAACATTTAATGATGTCCTTTAAAATTTATATGAAAACAAGTATTTCTATCAGGTGGATTTATTTTTATTGTTCAAAACAGAACGCATAGTCGTTGCACGCGCCATTTTTTTCAGAAACGTTACAAAACGCAAAGTTTTGAGATTCAATAATGTTTTATGGCATATTTAAACTAAAAACTAATGATATGTGGACATAAAATGGTGTGTGACTATCTATAATAAGACTATATTATTGTTATAATTAATCTGTTGACACTGTTGTTGATTTAGAAGTATTTTTGAAAAAAGTGATCCGATTTGGTACAGTAGTGATCCGATTTGGGTCCTGTCACCTTAGTTTCTATTGTCAAATTTAATACTTGACTAATGGAAATAATTTTCAAACTAAAAACAATAAATCGATATTACAGTATTTTCGGAAAATTCTTATTTAATGTCTATTAAGATTTTCTACATTATAAAAGAAAATGGTAAAAAAAAAATAAAAAATATCAACGCCCACGTAGGGACTCGAACCCTAGACCCTCAGATTAAAAGTCTGATGCTCTACCGACTGAGCTACGCGGGCTTCATACTGGTCTAGAAATCAATTGCAGTCATAATCCACGGAGTTCGTAAAATGTCTTCATGTATAGACATCATTATTTATAATATTTCTAAATTCTTCGGACTTAAGTTAATACTAACAATGTTTTATCATTTACAGACGACCATAACTTTGTAATGAATGCTATTTTGATAAATCATTAAAATAATACGCTGTAAGTCGTCTGTTATCGGTGGTCATGAATGAACATACAGCGTCTTGGGTGGTGATTTGTTAGACAGCAATATACAATTAAGACAAGAAGATTTTATAACAATGAATTAACAATCATAATTACCTTTTTAAAACGTCACAGACTAAAGCCAAGAAACTCAATTCATTTTCTGCCGCTTGTTCAGCCATCGTTTGTAAAACGTACTGTGAGGACAATGTTATCGTATTTTCGTATCAGACAAAAATAAATGAAAATCAAAGCTAGACCTTTATAGGAACAATAAAATAACATTATTAATTTGCAAAAATATTTTTGTTGCGTTGATTTAATGATCATTATTGCATATTTATTTATACGAAACTACAATGAAGGAGGTGGTCCCTGAAAGTCATGTGACTTACTTGTTCAAAATGGCGACCTACGAATGGTTTGTTATGATTTCTAGATATCGAAAATATGGTCAAGTGCATCGTGCCTGCTTTGCTTTATTCTTGCTAGCATGTTTAACGCAATAGAATTTGCTTCAAAAGTTTTACAACAGGCTTAAATTTTGTTTGAAGCAGCAATTGTATATATGAAAATTTAGTCATTCTCATTCTGTTTTGAGTCTAAACTTATTTACTGAGGGAAGAAGGGGATATATGGTGGCATATGCGGTCTGATGTTTATATATCTGTATTCATTATTGGATATGTATATTAATTGTATTGATTGTATACATTATAAAGTGCTACCTGAAAGTTTCTTGGCGCACTGTGTGTACATTGAATTGTTAGCCCATAAAATAATGAATACAAGCTTAAGTTTTGCAATTTCCTAAAGATGGTTGGCCAATTGTCAGTGGCAATTATTGCATTCTGGTTGTATAATTTAAAACATGTCTCAAAACCTAGAAGTTGAAGGGACGGTCAAGGAAGTAACATTATGCTTTAGAGTGGCTTATAATTAGCAAGGTGCTACATCAAATTTCTAATATTAAATTAATTGTTATTATTCATAATAACTTTATTTTCCACAGTCATTTTCAGCTATACTCCTGAAATGGAATATTTTGTATTATATCTAATGATTTTCTTCCCAGGGTTCCAAGAAAAAGAAACTACCTTCTAGAGGCTAGAAAGGAAAATCTACCTCTAGAAGAGGCGACAAGTCATCCTTTGAAAACTATCAGTGTATGTATCGATTTTCATAAATGAATTTCCACTGATTTATCAAGCCACAGTTGCTTGAGTTTCTGTCAGGAAATAAACTATATATATTATATTAAATTCTGTAATGGACAGTTCCATATATATATATTTTTTTTACTGACAGAAACTCAAGCAACTGTGATCAGACAGAGATAAAATATAAAAATTAGAATGAATGACTTTTAACTTAATTTGATAGACAACTAATGTGCAATGGGTGTTGGTTGTTACATTCCGTTTGCTTTACACTGGTATTGTTACCATCAATCTTAAAATTATCATCCTTGTTATACCCTCATTTTTGAAATCGTGGTGTAAGTCATGACTGCTATACATTCTCTGTTCTTTTACACAGTTCTGTTTCTTATAAAAGTTTAATGACAAAGACGGATACAAGCCTGAGTCCAAACAAAAATATATTTTTTGTGTTTCCCTATCTACCCTAATGTTTTGTGCCTACCCTGAACATTTGAAGACAATTTTCAAAGAAATATACAATTTATTAAGTTCAAGATAATTTCTCTGTAAAATTCATATACAATTTATACTTGTTAAAATAATAATTGTTGCTGACCTATACTAATTCTTTCCAAACATGGTACAGGAAACAAATATTTTTATTATGCCTGGCCTAACTAAAGATTTGTCAAAACACAACCAGATTGGTTTGAACAAGTGGCTAAACATCTTTTGGTTTTTTTTTAGGTTGTAGAAGTAAAAAGCACAGAAAAGCGTGGGACCCCCATGAAGGGAGGTGGAGCCAGCAAAGCTGTGAAGCAGGCTGAAATGCTGGACCCTTTGAGCTCATCATTGGAAGGCTCTGACCCACTGTCTATGTTTGCTGCTGAAGTCCAGACACAGTCAGCATCAAAGGCCCGTAGCTCCAGTCTGAAGGTACTCCTTAAGAAAAACGTTTTATAAATACCATTATCATGTTTACAGTTTAATAAATAAGAGCTGGGCTTGTGACCAATGGGTTGTGAGTTTGAGTTGCATCGAAAAACACATAGAAACACAAAGCAAGTTCCTGGGCTGAAAGACTTATTCTATACCACAAGATTACAAAAGCTGAAACTACTGACACTGGCTTATAGGAGATCATGCATTGACAACATGAATGAATGCTACAATATACGGGCTGGGAAATAAGATCGTAAAGTGTCAGACATCTTTAAAATTAAAGAAGGTTCATCCACATGTGGGCATGATTTGAAGATTTATAAAAAGCTTTCAAAATTAAATGTTAAATTTTTTTTTTCACAGAGAAATGTCAACGTATGAAGCAATGTTCCATTCAGTGTTAATTTGTGATTACAAATTAGATAAACATCGGAAAAAACCAGCCACAAAGATATTGTTTTAAAGAAAAATTAGATCTGTAAATGTTTCAAATTTTTTTAGGTAATACACTGTTTTTTTAATTCAAGGCTGACTGTCACAGGATTTGTTAAATCCTATTTTGTCAGAATAAAATCAAAGTACATGTATCTCTGATTGTAGCAGACTAAAACAGGTGATCCTAGTGATGACCTGGATGAGACTTTTGAACCATGGAGTGTCAAAAAAGCCAGCATCCTTACTAAGTACAGTACCTCTGAGAAACTTTCCATCACCACCAGCTTTCTGTCTGCATCAGATAAGGAGAAAGGTATGAACATGATATACAAAATTAATATATAGTGCCCTGCCTGTAGAAATGAAAATGAAGGAAAGCTTTTGATCTGAAATGACAATCTTGTTTGATAGATAAAAGTATTACACAACAGGAAATGTACATTAATTGAGCACACCATGACAAATCAGAAGGACATTTCGGAATATTAAACTTAAAAGCAGTATATTTTAATGAGATAGGTTATTTAAATACTTCTTAACACAGCTAGAATTCACATCTCGGAAGAGTGTTGAGTGCTGTACTATGATTCTTTTTGAGACATTGTCATGTAAAGCTGTTCCCATCATCTGGAACTTAAGATATTTTCGATTGTAATGGTAGATACATATAGTCTCAAAACTGTTTACATGAAAAGTGCGGCATAAAAATAATTTCTTTCTCTATCTGAAATTTTCCCTGGGGGGGGGGGGGGGATCAATTAGCCAATTCTTTCCCCGGGGAATAAATCAGCTAGCCAATTCTTTTCCCGGGGAAAACATCAGCTAGCCGACTCTTTCCCCCGGTGAATAAATCAGCTAGCGAGATTCCTTGTTTCATTGCTAGTCTACTAGTTTCACCCAGACAGAAGGCTTTATCAGGACCCTCTTGATGAAACTGGTAGACCAACAATGAAATGAGAAAATAGGACCAGTTTGCTGCATTGCGATATCATAATATAAACAAAATAATGCTAAAAATTAAAGTACTGGTACATGTTTGTCAATTGTTCATATTTTCTGATGGAAATCATGAATCCTCGATACCTCAATATCCAGGGATTCATGATCAGCTCGCTTCGCTCTCCACTCTACTGGAATATGTCATGGCAAAATTGAAAGCACACAGATAACAGTTTGGTTGGTCTCAGGTAAAAAAAAAAAACAGTCAAGTTTTACCATCATGCATGGGTGATAGTTTTCCGTTTTGTGACGGAATTCCGTTTTTTGACACGTGGATGGTCAGTAAATTTATTTCCAGTTTTTCAACTTTTTCTTACTTAAATTTATTTTCCATTTTTAAGGTTTTTTTACTTTAAATTAACCCATGATCATGTGACTGCGAGATTCTTTTGATGTACATCAAAGGGTCAAACCAGTCTCCTTACCTTATTAACAATGTGGCTCACACAGAGCCTTCAGTTTTGCCATGAGATATCCAGGGTGTAGAGAATGAAGGTGATTGTAACCCCTGGATATCAAGGATGGTTACTGGAGTGTAAAGAGTGTTGGTGAGTGTAATCCCTGGATATGGAGGATGGTTACTGGAGTGTAAAGAGCGTTGGTGAGTGTAACCCCTGGATATCAAGGATGGTTACTGGAGTTTAAAGAGCGTTGGTGAGTGTAACCCCTGGATATCGAGGATGGTTACTGGAGTGTAAAGAGTGTTGGTGAGTGTAACCCCTGGATATCAAGGATGGTTACTGGAGTGTAAAGAGTGTTGGTGAGTGTAATCCCTGGATATGGAGGATGGTTACTGGAGTTTAAAGAGCGTTGGTGAGTGTAATCCCTGGATATTGAGGATGGTTACTGGAGTTTAAAGAGCGTTGGTGAGTGTAATCCCTGGATATTGAGGATGGTTACTGGGGTGAAGCAAGTGTAAGTGAACTAGATATAGAGGATGGTAATAATGTGTCTCCTGTTACAGTTGTTATCAAGGCAGTGACGGCCACCACAGTGACAGATAAAGTGAGAAACAGACTCGAACAGTTAGATGATTTTGAAGAGGTTTGTTTATGATTTTTATTTAGTTTATATACTTGTTTTATACTTCGTGTAATAACAAATAACAAATTTGAAAACTTCAGATTTGAAGAGATTTAGTGCATGTACTTACATTAAGCTATTTGATAATTCATTAATTTTGATATGAAAAATATCCTTGGACTATTTAAATGAAGTCTGTTTAACTGACTGAAATGTTATTGAAACATATTTTACAAAATGAATTTAGATTATTCGAAAGTGTGTTCTCCATCCTTTCCCAATGGATTTGTGAATTTCTAGTTTAATAACTAAATTGTCTACCCAATGCTAATATTTGTTTGATAGATTTCTAATGATGATGTTTTGATAATTTCATTGACTGTTCTAGGGATCAGTTCAGGAGATGTTGAACCTTAGTCAGCAGGATTATGTGAACCGCATTGATGAACTAAATCAGGCATTGATATCAGCCTGGGACAACGACCAGAGGGTGAAGGCTCTCAAGATAGCCATCCAGGTAGGTTGTTACACTAAACTGTTCAGGTATGGTGTTACACTAAACTGTCCAGGTATGGTGTTACACTTAACTGTCCAGGTATGGTGTTACACTAAACTGTCCAGGTATGGTGTTACACTAAACTGTCCAGGTATGGTGCTACACTAAACTGTCCAGGTATGGTGTTACACTTAACTGTCGAGGTATGGTGTTACACTTAACTGTCCAGGTATGGTGTTACACTAAACTGTCCAGGTATGGTGTTACACTAAACTGTCCAGGTATGGTGTTACACTAAACTGTCCAGGTATGGTGCTACACTAAACTATACAGGTATGGTGCTACACTAAACTGTCCAGGTATGGTGCTACACTAAACTGTCCAGGTATGGTGTTACACTAAACTGTCCAGGTATGGTGTTACTCTCAACTGTCCAGGTATTGGGTTACACTAAACTGTCAAGGTATGGTGTTACACTAAACTGTCCAGGTATGGTGTTACACTAAACTGTTCAGGTATGGTGTTACTATCAACTGTCCAGGTATGGTGTTACACTAAACTGTCCAGGTACGGTGTTACACTAAACTGTCCAGGTATGGTGTTACACTAAACTGTCTAGGTGTGGTGTTACACTAAACTGTCCAGGTATGGTGTTACACTAAACTGTCTAGGTATGGTGTTACACTAAACTGTCCAGGTGTGGTGTTACACTAAACTGTCTAGGTATGGTGTTACACAAAAATGTTACTGTATGGTGTTACACTAAACTGTTCAGGTATGGTGCTACACTTAACTGTCCAGGTATGGTGTTACCTGTTATCAAGGTGTAATATTACACATCTGGAACAATGGATAGCACTTTGCCTTTCCTTAATATTTGAAAGTGTCGTCATCCACAAAACCATTTAGGTGTTCTCTGGGTACTTTGATTTTTGCCTCTTGCAGACTTACATCTTGGCCAACAATATAAGTTGTTTCATTTAATTGCTGTAAAATACTTCTCCATTATCCCGTATCAGTTCTCTCATTGGTACGTATATGTGGTATTTTGGAAGTTTTGTTGGTCACAAGTACAGTAGACTCCACTTAATGTCACGTCGGTTAATATCACTTTTCGGTTATTATCACGTTTTCTTCATGCACCGTTTTTCCTGCTATATAATCTATGTAATGCCATTCTTTTAATATCACTTGTTTCCAGGTGGATTTCGGTTAATATCACTTTTTTTTGGCCACTGTCATACAAAAATTACAGGTAAATGTTAGAAATAATTTCATATAAATGCCCCGGGGACCCGAGTTTCACACCTGAACTCGCTATGTAAACAACACCGTGGTCAGCTGCGTCTTTTTCACACCTACCTGATCACTGCAGTACTAGTCGAACAATAGATTGACTTGGCAATTACCGGAGCAAAGATTACACCTTTGGGTGAGGGAACCCATACTTTTGTAATCTTATCTAGAAGTCTAACGCCATGTGTTCCTAACACGAGTTCTATTTTTCATTTCAGCTCGTCTAAGATTGAATTCACGTTATCGTGGAAGAAGGCTTACAAGTGGATGGTCTTCCGTAAACATGACGAAATATTGATTGAAATTAAAATAAAAAGTGTCTTTTAAACAATAAATGTCCAATTAATTAATTTAAGCTAATGTTCACGTAAAATGCGAAGATATCGTCTTTGTTTTGATTTTTAAATAGCCGAAGTACGACGCCGACATGCCGTGATTCTAGGCCGGCTGGTGAATAGGCCTAAGTGCCGAGACTAAATATTATCGCGTGGTTGCTTTATTTGCATAGAGGTCATCCAATGAAACGTCACGTTTCAAAGGTAAAAGTTCAATTCGCGGTAGCGGTGTACAACCGACAAACTCAGTGAACACGATGTCGCACTTGCAGCGAATATCTAAAGAAATTAAACAAACAACAGATTTCACAAGCGAAAAACCAGTATACATATCAAGATAACGGTAAATATTAACAGAGTGTCATGATTTTAAAACACGAATTTGATGCAGAATACCAGCCACTTGTATGCCTAACTTTACATCACTACTGCAGTAAACAATCGCAGTACGTTTCGTGTGAAGCTAGCCTACTGATAATATTACGTACGAACAATATATATATGAAAATGTGTGCATTCCAGAATAAAACCAAAGAATATACTGTCACCGGAGTAAAAAAACATTGTTAGTGATAAAATATCTTTATTCAACAATCTTCTCTGTTGAGTCACAGCACTACGACATTTAACCAAGTCCACTTCCGGTTTTGAGGACTGAAAAATGTCGGAAAATACGTTTTCTTTTAATATCATGTTCCGGTTAATATCATGTTTTCCCCGGACAAATGAGAAGTGATATTAAGCGGAGTCTACTGTATTTGTATTCATCTAATCTGATTTTTGAGGTTGTTGATCAACGTAATTCCATGAAACCTTTCGTTCTTTAGACAACATTAGAAGTTTTTGATTTGAACTGTTTTCACTTTTGATTTATACCTTGATGGGCTGGCTGTAAAGCAATATGAAAGAAATTGTACTGACTTTTATATTTCAGTGTTCCAAGTTGTTAGCAGACACATCAGTGATCCAGTTCTACCCCAGCAAGTTTGTCCTTATCACAGACATACTGGACACGTTTGGTAGGTGTTATAAAGTCTTACCATCACCAACTTGATTAATTATACCCCTCCACTTAGGTAAGAGGGGTATGTAATTATCACTTTGTTTGTGGGTCTGTGACGACCTTGTGTACAACATATTTAAAAATGACCTGGTCAGATTTCGTTTATATTCACTCCATAGCATCACACTATCAAGTGGTCATCAATTATCGTTAAAGTTCAGAGGTCACCCTTGACAACTTTGGGAATAAAATGCTTGTGTGCACGATACACATATTTATTTCATATTCACTCCATAGCATCAAACTATAAAGTGGTTATTGGTCATTGTTAAAGGTCAAAGTTCACCCTTGACAACTTTGGGAATAAAATGCTTGTGGGCGACATACACAAATTTAATTCATTTTCACACATTAGCATCACACTGGAAAGTTCTATACCTGGTTAGATTTTGAAGGTCATCAGTCAAGGTTAAAAGGTCAAAGGCCAAACTTTGTTGGGGTTGTATCTTTTTGACCCCCACTCACTGTGCTATAATGCTATCGCCATATAACGACACCGCCACTTCTATATACTGTATATGTTTGTGAAATGTCCGTTTTAAGGAAGTAAATGAAGCAAAAAGTTTTGTATACTGTATATGTTTGTGAAATATCTGTTTTAAGGAAATTAGAGAAGAATTTTTTTTTTCGTAATTACAGGAAGATTGGTGTACGATAGGCTGAAGGAGAAGGCCATGTACTACCCTCCTGGCAGTGGAGTCCCAGTCAAGTTACCAGGTAGCGATTTCTGTTGTATATGCTTTTAAAGTGGAATAGGTTGTGGTGTGGAAATTTTCGCTTATTTCACTGACATTAAATCTACGCAAATACATTGTAAATTCCAGCAAGAACATATTTAACTCCACTCAAATTCTACAGTCAGTACTATGTATAACAATATCTTCAGTACACAGTGCAAAACAGTATGACTGACAGCGCAGAAGTTTCCACACAAAAATTTGAAGCTCAACTAAGCAAAGAAATTCCACACATGAAAAAATTGGCTTTTACAGTACATTGTGTTAAGAAATCCTCCACTTAAATTGCCTTGGGTTATGCATGTACCAGGGATTGAAACCAGGAAAGTATCCCATTAAATTTACCCTATTTCTATGCACCCGTAATGTAATGTTTTACTATGCCATAACTCTTATAAATTCACATTGTTGTTAAATCCCCCATCATTGAGAGGGAGGCGCCCTCATTTTAACAAAATATTCCCTCAAAACTCCCTCATTTAATTCCAAAGTTGCATAAACTCAAAATCTACATCCTGTGGTCAAATGATCTCCTAGTTACTGCAGTATGTGTGCAATGATCATATGTGTGTCTGAAACAAATGAATGCTTTTTTAGCGTTAGGTTGTTTCATGAAAGAGAAAGATAAATTAAGAAATTAGTTTCAATCATATTACACACACTCTCTCTGTCATTGGAAATGTGGAATGAGAGAGATGTCCCTCATTGAAGGTTTTAGTGGTTGACACCTATGTCTAAAGTCTCTTATATGATTTCTTGCTTTGCATTCTGCAGACAATTTCACGCCTGACCAGGTACCAGAGTCAGCAAAGGAAACATGTCGGAACTGGTTTTATAAGATTGCCTCGATACGTGAGCTCATTCCCAGGTTCTACGTGGAAACGGCCATACTGAAGTGTTACAGCTACCTCAACCAAGGGTCAGTATTTCTCCTTGACTGGGGAACAAGTTAAAACTTAACACTCAAGTGATGATATACAAATGTTCATTATTATATTACATTTTTTAGGGTCTCTTTGATTATCGTAGTAACTGTGATTTCATAGAGATGCTGTTTATCTATAATGTATCTTATTGTTATAACTGTGATATTGTTGAAATACATGTACAGTAAAACCTCACATACTCGAATCCGGTTTACTCAAATACTTCTCATTCATCAAACAGTTAATTTGGTTCTGACCTAGTTCGAACATATTCAACAAAAATCGGATTACTCGAATACCATGTATTCCTTGAACTATTGATCAGGTCTCCATGAGTTCGAGTAAGTTGGGTATTACAGTATACCTCGAACTATTGATCAGGTGTCAATGAGTTTGAGTAAGTGGGGTTTTACTGTATTCCTCAAACAATTGATCAGGTCCCCACGAGTTCGAGTAAGTGAGGTTTTACTGTATTCCTCGAACTATTGATCAAGTCCCCACGAGTTAGAGTAAGTGGGGTTTTACTGTATTCCTCGAACTATTGATTAGGTCCCCACGAGTTAGAGTAAGTGGGGTTTTACTGTATTCCTCGACCTTCTGATCAGGCCCCCACGAGTTAGAGTAAGTGAGGTTTTACTGTATTCCTCTACCTTCTGATCAGGCCCCCACGAGTTAGAGTAAGTGGGGTTTTACTGTATTCCTCGACCTTCTGATCAGGTCCCCACGAGTTAGAGTAAGTGTGGTTTTACTGTATTCCTCTACCTCCTGATCAGGCCCCCACGAGTTAGAGTAAGTGTGGTTTTACTGTATTCCTCTACCTCCTGATCAGGCCCCCACGAGTTAGAGTAAGTGGGGTTTTACTGTATTCCTCTACCTTCTGATCAGGCCCCCACGAGTTAGAGTAAGTGGGGTTTTACTGTATTCCTCTACCTTCTGATCAGGCCCCCACGAGTTAGAGTAAGTGGGGTTTTACTGTATTCCTCGAACTATTGATCAGGCCCCCACGAGTTTGAGTAAATGAGGTTTTACTGTATTCCTCGAACTATTGATTAGGTCCCCACGAGTTAGAGTAAGTGAGGTTTTACTGTATTCCTCGAACTATTGATCAGGCCCCCACGAGTTAGAGTAAGTGGGGTTTTACTGTATTCCTCTACCTTCTGATCAGGCCCCCACGAGTTAGAGTAAGTGGGGTTTTACTGTATTCCTCTACCTTCTGATCAGGCCCCCACGAGTTAGAGTAAGTGGGGTTTTACTGTATTCCTCGAACTATTGATCAAGCCCCCACGAGTTTGAGTAAATGAGGTTTTACTGTAATCCTCGAACTATTGATCAGGTCCCCACGAGTTAGAGTAAGTGGGGTTTTACTGTATTCCTCGAACTATTGATCAGGCCCCTACAAGTTTGAGTAAATGAGGTTTTACTGTAATCCTCGAACTATTGATCAGGCCCCCACAAGTTTGAGTAAATGAGGTTTTACTGTAATCCTCGAACTATTGATCAGGTCCCCACGAGTTCGAGTAAGTGAGGTTTTACTGTATTCCTCAAACTTTTGATCAGGTCCCCACAAGTTCGAGTAAGTGAGGTTTTACTGTATTCCTCAAACTTTTGATCAGGTCCCCACAAGTTCGAGTAAGTGAGGTTTTACTGTATTCCTCGAACTTTTGGTCAGGTCCCCATTAGTAAGAGTAAGTGAGGTTTTACTGTATTCCTCGAACTATTGATCAGGTCCCCACGAGTTAGAGTAAGTGGGGTTTTACTGTATTCCTCGAACTATTGATTAGGTCCCCACGAGTTAGAGTAAGTGAGGTTTTACTGTATTCCTCTACCTTCTGATCAGGCCCCCACGAGTTAGAGTAAGTGGGGTTTTACTGTATTCCTCGACCTTCTGATCAGGTCCCCACGAGTTAGAGTAAGTGTGGTTTTACTTTATTCCTCTACCTCCTGATCAGGCCCCCACGAGTTAGAGTAAGTGTGGTTTTACTGTATTCCTCTACCTCCTGATCAGGCCCCCACGAGTTAGAGTAAGTGGGGTTTTACTGTATTCCTCTACCTTCTGATCAGGCCCCCACGAGTTAGAGTAAGTGTGGTTTTACTGTATTCCTCTACCTTCTGATCAGGCCCCCACGAGTTAGAGTAAGTGGGGTTTTACTGTATTCCTCGAACTATTGATCAGGCCCCCACGAGTTTGAGTAAATGAGGTTTTACTGTATTCCTCGAACTATTGATCAGGTCCCCACGAGTTAGAGTAAGTGAGGTTTTACTGTATTCCTCGAACTATTGATCAGGCCCCCACGAGTTAGAGTAAGTGGAGTTTTACTGTATTCCTCTACCTCCTCATCAGGCCCCCACGAGTTAGAGTAAGTGGGGTTTTACTGTATTCCTCTACCTTCTGATCAGGCCCCCACGAGTTAGAGTAAGTGGGGTTTTACTGTATTCCTCTACCTTCTGATCAGGCCCCCACGAGTTAGAGTAAGTGGGGTTTTACTGTATTCCTCGAACTATTGATCAAGCCCCCACGAGTTTGAGTAAATGAGGTTTTACTGTAATCCTCGAACTATTGATCAGGTCCCCACGAGTTAGAGTAAGTGGGGTTTTACTGTATTCCTCGAACTATTGATCAGGCCCCTACAAGTTTGAGTAAATGAGGTTTTACTGTAATCCTCGAACTATTGATCAGGCCCCCACAAGTTTGAGTAAATGAGGTTTTACTGTAATCCTCGAACTATTGATCAGGTCCCCACGAGTTCGAGTAAGTGAGGTTTTACTGTATTCCTCAAACTTTTGATCAGGTCCCCACAAGTTCGAGTAAGTGAGGTTTTACTGTATTCCTCAAACTTTTGATCAGGTCCCCACAAGTTCGAGTAAGTGAGGTTTTACTGTATTCCTCAAACTTTTGGTCAGGTCCCCATTAGTAAGAGTAAGTGAGGTTTTACTGTATTCCTCGAACTATTGATCAGGTCCCCACGAGTTAGAGTAAGTGGGGTTTTACTGTATTCCTCGACCTATTGATTAGGTCTCAATGAGTTTGAGTAAGTGAGGTTTTACTGTATTCCTCAATCTATTGATCAGGTCCCCACAAGTTCGAGTAAGTGAGGTTTTACTGTATTCCTCAATCTATTGATCAGGTCCCCACGAGTTAGAGTAAGTGGGGTTTTACTGTAATCCTCGAACTATTGATCAGGTCCCCACGAGTTAGAGTAAGTGGGGTTTTACTGTAATCCTCGAACTATTGATCAGGTCCCCACAAGTTTGAGTAAGTGAGGTTTTACTGTATTCCTCGAACTATTGATCAGGTCCCCACGAGTTAGAGTAAGTGAGGTTTTACTGTATTCCTCGAACTATTGATCAGGTCCCCACGAGTTAGAGTAAGTGAGATTTTACTGTAGTTACTTTTATACATATGTTTGTCACAAGAATAGCACTACAGTGCTTATGTATGTTATTATGTTACATGTACACGGCGTTAAATAAAGCCTCTTGACTTTTGAATATGAATCAAACATTTAACCAATGATAGCTAGTACTTATCCTATCATTGCCTTGGTCTATCCGCTTCATCAACAAATAAGAAAAATGATCAAAACCTGTCAAAGCTTGTACTCCCTCTTTGTTACACGTTTCTGCCAACATATTTTATTGATCTATAAATACAAATGTTAGTGTCGAAAATGTTGAAGGCTACCATTTGGATACTTCCTGTTGAGAATAGAATGATTCATAAACTGAAATTGCTGTTTTTACAGGGAGTACAGAGATGCGTTGAAGAGACTGATGGCCATGATTAAAGGTATTGGAGACCCCCTGGTGGCTATCTACGCCCGCTGTTATCTCAGCAGGGTAGGTAACTCTGATGTTAAAATTTAATAGATAACAAAAGGAGAGAACAAACTCCTAATTCCAGGCTTCCATATTGATATAACTGTATTCATACTTGTACTGCATAGTTAGAAAACCAAGTATTCATGTTAGTAAGCAAGTGTGAAAGTTTGGTATGAAGTTTGACCAGTACTGACAAAATATTCGGAATTAAGCAAAGTCTTCAAGTAAACTTGTTCGAGATAATGAGGTTTGACTCTACTATACTATATCAGAAATCTTGTAACTTTACCTACCCATACTGTACACATTGGAATTTTCATGCTTCTACCCTTCAAAAAGTTCTTGGTAAGAAAATTTGCATATTGATGATATGGCTGAAATATGTGGGTCAGACTTTGTAAGCAGTTTGTATGTGCATGAAATGAAATGATGTTTTTAAGTACTTATCTGCCCCCCCCCCCCCCATCTACGACAGACTTGTGCTTATGTCACTCCTTCAAGTGACGTAGCCACGCCACCTAGCATCCACTACTAGAGTGACCAAGATGGACAGTGGCCATCGAAAGCTCTCGGTAAGCTTGGAAAGTATGTTATGAGTAAGCGTTTATATATAACCTTAATTATCGTTGATTACTTTTGAACTGAATGTTTAAAAAACTTGCCTGAATATGTGTTTGGTCCTGTATCAGTAAATGCTGTTTGTTTCTCTAAAGGTTGGGATGCTGATAGCTCCGACGATCTCCGACCACCTGATGCCTTGTTTTGATGACTTCCTTGCCTCGTATACACAAGTAAGTCCGACGATTAGGTCATTTTGAAATGAACCCCTTTTGTTTCAAGTTCACCTTTTACTGGTATTTTAACACTTTGCCAGCCACTTTCAGTATTCAATCTCAACACCTGCCTCTGGCAGTGACTTAAAGACCAACTTATTTATTGAAAATACTTTTATTTTCTAAATCTTTATGATCCAAGGCAAGACTGGTGAAATGGATGAATTATATCAACGTTTAATAATATTTATTAATTAATATTATCAACAATCTGAAATAGATTACAAACTTTGGATTTAAAGATGCAGTGCTGAATTTCTATACATGTAGTATGATTTGGAATATGAAGGCAAACAGAAAAAAAATCGCATTTCTATTATAATGATGGTGAAAATTTTGAGTGTTGAAGTTACTTTTAACTAATTCACCCCTGAAATTTCATTTTAAATTGTTCCAAACTTTGAAGTGGAGGAGTTTAAATGTGTCTTGAGGGGATGGGTGAAAGAGAAATTTATATAAACAACAGTATGCATTAAGTGCCGAGAAATGTCTACTTCCGTCTTCTAGGTTTCAGGGAAATACCTACAGCTACCTACATACATGTCAACCATCCCTCATTAGGAGGGAGACTCCCTCATTTTGACCAAAATTTACCAATCTCCCTTGACATCTTCCTCATTTAAGTCCAAACTCACACAAACTCAAAATCTACGTCCTGTAGTCAAATGAGATCCTGTCTACTGCAGGCTGTGTCTTATGACCATAATAGTTGTATCTGGATCAAATAAATACTTTGTGGAGTTAATTTGATACATAATAAGGGAAAGATAAATTGAGCAATGCAGTTGCAGTCGCATTTCACACACTTTCTCCCTCATTGGAAATGTCGAATAAGGGCGACCTCACTCATTGGAGGTTTCAGAGGTTGACACCTATGTACCTATACCAAAATCTTCCGATGGTAAATTCTATAGTAATTAATAATTGTGTACACATGTATGTTAATTTGTTAGAAATGATTTCAGATATGGCTCATACACAGGTTAATTTCTTCATGTCAATTCAGATCAAATTGAGGTCAATTTTAGGTTAAAATGTTTCATGTCAATTTAAAAAAAAAAAAGAGCAAAAAAAAGCTTAAAATCGACATGAAAATTTCTTCACTTGAATTCACATGAATATTTCTTCATGTCAACTTGACCTGAAGATTTGTCTCAAATTGACATGAAAATTTCAGAAATTGACATGCAGACTTTTCATGTCAAATTGACCTGAAATTCACCTGAATTCACATGAAGAATTTGTTCAGATCATTTTGACATGAAAAACATTTCAGGTCAATTTCAGGTCAAAATCAAAATGACATGTTGACTGTGTATAGCTTAATATTGCTTAATTGGTAATGAAATAAAGAGTTTGAATCAGTAAGTGATGTCACCATGTCTCTATTCCACAGATCCAAGGCGACTATGTACAGAATGTACTAGCCATGCAGAAGCTGGAGATGCCTAAATACCTGACGCTGTTCTCCCCGGCCCTCGACTGGCTGCTGCAGTGTATTGCCAACAAGTCTTCGGAACAGACCCTCATGGACGTCCTGCAGAGGTTCAAAAAACACTGTAAAAGGTATCCTGTTGATATACCATAGTATGGTACTGTGATGCTTATGTTATCTTGTCTTTTGTTTGACAGGTATTAGGTCAGGTAACTTTATTCTGGAGATAGAGGATTAGTAGTGTAGGTTGTGTTTTAAACATGAAATTATGCCAAAATATTTTAGCCTCATAAAATGTCATCGGTGGTTGATGTCACTCTCTATGAAAAATATGGAAACTTATCGTTCATATCAAAATGAACCATTTTTCTGAAGAATATTTAAGATAATTTTTTTTTTCAATTTTAAGAATGTTCCCCATTACAAAGGACTATATATGGTTTTAGCTGTTTTTGGCCCCCAAATCCATCAAATTTTAAATTTTATTATTGAACACTCAAATAATATTATTTTAAATATAGATTACATCCTTCATGCAATTGTAATAATATTTATTTGTTATTGGTGCTATGGTTGCCATGGTAACCATCCGAAATATGCATAAATTATGCAAATGTAAATATTTGGTCTATTTTGGTCAATTTTTACATAGATTTTCACACAGCAACCATAGAGCGCATTCTTGAACAAAGTTTATATTTCTCCTAAAGATGTGGTATAAGTGCCCACATATTCTCATTTGATATTAAGTTTGTTCAAGAATGCGCTCAATAGTTTCTAATAGAAAAACTATCCAAAAAGTGGCCAAAATTGACTAAATGGTCAAATTTCCCTAATTTATGCATATTTGAGATGGTTTCCATGACAACCAGAGTTGAAACAACAAATAATTATTGTTTAAGTTTTATCAGGGATGTACTCCATATTTGAAATACATTAATTTGAGAGTTCAATAATTTGCTTCAAAATTTGATAATTTTGGGGCCAAAAAAGGCCCAAACCATATATAGTCCTTTTGATTGACGTGGCTTTAAATCTCTGTAACTGCAAGGAAGCACCCATGTCAAATCTTACAATACTGTCAATGCGGCCGCCATGTTGCGACCAGCAGACAGAAAATGTCTGGATTGCAATGAGTAAATAACGAATTGACAGACAGATATTTGTAAAGATAAGGTAAAAGTTTGACAGTGAAATTAATAATATTGGAATATTTCATTAACAGTTGTTTTGTGTGATGTCTGATTTTGAAATGATTACCATGTTGATTTATGGGTCATCTTGGATATATACAACAATGAACATATTAAAATTCACACATTGTGTATGTCCAAAACTGGTAAACCTATTTAAAGGCCCAATATACGTAACTTTTGGCAAAACTTGAAGCAAAAATCAAACCTATTGATAGTTTTTGTCAAGATTAACTGATATCAGCAATATTCAAGATGAATTCTTACGCTGTTACCGGTACAGCAGCAGTTGAAACTCGGTATTTGTAAACACGAGTTCATTTTGAACTGTCTTCTAACTTCGGCTTGTTGTGTTTAAAGTGGGCCCCATCTGACTTATTTTCAATTCTTTGGATTTTTCTGTCCAGAGTTTCTTGTTAGTTACCATTCAGGTTTACTTCGTTTCAGGCTCATTTTTGCATGGTTATCAACAGGATTTTTTTTCCAGAATTTTTCAGAATTACGCAAAATTTCATGAAGTTACGTATATTGGGCCTTTAATTAACCCTAGTAATGCTGTATTGTTCCATATGGGGCAACAACAAGCCCTGTTCTTTGTTGATATATGATATGAATTCCTGTTTGAATACTGCTTGCACCACACAGAATTAAAAAAAAAGAAAAAAAAAAAGATTTGTGCTAAAATTAGAGAATTTACTCCAATCACGATTTTAGAATTGAGATGGATTGGACTAGGTATTATAAGGGGGGGAATACTGCCTATGTGGTGAGCTAGCTTTCCGGTCATGCGGTACAACCCTGGGACCGGCTCAAGATAGCTAAGCAACAGTGAGCGTACTCAGTAGTTGGATGGGTCACGGCCTGCATGTTGCAATTGGTATCAGGCATAAGTAATAAGAAAAGTAATGATTTGATCCGTAGGAGATTGTTTTACAATATAATTACTGTTTTATCAACATTACACCCTGGTGACTGTTTTATTGTTTTGTGTAAATTTCAGTGCTCTGCTGCTGAACTCCATTATTTCCGCGTTCAAACCCGAGTACATCGCTGTCAGAGCCGGGGAGTTCACAGAGATGATTCGTGAAAGTGAGGATACTGGATTCCCAAAGGTATTACATCACGTAGCAACCCTCGCAAAACCCCGAAGTATTACTGCTGATACTGTTTCATCTACATAAACATTGAAACATAAATATGTCAACTTTTATAATCAGCCAGACCACACCAGATTGGTTTCATTTTGACGTTAAAAATATGACGATATTTTGTTTGGAAATATGGATTTTATGTAACTTTTGTTAAAAGGATGTGAAAATACTACTGAAAGAAAGAAAGAAAGAAAGAAAGAAAGAAAGAAAGAAATACAGCCAAACCTTGTGATCTTGAACCCATATAACACAAAGATCCTGTTTATTTCAAAGTGTTTTGTTCATCCCGGCCAAACTTAATACTGTAACTGAACATTTGATCTCACTTAACTTTAATACTCAGATAAGTTTTCTCACAGTCCAGCCAACTTTGAGATAATGATGTTCAACTATATATACATTGAATGTCGGGGCACTCTTACTAATATCTGTGATAACACTTTGTAAATGCATTCACATTTTTAATATGTTTCTTTGGCAGCATCTGTTGCATCGAACCCTTGGACTTTGTCTTGTTATGGCTTCTCCTCCCGAGGAACAGAAACTGACCGTCCTAAATGAAGTATGGAAGGCGGTCATGAAACTCAAAAACCCTGCGGTAAGTCTCTCAAAAATTAGACATATGTTCGTAGAAAATCAAAATTAGACCAATAATTACAGAAAAACCCTGGTTCAGGTGTGTTAAGTTCAATTGCATATACTTTTCATCATCAAGTCTTAGTTTTGGTACCTAAATATGGTGTTAAGCGGGAATGAGTTCTTCAAATGAATATACAAGTTAACTTAGACATGTTGAATTAATTTTTTAAGAATGAAAAGAAAAACCCAAAAGGAACACTACCAGTTTTCTATGCAATGTCATGCTATTTCATGTGATACAGTTAAATAGCAATTTTGCAGTAAATCTTATACACATCCATAGAATTAAAATTAAAATTAATCTATTGAATAATTAAAATTGTATTCTTAAAGAACGTGACACAATATTAAAATTTGTACCTTTTTGCAGGATTACATTGGCAGTGCAGAGATTTGGATTGAGTATGTGGTCATAAACTTTGGGGTAAGTACATAATTCTATGACACTTTATGTATCTTCTGTATGTTTGCAATGCAGGGTCCTTGTGGACATATAATGCATTTGGGGGGGTTGGGGGTTGGGGGGTTGGGGGGAGGTGCATGACACTTAATAGTACTGGAGGCCAGCACTGACTGAGGCCTTGAAGGTCTCAGTTGTGGTACTGATGACTGTTTCCTCGTCAAGCAGGTTCCATACAATGGTGGTGCGTAATGAGTTCTTAAATTCTTTTGTTTTTGCATATGGAACCCTGAATCTCCTATTGTGGTTGCAAGATAGTTTTTCAACAGTGTTACTATAGGAGAAGCCACTGAGATCTTTGGGTGTATTGTCCGTCGTTCCCTTTCTGGTGTTAGAAAGTTAGAAATGTAAATTTGAATTAAACTTTGAATTAATAATTTGAAATATAATTCATTGTTATTATTTTTATTATTTTTTGTCATGAAATGCATCAAATATTCATTCTTTGACAATTATCTTTGATACATGTACTAATGTATCTTGTGGCTTTGAAATTACATGCAATATATTTGAAAACATTTTGATCTGGACTTGATCAAAACAAGGTCTTGAAGGTTAATACACTTGAAAATCTGAATAAACCTTTCAACCCTATGTGGCTTAAGTAGACTTTACTGAGTTTTGATCTGGATAGGTCTATTATAGTCTATAGGGGTGAAAGTGTGGCGAAATTGGTCCACCTTGCTACAGGGTGCTAAAGTCTCAAGTGGGCGACTTATGTGTAAATATTGAGATACATTTGGACAAGTCGGCCACTGATAGAGATCCTTAGGCGAATCTAGTCGTCTTGTTTTAATATTGTGATGACTTTGGTCAAGTCGACCACTGATAGAGATCCTTGGGCGACTCAAATCATCTTGTTTTAATATTGTGATGACTTTGGTCAAGTCAGCCACTGATAGAGATCCTTGGTCGACTCTAGTCCTCTTGTATTAATATTGTGATGACTTTGGTCAAGTCAGCCACTGATAGAGATCCTTGGTCGACTCTAGTCCTCTTGTATTAATATTGTGATGACTTTGGGCAAGTCGGCCACTGATAGAGATCCTTGGTTGACTCTAGTCCTCTTGTATTAATATTGTGATGACTTTGGGCAAGTCGGCCACTTATAGAGATCCTTGGTCGACTCTAGTCCTCTTGTTTTAATATTGTGATGACTTTGGTCAAGTCAGCCACTGATAGAGATCCTTGGTTGACTCTAGTCCTCTTGTATTAATATTGTGATGACTTTGGGCAAGTCAGCCACTGATAGAGATCCTTGGTTGACTCTAGTCCTCTTGTATTAATATTGTGATGACTTTGGGCAAGTCGGCCACTTATAGAGATCCTTGGTCGACTCTAGTCCTCTTGTATTAATATTGTGATGACTTTGGGCAAGTCAGCCACTGATAGAGATCCTTGGTTGACTCTAGTCCTCTTGTATTAATATTGTGATGACTTTGGGCAAGTCAGCCACTGATAGAGATCCTTGGTTGACTCTAGTCCTCTTGTATTAATATTGTGATGACTTTGGGCAAGTCGGCCACTTATAGAGATCCTTGGTCGACTCTAGTCCTCTTGTTTTAATATTGTGATGACTTTGGTCAAGTCAGCCACTGATAGAGATCCTTGGTTGACTCTAGTCCTCTTGTATTAATATTGTGATGACTTTGGTCAAGTCGGCCACTGATAGAGATCCTTGGTCGACTCTAGTCCTCTTGTATTAATATTGTGATGACTTTGGTCAAGTCGGCCACTGATAGAGATCCTTGGTCGACTCTAGTCCTCTTGTATTAATATTGTGATGACTTTGGGCAAGTCGGCCACTTATAGAGATCCTTGGTCGACTCAAATCATCTTGTTTTAATATTGTGATGACTTTGGGCAAGTCAGCCACTGATAGAGATCCTTGGGCGACTCTAGTCGTCTTTTTTTAATATTGTGATGACTTTGGGCAAGTCGAGCAACAATTGATGCTATTGCCAGCTGTTATTAGTCATTCTACAACTTAGAGCGTCAGTAAAAACACAGGTTTTTATTGCTCCAGTCTCTGCCATGTTTGTAGACCATTGTAGCCTGTATTTGGTTTATTGATAGCGAATATAAAAGTAAAACTAATTCAGAATATCTTTCTAAAGTATTTGATAGTACTGCATGTTGCAATAATAATGATACTTGATCGCATGTGATTGTTGCAGAAGAGGGAGGTGAACACTATCCTAGCCGACATAATCAAACACATGACCCCTGACCGAGCATTTGAGGACTATTACCCACAGCTCCAGTCCGTCGTCGCCAAAGTTGTCACCCACATACACGACTTCTCTGCGCTCTTCGCGTTGGTATGTTTAAAAATTTCGGCCCAATAACAGGGCTCTTTTTCATCCTTCTAGAAAAAGTTTTGAAAAAGATGTTTTTCTTTAAATGTCAAATAATGTCAATGTTGAAATGTTTTTTGAAATTAATGTATTTTGTTTAAATGTATTCATCTATAAATAAACATACATGTACTGGGACACCATTTATTGCTGACATTAGTGAATCGAAAATTTCCCTGCTACATCCTTTAATATAAAAAGAATGCTTTTCATCGGCAATCTTTGATTCTTTTCCTAGAAACAAACTACGATCAGTGTTTGAAATGTATAAAATATCCTCTAAGCCCAGTCCGATCAGTGTTTATTTAAATGAGGAAAACTTTTAAGGTGTTTGCGTAAGAAAGTTACTCAAATTTAGTTCATTTAGGAAATTTCCAAACATTTTCAAGAATTTGCTCCTATAGAAAAAGTTTCCAGACTGGAGCAATTGGTGGCCAATCGGTAGTGCTATACTTTGTAGAGATTTTAATCTGTAATTTCTGCACAAAGCCGTGCCCTTGACCTTGAAGGTGTTGAGGTATAAAAATAACTAGCCATTAACCTCTTTTTTCAGACCAAGTTCCTACCATTCATAGACATGTTCCAGAAAGAGGCTGTCAAAGTCGATATATGTAAGACAATCATGGAGGCTTTCTCAAAGTAAGTCAATGTTTGTATTTACTCCATTTGTCATTATTTGATAAAAAAAGTTGTATTGCCATATCCATTTATTAGGTCAATATATATCCTCTTCGATAATGATATTGCCATATTGAACTGAACACTTTGAGAGAAAAGCTACCTTCACTTGTAAGTTTACATCAGTAATACATAATATTTCATGTTGTAGTGAATATTAAATTATTATAGTATTTTGTGTCTATTTTCAGACACCAGTCCGAGCCTACAAACGATCCTGTGATAATAAATGCTTTAACTTTCATCTGTAAAACCATGCATGATTCCGTCAAGTAAGCACTATAACTTTTAACTGTTGAACCATGCATCATCATATCAATTATCATGTCAATTAAAACTTTCATCAGTAAAACCATGCATGATTCGGTCAAGTAAGTGGTATATATACTATAACTTTTAACTGTTGAACCATGCATTGTAATATCAATTATCATGTCAATTAAAACTTTCATCAGTAAAACCATGCATGATTATTTCAAGTAAGTGGTATATACACTATAACTTTTTCTGAACCATGCATCATAATATCAATTATCATGTCAATTAAAACTTTCATCTGTAAAACCATGCAAGATTCTGTCAAGTAGGTGGTATAGACACTATAACTTTTTCTGAACCATGCATCATAATATCATTTATCATGTAAATCAAAACTTTCATCAGTAAAACCATGCATGATTATTTCAAGTAAGTGGTATATACACTATAACTTTTAACTGTTGAACCATGCATCATGATATCAATTATCATGTCAATTATAACTTTCATCTGTAAAACCATGCATGATTATTTCAAGTAAGTGGTATATACACTATAACTTTTAACTGTTGAACCATGCATCATGATATCAATTATCATGTCAATCAAAACTTTAATCTGTAAAACCATGCAAGATTCTGTCCAGTTAGTGGTATACATACTATAACTATTAACTGTTGAACCTACTCCTACAATGTTAGAGGTTGGACACGACGAAATACTTTTTGACCGGCACTGTGTGCTTCAATCTGTCTGTTTTTCTGTAAATGTTTTTCTGTAAATTATAAATTTTATTTATAAAAACTCAATAAAATCTGTCAATTATTATATAATGTAAATTATAATTTTTGTGTGTGAAACCATGTATCATTCTATTAGTTATCCTGTAAATTAATTATCCATCATGTAGATGTGTATTGATCATGTTTGTTCAATTTGACCCACAGTGCACTTACCCTGGCTGATGAGAAGAAGATGGTTAGCCACCTAATTTCTAATTTTGTTCGGAAGATTTCCTTTGGGAAGGACTTCGAACAGCAGCTTAGTTTTTATGTTGAGGCGAGATCTGCTTTCACAAATCTGGATCTTGTCTTAATTCAACTTGTACAGGTAAATACAGTCTGACATTTTAACCTAAATGTACTTGATAGCTCTTGGCCCGTCTGGTCCAAGGGAGATAACTGCTAAGGTAATGGGAAACCATAATCTGCAAAACTTGATGATAATTATCATAAGTTTGTTTTACATTGTTATTTGTTGTGTAAATTTAGGTTTAAGGGAGAAATAAAAGGACTTGTAATAGAATACCAAAAATCAAGAAAAGAAAATTAAATTTAATCTTCACATTTCTTAAAGTAACTATTTAAAATGATTTAAATTACATTTAAACTTTTATAGAGTTAAAAAATATAATCTGTTGTAAAATTAAGTTAATAAGATTAAATAAGTTTCCAATAGAATGTAAGTGTAATAGTTCACTGTTATAAATGTTATTTTGTTTATGACGATTGTTTACAGTAAACTAAAGTGTTTTGTCATGTGATTTTCAGAATGTAAACAACTTGGCCATAGAAACACGCAGAGTTGTTAAGGGTAACCATTCCAGGAAAACAGGGAACTTTGTACGGGTAAGATCACTCAACCTTACAAGAAATTTAATATTTTGTCGTGTGCATGTGTGTACGTAACATGAGACATTTATAGCTGTGAAGAGCTAGTCTTATGACAGAAATTACTTTCTGGTATTAAATTGTGTGTTAGCAGCCATGGTACTGCTATGTTGTTAGCATAAAGTTAAATGATCTCATAAAGTCATATTATCTTCAGTAAGATTTATCAGTTTGGAAATATGTATTTTGAATTGAAGATTTCCTTCACACAAAAATATTTTTAAGTTTTTAATGTGTCAAAATGTTATAAGACTGACTATTTCCTTTGTTAAGCAAGCCAATGAAAATTTATTTCCGGTATCAAACTTGTCAAACTGACTTTGTGACCAATATCTTTGTTTCACTTTTTCTCAAACAACATACACATTAAAGACTGACTGGTCACTTTGTCTTCATCTGACTGAAAATAAAATACATCGGACCACTTTTTACTCTTACTCTTTATAGGAGTATTTACTCTTTATAGGAGAAATGTCCTAGGTTGAGTTTTATCACAGCGTTGTACAGTTTATCGTCGGAAACGCATCTGATACTGTTCTAATGTTAAGTGTTAAATGGCCTAGAACAGACGAAGACTCTCTTTCTCTCAAATAGAAGAACCCACAGGTTTTCTTGGCAGGTGATGCCGCCACCATGTTTGTTTGTATGGTATAGCTTCAAACGGGATATTCCGGCCTGATGTAACAATGGTAAAAGAAGTGATATGATTGGCTACTATAATTAAATTGAATGAAATGGGTCGAGTAAAATTGTTTACATGGGACCTCTACTGGTTATTGATCACACTATGACTAGTGATATGTCGACGCATCTGATGGGGTCCCGGAGTACCTATCTGTAGTGAAGACAGAATTAGATTGGAGACAAGATTCTTCCTCTGTTCTTGCCCACGAGACACAAATGTTACAGCGGCTGTGACTCTGGTTTCCGATGATGTGTACAGATAAACAATACAAATCGCTAACTCAGTGATAGTATTCAATATGGGTGGTAAAGCGTACTTTAGATATCCCGTTGAACCTGTCGTGGGTACAGGTGTATACACGAGGTCTCGCCACAAAATCCAGGTAATGTACAGTTAAGTAGTGAACCCAACACAGAGGTTCTTCCTCCGATGGTCCGATGTATTTTATTTTCAGTTAGAGTAAGACACAGCGACCAGTCAGTCTTTAATGTGTTTGTTGTTTGAGAACAAAGTGAAACAAAGATATTGGTCACAAAGTCAGTTTGACAAGTTTGATACCTGAAATAAATTTTCTTTGTGAAGCTGAAATAAATAAGAATTTAAGAACTAGATCTACATACTGACCTGTAATGGTTTGATCTTCCCCGATAGACCTGACCAACATATCCAAATCTTTTGTTTATACAGGCTTGTGCTGCGTTCTGCTTCATCACGATTCCGTCACTACAGTCCGCCATGGCCCAGCTCCACCTATATCTCCTGTCTGGTCAGGTGGCCCTGCTGAACCAGTGTTACAGTCAAGGTTTGTTCAGGGATAAATAAACAATATTTAACTCAAGTGTTCCCATAATCTACTCTGAAGAGTTTGAAAGTCTATTGATGAAATACAACAAGTTGAAATGGATACACTACAACAAGTTTAAATGGATGAACTACATCAGTGGAAATCATTATAATTGACACACAAATGTTAAAAGTTGCACATTACCATGCTGCAGATGGAATGCTTGAGATTTGAAAACAACTTTTTAGTCTGCTCAGCCTCAGCAAAAAAAAAAATGGGAATACATGTAGTCAAATATAGATTTTACTTTGGTGCTACACCGTTTCTTTAACCCCCCCTACTCACAAATAAAATATAAAAAAAATACATTAGACACAACTGTACAATGCATATATCAATAATTCTTTTAAAGAATGTTTGTATGTCCTTAATGCATAAGTATGAAAATTTTGAATAATTATGACAGGTTTTTGTTTATTTATAATACACACAACTTACAGCAGATTGTATCATGTTACAGGGGATTCATGTTTATATATGATACACACGACTTAAGCAGATTGTATCATGTTACAGGGGATTCATGTTTATATATGATACACACGACTTAAGCAGATTGTATCATGTTACAGGGAATTCATGTTTATATATGATACACACGACTTACAGCAGATTGTATGATGTTACAGGGGATTCATGTTTATATATGATACACACGACTTACAGCAGATTGTATCATGTTACAGGGAATTCATGTTTATATATGATACACACGACTTACAGCAGATTGTATCATGTTACAGGGAATTCATGTTTATATATAATACACACGACTTACAGCAGATTGTATCATGTTACAGGGGATTCATGTTTATATATGATACACACGACTTACAGCAGATTGTATCATGTTACAGGGAATTCATGTTTATATATGATACACACGACTTACAGCAGATTGTATCATGTTACAGGGGATTCATGTTTATATATAATACACATGACTTACAGCAGATTGTATGATGTTACAGGGGATTCATGTTTATATATGATACACACGACTTACAGCAGATTGTATCATGTTACAGGGGATTCATGTTTATATATGATACACACGACTTACAGCAGATTGTATCATGTTACAGGGGATTCATGTTTACATATCATACTCATGACTTACAGCAGATTGTATCATGTTACAGGGGATTCATGTTTATATATGATACACACGACTTACAGCAGATTGTATCATGTTACAGGGAATTAATGTTTATATATACTACACACGACTTACAGCAGATTGTATCATGTTACAGGGGATTCATGTTTAAAGGCCGCCATATCATTGATTCCGGATGTACCGAAAAACCTTGACCTTGACGGAAAGACAAGGTCATCGGAGCCCTTCCTCGTCGAGTTTATTTACAACTTCCTGTCCACGTTATTATCAGTTCCAGTAAGTTGTTTATCCTGTGTAAAATGAATCCTTGGTAACGGTGGAACCTGTGGAAACTGGTATCAATTTTACCCAGAATTCTCCCTCAAACTATACATCTAAGTCTTATATTGTTTGATTTCCAAAGAGTTCCGATCTGACTTTGTTAAGTATGCATAAGTTGAAATCAAGAAATTATTAAAGGAAAGCTGTGCACCTGTTTTTTACCTGAAAAAAATTTTCTTTGCAGGAAAAGGTTTCTTTTCTACAAAAAATGATTCTAGTACAATCAAATTGGATGAGATTTATTTTGTAGGACAACCCTGACTCGGGCGTGCTGTATTTGTTGCGTGGTCTCCTCAACATCCTACAGAACTACACATGGGAACAGAGCACAGACACGAAGGTACAGATCTACACACGGGTACTGGCACTGCTGTCCGCAACCAGTCAGGAGGTCTACCTCTATCATATTGATAAAGGTCAGTTTTTGTCAAGGTCACCAGAATTTCTTCCAGAGATCTTCTTGAACTGCTTCAGTACAAATCAGTCACTTATTAGGTTCTGGTATGAAGTTAGAGATATTTTTTTTGCAGAAGGGGATTCATTTACAGGCACCCACCCTGTTTCAAGGACAATTGCCAAACTGGGGAGGGGGCTTATTTGCGAGAGAGGGCTTATTCCTGATAAATATGGTACAGCTTTGTCTGGCAGGTGACCCCCATACCTTTACTTGTCTGATTGGGGAATTGAACCCAATATGCCTTGGTGAAAAGAAATGACCTCAATACAGGTCAGTCTCTGTTGGGGGTCCTTGCATAATGTTCCTATACTTATATATTCCTGTACCACTTCAATAAATGTCGGTCTCTTTGGGAGTCCTGGTGTGAAATCTAGAGATATTCCTGTACTACTCCAATACATGTCAGTCTCTTTGGGAGTCCTGGTGTGAAATCCAGAGATATTCCTGTACCACTTCAATACATGTCAGTCTCTTTGGGAGTCCTGGTGTGAAATCCAGAGATATTCATGTACCACTTTAATACATCTCAGTCTCTTTGGGAGTCCTGGTGTGAAATTTAGAGATATTCCTGTACCACTCCAATACATGTCAGTCTCTTTGGGAGTCCTGGTGTGAAATCCAGAAATATTCCTGTACCACTTTAATACATGTCAGTCTCTTTGGGAGTCCTGGTGTAAAATCCAGAAATATTCCTGTACCACTTCAATACATGTCAATCTCTTTGGGAGTCCTGGTGTAAAATCCAGAGATATTCCTTTACCACTTCAATACATGTCAGTCTCTTTGGGAGTCCTGGTGAGAAATCCAGAGATATTCCTTTACCACTTCAATACATGTCAGTCTCTTTGGGAGTCCTGGTGAGAAATCCAGAGATATTCCTTTACCACTTCAATACATGTCAATCTCTTTGGGAGTCCTGGTGTGAAATTTAGAGATATTCATGTACCACTTTAATACATCTCAGTCTCTTTGGGAGTCCTGGTGAGAAATCCAGAGATATTCCTGTACCACTTCAATACATGTCAATCTCTTTGGGAGTCCTGGTGTGAAATCCAGAGATATTCCAATACTATATCAATATAGATCAGGTTCTATGGAGATCCTACATGAAGTCCACAGATTTTCTTGTACATCTACCATGTAAAAGTCATGTCTGCTAAGGTCCCACAACTTATCCTGGAGATGTTTCTCTACCACTTCAATTCAGAACAGTCGGTAGGGATCCAGGCAGGAAGTTTAGGGATATTCTTGTGCCACGTTGGGCATTCCTTGTCAAGTTCACCAGCATTAGATCTTATAGGGTCTAACCATACCATTGAAGATAACAATTAGTCTCCGGTACGGTTCACAGCAATAAAACAGATGATGATCTCGACCAATAAATAACCATGAAAATGAAACCAGTTTAATATGTCTGGGTTCGTAGAATTGGTTTTGGTTGTCATCTTCCATAATCTTTCTTTGACTGCCCTTTCACTTGAACAAAAGTTTTGTGTAAAGGAAAAGTAAAGTATCTGTGATGGTGTGTGTATTTTCAAATTTCTTGCTGTTCAAATTTAACTTACTGATGTGAGACTTAAACATCTCTTACAAACACAATGTCAGTTTTCCACTATCAAACCATTGCTATTGTGAAGAAATGTTCGATACAAACACAATGTGATTCCATTTATAATTAAGCTAGTGTTTTTTAGTGTGTGTAGTGACATTTATCAATATGACGACATGTGTTAGCTGTACTTTGATGATTTTATGTCATATGTGTATACAGTTGATGCCAACGACGCCATGTACGGATCTGACCCAAAGTTTCTGGCAGAGGTTAACACCATTTGTTCAACCTTACTGGAGGAAATACTTAACCACCTGAAGACACTAGCCACACCAGAGGTAAGACCTGGAATTGAACCCAGTGTGTCTGTACTCCATAGTTGCATCTTAAAACACTTTTTACCATATTTAAATGGCATACAAAACTGATCCAAGAAATTTATTGCACAGTAGAACAGTTGAAGATTTTTGTTTATAGTACACAATTATGTAGCCATTTTCACTCAAAGATTTGTGATAGTTAGTTACTTGTCAGTGTCATGCCAAGATATATATTTATAGGTCAAGGTCAGTTCTGTGAGTCAAGGTCATTTTCATCCCATGGTCAATGACAGGTAAAAAGATCATTACAATCACAAAGTAAATGTTATCATTAAAAGTCATCATCATGTCAAGTTCAAGGACACTATTACAGGTCATTAGGTTATTGTTATCCTGAGGTCAACAACAGCTAAAAGTCAAGGTCATTATCATGACCACATGTCATTGATTATAGTCATCATAAGGTCAATTGCAAGGTTATAGGTCATTGCTATGCCAAGATTATTGTCATGGTTACAAGTCACTGTCATATCATTGTATTGGTAAATGTTTTTGTCATCCAATATGACCCAGTTGACTTTCTGAATATTAGTAGATAATTCAATGACTTTTTGTTGATGTGTGTTTTGTCCTTAAACAATGCTTTAATTTTTGTGTACAAGTTAAAGGATGTTAATCATATAAATCTAGCTGTTCCACAAGACAGTTGGTGAATTTGGTATAAAATTATTTTTGAACTTTTAAATCTCTTCTTTTCAGACATTCAAGAGACAAAGTTTTCTAGCATTAGAACTGTTCAACACTTTAATTTGCCATGGCGACATGTCCCAGCAACAGTCGTTTACCCTAGCAACCAACCTGTGGAATCTGGCTCAGAAACATGGACAGAATGATACCAAACAAATGGTAAGACTTCCACTTTAGAACCATAAAGCTGGTCATCACTTAAATGTTTGATTAAGGTTATCAAAATTATTGATAAATCTGTAGTTCTTGAGGTTATAAAGTTTGCCAGCAATGGCAGTTTGTGCTTTGGACCACAACTTCATTTTGTTAAAACTTTCATTCCTTTGATAGATTATTTCTGTTCTGACCTGAACACATTGTGAAATAAAACCACACATATTTAGTGCCTTTTTGATAGAGAATAAATTAGAACTACAGAGTTTCAATGATGATGCAGAAACAAAATTACAAAATTTTTGCTCAACAACATTAAAATCCTCTATAGTTAAGCTAGCTTGATGTTAATTTCCATGTTTCAGAACATGATATCTTGGTTATTTTGCAGGTGCGATGTTACGATCTTGTAAAGAGGAAGGCTGAAGCTACGGGAGATAGAGCTCTAGGCGATTTAGTGAAGAGACTCCCTCTAGATTCCCGGGCGTAACGAGAGAACAAGCATCATGGGAGATATAACTCTAGGCGATTTAGTAAAGAGACTTCCTCTAGATTCCTGGGCGTAACGAGAGAACAAGCATCATGGGAGATATAACTCTAGGCGATTTAGTGAAGAGACTTCCTCTAGATTCCCGGGCGTAACGAGAGAACAAGCATCATGGGAGATATAACTCTAGGCGATTTAGTAAAGAGACTTCCTCTAGATTCCTGGGCGTAATGAGGGAACAAGCATCCTGGGAGATATAACTCTAGGCGATTTAGTAAAGAGACTTCCTCTAGATTCCTGGGCGTAATGAGGGAACAAGCATCATGGGAGATATAGCTCTAGGCGATTTAGTAAAGAGACTTCCTCTAGATTCCTGGGCGTAACGAGGGAACAAACATCATGGGAGATAGAGCTCTAGGCGATTTAGTGAAGAGACTTCTCAAGATTCCCTGGCGTAACGAGGGAAGAAGCATCACAGTAAATAGAGCTCTAGGCGATTTAGTGAAGAGACTTCCTCTAGATTCCCGGGTGTAACAAAGGAACATGCGTCACTACCAGGCATACATCATGTCTAAGACACTTTTTATAAAGACATTGTTGAGGACTTCAAGTACAGATTGTCTGGTGTTCATTACTAGACTGTTAACTCATTTACCCCTGAAATTTGTATAATGGACTATTCCAACCTTTGAATTGGAGGAG
Organism: Mimachlamys varia; assembly: GCA_947623455.1. Taxonomy (NCBI): domain Eukaryota; kingdom Metazoa; phylum Mollusca; class Bivalvia; order Pectinida; family Pectinidae; genus Mimachlamys; species Mimachlamys varia. The sequence goes on from OX392527.1 coordinate 47,908,591, forward strand.
TTCAAATGTGTCTCCAGGGGTGATTGAGTTAAATGGATGGCTGTGGGGAAAAGGTAAACAGAATCTACAGAATTCCTGGAAGTGTATGATTTCCTGTCAGGAACTGAATGCTGTAATCACAGGATTTGTGATTTTGTTGTATTCCTTGTGCTCCTCTTTTCAAGTATAGCTGACTTACTGTCAAGGGAGAGTCTTCTTCTTCTTAACTTAATACTGTACATAAAATATTTGGGTTCAGAATTTGTGGATTTGTTTTTTTTTCAACTATGGAAGTCATAATGTATGTATGTTGTGATTAATCAAAGTATGAACGCTGTGTGTTTGTTATTGTTAGTCAGGGAGTTAGTAGATTAATGATTTCTGAATGGAGGGATCTGAGTCCAAACTTCAGAGCTTCACATGGAACAACTTTCCTTGATGGCCAAAAGTGAATTTTCTAAATGCTTAGGGTCTGGATGGATCTGTCAAAGAGTTGATAAAAGTATTTCTATTTAAAAATTAAATTGTTTGTTTTTCATGCATATTTTGTTATCCAAATACATTGTTTTATTAAAAAGTATGATACAGAAGGTTGGTCAAATGTTCAAATTGATGCATTATTGTAAAAATCATGTTATAGATTTCACTTCAATGCTAATATGTATATTGTAATTGTCTGAAATAAAAAATAATTTGATATATACATGTACTTTGCTTCAAAGGCCCAATATACGTAACTTTCGCCACAACTTGAAGCGAAAATCAAGCCTTATAACTTGTTATATTTATAGATTTAGTTAAGATTAACTGATATCAGCAATATTCAAGATGAATTCTTACGCGGTTACCGGTACAGCAGCAGTTGAAACTCAGCATTTGTAAACACGCATCCATTTCGAACCGTATTCTACCTTCGGTTTGTTGTTGAAGTGGGCCCCACCTGAATTATTTTCAATTCATTGGATTTTTTTTGTCAAGAATTTCTTGTTAGTTACCGCTCGGGTTTACTTCGTTTTAGGCTTATTTTTGCATGGTTATCAACTGGATTTTTTTTCAGAATTTTTCAGAATCATGAAAAAATTTCTTAAAGTTACGTATATTGGGCCTTTAACATGATAATAGTGCTGTAGTTGTTGAAAAATTGTCTGTCACATTTATTTTTACAAGGTGCAATAAACGAATACAAAATATATGTACTGTTGTGTCTGGTCTTCTTTTACACTTATTATGTATCTGCCTACAAAAAATAGTATGGGGATTTTACTACACATATATATATCTCATCCAGTGATACCTGTGCACATTTGTTTTTGGAGATATTAACTTTCTATTTAACTTCTGTGTATGTATCACAAACCAACTCAGTTTACATGGTGATCAAATGCCAACCTTATATTGAGGATACATGTACATTAATTTTGAAACTCAGCTCGAAAAATATGGAAAAATGTTGGTCTAAATATTTTTCTTGAATCTATGAAAATGAAGTATAAATTTCTTTGATTATATCAAAATAATTTGTTTGAAACTTAATTTTTCCAATAATTTCTGATATGCTGAAAAAAATGATGTATTATTTGTTTATCAAAACATCAGGAGTCAAATATATATCCTTGTATTGTACCTGTTTACATCTAGCCACTTAGACAAAGGTGATGAAAAATTATTTATTTCTCAATATTGTTCCTTGATGAACCTTGAACTGGCAAACTTCAGTACAATTGTTGCCATTTAATGATGTTCACTGGTAAACATTCTCGGCTACAAAGCTCATAAGCATTTGATATAAAATAGAATGTCCACACTAACACAAGTGCTATAGTTGTAACGTATATGTAACAGTTTTGTGAACTGGGGTCACCTGCCCGACCACATGGCTTTTCTCCAGGTACTCTGGTTTCCTCCCACAATAAGACTTATATAAAGTTTATGTATGCAGCTATATAGACCTAATTTTTGCCATCTCCAACAAAACTGGCTCCTCAAATTCCAAACTTGCGCGTAAAATCTACTTCCTAGCTGTGTGCATGGTCAAATGATATAAATGCACATGTGTGTAATAAGAAAATGGTCACAACTAGCGTCTGAATCAATTGAATATATTATATTACAACATATATATTTTTTTAATTGTACAGGAATTTATTGCCAGTAAAATACGGAAATATGCCCCCTGAATTGAATTGCATTACCCACTTTTCATAGAGTTATCCAGAGTGCTTTGATATAATAACAGTTTGGTCCAATCACGGACTTGATTAGATTGCTATCTTAGTCTGTGGTCCAATTATGCATTCTTTTAATTTTCAATAGAATTATCGTAAAACATTTGTGGAAATATGGAGATTTGCCACCTAAAGTGACTTTGCATCCTTTCAGCGAGCTCGGCTCCCTCATTTATATTATAATTATATAAATGAACACAATTTGGCCAGGATCACTTTGCATTTTCTCTGTTTTCAATGTCATATTTCTGTAAAATTTTGTTTAAAAGATTATAGAACGTACAATGATGATTGAATTGTTTTTGGTCTGTTTGAAATTTCTATCGTGAAGATCAATAGCTTGCAACAGTTAATTTGTATAAGTTTGCAATATTTTCTTAAATTCCATAAGAAAGGTTTGCCATGGTTGCAAGCCAATATATAATATGTGTGTATGTCAGGTTGAATATGCGCATACCTGTTGTTAATTTCAAGCAGGGGTGTATAAATACAACTTTGATAATTGAAGGGAAAATAAATTCATTTTAATCTACATTTTATTTCATGAACACTCATGTATTAATTTATAAACAAAACAATAACATATCCATGTATAGCAATCAATCTCAGATTGTTTAATTAATTCTCATATTATTTTAGTTGAGAACATTTAAATAGGTAAAATAATTTCTTATGATATGGATTATATTGAATGTAAAGATATCCTTCACAGAGATAATTGGACTTTTAGCGAACCCCTCTCTTGTACCCCAGGATAATTTTGACCTTTTGACCTTGAAAGTGCAGTATGATTGGTCAATAGTTGTATTAGTATTTACATAGTTTACCGCCATAATGAAACCCCATGGTGTACATTTCATCGTAAAACACATGCAAGAAGACGGAAGATTAACGTTTTAGTTTGATATACTTGTAAGTATGAGCTATGGTGGCCGATTTATTCCTGTCACTTTGTAATTAATGCAGAAAATGTCACGAGTTTCGGAGTTTGCCAACAGAACGTTGAGCGTAAATCCGAGACTCGTATCGACATCTTTGGTTTTGTAAGAAAAATGTGCAGACTATTTGGTTTTATTTTCATCCGTAGCCTGTCTTGACAATTGTGTTTCTGCGTAACATCAGTTGCTGGAATTACAATGGGCCTATATTATGATAAGAAATGAATAGTAATAAAATGTTATTACTCCGCGCGGCAGACACAATAGACAAGCCATGACGTAACTAACACCCGACCACTCGGATCAACCCGCCCCGTGGTGCCCAGACCGTGACCTGACGGGGGTACCGTTACTATCCACCATTAGGGACTGTTGGCGTTGTTGAATGTGACTGATCTATACACGTGAATTGTTTTATGCTATGGGTTATGACATGTTTCTATGAGATGCTTTACACATGCCTGTGAGTCATCTGATATAAATAGAAAATCAATATTTACCACGTGCACCCATGCGTAATGCTTAGGAGGACAGATCCTGTTTCACTAAGTGTACATGTACTGCCGTTGAAACTGAATATTGACACCGCTTGGCTTTGTTGTGTCTATATTACTTCGCATTATATTTAATGGCTGATCGTGACAATTTTAATGAGCTTAACATAAGTCTGATTGTGTACTATAATAATTATTTTCGTTTAAAACAATGTATTAATTATAATTAGTGCATAATTTATAGATCTGTTTATGTGTCCTTGAACAGGATGTTAAACCATAACAGGTTGTTGACAATAATAGGAAGATAATCAAATGTGTACTGTACATGTACCCATGTTGTTGTAGTTAAAAGTTTTAGCAATCTTTATTTAATATGTAATTAATACATTAAATTTTCAATACAGCAGCAACTATGATGGGTAAGGACAAGAGTTTTATCATTTATTTCTGGACCTGTTATCTAAAATGTGACAAGGTTCAATATGGCTGTGTACACCTGAGATAAACTGTGCCTATAAACACTTGTGTTACATATATATATATACGGTATATGTATCATGTACTAAGATATGGCATATTATCATCAAATTATCTTACTGATGAAGTGTAATATATACATTTATTTTGTTATAAATAGTAAAGTAATGCACTAGTGTGCTATAGTCTACTACAGCAAAATTAATCTCTTGTAGGGTGTACATATATAATGTACTTAATTAGTTCAGGGACGTATATGTATATACGTCCCTGATTAGTTGAATTATTTATATTTATTATAATGTAACTAGGCAAATCTCTTAAGTAGAGTGTACATATATATTTCAGGTAATTTACAAGATAGCCTGTCATTTATCTATATTTTATCATTGGTTTGTAGGTTTGTAGCTGTACATGTAATAATATCAGTACATGAAAATATTTCTTAATTCATTTCTATAATGGAACATCCCCTTATGACATAAAATTTGATATAGTTATAATTATAACATTGTTTTCCAGATCATAGTCACTTCTTTTAAGATATATACAGTATATATGTAAGACAAAATGAAGCAGTTGTCAAAATGCATATTAAAAAAATAAATGTAATGAATTGTTTTACATACTTTAGTTTGTTCTTTTATTGAGTTTTAAAAACATTTAAATGTTGTTGCTGCCAATGAAGAAAAAAATGTCAAACAATCAAACATACAGTACATAAGAAAGAGGAGAAAAGATAAAAGTCTGTTTTCACTTTCTTTACATGTATTGCGTTTTACAGACTTTTGGTGAATTTAAGTAAAACCTGTTCGGCTTCATTGCATGCAGCAACATCATCAATGATGAAATTATTCAGCAAAGAATTTTTTCATCTGATGGGTGGTATTTAGGGTTATATATATAGTATATAGATCCATACGTAACTGGCCTGATCATGAGTCCAGTGGTAGGGGGAAGAACAGAGCTTTTGTTTTGTTTTGTTTTTCTGATTTAATAAACAATTTTCATACCAGCAAATATCTGTACCTAAATACTGAAAGTCTTTATATACACCAGATGTCTTGACAACGTGTATAAAGAAAATGATAACAACAATAGATGTGATCATAATAATGGATATTTATATATCACATCAGTAGGTAAAAATGTCAAAGATCCTCTTTCAGTAATAGAAACTACAGTTAAATCTAGATATGCACTATATACATACTGTATAAAGTTATAAACCATCTTTGAAGGACAAAACTTCCCCAAGGTGGCCCCCCCTCCCTGGATGAAGCAAATAATATTTCTATTTATAGCCTGTCTATATGTCTGCCAATCCTGTTCCTATTACAAACACCATTATAACTGGTTATCACTCGCTTCAGTAATGCTTATGATGCATAAAAAATGCAGAATAATATGAGGTTCATAAAATGTACATGTATTTGCCGATAAAGCTTTATTTATGAGTTTGATATAAGCTAAAGGATTTCCTGAGAGTAGGTGGCATATATCGCCTGATTCTGCTGCACCAGTCATGGGGATTTCGAAGTATTGCGCAATTTATGACTGTGAGTCTATGTCATGGAACATACAGCGTGGGCTGTTTTATTTATCCGAGTCAGTATTTATTCAAAGAGGTTAACTGATGCATATCATTATACAGGGATTGGAAAACAGGCTTTGAGCTTATGTTATTTCACTCAGTGGGTTACTGATATTTGTTCTCCAGCTGGTTTCGATTTAATTCAAGTTAATTATATATCACCCGATTCTGCTTCACTAGTCATGGGGATTTATTGCGCAATTTATGACTTCGAGTCTTAGGTCATGGAACATACAGTGTGGGATATTTAAGACAGTATTTAAACAGGTTAATTGATATATGCATGCATACAGGGATTGGAATACAGGCTTAAAGCTTCCCATACCAAAATTTGCTAAAAAGAAGCACATGAGCAGCACACGAGAAACTCATATGAGAACTAACATCATTTTCTCATGTGCATTTTAACATACGAATGAGGCTGAAAGCTCACATGAAAAAAGCTCGTGTGAGGAAAAAAGCTCATTTGAGCAGAAAGCTCACGTGAGGAAAATAAGCTCACATGTGCAATATTCAAAATAAAACGGCCCCTGGCCCTCAGTAAATTTGAAAAATTCAAAACATTTTTATGTGATTCACAAACTGTACTATTGATTAAATAACAGATTAGATGTACTTGTCATTAAAGGTTAGCTGAATCCTAAACAGCTTTAACTCATAGCTATAGTTGTATGTGTCATTTCTTTTAGACTTTCAATCACTCTTTGAAACTGAAGGTCAAGATTTTGGAAAGTCTTAATTTAACATACTGATTTATATTATTGTTCTTATTTCATAAACATTGTAATTATACTTACCTTGCTAATACATGTGCATGCAGAGTTGCAATTGCAGTACACTATCGCTACACCAAGTTTCTGTCGGTTAAATTCCTTCGGAACATTGCATTTTAAATATTGGAATTATAAACTAGTTTGTAATCTATGCTAATATGTGGAAATTGGTTTTTATAATCAGGCAAAACAAAATACATTACCTTATCAATCATATATATACAGTTATAGTATCATGTGATATCACAGCTATCCATTAATCCCATTTAATCCTGGAGCCATGTGCAATGCAACAGCCTTATGTCGGCCATTTTGCCAGATTCAAAAATGGCAGTTAAAGTTTGAGAGGGAAGTGGCTGATAAGTGGATGTAGGAATAGCTCACGTGAGCAGATATTTCCTTACGTGAGCTTATGTAAGAATATATTTCCTCATGTGAGGAAAATTTTGCACATGTGCAATTGAGGTAAGGAATTTCCATGCTAACATGAACTACCCTAAAGCTGATGTGCTAAACTTAATTTGCATACATTTCTAACATGTTTCTCGTGTGCTGCTCATGAGCTACTCATGAGTTTTTCATGTGAAAAGGTTACGTTTTTCTGTACGGGTTAAATTATGTTAATTCACTCAGTGGCATAATGATATTTGTCCTCCAGCTTGTTTCAATTCAATTCAAATAAATAACCTTGACCTGCTTCCTAAGTCGCGGATGTCAAATATGATTTTTAAAAGCTTAAAATTAAGATCCATAGAGTCGGAAATTAATGGGTTTTGGATTCGCATGCACACACTGATATCTGCCTACTTTCAAAGTTTTAAAAGAAGGAAAAAGTCAGGTAATTTGCATATTGCTGAGGTAAACGAGCCAAGTTAAACAGATTATATTGTAAATATATTATTGTTGAAAAATACTGTGGTGAAACAAATTGTGAACACTATTCTTTAATATTCACTGCTAGTTACGACAATTCTCCGTTCTTGCTTGAGTACTGGTATTTAATTTTCAAAAATATACTTTATTTATTTTACAACATTTATGAAACAAGTTGACTAAAAATCACTCTTGTTAGCCCTGATGTTAATTAAAATGTGTGAGGGCTCTTGTAGTGGGAGGAAATTAAAGGAAACTGGAGGAAACCCATGTGGTCAGTAAGGTAACCCCATACTTTTTCACCTCCGGTCGGGAGAATCAAACCTCGGCTGCCTTGGTGAAAGGCAAGTGTGATATCCACTGCATCATCCACAGGTTTAGACAAATTGTCTTTTGATAATCATTATAATAAATACCATATGACTGTTCAAGAAAAGAGTGTCTTTGCCTTAAATGAAGGACCTTGATATCGATGAAATAATTAAAATGCATACCTTACAATGTCCAACTGATATTAGATAAATCTCATCAATATTCAATTTGGTATCAACCAAAGTAAATAAAGAAGTGAATTTTGAAATCTTTTTGTGTCGCCTCAAAAGGTGGCAGGGGGATCACTTTGTCAAGGTTGTCAGTTGCCTCGACTTAACATAGGTGAAAGTCAAAGATCAAGGTCACAATAACTAAATAGAATCGTCAGAACTAATTTATCCCTGAAAGGGCCTTTCAAACTTTATCCTTGCAAGTGATTCCTTAGTGAGAGTCCTTGCTTGGCATTGCTTTTTAGGTCTGAAAGGTCAAAGATCAAGGTCACTGTTATTATAAATGGAGCTTATATCCAAACTACAGTTTATTTGCAATAACTCCAGTATTCTTTTGGGCTTATCAAACTGATTAGACATGGAAGACATTACAAAGAAACAAAATACGAAGAAAATGTGAAAAATTAATGCTAAAATTAGATGATGCACTCATTGATAAAAAAGGAATTATATGGGTATTACATACCTTCAGTGTAAGTAAAGAACCATCAGATGGTTTTATTTTCACATGTTAAGAACCTAGATACCTATTTACAACCCTGAAGAAAGCAAAATTTTAAATTTAAACCACAAGGATCAAGTTCTTATACCTAAAACTGAGATAAACCAGCAAAACTAGGGGGAGATAATCCAACATATGTTAAATAAGTTACAATTTATTAATAATGGACAATGAAGATTGAATCTGACATGATTTTATGAAAAATTGCTTATCAGAACTATTGCTTGGGACTTGAATCACTATTCAAGAACGGGCTTACTTTATAAATCTAATTTTGTACACAACGTTTAGCATGCATACCCGGTAGTTGGATCTCGAATTCAGTTTATGAGGAACATGATTTTATCCCAAAAGATACACATCAGGGATATTCTGGCTGTACAGATATTATTTATCAATATCTCATACAGAAGGTACAGGACCGAAAATGAAGGTCATGACAACATTATTACCGAATGAGGGGGAGATAATCCAAGAGATGTTGGTTACAATTTATCAATCTTAAATCTGACATGATTTTTTTGAACAATTGCTTATCAGAAATATCACATAGGACTTGAATCAATATCAAGAATGGACTACCGTACTCTATAAATCTATTTTTTACACAATGTTTAGCATATGCATGCATAGTTGGATCTCGAATTCAGTTTAGGAGGACCATGATTGTATCCCAAAAGATACACCTCAGGGATATTCTGGCTGTACAGATATCATTTATATATATCTCATAAGGTCCTATATATATCTTGTAAAGTATATAGGACCCAGAATGAAGGTCATGGCCACATAATTACTAAATTAGGGGGAGATAATCTTGAATTCAGTTGATCATGACCATATAGGTAAATATGATCTTATCCTAAAGGTGCACCTTGGGTATATTCTGGCTTTAATTAACTTGTGTACTGTACTGATATTATATAATATAAAGGTGTTAATACATTATTTATATCTCGTAAAGTATATAGGACGCAGAATGAAGGTCATGGCCACTATACCAAATTAGGGGGAGATAATCTTGAATTCAGTTTATCAGGACCATATAGGTAAATATGATCTTATCCCTAAAGATGCACCTCGGGTATATTCTGGCTTTAATTAACATTACTTATGTGTACTGTACAGATTTTATATAAGATAAAGGTGTAAATACTGTACATTATTTATATCTCGTAAAGTTTATAGGACCCAGAACGAAGGTCATGGCCATATTATTACCGAATTGGCTGTAAAAGTACAACATCACTATGACACTTGTAAGTTGGTTACTCCCCATTTCAAGACTTCACCGATACATAGACAGGGAATTAATTAACAAGCTTTTTAGTTTATGGATAAAAAAACTGGCTTTTTAATTAGTCCTCTACTGGTGAAGCCGGAGGGGATTTAGTTTGTTTGTCTTTCCATCTTGTCTTTTTTGGCACTGAAAACTGAAATTACTATAAAGATATGCAAACATTATTGAAATAAGTAGGATAAGTTTCGATTGGGTTAGGGTTGAATACTTTTTTGTACAGAGTTATGCCCCTTTGACAATTAATTTCCAGAAAATCACAGTTTCTGTCACTATCTCTGCAATGTTTGCACATATTGATTGAAATGAAATTTTGTATACCTAGATACATCATGGGAATGTCTAGATGAAAAATTTCCAATAATTTAAAGAAATTTGCAGTGTCGCTCATTATCTTGGACTTTTACATGCACATTTTTTAAACAGGAGTTCAGTCTTTAAAGCTGTAATTTGCTCCTGATGTGATGTAGAAGGTTTTCAATTCTTGCTGTAAGATATAACATTTGAAACAGACAAAGATCAGTTATGGGCGTTGGACTTATATTGTATCGCTTGGTGATCAAACAATTGTTTCATTAGCTCACCTGGTCCGAAGTATGCCATACCCTGGCCTTGGCGTCCGTCAATGGGGGGTGGGGGGATTTATACAATCTTCTCCTTAATATAACCACTGATTGGAAATCAACCTTATTCGGCAGGAAGCATCCTTAGGTGCTCAGGATTCAAAATCGTAATAATGGTGGGACTGACCCTATAAGGGGCTGAGAGGCAGCGCCAAAAAGAATTATTTAGCTACAGTGTACCCTCGTTTTACCGCCACATTTCGTCCACAGTAATTATGGCGGTATAACGAGGGTGGCGATAGTGAAAATTATTACCATGAAAAAAATTGCATAATATATTGCATTTCCAATATTTTCTTAGAAACAAGCCTAGTATTATGTCGTCATATGCATCTTCATTGGCACAAATTTATATCTGAAAATGATTAGTGATCTATTTTTGCCGCATGCCATTCCAAATGGAACACTTATTATTTCCTTGATCTCCAAAAACAGAATAAATTAAGGTGGCGTTATTTTCGAGGGAAATGCATAGCGATTCGGGACGTTTGTATTTTAAAGGGTGTGGCGGATGGCGATATGCGAGGGTGGCAAACTTAACGAGGGAATTATATAGAAGGGAATTCCGTTCTAGAGGTTTAGGTGGCGGTAGATTTGGGTGGCGATAGGTCGAGGGTACGCTGTATATTGGTTTAAGCAACTTCGATGATGGTAGTCTGGATTCAAAAATGCACTCGTGGTCACTACTGGTTAAATGTCTGATAAAGTAATGTTGAAGTACATATCTTTTTTTTTTTTGAGGACAAATTTCATAAAGATCAGACTTGGTAGAATGAGAGAATTGGATAATGCAATCATGAAGAATGTTTGATTACCTTTATTATATTCATCTTCACAATTGACAAAGCAAATGAAAATAACTGATCATTTTTGCTAAAAGAAGAATATTTCTTGTCACTAACTTGAATTAGGAACAAGTGATGGCACTTAGGCTACCAAAGGGAAGAGGAAGAATAATTCTATGTCAAAGGTCAAGGTTGCTGTTTCCAAAAATATAATTTCACAGATGCAAGTGAATGAATGATTGAACGAAACAGAAAATTGTGTTTGTAGTTGCCAAAAAAATAATCTTGAATTTTGGGCTTGTTTCGAGTTAATTTAATTGCTAATATGATTATACAATGTGTAATTTGTCCATCCATGCATGCATTTCCATTTCTTGTCTGTTATTATACAAAGTAGTGAATAATTCATCAACCTTTGATAGATCAGGGCATCTGTGCTCTGACTATAATTGAATAACCCAGTTGCTGTGATTGACCCAGTCTGGTTCCGCTACATACATTCCTAATGTAAGAAAATCTTTAACCCTGAAGACCCGAGACCCTACTAGTCATTAATATATATATACCGGGTAATCACCTATTCTGGGTCAATATTTCATTGTTAGTGCCAAATGCATTAAATGGAATTAAGCAAGGGCCATTGAGCTTCCTAATTTTGCCACACCCGTCTGTCATGGTCATCACTAATAGCAGTTGACCCCGAGGTCAGTTCCACACTACAGTGAAGTTTCTTACATGGTAAAAAATATTGAGCTAGTGTACAAATTAAATCTCACAGGTGTGCATGTTGTAACATGCAGGAATGATTATGAAAAATAAACAATTTCCAATCAAAGGTGAAGGTCACCTTTAAAGTCAAAACATATTTTAAATTTTTCGTATGGACCCTAACTTCAAAACTTAAATGGAAACCTCTCTAATAGCTGGATATGCATGTGGATTGCCCAGAGGAAAAAAGGAAACTAATGTTGTTTTTAGCTTTGTAATACAAGTCAAGGTCAATGTTACCGGTAGTTACTGTACCGGTAAGCAGAAAATAGTCAAAAACAATGTTATTAAAAATGAAGTTTTTGTATAGATGCAATTTTTAAAAAAATAAACAGACCTCTTGTGATTATATTATACCTGAGGGATAGAAAAATAACTTTCAATTTCATTGGTGTTCAGAAATATATCAAGGTCACTGTTACTAAAAATAGAATTTAAACCATCGTAGATTCAAAGCAGGGATCACTTTGGGATGAGATATGGGGATATTTACCCATATTTGTCCTGAAAATCTCATTAAAATTTCAAAATAGTATTAATTTATATAGAAAAATCTTATAAAAATTTTACTTATAAAATCCCTCAAATTCTCACGTAGGTTTTTAGGGCCATAATTATCCCTGTCAAAGCCAGTGAAAGAGAATAGCTAGTGTGTTTCCACTTTGGATCCAACCCTCAATCGAAATTCCCTATAGCTCAAAGCTAGAAAGTAAGTCTATAATCCTATGTATCTAGAATCTGCCATACTACTCTACCCCTGTTTAAATTTCATTAGCCCATTAACATCACAATTAAGTTCCCATGTTCTAACTTCACTGTCACCACAGGGAGGGTCGCAGGCACCATTTGTAACAAGAAAGAGAAAAGTGTGCTTCAACCAGGGATCAATCCCTCCATCTCCAGGTTCCTTGTCAAATGCTCTCCAACTGAGCTAAAGGGAAATATTCCCTCTTGCTTGAAGTCGATCACAATTCCTGAGTTACTTCTATTTACTGCGTTAACTATTTGCATTTCATATTCAGATTGCATGCAAAAGATTCTCTATTGAATTAAAACACTTTAATCATAGTTTTGTAATCATTTCCTTAGGCAGTTTTTTGTGCCCAAGTTGATGTATTTGAAGTATTAATATAACGGCTAGTTATTGATTGACAGTGTTTAGATGAGATAAAATGAAAGTTTTGGAATTATCTCCCTTTGCACAACGATAACTTACCTAGTATATAAAGTCACCCCTGAAATGAGAATAGTGTGTTTACACCAGGGATCGAAACCTTGATCTCCAGGTTCCTAGATGGACGCTCTACCACTGAGCTAAAGGGAAATTCCCTCTAGCTCGAAGCTAGAGGGCGACCAAAATCCTTTAAGACAATTAAAATCATCCTCAATATCCAGGGGTTATGATCACTTACGCTCTCACCAACTCTTGAATATGTCATGGCAAAACTTGAGGCACGCTCAGGTAAAAAAACCTGACCAATCGCTAGGCTGCATGCCTGTCCTGTGAAGATTACAAAGGAACCACGACCGACTTCAAAGCCTGTCAATTTTTACCGTTATGTAATGACGAGATTCTTTCGATGTACATAGGTCAAACCAGTCTCCTTGCCTCATCAACAAGGTGGCGCACACAGAGCCTTTCGTTTTGCCGTGACATATTCCAGGGGTGTAGAGAGCATAGGTGCTCATGATCGTAACCCCTAGATATGTCGAGAATAAATTAAAATCAGCTTCCACATAATGAACATTTCTGATCTTTGAATTGGAAGAGTTCAGATGTGTCTTCAGAGGTGTATGAGTTAATTACATTGTGACATTAAATTGAACAAATTGATTATGCTGTTAACCATTGTGGTGGAAGAGGTTAACTGGGACGCAGTATGATTTTAATGTACAACACTTTGGTAGAGTTATCCCCCCTTACCAAGCACACAACATTCTTAAAACTATAACGGAAGGGGTAAAGAAAGGATTATACAAATGTACTTCTGACTTTGGATCAAAATGTCTTTTTCAAAGCATATTGTCTAGATCTCTTTCTGAGCTAAAGAGATATTCTTTCTAATTTACAAAAGCTAGTACCGTATTTATCCAGTGATATATACATGCATCCATGTTAGGGAACAAGCTAATTATAAAGTTATAAATAAACAGATCAGTAGGAATATTGTTGCCTGTCATTGTCATTGGCCTTCCTTTGAGTTATTGCATGTATGTACTTCAATGTGTTCTGGCTTACTTACCAGGTACTGATAATGGACCTGTAGCATGCTGCGATAAAGGGCTATACTTAGTTTGTTCAAATGAATGACCTTGACACACTTTCAAGGTCACATGGGTGGAATATATATTTTAGTTAGTGATTCAAACCCATTGGGCCTCTTGTTTTTGGTCTTCCTTAAAACCATATATTATATCTTGTCTTGATTGCTTAATTTCAAACTATTGGAAATATTCTAAATGTGTGCAGGCTGCACTGTAGACAGACCAATTTAACCATCACATGCAAGTTATAATCTATACAGGGAACAAGTTTTTCGGTAATGAAATGAGGTTCAAAAACTGAAACCGCTGAATAGAAAATCTAACTGAAATATACTGCCATCACCCAATGAAGGTACATGTATATGCAGTGTACTATAACTTATTTCCCTTTGGTCATGGTGACCTTTACCTCTATGTCAAAGGTCAAGTGCAATACTAAATTAAATATTGGTTGATGAAATGATACTTTTTTAGTGAATTGTTCATAAAATAATTCTCTGATAAATCATCTGATATATTTGCATTCAACTGCACATGTATAGCACCAGTTTTGATATTTCATTAATTGGTTAGAACAAAAGCATGCTTATACAAATTCATAGACTGACTGATAATGTGAAATGTCATAAATAGTCCTTTATGTAATCGCTTGCATGTTATTAGAAGAATTATACAATATAACCCAGCAGACTTCAGAATTCTATTTTCCTCCACAGATTATCCTCAACAATGTAGCCAGGAAGGATGTCTGATCCACAGTCTGGTGGCCAACTTGCCCAGAACCTTCCAAAAATCAAGAAACAATCCACTAAAGGTTAGATTTAACTCAGGATATGACATGTAGTTGGTACAAAATGCTTGTATCAGCTCTCCCTGGTACATGTACATGGTATATACACGAATGTAGAAATTGACACAGTTATCTCCCTTTAATGTCTTGCAGATATAGGTATCTAATGAGGTACATGCATGAAAAGCAGGAGGCACTTTAATTAATATTCATAGGTAGCACATTAAAAATGTAGTTATTTAACTTTTATTGCTTGTAAATGTGACAGATTGGGTGGCATTTGTCTTGAGCATAGAGATTTATTAGAATAATAATTGTTTTGAAAGACTTGAATTACCAGACATAAATTTGCCAGCTGCTAGTAGACATAGTGGCAGATTAAGTCATTCCTATGAGTTCATTGTTCAGGCAAGTGAATTCTTTTTATGGAATTATCAAATTTTAATGAAAAGTGGTATACTAACACATGTTTTCCTTTCTGAAGTGTCATGTTCATAACCACAATTAAATATAACACTACCATTTTGATAAAAACAATAAAACAATGCAAAAACAAATAAATGATATATATTTTATCCCTTCCTTAAATTCAAAGTGGTACATGTATAAGGTGTTTGACATTCTGCTACCACTAGCCCTCCATCTCTAGGTTGTGGGTAAAATAGAGGCGGACGTGGGGCAGTGGCCAGGTATTGGCTATTTAATCAGTGATTTTCCTCTGGGAACTCGGTGGCTTTCCTTGAGCGCTCCACCACTCAAACTTGACACGTCCTTAAATGACAATTGCTGTTAACAAGACGTAAAACACAAACAAACAAAAATAAAACAGCATTAAATTTTGTTGTTTTGGACATAAATGGATTGTTGTTGTTGTTTTTATGCAGATAATGTAAGGAATGTATCGATAAAGAGTCGTGATGCTCAGGACATCGTTAGTACAGCTCAGCACTCGTACCTGGACAGTCAGTTCAGCAGCTGGGAGATCACCTCCGTCAAACTCATCAACAACAAAGAGTTGGAGGAACATTACAGGTAGGTGGCACACCCAGGACGTTACTATTAACTTGTTCACCCCTGAAATTTCATTATGAACTATTCCAACCTTTGATTTGGAAAAGAGTTCAAATGTATCTCCAGGGGTGAATTAATTATACCCCCCCCCCGCAACGAAGTTAGGGGGGGTATACTGGAATCAGCTTGTCTGTCCGTCTGTCTGTCCGTAGAAAAATGTTGTCCGGACAACTCCTCCTAAACTACTGGATCGATTTCAATAAAACTTGGCAGTATTGTTGGGGACCATGTGTAGATGTGCATGAAGGGTTTCGTTTGTCAAAATTTTGGTTGCCATGGTAACCAGGTCACTATACACAGGTTTCCATAATAAAATGTTGTCCGGACAACTCCTCCTAAACTACTGGATCGATTTCAATAAAACTTGGCAGTATTGTTGGGGACCATGTGAAGATGTGCATGCAGGGTTTCGTTTGTCAAAATTTTGGTTGCCATGGTAACCAGGTCACTATACACAGGTTTCCATAATAAAATGTTGTCCGGACAACTCCTCCTAAACTACTGGATCGATTTCAATAAAACTTGGCAGTATTGTTGGGGACCATGTGTAGATGTGCATGCAGAGTTTCGTTTGTCAAAATTTTGGTTGCCATGGTAACCAGGTCACTATACACAGGTTTCCGTGATAACGTGTTGTCCGGACAACTTCCTATAAACCACTGGATCGAGTTTAATGAAACTTGGCAGTATTGTTGGGGACCATGTGTAGATGTGCATGCAGAGTTTTGTTTGTCAAAATTTTGGTTGCCATGGTAACCAGGTCACTATACACAGGTTTCCATTATAATGTGTTGTCCGGACAACTTCTCCTAAACTACTGGATCAATTTCAGTGAAACTTGGCAGTATTGTTGGGGACCATGTATAGATTTGCATACAGGGTTTCGTTTGTCAAAATTTTGGTTGCCATGGTAATGAGGTGACTATACACAGGTTTCCGTAATAACATGATGTCTGGACAACTTCTTCTAAACTACTGGGTCATTTTCAATGAAACTTCGCAGTAAGTAATGTTGAGGATTACTATACACAGGTTAAAATTTGTCCGTTCGGCTTTTAAAATTCTGCTGACTGTTGACATTATATAATGCATGTTATATACAACTTGTACTACATCATGTTTTTTTCAAAAACATGTCAGACACCTCTAATAAGAGGTAGCGGGGGGGTATTAGTCAGCCATCGGCTTACAGTTCTAGTTAAAACTGAAACATAAAATACACTCCCTAAAGGAGTGTGTGGTTGTCTTATACATGTACTGAAACAGTGGCCATTTTGTTTTGAAAAGATAAAGGTATACATATTACGGAACAGATGTGTCGTGTATACAATACTTGAGTCAACATTTTTAATGCATTATCATACTTGTCAACTTTTTGAAATTTCCATGGGGTAGATTACGCATGCTCATAATTGAAAACATAAATAATATGTATACATGTACATTCAGAGGAAAAATAACACTTTTAAATTGCTTCTTTTGAGCTCTTCTTTCAGATTAAATCATCAGATCTTTAAAAATAGGAACAGATAAGCAGATTTCAAAGTTGAAAATGCAATATTTTAGGGTCCAAATTCGGGAGTCTCCCTCCTAAATAGGGAAGGTTGGCAATACATTTTGTATGTGCATATCATGGACCCGTCACCTAACTATATCACATTTTCTTAAGAAATTTCATTTGCTTAGGGGAAAAAGAGGTCATGTTTGACAAGGTTAACAGGTGATGATTTCTGGTTAACGAGACAGATAAAACTATCGTTTGAATTCTACTGATATCAATTGTTTTATCCTCAGAGCTAAAAGGGCAGAGTTAAAAGAAGATGGCCGACACTCCAGAGATGTACAAGATCAGTTTGCTTTCCTACTGATAAAAGATGAAAAGTTGGTTAACCAGATCACCCAATATGGACTTCGTTCCGGAGAGTCTTCCTTCAACGACCTCGGTAAGTCTGTTTCTGCTTTTTGTTTTATTTATGTGATGCTTGCAATGATTCCGTGTTTTTAGGGTTAAATATTCAGACTTAATTTATGTTATAGAAAGGTATTGTTAGTTTTCCACCATAGTAAGATCAATTTTCTACCATGGTGAAATTCATACTATAGAAAGGTGAATGACATCATCCATATCACAGGAGGAAATTCAAGCACAATGAAATAAAAGGTTGTATGGTATTTTACAAGAAAACAAATGTGTAAATTAGACGGAACAATTATTTTAGGGCCATGTGGACAAGCTGCCATTATCAGATGGTGAGATGGTTATTCGTTAGTCTCTTGATATCCGTCAGGGCTTTATCGCCCCTCTTTTTAGGTCCGGTAAACGGATCCGTTTCCAATGAAAAAAGGTGTGATTTTTCCCAAATTTCCTCTTAAAAATTCCCAATTCAGACACTTGAAAAACAATTTGGTGGTTTTACATGCTTGAGGAGCTTCGAATTCTTGTGACATTATGTTTAAAAATAGTAATTTAGAAAAGAAATAATGTATTTAGTTGTTATAATAGTGTTTCTCAAAAATTCCCAAAAAACTGATATGTCGATTAATTTTTCCGTATTTGATCTCTGGGTCAAATTCCAAAAACCCCCTGATAAAGCCCTGTCCATAGTCAGATCATCGGCCGTTTTCTGACATTTGTCTGTCAGAACAATTCTTGTTACTTTGATTATTTCTCTGAAGTTTACTGGGTGTCATGTCAGATGAACCTTGGTATACCTGATATCTTGATCCATCTTGTCATACATGGTTTCATTTGAGATGGATATTGATAGCTAGATTCTGAAAGCAAAATGCAAACAAGTTATAGCCATCTTGGATTTGTGTGTAGTTACATTGTGGTGCCGTGTAGAGAGAAGATCGAAGCAATACTTGGATTAACAAATGCAGAAATATGGAGGTAGAAGTAAACAATCAGACATGGAAGCCACAATCTTGGATTTTGTACGTAGTTGAGAGTTTTTTCTACGAAACACTTCTCTATAAACAATTATTTTAGATATATCTGTTTGGTTTTGCTTTAAATTCATCTGTTGTCAAATAACGTAATTATGGATCTTGTAAGATCCTGTTAAGTGTGTGGCTATGCATGCTCTATTTTTAGATGGGTCAGAACAAGGCCCCTTGAGACATCATGTCATGACCCGAT
This sequence comes from Mimachlamys varia, assembly GCA_947623455.1. NCBI lineage: Eukaryota > Metazoa > Mollusca > Bivalvia > Pectinida > Pectinidae > Mimachlamys > Mimachlamys varia. The sequence continues at coordinate 47,927,732 of OX392527.1, forward strand.
TTGCATCATCACCTATATAAATTAATACATAAAGTTGTTCAACTCGTTCAGTAAGAAATCTTTTAAATAAGTATGTTTTGGTGTTTGGTCGGTCACACAAACATTTATTGGTGGGTTATCATCAGAAGATCCATCAGGGATCTCCTGATTTCAACAGAACCGTAATGCTTGATGTTTGATCAGACACAATCATTCATTGGTTGGTGATCATCAGAAGAAGATCCATCTGTGATCACTTGATTTCAACAGAAGCAGAAATGAATTCAAGAAGTCTCAATAGAAAATATAACACAACATGGCAGTATGTAGTTTTCATATTTTATTGGATTTGTTATGTAAACATGATCTAAACAATTGTAGAATATTTACAGCAAAAAAACTGACCAAACAGTTATATGTAATTAATAATCCCTGTATGTACCACTGCCAAAAAACTGTGTTGGAAATTTTATATTCCTGGCATGGCTGTGGTTTTGTTCAATAATTTCTAATAATGAAACCTGTATGTTATGGGACTAAAATAAGAAAGGTTAACGATGAAATAAAAACATGGTTTATATGTTTACAACAGCAGTCACCCGAGTGCAAAAAATCATCAGGGTGAGAAGTTTATTTGAACCCTGAACTTCACAAAGTGATTAGCTTAAATTTTGATTTTTTTTTTTAATTTCAAAACACAACCATTAAATTTCTCACAACTTTCCTGATATTAGAAATCTCGTAGAGTGAATTTATATGTAAAATTTTTGAGATTTTACCATGTTTATTGACAAAATAATTTAAGATTAAAAAATGCCATTAACCATAATTAATTATAAGCTCACCACCTTTTGCCCTATTGGGTCAACAGAGCTCCGTCTTGACCTTATTGTGCTACATATACAAAAAAATATGTATATCCTCATGAATGGCAAGGGGAGGTTACTAAGATTACAAAAAAAAAAAAATCCCTGAAGACCCATTTGAACTCTTCCAATTCAAAGGTTGGATTAGTTCATCATACCATTTCAGGGATGAATGAGTCAAGTAATATTATGCATTTCCTTGAAACAGTGCTTTAATATTTCATAATTCACAACTGTTCCTTAACTTGATTAATTCAGTTGACTTATATTGAATTAATCTTAGAATGGGCATCATTTTTTCAATGCCTCCACTAGGATTCACACCCCGAATCTCGGTTTCTCTATAGTCCTATGCTGTACTGATTGAACTAAAGAGAATTCTCCCTAGCCTGGTCCACACAGAGCAGCTAGTATTATACCAAGGTGACATTCATCTAGTCCGTATACACAACCTGGGTCTTTATTGTCTGTTGGTGATATAGATAATGAAATATTCAAGTGTCCATAACTTACATGTATACACTTTAATTGTAATAATATACAATTTCAACCTTCATTACACATTCAAATTAAATTAAGTACTGTACAAATATGTGCATGTTCTTATTAGTCCATTCTACTGAATAATATACAAGTATGATACTTTTTATATATAACATTACTATATTAAATACCCTTGTGATATCTGTAAAAAAAATTGTGCAGTAGTAAAGTTTTATATATAGCGCCCTATATATCTAGCTAACATTTAGCTTCCCCGACGCGCTTTACAGTACATAGATATACTATGGAAAACAATGATAAAGTTTGTTGTTTGTCAGTTTATTAATTTGTAGAGATTGTATAGATACGCACTTTTACACAGATATAAGGTACGAAAATATAACATTTGTAAATATGAAAGTATGGATATGACAAAAATATATAATGTACAATTAAAAAAATACATGATGAAATATAAACACTTCAGTTGTTGGAAATATTAAGCATGAATTTAGAGCAACAAGCATATTAATTGAATCAATAATTTGCGTCTGCACTTTCATACAGTGTACCCTCAACCTATCGCCACCCAAATCTACTGCCACCCTTGCATACCGCCACCTAAACCTCTAGAACAGATTTCCCTTCTATATAATTCCCTAGTTAAGTTTGCCACCCTCGCATATCGCCATCTGCCACACCTTTTAAAATGCAAACGTCCGGAATCGCTATACATTTACCTTGACGATAACGCCATATTGTTCTGTTTTTGGAGATCGAGGAAATATTTAGTGTTCCATTTGGAATGGCATGCGGCAAAAATAGATCAATAACCATTTTCAGATATAAATTTGTGCCAACATTTATATGCCGACATAATACTTGGAAATGCAATATATTATGCAATTTATTGCATGGTAATAATTTTCATATTTCGATACTATCGCCACCCTCGTTATATAGCCATAATTGCTGTGGACGAAAGGTGGCGGTATAACAAGAGTACACTGTATGTATGAGTCTCTTTGATGAAGGACGTTAATCAGATCAGCATGTACCTCCAGTTATACAAGTAGATGTGCTCTGTTGGGTGGGCATGCACATTGATGCCTGGATCGATGGTATAAGAAGATGAAGGGCTGTATATATAAAAAAATTGTCATCACCGAGATATTTTAGAGTTTGATTGATTTCACAAGATTTCTCCAAGACTCCTTGATTTCACAAGATTTCGGCAAGACTCCTTGATTTCACAAGATTTCGACAAGACTCCTTGATTTCACAGGATTTTGACCAGACTCCTTGATTTCACAAGATTTCGACAAGACTCCTTGATTTCACAAGATTTTGACAAGACTCCTTGATTTCACAGGATTTTGACAAGACTCTTTGATTTCACAGGATTTTGACAGGAGTCCTTGATTTCACAAAGTTTCAACAAGAATCCTTGATTTCACAAGATTTCGACAAGAATCCTTGCAATTACATAGATAATGTTATTGTTTGAGTTATGATCACACTTGCAAGTTCAGTCCACATTATGAAATCTGAATATCAAAATAGCAGATAAAGTGTGATAATAGATTGAGGTTATTGTCGGCCTTTCAACTTTAGTGAATTTGTTACAGTATACATGTATATGATCAGTTCCAAAGATCTTTGTGTATAAACCTTAAAATGCCCATCACTGTCAAAATCTGTATTTATATTATGTTGTTAATTGCATCCTTCAGATATGTCTGTACAAATGTTCACAGTCATGATAAATTTGCTCTCATTAATAGAGCAAACGATAATTAAGCTACCGGGTATCACAAATTTTTCCCAGCATGCCTTGTTTAAAACCAAGTAAACATCACAGATTTATTCTTGGAGTTGAAGCTGAACACAGCAGTCAGGAGTATACTACTTGTTGTTAAATCTTACATGGTGAAATAGGCTGAGGGTGATCGTCCACTCGTATTTAATCTCACTATAAAGCGGTGCCCTTTGGCTGTTCATTGATTGGACGATCAGCTGACGCGCTATTTTGATTCTGTGGCTGAATCGTTATTACATCTTTCTCTGGGTCAAACAGGGTATTGTAGGGAGGTGGTTCTTCCATTGGAGCAGAAGGTTGCATTTCTTGTGGATTTTGTGGCTGTGGATTCCACCCTTGTGGCGGAACTTGTTGAATGGCAACTCCATTGACTGCGCCTGCTTCTTCATTCCTACGCCGCCGCCTGTCTCCGTCCTCGCAACAATAACAATCATCGTAGAACCAGATGCATATAAACGAGGTGCAGCCGCCATGGTGATGGTGATGCCCGTCTACGTGGGAAACATTACTGTCTCCACAACAGTCACAGTCGCACGGACAGAAGCCACAAAATCCGCAGTCACAGTTGCAGCAGTCATTGTTACCATCGTCGCAGCACTTGCAGCAGTCATCACCAAAACAATTATCACAATCTCCACAATCGCAGTCGCCACAATCACAGTCGCCACAGTCAAAATCACCCATTGTCAAACCCTGTAAATAGAAAAAACAGGAAGTGATTAAATTACCTAGTGAAAGCCGAAATATTTGAAATCCTAAATTCTTTTTACCATTGTAGAAATAGAGAGGGGTGGGATTGTATACTATACAACCCCTTAATTATAAGATTTTAAGAAGTTGAGAAGCAGTTTAATTTCAAGTTACAAACCATGCAACTACTAAAAGAGATAACTGCATGAACCTGTACGTGGCCTTCAAGTCTACCTCAAACTTCTGGGTCTTTAAAATCCACCAGCGTATACCAGCTTTTATCTAGAAAGATGAATGTAAGATGCACACCCAGTTACCTATAAATTTAGTTGTCGATGCATATAACCAAACATGAATTACACTACATATAAGTTTACCTGTATGTGTCTAGTGTATACTTTGTTATCCTGTAGATGTGTTCTTTCACCTGTTAGCTCCAAATCACTTAGGATTTCCTCTCCAGTCACCTTATATATCCTTATACATGTAGCTATTATATAAGTTTTCTTATAACTGTTAGTTCAGGAAAGCTCACTCCTTGTAATGACCTTCTGCTTATAAGGACGTGGGAGGCTTTTTACCATGCTGATTCATTTATGATAATGGGGGATCAGTCAAGCATAACGTCTTATCAGCCATGTGGAACAAGTTATCTGATGCAGTATAATACATATGTACAGGTAACAACTGCTTATAGCAAATAAAATAGCAGTCAAAAATTTGTCAAGCTATGAGAAAGTGGATTACAAACATGCATGTATACTGATGAAAATATTTTATAGAAAGTTTGGATTTTGAATAATATGGATTTAAGTTAGGGGGTACATGTATACTGGAATCAGTTTGTCTGTCTGTTCCTCATAACCAGTCAGCAACACACTGAGTTGTGCACTTATGTTTGTTTTTGCCCATCAAATTTGAATGGACATATAATGGTTTACATCAATCCGTTGTAAACATTTATTTGTTTAGAGATCGAGATCTCCTCCCACAGATTTCAGTTGATCTCCTTAAAATTTTCATACATTAAATTTATACACTACATGATTATGAAGTTGTGTTTTCTTTAACATCAGTTCAATTCAATTGTGTTTGGAAGAGTTACTGTCCATTGCATATCAACCGATCTCTTTTGAACTTTATACATTTATACTGTACACCATAACATGAAGTTGTCTTTACCTGAATATCAGTTTGATTTGATGATATTTGTGAGAGTTACTGCCCCCTGACTTATTTTACAATCTGAATCTTGTCCTGAGTTCTCTTCTACAGCTTTCAGTGGAACACTTAGTTTTCAAACTTTGACATTCATTCATCATGACATGAAGTTTTTGGTTTCCTGAATAACAGTTGGATTTGACTATATTTGGAGGAGTTATTGCCCCTTGCATGCAATTTCTTCGTAACTTTGTAGGTTTTAACATATTTATCAATGTGATGAAAACTGTGATTTGTTTTGTAACATTGCAATTGAACAAAGTTTTATTTAATTCCATTATTATTGCATTGTTATTCAATTATATCTTTCACTTTGGCATGTTCGCACTTAAAGGAGTTACAGGCCTTTATGTGAAAAAAAACTTGTTCAGGAAGCTGAGGCCACTTTAACTAAGAGGCAGATTTTATTGAAACTTCACTTGAAAGATCATTTAGTACATTATAGTTGTGTACAAGCATTTAATTCCATATTTTAAACCTTGTTAAGGAAGTTAGTCCTTTCATGGGAAATTAAAGAGGTACGTAGCTTGAATATCTCTTTAACAATTTCCCATTTTAGTAAGTTTAAAGGTCACTAAATGATGCATGTTTAAACTAGCAGCATCTTGAGTTTCGGGGGGGGGTCTGGGTCTGGCTTCACATATATAAATTCTTTATCTAAATGTGTTTCATAAATGTTGAATATACATGACTAGTGTAAGTTACTCTACTGCTTGATGCTAGCTGTAGAAACTATATATGAGGTCTCAGAATTTCAAAATTGACTATTTCAGTCAGTTATGTACTAATGGCATAGTGATTCGCAAAATTAGATCCCTACTAAATTGAATAACTATAGAGTATTGATGTAAATACTTATCAAAACTTAATTGAAGGTATATGGTATACCAATTATCTGTATTCTACATACCACTTGTTTTCAAGTTTTTAAATTGTAACTGCTTACCTTTGGTCAAGAAAGGGTAATTTCCCCTAAATCCTAGGTTTATCCCTGAAATTTACAAGATATATATTGAGATGAGGATTTTTCAGAACCCACATATTTAATGGTACAGATTATAATAATCGATGTGAGAATCAACCTGGTATATGCTGTATATTTATAGACTGCTGACAAGTATTTGTGTGTATTTAAATGTATAGGTATTTAATAGCATACCTGGTTGATTTTTCCATACCCTGAAGCTTAGTGTACTAAGTTGAAGTTAAGGTATGGTACAACTTATTGATTATTTTCTTCACCTGGTGCCCACGGAGACCAGGTAAAGCTATATGAATTCTGTAATAGCTAGGGTTTACATATACTGTCCATGATAATATTATAACATAAACATATCAGGAGACTTGGAGTATCTTAGTAATAATATTCACAATGTTCATGAATAAATTAGATCAGTGAATGATATGTCCCGGCCTTCGATCAGCTAACTTGTAGCTTGGTCATCACTATTTAAGTACTATATTTCATGTTTAGTCAACATGGCAGGTAAACATACACTTACTGTTCTACTCTTACTTATCTAATCAGGCATGTAGATATATATAACATTGTGCATACCTGTAGTATTCTTACCTGTTCAAGAGCTCAGTAATAGGTAGTATAGTGTACTTCACTTCTCCCTTATGTACATATACAAGAAGTCACCGATTGAAGGAAATCTAATATATCCTGGTTTATATACCCTGTTGGCTTGAGACTGGTTTTACCCACTTCTCCAATGAGTGGTTATAGGTCTCACAGTCACACGGCAGTCAGTCAGGTCATACATGGCTTCACACTATTCTCCTGGTATGTGGGTCACACATTGTGTACTTATCACTGCTGCAGTGACGACTCCGCTTATCTCCCTTTGGCCTATTTTCATATATCTCTAAGTAATGAACAGAGGGGCTTATTACAAATGTCTTAATACCTGTAGTATTAATAAGGGTCACAGCTATAGCTGATCAAAACATACACTTGCTTTGGCTCAATTGTGTCTTTATAGCTTACAATTGTATTATAATGTGTATTTCGTCTATTACACATTTTGTAACAAATGTAAACAGACTGCTTAATAAAAAAAGTTATAGCTTATAATGTTATCATAAAAAATATGAAAATGCAGTGTTTAATACAGCTCAGCATATTTAAGCCAGAGGGGGATTGTGATGTAACTGTATGCAGAAGATTTGATTATAAATTTAATCAAAATTTAATGATTTTTAGCAATTTTGAAATAAAAAAAAAAAGAAAGAAAAAAATATCTCCAAACATTTTGATAACAACATGTGGGATTAGAATTGTAGCTTTGATACCTGCCCTTAAGGTAATAGAGCTGGTTTATATAGGTTCCTGGTTTTCAGGTCCAGCAATTTGTTTGTATCTGAATATTTATAGGTACTGATGGATAAGTTATCCAAGCACTAGATGGCTAAAATGAGAGAAAATAAAACAAAATAAATTTATTTTGCAACAATTATGAAACAAGTTATCAAACTTAAGTTAGCGTGCAAGGGATCTTATTGTGGGAGGAAACCGGAGTACTCAGAGAAAACCCACGTGGTTGGGCAGGTGGCCTCATACTTTTTCACGTCTGATTGGGTAATCAAACCCCGGCTGCCTTGGTGAAAGGCAAGTGCGCTATCCAAAGCGCCACCTGACCAATCTGGACAAAATTGGTATATATCAATTACTTAGTGGTTATTATACCTCATTCATACAATTCTAGTACATGTAGTTGCTCCGGTCAATATTTTCGTATATTGGCCCGGAGTCGAGGACTACAGGTCAATGTCCTAATTGCAGGATGATGTTATAGATAATAAAGTGACATCATTATTCTAGACAATGAGAAAAATGGCGTCTGACCTAATGGTCTGTTTTTATTGCATATTATGTGGTCGTGTTTGGTAGATTCGGTATAATATAACAAATATTGCATGTCACTTCGGGCAGCATTGGAGTTCCATATGTATATGAATATGTTTTTGGGTGACTGACCAGTCCATAAACTCCCATATTGCCCTCAGTGCCATGCAATATTTGTTGAATATATAATCAATTTAGGTAAAACTTTGGATCAGTAAAGGTGTACCTGAAACTTAATTATGATACGATTATTTTTATGATGTTTTGCATCATATATTAAAGTACTGTACATCAGATTTCATCCATTTAAGATATATATATTATATCTGTATTGTTCTTTAACACTGAATAAAAAATCTGTCCTCTAAACAATCTGTTAAAAATGATAGTAGATATGCATTCACCCCTGAAATTCCATAATGAACTATTCTGACCTTTGAATTGGAGGGGTTCAAAATGTGTCTTCAGGGTTAATAATAATTCATAGATCATTCAGAACATATCCCGACTAGATTCAAGATAGAAATGTGCACCTGTATCATTGAAATGATTTTTTATAGGTACATTTATTACTCAAATGAATATATTTAAGCTGACAAAGTTGGAAGGGTCAATGTATTGTCATTGTTTAATGCCATTCCCAGTACATCAGGGGTTATTCCAACATTATCCTCTGGAATATGTAGGGAGTTTTATAGTCCGAAGGGTTCTGACTCTCTTACCCTCTAAATATTTGGATGACAGGCGGGTGCGAGAGTCAGAATTCCTACTTAGTTAAAAAGTGGAAATTTTACCGATCACATCTCAATTAAGCATCAATGGAAAGAACAGATATTTTCTTCTAACCTACACATTTAATCAAGTCCCAGGAGGTTGTAAACGAACTGTCGTCATCCATTTCTAAAAAAATAACCAGTTTCCTGACATCTGTTTGAAAATGACCGCCGCCTCACGTCACGTGATAAAAAATAGCTAGGTCAGAAAGAAATTCTCCCAAGATCTCGCGAAGCGCGGCCATCTGAAATGTTTCATATTATAAAATACGGCTTAAACGGCGACCAGTGCACGGGTCGGTAAAATTTCCACTTTTTAGCTAAGTAGGAATTCTGACTCTCGCACCCGCCTGTCGTTCAAATATTTAGCGGGTCAGAACCCTTCAGACTAGGAGTGTTATAGCAAAATTAAAGTCTTGTAGAATATTATAACAGCAAAGCTGGCCTAATCAAGAACATTATTTAATTCAAAGAAGACCTGTACTGCTGCCAAAAATGTTACTTAAAGTAATGGAAAATGTTTTTCTGGGCATTACTTGAGCTTTGTTTATCATTTCCAAAGAAAAGTATGCTTGCATGACAGTGGGACTTTTTGATTTAATTTTCGAAGAAAGTATGCTTTAATTATCAGACATTTCTTATCATTGCTTAAGAAAATTCATACTATAAGGGACTCTTTTTTTTGTCATTTCCAGGTAAAATATGCTTTTTAGGACTTCTTAATAGATTCCCCTAAAATTTAAACTGAATTTAAACAAAATACTGCATGTGTAAACAAAATCAACGGTGCCTATTAAGACCTTGATTATATAGGGACCTGCACTTCAGGTTGTTATATAAAAATATATATTATCACTCAAATTGGTTGTGCTGATACATGTCAAGGTAATTTGAAGTGTCCTAGCTATAGCCGAACTGTGCTACAGGTATATTCCAGAACAGCAGTTAAGGGGAGGTAACTGTGTTTACATACATATTTAAAAAAAACACGATTCAATAGGAAAGAGTTCTTAAAGCTTTATTTTCTAATAGGCTCAATTCAATTGACTTAAGTCTTAATGAGTTTGAATTAATTAACATATATTTTTGACATAAAATAGACTTTGTATGTCTAAAAAGTTACATACATGTAGACGCATGCATTATAGTATATCTATATAAGTCTTTAAATACTGGTTTTATTTTGATAGATGATAAAATATTTCATAATTATCATAATATGGAATGTCATATAATTATTATACTGTAAATCACTTATATTTCATGTGGGATTTATTTTTGTATTAATATGCGAGAAGAGTCATTAAAAAATTCAAATCGCTCGTGATAATGGCATCCATATTGATCCTGTCATTATCAAAATTTGCTGGATATCATTACAAACATATCACATGACTCAATCCTGTGGCTTTTCAGGTGTAGTCACATGACTTTTATAAACAAAATGGTGGCCAATTTGAAGTTATCGCGGTTATAGATATAAGTGTCTTGCAAAGTCCATGTCTAATAGGATTGAAAAACATTTTTAGATCAACGTTCACAAAATCATGTTGTCTCAAAATATGTCTAAAGAGGTCAGTTTGCAAAATAAAGTATTCTAAAAATCTAAGTGATTTACTACATTCTAATTGAATAATTATACAGTGCACTCCTCTTAATATCACGTTGCATTTGTCAGACAAAAACATGATATTAACGGGAATGTGACATTAAGAGAAACATGTTTTTTTCACTAAATCAAGTGCATTTCCAATCTCTATAACTAAAAGCAATGTACATATGAAGATGTTTCAATACATAGATAACATTATTTCAATTAAAAACATTTTTGGAATTATTTTTTATTTTCTATGCAACATCTTGTACAAGTTGTATCTGAAATCAATGGAAATGACATCATTTTCTGGATATTTTATGTGATTGGTTAAAAAAAACTTGATATTAAGAGGAATTCACCTTAAAGTACATGATATTAATCAAATAAAATTACATAGGTTATATAGAGAGAAAATTGGTGCTTGAGAAAAACATGATATAAAGAGGAATGTGATATTAACAGGGGTGATATTAAGTGGAGTCCATTGTAGTACTTTACAATAAATCCATGCAGTAAATAGAATAATTCAGTAATATGATTAAAAAATGAAAAAAACATGTTATATATATGGTTTACTGGAAAATGATTATGATTGGTAATTGTTAATAATCAATAAATATAGTAATGACAAAAAATGTATTTTATTAATGGTGTTAAAAAGAAATAAAAAACAACATGATTAGCATCAATATTTGACAAATTTTGTTGCCAATCATTGATAAACTATGCAATTAAACAAAATGTGTTGAAATGAAAGAATGATAAACATGATTATTTACAAATTTAGTTATTTGAGAAGCACATCAATTTGTTCTCCTTCAAGTTTTTTGGATTAATTTATATCATGGAATATTTTAGCAGCCATTTCGTTGCTACAGAAGCGACCGAGACAGTGCATTTGTTTTTAGAAAAGTAAAAAAAAAAAAAATTCATAAACAACTAGTACATGTCGCAGTATACTGGTATATTGCAATTTGTCAATGTGTAGCACCGCGGTACGAAATTGAAACACATTTTTTTGTGGTACAGGTAATTTTTGATTACTTGATCAAGCTGTGTCAAGTCCAATTATTGAAATCCTAATGTTGAAGAACAGACACAGTTTAACAATAGAACGAGGTTACAAATGTCAGACTTCAGCCACTAGTCATCCTGGTTTGTCTTGGAATGTGATCATTTCCATAGAACTTGGTATATACCTTAACAAAAAATTATAATCTTTCATATTGCCATTAACACTTCATACAGAAAAAAATTTGGCCCAATCTAAATTCAACCCTTTGATGTCAAAATTTTGAATTCATAGCTATTAAATAAACATAGAATATTTTTGAAATGACAAAATTTTCTCTGCAGTTGAATAATCATGAAAAAGGGTGAAATGATGAAAGCCAAACTAGGAAAAGCTTTCGTACTTTTGGTTTTAAATTTACATGCTGATGTACCAGGAAGGCCTAAGCTCATTGTCCAATGATATTCTATTGCACTAATTTAACGGGTAGCCATTGGCTGTTGATTGATTGGTTGATTCGAATTCGCCAACATTGACGGCTGTTGATTGACTGGTTGATTCGCTGACGTGGAAGGTTGCGGTCCTTGTAGATTTTGTCCTTGTGGATTTTGTTGATCATCGCCTGCATTACTGTTATTTTCAGTGTTGTTGTCTTTCTTCTGACAACAACCGCACAAGGCGCATAAAGGAACACAAACCATAGTGACCAATCCTAATTGAAGAAGGCAGTTAGTGGAGTCGCCTTCTCCCTCTTCACCCTTACAAAGATCACAGCAGTCATTGCAACAGTCGTAGCAATCGTTCATGCAATCCCAACATTCTTCCAATTCCTCACACATAGTGGCACTGTAAATATAAACAACAGGAAGTGATCAAAATCACCCTAGCAGTACTGTGAATAAAGACAACTGGCAGTGATCAAAATCACCCTAGCAGTACTGTAAATAAACACAGCAGGAAGTGATCAAAATCACCCTAGCAGTACTGTAAATAATTATATAAATAAAGACAACATGAAGTGATCAAAATCACCCTAGCATAACTGTAATTAAAACAACAGAAAGTAATCAAAATGACCCTAGCAGTACTGTAAATAAAATCAACAGGAAGTGATCAAAATCACCTGTAATGTTACTGTAAATTAAAACAAAAGGAAGTGATCAAAATCACCTGTAATGTTACTGAAATTTAAAATAACAGGAAGTGACTGAAATCACCAATAGTAGTACTGTAAAAAAAAAAAAACAGGAAGTGATCGAAATCACCCCTAGCGGAACTGTAAATAAAACAACAGGAAGTGATCAAAATCACCCCTAGCGACACTGTAATTAAAACAACAGAAAGTGATCATAATCACCTATTACTGTACTGTAAATATACGCAACAGGAAGTGATCAAAATCACCCCTAGCGACACTGTAATTAAAACAACAGAAAATGATTGAAATAACCTGTTGGGCCTCTTGTACTTTTAGGTTTCAGTTGTAAGTTTTGTAGGTTTGTAGGTAATTATAGACTTTGTTTTATCTGTAACTTTTGGTAGGTTTTAATTGTAACTTTTGTTTTACCTGTAACTTTTGTAGGTTTTAATTGTAACTTTTGTTTTACCTGTAACTTTGTTAGGTTTTAATTATAGACTTTGTTTTACATGTAACTTTTGTAGGTTTTAATTGTAACTTTTGTTTTACCTGTAACTTTTGTAGGTTTTAATTGTAACCTTTGTTTTACCTGTAACTTTTGTAGGTTTTAATTGTAACCTTTGTTTTACCTGTAACTTTGTTAGGTTTTAATTGTAGACTTTGTTTTACATGTAACTTTTGTAGGTTTTAATTGTAACTTTTGTTTTACCTGTAACTTTTGTAGGTTTTAACTGTAACCTTTGTTTGTAACCTGTAACTTTTGTAGGTTTTAATTGTAACCTTTGTTTTTAACCTGTAACTTTTGTAGGTTTTAATTGTAACCTTTGTTTTACCTGTAACTTTGTTAGGTTTTAATTGTAGACTTTGTTTTACATGTAACTTTTGTAGGTTTTAATTGTAACTTTTGTTTTACCTGTAACTTTTGTAGGTTTTAACTGTAACCTTTGTTTTTAACCTGTAACTTTTGTAGGTTTTAATTGTAACCTTTGTTTTTAACCTATAACTTTTGTAGGTTTTAATATTAACCTTTGTTTTTAACCTGTAACATTGTAAGGTTTTAATTGTAACCTTTGTTTTACCTGTAACTTTTGTAGGTTTTAATTATAACTTTTGTTTTATATGTAACTTTGGTAGGTTTTAAATGTAACTTTTGTTTTTAACCTGTAAATTTTGTAGGTTTTAATTGTAACCTTTGTTTTACCTGTAACTTTTGTAGGTTTTAATTGTAACCTTTGTTTTATCTGTAACTTTTGTAGGTTTTAATTGTAACCTATGTTTTACCTGTAACTTTGTTAGGTTTTAATTGTAACTTTTGTTTTACATGTAACTTTGGTAGGTTTTAATTGTAAATTTTGTTTTACCTGTAACTTTTGTAGGTTTTAATTGTAACCTATGTTTTACCTGTAACTTTGTTAGGTTTTAATTGTAACTTTTGTTTTACATGTAACTTTGGTAGGTTTTAATTGTAACTTTTGTTTTACCTGTAACTTTTGTAGGTTTTAATTGTAACTTTTGTTTTACCTGTAACTTTGTTAGGTTTTAATTGTAACCTTTGTTTTATCTGTAACTTTTGTAGGTTTTAATTGTAACTTTTGTTTTACCTGTAACTTTGGTAGGTTTTAATTATAGACTTTGTTTTATCTGTAACTTTTGTAGGTTTTAATTGTAACCTTTGTTTTTAACCTGTAACATTGTTAGGTTTTAATTGTAACCTTTGTTTTATCTGTAACTTTGGTAGGTTTTAATTATAGACTTTGTTTTACCTGTATCTTTTGAAGTTTTCAATTATAGACTTTGTTTTATCTGTAACTTTTGTAGGTTTTAATTGTAACTTTTGTTTTACCTGTAACTTTTGTAGGTTTTAATTGTAACCTATGTTTTACCTGTAACTTTGTTAGGTTTTAATTGTAACTTTTGTTTTACATGTAACTTTGGTAGGTTTTAATTGTAAATTTTGTTTTACCTGTAACTTTTGTAGGTTTTAATTGTAACCTATGTTTTACCTGTAACTTTGTTAGGTTTTAATTGTAACTTTTGTTTTACATGAACTTTGGTAGGTTTTAATTGTAACTTTTGTTTTACCTGTAACTTTTGTAGGTTTTAATTGTAACTTTTGTTTTACCTGTAACTTTGTTAGGTTTTAATTGTAACCTTTGTTTTATCTGTAACTTTTGTAGGTTTTAATTGTAACTTTTGTTTTACCTGTAACTTTGGTAGGTTTTAATTATAGACTTTGTTTTATCTGTAACTTTTGTAGGTTTTAATTGTAACCTATGTTTTACCTGTAACTTTGTTAGGTTTTAATTGTAACTTTTGTTTTACATGTAACTTTGGTAGGTTTTAATTGTAACTTTTGTTTTACCTGTAACTTTGGTAGGTTTTAATTATAGACTTTGTTTTATCTGTAACTTTTGTAGGTTTTAATTGTAACCTTTGTTTTTAACCTGTAACATTGTTAGGTTTTAATTGTAACCTTTGTTTTATCTGTAACTTTGGTAGGTTTTAATTATAGACTTTGTTTTACCTGTAACTTTTGAAGTTTTCAATTATAGACTTTGTTTTATCTGTAACTTTTGTAGGTTTTAATTGTAACTTTTGTTTTACCTGTAACTTTTGTAGGTTTTAATTGTAACCTATGTTTTACCTGTAACTTTGTTAGGTTTTAATTGTAACTTTTGTTTTACATGTAACTTTGGTAGGTTTTAATTGTAAATTTTGTTTTACCTGTAACTTTTGTAGGTTTTAATTGTAAGCTATGTTTTACCTGTAACTTTGTTAGGTTTTAATTGTAACTTTTGTTTTACATGTAACTTTGGTAGGTTTTAATTGTAACTTTTGTTTTACCTGTAACTTTTGTAGGTTTTAATTGTAACTTTTGTTTTACCTGTAACTTTGTTAGGTTTTAATTGTAACCTTTGTTTTATCTGTAACTTTTGTAGGTTTTAATTGTAACTTTTGTTTTACCTGTAACTTTGGTAGGTTTTAATTATAGACTTTGTTTTATCTGTAACTTTTGTAGGTTTTAATTGTAACCTTTGTTTTTAACCTGTAACATTGTTAGGTTTTAATTGTAACCTTTGTTTTATCTGTAACTTTGGTAGGTTTTAATTATAGACTTTGTTTTACCTGTAACTTTTGAAGTTTTCAATTATAGACTTTGTTTTACCTGTAACTTTTGTAGGTTTTAATTGCAATCTTTGTTTTACCTGTAACTGTTGTAGGTTTTAATTGAAACCTTTGTTTTACCTGTAACTTTTGCTTAAAATGTCTGTGAGACTTGTTTATAATTGGAAGTTTTGTTTCATCTTTCCTGTTACCATTGCAATTTTAGTTATTTGCTCTTTTTGAAAGTCTTGCTTGCAGCCTTTTGAAATTGGCGTATTCTCTTTGAAAATGGTTCAAGTTTCCCTTCACTTCTAGCAATTAATGCATTTCTAAGTTGCAAATGTAATGTAGTGTTTTTCTTAAAGCAATAATTTAACTTACCTGTATGGAGTATGCTAAAGTCAGAAGAAGGATGGATCTGTATGCAATATCCTATCGTCAGTTGATAGATTGTGTCCTCCTGCAGCTGAAGCTCCCGAGTAGGGAGTCTCCGTTAGATAATACCCTATATAACTGTAAAGGTTTCCTTATTGTTGTTAGTTCAGGGAAGCACTCATTCATTTCCTATAGGTTCCCAGAAATTATTGGATTGCTATTGTTAAATGTCCTGTGAACAGCTTTGATGATTATTGGTGGTGGAGGACATTTAAAGTTTCCCGGAGAAAGCCCATACACCGATCTACGATGTATATATATACCCGAACAATGATAAAGAGCGTTACATATTTGCAGGCTGAATCCCCCCCCCCCCCCCCCCCAAACTCTCAGATTTCTAAATCCAATCTCTTTTGCAAATTGACTTGTTGGAATCATTTTCATTGTTGACAAAGGGAGATAATTGGACTTATTCTCAATGTTGACAAAGGGAGATAATTTGGAGTCATTTTCAATGTTGACAAAGTGAGATAATTGAAGTCAATGTTGACAAAGGGAGATAATTGAAGTCATTGTCCATGTTGACATAGGGAGATAATCAAGAAGGGCCTGCTTTATGTATCTTTGACAACAATGATGTCTTTCCGTATTTTGCTGCATGTCTCATTTTCATCGCTGTTCATTGATACAATATGTGGTTGTTGAAGGGTGGGATTGAAAATTAAAACAGTTAAATACATCCACAGTCAGGTAATGATACAATAACCTGCTGGCTGTTTGGCAATGGTAGGCGCAATAGCTGGATTGGTTTAGTGACTTGCATGGTCACCTGTTCTACCACCTTAACAAGCAGACAAGGCGGTAACACACTGCTGGCTGTAGCATCTATACCCTGTACATGTGCTAAATTTTAATAAGTTCTAGTGGCCAAGAAAAACAGTGATGTATGATTCAAAGGTAGACAAGACAATCGTATCCAAGGCTCTCGTCTTTTCCTGTCACTTGGCCTGAATTTGACACTGAAAATCTAAGTAGAAAATATGATGTATCGTTCAGATTGGACTGACTATTGAGAGTGATGTCTCCAGGAAAATATAGTACAGTGGACTCCACTTAATATCACTCCTGTTAATATCACATTCCTCTTTATATCATGTTTTTCCCAAGCACCATTTTTCTCTTTATATAATCTATGTAATTTTATTTGGTTAATATCATGTATTTTAAGGTGAATTCCTGTTAATGTCATGTTTCTCTTAACCAATCACATAAAATATCCAGAAAATGATGTAATTTCCATTGATTTCATATACAACTTGTACAAAATTTTGATAGAAAATAAAAAATATCTCAAAAAATGATTTTTAATTGAAATAATGTTATCTATATATTGAAACATTTTCATTATGTACATGGAAAAGCTGACTTTAAGTTATTGAAATTGGAAATGCACTAGATTTAGTGGGAAAAACATATTTCTCTTAATGTTACATTCCTGTTAATATCATGTTTTTGTCTGACAAATAGAACATGATATAAAGAGGAGTGCACTGTATTTCATTTATATTCAGTGCATGTTAACATAGTATGTAGATAATTCTTGATTTTCACTGGAAAACTTTAACTATCATAAATTTGTAGAGACACAATCTGATTGAAATACAGATCCTCATTATTACTTTGGTGTGTATGATCTGACAGCGACCAATAGAAGGTCATGTGCAGATGACCTTTGTATTAACCAATCAAATCACAGCTTACCTGCAGATTCAAAAAGTGGAAAGCTCATTTTGATTTGTTTCTAGACTCGTCTTTAGTCAAGAATAAAGTAGCGAGAAACCCAAAGACTTTATACAAAAATGGAGGCGCCTAGTTAAGCGGTCTTTACGCCAAAGCGGGGGTACTTTTTAGACAATATATGTTTGATTTGTAGTTTTTCATTTGTCTGAAAAGAAATACAGCTGAAGGTTAAGAAATGATAACAAAATATACAAATCTAAAGTTAAAACTTTCTTCAGAAAGAATCAAAATATTGCTTTGCTTCGATACGCCACCATTTTTGTTCGTCTACCAACCACTGCATGTTTACAAAGTGCATTTTGATTGGCTACATTCATTTCCAAGATATGGAAATAATAAAGGTCATCTGCACATGACCTTCTATCGGTCGCTGTCAGATCCTATACACATGATAGTAATAGTGAAGATCTGTATTTCAATCAGATTAGTAAACGGTACATGATCTTCATTTACTAGAAGGCTTTCAACCATGGGGAAGCACTGGAAATAGACTAAAAGTGTTTGCAGATCAAACCCTGTACCTGCTTAGCGGTTTAAAGTAACATATTACTTGTACACAGAATACTACTGCTGGTATGAATAAAACCAAAGATACACAACAGACCTCAAACCCCTTCCCAAGCACTGTTTCCCAGTAAAAACCTTATGGACCTAGCTTCCTTAACTTTGTCATGTAGGTTTCACTTGTTGTGTGTTTGTTAACTTCGGAAATTGAAAAGATAAACAGAATATTTTACAGTAAACCAATTAATCTTTAATTCACCAATTAAAATATCTTACAGTGAAGTAAGTAAACCAATTCATCTTTAATATTGACATCAAAGTTTTGTTACCACTGTTAAGGATGGAGTAATAGATTAATTGACCACCTCTCTCAAATTTGACATGTAGGGTCCCCGAGCTAGCAGTACATATGTCACAAAGTGCAATACACAATCCAAAGCTGTCGTGTTAGCAAGGATCAAAGCGTAAACATGCATGTACCATTAAAATATTGACATAATTACACAGATGTCTGTCTATGGTTTGTAATTAATATATTTCTCGTTTCCATGACAACAGGCTTATACATATCTTCACTGCACTGGTCTTCTGTTGGTGTATCGACACTATCTGAAGAGCTGTCCATTTCCTGTTTAGAAACTTCCTGACTTTGTTCAATCTGCCAGCTATCAACACTTGATTCACTTGATATACTGTCCGTTCTTTTCTTCCCATAGTCATAGTCTGTAACTATAATCTGCATACCGTTAGTACACACATCCCTGTAATTGACCTTGACATTTGGTGTAGCTTGGTTACCGCGGTAACCACTTTGATCAGGATCGTTATCAGAATCAGAGTCAAGTAATTGGTTAAATTCAATGCTGTCCATTTTTCTAGCTAATCTCCTTGTTTTGTTTAGGATGGATTTGGTTGCGATTTTACTGTTTGTTGCTGTATTTACAGGTTCGGTAGTAGTTTCCCTGTTGTTCGCCGTAGTGACCAAGTCTGTGGTACCACAAGAAACGTTTGAAGGGGGCTGTTCTATTATTGCTGTGATAATAGTTTCATTTTTCGCCCTATCAGAAAGTCGGTTAAAGTGACCATCCTCACGATTCATTTCTTCCTCCTCACTCTCTGCCTTTGATCTCAGGCTGCTAGTTTTAGAATCATTACCCTGAACAGAATTATTATCTGGAGACACGAGGAAAGTCTTTCCAGTGGATTCTTTGGGATATAAATGAGAATCCTGGCCCTTTTTCTGTGATGTGGAGCTTTTTTTATATGCACCTGGTATAGAATTCTCCAACACTTCCATCTCCTTCAAAATTTCTCGATCTTTTGCCAAGCAACAGTTGCTATGGAGACAATTTGGACAGAAACGACTGTTTGAGCATTTCTTGCGCATGAAGGCACAACAGGGGACACAACACAGATACCTACAGCACACCAAACATACCTCATCAAGGTCGTCACAAGTGTAGGTGACAGGGGTCGCATTGCCCTTGACCTCTTGTAGATTACCAGGCTCGTAGTCCTCATCCAGCTCTGGTTCACAGAAATGAAATTGACATGTCATCTCTTGACACTGATTGGTTGAACAGCATGGACACTTGCAATTACAACAGGCAAGACTACAGCAGAAACGCCAAGTTCTTTCCATGCAGGAGTCAACCATTCGACACAAAATTGCAAAGCAGCACTCCGTCGCCATACTGATGCGACACGTCAGGGATTTTGACTTATTTTGCAGCAAGCTGTGCTGACTAATTTCAGCCCATTAAGTAAGCAGCTGTTTAAGTTATAATCTGAAATAAATTAATTTTGAAGTAATTATTTATTTGTCAAATCGCTGAATACAAGTTGTTTTGTCAAAATTATTATTGCGTACATGATAAAACATAATCCAATTTATTAAATATAATTAAGTAGACAAGAACTGCTTTAAATGTTTCTTTTGAGGAATTCATGACTGCAATAAATTTATTTAACATAATGGGAATATATCAAACAAATGCCACACAAATACTTCCAGTGTAAATACTCATTTGAAAGCTATAAATTTCCTGCTTAAATGATACACCAGTCCTTTAAATTTTTAATATGATTTCTTGGAAAATTGGGTGTGAATATTATTGATGATATTGATTAATTTTTACAATTTTCTGAAAGGTACCGAAAAAAATTATTTTATAAAAATTAAGAAAAAATTAAAGAAAAAAAATGTCTAACAAATTACTAAGCAGAATATAAAGTATACAGATAAAAAAAATTATACTTAACTTATCGATTTATGTATTTCCTAATCTTTGCAGTATAGATGTTGTGTTGGTTTATTTTCCTAATTAGAAAAAAACATAGACACTTGGAAATAAATCAGATATCGGCTTTGTGTGAACATGCTGCTCAGAGTACTTAAGGGACCGTGGTGTTGGAAACACTTAATATGTAAAAAAATACTAATGAATATAATAGGTTTTTACACCTTTATCATTTATATGGAATTACAGAAATTAAATCCCGTACTTACATGTACATGCATCAGCGTAACTCCCTAAGCAATTCATCAAGTCCAGTCATGACTGATGACGGATGCACTAGCTCAAAGAATTGATTGTAATTCAAAATGCCATTCGTAGTTAAATCCTCATTGATTTTTAACAGTGATTTTATGAAACAAAGTCCTTGTGATGTCTTCGTTCCCATCATCTAACTGAAGTTTTTGTCTCATACTTGATTTAATTACAGGTATATATATATATATACATGCGTGATGATGAAGCCGATTGTACGATATATATATATATTGTCGGTGTGTGTACAAGATCTGTTGTTCATATATAAGTTTTATAATTATGTGTATGCATAAGACCAGTCCATACAGCCAGTGAAGGGGATAGGGACCTTGCTAACATTTCTTGGGAGAGTAAGGTTGTTCGTCTTAAGTTCTAATCTGACGTGAAGTGAGTTTAGCTCATTTACCCTTAAATACACATTTGAACTCTTCCAATACAAAGGTTGGAATAGTTCAATATAAAATTTCAGGAGGAAATGAGTTCATTTTGCTATGCTGGCTGTTCATCATCAGAATTCTTCTGAAAACTTCTGATAACCATAATTATAAAAGTTCACTCCTAAGCCATGTTTTTTTGAATGAAGTCGGCAGGGATGAGGACTATATCTAGTTACTTTGATAATAATAATAATTCGAGGTTCTTATATACTGTTTTATCACGACCTTAGATGCCGTCTCAAAGCGGTTCACAAATTATTATCCATGGTAATAGGGCCTTAGCAACCAGCCAATATCGTTCTCAACTCCCTGGGGAGCATACAACCGGTGCTGCCATTTCTGCGTTAACAGCTAGCATTCTACAATTTCTAGTACTACCCAACCACGTACTCATTTACAGCTGGATAGACTGGAAAAAGCGAAGTAAAGTATTGTGCTTAAGGATATAACACAAGTGCCAAGACCGGGATTCTAACTGGCAACCCTTCGATCACAAGCCCGGTGTCCTACCACTAGACCACTGTGCCTCTAAGTAGAAGTGAATTAAAGTAGAATTGTTTTAATCATTGTCACATGGGCTACAGTTTTAATTTATTCACATACAGTTGAAATAGAAAGTCCAAACACTTTGTGTTTTGTGAAGATAATTACTCTTATCAAGCATCAAATGATTTTTGTTTCGCCTGCGGCAAAAGTCGCAGAAGGCTGTCATAAATAGGTACAATGTATTGCTTTTCCGGCGACGTCATCAACATTTAGTAATATCTTGGGAAAGTTTAAGTATTATACTTCCCAAACTTATACTGTACGAGCTTAATTACTAAACTACACATCATCCGAATGCACACTTCATTTTGATAATATTGTTTAAAGTTTTTGGTCCAGGGACACTGTCAGCATGCTTATCGATGTTAAAAATTTTAAAATCTACATTTGCATATAGTAACTAAGCAAAATGTTGTCTAAATGAAGTATGCATTTAGATGCTTATGATAAAATGTTTAAATGTTAAGCTTCCCAAACTTGCACTGTGCCTGCTTTAGCTACACAGTATCTGAATGCACACTTCATTTAGACAATGTTGTGCTGGACACCACATTAGAACCTTCATACCAACGCCCTTGTGTCAATATAAACTGAATAAGCAGCAGAAAATAAAGAGTTTAACATGAACTGAATCCTTGCACCAAATAATAAACACAATATTGGCTCAATGAAGTGTGCATTCAGATGCTGTATACCCAAAGCTGGTACAGTACAAGTTTGGGGAGCTGAACATTTTAAACTTTTTATAGATAAGCATTTGAATGCTCCAGTAAAGATTCAGTTTCAGAAAGAAATTCCTGATTTATGTAAAAATGTTATCATGTTTGCAGTATTATGGGGGAGGTTGGGGATTAAGCAAGAAATAATTGTCTCTTTGTGTCATTAAAGCATGGATTTATGGTCAAAGGGGGTGAGCAGGCAAGACCTCCCAGATGAATATATCCAGACTGGAATTGTGGATTTATGGAATTCCAGTGGTCAAATGTTGTGGAATTCACTGGAAAAGCCACTTGAATTCCAGTTGAAAAAAGGCATTTAACTGGAATTAATTAAGTATTCCATAGAAATCTACTGGTATTCCACTAGATTCATGGAGTGATTGTCCATGTAAAATTCTAGCGGTATTCCACTGGAATTGAATATTACACAGGAATCCACTGGAATACTGGCTGGAATACCAGTATTCCAGTGTATTCCACTGATGTTTTCACTAGGGCTATCATTCTGTAGAATTCTTGCTAAGAACAGTGGTCTTTAGTTTCTGTGGTCCAAATTATTTTTTTGTAACATGTATATTTAGGTTCAACTTAATACATGTATAGATCTAATTACCCTATACGGGAAAATATTCACCCCTTCATTAAATATTCGCCATTTACAGGTATACATTTCATATTTTCACAATGGAAAGGTTTTTTTTCCTTCACAGGTATTTATTATTTTATTATATCAATTTGCCGTTATAATAAATTCACCCATGTTACGGAAGATGAAAGCAGTGAGTGTAAAACTTCAGTAAACATTTCCTTGTGTGTACGCCTATATTGATGTTACAGACCTCACGATTGCGAGACATAGCTGCTTCACAGACTGCTGGCGAAAGTTTTGTGTACAGAAATAATTCTACTTAAGCCCCACTAACAGCTAGATGAAGTGTTTCCGAGGTCCCTTATCATGCGAATACTTCCGGCACAATTTCCTTTTGACGTCAGCCACTCTGTCATATTTGCTGTGTACACACACAACATATTTGTATACTTTCACAAGCGATGGCTATCAGTTCATTAATTGGAAAAGTAGACATATAAATCTAATGAATAATAGATTGACATAACTACAAGGGTTAGACTGGTAACAGGGACAAGCCTAAGTGGGATCTTCCTTATTCACAAACTCTATATCAGGGAAAATGAGGTGTGCATTCAGATGCTATATACCTAAAGCTGATACAGTACAAGTTTGGGGAGCTGAACATTTAAACTTTTTATAGATTAGCATTTGAATGCTCCAGTTCATATTCAGTTTCAGAAAAAAAGTTTCTGATTTATGCGAGTGTTATTATGTTTGCAGTATTATGGGGAAGGTTGGGGATTAAGCTATGAAACAATTGTCTCCTTGTGTCAAAGGGGGTTATCACAAGCAGGCAAGACCTCCCAGATGAATATATCCAATGGAATTTTGCCCAGTGAAACTTTTGCCTATCTCATGATCAGGAAATAAATACTTAAATAATTAAGCCAGGTGTTCAGTTTCGTCACTTGCAGTGATGACTACCTATTTGAAGTATCAAATTGAATTCATTAAATTTTTTATGGATGGCAACAAAAAACAAAAGTTAAATTTAGCTGCAGTAAGTGTGGTATTTTACTGTATACAGATATACTGAAGTTTAACTGTGCATACATACTTCCTGCTAAATTAATACAGGAACAAATTAAAGAAAACAACTATTTAACCCCTGAATACACATTTGAATTCTTCCAATTCAAAAGTTGGAAAAGTCCAATATGAAATTTCAGGGATGAATAAACTAAAGAATTCTTTTGCTGTATTTTGCTAATTACCATGAACCCTTATCATTATACCGCCGGTAAACGCTGTCATGGCCAAAAGTGTGTTTTCATATCCAAATGAGACAGCATATTTGTAGGAACTACAGCTATATGAAGATGGGTAATTACAATTTTAGATATAAATAAAGATATTGAAGTTAATCAGTTGATGTAAGTGGACAAGGCGTATGTCAGCATTACTGCTGCCTCTATATCCAAATAACTGAAATGTTCAATGCACTGCATTAAGACACTTCATTATGCTTATCTATAGGAAGATATTCTTCAATCTTGGGACACGCTATTGTCAAAGATGTACTTGTGGGTATCTACTAGAGTATAGTATAGAGGGTAGATCAAATCACAAGATGACCAGGCCCCGGTTTCATCAACAATCCTTAACTTAAGGAAACTCATTAACTTAAAAATCTCCATAGGAAAACATTACAGAATTTAAGGAGAAAATCCTTAGTTAAGGAACTTTCCTTAAATTCTGTAATGCTTTCCAATGGAGAATTTTAAGTTAATGAATTTCCTTAAGTTAAGGAACGTTGATGAAACCGGGGCCAGATGCACCCAATTAACTTTTGGCTTGACTGTCCCTTCTGTAGACTCATTGGTTCCTGTGAGAATTGTTAGAATGTTCTTTGGTCAAGCGCACAGTGAGATATCGCGGTGTGACAATTGTTCTTCAGTGGCCGTCAATGTACCAGTGGATTAGAGAGTACTGATGTCGTGTGAGATTTGTATACCCAATCTAACAAGTATGGTAGTTACTAAAACTGTCCACTGGAGAAATATAATTTCAACCGGTTGACAGTAGGAATTAGGATGTCATTATTTTCTCTTAGTTATGAGATATGCCAATAGGTAGAGATACTGGTATTTGCATGTGCAAATTGGTTGGGATGTTACCTATTTGTGTCATTCAGGCGACACAGGTAACAGTGAACACACGTACATTTTTTTTAGTAATTTCTTGTTCAAATGAATCAACTACAGATGTGAATGATTGTGTGCAAAATGGACTTTATTCTGTAATTTTGTATGCTAAATGTACATTATTGTGTAATTTTGTATTCTACATCATGATGATCTTTAATAAACATCAGTCAGTGCCTATGTCGCTGGGAAATATTTGTGTTATTTATCCTATTGGATAATATAGAAGAGAAGTATCTGGGTACAATGGTAATTCATATAGAACGTGTATCATGTCACACTAGTAGTTGTATTTGGCATTCTTGGAGGTTCCTAATGTTAGTATTTTAATATTACAGGCGACAGTAAGATGGGCGTACACGTGTGTCGTCACGCCGATGTGCAGTTACGACAGGCGGAGGCATGTGGTCTGGATACCTGTAATATTGTCATCTTCAAGGTAAATATATATAATACTCAAAAACTGTTCATATAAATCTAACATCATCTTGTCAAGAGAACTCTCTAAAATACTGCATCATCATCGTCAGTTTAAATTAAAATACTGCAGTTCAGTTGTTTTTTCAACATCATAACCTTTAACCCATTCACCCCTGAAGACACATTTGAACTCTTCCAATTTAAATGTTGGAAAAGTTCATTATGAAATCTCAGGGGTGAATGAATTAGAGGAATTTTGAAATATTGCAGATTTTCTGAAGCCTTATCATCTGAACACAAAGTAAATCAAAGACATGTTGTTTTTCTCTTTACTTTAAAGGTGATCCTGGGAAAGTGCAAGGTCTTGAGCACACAAGGAACTGCTGCAGACAATGTGGAGCCCACGCCAAATTTTGACTGTCACATCAGTAAAACTAAGCCTTCCCTCAGTGATTCTGTGTCTACCCAGGCGGCACGGTCTCAGGTGTGTACTCGCATGTTAAAGGGCTATAAGTGGTCATCTCCCGCAAATACAGCGAAGGACATAAAATGATTTAATTGAATTATAACCATAATAGTTTGATAATAAATGTGACAAAAGTTTTGATAATTTCCCTTTTCCTGGTATGCTTCCCTAACAACAAATAGTATTCAATTTCAATCTTCAGTCAGGCAGAATAGTGCAATGATGAATTGGTGCACTCAATGTACACTGTAATTACTTGCAGTAACATACAATGTACACTGTAATTACTTGCAGTAACATACAATGTACACTGTAATTACTTGCTGTAAAATGCAATGTACACTGTAATTGCTTGCTGTAAAATGCAATGAACACTAATTACTTGCTGTAAAATACAATGCACACTGTAATTACTTGCTGTAAAATACAATGCACACTGTAATTACTTGCTGTAAAATACAATGTACACTGTAATTACTTGCAGTAAAATACAATGCACACTGTAATTACTTGCAGTAAAATACAATGTACACTGTAATTACTTGTTGTAAAATACAATGTACACTGTAATTACTTGCAGTAAAATACAATGTACACTGTAATTACTTGCAGTAAAATACAATGTACACTGTAATTACTTGCTGTAAAATACAATGCACACTGTAATTACTTGCAGTAAAATACAATGTACACTGTAATTACTTGCAGTAAAATACAATGCACACTGTAATTACTTGCAGTAAAATACAATGTACACTGTAATTACTTGCAGTAAAATACAATGTACACTGTAATTACTTGTTGTAAAATACAATGTACACTGTAATTACTTGCTGTAAAATGCAATGAACACTGTAATTACTTGTTGTAAAATACAATGTACACTGTAATTACTTGTTGTAAAATACAATGTACACTGTAATTACTTGTTGTAAAATACAATGTACACTGTAATTACTTGCAGTAAAATACAATGTACACTGTAATTACTTGTTGTAAAATACAATGTACACTGTAATTACTTGCAGTAAAATACAATGTACACTGTAATTACTTGTTGTAAAATGCAATGTACACTGTAATTACTTGCAGTAAACTACAATGTACACTGTAATTACTTGTTTTAAAATGCAATGTACACTGTAATTACTTGCTGTAAAATACAATGTACACTGTAATTACTTGCAGTAAAATACAATGTACACTGTAATTACTTGTTTTTAAATGCAATGTACACTGTAATTACTTGCAGTAAAATACAATGTACACTGTAATTACTTGCTGTAAAATACAATGTACACTGTAATTACTTGTTGTAAAATGCAATGAACACTGTAATTACTTGCTGTAAAATGCAATGTACACTGTAATTACTTGCTGTAAAATGCAATGTACACTGTAATAACTTGTTGTAAAATGCAATGTACACTGTAATTACCTGCTGTAAAATGCAATGTACACTGTAATTACTTGCTGTAAAATGCAATGTACACTGTAATTACTTGCTGTAAAATGCAATGTACACTGTAATTACTTGCTGTAAAATGCAATGTACACTGTAATTACTTGCTGTAAAATGCAATGTACACTGTAATTACTTGCTGTAAAATGCAATGTACACTGTAATTACTTGCTGTAAAATGCAATGTACACTGTAATTACTTGCTCAAAAATGCAATGTACACTGTAATTACTTGTTTTAAAATGCAATGTACACTGTAATTACTTGCTGTAAAATACAATGTACACTGTAATTACTTGCAGTAAAATACAATGTACACTGTAATTACTTGTTTTAAAATGCAATGTACACTGTAATTACTTGCTGTAAAATGCAATGTACACTGTAATTACTTGCTGTAAAATACAATGTACACTGTAATTACTTGCAGTAAAATACAATGTACACTGTAATTACTTGTTTTAAAATGCAATGTACACTGTAATTACTTGCTGTAAAATGCAATGTACACTGTAATTACCTGCTGTAAAATACAATGTACACTGTAATTACTTGTTGTAAAATGCAATGAACACTGTAATTACTTGCTGTAAAATGCAATGTACACTGTAATTACTTGCTGTAAAATGCAATGTACACTGTAATTACTTGCTGTAAAATACAATGTACACTGTAATTACTCGCTGTAAAATGCAATGTACACTGTAATAACTTGTTGTAAAATGCAATGTACACTGTAATTACCTGCTGTAAAATGCAATGTACACTGTAATTACTTGTTGTAAAATACAATGCACACTGTAATTACTTGCTGTAAAATGCAATGTACACTGTAATTACTTGCTCTAAAATGCAATGTACACTGTAATTACTTGCTGTAAAATGCAATGAACACTGTAATTACTTGCTGTAAAATGCAATGTACACTGTAATTACTTGCTCTTAAATGCAATGTACACTGTAATTACTTGTTCTAAAATGCAATGTACACTGTAATTACTTGTTCTAAAATGCAATGTACACTGTAATTACTTGTTCTAAAATGCAATGTACACTGTAATTACTTGCTGTAAAATGCAATGTACACTGTAATTACTTGCTCAAAAATGCAATGA
The DNA here is from genome assembly GCA_947623455.1 of Mimachlamys varia. Taxonomy (NCBI): domain Eukaryota; kingdom Metazoa; phylum Mollusca; class Bivalvia; order Pectinida; family Pectinidae; genus Mimachlamys; species Mimachlamys varia. The sequence continues at coordinate 47,956,440 of OX392527.1, forward strand.
ACACTGTAATTACTTGCTCTAAAATGCAATGTACACTGTAATTACTTGCTGTAAAATGCAATGTACACTGTAATTACTTGCTGTAAAATGCAATGAACACTGTAATTACTTGCTCTAAAATGCAATGTACACTGTAATTACTTGCTGTAAAATGCAATATACACTGTAATTACTTGCTGTAAAATGAAATGTACACTGTAATTAGTGCAACCAAAATGTAGCGGAATGCTTCCCTTTGAAAAAGTGCTCTAAAATAATAATACCACTAAAAATTTTATGTTTTCAGTATACAAATGAATCATAGGAAAATTTCAAATATTTGAAAGGAGAATTAATATAATAATGTTTTGTAGATTTCCACAAAACTATTTTTAAAACTGCAGTTACTTTCCTTTACAGCTTGCAATTTAAGTGGTCTTTCTGGATACAATATTTGTGGGGTTTTTTCCTGATATTTCTTTCATTTATGAATAACTAATGAAGTACATGTTAATATTATATTTATACTACAATCAAAATAACAAATTAGGTGATTGATAATGAAAATTTGATCATGTGGTGGAGAAAATTGGCATTGAATCATTAAACTACACTTTGTATTGCATTATTGTTTCTTGGGTAAAATTAAAGAATTTTGAAAATGACATTTATAAGATGATTATACTGAGTTGTTTTTGAAAAATAATTAAGAATATGTCTCCATTACAGATATATTTGTACGAGTATAACGAAGACTGCGAGACCGTGGAGAGGCCCCGACACTGTATCCCACACGCCATTGTGTCATACAATAGGACGTCGTCTAAGACCACAGACACCAAAGCCAAGGGTTACACATCGGAGAAATCCTCAGGGTACAGTAGGACTGTCAACAGGTCTACTGATAACTCGAGGTCCAGTAGACCAGCGGCACGTCAGCTCCTTCAGAAAGATGTACACATGTTACCTGTTGCTGCGATATTGGCAAGGCAGCCATCATGGCCAGCAAGAATTGCGACAGAAGGAGAAAGTCAGTCTGGCCAAACCCCAGCACGAATTCCCCAAAGGTCTTTTTCTTCTGATACAACCCTGCCAATGATTTACAGGACAAGTAAAGACCAGCAGACGCACCCTGGGTTGGACACCGTGGATGTTTATCAGACCAGAAAGGACCCTCGTATTCGAAGAAATAGTGCACAGGAGTTGGAGGAGCTTAGTGCCCACGATGTTGATTTGAGGCCGAACCGAGGGGTTTGTCAGGATTTTGATGGCAGAATTATGCAGGCAGCCGACTTCACCCATGGACATTTTATCACTGCTACAAGTCAAGCCAGCCTTGTATCAGATAACTCATTGGCCTGGTTTGATAACACTTCCGGAAGTGATGTGTCGTTTTCTTCTCAAGATGTGGATTACCGTAAAATGTATCGCAGTCAGGCGGAACAAATATCGAGTGTGGGCGGTGAGGTGAGCTTGGAAAACTATTCTACTGTAGGTCGCAAGCTGTCGCAAGGCAGCAGTAGTGTGCTTAGCGATCCTAGACTTCAAAGGACACAGGGCCGAACTGTTTCCTCTGACTCTCAACTGAGTGAAGAGGGGCAAACAGGGGGAGATAACTCTAATAGTGACACCGCTTCCTTGAGCCGTAAGAAAAAAGTAAAAACTCAAATATCCCTTGCTGCGTACAAAGCTCGTAAAAAACAAGTAGAAGAATCGAAAGTTCCGGAAATTAGTTCTTCAGATAATCTACCAGTGCCAAGTATTGAGATGGATGTAGACAATTTGAAAAACATTTTACAGACTATGAATCCAAATAAAGAAAATCCTGCGGAATCGACCACATTAGGGTCGGTAAGTGCTGTTGAAGCATCAGAAATTCTGGAAAAGTTTGATAAAATACCAGATGTAAAAACTCATCTTGCAAATTTTGATGTTTCAAATTTAAAAATGATTCTTGAAACAGCCAAAACGCCAACAGAAACACCTACATCCCCTGGATTTCCCTCTCAAGATACACTGTCAACGTCTGAAAATGTTGGTTTAAAAAATGGATTGGAATCAAATTCAATTGAAAATAATTCAACCCATAATGAATCTCAAAGTACAGAATCCGAACAAACAAGATCGGACGAAAGTGAGCAAATATTGTTTCCTTCATCTGTGAGGAACAAAACAGAAGAAGAAATAATATTTTTTCCAAATGTTAAGCCGCGAAATGTCAAACCTATAACTCATGATCAAAGCTCTTCTAGTGTAGTATTAACAGAACAAAAAACTGTGAAAGATGAAGAAACCGCGAAGACAGGCGGAGAAAGTGGGATATTTTCTCGTGTGAAGTCTGAAGGTGAGTTTAGCACAGATAGAAGTAAAATACCAGGCCTTAGTGCGAGTCCTTCCGAGGAAAGTGAGAATACGGACATAGACGTTGTCAAACAACATGATTCGAGTGAAAGTGTTTCGGACGGTAAGTCCGACAATAGTGCTGTGTTAAGCGAGACAAAATCTCCACCAATAACCGGTGAATCAACGCCTTTTAAAAACAAAGGTCCTCATATCCTTGGTTACGGAATCGACAACAAGATCTCACCAATCCGCCACGGTCACCATGACGATTCCGACCTTGGTATTATCTCGTGTGAAGGGTCGCTCGCCTCTCACAACACTTCTGTAGATGACACGTTGAATTCCTCCCCCATCAAGTCGTTTAGTGAGTTTCACCATCTCACGCCAAAACAGCTGAAAGCCTTCATTGAGTCCCAGACCCAGTTGATGAAGCACTACAACGAACCGCAAGATGCTAGGACTGCCGCAGACAAGGTAGGTATTAAAGGATACTCTTGATTTAAGTATTGCTATATAAGCTCATTTTGTCTCACTTCGACAATAGTCGAGAAAGCGAGACTTAGGTGTTACCTTTCCGGCGACGATGTCAACATTTGTGTTAATTACATGTAAATAAAGTCAACTAATATAAATTTCTACAGTGTTATAATTATCCAATTGCTTTGAAAGTTGGTCACATTACTCGAACTATCATTCTTAATAGCTAATCTCAATTTAAAAGAAATCGTGTGACAGGTTTTGTTTTTTTTGGGCAAAAACATTGGAATTTTGAGAATTTGCGTTAAAGTCTACTTTTTATAGTATCACTGATATCGGATTCAATTGAAACTTAGGATAGTTACTAATATTATCATACTGAAGACCTTTCTGAAATTAGGAGGAAAACTAGATCTGTTTGCAAGTTTTGCTGTTTTGGGGCTAAGCATGAGAATTTTGAGAATTTACGTTAGCATCCACTATTTATAGTGTTATTGATATATAATTAGATTGAAACTTGGCCAAGTTACAGATATCATCTTGCTTTATGTACATTTGTATTTTGTCTTTTGTCCTACTAATTTTTCTGTTGGGACTTAAACATTATCAGCAAAGCAGGAAAGGCAATAATTATCACAAAATCTTATAACTTGAAAACCCTGTTTATTTTGAAGAATTTTGTCTTGTCCCTGCCATCTTCACACTTAATATTCAAACTCGCTTAAATTGAATACTTGGATAACTTCCAAAGGTCTTGTGACTTTCAAGATGATGATGATGTTCAACTATAATATTATATAATATTATGTTAAAACTAATATTCCAAAGTAAAGGTTAATTCTTTGGAAAGCTTAGTTTTCTTTCTTTTCTTGGTAGATAATTACAATATTATCTGCCATCAAAATATGAAAAACACATCTACAATGTACCTGTATTACCAGAAACAAAATTCTTCTGATGATGTTTTTAAGTTGTTTGTTCATTGCATTGCCACACCCCAATTTTTGTTACAGACTATTAGAACTTTTCATGTATCTGCCATTTATAATGAGTTGGAAATACAATAGTTATTCACTAGATTTTATCCTGTTTTCTTTGACTGATTTTGATCTAACTTTATGAAGGGGTCAGGTATGTCTAAACATGTTAAATGAAGTCATATTTCATTAACCAAAAGATCATCATTACTTTCTATTAATAGAACATTGTTAAAAATAACACCCATTTGCTTAGATTCGATATGCAGTTTTGAGTTTTAGAAATGTTTGTTGTACAGTGCACTCCTCTTTATATCATGTTGCATTGAATTGTCTGACAAAAACATGATATCAATATAGGAATGTGACATGAAGAGAAACAAGTTCCACTAAATCTAGTGCATTTCCAATCTTCATAACTAAAAGTAAGTTATTCAATGTACATATTAAGATGTCCAATATATTGATAATATTGTTTCAATTAAAAATCTTTTTATTTTTTATTTTTTAATCAAAATTTTGTACAAGTTGTATCTGAAATCAATGAAAATGACATCATTTTCTGGATATTTTATGTGATTGTTTAAAAAAAACATGATATTAAGAGGAATTCACCCAAAAATACATTATATGAACCAAATAGAATTACATACCTTTTAGATTATATAGAGAGAAAAATGGTGCTTGGGAAAAACATGATATAAAGAGGAATGTGATATTAACCAGGGTGATATTAAGTGAAGTCTACTGTGTATGTTTTAGGAATCGCCTGAAGAGAACAAGAAACAGTACAAGCCAACAAGTGGAACTGCGATATCACCTTTAACAATTTCCAGTGAGAGCAGCTCCCAGAAAACGGTGGAGACGGCCGATAGCCAAAAGTCCTATCTCGCTGACGTCTCCAGCCAGGAGAGTTCTAGTATGTTAATGTCGAAACCGAAAGCGAAACCGAAAGCCAAGGCCAATAAGGACATGATGGGTTATAAGAGACGACGTCGACGTAAAAAGAAAAAGAAAACGGACGCCCCTGACGATGTGGACACAGAAAGCATCAGTATTACTAGTACCACTTCCTCCGATTACCTTTGGATGGACGACAATATTGATCGGCTCTCAGACAGGAGCTGGGTCACCCCGACGCCCTCAGAGTGTGCGGAGCCACGCCATTGTCGATCTGATAACGTCCTGACTTTATCGGATTATCAACTCTCTCACTGGACCCAGGCTGCTACACGCCCAGAATTCCAGCCAAAAGTAGTCTTAACAGATGTCAGGAAACGGGTACGCATGTTTCTCATCTGTCCGATTCTGACTTTTTAGCTAGCCTTTCTTTACTGACTATCTGAAATACTGTGATCCGTTCTTATTGGTTTGTGATGGCAAAAGGTGAGAAAAAAAATCTCTTAATAGAGGCTGTCTCTTGACTTAATATATGTGTATGTGTTGATATATAGAAAATATTTTGTGAACATCTCTTGAAGAGATAGTATTTTGCTCATTAGTGGTAGTTTTATTACACAGGTAATTTCTTTTATCATACCCTACATTTCTGAGTTTGTATAATTAAAACTGTTTTAATTATTTTGTCTTTTCAGGCTTGTTCATCAACAGGAAGTGAAATATCATGGAAAATATCAAGCACAAACAGTACTATTGAGCTGGAACAAGAAGCGGGGGGTGCCAGTGGGAAAGATCTCCAGCTGGATACAGACGATACTTATACCAAACACACCGAGGAGAGGGTGAAACAGTGGATACAAGTAGCCAGAAAGAAAATCAAACTCACACTCAAACCCGTCAAAAAGGAGGAGAAAGCCGAGAATGCAAAGGAAGCGGTCAGTGTGATACCGGTCTTTGTGGGGAGTGTTCAGACTCAAGCGCAAAGTTCTCCAGTCAAACAGGATGAAAACAGACACATTCCTGAGGACAAGTCGATATACCAGGAGCCTGAACTAAAGGCTGGCTATGCTCCTGATACAGATGCTGCTGTTGCTGCCCCCGAATTGGCACAGAGGTCGGAGTTTCATCAGAGAGATCAACTGTCTTCCTCGCATTATATGGAAACACCACCTGAATCGTACAATACACCTTCTTCAAGCTACACTGCTGCTACGACAACTTATGACCCTCAAGAAACAACTTACAACCCTGCAACGTACGACCCACAGGTGACCTACACTCCTTCAGCAACTACATACAGCCCTGCAGTGACAACCTATAACCCTCCAGTGACAACCTATAACCCTGCAGCAACAATGTATAACCCTCCAGTGACACCGTCTGTGTCCACATATCCCCCTCCAGTAACATCCTTCAACCCGTCAGGGACGACTTATAATCCTGCTGTGTCCACATATAGCTCATCAGCGCCTACATATCCCCCACAGCCTATGTTGGGAGCCAATCTGCCTGCAGCTTCAACATACCCACCACATGCTGTAGACACTGCGGTACCTGTGTCTGCCTACACTCCACAACCGTCTGGAACCACAGTTCAAGTCTCCTCTTATCCTCCTCAACCGTCTGGAACCTCGGTTCAGGCCTCCCCTTACCCTCCTCAACCATCCGGAACCTCGGTTCAAGTCTCCTCTTATCCTCCTCAACAGTCTGGAACCTCTGTTCAAGCCTCCTCTTATCCTCCTCAACTGTCTGGAACCTCGGTTCAAGCCTCCCCTTATCCTCCTCAACCGTCTGGAACCTCGGTTCAAGCCACCCCTTATCCTCCTCAACCGTCTGGAACTTCGGTTCAGGCCTCCTATCCTCCTCAACCGTCTGGAACCTCCGTTCAGACCTCCTATCCTCCTCAAGGAAGCACACAGATGATGCCTCCCAGTAGGCCACCAAATGACACTCGGCAGGGTCCACTGCCTTCTCCCCTACACCCAGCAACTAGTGCAAGACTACCAATGCCAGTAGGACCTCCCAGAATGCAGTCTCCACAGACACCTGTTCGCATGGCTATGCCTCTTCACGGACCCCCTTCATTTGATCCGAGACTTCAGAATGCACCAGCCGTTTTACCGAGGGTAATAGGCGAGCAGATCCAGAGACACCCAGCACCAATGACCATCAGTGAGGTAGGGAGACAACCCAACCCTAATTATTTGCCAACTGCTTCAGCAGCCGGTCCAACTCATCACCCACAGCCTAATCAGCATGCTCCTCCCCAGAGACCCCCCGGTATGCCGCCTCCGATGGTCAGTAAGGCTCCACCAGTGTCACACGGGATGGATATGATAGGTGGAATGCCATCTGGTGAACGGTTGCCATACCCACCAAACACTGCCACCACGTCAGGTCCGGGCCAAGTTGGAAGTCATGGTATGCCTCCTCCTCACCAACCTCCGTTCTTCCCTTCTACACATCAACGTCCTCCTCCACAGATTCATCATCGCCCACAAATGTCTCGTCATCCTCCTCCAGGAACCTCGTTACCTGGGCAAGGACCTGGCCAGACACAACCAAATATGGCCATACCACCACCAAGGACCCAGGTACCAGGAGTTGCATCATCACCTCATCCGGTCGGCCAGTTGCCTCCTCCTGGTGTCATAAGAGGGCCAGGTGTGCCTCCACAGATTGTTCATCAACCGGTCCGAGGGCCGGGTCCACCTCCTCAAAGAATGAACCAGCCTCAGTCACTGGATCAACACGCGGTGAGGCAGCCAGTACATATGGGTAATGGTCCTCCCAACAGACCGCCTCCTCATGTTAGACCTCCTGGTCATCCAATGAGTGGCCTTCAATCTCAGACACCACCCAACATTCCTCCTGGGAGTATGCCACCCAGGCCTCCCAATCAGATACCCACATTGATGAGGATGCAACCTCAACAACAATATCCAGTCAGTGGCTTCCCTCCTCATCCTCCCCCAAATTCCTCCGATATGTTTCGGTCAACAGCGTTTGCACCTCCTGGTGGTCCCCCGGGAAATCTTCAGGGTGCTCCCCCAGGAATGCCACAACACCCTCAACAGCACTACCCCAACACTGTCCCACATTTCCAGCAGCCTCACATGCAACATAGTTTCCCTCCTGGTTACAACCAGGCACCACCATCAAACCCACTGGCAGCACCACATGTGGTAACAACCACCACAAAGAGATCCTCAGACGTTATGGATTGGTTCACCGATAAATTGGCACCAAAGAAGTCGAGTTCAGATACTGGAGATTATGGCAATAAAACTGGATCAACAAACAATTTGTTTGATATAGCCTTTAGTGGCACCAAGACCAACACTAGGCCTGATCATTTTTTAGGGATTAGCAGCCAGCACATGTGTGCTGGCACCCCAACAACGCAAGGACAAGAGGGAACGGAGGAACAGGAAGGGAAAGACAAGCAGGAGGAGAAGGAAAGACAAGAGGAAAATGAAGGAGAGGTCAGACAGGAAGGACAGAACAACAGGAATGAGGGATTAGAAAGACCAGAAGGAAAGAACATACCTGAGGAAATAGAAATACATCAAGAACAGAAAAGACAGGGAATGGATAGCCAGGAAGGAATGGAAAGACAAGAGGAAAAGAACAGGCATGAGGGAATAGAGAGACATGAAGAAACAGAAAAACATGAAAGAAAGGAAAACTATGAAAAAGAAGAGATACAGGAAGAGGTTGATATGGAAATTGAGACCAGTAGTGACGAGGAACAAGATGCCATCATTGTTCTGGGCGAAGAAGAAATAATGGTCAACCAACAAAAACATTTTTATGATGCTGATGCTGTCAGAAAAGATATTTTAAAGCGCAATGAGGAAGACTATGACAGCAGTAATGAGACAGTACTTTTAGATGAAAAACAAGCTGAGAAAAATACCAGTGGCATTGTCAGGGACATAAAATACGACTTTTCAAGTTTAGAAACCTCTGTTGATAGTTCAGGCAATGGTAGGGTCAAGGACAGGAATGGGAATTTGGAAGAATACAAACAGGATTCTTCTGATTCCTTGAAAAGTTTGAAACCAGTGTTGGGTTTCCTCAACAGGAATGTATTGACAGAGATGGACATTAACAACCTGTCAGACCCGAGCAGACGTTCGGGAAAAGAGCTTCCTAAACCTGAAACTGCTACAACATCCGGAAAAAATTCAATGAATGGGACTCGCCAGGAACAGTCGGAGATAATTCATTCAATCCATAAAAGAGAAATGCATGCCGATGATAATCAGAATGTTAAGAACACTTCAATTATTATAAACAATGTTGAAGAAGGAAAAGATGGTCAAATTCTTGATGCTTCAGGAAGTACTTTGACGAAAATTAACAGTCCAACATTACAAAATTTGTCACCTGTGAAGAAACATAATAAGTCTGAGACCTTATCTTGTAGTGCATCAAATGGACAGAAAACTGAGTCGCCAGGTTCACCGACAAAAAGTGTTTTGAAACTTGGAGATCAATTTGTGCCCCCTGTATTGCTAAGGAGAGGCCTTTTGAAAGGAACTGAAGCTGAAAAATTAAAACATCCAGTTACATCGAAAAAAGGTGTTTCCAAGGAAGACAAAATGGCCGAACCAATGTCCGTCTACAGTGTATTACGAGGAACTTCAGACTCGGACAGCAAAGAAACAGCTGACTGTACAGAAAAATCATTGACAATTAAATTGACTATTGGAACGCCAATTGCTTCTTCTGGACCAGAACCTGCAACTAAGGCAATGAAGGAAATATCTTCAAATGTGGCTACTGAAGACATATATGATCTGAATGACCTTAAAAAGCCACCACCCACATCAGCTCTAAAAGAAGAAAAGGAATCTCCACCGCAATCCGCAAACGACAACAGTGAACAAAAAAATTCTTCTTCGTCGTCAGACTTTGATATTCTAGATGCTATATTAGTAAAAGAAGTTACAGAAAATAAAAAATCTGGAAAAAATGTGAATATAACATCTCATTCGAAGAAAAAATCATCAGGGAGTAACGAAAGGGAGAAGACTGTATCGGGGGCGAAGAAAGTGGAAGATAATCTTGATAAAAAGCACAAAACTACATGTGTATATAATGCTAAGACTGGGGCATGGACCACAAAGTCATCAGAAGAAAACACATCGACGGAAAGCGACATTGGTGACTACAGTCCAAGCAAGATAAGTCCAAGCAAGGAGTATTGGAAGAGAGTCCAAATCTACGAGGACCTGGAAACAAGCTTTGGAAGTGAAAGTGAAAGAGAGTACCATTCCTGGAGAGAGGGGTCGTGGCCGAGTCGAACCAGACAGTATTCGCTCGGTGACAGCAAGGACGCCGATAGTGAAACTAGCATATTCGATCCAAAGAGTGGAGCATGGGTTAACAGGGGTTCAGTATCCAGAAAAACGGAGGAGAGAGCAGAACCGAAAAGGAATGCAGTCGTGTATGATTTCAGAAGAGGTGCATGGACTACAGGGGAAGAGATGTCCTCGTATAAGTCCAAGAACAAAGATTCAGTTGGTGACAATAAACAGCGTTCCAAAAGTACGGACTGTGAATCTGAGGTTCTTGGTGGAGGTGGGAAGGAGGTTAAGGATTCGGAAAAGGTGTCGACTAGACAAACTGAATCTGATAGAACTGCAACTTCTGCCCGCCTTAACGTCACAAAAGATGGTAATTTGCCTGAAAACGGAAAGAACGATCAGAGACAAGTGTTACTGAATGACAAGTCACAGCAACAAGAGAACATCCCAAGTGAGGGTAGAAAGGGTACGACTGATGCTAAGGAAGTCAGCATGGATTCCAAAGCTTCTAAGCCGGAGAATCTGGAAATGTTGAGTCCTTTGAAATCTACAGCTCGAAAAAGCGAGGAACAAAACAAAGCTGATGAGAAAAAACATGGCTCTTCATCTCCCCCAGTCAAACAACGGAAAACAACTAAAGAAATACCGTTGAAAACAGGAACCATAAGTGATCTGTTTTCTGACAGTGCTAAATCACAAAAAGCAATTGCATATCAGTTAAGTAGGTCAAGGCCAGGTAGGGGTAGATCAACAAGCTATTCATCATCTGAGGAAAGCTCGAGAAGGAGTCAGGATTCTTGGAATTATGATGTTATTTATAGGAGGCAGACATGGAGAGGCTATTCAAGGTCACCTAGTCATGATCACTCACCTAGATCAAGGTCAAGGAGACGACATTCAAGGTCAAGAAGTTCCTCTTCAGGAAGAAGGCGGAGAAGAAGGTATTCAAGGTCCCGTAGTTATTCTTCAGAATCAAGGTCAAGGAGAAGGTACTCAAGGTCACGCAGTTATTCTTCAGAGTCAAGGTCAAGGAGATGGCATTCAAGGTCACATAGTCGGTCAGCATCTAGGTCAAGGAAACGCTACTCAAGATCACCAAGTTATAGATCTAGATCAAGGTCAAGAAGGCGATACTCAAGGTCACCTAGTTCATCTGTTTCAAGGTCACGGAATCGAAATTCAAGGTCGCCCAGTTATTCAACCATATCATCAGCTTCTGATAGGACAGTCTTCAGTTCTAGAGGATCCTCGAGAGGACATAGGAGACACTCTGATGTACATAGGTCCCTACACCATAGAAGGTCGCGTGGTCGCTATTCAAGGTCACCAAGTTATTCATCCATATCAACTGTCTCGGACGTCAGACCTAGTCGTTATCAAAGTCGTAGAAGATCAAGAAGTCGTTATTCAAGATCACCAAGCTATTCTACTATATCCTCCAGTTCTTGTAGGAGTTCGAGTCCAAGGACAAAAAATAAATCCAGCCCTTGGACTAGTTCTGATTCTAGTAGACAACCTAGATATTCAAAATTCACATCAAGCAGATTTCCATTGTCACAGAGACCACGAGACACTGACAAGAGATCGAAAATTAATCCAGCACTCGATTTCAATCACAAACCAGTACCTGACAAGAGTCCAGATGTTGCAAATGAAAGTAAACAATCCAGTCAGAATTCTACAGATAAAAATACAAAAGAGGTTTCTTCCCTTAAGGCCCGAACCAGCGATTCACCTTATTCAAGTTCACAGAGCAGTTCTCACAAAGGACCTTCAAAGACAGTAGATGTGGATTCCGAACATAGACGTTTGTTCCGTGATAAACCTCCATCCGATTACCCACGATCTCCTTTCCATCACAGGGATACTGGACGAAATCGCTGTAGAAGTCCTTCACCCAGAAAAGATAGCAAATCCAAAGAGAGAACTCCAATAAAACAGGGCCCACTGACTACACCTCGTATATCGTCCCCATACAGTCCTTCTTCTCCGACAAAGGGATATCGGGATGATGTGAGTCCAATTTTAAGTTATGCGAACAACACACCAGAAAAGCTCCGTTCTAGAGATGGTGCTTATTCAAAGCCGTCTTCGGCTCTTGGTAGGAGTCCTGATAGAAATGCTTCAAGCATGGTCTCCAGGTTTCCTCACACAGACAGACTGTCTCATCATTCTGGTAGCTGTAAGGAGGATGTGCCAATCAAATTTCTTTTTAAAGACAAGATTACGAGAAAAATATCTCGCTCACCTGAAAGGCCGTTGGACAGAAATCCTCATTCAAGGCAATCACTTTCTGGAAATGTACAAAGGGAAGAACGTTATTCAGGGAGCTCCTCTCAAGACAGAAATAGAGATTTTCTTGATTCTTCCTCATTATCTCCAGCCAAAAGACCAAGGAAGGAGATCGTTGAACCTTTTGTGGAAGATAAACGAAATGTTCAAGCCGGAAGGGGTTTAAGATCGGAACACTCTTCATCTTCAATAGATTCTCCGCTTCAGCATAGATCTTACAAGGATGACTTCCGGCATGTGAGTACTAGAAAAATAGAAACTGCTGGTAATCAAAGGAAATTTGAACAATTCGACAGTTTCTCTTTGGATTATTTAGCGAAAACTCAGGAGAAGTTGAGGCGGGAACTTTCTGGTCTTGATGGCTCAGGATGCAATGCTGATTCGCCATACTCGGACACAAGTGAAAACAACGCAAACACCACTTCTAAACCCACGGAAGAAATCAGGGTTATAAGTGTCGAGAGAAAGAAACCATTAGTCAACTTTGATTCCCAATCTTGGAAGGCGATACCTGATAGAAGTCAGAACAAAGATGAAGATTTATCAGGTACACTTGAAAGGAGGGAGTTATCTCTCTTCAGAGATTCCGCGAGACGAGGGAGTGATCAAGACAAACATAAAATAGTGTTTGATGTTTCTAACAGGACGATTGATCGAAGGGTGGTCATCAAAAGTCAGGAGGATGACCGATACAGTCAACAAAGCTCCTTTAAAAAACAGGAACCATTTAGCTCAATCATTCAGTCCCAACCAGGTAGGGACAGGAGTGACTTTCATACAAAAGATGATGTTCATGGAAAGGAGGACCTTCACCCAAGGGATTACTATCCTGGAAGAAATGATTTCTATACCAAAGATGGCCCATACAAGAATTTCCCTGACTGGACAAATAATCCACGACCCACCCATCAGTGTAAGAAGGATGCCTCAGTTAGCAATGTTGCTGATGATTGGTCACAGTCGCTAAGCAACAAGGGAGTACAGGAGCGAATACCTGGCACAAAGCAGGGAAAGCCTTTAAAACCGGGACAAAAAGGAAACGGTGACAATTTTAATGACTTGTTAATGAAGGAACAGATGAGACACAATATCATTAAGAAAAAGCCGCAAGAAAATGTACCCCAAGAAACTCCTCTCCCTAAAGGCGAAAGGACGGTAACAGCATCAAACCAATCGGAATGCTTGAGCATGTGCTCCTGTTCTACTACGATACCGCTCTCCAAGAACGACCTGAAGGAGGAACTACTCCGAGTGACAAAATCCATGGAGAAACTTTGGAAAGAACCCTTGGAACAGATGGAGTCCATGGCGGACAGGCTTCCGAAGGAACTGGAGGAATTCTGTCTAAAATCCGGTCTCACTCAACTAGAGTTGGAAAGCTCCAAGGTCATACCGCAGGCAAGATCAGCTATCATCCGACAAGATGTTCAACAATTTGAAGCCGAAATCAAAACACGTATAACTCAATCTAATTACTATGGTGTGTGCAGCCAAAGGGTTCCAGCTGAGCTTCTCACCAAACAAGAGGAAAGCAAATTCTTCTCTGAGGAAGGCATGTTTCTCATTTTGTGTAATCCAATTCCAGCGAAGACATATCAGAAACTTTCAGCTCTCAAGAAAAAACTGGATGAATTACAGGACAGAATGGATTCAGAAATGAGAAATAACATGACAATTGCTGTGAGGAGCCTGTCGACGGAGAAACAACTCGCTCGGGAAGAAAGGAAACGACAGTTGTTTACGTTCACAGGATGCCTCACCAAGAAACGACTTAACAAGATGCGCGTGAAGGAGAGATATTATTTGCGCTGTTACAACTATTTCCGGAAGGAATATGGAGAGGCTGCTGACGAAATGTTCCCCTATCTAAAGATGTGCATTGATGACTCGGCCAACCACATAGCTGTTATGACCAAACTAAGGGTAGGTACTATTCTCATTTTAAACTTAGATTTTACGCATAAAACATTAATTTTGCCTTAGCACTGTATTCATTGAAATAAGAAATCATCAAGTTGAAACTACTGGCCCGAGTTTCATGAGCGTTTCGGAACTTCAAAAAATCTCCGTAGAAAAACCTTACAGAATTTAAGGAAAGTTCCTTAACTTTAGATTTTCCCTTTCAGACCTTCTGTAATATTTTCCTTTGGAGATTTGTAAGTTACCAGTAAGACATTTCTGTAAGGAATGTTGATGAAACTGGGGCGTGTAACTATATATCTTTTCCATTATAATAAAATGGAATGGTAGCAAATGTTTAGTTTTTCAACATAAGTTTTCTTTGATATCAATACTACCCTGTATGTTTGACTTTAAGATTGGATGGTTCTGTAGCAAGTGTTCAAAATAATTTATTTACATTTGCATGACAAAGCCACCATATAAACCAATCATGCAGGGAGACGAAAAATGAGACAATAAATGCCACCCAGCCCATGACAATATTATCACCATTAATTCTTTTCTATGCCGAAATAATGATTAGGTAAGGATTGATAAACAGTGCACTCCTCTTTATATCATGTTGCATTTGTAAGACAAAAACATGATATTAACAGGAATGTGACATTAAGAGAAACATGCTTTTCCACTAAATCTAGTGCATTTCCAAACTCTGTAACTTAAAGTAAGCTATTCAATGTACATATGAAGATTTTTCAATATATAGATAACATTGTTTCAATTAAAAATCATTTTGGGGGTTATTTTTTATTTTCTGCAACATTTTGTAAAAGTTGTATCTGGAATCAATGAAAATGACATCATTTTCTGGGTATTTTATGTGATTGG
Source organism: Mimachlamys varia (assembly GCA_947623455.1). Lineage (NCBI taxonomy): Eukaryota > Metazoa > Mollusca > Bivalvia > Pectinida > Pectinidae > Mimachlamys > Mimachlamys varia. The sequence continues at coordinate 47,971,513 of OX392527.1, forward strand.
TTAAAAAAACATGATATTAAGAGGAATTCACCTCAAAATACATGATATTAACCAAATAGAATTACATAGATTTTATAGAGAGAAAAATGGTGCTTGGGAAAAACATGATATAAAGAGGAATGTGATATTAACTGGGGTGATATTAAGTGAGTCCACTGTAATGGTGTTTTGTTTTGTAGTCGGAGGACAAAGATGAGGCAGCTATTGTGGAAGAAGAAAAAAGAAAGTAAGTTCTATAGAATAGATTAACATAAAAATGTAGAGTCAACGTCTTAATGTTGTGTAGGGGGGTTGATCATTGGGGCACTTCGCGCTGAGGATGGATATCTAAAGGTATGCACAGCGATTGGTATAAAATATAGAAATATAGTAGGCATGGGGTTCCAATCACAACATGGCTCAGGTGTTACCAGTTAAGTGTTTTTTATTGGTCGACTAGTTTCGACTCTTAGAGCGAGTCTTCATTTTTTATTGGTCGATTAATTTCGACTCTTAGAGCGAGTCAGTCTTCATAGAATAGATATAATTAAGACTGAAGTTTATACTGTAAAAGTGGAACTGATTGTGGTGTGGAAATGTTCGCTCATTTCGCTGGCATTAAATCTCCATGAATTTTTCCACACCAAACATATTTAGCACCAATCAAACTCTACAGTGTATAATAGTATTATAGGTACACAGTACAGAACAGTACGACTGAAAGCGCAAAAATTTCCACGCTGCAAACAGCGACTGACTAAGCGAAAAATTCCACGTGCAGAAATATTGGCTTTTACAGTTTTGAACATAAACAGGAATTGAAAACTTATTTTGCGAGCTTTGTCAAACAAAGTTTGAAAATGACCAGACAAGTAAGATGTTTACCCATTCCTCCCCTCCTTTAACATCACAGAAACCAAAAAATATTAATTTCTCTGCCTTCCTTGTATTTCAAAATACCTTATGTTTATATGTTGTCGAAGCTCAAGGCCAATGTAAGGGGTAATTTTCATGAAATTTTTCAAGGTTTGAAGAGAATAGTGTCACAACATTGACTTTATTTTGTTGATACTCTATTTAATTTACAGTCAAACCTCGATTAATCGAACTTCGATGATTCAAATTTCTCGATGTGTCGAACTTTTGACAAAGTCTGATTTTTTTTCATTAAATAACACTAGCGATTTACTTTTCATGAATCAAACTTCTATGAATCGAATTTTTCGCTGTATCGAAGTTTTAATCTGAACCGTTCGTTATGAAAACATTGAAAAGTACAACTAATAAATTGAAGTGAAAATTTTACCTGCTTTGAAAAATAAGTTGACAAACAAAAACTCTGACAAGATTATCACGTTACAAAAATTACATTGTGTATTTTAGTATCCTATTCTAAGCCTGTGTTACCTTACACTAGCACAGCATCGGTTCTTCTTATGTACAGTACTTATATACATATACATGTCAATGTTCAAAATTCACGAGTCGAAGTCCCGATGTTTCGAAGTTTTCACAACAGTCCTGCAAAGTTCGAAACATCAAAGTTTGACTGTTCTTCATTTCGATGGGTCTGAATTTGTATAAAATTTTATATAATAATGTATAATTTGGATTGCAAATATCTGACTGTAAATTGTATTTTCAGAGAGCGAGAAAAGATCCAGCGTCAGAGAGTTTTACAAGGACTAATGATGGATATTCGGACTGTCGACTCCAAGTTATCTGACATGTACTTCAGCTGTGACATCACCGAGCACTTCCCAGCATCGGTGAAAAGCGTCGTCCAGCATGTTCACCAGAGGGTCAACTCGGTGGCCGAGTTCTTGTCCGAGGAACTAATGTCTGATGAGCCAAACTCTGGTGCAGTGGGGAGGCTCAGAGCTACTCACAAGTTCTGTCTCAAAGCTTTCGAATTTGTCAAGAAAAGTTTGGGTAAGTTGTGGAGATTTCTTTAGGGGCGAGTCAAATTTTGTATAAATTCGTATCCAGGTAAGTAAAATTTTACTTGTATTTTAGATATACAATGGCCTGGTGTTAGCTTCTGTTATCGTTTATGTTTTATTTTACTTCATTTTTGTGATTATTTTTAATTACAACTTAATTAAACATGAAGTCAGGAACTTCCAAATGTATAAAAAAATCTTAATCCAATGTTTGAAAGTATCGTTTAAACACAAGTATTTTGGTGAGGTTTCTTAGGATCTGTTCATAGCTTATCATGTACAAAAGATATATATGTTAATTGGCTAAATTGACAGCTAATTTGAGTTAGTTAAAAGATAGAAGTCATACTTTAATTGTACATGTGTTATCATAGTTTTTTTTTTTAATTCCTTCAATAGAAAACAAAATATATTACTGGTAAATGAAAAGTAAAATATAGAGAAGCATACTATGTTCCGTTCAGATGAGCCTAAAATTCCAATGTAGATATATAACCTTTGTTCAGGTACTCTCCCACCACCAACATCTTATGTTTTGTTCCGTTAATGCATGACTGTTGTAGTATGTACTTGGTAGCCTGGCTGTTATTTGGTTTTAGTGCATACAGATTGTTAAATATTGTGCATGTGACGTTATAATCCCTAACTATGTATTAGAACTGTGTGGTGAAGTATTGAAACCCCTATACATATCTACATTTGTGTATATGTACCTCCTAATTGCCTTGGTGAAGTGTTAAACTACCCTGTATATTGTTGTCAAGTATATATATAGGGCTGAGAGTAAGCTGGTGATCCCTATAGTCAGTCTGGACGGAGATGGTCTGAACAACTCACTTTCCAGAAAATTAATTTATTTGGGCCCTTCACATGTGTGTAAATGTACCCATGAAAATGTGCAGCAGGGGTTAAGATAAATTATATGGTCAGAGTTACTTGCTTACAATGAAATGGAAGGTCAGAGAGGAGGTATAAACTGTCAAATATACATCATACTGCCATCTGAGACCCCGACCATTGTATATTAATGTCTTAAACATATCCCATGAAAGTACATTGTAGCTGGGGGGGGGGGGGGGGGCTTTAAACCTTAAGTTCTGTTTTAAAAGTAAGTTGTTTTAAATATAGGAAAGATTTGAAATTAAGAGTCCTTTTTAAAGGGTAGTATGTGTATTGGGGGGTTCAGGTGTTTGAAATTAGAGTCGTTTTTAGGAGGCAGTGGGTGTATTGAGGGGGACGGGGGCAGGTTTTTGAAATTAGAGTCCTTTTTAGGGGCAGTGGGTGTAGGGAGGGGGGGGGGGGTTCAAGTGTCTAGATTAAAAGAAGAATTTCCCGTCAGTTATCTTGTACATATGGTTTTATATTGTCGCATCCATATCAGGATTTAAGGCAATATTACCTCTATTATTCAATTGCCCTATATTCAGATATATCAGATTCATTTTACGAAACTAATGCTGCCATATTTGTATTGACTGTTGGTTGCCATGGTAATCAGATTTTCACAGCTGCATGAACAAAGTATCATTTTGCTACTTTGTTGAATGAATGTGGTTGCTGGCGATGTGTGTATTGCACCAGAAAGTTTATTTTTTCAGAGGAGTATAAAAAAGTTCAACAGCAGATACCCATGTCAAATAATGCATTACAAGGCCTGAACAGGTTTGACTCGCATGAAGCCCTAGCACAGCGACTGAGAGATGCACCGTCCCAAGCTGTAGACCCTGAGGTAGTATAGCCGATTTCTTCTGAGACGCAGCGGCAGCTGTCCATCATAATCGCAGATAGAAAAATCAATATCATCATTTAACTTGAATCATATTGATCTTAATTTCTACATCAATTTCTTCATCCAGATGATCTCATATTTTAAAAAACTAATATTGATACTTGTACTTGCAAACAGATTTTTAAAAGAAATCTGGAGATAAAAAAATGTAAGAAATAAATAACTGCTACTATTTTTTTTTTCAAATATTACACTATTTATTTATATTACAAATAAGTATATATATTTATCTGGGTTTTTTTTTCAAATATATTACCTAGGTACAGTGATTTTTAAATTCTTAATATTACACTATTTACTTTTTTTTTTTTTTTAATATTAATATTTTTTTAATATTTCAATATTTATTTCAAAAATATACATGCACATGTATAACAATTTTTTTCATTTTTTTTTTTAAATAGTACAATACATGTACTCTTTTAAATATTACAATATTTTTTACATCTCTTATGTATTAGTTCTGTTATTTAAATAAAAATTCAATGTTCTGAAAATTCACAATAACTTTGTGGAACTGTATCTCAAAAGAGAATATCGTCAGTACAACTTTTACTCCGGTATAGACAGAAGTTGATCATGGTGAAATAGCTACTACACGTACATATACGTTGATTAAGACCGGTCACAGTTTGTCTAACATTTGTTGAAATAGCTACTACACGTACATATACATTAATTATGACCAGTCACAGTTTGTCTAACATTTGTTGAAATAGCTACTACACATACATATACATTGATTAAGACCGGTCACAGTTTGTCCAACATTTGTTGAAATAGCTACTACACATACATATACATTGATTAAGACCGGTCACAGTTTGTCCAACATTTGTTGAAATAGCTACTACACATACATATACGTTGATTAAGACCAGTCACAGTTTGTCCAACATTGTTGAAATAGCTACTACACGTACATATACATTGATTAAGACCAGTCACAGTTTGTGTAACATTTGTTGAAATAGCTACTACACGTACATATACGTTGATTAAGACCAGTCACAGTTTGTCTAACATTTGTTGAAATAGCTACTACACGTACATATACGTTGATTAAGACCAGTCACAGTATGTCTAACATTTGTTGAAATAGCTACTACACGTACATATACATTGATTAAGACCGGTCACAGTTTGTCTAACATTTGTTGAAATAGCTACTACACGTACATATACGTTGATTAAGACCAGTCACAGTTTGTCCAACATTTGTTGAAATAGCTACTACACATACATATACATTGATTAAGACCAGTCACAGTTTGTCCAACATTTGTTGAAATAGCTACTACACGTACATATTCATTGATTTTGACCCGTCACAGTTTGTCTAACATTTGTTGAAATAGCTACTACACATTTACTGTTCATAAAATGCTTTTGAATGGGAAATCAGTTGCTATGGTGACGTTGGTATTGCTTTAGCAAACCTTACCCAACTCAATTTTTTTTAATGTTTCACCCTTGCTCTTTAACTGGTTGCATGCTTTTTGTGTCTTTAATTTTTTGTCTTTTTTTTTTATTTTTTACCCTAAGTTTATAGATGTTGTAGAAATATATATATATCATTGCATATTGTTGTTAGTAGGTGGCTGTTCAGAAAATTTATTTTATCATTTATCATCGTTACAAACCTTTAACCATAGTCAATTTGTCATTTAGTCAGTGTTGGTAAGTTATACCCAATCCTGATATTTAATTAACATAGAAACGAAATACAACACTTATTAGTGTTAGAAATAGGTCAAAAGTTTGTCATCGATTATTGGTCATTTTTACCCAAAACTATGTTTGATTAAGTCATTCACTCCTAAAATTCCATAATGGACTATTCCAAACTTTGATTTGGAACAGTTCAAAACTGTCCTCGGGGTTGAATGAGCAATGTATGCTATGTGAAAATGTCAGCGATGTTGTTCCCAGTCCCTTAAGCAAATAAAAAATTATGCTTTGTAATAATTACTTCCCTTGGAAATCTGTACTTGTACTTTATAGTCGTAAAACAGCCAGCAGAGGCTTCGACTTTGACTAAAATCGATCAAAAATTACATACATGTAGTTGATTCATCAGTTTATCAGCCAACTAACCAATAGTCGACAAAATTAATTGATTGCAACAGTACTAAATCTATCTTATTAATAAGTGTAGTTGTTAAGGGTGTATTTACTAATATGGGGTAACCACATAGAAGCATGACCATATCATGCACTGTATTATTTAGCTTTTGACTTCTTGTTGTTTTGAGATAAATTATCACTGTCTTGCATTATTTTGTACTTAACTGGCAGCTAGTGGTGTACATATATTGATAATGCAGCATATAAGTTTTTACCAGCGAAATATTGGAAAATATAAACTTGATAAAACTTATATCATCACTGCTTATATCATCACTAGTAATTTAACAAGAAATCAAAGAATACCTTAGATATATTGTAATAAAACAGAATGATTTCAAGAAAATATCTAAATTTCATTTTTTAAATTGTTTTTTTTTTTTGTAGCTGAAGCAAACTATCCTGGTTTTATTGGCAAATTACCTCGACAGAAGATGAAGCTCAAACATAAACATAAGAAGAAGCACACAGAATTTGATTACGCAGGAAAAGTTGATGAAACGAATATCAAAACTGATGAAGATAAAAGTAAATGTAATATCACTGACAATGTGGAAAGAAAGAATTATTTTGGAATGATAATTAATACTTCACCTTGCGTAAGTGAATGTCATGAAGAGAAAATCATGGACAAGGAAACTGATAAAGTCACAGGAACAAGTTGTGATGCTCAGAAAACAATTGGTTATTTTGACATTTACAATTCAGAGGAAGAAAGCGATAAAGAATTAGAAAATAGTGACAATCCATGCAGAAACAACATTGTTGTTGATTCAAGCTTGAAAAATGACAATCTTGTGATAGAAAGTGACAAAATGGCAAAAGAAACTGACGAGTTGAAAAGTGTGGTTGAGAATATTGAGGAGGAACAAGAACAAATTTACATGAAGATGGATTCAGATTTTGTTCAGAGAGAAAATGTCAAGTCGCATAATAAAGACAGTGACTGTTTAGAAAAGGAAATCGGTGATTTGCTTGGAGTATTTGAAAGTACAAATGTACCTGCGACAAGTCCCGTCAGAAAACAGGAGGTCGGAAACGTTGTCAATGAACTTGAGAAAAAGATTGATGACAATGTGCAAGACGAGGGCCATATGGTACCTGGAACTGAGGAGAGTAGCAATCCAATAAGCGGAAACAATACTATACAAGTGTAGATAAAATGATGTGTGACAAGAGATACAATATAGATGTTGTAGATATAGGGTTTACAATGCAATACATTGTATGACCAAGGTCATGGAAAAGACCAAAGGACTGTTACTTACAGTACCTTGAATAACAAGACAGAGTCCAGTATTTCTGTTTTGTACAGTATAAACTAACTAGTCATTTACAAAAGTACACTAAATTACTGTTGAACAAATCTGTTAATGGTTTTGCCATTAAGCCTAGTATCAAAAAACTTAACTAACAGTTTTTTCCTTATTACTTGAAATATATTTTTTTTTGTTTTGTTTTGCCTTTAAGACAAAAACTGTCCAAAAAATTTATAAACTTAATTTGATTAATTTTTAAAAAGAAATTTTCTGTTTCTTTTTTCTCCTTTTTATTTACAATATGATTTTCTTCTTTTTATTTACAATATTTTGCTGTAAAGATACAGAATGTTATTGTGAAAAGAGGCAAATGAAATATTTAGAAAATATGATATGAATAATTGAAATTCACTAAAAATCGTTGGAACCTTAATTGTTATACTGACAATTAATATTGTACTTGCCCATAACTTTTTTTTGTTGACTTGTATATTTGAGCAAACATATTTTGACTTTATATAACTACGCAACACATTGTTGTCATATATGGTATTCATGTTTGTGTGTTTGGTGGGAGGGGGTTGGGGGGGGGGGGGGGGGAGGAAGGGGGTGCAATTTTTAGCAGAAGTGAAATAATGGTATATTTGAGGCCTATTAATCTGTCTGATATTCTCACGAAAATAACAATTAATAGAGGGACAAATAAAAGCAAACAACGTGACAGAGAACTATTTTCGATTGTTAATAAGGAATATTGACACAAGTTAAAGACTACAATATTTATACCACTCCATTGCTGTATCGCAGTATGTTGGTTTGCCATGAGGCATCAGATAAGGTACACATACTGAAAATATACCTGTTTTAGTGCACAGAAATTTTTCGAGCAATATCAAATTTTAATTGATTATATCACAATGCTTCATTGTATTACCGCAAGAATGATTTAATATGCAATAGAAAACGATATACAGGAATTTTAATTGACACAATCATAAATTAGTGCAGTATTTACAAATGTAAAAGCGCTAAAATAAGACTTCCATTGAAATGTGTATGTTTAAAGTATTTGATCATCGTGAATCGTTTTGCAAACCAAAAGTGTTAACTTTGTGTTCAATGTAAATTTTTCGAACCTGACATAATGCCAATGATTTATGTATTATAATAGAAATAACTCAAATTAGGTACAGTTTTGAAAAATTGAATGATCATTCTTATTGATGTTAACAGTTTTACAAATTTTGTATAATTGGTTAGATTCTAATAGAAATAGAGTAAGTCTTTTTCAGTAAGACACCAAAGAAAACTGCAATATTAATTTAAGTGCATAGTCTGTTATTGTGTTATATATATAGGAAAAAGAAATTTCTTGCCATTTTGAGTTTGCTTTATCTAGTTGGAAGAAATGGTGAATATTAAGAAAACTTAAGTACCCATTTCAGTGAAAACTCGTATATATTGTTTTCAACAATTTTTTAGTTAAGCTTCTTTTCATATTATAATTTTTGTTGTCAATTTGGTAGCTGCTTGTTGTGTTTGTATAGAAACAAATTAATCCTTCACTTTCCTATATAAATGAAATTCATTTTCAGTATGACACATGATGATGTCATCGAAATTTCAAATCATGCAGATAATGTATTTGAAGGGTTACAAACCACAGCATATTTAGTCGTGAATATTATAGTGTTATACAAATTGTTTTCTCTTTAAATGCCAAATGTAAGCATCCCCATGGAATTTCTGTGATTCTGAAAAAAAGTCCAGTTGAAAACCATGGAAAAATAAGGCTAAATTGAAGTAAACCATAGCGGTTACTACCCAGAAGCTCTTTGACAGAAAAAATTCCAAATACATTGTACGTTAAAATAATTCAGGCGTGGACCACTAAAACAACAAGCCGAAGTCAAGACGACAGTTCAAAATAGATGCATTTTTACAAATTCCATATATTAACTGCTGCTGGACCGATACCCAAGTAAGAATTCATCTGGAATATTGCTGATATCAGTTAATCTTAACTAAATCTATAAATATAATGAGTTATTAGGCTTGATTTTCGGTTAAATTTTTGCCAAAAGCTTCGTTTATTGGGCCTTTAAATGTGAGTGATGTGTAAGATTGAAGAGTATGTTATGGTAGGTTTTTTGTGCACACATTTATGAACAAGCTGTGTATATATATTTGTCTTTGAAATCTATTATTTCAAACCAAAGAGAAAGTTATAAATATAGATTGAGTGAATATCGTTGTAACTGTAAACGAGGTTGTATTTGATGTGTGACTTATAAAAGTATCTTTAGAATGATGAATATCTTTTGACCCATTAAAACTTCACACAAAATAGTCCAAACTTATAAGCTGAAAAAGTCGGATGGTATTCAAACTAACATGTTTTTTAGCCCACCATGACCTAGATTGTTGCATGGCTGTTCAAGTCACATTTGGTTGATTGTATGCTGTCAGTCTTTTAAGAATTCTTTTTATCACTGTTTCTTGAAAAGTACTGGAAGGATCTTCCTCAAATCTCATAATAGATAGTTTCCATGGTTACTAGTTGTACACTTTAAATTTACGACTGTTCAAAGAACCAAATCACTACCAGGCATTCCATCCAGGATTTTGACTCGGAATGTTTGTTGTAGTCATTTCTTAAGAAATACAAGATGGAACTTTCTTAAATTTCATATATAGGTTCCCCTTGGTCTGTAATTACCCCATTTTGATTTTGGGACTGATCAGAAGAAAAAGGATTGCTGACAGGCAACCATCTTTGATTTTGACAGTTAAAGATCATATTGCTCTCTCATCAGAAGAATTCTTAAATTTGGTTTGATTAAAAGGATAAAAGATGATGAATGAAGAGATAGGAAGGGAAAAGATCCTACGTTTAAAAAACAAAAGAAGATCAAACATTGGTAAGTGCCAAGATCCCATTAGGATCTCTTGTTATCTAGTATATGTCAGTGATGTCAAAGAAGCTGTCAATATTGTATACATTGTATTAGGAATAAGATTCATCAGTTTGGTATGAATGATATATACTGAGTTTGTTTTGTACACAAACAGGAATTGAAAACTTAATTTGCCAGCTTTCGAAAACGTCTGTTTCCTTTGTCAAGCAAAGAGTACAGACGTTTTCGAATGCTCGCAAATTAAGTTTTCAATTCCTGTTCGTGTACAAAACAAAGTCAGTATATATTGTATACATTGTGTTTCGGTCATATAAACGCTCCATGCCTTATATATTTAACATGTAATTACATTTCTGAATATTTCAGAATGTCATGATGATGGTGGCCATGTCTAGCTGCCCACAGTATTGTAGAAAATTTAGAATAATAATGGCCATGATTATGCAATGTTCAGTCAAAGTATTATGTCTTGAAAATAGCACTGAGGTATTAATTAAATGGCAGACTCGTTCAGTAGCATGATCCATTACAATTTATGTGATAATTGCTTCCTTGAGTTGGCTATATAAAGTTTTTATAAAACTGTTTCAGTTACGACATTTGAATGTTAAAATTTAATTCATCATGTTTTCATTTTACGCACAGAAATTTCTGCATTCATTTGAATTCCATGAACACTATGATGTTCAAGTGCTTCCACAAGTGTCACAGATCATTTATCAGCTTTTACTTATTTTGCCGAATGTTCAATTGTCCCATGTATAACTTTGTCCAATTAATATACATACATACTGAAACAGAGGAAATCTTTTGCAATGTGGAATTGTTTGCATTACAAACGTTTTATCAAATTGCACTGTGAATTTTTTTTTATTTAATTTTTTTTTGCATTAGCAATGGTTCATAAATATATTCATATATCATGTTTGTCAGAAATCTGTTTATAAATATTCATGTTTTTTGTTCGCACTCTATGTGAAAATGCGAACATTTCCACACTTCAAGAAAAAATGTCTGGTTTTCAGTATGTTATTTGTCCCAATGTTATTTGTCCCCATGTCTTACAGTGAGTGGTAAGGTATTCTATTCATGCCAAGAACTGACAGAGCCTCTGGTTGTTTATTATCTAGATGTTGTTATATAATATGTTTACTATTGGAAATGTTGTTATCATATGTTAAGTCATACTCGTGTTAGGATAGATTAAGATGTCAATAAAAAAGTATTGAAGTAACACATCTTGTTTTCTGCAATTATTACCAAATGTTTTTTTTTTATTATTTATATTTAAAATTGCTTTCATCATGAAATTCGCAAGAAAAACTTGATAAAAAATATGGCCTTGAATCACATGTTTCAATGAGGCTTTAGCATCAAATAATCGAATAACATTGAATTTCTTGAAAAAGCTTGTGCTGAACTGAACAATAGAAGTAATATATTGGTCATCACCATACTTACCAAGCCTTCTAATTTTGATTTATCACATGCATCTTGGAATTAAAGTGAATACAGTTCATGCATCAAATAATCATTCTTAGCTCACCAGGTCCTACTTTCAAAAGTCAGAGGGGGCAAATACCCTGGTATAAAAAAACTGGAAAAGCTAGAACTGTAAGCCAATGGATAACTCATATATTCCCTGCCCCCAACCTTTGCAATAAAAATAAAAAGTTTTATGATGCAGTGTTGTAGACAAACACATTTTAATCTGCAGATACATCTACAAATCATTCCTGAATAGTTTCATTGAAATTGGTTCACAGGTTTAGGAACATTTTTCCAGCCAATTTTTTTCAACAAAAACATGTTTATAGTGACCTGGTTATCATGGTAACTATTAGTCTGCAAATGAATTATCTGCACATGGTCCCTGACGTTCATGTGAAACTTCATTGAATTTGGTTTTCTGGTTAAGAGGATTTTTCCAACAAAAACAAGTTTATATGATGTGGTTACCATGGCAACCTAAATTTCTGTCAGGAAAAAACAATCTGCATGCATATCTACACAGCCCCTTACATTCCTGTTTAGGTAGCTCATTGAAATCGGTTCATAAGTTTTCATGGAGTTGTGCTGACAAATAGAATTTGGGTATTTTGATCTGGTTACCATGGCAACCAAAATGTCTGCAGGAAGATACCCGGCATGCACATTTACACCTGACCCTTAATATCCCTGTGTAGTTTCACTTGAATCAGTTGATAGGTTAATAAGTAGTTGTCTGTGAAAGCTCCCCCCCCCCCCCCCCCCCAATAAAAAAAACCAAAAAAGAAGTATAGTGACTCGGTTACCATGGCAACCAAATTTTATTAACGTGAGATAAATTACGCACATCAACAATGTGTAAAGATTATTGTCACAAAGTTTCGTTGAAATTCCCTCAGTAGTTCAGGAGGAGTAGCCGATACATCATTGTGTCTACAGACGGACAACCCGATTCCAGTATAACTTAATATCCCTGTGTAGTTTCACTTGAATCAGTTGATAGGTTAATAAGTAGTTGTCTGTGAAAACTCCCTCCCCCCCCCCCGCCCCCCAATAAAAAAAAATCAAAAAAGAAGTATAGTGACTCGGTTACCATGGCAACCAAATTTTATTAACGTGAGATAAATTACGCACATCAACAATGTGTAAAGATTATTGTCACAAAGTTTCGTTGAAATTCCCTCAGTAGTTCAGGAGGAGTAGCCGATACATCATTGTGTCTACAGACGGACAACCCGATTCCAGTATACACACACTTCGTTGCGGGGGGGGGGGGGGGGGGGGTAAAACAAATCTGATGATGAATAACTATAGATGGCCTAGGATAGAGATGTTTATAGTGAGTAGGTATATGGGACAAAGTGTTATAAAATTTCCTCAAATGAATTACCTTGACCTTCCTTTAGAGTCAAAGGGGTCAAATACAAATTGTGTATGAAAACAATTAAAAAAACGTCTTTTGAATAACCAGTAGGCTCGGAGAACTTGTATATTTGGCAAATAGGTACCTTTCCAAGTACTTTGAAGATTCCTCATACAAATAGCATTGCCCTACTTTCAAGATCAAAAAGGTTACCTAATTAGCTATGAGGCCCAAAGTAATGCTATTTTGCCAGTACGTAGTTCAATATGATCGGCTATAAATTATCGGTTAGGCCATACCAATTTAATTTATTGTTCGTCGGATTTACCGCTCCTGTTTTGGAAAAATAAAATAAAAGTAAAATATCACCGCTCCAATTTTAGCGTCAATGAAAAATGACGAATTCAGATATATTTTACAATGGTTCAAAATTGAGAAAACGCCATTCCGGATCATTTGAATGTTTGAAACGAAGGTAAAAATGGTATTTCAAGCGGGTTTTTTTTGGCAGAAACACGAAAGAAATTGGCGACGAGGCTTTTTCGCTTTTGAAGAAAACTGGGAATGTGTCAAAATGGATTTCTTATCGTGTTTGTTACTACATAATCCTGTCGCCATAATGTATTGCAAAATATCGCAACATATTGGTTTATCGTTCCAAGATCTCTTGATCAAATAAACAAAACACGGAACTCCAGCAGTCTCACTAAAAAGCGACTGCAATCGTCAACAGAAAATATCTTTAAAATCCTGAATTAAGTAAGTGACATTTGAAGATATGTTGTTAATACCATTGTACAACTATTATACATGGAACACCTCTTTATTGAATTTCAAATCGTTATTCTCCTCAAGCGATTGACCCAATTTGGCAGACATCATTGTCATTTCATCAGTCTTATTTTAATAGAATAGGCCTACTGTTGATAGTTAAAAAACGTGTTTGTTATTAATATTTTGTATTTATGTAGGTATTACCATTCGAACTCTCATCCAGATGCCGTAGTTACCTAGTTACCAATAATCAGGACATTTAAATCCCGAATGGATTAACACTGGGTTCATGATGCTTTTTCAACCATGATATAGACAAGATATTCATATAGATTCTACTGGACATCAGCTTATAAACTTTTTTTTTTCAACTGGATATTTAGTACACAAATAATGCTTGTGTCCATTAATATTATTATTACTAGTTTGTCAGGAAAACACTTAGTACCATATATCTAGCCTTCATGGTTTGTTTAATAGCGGTACATCATACATATATTTTGTCATCATTAATTTATATCAATTCGATAAAATATGCATTCTGTATGAAAAGAAGCATCTAAATACCCACAATAAAATATGGTTGCTAAAAGGTGTTTCCTCCGGATTTGGTCCAATCAGTAAACTTGAATGGCTGACCTTGGGTCTTCTATTAAGAAGGTAATTTAAGAAAGCTTTTCTCTCAAATGCTGTTTTATTGCACAGCTTTATACAAGTAGTTTGTACCATGGAAATAATAAAAAAAACCTACAACAGTTTAAATACGTGTACTATTTGGTGATACATTATATTAATAGTCAAACACGTATTCTAACATTAAGCATTTTGAAAACTACCGCTCGCTCGAAATTTGTAGAAATTCAAAATTTTTGTAAAAACAAAAAAAATTCGCCCGCTCGCTCCAATTTTCAAATTTCATTTTCCGAAGAACAATAAATCAAATTGGTATGGCCTTACAATCATTTTTTCGTGGAATTCTTGCATCCCATGGTTATCAGTTTAGCCAACACTAAGGAACTCCAAATTAACATATACTTAATTGATTGCACCTATCTTCAAATAATTGAAGATAGGTACAATTCAATTGAAGATAGGTGCAATTCAATTAGAGATAGGTTCAATTCAATTGAAAATAAGTTCAATGTTATTGTACCTATTAGATTGAATATATCTTCAATATTTGAGTATATGTTGATTTGGCGTACCATACAGCACTGTTGGTAACTAATTTGTCGACATTTTAGGCTCCAGAAATAATACTTGTTTTGTTGGAACTGTGCAAGTGTTTGCTGCCACCATCAAAACTAAACAATATATTTAGGACATTGAACTCCGCAGAAACGTGTCTTGATCAAGCGCCGTGCCTGTCTCGTACCTCAATGCCATTACGGAAATTTCTCATTGACGTCAGTCATGTACAACAAAAAGCCCAGGTGAGATGTTTGATTTTTTTTATTTCCAAAATTAATCATAATGAAGCAAAATATTATCAAATGCGAGCTTAAGTGCAAGTTAACAAAGAAACTACACGTATATCACGACTGTACACAGTGGCATGCCCGTCTGTCATCAGAAAGTTAAAATATGAAGATAAGATACAAGCCTCTGATACTGTTGAGTCACTTCTAACAAGCGAATAAGAATGAATGGGAAACAGTGGTGCTTCTAAAGATGGAGTGCGATATCGATGCTGAAATGCTGTGGTAATCATTTAGGTGAAGTGATGGTTAATATAGTGTATATACTGTATAATATAGTGTATATACTGTATAATATATTTTATATACTGTATAATATAGTGTATATACTGTATGATATAGTGTATATGCTGTATGATATAGTGTATATGCTGTATGATAAAGAATGATCATACGTACATAATGGCCCTTCCTCTACATCCAGGGGTTACGCTCACCTACACACTCTACACCCCTGCAATATGTCATGATAAAACTGAAGGCTCCGTGTGCCCCACCTTGTTGATGAGACAAGAAGACTGGTTCGACCTGTTGATGTCTATCAAAAGAATCTCGTGGTCACATAATGGTAAAAAATGACAAGCTTTGAAGTCGGTCGTGGCTATTTTGAAACCTCCAAAAGACAGGCATCAGCCTAGCGATTGGTAAGTTTTTTTTACCTGAGCATGCCTTCAGTTTTGCCATGACATATTCTTTGCATGTAGATGAGTGTAACTTCTGGATATCGAGGATGATACTAGTAAAAAATGTCATGGTATAATTCTATATACATATAAAGTGTTATATTTATGTACACTTCTATATTACATAATATTTCTATATTGCACTTCTGTAGGACATGGAAACATGAATTTACTTTATTGTATTATATCAAACTTCTATAAATATGTTTAAATTCTGCACTATATCATATTTCTGAAGTACACCACACTTCTGTATTACATTTCACTTCTACAGTACATTACACTTCTGTAGTTTGTAGTACATATACTTCTGTAGTACATTATACACTTCTGTCGATCGTATATTACACTTCTGTAGTACATTACGTTTCTATTGTCTATCAAACTTCTATATTATATCAAAATTCTGCAGTACATCATATTTCTGTAGTATATTACACTTCTATAGTACATCACACTACTTTAGTCTGTAGTACATTACACTTCTCTAGTCTGTAGTACATTACGCTTCTCTAGTCTATAGTACATTACACTTCTCTAGTCTGTAGTACATTACGCTTCTCTAGTCTGTAGTACATTACACTTCTATAGTACATTACACTTCTTTAGTCTGTAGTACATTACACTTCTATAGTACATTACACTTCTATGGTACATTACACTTCTATAGTCTGTAGTACATTACACTTCTCTAGTCTGTAGTACATTACGCTTCTCTAGTCTGTAGTACATTACACTTCTATAGTACATTACACTTCTCTAGTCTGTAGTACATTACACTTCTATAGTACATTACACTTCTTTAGTCTGTAGTACATTACACTTCTATAGTACATTACACTTCTATAGTCTGTAGTACATTACACTTCTATAGTCTGTAGTACATTACACTTCTCTAGTCTGTAGTACATTACACTTCTCTAGTCTGTAGTACATTACACTTCTCTAGTCTGTAGTACATTACACTTCTCTAGTCTGTAGTACATTACACTTCTTTAGTCTGTAGTACATTACACTTCTCTAGTCTGTAGTACATTACACTTCTCTAGTCTGTAGTACATTACACTTCTCTAGTCTGTAGTACATTACACTTCTTTAGTCTGTAGTACATTACACTTCTCTAGTCTGTAGTACATTACACTTCTCTAGTCTATAGTACATTACACTTCTCTAGTCTGTAGTACATTACACTTCTCTAGTCTGTAGTACATTACACTTCTATAGTACATTACACTTCTCTAGTCTGTAGTACATTACACTTCTATAGTACATTACACTTCTTTAGTCTGTAGTACATTACACTTCTCTAGTCTGTAGTACATTACACTTCTATAGTACATTACACTTCTATAGTACATTACACTTCTCTAGTCTGTAGTACATTACACTTCTTTAGTCTGTAGTACATTACACTTCTCTAGTCTGTAGTACATTACACTTCTCTAGTCTGTAGTACATTACACTTCTCTAGTCTGTAGTACATTACACTTCTCTATTCTGTAGTACATTACACTTCTTTAGTCTGTAGTACATTACACTTCTCTAGTCTGTAGTACATTACACTTCTCTAGTCTGTAGTACATTACACTTCTCTAGTCTGTAGTACATTACACTTCTCTAGTCTGTAGTACATTACACTTCTCTAGTCTGTAGTACATTACACTTCTTTAGTCTGTAGTACATTACACTTCTCTAGTCTGTAGTACATTACACTTCTCTAGTCTGTAGTACATTACACTTCTCTAGTCTGTAGTACATTACACTTCTCTAGTCTGTAGTACATTACACTTCTCTAGTCTGTAGTACATTACACTTCTCTAGTCTGTTGTACATTACACTTCTTTAGTCTGTAGTACATTACACTTCTGTACTACATTACGTTTCTGTAGTCTATCAAACTTCTATATTATATCAAAATTCTGCAGTACATCATATTTCTGTAGTACATCACACTTTTGTATTTCACTACATTTATTTAGAACATTACACTTTTAAGCGCAATCTCAAACGCTACATTTATGACATTTGATTGTAACGGCCCTTCTATTGCTGTTTAGGGCCAAGCCGGTTTTGTTAATCCTAAGACAGGATGGTCACTTCATAAAAGAGGTTAAAAAAGATTTTTAAAAAGGGCATTTAAATGGTATCGATGAATAAAGCCAACTTTGTAAATGATTGAAAAAAATCGATGTATGGTTTGAAACGACCCAAATGTCATGATATGCATGAATTTTATGATATGTTGAGTTTATGTTTTTAAAAATAAACCTATTTCTTTCATATATCCAAAGCATAGGTCTACACTTACGACATTGAATAGCGTTTTCATGTCAATGACACGAAATATTTGTCACGAACATGATTAATGTCGACGCATTCTATTAAAGATGACGTAACACACACATGTGCTGCACCTTTTAACTTTAGTAATAGATACAGTATGCCGAATAAATAAATTAAACTGCATCATACTGCTGTTTCATCCTTCTAAATAGCTAGGACTCTTCAGTGATGCTAGTGGCCAAAAGGTGGGAATCTAAAATTTCTAAACTAATGTAAAACGGTCAGATGCGTAAAACCCCTTTAATCTATTAATTTAGAAGTAAAATTAAACTAAATCTGTATAATTTCAATTAAAACGTGTTCTTCTGTAAAAAGGGAGTTGCATACGTGAGATATATGTGGATCTTCCCCTTTTAGCAGATGTACACGAGTGATGCAGGTATGTCCAGTTCGGAGTCGAGAGAGGACAACTTCCTCTCTGTGATCTCTTTGACTGGACAGACATAGTTTAAGTGTTGATCGCAAATTAAAAAGTTGTAGTAATTGTAGACAATCGTTGTTGCCATTGATGTTGAAAGGCTGATTGAAAAATTGACTTAAAATTTGTAAATGGCAGCTTGTTATTTGTTTGATGCCAGTTTAATGCTATTTTGAGAAGCCTTGTCAACTATTTTTATTTCCTTGGAGCTGACGTGGCTTGGGATCCATAGAAATTCGATTTAACATTTCTCGAAAGGTGGAGACACTCGGGAAGAAAAGTTTTCTATCAAAGTGTTTTTGAGCTCAAGTGATAGTAAACTTTGAAGTATATTGATAATGAATCTGAACAGATGATTGCCTTTCCCAAGCGGTGTTCATCAATGTGGTGGAGGGCCAGACCGATGGCACATGCTTCCGCAGAGAAAACATAGGCACCCTCTGGTAGTCGAATTCAAGAACTATGATGATAAATGACTTATGTATATAACACTTATTTAGTCGATACTTCTGTAGTACACTACACTTATTTTTAACATTTCATTTCTGTAGTACACTACACTTATTCAAACATTTCATTTCTGTAATACACAACACTTATTTATAACATTTCAGTTCTGTAATACACAACACTTATTTATAACATTTCAGTTCTGTAATACACAACACTTATTTATAAAATTCATTACTGTAGTAACCAACACTCATTAAATATACACTTCTGTAGTACACATATTAAGTATACACTTCTAAAATACACGTATTAAGTATACACTTCTGTAGTACACATATTAAGTATACACTTCTTAAAAGGTGCAGCACATGTGTGTGTTACGTCATCTGTAATGATAGGGGGCGGCAGACTCTGCTGGTGGACTTTTTAGCCCCCGAGGTTTGCTGGAGCCTCCATAGCCACAGTTAATATCATTTGAATAGTGGCACGGTACATAATATACACATTTTTGTAGTACACGATTTGAAATTATACAGAACAAGTTTAATTTTACTTCTAAATTCATAAATTAAAGGGGTTTTACGCACCGGACCCTTCTGTTTCTACATTGGTTTAGAAATTTCGGATTCCCACCTTTTGGCCCCTAGTATCACTGAAGAGTCCTAGGAGGACGAAGCAGCTGTTTGGTGCAGTTTAATTAATTTATTTCGGCATATTGTATCTATTACTAATTTAAAAAGGTGCAGTACATATGTGTGTTACGTCATCTTCTGTAGTACACATATTAAGTATACACTTCTGTAGTACACATATTAAGTATACACTTCTGTAGTACACATATTAAGTATACACTTCTGTAGTACACATATTAAGTATACACTTCTGTAGTACACATATTAAGTATACACTTCTGTAGTACACATTTAGTATACACTTATGTAATACACTTCACTTATTCAGTATACTTCTGTTGTTCACTACACTTATTTAGTGCAATAACCTAATGTTTTTATCACAAGAATATATTTGGTAATAGTGTGGGGTATTTCACTTGAAGTACCTGACACCTCTTTATCACACTACACCTCTGGTATAATACCGTTCTTTGATGACAGACATCTCTGTAGTACCTTGTCAGAAAACATCCTCTTTCCGAACGGTCTATATACTTGTTTTTCTAACACTTTAGCACTTCCATCAACACTGATGAATGTGTCGCCATAATTTCCACGTAAAAGCAGTGTTGATTCATACTATGTTTGGTTGGTATCATTTTCATTCTTTTTCAGGTCCATCTGCATCTACTGAAGTCTTTTCCTTTTGTAGTTTAAGCTTGTGTTGAAGACGTCGCCATTTCTGGATCATTCTGTATATTTTATACATATAATCGGCGTCCAGTATGATAACTAGGCCCAGAGTCAGAGACAAGAGGACGGCGCCAATGGAGCCTACCATCTTTGCGGAAGGTCGCTCGTCTTTTGCCGACGTCTTTTTCCTGATGGTGGATGAAAGAGTCGACACGTCCACTTGGAGCTCCTTTGCCAGTTGCTCAGCCTTTTCCTCGGCTTGTTGAATCGATATGGTAGGTCTCACAGGAGTGCAAGGACAACATTCCATAGCGGTTGTGGAGGCTGGAGTTGTGGTGGTGGTAGGGGCCGCAGTGGTAGTGGCCGGAGTGGTAGTGGTTGTGGTAGGTGCCGGAGTGGTAGTGGTGGTGGTAGGGGCCGCAGTGGTAGTGGTGGTAGGAGCCGCAGTGGTAGTGGTGGTGGTAGTGGCTTGAGTGGTGGTTGTAGTGGTCATAGCGGTCGTTGTGGTTTCTTCACAAAATCTCGTGTCATTTACATAAGTTCCCTCAAGAATTTCGGCTGTAAGCAAAAAGAAAAGAACAATTAGTCTGATTATATCTTTGTAATGTTTTCTGGGTCTCCCATATATAAGCACAAAAATCTTCTTTTTGTTTTTAATGGAATATCATTTGTCAGTTGTTAAATTCAGTTGATTCGCTAAGGCGAAATTATGATATTTTTTCTTTTTGTTTTCTTTTCAGATGACGTTTCTCAGTGAATAAAGAAAAAAAAGCTTCACAAATGATTTTTCGTGTCAAAGATGGAAGAACAAGCTGTTTGGCAAGACAAAGAAAGTGAAGTAAAAAGCCAAATTAACATTGCTTGGATGTGACCTAGATTTACATGGCGGGTGTCGTCGATGAAGCAGACGACGATTACATTTCCGGAACAGCTGGTCTTATTCTATTTTTTCAAGGGTCTCCGTGTAAATATTTTCTTTTTCGTATTCCCCTTCATAGGTTAATTATCGCTTTTGTATTCCCTGACCTTGTTCACATATGCATCACCGGTCTGACGAGCTCATTTGAAAACGTTACTATCTATATGTCATCACTTTATGCAATTTTATCACACATTTCATGCACTCTTATGATGGCACTGTGGATCATGTCCATTTTCCCCACATATAATATACTAACAGAAAAAAATATTGAAGAAAAGTAATCAATATATTGAAATGCATGCAGAACCACCTTCGGTAAAAGATTAAAGAAATTCAGCACACAGGCATAACACATGCTATGAATCTTACCTGTCAATATACAGGCCTTTATTACAATATCTGTTATGTTGTGGAAAGTTCCCTTGGTAGCATCAACTATTCTCACTGCGTACATATTGGTGGGACTGAAATCGGCTTCAAGTTCATCACCGTTAATTGTAATATTGTCAAACGGCAATGTGATCACCGAATTATCACTATAACTTTGTGTGTATTGCAGATTGATGGAGTCCACAGCTCCGACTACCCGGATGTAGTTGACAGCAAGTGATCCCCTCCTGTCATCGTTGAGAAGAATGACGGTGATAATCATCGGTTCAGCAAAAGACGCCCGTGTGATAAAGAGGCTATCATCACATGGCTTGACCGGCGCTAGGCCGATATCAGTACTGGAGCTGTGTATTACGATTCTGTCATAAGGAAACCCAGGTGTGGAACCAGTCAACTCCGTCACAGTCTGACAATCTGACAAAACATGTATCATTATCTTAACTTTATTTACGTATAAGTAGAGTCTGGGAACATTACAATGCATGCATTTTATTTTTCTTACAATCGGCCGACTTGACATCATAATTCATTATGAAATACAGTCATATGGGGCGCCGTTTTACTATTTATTAACAAAACTAGATATCCAAAATTCGAATTATGGATATCAATAATTCGAATTTTGGATATCCCTAAATAATTTTGGATATTCTTAATTATTTTTGGATATTCAAAATTCGAATTATGGATATCCATAAATGATTTTTTGATATCCAAAAACCGAATTATGGATATCCAAAAATATATGGAATTTGTGATACCCATAATTCATTTCTGGATATCCATAATTCAATTTTTGGATATCAATAAATGATTGTTGGATATCCAAAAATCGATTTTAGGATATCCTTAATTTAGAGCATATAAAGATATCCAAAATTAAAATTATGGATATCCAAAACTGATTTATGGATATCCATATTTCGAATTTGGGATATCCAGTTTTGTTAATAAAAAGTAAAACGACGCCCCATACAGTCAGACCCCGTTATCTCGAACTCGTATAACTCGAAGACCCCATTGAATTCGAAGTATTTTGTCGGCCCCACTCATGTAACTCCCGGTCCCAGCCAAGCTTTGCACTATCATCCAAACTCGTGTAACTCGAATACTCGGATAACTCGAACTTTTCCTTCGAGATAACGACGTTCGACTGTATTAGTAAATTTGAAGAGTACAACCAGAGACAGCTTTATATATATCTTTGGAACAAGAAACATGTCAACAAAATAATAGACGTTGGGTTGAATTCTTTGTAGAAACTTGTCACTTGTCCTTTGAATTTGTGAAAACACACATGTATTAAATTACTCGGCCCATTCGTGTGATATACCAATAATAATTATTAGGAACCCATATTATTCTCACTGGTATGGTAGCACTCTTGAAAAAAATCTGACACTCTCGTGAAATATATTTGATATAAATCGGCAAATCGTTGAATATCCTCTATGTATTTAGTTGGACTGGTGGTGAATTGCTTAACTATTTACCTGTATTTAGATGGACTGGTGGTGGAAATCTGTAATGTTTACCTGAATTTAGTTGGATTGGTGGTGGAACGCTGAAATATTTACCTGAATTTAGTTGGATTGGTATGGAATGCTAAATATTTACATGTATTTAATAGGACTGGTATGGAATGCTGAAATATTTACCTGTATTTAGATGGACTGGTATGGAACACTGAAATATTTACCTGAATTTAGTTAGACTAGTATGGAATGCTGAAAATACCTGTATTTAGATGGACTGGTGGTGGAATGCTGAAATATTTACCTGAATTTAGTTGGACTAGTGGAGGAACCCTGAAATATTTACCTGAATTTAGTTGGACTAGCATGGAATGCTGAAATGTTTACCTGTATTTAGTTGGACTGGTGGTTGATTGCTGAAATATTTACCTGTATTCAGTTGGACTGGTGGTTGATCGCTGAAATATTTACCTGTATTTAGTTGGACTAGTGGAGGAACCCTGAAATATTTACCTGTATTTAGTTGGACTGGTATATAATGCTGAAATATTTACCTGTATTTAGTTGGACTGGTATATAATGCTTAAATATTTACCTGTATTTAGTTGGACTGGTGGTTGATCGCTGAAATATTCACCTGTATTTAGTTGGACTGGTGGTTGAACGCTGAAATATTTACCTGTATTTAGTGGGACTGGTGGTGGAACGCTGAACTATTTACCTGTATTTAGTAGGACTGGTGGTTGAACGCTGAAATATTTACCTGTATTTAGTTCGACTGATGGTGGAACGCTGAAATATTTACCTGTATTTAGTTGGACTGGTTATGGAATGCTGAAATATTTACCTGTACTTGGTTGGTAAGACGCAGAGGTACATCCCGTGATGTAAAAATAAAAGATGTAGGACTCGTATGACGTCACGTCGTCGGTTTCAATCTCAATAACTATGAGGTCTAGACAGGTGAAAGTTTCACCTGCAACCAAGTTGGTTGCATTGAACACATTAAAAGATCCTGATTGAGAGACTCTCGTTAATGTCCGATTTTCAAATAGTCCAACACAATTAGTTACGTCGATCTTTATATTTGATGCTGTTGTTTTGATAAGCACGTGCGATACATAAGAATAAGTTCCCGTGCTCGTGTACGCCATGATTCGCGGACCTGGGAACGGCTTCTTGTTAGCACCGATCAACACGCCAGCATGGTTTATCGTAGAAACGTGGCTGGATGATGATACGGGGTACCAGACGTCGATGTTCGAGTCAGGTATGACGTCTTCCACCACGCCCACATCCTTATATTCACACACGGCTGTGTAAATAAACAATATCTGATGAAAAATACATATTCATAATCTATCTTATGATAAATACATAATTCAGAATCTATCTTATGATAAATACATAATTCAGAATATATCCGATGATAAATTCATAATTAAGAATCAAGTTTATATATTAATATTGAGCTGTATTTGCTATAAAATGTTAATGAATATACAGTGTTTTTTCATTAATTATTCAGTTTAAAATAACTTTTTTATTTTTTTAACTTATAATTTATTTTCGCTTTTAGTTTCGGCCCATTTGCATCGCCAATAAGTCTTATGAAAAACGAAACAACTGTATAGTGCTCTTAGTATACTGAATCAATAATGAGATACAAACACAAACGCAATCACATGTGGATTTGTTGTGTTGATCTATAAAAGCATTTTTGTTGGGTTGGCATGGGTTTGTTTGTCCATTGATTTTTTTCTAAAAAACATTTGCAGTAGATTTAATTGAAACTAAAGCGGGGAAGGGGGTGAAATGTTGTCAGTTGATAGAAAGCAATATTCACAGGATTTTTGTTTCACCATATAACTCAGGTATTTTGTGATAACTCCAAAGTGGTAGTTCTGTGATAATAAGGTAAACCCATCATCCGCCATGTACAACTGTCTACATGTTTGTTGTCAATTATATTTATCACATTATAACTTTATATCCGAGACTTTATAAAGATTTATGGTTATTGTTCTTGGGTGGTTACGTTATATAAATACTTCTGGGCAAAACAGCTGCTTGCAATCTGAATTCTATTCATTTGACGAGATAATGTTTCTTTATCGGGTAATCAAAAACTTAAAACATAATTGATGGATTTTTTTTTCAGTTTCACAATGAATGAATGGGATTTCAAATCTACCCTGATTAAATTTAGCTAATTACACACAAAGTAATTATAAATTGTAATTTATGGAATTGTCATGTTCTTAAATACAATGATTTCCCCCCATAGAGTAGACAAATAATAATGACAACCCTGAACTATAGTATCAATAATGAACCATACCTATGATTTTATGGCGGGTCTACCGAAGTTAATGACTGTTTTAATTGTTATTGTCTATTTAGCAAATTGGCACCTGTACCATTAAATGCGTAAACTGTTTATTGAACGACGCAACTTTTAAGGTAAGTTCGATTCAATACCCAATTTAGTGACAATGCCAGTTCATTTGTTATTGTGTTTGATGTCACTAAGTATACAGCCAGCCGTAGATGACGTCAACTTATTATTTCATAAACCTGCGTAACCAGGTAAATATTTCAGGTAAATATTAAGCTTTTGTAAAAGTACACAGCAGCAATCTTTTCGAATCTATTTAAAGTACATTATTGAACGTTTTGAATTGAATATCTTTTACCTATGATCATACACTACGTATAAACTGTAAAACCTCGATATAATACCCTAGTATATATATATATATATATAATACCCCTCGTTTATACACTGTAAAACCTCGATATAATACCCTAGTATATATATATATATATATATATAATACCCCTCGTTTATACACTGTAAAACCTCGATATATTACCCCTCGTTTATACACTCTAAAACCTTGATATATTCCCTCTCGTCTATATTCAGTAAAACATCGATATATTGTCTCTTATTATCATAAACGAATAACGCAAAACCACTAACCAACGACAAATGGTTTCTCCTTGTAGTATAGGATAAATGTATTTATCATGCACCCGCAATAAAAACATCGAAAACCATACATTTTGTCTCCTTTTTACTTAAGGACTCACACAACTAAAACAGTCAATTAACAGTAATGGTAACAGTAAATATCACATAGAACCCGTTTTGTAGCATTTGTAAGGTATGAATCTAATGAATCTAGACAGTTGTGCATAGTGTTGCACTTCAAATATCAAAGTTATTAGCTAAAATTTCATATAGTAAATGATTAAGTTGTGTGAGTCCTTAAATCGAATATTATAAATACCAAGAACGGAAACAATAAGTACTGATGTCGGATATATGGTTATGCAAACTAAATACAATGAAGATGACGTAACACACACATGTTGCATCTTTTAAATAATTTAGTAATAGATACTATATGCCGAAAAAATGAATTAAACTGCACCATACAGCTCTTTCGTCCTTCTGGGACTCGTTAGTGATGCTAAGGGCCAAAAGACGGGAATCCAAATTTTCTTTACTAATGTAGAAGCAGAAGGGTCAGTTGCGTAAAACCCTTTAATTTATAAATTTAGAAGTAAAATTTAACAAGTTCTTTTTAGTTTAAATCGTGTATTATTATTAACAAATACGTATAGAAATCTGTTTTTATTTGTTAAGTATTACCAAATGTTTAAGCTCAATTCTGTCATATTCACTAATACTGATTATATGTATGTATTATTAACAGCCAGGGTCATTTAAGGACGTGCCAGGTTTTGGAGGTGGAGGAAAGCCGGAGAAAAGCACCGATCTACGGTCAGTACCTGGCAAATGTCCCACGTGGGATTCGAACTCGCAACCCAAAGGTGGAGGGCTAGTGGTAGAATGTCGGAACACTTAAACCACTCGGCCCCCTATATATATGTATAGTAGTAATATTGATAATGTTATATAATACAATTATGACCTAAAGATTGAGTAGCTTACTGCTGCACCATTTAATTCTTAATCTTAACTAACGTTATAATCTTTCAAAGACCCGCAAAGAGAAACCATTTGTCGTTGGCTAGTGTTTTTGCGTTAATATTTTAATCGTATGAAAACGCAGCTTGAATTTTTTATGCTACTTTATATTTGTTAAATTTTGCAATTTACTGGCTGAAATTTATTCACGGGGATTTAATTTCGCTTATCACAAAATAATTGTTAAATCATCATCATCATCATCATCATCCAATTTCATGAAATTGATGATGATGATGATGATGATGACAATGATTTAGGTTGCTGCTGATGATGGTATTGATGACGATTATGATGATGATGATGATGATGATGATGATGATGATGATGAAGATGATGATGCATGTAATATCAATAATGATGATTATATGAGAAAAATGATGATGATGCTTGATGATGAGGATGATGAAGATGATGATGAAGATGATGATGAAATTGGATGATGATGATGATGATGATGATGATGATGATGATGATGATTGAGGGTGATGATGATTAGGATGATGAGGATGATTGAGGATGATGATGAAAATGATTATGATGATGAAATTGATGATGATGAAATTGGATGATGGTGATGATGATGATGACTGAAGATGATGATGAAGATGATTATGCTGATGAAATTGATGATGATGACGATGATTTAGGTTGATGATGATGATGATGATGATGATGATGATGATGATGATACACGTATTATTAATAATGATTATTATATGAAAAAAAAATTATGATGATGTTTGATGTAATATTGTAAGGATGTATGTGTGTGTGTTTGTTTTTGTTTTTGTAGGAAGGGAATTATGTGTGTGTGTGTGTGTGTGTGTGTGGGTGTGTATGTGTGTGTGTGTGTGTATGTGAGTTTTGACATTGTGTTAGTGTAATATGATGTATTTGTGTAAAAAAAGTTTGAAAAATAAAAAATATTAAAAAAAAAAAATTGTTAAACCTTGATCATATGGTCATCATGTCTGAATTTCACGAGGTGTGAAATTTTACGAATTTTGATTCATTAGCGTATAAAGTAAAACCGTCACGATAATAAGCAACTATACAGTATTGTATTTGTCGAATGCTGTAATAATTGTATTTATTGAATTGAACAGGGAATGGCAAATCAATTATTATCAAAATACTAGATCGATTCATATGTTGTTTTTATCAATGATTTTGAAAACAAAATGCATGTTTTCTAATTCTGTTTTTCCATTCTCCTTTTCAGCTTACTTACTGATGTATAAGTTTTGTATTTAAGAACCGTAATTCAATTTTAGACACAATTTAGAAATGTTTGATAATTTGGAATCTATTTGCTTTGTTATGATACGGGACTAATTTCAAATGCGTATATGATGGATAGATATTGTTATTTCAACATGCTTATTTGCAAACTAAAAACGGGATCCCGTTTTCTAAGCGCATTCGTATTTTAGCAAAGAAAAAATGATTTTAAGACGCCATAATTGTTAACTTAACTTATCTAATACGTAGCTTTTTAGATTAGAAATCATAAAAGTTTTCAATAACGTTTCTTATTCATACATTTTATACATAATTAGACACCTACCATTTTCAAATTCAGCTTCTAATACAAATCGTGAAGGAAACAGAACGTGATCTGGAGAAGAAAATAAATACATATAAGTCATTGTTTATATAAATACATATAAGTCATTGTTTATATAAATACATATAAGTCATTGTTTATATAAATACATTTAAGTCATTGTTTATATAAATACATATAAGTCATTGTTTATATAAATACATATAAGTCATTGTTTATATAAATACATATAAGTCATTGTTTATATAAATACATATAAGTCATTGTTTATATAAATACATATAAGTCATTGTTTATATAAATACATAAAAGCCATTGTTTATATAAATACATATAAGTCATTGTTTATATAAATACATATAAGTCATTGTTTATATAAATACATATAAGTCATTGTTTATATAAATACATAAAAGCCATTGTTTATATAAATACATATAAGTCATTGTTTATATAAATACATATAAGTCATTGTTTATATAAATACATATAAGTCATTGTTTATATAAAACACTTAAGTCATTGTTTATATAAATACATATAAGTCATTGTTTATATAAATACATATAAGTCATTGTTTATATAAAACACTTAAGTCATTGTTTATATAAATACATATAAGTCATTGTTTATATAAATACAAATAAGTCATTGTTTATATAAATACATAAAAGTCATTGTTTATATAAATACATTTAAGTCATTGATTATATAAATACATACAAGTCATTGTTAATGCAATTACATATAAGTCATCGTTTATATACATACCTATAAGTCATTGTTTATATAAATACATATAAGTCATCGTTTATATACATACCTATACGTCATTGTTTATATAGATACATATAAGTCATTGTTTATATAAATACATATAAGTCATTGTTTATATAAATACATATAAGTCATTGTTTATATAAATACATATAAGTCATTGTTAATATAGATACACTGATGCAGTGTTTAGTGATTTCCGCTACTGTAAACGTACTTTTTCGCATGCGAGTAATTTTCGCGTATTTCGCGGTTGTTTTAAATTCTTAAAAATTATACCAACTGTAAGAGTATTGTTCTGTACTGTACATGGGGTTTACGACCGTATTCGTCGCGAAATTAAATCGCCGCGAAATAGTAGTTTCATGAGAAAACGCGAAATTAGATCGCCGCGAAAATAAGTTGGTTTACAGTATATGTGAAGTCGTGATTAGTACTA
This sequence comes from Mimachlamys varia, assembly GCA_947623455.1. Lineage (NCBI taxonomy): Eukaryota > Metazoa > Mollusca > Bivalvia > Pectinida > Pectinidae > Mimachlamys > Mimachlamys varia. The sequence continues at coordinate 48,001,408 of OX392527.1, forward strand.
AAACAAAACAAACACTTTAATATCATAGGGGATCGGCGATACATGACGATGCAAGCTTGGTTTTGTTTACAAATAGTATTTAGCTATATGTATATCAATTATACGGCAATATAATCCAGTATGAGCATTGGGTTTAAAAAAAAACAAATGCCGTCGAATATTTATTGAAAAATAAATATATAATCAATTTGCAAAGAAGGTACAACGACTTTCATTTTTCAAATCTATATGTCAATCTGCCAATTTTTCTGGATTGAAGCGTTAAGACAAACATGTCATAATATATTACAAAAGATAAATATATATCACTATGTATTACGTAACCACAACATAGAATGCACAACCTGAAAATAATAATTTAGACACCTCCACCCACCCCCTCTATGCTAACTTTAAAAGTTATTGCTTCAAACATTTATATTCTTTCCCCCTACATCATGTTTGCTTTTATATCGCAAATGGTAAATAGAGTTCCTTTGTTTGCGGCCAGTCTCCCCTTTTATTTTTATTGTCTTCCCCTTGTCTCTTCATTCAAAAGTAAAATAATAATAAGTCATAAAGCAAGCAAGAAATGTTAAAGTAAGTAAAATCAACCCAAAAGTATTTTTTTCTTTCTTTTTCCTCTTTTGCATTAGTTCATAGTTTGGTTCTTTAATTATATTTTTTTAATCACGCAAATGTGTCTTCATATGATTTCAGTGAAACATATAACCGAAAGTATTAACAAAGCATCAAGCCGATCACCTGTCTCAAAGGGACAATTTTTGTTATGGCGACCCGTATGGGAAATGTACATAGCTGGAAAAATTTCCTTTGTGTTAAAGTTGGAAACGATGAACGGTTATATACTTACTGGGGCTAAAGGTGAGATTAACTTGTAAAGGAGCGACCAGTTCTGTATCGTTTCTTAGAATCATACAGGCTGCCATTAGTTTGTCCACCCACTTTGTACCGTTGTCTGCAGATAGGCTCTAGATAGTAATTTAGATAAAAGATAACAATATTAATATATATATGAGGCTCTAGTAATATAGATAAAATATAACATTATGAATATTTTCATATGAATATATAAATGTTTCTTTTGATAAAATACACTTCAAATATACAAAAAATACAGAAATGTGATATTGATAAAAAATTTTTTATTCTTTTGCACTGTTTTTGATTGCCTTTTAGATCACAGAATCAGTTTAGATTAAGTCCATCAGTGATTAGACTTTAATGTTATCAGATATAACGTGAAAATGGAAATGAAAATGATGAAAGAAAGCGTAACATTCCCATGGTAACAAACTGTGCCCCACTCTTAGCTGACTTGTTTTTTGTTTTCATACGAGGCTGAATTTGTGGAAGAGCTAATCAGGACTGGCAACAAAAACCTTGCCCGAATCTTTTAATTTCACTCTCAGATATATCGACGATGTGTTGTTAATAAACAACAAGACGTTTGCTGACCACGTCGATCGTATATACCCTTCTGGACTTGAAATAAAGGACACAACAGACTCTTCTACATCAGCTGCTTACCTCGATCTCTACTTAAACTACGACCAACATGGACAGCTTACTACTAAGCTATACGAGAAACGTGATTTCTTGATAGTAACATCCCTGCTTCTCCAACCTATGGTGTTTACATGTCGCAGTTGATTCGATATTCTAGGGCTTGCTCTAAATATCGGGATTTCCGTGATCGATATCGACTGCTGACAAACAAACTAACAACACAAGGATTCGAGAGATGCAGGTTGATCAGAACTATGGGCAAGTTTTATGGTCACCATCTTTGTCTCATTGAGAAATATTCTGTATCTTTAAGTGATATGAAGATGGACGTTTTTGAGTATGCTCATTAGTTTGTTTACTTGTGGTGATTGACAATGATACTCGGTTCTAATTTTGAGAACTCGATATTTACATGGATGTGACAAACATTTACATGGCAGGTGTCGTCGATAAAGCAGAAGACGCTTACTCTTCCGGAACACCTGGTCTTATTCTCTTGTATTTTTACAAGAGTCTCCATTTAATTTTTTTCTTTGTTCATATTTTGCCCCTGGTTTAATCGAAAAAAGAAAGATTTGCATGGAGACCCTTGTGTAAAAGTACAAGAGAATAAGACCAGGTGTTCCAGAAGAGTAAGCTTCTGCTAAATCGACGACACCTGCCATGTAGATGAATAGTAGAAAGTTTAATATCACCAGAGGTACATAATTTGAACAGTGCAATTGTAGATACCAATTAATTTGAAATTTTAAACAAGGTATGTCTGAAAAACTGATATAATTAATAAATCTTATAACAAAATCGACTTACAAATGTGTGGCTTCGGACTCTGGCACCATCTGTTCCGCATGGGAATTGTGAATGGACCACCTTTACATCCGGCCATTGTTCATCACTGACTTCTATCTTGGTTAAAAAGACTTTTCCATCTTGGTTCACGAGAGGAGAATTAGTCAGATTGACCTATGGTATAAAAAAATATCCTACTTTTTGAGTAGTAGAAGGTTCATAATATACACACTTTCGATATGCAATTATAAATGGTAACAACTTTTTCTAACTTCAAAAATTAAAAGGAGTTTTATGCACCTGTCCCTTCTGCTTCTACATTAGTTAAGAAAATTTCGATTCCCATCTTTTGGTCCCTACCATCACTAACGAAACCCAGAAGGACGAAACAGCTGTACAGTTTACTTCATGCTGTATTTATTACTACATTTTAAGGAACAGCATGTGTGTGTGTTACTGTTGGAGGCAGTATGTGCTGGTGTGTTTACCTCCTATAGTACCATGTAGTATGCTGGTGTGTTTACCTCCTACAGTACCATGCAGTATGCTGGTGTGTTTACCTCCTACGGTACCATGCAGTATGCTGGCGTGTTTACCTCCTACAGTACCATGCAGTATGCTGGTGTGTTTACCTCCTACAGTACCATGCAATATGTTGGTGTGCTTACCTCCTACAGTACCATGCAGTATGCTGGTGTGTTTACCTCCTACAGTACCTTGCAGTAAGTTGGTGTGTTTACCTCCTACAGTACCATGCAGTATGCTGGTGTGTTCACCTCCTACAGTACCATGCAGTATGTTGGTGTGCTTACCTCCTACAGTACATGCAGTATGCTGGTGTGTTTACCTCCTATAGTACCATGCAGTATGCTGGTGTGTTTACCTCCTACAGTACCATGCAGTATGCTGGTGTGTTTACCTCCTACAGTACCACGCAGTATGGTAGTGTGTTCACCTCCTACAGTACCATGCAGTATGCTGGTGTGTTTACCTCCTACAGTACCATGCAGTATGGTAGTGTGTTCACCTCCTACAGTACTATGCAGTATGCTGGTGTGTTTACCTCCTACAGTACCATGCAGTATGCTGGTGTGTTTACCTCCTACAGTGCCATGCAGTATGGTAGTGTGTTCACCTCCTACAGTACTATGCAGTATGCTGGTGTGTTTACCTCCTACAGTACCATGCAGTATGCTGGTGTGTTTACCTCCTACAGTACAATGCAGTATGCTGGTGTGTTTAACTCCTACAGTACCATGCAGTATGCTGGTGTGTTCACCTCCAAGAGCACCATGCAGTATGTTGGTGTGTTTACCTCCTACAGTACCATGCAATAAGCTGGTGTGTTTACCTCCTACAGTACCATGCAATATGCTGGTGTGTTCACCTCCTACCGTACCATGCAATATGCTGGTGTGTTAACTTCCTACAGTACCATGCAATAATCTGGTGTGTTTACCTCCTACAGTACCATGCAATATGCTGGTGTGTTCACTTCCTACAGTACCATGCAGTATGCTGGTGTGTTTACCTCCTACAGTACCATGCAATATGCTGGTGTGTTCACCTCCTACAGTACCATGCAGTATGCTGATGTGTTTACCTCCTACAGTACAATGCAGTATGCTGGTGTGTTTACCTCCTACAGTACCATGCAGTATGCTGGTGTGTTTACCTCCTAGAGTACCATGCAGTATGCTGGTGTGTTTACCTCCTACAGTACCATGCAATATGCTGGTGTGTTCACCTCCTACAGTACCATGCAGTATGCTGGTGTGTTTACCTCCTACAGTACCATGCAGTATGCTGGTGTGTTTACCTCCTACAGTACCATGCAGTATGCTGGTGTGTTTACCTCCTACAGTACAATGCAATATGCTGGTGTGTTCATCTCCTACAGTACCATGCAATATGCTGGTGTGTTTACCTCCTACAGTACCATGCAATATGCTGGTGTGTTTACCTCCTACAGTACCATGCAATATGCTGGTGTGTTCATCTCCTACAGTACCATGCAGTATGCTGGTGTGTTTACCTCCTACAGTACCATGCAGTATGCTGGTGTGTTTACCTCCTACAGTACTATGCTATAACTAAGCACTATATATTATATGCCTTGTATTCCCAGCTTTTTTTTGGTGAATTTCCTTTCTTTGTTTATGGATGGATTTTAACAAAAATTGATCATTTTGTAAAAATTCCACCTACTAGTAATTTTCCGTTGTATATTCATAGGGAAATAAGGAATGTTCTCCACTGGTAATTTCCGTGTGGGGCTATTCTTCAATATAACGTTACCAAAATGACGTCAAAATGGCTTCGCAAAATTCGGATGTTGTAAATAAATTATAAACAGAGACAACTGTGAAAATATCATGAGATGAAGCAGGAAAAAATTCTCTACAAGAATACAAAATGTCCTCAAAAATGATTCATAAACGATGTCAGAAAAATTCAATTAAACAAAATTGGAAATGCAAAGACTATATTGCAAAGTTAAAACAAAAATGTTTCCATACTTATGGCGTCGTACTATAGTACTCATATCTATCCCCGGTCTCCTCTGTCTCGACATACAGCAACTTTTGAATAGGTAGGGACACTCAAGCTATTTCCACACAAAATTGAGTTATGTAACATGACTGTTTATTTAACCAAATCGTATACCATTAAAAAATAACGTTTTTGACAATTCCTGCATACATTTATATTTTTTGGATAGCACACGCACAAATACATCCTCCATATTTAGGGGTAACGCTCACAAAGCATACGCTCTCTACACCCCTGCAATATGTCATCGCAAAACTGAAGGCTCCGTGTTCGCCACCTTGTTGATAAGGCAAGAAGACTGGTTTGACCCTTTGATGTACATTAAAAGAATCTTGTGGTCACTTGATGGTAAAATCGACAAGCTTTGGAGTCGATTGTGGCTTCTTTGTAGTCTTCAAAAGACAGGCATCAGCCTGGCGATTGGTCAAGGTTTTGTTTTTACCTTGACGTGCCTTCAGTTTTGTCATCACATATTCAAGGGGTGTAGAGAGCGTATATGAACGTAACCCCTGGGTATCGAGGATGCCACAAATAGAAATGGATCGTTACCTCGATTTCCCCTGACATTGGTATAGTAATGCTGATCACAGTAGCTAAGGATTCCTCATTCATAAAACCATCGTGCACTGCATCGTCTGCCATTAAGAATAAAATAACGATTATATCATTTACTCGGTAAACCATTAAATGTCTTTTCCTGAAAAGTAAAATTCGAGATTTTTAGCACAATAAACACGTAAATTAGCGCTTTACCTGCCACTATGTCTTTTCAAGTGTTCAATAGACCTTTTTTAAATTAAAATACAGATCATCATAGTTTATAAGTCAATAGGCCGTTTTCTATACGAAGAAAATATCTACAGGTACATTATAATATAAATTTTATTTATTTTACAACAATTATGAAACAAGTTATCCAACTTATATAAATCGCTCTTGTTGGCCTGGATGTTAGCGCGCGAGGGGTCTTATTGTGGGAGGAAACCAGAGTACCCGGAGAAAACCCACGTGGTCGGGCAGGTGACATCATACCTTTTCACGTACGGTCGGGGAATCGAACCCCGGCCGCCTTGGTGAAAGGCAAGTACACTATCCACAGACCACCCGACCACAATGTACAGGTACATTGAAGGTCGCTTCGGCGTGGGATAATGTTTTAATGGGCGAAATTTCCCCCAAATAGAGTAACTATAAGGATAATTCCCAGTGTATCAGGGAAAACTAAAATGACTGCTTATATAGTGTTTAAAAGGCAACATGCATTGTCGTTCGTATCACGATAAATATCAGTCGATAAACAATGCACTACTTGATTGCAATTTAAACACATCGTCGATACACCTGACAGTGACATTCAAAGATTTGGCAAGGTTTTTGTTACCCGTCCTGATATAGGAAAAATTCAGCCTCGTATGAAAACAAAGACAAGTAAGCCAAAATTGGGGCACAGTTAGTGCCCATTGAAATGCAAACGGTCTTTTTGAAAATCTTTCCTCCGTACTCAACAAAGATATTGTCAAACAGGAATTCAATCATTCGTACTATATCTTCCTCATTATATTTCAACCTAGCTTTTGTTGTGTTTTTCACAAGTATGCTTCAAGATAGCTCACAACCATATATCTGTATCGACGTGCACCTTTCTTGGAAAAGAAAGCTCTCATAATGAGAGACCGAAGAATTTCTTTTAGTTTGGTATGTGGTATGATATTGTACAGAATGGAAAAGTCAAATGTTTTGATGGACGAAACGTTTTTGAGAAGGGGGTGCTCGAGACTGATCAGAAGATCTTTTGAGCTTTTCAAAATCCACATCCCATTAATGCCACTTCTGGAGTATACAGTGTCACAATAAAACTGAAGCTCTGATTTAACGGTGCTAAGAATGGTAGTAAGAAGTTTTGATAATTGCTTGGCCACCTAAGAATTAAGACTACATAATTCTATATAACTTTATATTTTAAGCTTCACTGTTAAGACCAACTCACTATTAAGATCAGTCCCAAAAACCACTTTTACACTAAGTTTCACTTCACTACTCAGACCACCGACCAAACACAGGAAGTCACCTGGTGTGTATTCGACTGTATACACCTGTCAAGTGTAAGATTTAAATGCTAAATGTTGATGTCAAACTGGTAATGAGTTACAACTATTGTGTGTTAAACATTATAAAGCCTATACATTATAAATGGACCATAAAAAAATATGTCGAAAATTGGAATTCAGAGAAATCTGTCTGCATGGTCAACCTCGGTATTCAGATCACCCCGCTAATAAAGCCACTTTGGTGCGGTCCCTAAGGAGGTCATAATAATGAGGTGTTACTGTATTTATGTATGTGGGGAGTGTGTTGCACGTACATGCTTGAAGGACGACAGCGTGAGTCCGATTTCCACAGCTTTGTAGTATATCCCCCTCACACTGATCCCCACACAGATCGCCGGCAGCTATATCAGGGCTTCCTGTCGTCAAATGTGTGTCGTAGCAATGGCACACGTGACCCGACTATAAACAGAAAAACACGTGTTGTAACAAAAGTCAGCATGTTCATTAAACTTCATCAGTGAATGTTTTTTTTTTTAATTTTACGAAGTACAATTGAGTAATGCGCTGAAAAGGTCTTAAAGTAAACGGTAGCTAAACTAAGAGCATTTAAATTATTCAACACAGAATTGTTTCGTAAATACAGATATGTTTTATTATTTTGCTAAAAAATGATGTTTAAAGAAAATATTATCTTTTGATTTCAAAATATTATCTTGTATTATGAATATAATATAATGAAAATGATATATTTTATAGCGAAAATGATAAATATTATAAAATGAAATCGTTTTGCGAAAATAATATAGTGTGTAATGAAATAGATATATTGTGTAGGAAAATAATAAATTTATAATGAAAATAACATATTGCATATCAAAAATGATATGAAATTATATGAAATTATTATAAAAGATGCATGTATTAAAGTTTAAATGGATAGTTACTTCCGAGGGATGAGAGTACAACAGGGCTGTGACGTTGTTACGGCGGTAACATTCGTACACACACTGCTCCTGGTTAGAAACGTTAGAGATGAATGTGTACCCAGACGGTATGCCATTGGAATGCAAGTGCATGCAAACTTGTAAATCTGGTGACGGGAACAAATCAAATTCAAGATAAACGTATCATGTGTATTGTTCTTTATCATATATGTAAATATAGTAATCGAGATATATCTAGATATATTTACTGTAAAAGCCAATATATTCGCGCGGAGAATTTTTCAATTAGTCAGCCTCCAAACTGTTCGCGGTGTGAAACTTTTCGCGTTGTCAGTTTTTGCACTTTGCCCCTATGCTACTATTTCATACTTTTGTTAGATATGTTCGCGTGTGGATATATTCGCGGAAATTTAAATGCAAGCGAAATAAGCAAAAATTTCAACACCGCGAACAATTCCACTTTTACAGTATATCGACTTGTAAACGTCTTTATGTACTTCGGAAAGTTGGCTTATGTTTGTAAATGTCTGGTACCATTTGACTCACAATTAAAAATAACAGCATAACATGAAAAACCACCGAAACCTTTTCTAGGCTTCACTTCAGTTCACCTACATGTAGTTTTCTTATATAAATTCTATAAACCAGGAACTGATTATTTTTCGCAAGGAAACAGGACTGATTTTGAGAAAATACATCGAAAAAAAAACGGAATAAGAATGGACAGATTATTATAAATATATATATGTATATATATATTATTTATAACTTTTATAATTACATGAATAATTTGATGGCTATTTACACAACAATACAATATTGAAGTAACAAATATACTAGCAACAAAGACAACAATTACTTAGTTCACAAAATTAAAGTGTTTGTTAACCCTTCTTCCTCGGTTCTAATGACTGTTTAATAAACAAACATGTCTTATTAATTAACTTTGTATTATTTGATGTAAATATGTTTGAAAAATTTACCTGGTCGCTCAATGAAGAATCATATAAACTTTTAATTTGGGAAAAGTATTTTTGTCTTGCAGATTGATATTTTTAACAATGGAAAAAGAAATGGAGTTCGTCCTCGAGAAAATTACATGTTTTACATATTCTTTGTTCCCTGGTGATGTTCTTTAACCTGCCTCTCGATATTTCTAGGTCATGTTCACATAATCTTAATTTTGTATAAAGCTTTCTTATATTGAAATAACTTATATCAAGATGTTTCCCGAATATAATTTATTGTTTTCATTCAGTGTTGACACTTTATCTCTGAATATTTGTTGATGTTTATTGAGGACATTAAATTTTATATTTCTTTTAGATTTGTTTAAATTTTCTGAAGACCTATGTCTTGCTTACATATTTTGCACATTGAAAGTTTCTGAAACATACTTTATAAAAGAATACCAACTGTAGTTGCCATTGTTATGAGTCATTTGATTTAAATCTAGTGCCTCAGCAATAAGAGGGTTGTTGTCATTATTAACTGCCCGAAGTAGGTAATTGAGGGCTTTGAGTCTGATTGCATGTATCATATCTACTAGTTCAGATGAATGGCGATTGAATGAGTGGGAACGATTGTCCGATACGAAATGTCAATTTGTTAATGGCTTCGTGTGAATTTAAATAATGACCACTATGGATTATCACACACGTTCTGTATACTTAAACCAGACCTGATGCGTCAGGGATACTATAATATCCGTCTGTGATGGACAGTATATGTCTGGTAAAATCGGGTCCTGGCAAAATGCCAAATTTGATTCGTCTGGTATCAGAAGGGTCAGTAACCAGGAAGTCCATCCCATTCATTCTAGAAATCAAAATCGTTTATGTAAATAATAAATAAACAAATTCTTGTGAAGGAAAATATATAATAAAATAATTAAGAAATCAAAACATATATTTCAGATATAATTTATTTGACAAAATATAATTTAATTAAATACTAGTATTTATATTATATTTCAAAACATAAAATTATAAAGTATATGTATTTTTCTCTCCCTCTCTGATAGCATAACGCTGGACAGTAAGCGAAGCTATATACTGCATGACGGGAAAATGTCGACCAGCCAAACTTTCGCCTTTTTCATGTAAAATCAATTTTCGCCTATTGTTACTTTATCTTTTCAAACTGCTATGTAAATTATATTGTTGGCTGTGATAATACATTTTTCAGCAAAACAGGCGATAAATTTACCTGCGGCCAAACATTTTTCAGTACCATTTCCTCTGAGACGTGTGTATCAGATATACTATTTTCAGATAATTTCAGTCAGATTTGGCCCTTTAAATACTTAAAAAAAAAAGATCATTTGACTGGTAAAAGAATACTATATTATTCTAGTGATCAAACTCATTCATAAACATTCATGCAATATTCTTAGAAAAAGTTTGGAAAAATATTCACGCTTTTTCTATTTACGTCCTAAATTGTTTACTTGAATATATTTAGCTAACGTAATCTTACATTTCACATATACTAAACTTTTACATTTAGAAGATTTATCATATACTTTACATTTAGAATAACCCTAATTCGACGAACATTTCACTTATGTTATTTTACATTTAGGATTATTTCCCTAAGTGATATAACATTTCACACACACAATTTTTTCATTGATTAGGAAAACTTACCCCGTCAGAAAGAATGAGCGGTTGTAGAGGTTTGGGTTCAGCATCATTTCGGTGATATTTCCGCCGCTGTGGATGTCGAACTGTTCAGTGTAAAACACCTGCTTGTATTTGTTCATAACGTTCATTTGTAGCTGAAATACAAACGATCCCAATTACTCATTATTGTAAGATGACGTAACACACACATATGCTGCATCATTTAAATTTAGTAATAGATACAGTATGCCCTCCAAAAATGAATGAAACTGCATCATACAGCTGTTTCGTCATCCTACGACTCTTCAGTGATGCTAGAGGCCAAAATGTGGGAATTCTAAATTTCTAAACTAATGTAGACGCAGAAGGGTCAGGTGGGTAAAACCCCTTTAATTTATGAATGTATAAGTAAAATGTAACAAGTTCTGTATAATTTCAAACCATGTACTACGAAAATGTGTGAATGTAAAAACAATTTATGTTTCTTTGTTAAGAACGATATATGGTGGCTGCTTCATATACTATTGTATACTCCACCAGATGAGAAAGGGCCAGGGATGTCCGATAATACAGAACTCGACTCCTATATGTTTATCAATAACGGATTATTTGTGGACCCGTGAAAGCTATAAATACCGAGAAATATACTTTCTGTGGTTCATGTAATACATATGTTCATCAAATAAAGGACAATTCGTAGTTATTAAGGATTGAAACTTGCTTTGATAGATTTCATGGGTTGGACTTGAAAAAAATAGAGAATACCGAAGCGTCGACAAAACAATAATCCGAACTCACAATCGATTAAACTAGGGGCAATATACGAAAAAAGGAAAGATCAACATGGTGACCCTTATAAAGTACAAGAGAATAAGACCAGGTGTTCCGGAAGAGTAAGCGTCTTCTGCTTCATCGACAACACCTGCATTGTAAACTTGGTCACATCAAAGTAAATATGAGTCCTAGAAATGAGAACCGAGTCATTGTCGATCACAACAAGTAAGCATACAAATGAAAACAATTTTATTGAACTGTAAAGAGGGAATCTCTGCAAGAAAGCAAGTACTCTACAGCCTCCCAAACTGACAATTTCGAGCAATACATTTTAGAACAAGGGAACTGCAAGACAGACAGAGCATTTGTAGGTAAATTTTGTTTTAGTATAATTATTGCGTCAATATATTGGTAGTGATAAGAGAAGCATATGACATTTCATAAATGATATAAAACAGTTATCAGGCAGTTGCAAACATATTCAATTCATATTACATCTTCGGTACTAGTACTTGATGAGGTAAGCATATAGCTTTTCATAAATGATCTAAAGCAACTTCTATGCAATTTGAAACGTTTCCATATGATTGAACATAATTGGCAATGATAAGGTAAGCAAGCATATGGCTTTTCATGAATGATCCAAAGAAATCCATGCAGTTCAAAACGTTTCCATTATGAACATAACATATTTTGTACTGAAAAGTTACAAATAGCCTTTCATAATTGATCCAAAGCAATAGCAATATATTTCAAAGAGTTTAATATTTTATTTTTGTGGATAGTTGTATCCTAAATGCGACTTATTGGTAAGTGACGTTGTAAGCGTCTGATGTTACCTTGGTGACGTTGAGCTGAGTCCAGTAGTCTAATAATGGACTTCGATAGTATTGATTACAGGAAATGTGGAAAATCGACCACCAGGGGGCGTACGGTTCACCATATTTGTTAAACCTGCCTTGGTCCACGACGTCGATAGGTTCCTGTGGCGAATTCGATGATAGACAAATCATTGACTTTAGACAATTTCCTGAAAGCGAAAAGGATTTATTGTTTCAGAAGAAAAAGATAATGCATAGCAAGATGTCAACAAATCATATTTCTATCACTGATTGTAACGATAAAGCGACGGAAACACACAATAGGAACCACTTTAATAAAAATGATAAAATCAAAAAAGCTTTTAAAATTTACGACAGGCTTTAGTTCTCGAACACAGACACAATAGAAATGTCTAGAGTGAAATCTTGCTACTATATATATAGCAATACATTATTGGGCCAATGGCGCCATGCGACGATTGCATATCGACGTTGGCTGGCCAAACGGCAAAGTTAGGCTGCATAACCAACGATCGCTTCTCGCCGTTGTTCCAACCGAGGAGCTTATAGCTATATATTGATAGATCGTATTCTCGCCATTGGCCCACGCTCGAAAATAAACCGATCGCCCAACCAAAGTCTAACGGATTTCCGGTACAGCCTCGTTCTGAATGCAATTCAAACGCGAAAAATTAGGAGAGCCTGAACACAGGCACTTGTGGTCAGGAGAATAGTCATATAAATATACAGTACAGTATAGATAATATAGCGAAATATGAACAATTAAAATAAAATTGTGAGCGCGGGGTCGTTACATCTCAGAAAACCCCCGAAATCTTCGATATAGGAATTACTTGTGATGGAAGTCACTGCTAACGTAACAGTACTCTGATTATATGTGTGTACTTCTAAAATATTAAAATAATACATAAATCATTAGTACACAAACGACTTAAGGTTAGCTTATCATGAAACCATCGTTAGGTGTTTGCTAGTGAAATCCGATGCTGCCATCGTCGGAGATTATTTAAAACAAAAGTTTTTAATTTGACGCATGTATTTTGGCGCAAAAACGAACATCGAGACCTTTCTGGCTTTTCCGTAAGTCTACTGTTGTTCGGAACCTCTCTTTAGCAGTGACTGCCGACACAAGTAATTCCTATATCGAAGATTTCGGGGGTTTTCTGAGATGTTACGACCCCGCGCTCACAATCGATAAATAAAAGTGTGGATCATTATAGCTTTATAGAAAAGGAAATATATAGGGGATGGATGGAAGCTGTTCGTTTGTCTCTAGTATGAACGGAAAGTCAGTTATAATGACCGTTTGTTACGTGGTTGAGGTATTTTCTGCCACGGAGTTGCATACCTTCTCTCTTTTTCAGTGTTTGTTAGTCGATTTTTGTTAAATTTAACCGTTTTACGTATCAAGCTGAAATTTGGATATTATTTTCATTACGGTTTTAGATGATCAATAACATAAAAAGAAAATTTGGTGTTTATATTTTATTTTAATTATTCATATTTCGCTATATTATCTATACTGTACTGTATATTTAGATGACTGACTATTCTCCTGGCCACAAGTGCCTGTGAGCCTGAATAATAACAAGTTAATGTTGTATCTACAATGATCTCAGTAGGATAAATTCATGCAAAGGATAAGGTTGAACACAATAATGATACTAATTCGAGGTTCTTACATACTGCTTTATCGCGACCTTAAAGGTCGTCTCAAAGCTGTTCATAGATTAATATCCCTGGTTATATGGCCTTAGCAACCAGCCAATATCGTTCTCAACTCCCTCGAGAGCATACAAGCGGTGCTGTCATTTCGGCGCTCACAGCTAGCATTCTACAGTTTCTAGCACTACCCAACCACATACCCATTTACAACTGAGTAGACTGGAACAAACAGAGTAAAATATATTGCTCAAAGATACAACACAAGTGCCGTGACCGTGATTCGAACTCGCAACCCTTCGATCACAAGCCCGGCGTCCTACCACTAGACAGCCGTGCCTCCATAAAAGATATACATTCTATTTTCAATGACAACTCTTTTTTAAATCACTTCAAATCGAGTTTTTAGCCCCATGTCGCGTTAGCACTACTGAGCATGGGCATACTATTTGTTTTTTCACTGCACATTGTATATCACATATGTGTAATGGTTACTATTGCTAGCGTTAGTGAGTCAGTTTTGCAGATGCATTGTACCATACCACAAGGATATTAACAGTAATGCTAAAAAATAAGAGAATACCGAAGCGTTAACAAAATCATAATCTAAAATCAAAATTGATTAAACCAGGGGCAAAATATGAACAAAGGAAAGATTTACATGGAGACTCTTGTAAAAGTACAAGAGAATAAGACCAGGTGTTCCGGAAGAGGACTACTAGGCAAAGCAGTGTGGTTCCCACCACACATGAAGGATTAGTGCTAGTGCCTCTCGCCCCTCCCATATGGGGTTTTCTGGAACAGTGGCAGTGTTCTAATGTTAGGCCAACAATATTTTTAGACGATGACCCAAATTTGGGTCGACAATATTTTCAGACGATGGCCCAACGTTGTGCCAACGGAATTTTCTGCCACTAGTAACCCAACATTGGGCCAATGGACAAAAAGCCGTTGTGCCAATGTTGCATACCTACGTTGGGTCAACGGTACAATTTTGTTGAGCCAACGTTGACCCATCAGTGATTGGATTTTCTATCTGTGGATATATTAGGTCCTTTCTCTTAAAAAAAACGTTTGAATTTTTCGTCCACGAGGTTTGTTGGAGCCATGATAGCCACAGTGTGATGATTATGTTTAAGATGATTAGGACTTCATTTCATCACCAGTATACAGCCATATACACTACAACAGTTATCTCATTGGGCAGTGTTATATGGTTTGTACTATACACACTTTCTTAGTACACGATAAGAAATTATACAGTACTATTTTTTCTAGCTTCATAAATAAGAGGTTTTATGCACCTGACCTTCTGTTTCTACATTAGTTTGGAAGATTTCGATTAACACCTTTTGGCCCATAGCATCACTGACGAGTCCTAGAATGGCGAAACACCTGTATGATGCAGTTTAATTCAATTTTTTGGGATATAATATCTATTACTAAATTATTTAAAAGGTGCAGCGTGTGTGTGTGTGTGTTACGTCATCTTTCATTACACTGGTAGTTTTTCCCCGAGCCTACATATGAAGATTATTCCAAAACACATACAATATTTCCCCATTACGAGTTCAGAGACAAAGATGTCGTCGATGAAGCAGAAGACGCTTACTCTTCCGGAACACCTGGTCTAAGAGTCTCCATGTAAATTTTTCCTTTGTTCATATTTTGCCCCTGGTTTAATCGATTTTGAGTTTGGATTATGATTTTGTTAACGCTTTGGTATTCTCTAATTTATTACAACATAATTGTTAATATTTAAATGACGATATTCCCTTTAATTCGTCCATTCCTGAAATTCAAAAATAAATCATTCCAACCTTTGAATTGGAAGAGTTCAAATGTGTCTTCAGGAGTGAACAAGTTAATATTAAAGACCTGACTATGGTTTCTAAACATGAGACGATACTATGATTACAAATAGTATGGAGTTGTCTTGATTTTCATGTGGACATTCCGATTACCGATAGTGTACGGTCCTATCACACTGTTCTGGCCCTCCGACCGTGACAAATGATCAACCTAACATCATCTCTTTTTATGGTAGAAAAAGAAAACAGAGAATACTGATGCGTCAAAAAACCATAATCTGAACTCAAAATCGAATAATTTGGGGCTAAATATGAACAAAGATTTACATAAGACCCTTGTACAAAAAAGTAAGATCAGGTATTCCAAAAAAAGTACGCGTCTTCTGCTTCATCGACGACACCTGCCATGTAAATCTTGGTTACATCCAAGTAAACGTCAAGTCAAGTCAAGTGAGAACCGAGGTATCATTCTCAATCACAACAAGTAAGCAAACTATAATGAGCATACTCAAAAACGTCCATCTTCATATCGCACAAAGATACAAAATATTTCTCAATGAGACAGAAATGGCGAACATCAACTTGCTTATAGTTCTAATCAACTAAGTAATTATTATCGATTAAATAAAAGAAGTTATTCATAGATTCCGGTGATCCCTAATAAATCTAATAATATTACTGTTAAAATAATATAGACTATAAATATGTTTGTGTATAGTAGAATAATGCAAGGAGAAGGCTTGTTTAAGCTTTGCATGTTGCCCAATTCTGATTGTACTTAAAATATGCGTAATAAAATATTGAGAATTGAAATTCTTTTTATTGGAATTACACAAACTGACGAGGTAAGATTTTTTTATATATCACTGCAACGATAGCAGTGCATAGAGTATTGGCCTTTTCAAGTGCCAGTTTGAATGTTCATTTCACTGAATTACCATCACCAGGATAGTAAGACACTCCCTCCGGTCACATTATTCTGACATGTATATGTTAGCCGCCCTATAAATATGAACATGCATTGGGACACAGCAGGGAAGTTTTTCTGTCGTCCTCTTATCTGCAGGAAATCATTGATAACATTGTTTCCTATTTTGATTTTAACAAGGCATTATACATATATGTTTAAATGTAACCACTACAAATATGACGAAGGGGAACCGCTCCGATATTTTCCGTGTCATGCACAAATGAAAGGATCTGTTCTATATAAGGATTTGGGCTTTGGGAATTACCCGTGTTAGTCGCTTAGTGAACCTAAAGGGGCAGATAAGACTTTTCCGTGCCTTTGTCCCCTACAAATGAAAACACAGGTTTAAGTGGAATGGAGATGGGGATAGATCATATACTATTCGCGTTGTACAATCATGCAATGGGACATAGCAGGTCGTCTCTATATATCTTTATTAGTTTTCAATTACTTTATTCCCTCATTTTTTCCAAAGGACGACTTGGACAAAATGATCACTGGGATAATGTACTTAACACAAGTAGTAAATCATGTTTGTCTCTGACCTCCGTATAAGGAAATATTGTATGTGTTATGGAATAACCTTAATATGTAGGTTCGGGAAGAAACTGCCAGGGTAATGAAAGATGAAGTAACACACACACATGCTGCACCTTTTCAATTTATTAGTAGATAAAGTATGCCGAAAAAAAATTACATTGTAGCATATAGCTGTTTCGTCCTTCTAAGACTCGTCAGTGATGCTAGAGGCCAAAAGGTGGCAATCAACATTTTCTAAATTACTGTGGAGTTCGAAGGACCAGGTTCATAAAACCCCTTGAATTGATGAACTTAGAATACAAAATGAGTACTGTATAATTTCAAATCATGTACTTCGAAAGTGTGTGTATATTATTAACAATACCACTACTGAAATGAGATAAATGTGGCTATGGAGACTCCAGCAAACCTGCGGGACTAAAATAATCAACCAGCAGAGTCTACCGACTCGTATCTTGAAAGATGAACGTAACACATACACACATGTGCTGCACCTTTTAAATTTTAGCAATATATACTGTATGTAAAAAAAAATCAGCGAATACCAAAGCGTCAACAAAACATATGTAACAATGTACATTTAAACAAATTTAACATGTTACCGCATCTCATGGCCTTTCCGTCCCATTAGGACAAGCTATTAGTCTTCTTAGCTTAAGTGGTAAGGATTCGTTAAACATAATAAAGGTTAAGGTCAAAACCGAATTTTGAATATGAATTTCTATATCACAATAGTAGTTTACAACTTTAGATACAACAGATCAATTACATGTTAACTTGACATTCATGCTTGGGTTCTAGAATTTAATTCTGATTAATCTTCAATGATTCTATTTTCCTTAAAATGAGTTTCATTTCATTGTACATATGCACCATTCAACATCATAGATCAGTGGTTACATTTGTTAAACGCGCTTCTTTTGACCTCAGAATCAGGTTCGTCATGGAAATCACTTTCTGTTGTGTAATAAAGCAGTTCAGCTTTGAAGCTATTGCTTAAAGGGCATAGTTACTGGTACTCACTTATAAAAAAAATCACGGAATATGGAAGTATAAACAAAATCATAATTCGAGCTCTAAATCGATTAAACTTGGGACAAAATATGAACAAAGGAAAGATGTACATGAAAAATGAAATGATGAAGTAGTTCAAAGGAAAGCCAAAAACAGAAAAAAATATTCTTATTTAACTTTATATCCTTAAATAAATTCAATAAACCATAAAAACACTTAGAAAACTACATTTGTTTGCTTTTTGATATAAAACCTTAATGGCAACAGAAGGGAAATGATAAAAGGAATAGCAAAAAAAATACATATATATAACAAAAAAGATAGAAAGACAATTAACAACAGTACAAATCTTCCTTGTCAATCTTGTTGAAGTTGGCGAAGTGATAAATTCAAATGGAAAACAAATAAAAAGTTACCTTCATATGCCAAGGTGATGAACAGCAAAACAAAAAATAGATTGTCCATCTTCTTGTCGAGTGTTAATCCAACTTTCATATGTAATGACAACAAATGACATCACTTTTTATCCGCTCACATTATCCTCTACTCCACATCATACTTTCCAACCACTCTTTCGCCAAGCAATATTTAACATAGCGAAAATACTGTAAATACGAGTATGGAATTGTTCAATGGCAATGGTTTAAGTGCCTATTAGAATGGACGTAGACTGTACAATAACGGTGGTTTGTCGCTCGGGTAGTTCAGGGATTGGGACCGGAAGTACAGCAAAGAACGATTCAACAAAATCAATGCTTGTTTATTGGTATGACAGAGCGCTACAGCCATTGTGGTGACAGAATGCGACAGCTCTTTATTTCACTTTGTTCTAAATTGTTTCAACATTGTGAACAGTTCTAACAAAACTCTGTTGGATACCACATACAATCAATAATTGGTGTATAAACTAGAACAAAGTACTGTAATGGTGATTGTACTAACATTACACAGATTTTATAAACGATGGCACAGGTACTGTTAGCAGTGTAAATACTATTCAAACCAAGTCCTTGTCATATTCAAGCATGGGCATCTTTATCGTCCTTATTTATCTACTCTCTCTGTCAATTAGTTATTGTTCTAATGCAGCATAGTAAGTAAATATAAGTTACTTGCGTTCGATGTATACGAAACAAAAAATATGAACCTCGAATATTTACTTTACATGTCGCAGTTGATTCATTATTCTAGGGCTTGGTCTGAATGTCGAGATTTTCGTGATAAATGTCAACTGATGACGAACAAACATACGGTACTTCGAGAGATGCATGTTGACGAATACTATGAGCAAGTTTTATTATCGCCATCTTGATCTCATCGAGAATATTCTGTATCTTTGTGTGATATGAAGATAGACTTTTTGAGTTTACTTATTAGTATGCTTACTTTTTGTGATTGACAATGTTGACTCGGTTCTCATTTTGAGGATTGATGTTTACTTGGATGTGACCAAGATTAACATGGCGGGTGTCATCCATGAAGCAGAAGACGCCTACTCTTCCGGAACACCCGGTCTTATTCTCTTGTACTTTTCGAGGGTCTCTATGTAAATATTTCCTTTGCTCCTATTTTGCCTCTAGTTTAATCGATTTTGAGTTCGGATTATGGTTTTGTTGACGATTTGGTACTCTGATTTGTTTATGTTTAGATTATCAAGTCAAGGTGAGGAGCAAAAAGCCTTTCCTTTTAACAAAAGGTTCTGTCTCCAAGCAGGAACAAATAAAATCCTTCAATGATAATTGGTATTCCATGCTGAGCGCTCAGTGTACATCGTAAAGGGTTACGGCAACTGGCTAACCCGTTGCCAGTATAATGTTACCGAGAGGAATGCTTTGCTAGCTATATGTGCTTCTGCATTGTATTTCAGTGAGATAGCACTATAAGTTCGGCATCATTTTAACACGCTACCACAAAGAAAAAAATGCATCTACACACATCCACGCATACACAATACACATGGGGACACGTTCTTAGTGACCTTCCATGACCTTAAGTTACGTCATTAGTTGAAAAGTTGACAGGACGTTGAACCTATTAACATTCTGACACTTTGTCCTATTCTCCTGGTACTATTCCAAGGATATTTCTTTGGTACCACGATACCCAAGTAGTGTAGGTGTCTGGCATTCTGCTAACGTTAGCCCTCCATCACTGGGTTTCGGGTTCGAAGCCTACGTTGAGTAGTTGTCAATACTGGTCATAGGTCGGTGTTTTTTTCTCCAGAAACTCCTGTGTTAGGCTATTTTAAGTGTTTGTTTTCCTCCGGAAACTCATGCTTTCCTCCACCACTAAAGCCTGGCACGTCCTCAAATTACCATAACTGTTAATATGACGTAACACACAAAACAAACCAAACCTTCATATTTTGTATATTTTAATCGACTTAAAACATAAAATTCATTTTCGTAGTACAAGATTGAAATTATACAGAACTAATTTAATTTTACTTCTAAATTCATAATTTAAAGGGGTTGTACGCACCTGACCCTTCCGCTTCCACATTAGTTTAGATTTTTTGGATTCTCACCTTTTGGCCTCTAGCACCACCGAAGAGTCCTAAGCAGACGAAACAGCTGTATGAGGCAGTTTAGGTAATTTTTTCCGGCATATTGCATCTATTATTAATTTAAAAGGTGCAGAATATGTGTATTTTTATCTTTTAACGACAATGCGGTATTCTAATCAAATTAATATATTACTGCAACACTTTTCAGGAATGAACATTGTAGATAGTCTATCGTTCACGAAATGATCACATAGATACTTTACACGTGTGTTGATTCTTGCTTTATTTACAAATTTAAGTGAAAGTAACAATTTCGACGTTCGTGATTTTTAAAAATTTGCACAATTGAAACTGCATATCAGTAATTGGCATTTTAGAAAAAAACGAAAACTCATTACAGTGAATCGAATATTGCACACTGTACATAAGGTGTCTGCTTTCTAATTTATACGACCACTCGTGTTTTCACAATCACGATATGTTGATCGCCAGACAGTAAATAAGATTGTAAATGACTATCTGTCACCATTTCTATAAGCTCGATTTCGAACATTCGAGATGAGGAGATCCGCTATTGATCTGGTTCTCGTACGTACTGTACGCATCACGGGGTTATATTTTTAACAAATCATTACATTGACATTAAGAGAGAATACCAAAACGTCAACAAAACCATAATCCGAACTCGAAATCCATAAAACTAGGGACAATATGGAACAAAGGAAAAGTTTAAAGGAATACCATCAAGATTGAAAAGTACAAGAGAATAAGACCATGTGTTTCGGAAGGGTATTAAAACGTACATTAAACTAGAGACAACATGGAACAAAGGAGATATTTAAACGAATAACATTGAAAAGTACAAGAGAATAAGACCATGTGTTTCGGAAGGGTATTAAAACGTCCATTAAACTAGAGACAACATGGAACAAAGGAGATATTTAAACGAATAACATTGAAAAGTTTAAGAGAATAAGACCATGTGTTTCGGAAGGGTATTAAAACGTCCATTAATCTAGAGACAACATGGAACAAAGGAGATATTTAAACGAACACCATTAAAAGTTCAAGAGAATAAGACCATGTGTTTCAGAAGGGTAAGCGTCTTTTTGCATCAAAGACGACAACCCCCATCGAAATCAACGCCACATTAAAGTCAATGTCACGAATATAGCGAAATTTGAAAAATTAAAAAAAAAATGTAAAAACTAAATTTTGTAATTTTCTTTTTGTGTTATTAATCATCTTAAACCATAATGAAAATAATTGCCAAATTTCAGCTTGATACATCAAGCGGTTAAATTTCACAAAAAATCGACTATCAGACACTGATAGTCGATTTTTTTTGTGAAATTTTTCAAATTTCGCTATAATATTGTATTTAGTCACCCGGCCACAAGTGCCTGTGATACAAGAATAGAACGATTCTTGTAGCGACGCTAATAACCATTTAGCATTGTGCTTAGGCATATAGACTGTGAGACTGATTTGCTTTACATCTAGGTAACTGTACATGTTAGGATATGTATAGTATTCTTCTTGTGAAGAGTTTAGAATCAAAACGAATGTAGTCTAAAACTGGCCTAATTGTGGTTTTCATTCGGTAAATATCAACTTGTAAAAGTCTAATGGTCAATTTTAAAATAACTGGTCACGGCCAATCATGTCACGTTGTCATAATAGAAATTGATTCCATACATCGATCGCCTTCTAAATGTAAACATATGTACAAGGTGCCAACTACCACCGATCGTGATACGTATTCTAAAAGAATTGTTATTGGAACAATGAAAAACCCGTTTTGATTGCTTTATTTAAAATATATCTAGGGAATAAATCTAAAAGTATTGATAATTGTTGGTAAGTAAACCACGGAACGTAATCATTATACACATTTAGCGATGATAAAAATGTATATCAAGTTGCGAGCATTCGATTCCTTCATTGTTCATTCAATACCCCCTTTTTATCGAGTAAACATTTAGCTTGAAAGGGAAATTATTGAGTCAACATGGGATGATGGGGTAGTTGTGTTCTTCAAATGCAGATGAATAGAGCTGAACTGTTCATCCGAAAGTAACTTTTGGGGCTATGACACAATATACATGATCATGAACAGAATGTTAATCTTCCAATGTTCGGGATATCACTTGACTGCATGCGAAGTATAGTGCATCATAAAACGGAAAAGTAATTTAGGGATAACGTTTTTGCTTTTCGATTAATTTGAAGCATATTATAATAAAACTGAAGGGAATTAAAAAGGTTGACTTTCATTGTTCATAAGGACAAATGGGTTTGTAAATATTCAGTCTGAAAAGGATGAAAGGCAATTTATTCAATATGTTCGATTACGACGGGGCGCTAACCAGTTTTACGTGAAATGAAGTGAACTCTTGGTAAATAGAAACGATTATAAGCAAGTACACACGTTAAACAGAATGGAAGGTCACAATATTTTCCTTCTGCTTCTACATTAGAGTGTCGTCGATGAAGCAGTAGACGCTTACTCTTCCGGAACACCTGGTCTTATTAGCTTGTACTTGTACAAGGGTCTCCATGTAAATCTTTCCTTTGTTCATATTTTGCCCCTGGTTTAATCGATTTTGAGTTCGGGTTATGCTTTTGGTAATGCTTCAGTATTCTCTAATTTATTTTCTACATTAGGCCTAGTTTAGAAGTTTTGGATTCCAACCTTTTGGCCCCCAACATCACTGACGAGTCCCAGAAGGAAGAAACAGCTTTATGATGCAGTTTAATTCATTTTTTTCGGCATACTGTATTTATTACTATTTAAAAGGTGCAGCATGTGTGAGTTACGTCATCTATCAAGATCCTATTTTATCTTGCTAGCTTTTGCCAAGTTTAAACTTTCCCCTGAAACTACTTTACATTAAAAACTTTTCACCAATGTGCTAACAGATCTGTCGGGAAATTTACTTGATATTGAAAAGAAGTCTGGATTAGTTTTCAAACAATTTAATTTTTTATCATTGTCCCCTCAATAATAAATCACATTCGATATTTAAGTAAATCTTGCTATTGGTGTTGTTTTCTGATATTTTAAAAGTTACCTATTCGAGATTTAACATTCACATGATGTCAAAGTACCTATGTCAAAGATGTGCATTGATTAGGTTGCGTTACAAGCGCGAGCTGTAGGGAATTTCCCTTTAGCTCAGTCGGTAGAGCATCGGGCTGGAAAGCCAATGGTCGCGGATTCAAGTCCCAGCTACGGCACTATCTTTATCACTTTTCCTCGTTCTATTACAAACTGGTGCCGGTGACCCTTCCCGTTTCAAGGAAGAGAAGCCTTGGCAGGGAGTCAAAGAACCTGGGTTGGAGGTTTAGAAAAAGCGGGAATAGTGTAAAAGATGTGCATTGATTAGGTTGCCTTGTAACAAACGTGAGCTGTAGGGAATTTCACTTTAGGTCAGTCGGTAGAGCATCGGGCTGGAGAGCCAAGGGTCGTGGGTTCGAGCCCCAGCGCGATGGCACTATCTTTATCACTTTTCCTCGTCCTATTACACCTATACGTCACAACAAAAATAGTAACCATGAAATAAAATTTAGAGTTACGTATGTGCCAAGGCGAAAGAAAAGACAAAAGATCTTTACAAAAAAGTGGGTGACATCTGCTTTCAATGTGTTTAACATACAATGTATTGACGCTGGCGTTTTACTTAGTTTAGCCAAACATATATACCGATGTCAATATATAAGTACATGGCAATGTCAATATATAGTGACACGTGCGTCATGTTACAAGTTTTTAAAACTAAGTCAATACCGTGCACACTTCACTGTCACTCTGGTTAACCATCTGATTATATAAACCAAATAACAATTATAATAGAAATTTCGATACAAAGAGAACAGTGATAACTGTGTTTAATTTTGTTTTATTGTTGCAAACACAATGAGAAAATGAAGGTTGAAAATGTAAACAGTGACGTTTTACTGAAATAGCAATCAGTTTGTTTAAATACTCAAAACTTTTTTAATTGACAATATGTGATTTTGACAAAATAAATGATCCAATATTTATCATTTTGCACTAACCGACCCCAGAAAACATAACACTGAACCATAAAGTAGCGCTGCTATATTGTATTTCTTTTCAAACAGTACATATAAACAAGACGCATTTCAGCCATATTTAAATGGTGTATAAATGAACTTAAAGTCGAACCCCTGTTACTCGAAGACTCCGTTTAATTTGAAGTATTGCGTTGGATCACCAGCCAGATTTCACATTAAGTATTCGAACTTACTTCACAAGAATATTCGGATAAGTCGCAGTTTTTTGCATGGTCCCACTGACTTGGATATAATGAAGTTCGACTGTACAATGTTATGGAGTACAAAAACTTTGGCTGTTCAATGATGAGTACAATGTATATAAGTAATTATATATATCAACGAAAAGGATTCATGCAACTCTGCATAACGGTGTTCGAGGAATGAGCGTTCATACCTGTAAGGAAGACTATGGGTAGTTACATGGGAGTGGTTCGCCCATAGCCCGAGTTTCCTCTTGCCCTAACACAGGACTTAGACATTTTGACAGATACATGTAGATGTCTGGTATGGCCCACACCAGATATGGTGTCGTTGTCAGTTTAAAGTGACCGGATAGGGTGTCTGCTGGGGGCCTTCAGCAGTAAACTCCAGTATGATAGCACTTTAAATCGGCAAAAGATTCAGGCTATCGCAAGAAGGCTTACACCGGGAGGCCGCCCTTAAATGACCCTGGCTGTCAATAGGATGTACCAGAGATGGTGTACAAGCCACCCAATGCTCGTCTGTACACAAATAATTCGTAATTTTATATTCACTGTGTAGTATACATAATGATTATACGATATCATGAAGAGTTACAAAAAAGTGTCATGAAATAACCATGTAACAATGCAACTTTATATAAGCTATACAAAATTTGTACTCATAATGGTCATTCAAGCAGAAAATATAGGTCACTATATTGCTTCATATAGTACTGTACCCATGTTTGTAGCCAATGAGAAATCAGTATTCAGTCACGTGATGTACTAATGGTTGGTAGAGTAGTATAAATTAAATTACACAAACCATACTGATGCCAGACAAGAATATTTTATTTCTACTGCATGTATACAAAAGTACCATACATACTATAATTCAGTACATACATATAGTACATAGATCAAGCGTTCTAAATCAGGCAACATAAACATCGCACCTACAATGTAGGAAAAAATGGGTCACCCAGAATCCAAGTGTTTCAAGTACTCTGATCACATCTACAGCATGGAAACGCTTTCAAAACTTTCTTATTTTAGGTAGAAACAAGCAATAATATGTATTCATGGCTTGAAAATTCTTACTTTGCTTTAATGAATATCTATGTGGGTAAATATGAAAGATTAGTGTTTATCACAGCGGCCAACCAATTTGGTTTTACCTTCAATTAAGGACTTCTTAGCATTGGCACTATGCATATATAGAGCCTTTTGATGAAATAGAATATTTCCAGTGTTCTTACAGAAAGATAATTGTTGAACATATGTAGTCTTTACAAAAGTAGCACTATATGAATATTCTGTAGATATTTGCACCAAAATACCATGTCATTAGTGTTTTTTTATATACATAATTACATACATACACGCCGGTACATCTGTTCCTGTACATAACATTATTTTTGTGTGTACTTTTATTTGGTGGACTAAAACTTTTATTTCCTACATTTTATTTGGAAATTCTTAAATTCACAATGGAGGAGATAAAAAGTTACACATGGAGTTAATATTTGCTGAAGATGTTATTGTTTGAAGGAGTCTAATTGCAAATTATTCCGAAAATGAATCTCTAGAAAACGAAGTGATTTACAGTATATAACAGACGTTACCACTCAATACGAAATGATGACAGGGTGACATCAGATATGTACCAATTTACTTGTTAACTCATTCATCAACCATACAGACACATTTCAACACTTCCTATTCAAAGGTTGGAATAGTGCATTATGAAATTTCAGGGATGAATGTGTTATTTCACCCCTGAAGACACATTTCAACACTTCCTATTCAAAGGTTGGAATAGTGCATTATGAAATTTCAGGGATGAATGTGTTATTTCACCCCTGAAGACACATTTCAACACTTCCTATTCAAAGGTTGGAATAGTGCATTATGAAATTTCAGGGATGAATGAATTATTTCACCCCTGAAGACACATTTCAACACTTCCTATTCAAAGGTTGGAATAGTGCATTATGAAATTTCAGGGATGAATGTGTTATTTCACCCCTGAAGACACATTTCAACACTTCCTATTCAAAGGTTGGAATAGTGCATTATGAAATTTCAGGGATGAATGAATTATTTCACCCCTGAAGACACATTTCAACACTTCCTATTCAAAGGTTGGAATAGTGCATTGTGAAATTTCAGGGATGAATGTGTTATTTCATCCCTGAAGACACATTTGAACTCTTCCTATTCAAAGGTTGGAATAGTTCATTATGAAATTTCAGGGGTGAATTAGTTAAGGAGCATACCTTGCAATAAATCAGGAGTACAGAAATAAGCTATGAGCACTTGTATATATCACATAGACAACATGTTTATAACATGTATGTATACTCAATGTACCTTACATAACAGTAGTTCCTACACAAGCAAGTACAAAATTCAAACAATACTTTCTGTGAGGTATGTACACAATATATCCCTGTGAAACCAACCAATGATTGGGTGAGGTCTATTTATAACTACAGTATGTACATTTCAGTTTCCATGGCAATCAAAATAAATTTACCAATTTGCGAGACAATATTTTAGTGGCACATCTAGGATTGGATTTATTTACATTTAGATTGATTGGGTCTGCTGTAAGGTCAAAATATGGCTTTTTTGTTTATGCGGAACAACTGGTTTTATCACTTAAAAATAAAGCGTTTCCCGGTAAAAGTCGCTGACGGACCTGAAAACGCTTACGCAGGTCTTGCAAGTTCTCCAGATAGCTTCATGAGCAAATATCTCAATAAGGGCTATTCCAAAATTAAACATATGGAAGGGGTGGAAGGCGCTTTTTAGAGACCCTGCCATCCATCAAATATTAAAAGTAATTCAAATAAGGAATAGTTTGGAGATCTAGATTTAACCCTTGGATTATCCTACCACCCATGATATATTAATACAGGTGCCTTCCACCTTCCAGGTTCGATTACTTATGGAATAGCCCTATGAATGTAAAATGAATGGATTCCTGACATATAGGGTATATACAGAATACAAAATGTCAATAATTAGAGTGGTTGACTATTTTAAACCAACTTACTTTTGCGTGCAATTAATCTTCGCGTTTGATCAAAATCCATGAAAATTTATCGCTGCGAAATAGTTTCATTCAGAAGTATGCCAAAATGTAGGTGTATTGTACCATACGGTACACAGGATTTATGACCGTATTTACCACAAAATTAAATTGATGCAAAATGTTGTTTCATAAGAAAACGCGAAATTAATTCGGCGCGAAAATAAGTTGGTTTTCAGTAAAATTAATTCTTATACAGGCTGTATTCAAATTCTTAAAAACAATCTCGTATGCTATTTCAAACGATCTGAAAAAAAACTCAAATATCTAAAAATGCCCATACTTGAATGATTTGCTGCTAAATAAATGAACAAAAATATTAACTGTGTGTGAGTACTTCCTATAAAAATCAAATCTTTCAAACTCAAAAATGATTTACAATGTCATACAAAATTCCAAATATGGGAGAATGGATTAGATCACAATTCTATTCCGAAATATTTTGGTACAGGGAAAAAAAAATATTAAACAAATTATGTGCATCTGCATCATATACAGTATATCGCTTTAATACAGTATAACTCTTCATCCAGTATGCTCTCAATCTAGTTTTGAATATTCTTCCAATGAAAATGATATTATATATTGAAAATGGCAGCTTTTTGATAAACGTATTTTTACTTTGACTTGCTGTTGTAAAACAAACCGGTACATATACACAAGATTGTACATATAAGCAAAAGTCTTGTATAAGAATAAGTGAACTGCAACAATGATTTCACTCTTTAAATAAATATGCTTACAGGTCAACACAAGGAAAGGGGAATTAATTTTGTCAGGTATCTGATAATTATGCAAATACACTAGCTTATAACTGATAAAACATAGGTATTGAGATAATATATGATCATTCAACTTCGCAAGCCAAGGGTGTACAATACGCTACTCTCCTAATCACCCTTGGCGGATCTCACGGCAAAATCGAAGTTCCCGCTCCTGTATTTTGATTGGATGCGGCTAGGTTTAGCCGACCAATCAAAACGCGCGCTGCAATTGTAAATAACAAACATGGCAGCGCCCACTGAAACATGTCGTGTCTGTAACAACATGTTGCCAACGAAGTCTAGACGTGTGATTCCGAGTCTAGAGTCAGATTTTGGGATATGTCGCTGATCAGGCAGATAAAAAAGCAGATACGTGTGTGGATTTTGTTTTACGAAGTTGAACAAACTATCGACTATGATCTCATTCATAAAATGGAAATGTTACAAAAAGAAAACACAAGCTTATTTCCTTTGTTCTTGTTCCAACAAAAATATCATTTCCATTGTTGATTGATCGTCTCTGTGTCTCGCGAAGTTCTTAAATTTTGAATTTTTCGCATATAGCATGTTCATCAAAGGGCGCTGCCATTTCTGTTTATTTGTTGAATCGTACACAAATAGTACGAGCTATTTTATTGGTCAGAAATTACGTAATACAAGGGACACAACTGCAATAGTCCACTAGATGGCGCAGTGCGGGAACTTCGATTTTGCCGTGAGATCCGCCAAGGGTGAAAAGGAGAGTAGCGTATTGTACACCCTTGGCTTGCGAAGTTGATGATCATTTGACCCATCCAAGATTAACATATTTGGAGAAACAAGGACATATTTAAGACCAAACACTGTTGGACCTAATGGTTTGCTGATCTGAAGGTTGGAATGATTGACCCATGGATTTGAACACAAAACATTCTTTCATTTCTAGCCTTAAACAGGCTCTAAATGTACTCATAACAAAGAAATCCAGGCATCTTCACTTATATGCTTCAACAAGTAGAGTGGGTTACATGCATAAGTGATAGTGTTGGGTGAAACAGCCAATCCAATGTACACAGTCCAGCATAAGACTTTCCATTTTTGTCTTGTAAGTAAATATAAATATTTTTCAATCATAATGTGCTGTTATTTCAATAGCCAGCAAACACAATGCTATTACTTTGGTAACGAGCACATATCACAGGCACTTTTGTCCGAGGAGTTTATAAATGTGCAGTGTGCACATGTCCAAGACGTCCCACCAGAGGCACCGATTGGTGGAAGTGGAGATGCTCCGGGTCCTACATAGGACCTTTCCCTGGACAGACCTGGGGATGGTTCTGGAACAGATCAAAATGGCTAGTTTAGTTTATCATATCATAACAGCAGTTTACAACATTCAAACATCATGTTTTCTTTACTCTGAAACCATTGTTCATTTATTTAATCCATTTGTTACAAATTTTCTGAAATATAGCCCCTTTCATTCCTTTCATAAAATCCTTTTTTTCTTCATTATATATCTGACAATCAATTCTTTCTCATATCTTCATACATAAGAACAGGATTGTTGAAGGGAGACAATCGTAATTTATTTAGTAAATTCCAGATTTATGTTCATTTACTACAACAAAATATCATAAACTCAGGAGTAGGAAAGAAAAATCCTTTTCCAACAAAAAAAACTGCCAGGTAATACTTCTCTGCAGAAATATTACAATTAATTTTTCTTAAATCATTGATATTTTGACACCCAAAAAATGCAAAAGATCTTAAAATTGTTTTTGAGTGATTATGAATATTGAAGAAATAACAAATTCAACAGGAAAATAAAAACTATAAGTCTGTATATGGTAGAAAGGTGTTGGAAGTCTACCACTGGATCACACTTACCATGAGCAGCCATCATCTCCTCTACAGTTGCCCATTCTTCTGTCTTTTTGAAATCAGAAGCTAGTTTCTCATCATTCACTCGGACAGCATCTAATAGCATCCCAATCTTCTCCTGTAAGGAAAAAATATATTTACACACAATTGACTTTTTCTTGCATTGTATTTTCTCACCAACATGATATGTGATTCCAAAGGGTAGGTTGAATGTGTTTATGACAGCGGCAATTAGAAATTTCCTCCAACTTACAAAGCATTATAATTTGAAAAATTTTTAAAGGGAGATGCATGTATCAGTTTTCTGAAGATTATCATATTTCACCAAAAAGACTAGTTCTGATTTAATGCAGCGAAGAGGAGACAATGGAATAATTTATATTGCTTTCCCCTGAAAGGACAAAACTTAGCTTTTTCCCCCCGGAAAAGTTTAAGATTCTTGTCTGGTGCATATCACACATACCTGCACTGGTAACATGTCTGAAGTGCCAAGGAAAACCAGGATATGGAAGTCGGACATGGCCTCCAGGAATCGGTTTGGAGGGAACTGCTGAATATAGCTCACAAGGGCATTGAAGTCCTGAAATATACAACGTTAACTTCTATGTAATTCAATACAAGCAGCTTCAAAAATTATAGTATTTCTATTGTACTTCTTAAAAGCATGATAATGCATATACAAATGCTCTTACTACATGTTAACAAGAATACTGTACCAGAGCTTCACCCAGTTGATCCCTGTTGGAGGCAGGGAATTTTTTTTATCTCAATGTTGTAGTATAACTTACCTGAGCTTCCCCCAGTTGATCCCTGTTAGAGGCAGGGAATGGTTTTATCTCAGTATTGTAGTATAACTTACCTGAGCTTCCCCCAGTTGATCCCTGTTAGAGGCAGGGAATGGTTTTATCTCAGTATTGTAGTATAACTTACCTGAGCTTCCCCCAGTTGATCCCTGTTAGAGGCAGGGAAAGGTTTTATCTCAGTATTGTAGTATAACTTACCTGAGCTTCCCCCAGTTGATCCCTGTTAGAGGCAGGGAACAGTTTTATCTCAGTGTTGTAGTATAACTTACCTGAGCTTCCCCCAGTTGATCCCTGTTAGAGGCAGGGAACGGTTTTATCTCAGTATTGTAGTATAACTTACCTGAGCTTCACTCAGTTGATCCCTGTTAGAGGCAGGGAACGGTTTTATCTCAGTATTGTAGTATAACTTACCTGAGCTTCACTCAGTTGATCCCTGTTAGAGGCAGGGAACGGTTTTATCTCAGTGTTGTAGTATAAATTACCTGAGCTTCCCCCAAATGATCCCTGTTAGAGGCAGGGAATGGTTTTATCTCAGTGTTGTAGTATAACTTACCTGAGCTTCCCCCAAATGATCCCTGTTAGAGGCAGGGAATGGTTTTATCTCAGTGTTGTAGTATAACTTACCTGAGCTTCCCCTAGTTGATCCCTGTTAGAGGCAGGGAACAGTTTTATCTCAGTGTTGTAGTATAACTTACCTGAGCTTCCCCTAGTTGATCCCTGTTAGAGGCAGGGAACAGTTTTATCTCAGTGTTGTAGTATAACTTACCTGAGCTTCCCCCAAATGATCCCTGTTAGAGGCAGGGAATGGTTTTATCTCAGTGTTGTAGTATAACTTACCTGAGCTTCCCCTAGTTGATCCCTGTTAGAGGCAGGGAATGGTTTTATCTCAGTGTTGTAGTATAACTTACCTAAGCTTCCCCTAGTTGATCCCTGTTAGAGGCAGGGAATGGTTTTATCTCAGTGTTGTAGTATAACTTACCTAAGCTTCCCCTAGTTGATCCCTGTTAGAGGCAGGGAACGGTTTTATCTCAGTGTTGTAGTATAACTTACCTGAGCTTCCCCTAGTTGATCCCTGTTAGAGGCAGGGAACGGTTTTATCTCGGTATGTAGGTGGGACTTGAATGTATATTGTGCTGTAAGTGGAAAGGCTGCTGGCAGGTCGACAAGTAGATATTCCACAGGTAAGGGGCGTGCCAGCTGAGTTATTTCATTGCCGTAACTATCTTTTACCTGGCGAGACATGATATAAAGGATGATTAGTATAAGCTCTATATATCTATGAAACAGTTCACATATTGTGATATAAAGGTGTAACAAATAGTTCAGTATCATTACTTATTTGAAATATTAACAGATATTGTATAATGTTTTACAACTTCTGGTCAAGTCAATTCTAATTGGTACCACATAAAGTTAAATTCAAATCTTAAATTACAGATATAGGAAAGAAATAGATAACATAAAATATAACTTTGGGTATTATTGGAGAACTCCTTTATTTAGAGGCAATTGCATCTTAAAACAAGAAAATAACACTGATTTTGGATTTGAAATTATAAGGCATAAAGCAAAAAAGGGTTTATATGTCGTGTATTTTGCAAAACAAAGTTGTATATTACAACCTACAGCGATTTTCCGTCATATCGAATATTATCAAAATAAAATCTGTAATTCGAATTCGCTTGATTGATAGTATAAACAAAGAAAATCGAACCTTGTAGAATACATCAGGCACATATTGCTTGTCCGACGATTCTTTGACGTAGCCTAACTCAGGTGCGTCTTTAGTTGGTATCAGGCAGTCATCTCTCACTAAAGCCATGCACTGATTGGATACCTGGTAGCCCTCAAAGTGGATCTGATTGCTGGCATCACCTGGTGTATTACATATGTTGCATGTACAGAAACAAATAGGCTTCACATTTTATGTAAAGGCTGTTCATGAATTGGTCATGTGTGAGGGGCGGGAGGCACTATTTCAGGGACCCCACCAACCATCAAATATTAAAAGAGATTTAACATAAGGAATTGTAGGCAGATTTGTTTTTAAATCCACCACCCATGATTTATTAATACAGAAGCCTCCCACCTCCAACACAGACACAATTCATTATTGAATAGCCCTAAAGTAGATCTTCCTGATGAGAAATCTGTCAAATAAATCTTTCTCCCGATGTTTACACACAAAAAAATGTTGGTTCTAAATTACTAACTTCAATCTTAATTTCAGATTCATTAATCTAGAAAATGGTGTCATGTATTTTATTTAACCAAAACCTTTGTCACTAGACAAAATTCAAAGGTAGCCAATTATAAAAGTAAGCCATAATTTCTTACAAGATAACAGCCTGTACACATAATGTCTCTCAAAACAAATATTTATGCAACATAATCATGTGTATTAAATTTAATTGAAATTCTGTATATTTTATAGTGACATATTTACATATACAGTATCCATAATTTTTTTCTGATGGTTTGTATTCAACTACTGAATCCTCAGACTAAGTTGAGTTAAATTTTATATCTTGACAACCGTTTCTCAATCATTATACATCTGGTAGTGTATACACTACAGTATGGTTACCTGTTACAACAACTGTGACAAACTTGGAGCCAAAGTGTCCCTCTGTTGCCAGTTTACATGGGTTGGTGTGTTTGTTTTGGAAGTCAGCTGCCATAATGCATTCTTCAGCACTCAGAAAATGTGAATTCTGAAAAAATTAACAAATGTCAGGATGAGATTAGTCTATATCTAAAGTTATTTCTGTCAATGAATCAGTGTAATGTGACGCTTACAAATAAATCACTTTATTATATTATACAATGTAAAACTAAAGTTTCATTAATTCAGCCACTTTCACTTTTGGCTAAAATGGTTAGAATGTGAAATTGACATGACAACATTTATGCTACGTCAAGGTTGTTGACATGTCAACATTTATGATACGTCAAGGTTGTTGACATGTCAACATTTATGTTATGTCAAGGTTGTTGACATGTCAACATTTATGTTACGTCCAGGTTTTGCTGTACTTACAATATTTCCCCTGAAGTTTTTGACAGTTCCTTTTCCGAGGTCGTCTGCGATGAGGTCAGTGAATATCCAGCCGACTGGACAGATGCCCAGCCTCTCGGCCACTTTGTTGACCATATCTTCTTTAGGATCTTCTAGCAGTTCCACTCTGCTCTTGGAACTTACCTGAAGCACAAAACCCCACAAATGTATTCTGTTTAATACCAAGAGGTCTTGGTATAAGGGCAGCGATCTATTTACAATTTATTTTCATGGGTCCTTTTTGTAAATATTGCAGAAAACTATGGATTCCACAATGTTTTCTATGAGTCCTTTCATAATTTTATGAGTACTGGACTCAGGAATCGCACGTTAATTGATCACTGTAAGGGTGCTGTCCTTTTTACTAATTGATATTGAAACACACCAGAAAGCATATTTGTTATCATGTACATTGTTTCATAGCGAACTAAGAATAGGGGCATATCATATCATTCATATTAGTAAAATTCATCAGGAATATACTGAATATCTTGTTCTGCCACTTTAACAACTGTCATTTTGACAGGTATATTAAGTTAAATATAGCTTAGATGGTTTGATGATAAAGAACTAGTGCATTATTAAGGAGGTGATCAGTTTTCAATGTTTTAAATTTTGTACTTTCTGTTTCAAAGGATCAATCAATATTTGAGAGGTTTTCGATAGGATTTCTTTTTAAAGGCCCAATATACGTAACTTTCGGCAAAAACTTGAAGTGAAAATCAAGCCTAATAACTTATTATATTTATAGATTTAGTTAATATTAATTGATATCAGCAAGTTTCAAGATGAATTCTTACTCGGTTACAGATACAGCAGCAGTTGAAACTCGGTATTTGTAAACACGTATACATTTTTAACTGTCTTCTACCTTCGGCTTGTTGTTGAAGGGGGCCACACCTGAATTATTTCCAATTCTTTGGATTTTTTGTCAAGAGTTTTTTATTAGTTACCACTTAGGTTTACTTTGTTTTATACTTATTTTTGCATGGTTAACAACTGGATTTTTTTTCATAATTTTTCAGAACCCCGAAAAATTTCCTGAAGATATGTATATTGGGCCTTTAAAGAATTTGAAAGATTAAATAATATTTACCTGGGGTGGTTCATAGATAGCACAAACAGTGGCCTTTATACCCAGTGGTGTATCTTTATGTGTCTCATACTTCCCATACATAATGCCAATTCTTTGGTTGCCTGTCGTCCTCCAGAAGTTGAGGAATCGGTCGACAATTGATGCATTTTCGTACATGATGTAATCTACATGTCTGTATTTCTGTAAATAACAACGCAACTTAAATGGTTTTAAAAAGAATAATGAATATGCAATATTGTATATGCTTAAATCTGGATTGTGAAATGTACGTGCATATACAGCAAGGAAACCATTACCCTATATCAACCATTAACATTACAATAAGAGTCTCAGCTAAGGTTTACCATTATATCAAATGCAATTTCAAATATGAATTAATTATTTATTGTACTTTCTTCTTCTGTTTATGATCCACATGCAAAAATAACTGATGATTCTGGATCATCAAGGGAAATTGCACAGAAGTGTTGAAAGAATAGAAGAGGGGTGTTTTTTTGTTAGTATTATTTTTTAAGTGCATAAGATATAAATTGATCAAAACTGTGTTTGGCATTGAGGGCTTAAAGGACTGAGGATGGGTTGTAAGCCTTGAAGTCCTCTAATGCTGTGCACTGTAATGCTGCTACTTAAAGGAGGTTCCATTGTGTAATTGTGTGTGGGAAAAAGGAGAATGTATATGTGTCTTTGGTAGCAGATATGTGTCTGAATGTATAGGGGTGTGCTTTCTGGCTCTGAAATCAGCTGGAAACTTTTAATATATTTCAAGATTCCATTGTTAAAAATCTATATTTGCCAGGTAGAAACCTTAGACAAGTGAAATAGACTAGTGAAAGACTTGAATTGATGGCATGGCTATCTCTATATCTTAGAAAGACCTCACCAATGTTTAACGGACCAGTATGAATGAAGTGTGTTGTACCTGTCTGTTGAGTGTCACAGCATTGGGCTGACATTTTGTACAGATGCCTCCAGGCCACGGAGGATGTTCCGTACATCCGGTCTTTATTTTACAGCTGATGTTCTCTAAGAAGGCAAATTTTCCCCTGAACAATATAAAAATAATAAACCATTATTTATCAATTACTGAAAATACACAATTTAAATGTGCTTCTATAATCAAAGACTTCTTCAATGTATGCTTATTTATTATGATTTATAACTGACATTTTCAAATCCAAGCGGGATGTTGTTAGGCTACCGTAAACCATTCTGTAATTTTGGAGAACATGGGCAACTTTCTGCGCAGTGGTGCTATTTTGAAAAGTATGGACCCACCTTAAATTATTTCCACAGCGAAACCTGTGCCTCCTGACTTTTGTAAAATATCGCATACACAAAAGGCATGAATTTTTTCATGGATTTTAGGAAAATACAACAGAAATAATTTTGGAGAAAAGGCTTTCACCTTAAAAATTAAATCTTTATGGTAACCATAACGTAAAATATGCTATAAGAAGAAATAACAAAGACTTTATGTCTAGTATTTGACACTGATGATCAGCAATACCATATTAATTAGTGCAACTCTATATTCTCTATATCGAAATATAACATTCATTACCTACGCTATACTCTACATGTCTATATGTGTCATAACAATAAACAGATATGTACTTACTTGTCTACACCTCCTGTCAGCTTACGTAAGTGTGAGTGGAATGCCAGGAATTTGATGGGAGGGTCACAGCTGTGTAGGAATTCCTCGTCATATGGCTAAAGGGAGAAAATTATCAATAAAAGTTCCATCAATGTATAGATAGTTATAAGGTTAACAGGACATGTACATTTGACTCCTCTAGGATACATTCGTTCCTTGTATAATTGGTTTGAAAGATAATGTCTATTAAAGACATAAATGTGTGTGGGGGGGGTTACAGTACCATTGGTTAGCTTGTATAAAATGAAACATCTTTTACCTTAAACTCATTCACTTCTGCAACGAACAATTCCAACCTATCAAATGTATCTTCAGGGGTGAATGCATTAACTCTGACAACACCTTCAATTTTGTATGCTTAAGCAGTTCAGAATATTTGCACTTACCGTATTTCTCCGGCAATAAGCCCATGCTCACTTATATAAACCAACCCCCAAACTTTTGACTTTATTTAAACGCATTGGCCCTCGGGGTTATTGCCAGAGAAATATCGTAAATAGAAAAGTTAAAACTAAGTGAAACAAATATGGGTCAAACTTGAGAGAAAAAAAAAGCAATACCACACTTAAATATTGCAACTTATACTTAGATGTCATTGTAATGTGTGTCAGAAATGAACAATAAATCAAATGTTAATACACAATGCATTGGTTGTTTATACTTACCATCAGTGGCACACAGTGCAGGCATTTTCCTTGGGGGCCATGATGACATCTACAATTTCATTAATTAATTAATAACAATCATCTTCATCCCTTATCAATATTTTACCAATCACAGACAATTTGATATATGGAGTCAGGACCAAAGTTGAAAGAAAAATGATCGGCATGATATTTGAAGTGAAGAATTCAATAGTTGACCAATTGTGAATCATGATATGTAACAGTAATTGAGCTTTTATTTTCCATACATATAAGATATATCTTGTTCTGTATGCTTGCTTACAATTGTTCATTACGCTTCCTATAGATTTTGCCATCCTCTTTGTCCAGAATCTGGTCCACCTCATCCTCAACTACCCCCTGACCAGGAATTGGCGAAGCCATGCTGGACCCTGACAACATCGGGGAGGAGCCAGCTGATGTTTCAATATTCTGTGCTATGTTACTGAATTCTTGACTCTTTGATGGCTTGCTGGACGAAAATAAGTATAGCATATCCCCATGTCTAAAATATAAAATAAAATAAAATAAAAATCATAAAATAGAGAGGATTCAATTACAAAGAAAAAACAATTCTATGAAAACATCTGGGGAAGAAAACTGCATGTGTAAAATTGGACAGTTATTATGATTAAAATACATGTACCAAATTGTCAATATCCGAATGTTTAACACATTACTATAACCAAAAATAAATAAATATATTGTTCATGTCTAGAATCACAAAAAATTAAGAAGAAACCATGTTATGGAACCAAAAAGATGTAATTTTATTTCTAATATTTCAAATTTTAAGTAGCTATAATTGCTAATATTCAAAAGTTATTAAGCCTCAAGCCTGTGCTGAAACTACTTAATTAGTCTCTCAGTAATTTCAATCCATGATTAACTGCTATCAATATAGTGTTTCCCTCTACATTTTGTTGTGTCAGAGTGTCAAGTTCACCTTATTTTGTAAGAGTCCAATGTTCTAGCACGAGATGTCCTGATCCAGTCTTTCTTGTCCCTTGATTTATAAACATTCCATCCTGTGTCTCCAAGTCCAAACTCAGCTTGAAGCTGCAAAGAAAGGATGCTTAGATTAATTGCTTCTCATATCAGTTCATTTGATTTCTTAGAGTAGAACTTGTCAAATATAGCATATATTCAAAATGGTGATTTTTGGTACTTGATCTAGTGCGCACCATCCTAGGGGTGAACCGATTCATTGATTGATTCTATAGGCTTATACGCTTACCTTATTCAAGAAATCAGCAATTGTCTCATTCTGTCTGGTTTCCACTCTCTTAGTTCCATGTTCTGGTGACTGAACGCGAACAATCTGCAGAAGAAAAGAAATGGAAATAGAAATAATAATAACTCAAATTACTGAGCTACCTGGTCGCAGATGATCGACCCAGTCCAGTTCCGCTACATTCCTCCCTCTTTTTTCTCCAAGTCTTCGCCCCCGAAGACAACTATTTACAAATTTGTATATCCCCTTGGTAAGCGTATTGTTAATGCTTTAAACAAGGGTTGGCAAGCTCGCCAATTTCGTAACAGGAGAACGAGAAAATGTAGCGTCCAGACCGGGGTCTTCTGAACTCAGTAGACAAACACAATGACCTAATGAGCTACCTGGTTGTCGATGATCGACCCAGTCCAGTTATGCTACAAGTGTATAATTGACATAATTAAAATATTATAGAATTTTCAAATCCTGATTTATTTCACTAAAATCTTTCAATCAATGTTTAGCCATAAGACTTACCAATGGGGTTGGAGGCACCCCCATCTTATGTAAAATATCCGGAATAGATTATTTCACTGATAATTATGAATGATTTCTACTTGTAGTACCACAAACGGATCGTATTCGTAGAAAATAGGTTCATATAACTGATGACGTTCCCTTATACTATCGAACATTCGTCTGACAGTGTCACTGGATAAAATTAGAATGTTACAATATAGGCATTTTTGTGGAGACTGTGACATGACATGCAAAAAATAGCTCTCAACGGATATGTAATTTCTTAAAAAAGAAAAATGAGTAAGAGGTTAGTTTCGAATTATTAGAAAGAAAACATTAAAATTACACAACAAACTTACTATGTTTTTAGATTTTGACATGTTTCAGTAGAAATCGTCGTGACTTTTTCTGCTTTTTTTTTCTCGACCAAGCAGACAGCTGTGACTAAAGAATGTCTCAATCAAGTGAAATCTTTATCTCAAGACTTTCCGTTCATTAAGAGTCAAACGCTTTTCTGACCGAGATCACATGCCGGTGTTTTGCCCGACTCATTTAGAAATATAATATAATGTTAAAAACATCAATAAATTAATATAATGTATCAAACAGTGTTTTTTTTTCTTATTTTGATATGTGTTTTATCTTATAGTAAATTTTAAGACACATTGCTATTTTTGTCCACAACATTTTCTGCGTCGGCAAGCACTTGTCAGAATGTAAACAATATGGCGACTGCCCGCACGATTGACTTGGCACAAGCAAATTGTATGTATATTGTAACAAGAGTTTGTTTTACATTTTAAAATGCTAGTTGATATACATACGTTGCGTAATGTCACCTCAACAAATGTAGTCTCAGGCTACTTTTTATTGGCATGCATGCATGCTGCTGGAGAAAATGTGTACATGTACAAAATGTATATCACTGCAGCTGCCATGGCCAGGATAACTTGATTAGGGTAGATTAATCACCTACAACCGGGAAGCTTGATTTAGTGTCCAAAATATCTACATTTTGGATGTTTCCGGTTCGAACCCCACTTTGGTTGTTGAATTCTAGTTCTAATGATTAATATCTGACCACATACATTTATGTATATACATGTATATATCTGTGACGAATATTTCTACGAATTGGGAAATAATTACCGTTGCCACCAATGTAACGAATAGACTTAAGACCCTTTCTCGCGATGTACTGCTATAGCTTAACAATACGGAACTCATAAACAAGACGACGTACGCGGCAATGGACGTCAAAAGCAGGTGTTGTACCGTCGAGGTCCGTCACTAGAGGTCAAAGGTCGTAATAGAGTGGTACGTCAGACTGGGAGGAATCACTGTCTCTGTCATGAAATTGCGATATCTTATGAGAGTGATGTTGTAACCCCTCGGAATCTGGCGTCCGGTCGTAGTAAAAGTATAATAATACCATAGCGTTGATTTTGCCATCGCATACAAAAGTTAATATGGACCCTGTTAACGAGCTCTGCCAGTTGAATGATTTGACAAACGCAGATGATAAAGATCCACTTCTTGTATCAATAAAATGCCCAAGTTCCAATTAGCGTACAGTTTACAATCAGCAACACACACTCAGCAGCACCCTCTCTCAGTAAAATCCCCCAGACCACTCGAATCCCGCATGCACAATTAGCAACACACACTCAGCAGCACCCTCTCTCAGTGAAATCCCCTAGGCCACTCCAACCCCGCACGCGCACTGATCTTTTATACCACCACTCCAAAATTGCAAGACAAAGACATTCCTGAGCACCTCCGTGTCCGGCAGTGCTTCTCACGGAATGCATCTCGCTCCTAACGGAATGCATCCCGCTCTTCACGGAATGCAATACCTGTGATAACAGGAGACTACCTTTAAACTTAGTGCTAATTTAAATTGCTCACTCCATCCATTATCTCACAAACCAGTCACAGGCGGCCAAAACCAGTTCCCCCCTCTACACACAGAAGACAGTCAAGCAGTACACAATACCTGACAGTCCATTCATCCCCCAAAACACACACAAACACTTAACTCATGCCCCATCCCTTGCCTACCGTAACACAATCTCCCATTATTATTCACTAAATATCTTTAACAAGTTTATAAAGATACATGATAATGTTTTCTGATTTTGTGAGTAATCTTCCTCCACACAGTCATTAGGAGTCAGGGAGAAACAAAGCTATCAGGAATAAAAGACTGAAAAATAGGTAATTGAACTAATGATAGCATTTGTTATCATTTGGTTTTTATTGTTTATACAGGCTACGTACATGTAACTATAATCAAAATCATTTAAGACATTGCCTTCATGTGTGTTGTCAAAGCATGTACATCTATGTGCTTTTTGGATATGGTATTTTGGAGTACTTTCTTCTTTGTGATAGCACAGATCTTAGGCTGATTTTATAGTGCTATCTAACTGAAATATCATGTGGAAGGTACCCAGCACTGTATCCCACCCTGTCACATTATACTGACTACAGGTGCACCGGGGAACCTATAATCTTCCTCACTAGGGTAAATGCTAAAAAAAATGTTATCTTAGATTAACTCACCACCAGGACACTAATGAAAGCTGTTACAATAATAAAACTAAGTATAGTAACACTAATGAAAGCTGTACTTACAATAATAAAACCAAGTATAGTAACAAGGTTTCTAATATGTCATTGTGACAAAGTTGGCAAAGATATTATGTACTTATATAGGGATCATGCATTAATGTTGTAAATTGTGTATCAAGTTTATACAAATGATGGGGCTGACCCCCAGGGGCTTGAGGGGCGGGGCCAAAAGGGGTCCATTTGACAATATTCTCTGGATCTAAGCAATGTACAACTATAATATTTCAGTGCTAGCATCCCTGATAACTAGGGCACTGTTATTTAAATAGAATGGTGGTGTCACCACTCTAAAAACTTTGTTTTTTTACCGGTTAACAGTTATGCAACTTAACATGTGAAAAGTTTTCACAAACATTATAAAGCAGTTGGTGTTTGGCGAGAGTATTCATATTGTCTGCAATGCTTAATTATTATACCATGTACATGTAGTCACAAAAGTAGGTAAATTTTCTAGTCAACAGTAAAAATGTGTTCCATGTATAATGTAATATATTTTCTAGGTGCTGAAAATGGGCTTCCTGAACATGCATCAAACTACACAGTGCGAGGATTTCATAACAGAAATTCTTCCCTTTTTCCAACTACCCAACACAACAGATTGTTCACACATAA
Organism: Mimachlamys varia; assembly: GCA_947623455.1. NCBI lineage: Eukaryota > Metazoa > Mollusca > Bivalvia > Pectinida > Pectinidae > Mimachlamys > Mimachlamys varia. The sequence continues at coordinate 48,044,240 of OX392527.1, forward strand.
GACAGAAATCATCAGCCAACACGATCTGGAAATTGGGGGCTTGGTAGGTGATTGCTTGCAAACCGGTAAACCTCCCGCATCTGTAAGCAAGTCAAAGATTCTGAACAGAGTGCAAAGTGCTACAGGACGTCTAGAAAAGAATGCTCAACATTTGAGAAATCGTGCTGACGTAAATGGTGGTCAATCCACTGAAAGGAAGAAAGTGAATAGACCGTACAGTGCTGTCATTGACAGATCAGTAAAACAACATGGTGCTGCAGTTCATGGCTCAGTGAATCACACTGCTTTGAATGGATCAGTGAATCACATTGATAATGACAGATCTGCTCCAAGATGCAAACCGTCTTCTTCGCATAGAAATAAAACAAAAAAGAGGATCCCATCTGCTAAAAGAACATCAAGTGCAACTAGCAGGTATTCTAGTCAACAATATATATATGATACAGAGGCAACTTCTTTTATTAATATTTCTAAAGGAATAAGAAAATTAGAAATTAATAATAACAATGATGACATCTCTAATATTAATGATCCCTTTGAAATGGCCTTGGTTCCTATCAACGGGAGACCAATGCCTGTTGTTGACATAGGAGGTGATGCACCTGTACCGGAATACGACTACAACCAACCTGTGAATTCTAAACATGTTGCCAATGAACCCAAGCTGAAACCATTCCACACACCTTGTACCAATAAAACAGCAGAGAAAAGTGTGTTAAATGATGTATTTTCTGATGCAAATGTAGCTAAGGACATCAGCAATGAACATGACAAAGCCAAAGAGAAAGAGGATCGTATAAAACCTTCAGTGTTTGGTCTGGAGAAGAAGAGACATATATTTGGAAGCACTGCTGATGTTTCTGATTCCCAGGGTGCTACAGAGAGCTTTCCTTATAAGTTATCCACAGAGTCACCAGACATGCTGGAGATTACAGATGGGAGTGAAAACAGAAAAAGGTACGTAGGCTCTGAAGATTAAATTTGTACAATCAGGCTTTAAAGGTCCAATATATGTAACTTTCATCAAACCTTGAAGCGAAAACCAAGCCTAATAACTTATTATATTTATAGATTTAGTTAATATTAATTGATATCAGCAAGTTTCAAGATGAATTCTTACTCGGTTACAGATACAGCAGCAGTTGAAACTCGGTATTTGTAAACACGTGTCCATTTTGAACTGTCTAACTTTGCCTTGTTGTTGAAGTGGGCCCCACCTGAATTATTTTCAATTCTTTTGATTTTTCTGTCAAGAGTTTCTTATTAGTTACCGCTCAGGTTTACTTCGTTTTAAGCTTATTTTTGCAAGGTTATCAACTGGATTTTTTTTCATAATTTTTCAGAACCGCGAAAAATTTCCTAAAGTTACGTACATTGGGCCTTTAATTGTCATCTTGTATAACTTAAAGCCTTGCTTAATTTAAAGTATTTTGTCAGTCCCAGCCAAACCTGACACATTGAAGTTCTGTTAACTCGAATTATGTGAAAAATACGAGGTTTCCTCAGTCTGTGACATCAACATTTTCAAACACTAGTCCCAACAAGCAAAATGCAGTGTTTTTTACAACAAATGTTTTGAAATTCAAGGACTTTCCACTAGTCCGAACCAAAATTTACTAGTCCAGGGCATAGGACTAGCGGATATAACGTTGCAGACTGTTTTCTACAATCCTAGCTTTCAGATAACAAGGTTTGACTGAATATGAAATGATTTTCTGATAAAAAGTAATTACAAAAACATATAAATTTTATCTACTGCATCTTTAAATTTCAGAGATTATATTAGTCACTTGGTCATTGCTCAAGATTAGTGAATCACACTTTAAACCTTATGAATAAAGTAAATGCCCGGGTATCTCAGATTCTACAACCTTGTCCTTGATAATTTGACACTGGAGACATTTGCTGTCATGGTGTGGTAGGTAGAAGTGGTTTACAACAGGTGTGTTTCTGCGTTTATCCATATCTCGAATATATTCTTTTATTCAGATTTTGAATTGGCGTTTGGATTCGCCAATGTATATGTTGCAGGTGATGAGGTTTACTGCATTTCGGGTCCAGGAGACAGGCGGAGCCCAACCAGGCACCTAATTCCATTACAATTTAAACATTAATAATATATATGTTTCTTAAATAGGTCACTACCAGAAGATCTTGAGCCTCTGCGACCCTGGTTAACAGAAGATATCATGGAAGACCTTATAGGCATAGATCCAAAGAAATGCCTCGTTTTCTTGCCATCTTTGATTGGACAGGATCTGTCGGACATCCCAGAGGTCCCGCCTCCTCAGAGCATAGAGGCAGAATTACCATATAAGGAGAAAATCATCCCTCCTGAGGTACCAAGTTTATCTGTAATAACACATTATAATTGATGTATTTACCTAATTCAAACATGATAGCTGTTGTACAATTTATGTAATTAAACTTTGATTCTTACCGTATTTGCTGTAATTAGCATCCAAGGTGCCTGAAAGTTGTTTCTTAAGGGAGCTGGTTAGGGCTTAATAGGTCAACACATGGAGGTTTAATGTAGAACCATTTAGTAATGTCATGATTAGTAGGGGCACTAAAATTATAATTTCAATACCTCTGGAGAAGGGGAGAGGAATGCTAATTACAACAAATATGGTTTATTCAGAAAACATAGAGTGCATTCTTGAACAAGATTTGTATTTCTCTTAAAGATGTGGTATATTATGTTAAGTGCCCACATATTCTCATTTGATATTATTATTAAATTTGTTCAAGAATGTGTATAATAGTTTCTAATAGAAAAACTATCCAAAAATGGGCCAAAATTGACTTAATGGTCAAATTTATCTAATTCATGCATATTCAAGATGGTTGCCATGACAACCAGAGTTGAAACAACATATAATTATTGTTTCAGTTTTATCAGGGATGTATTCCATATTTTCGATACATTGATTTGAGAGTTTAATAAGCTGTTTCAAAATTTGATGATTTGGGGGCCAAAATAGGCCCAAACCAAACATAGTCCTTTTACCTGCCGAATGACTAGATGCATTATGCTACGTAGGTAATGTGAAATGCAGCTGTACATATTAAGTTTCTCTAGGTATTCCTGTTTTTTCCTACATCAAGACCCCATCACACACTACCATCTTGCCAAGCAAGTGTAATGCATATATTTATATTGAAAAAGATATTTTTCACACAATTGATGTTAAATAATAAAGCAACCACGAAAGTGGATCAGGATACACATTTCATACATTAAATGATCTAGAGCTTTTATCAATATGGTCATAAATTACTGTTGAAAAATTGTTGTAATTTAATTAGCTGTACTCTGAGCCGTCATGGTAATGAATATTCCTATGAAATTTGAAGTTAATCCGAAGGATGCTATGCAAGATATCAGGCATATATACTAATTGGGCAAATTAATAAGGGGCCATAACTCTGCAAATTATTCTCGATAAATGAGGCTACCACATTTGTCCCACATATCATGGTATTGAATTTTCTATAAGAATTGAAGCTAACATCCTGAGATTTTAACTGAACATCATTTACACTCGCCCACCAGTCCACAAGCATGGTACATGTGTGATTTGAATTTAGTCTTAATCACACCCACCACAACGAAGTTTGAGGGTGTAGGTATACTGGAATCAGGTTTTCCGTCCGTCTGTAGGCATAATTTTGTCCGGCTATGTATTCGCTCAGTTTTCAACAGATCTTTCAAAAATTTTGTGGGAATAGACAGTATGGTATGAAGATGTGCCCCCTGAAGTAAATTTGATTTTCTATCCTTTTTCAGAAAGTTAATCCCCTTTCAACCGGCTGTTGACACAATTTTGTCCGTGTCTGTCTGTCTGGCATTCCGTCTGTCTGTCACCTTTTTATGGTTTCCTTGCATTATCCCTGCAACTTTTGCACATATTGAGCTCAAATTTGGTATAGAGATACATCATGGGGATATCTAGGCCAAGTCCCTGTAATTTGTTTAATGAATCATTGCATCTTAATAGCTTGCAGGGGGCCGGTAGGGGACATGTATTGCTTCAGCAATACTCAATATGCTTGTTCCATTTGTTTTTCAGGCACCAAAGAAATATGAGCACCCTTCTTTTGTAAGTATACATAACTTTACAAATACTGTATTTACAGTTTCATTATAACTTGGTTTTGATGTGTCCACAAAAAAATACGTATTCATGTATTAAATTCCTTTTCTTTAAGTTTAACATTTTTGTGTTATTTATAAATATACATATATCATATTTCTATTTATTAATTTATTCCAATTCAACATACCATTTAATTGACAAATATCTTTTTCTCTCTTTGTATTTATACTTTCACTTGAAATAAAAATTAACCAATTGGGCAGCCTGTTTGAAACAATAAAATGTGTTATATATTGGAAAGTCGGCTTTTGAGAGGGAATGTTTCCCAGGATAACTTTATTTAAAGGCTTGGGTTAAAATTAAATTAAATTAAAAACAGACTCTATTTTAAAATGTGCTAAACAAGGTTTATTTCATGTAAGTTAATTTAATATTTTCATTGAAACAGCAAAACAAGTTATGATATAACTAAACCTAAGGACATACAAATTCACTTCAGTACATGGTACAGAAGTTTATGATGAACGACTAATTTTGAAATTCAGAAGTGTAAAACTTGCTATTGATAAAAAGTAACATCACCCTTTCATGCTCATATTATGGTGCCAATTTCAAAATATCTGAGATTTATGCAAAATTTGTCATTGACTGAAAAATTACATTATAAGTAACCTAATAATTTGGTGCAATTTACTGAAAAACAAAGACAGTTTATTCTTCAAACGCTCCCTCTCAACTTCTGAAGCATTCTCTAAGCAGATATACATATCTTAAATGTATGGTATGTAAGTAGCATACAGTATTGAAATATATGTGACATTACTTTAAACATTGGATAATAAGCTTAAGCCTGATTTAGAAATAACCCTTGAAATTTCAATTTCAATAAATTTTGTTGTAAAAAAGACAAATGGATCGGTCAGCAGGCATAGCCTGTTTATTAGCCCTCTCCAAAAGTAGACTGGTTTTTAGCTCACCTGGCCCGAAGGGCCAAGTGAGCTTATGTGATGGTGCAGCGTCCGTCGTCCGTCCGTCCGTCCGTCCGTCCGTCCGTCCGTCCGTCGTCCGTCGTCCGTCCGTCCGTCCGTCCTGCGTCCGTCAACTTTTTCCTTTAAACGACTTCTTCTAAAATACTGAAAGGCCCAGTGACATGAAATTTGGCTGGTAGATTTCTTGGAAGGAGCTGAACAAAGTTTGCGAAAAAAAATCACTTTGACCTAATTTCAAGGTCACAGGGGTCAAAAATGTCGAAACCTTCAAACAACTTCTTCTAAAATACATAAAGGCATAGAGACTTCATATTTGACCAGTAGCTTCCTTAGATGAAGCCAAATAAAGTTTGCGAAAAAAAATGACCTTGACCAATATTCAAGGTCACCGTGAGGTTAAATCTATTTTAACCTTTAAACGACTTCTTCTGAAATACCAAAAGCCCTAGAAGAATGATATTTGGCTGAAAGGTTCCTTGGATGAAGCCCAACAAAGTTTGCGAAAAAAAATGACCTTGACCTATATTCAAGGTCACAGGGGTCAAATCTGTTAAAACCTTTAAACGACTTCTTCTGAAATACCAAAAGCCCTAGAAGCATGATATTTGGCTGAAAGGTTCCTTGGATGAAGCCCGACAAAGTTTGCGAAAAGAAATGACCTTGACCTATATTCAAGGTCACAGGGGTCAAATCTGTTAAAACCTTTAAACGACTTCTTCTGAAATACCAAAAGCCCTAGAAGCATGATATTTGGCTGAAAGGTTTCTTGGATGAAGCCCGACAAAGTTTGCGAAAAGAAATGACCTTGACCTTTATTCAAGGTCACAGGGTTCGAATCTGTTAAAACCTTTAAACGACTTCTTCTGAAATACCAAAAGCCCTAGAAGCATGATATTTGGCTGAAAGGTTCCTTGGATGAAGCCCGACAAAGTTTGTCAAAAGAAATGACCTTGACTTATATTCAAGGTCACAGGGGTCAAATGTGTTAAAACCTTTAAACGACTTCTTCTGAAATACCAAAAGCCCTAGAAGCATGATATTTGGCTGAAAGGTTCCTTGGATGAAGCCGGACAAAGTTTGCGAAAAGAAATGACCTTGACCTATATTCAAGGTCACAGGAGTCAAATCTGTTAAAACCTTTAAACGACTTCTTCTGAAATACCAAAAGCCCTAGAAGCCTGATATTTGGCTGAAAGGTTCCTTTGATGAAGCCGGACAAAGTTTGCGAAAAGAAATGACCTTGACCTTTATTCAAGGTCACAGGGGTCAAATGTGTTAAAACCTTTAAACGACTTCTTCTGAAATACCAAAAGCCCTAGAAGCATGATATTTGGCTGAAAGGTTCCTTGGATGAAGCCCGACAAAGTTTGCGAAAAGAAATGACCTTGACCTATATTCAAGGTCACAGGGGTCAAATGTGTTAAAACCTTTAAACGACTTCTTCTGAAATACCAAAAGCCCTAGAAGCATGATATTTGGCTGAAAGGTTCCTTGGATGAAGCCGGACAAAGATTGCGAAAAGAAATGACCTTGACCTATATTCAAGGTCACAGGAGTCAAATCTGTTAAAACCTTTAAACGACTTCTTCTGAAATACCAAAAGCCCTAGAAGCATGATATTTGGCTGAAAGGTTCCTTGGATGAAGCCCGACAAAGTTTGCGAAAAGAAATGACCTTGACTTATATTCAAGGTCACAGGGTTCAAATCTGTTAAAACCTTTAAACGACTTCTTCTGAAATACCAAAAGCCCTAGAAGCATGATATTTGGCTGAAAGGTTTCTTGGATGAAGCCGGACGAAGATTGCGAAAAGAAATGACCTTGACCTATATTCAAGGTCACAGGGGTCAAATCTGTTAAAACCTTTAAACGACTTCTTCTGAAATACCAAAAGCCCTAGAAGCATGATATTTGGCTGAAAGGTTCCTTGGATGAAGCCCGACAAAGTTTGCGAAAAGAAATGACCTTGACCTATATTCAAGGTCACAGGAGTCAAATCTGTTAAAACCTTTAAACGACTTCTTCTGAAATACCAAAAGCCCTAGAAGCATGATATTTGGCTGAAAGGTTCCTTGGATGAAGCCCGACAAAGTTTGCGAAAAGAAATGACCTTGACCTTTATTCAAGGTCACAGGGGTCAAATGTGTTAAAACCTTTAAACGACTTCTTCTGAAATACCAAAAGCCCTAGAAGCATGATATTTGGCTGAAAGGTTCCTTGGATGAAGCCTGACAAAGTTTGCGAAAAGAAATGACCTTGACCTATATTCAAGGTCACAGGGGTCAAATCTGTTAAAACCTTTAAACGACTTCTTCTGAAATACCAAAAGCCCTAGAAGCATGATATTTGGCTGAAAGGTTCCTTGGATGAAGCCGGACAAAGATTGCGAAAAGAAATTACCTTGACCTATATTCAAGGTCACAGGAGTCAAATCTGTTAAAACCTTTAAACGACTTCTTCTGAAATACCAAAAGCCCTAGAAGCCTGATATTTGGCTGAAAGGTTCCTTGGATGAAGCCGGACAAAGTTTGCGAAAAGAAATGACCTTGACCTTTATTCAAGGTCACAGGGGTCAAATGTGTTAAAACCTTTAAACGACTTCTTCTGAAATACCAAAAGCCCTAGAAGCATGATATTTGGCTGAAAGGTTCCTTGGATAAAGCCGGACAAAGTTTGCGAAAAGAAATGACCTTGACCTTTATTCAAGGTCACAGGGGTCAAATGTGTTAAAACCTTTTAAACGACTTCTTCTGAAATACCAAAAGCCCTAGAAGCATGATATTTGGCTGAAAGGTTCCGTGGATGAAGCCTGACAAAGTTTGCAAAAAGAAATGACCTTGACCTATATTCAAGGTCACAGGGGTAAAATCTGTTAAAACATTCAAACAACTTCTTCTGAAGTACCAAAAGCCCTTGAAGCATGAAATTTGGCTGAAAGGTTTCTTGGATGAAGCCTGACAAAGTTTGCAAAAAGAAATGACCTTGACCTATATTCAAGGTCACAGGGGTAAAATCTGTTAAAACATTCAAACAACTTCTTCTGAAGTACCAAAAGCCCTTGAAGCATGAAATTTGGCTGAAAGGTTTCTTGGATGAAGCCTGACAAAGTTTGCAAAAAGAAATGACCTTGATCTTGATTTGCCTAGAGACATGATATTTGGCTGGTAGCGTCCTGGGATGAAGCCAAACAAAATTTGAAAATGAAAATGATGTTGTCTTATAAGATCACAGGGGTAAAATATGTTTAAATCTTAAGATGTTCTTCTAAATGTCTTACATTAAAAGATTTTAGGGGACTTTGGGGTTACACTATAATATAAGTCAGAGATTGATACCAGGTGAGCGATGCAGGCCCATTGGGCCTCTTGTTAAATAAGCATTTGATCTCGGGATAGAGCCACGCTTTCCCTATCAACCTATTTATAAATATTACATACCTGGTATCATATTAATTATAAGTCTTATGTATAAACGTATTAAAAAAAAATCTTTAAAAAATCTGTGTAGCAAAGTTTTTTCATGCAAATACAGAAACTTCAAAAATAAAATTGGAATATTTCTTGGTACATAAAAGGAAAAAAAAACAAACAGTACTGGCTTATTATTGTTTATTTTATGTAATATATACACTGTACTAAACAATAGTCCGCCTGAAGAAGCCTGAGAGGGCAGAAAGGCCTTTTTTTGTTCTTTTTTATATTCAACTTCGCAAGGAAAACTAATATTTTTTCTTTATATACACTGTACCATATATTTCATTTGCATGTGTATTTTCAAAGTCATAAAGTATAATCATATACTTGTCAATTATGTGTGTTCCCGATATCTATTTTTAAACCTCTTTATCTCAGAAATCTAGGACCTTAAGAAATCTGCCAATATACAACTAACAAGACATATTTATAATATATAATTCAGAAAATTTGATAAGATACTGCATCATGTTCGACAAAAACATGACGATGAAATTTTGAGTTAGGGATGGTCAATTTACGATTTCTTTATAAAGAGGTTTGAGTTTTTAAGTGGTTGGTGGTTTTGATATTTTTGTAGAATAAAAAGCCGTTAGTTGAGGACTGGGTTTGCGAACACAGTAAAAGTCACACACGTATATATGGAGCAGACGGAAGTATACTGCACGAGTATGTATGCATGTATTTTTCACTTGTTTTATTCATTTTGTTCATAAATATGTTGATTTCATGTGCAGGGTTTGCGCTGGGTATTATATAAATGGGGTCCTTTCCTTAATTAATAGAGTCTTTCTACATAGTTTAAATGGGAATCCTGAAAATTATTGGGGTCTTTTTCAGTTTCTATGCTTGAAAAAGAAATAGGGACTGCTAATCAACGCAAACCCTGATGTGTTAAGAAATAGCTTAATACTGAAGTATTACGTCCAATTTCAATTTGATGCAAGATTCATGTTTTGTAAAATACACGTTTTTTTCAGCTCACCTGGTCCAACGGACCAAGGTGAGCTTAACTTTGCCATACTGTGGCGTCCAGCGTCATGCGTCTTTCGTCCGGCGTCTGTCGTCAACAATTGACTTCTTCTTCTTAAAGGCTGATCGGAATTAAATCAAATTCGGTAGGAAGCATTCCTATGTTGCTGGGATTCAAATTTTTACAAAAGATGGGGCTGACCCCCAGGGACTTGAGGGTCTGGGCCAAAAGGGGTCCATTAGGCAATTTTCTCTGGATCTAAGCAATGTACAACTTTCATATTTCAGTGGTAGCATCCCTAAGGTAGCTGGGATTCAAATTTATACAAATGATAGGCCTGATATAACCGTTCTGTTCAATATACCCCATCTGTGGATATGTTTCATTTCAAAAGTCACAAATGTGAAAATGGTTCAATAATTGTAACAGCATGAAGTTAGCATCCCCTAGCCTTGGTTATAACTCCGCCCATGTCCAATGCTGACGATATCTACAAATGTGACTCGAACTGGATAATTTGCATAGCTCCGCCCACATGTATTGTTGTGGACCTCATAGAAATTTGGCATGTTCTCAAGTATAGTTATTGGAAAATAATTCTAGTTTGCAGGACAATGGATATCGAGTGAATGTCAGTGTAGACTGTAAATATTTATTTTTATTCATATTTTAGATTTGACTTCATGATTCTTGTTTGACCTTTCAGATTTCGAAATTATTTCCTCCTTCATTTTACATATTTCATTTTGATGTTTAAATGTTATACATTTGTACAAAAGACTAATATTTCATCACATTCATTCATTTTACCCAGAAAAAAAGGCCGAAGGTTTGTACGAGCACCTGCTGGGTCGTAGAATCACCGTAGCAAATAGCGATAGCTTGGTATTTTGTTGATGGGCTACTGTACATGTACGGATTACCTCTCTGCACCGAAATCATACTTAACTCAATCACTTTCATTTTCTTTTATATTGTGTGTTTTCTCTTTTAAATATGACATTAAGGTGACTTATGACAGTCAATCAAACGTTTATTTGAATACTGTAAAAGAGGAATTGTTTGCTGTGTGGAATTTTTCGCTTCTTTCGCTGGCATTAAATCCCCCCAAATATATCCAAATGAGAACATATTTAACACCACTCAAACTCTACCGTGTATAATTGTATAATAGGTACACAATGCAAAACAGAATGACTGCAGCGCTAACATTTTCACACCCGCGAACAGTTTGGAGGCTGACTAAGCAAACAATTCCACACATGGAAATATTGGCTTTTACAGTAGACATCGAACTGCTTTCAGTTGGCATTCATAGGAAATATGAATGACAGCTGTACAAAGGCAAACTCAATGAAGCACATGAGCACTTCATTTTATCATAGACTTGCTTTAATGTCCATTAACATTCATATTGCCTATGAATGAAAGATGTCCTATACATTCAATTTCGATTACATGTCTCCATTGTAACAATTATCATTTCAACAATTAGCTCATGGCATTCATAGGCTATTAATGAATGCCATTTGAATGTAGTATGGGTTTATAAATTGGCAATGCTAAAGGATGAATAAAAGTGTTGGTAAGGCAAGACTTTTTGACTGTCAAATTAAGATGCTTGTAAAAAAATTGATGAAATAATAGTTTTGACTTTTGATTTTTTTTTCTTGACTTTTATCACCATTTGAAAATTTAAATTAAAAACTATACCACAGTATTATCTATTGTCAAAGCAAGCTAACAGAAAATATACAATACTGTTTTGTCCAAGCTAGTTAAATACATATCAAATTAAAAATTCCATTGTTAGAGCTAGCTTACAGTACGAACAGCATGTTTTCAGCAAGCTTAAATGTACAGATAAGAAATAAACTACCGGCAGGTACAAATGCATGCGTGTTGTTTAAGCTACCTGTAAGGAGCCAGCTACTGGATATGCATGTTTGCTATTAATTTTTGCATGAGTTTTCCCCCCAAAAGGAATCATGATTTGAGCATGGGCTATATGTTTATGTAAAGATTCTGTATTGGTTCTTTCTCTTCTAAATGAGATATAAACTTTCCACTTTGATGCACACGTACTTCAACTTGTTGATGGTGGTGGTGGATATTTGACAATATATTAAGATTATGGTCACTGGATCATTTAAGGTGTTTGTAGATACTTGTACAATGTGTTTATACTCCCTGCAACATTTTTTTTTATTATTATTTATTTATTTGGGTTTGTAACCATGTTTATCTGTATTAGAAATGGGTTGTCTGCCCTTCTGTCTGTTATTTTCACTTCTTTTCCAAAGGACTTCTTTGATTTTAAAGGCCCAATATACGTAACTTTCGGCAAAACTTGAAGCGAAAATCAAGTCTAATAACTTATTATATTTATAGATTTAGTTAAGATTAACTGATATCAGCAATATTCAAGATGAATTATTTCGCAGTTACCGGTACAGCAGCAGTTGAAACACGCTATTTGTAAACACGCGTCCATTTCGAACCGTCTTTTACCTTCGGTTTGTTGTTGAAGTGGGCCCCACCTGAATTATTTTCAACATTTTGGATTTTTTTGTCAAGAGTTTCTTTTTAGTTACCGCTCAGGTTTACTTCCTTTTAGGCTTATTTTTGCATGGTTATCAACTGGATTTTTTTTCAGAATTTTTCAGAATCACTCAAAATTTCCCTGAAGTTACGTATATTGGGCCTTTAATGTTACTTGGTGATACAGAACCTATACATGGATAGAATGTAACAAAAGACTATATTGGTGTTACCAACCCAATATTGGAGATATACTTATTTGCTTATATAGACTGCAACAATTTGAATTGCACTGGGTAATAAATGAAACTTGATCATGCACTGAATAATAAGTGAAACTTGATCATGCACTGAGTAATAAGTGAAACTTGATCATACACTGAGTGATAAATGAAACTTGATCAGCTAAAGTCACCTTTGGATTTTTTCTCCTTTGTTTAAAAGAACAGCATTAATTTAGTAATGCTTTGTGTACAGAACACTTTCATCAAGGCCAAAATGGATTGGAATCTTTTTTTATATATTGTAGTTGTCTCCCCTATCTACGAAGTTATGCCCCTTTGTTTAAAAGCATTTCAGAAAGTATGATTCCTTCTTTTTTTGCCCACCATAAAATGGTCGGGGCATATAGTGTTGCCCTAAGCTGTCAATCCAACATCATTTTATTTCTGTTCATTAAAATTTACTCTTAAATGGATGAAGATTTTGATTGTTGAACTGTAATTTAATATGTAGTTGTATGATTATAAAATGCTTGACATAATTTGATTAAGTGGAGATCCACCTGTTTTTCAGAGTTATGGCCATATATTTAACTAAATTACAGTCAAACCTGGATTAATTGAACTTCGATGATTCATATTTCTCGATGTGTCGAACTTTTGGCAAGGTCCGATTTTTTTCATTATATAACACTATTGATTTACTTTTCATGAATCAAACTTCTATGAATTGAATTTTTTGCTGTATCGAAGTTTCAATCTAACCTGTTTGTTATGAAAACATTGAAAAGTACAACTAATAATTTTACCTGCTTTGAAAATTAAGTTGACAAACAAAAAAATCTTACAAGATTACCACGTTACGAAAATTACAGTGTGTATTTTAGTATATTATTCTTTATAAATGTGAATCTACAATTTTTTAGCCTGTGTTACGTTACAATAGCACCGCATCAGTTCTTCTTATGTACAGTACATATATACATATACATGTCGATGTTCAATGTTCAATATTCATGAGTCGAAGTCCCGATGTTTTGAAGTTTTCACGACGGCCCTGCAAAGTTCGAAACTTCGAAGTTTGATTGCAATTTCAGTAAAGTTGTAGGATTGATATTGGAGAGCCTTGCCTAAGCTCTAATGGAAATATTTAAATCATTTCACTAAAAAAAAAACTCTATTTGTCAGTGGAGGCTCTTGTGACACTGACACATCTAGTTTTTTGCACAGTAGAGGTGTAATTAATCTACCATGATGAACATTTTAGTTGACCATCAATTAACACCATGTTTGTTTAGATGCTATTTAGTTTTGGTATATAGACGAAAAAAATTTTGATTTGTCGAACTAACTACGGAGAGTATTGGTAAAATAGTTTAAATTACAGCAGAAAACTGATATTGCATTGGGAGATTGTGATTATCTTCATTATTTTCTTTTTCATTTTGTGACACAAGTTGATTTTGAAAATTGCTCAACAGTGATTATGTTTAAATTCTTCATGGATGATTTTTATGAAACCTTTTTTTTTTTAAAGTGTGTCTGTAATTTTAATATCTAGTGGTCCCATATGTGGGAAATCCAACTTATTACAATAATTTCCACGAAAATGTAATACAAATTTAAGTGTGATTGAGAGGGAAGGCTGATTGTGTGGTTTTCTCTTTAAAGGCGTTTCCAGGGACAGAGAACCTCCAAAGTTGTGAGGAAAGAGCTAAAAGAACTGGAAGAACTGATGAAAGGTTTGACTGTATTTTAAAATATTAATGCTTTTCCTATACATAAGAAATAGTTTTATTGTGATATGTTCTTATTGTGGGAGGAAACAAGAGTACCCCGAAAAAACCCACGTGGTTGGGCAGGTGACCCCCCCCCCTCCATACCTGAATTTTCACGTCTGGTCGGGGTATTAAACCCCAGCTGCCTTGGTGAAAGGCAAGTGTGCTATCCATTGTGCCACTCATCCAATACTTTTATTGGTGGACAGTCAGTCATATTTACTTTCATATATATGCTGTAGTATGTGGCTTAAGATTAAGATGTTTACTAAAATATTTTTTATGTTTGTCCAAGTTCAGAGGTCATAATTTAAATGGATGATATACAATCCGTATGACCTCTTGCATAATTATGTGTAAACATTTTTTTTTTAAATTATCAGAACTTGAAATTTATTTTTCCTGTCCACAGGTATTGGGACATTGGACACGGACTGCTCCATAGTCAAGTACCAGGCCGAGATTGAGAAATATAGGATCACCCATGCTCAAACTATGGCTCTCATTCCTGAAAGGTGAGTCTTTCATACACCATTTACCCCTGAAATTTCATAATGAACTATTCCAAACCTTGAATTGGAAGAGTTTAAATGTGTCTCCAGGGGAATGAGTTAAAGATCCTGGTAAACTGCCAAAAAGTAAACCAGGACTTGAAAAGTTATTTTTAAGCATGACAAAACTATTTTGGAAAGAAATTAAACCGTTTATAATGGAACTTTTATCAAAAAGTAATTGCATGAGAATTGTCAAATACAGGGTCCTGAGAGTAAAGGGACCAATGATCATGGGATACAGATTTATCCAATCAGTGATTTTTAGTTCCCTGGCCTAGGGGAGGTAACTGTTTACAGAAAAGCTTCATTTATAGTGTTGCTTTCAGTAGGACAGGTATTCTTCATCATCAAGTGCCCCTCTGTTTGATTGTTCTGATGCTTATCAACTGTGGGTGAATTTACAAAGAAATCCTTGGTTTCATGAATAATTTCTATAAATGGAAGCCAGCAAGTATAATCGAACGTAGGTTTTGGACGGATGATTTGTGTCCCTCTCTGCATATAACTTCTTTTTAATTTCTAAACAAATAAGAATATCATGCTAATCTGGGCATAGTTTAACTTATATGTTGCATGCTTGTTGAATCCTTTACATTGTATGTTAATGATAATCATGAAATCATTTGAGGCACGGTGGTATAGTGGTAGGACGCTGGGCTGGTGTTCGAAGGGTTCCGAATTTGAGTCCTGGCCACGGCAGTTGTGTTGTGTCCTTGAGCAAGATATTTCACTCCTCTTGTTCCAGCATACCCAACTGTAAATGAGTATGTGGTTGGGTAGTGCAAGAAATTGTAGAATGTTGGCTGTGAGCGCCGAAATGGCAGCACCGATTGTATACTTCCTTTGAAGTTGAGAATGATATTGGTTGGTTGCTAATTAGGCCCTATAACCCTGCACAGATAATAATTTGTGAACTGTTTTGAGATGACCTTTAAAGGCCCAATATATGTAACTTTCAGCAAAACTTTTAAAAGATTAACTGATATCAGAAATATTCAAGATTAATTCTTACGCGGTTACTGGTACAGCAGCAGTTAAATCTCGGTATTTGTAAACACACGTCCATTTCGAACTGTCTTTTACCTTCAGCTTGTTGATGAAATGGGCCCCACCTGAGTAATTTTCAATCCTTTGGATTTTTCTGTCAAGAGATTCCTGTTAGTAACCGTTCAGGTCTACTTCGTTGTTGGCTTATTTTTGCATGGTGATCAACTGGATTTTTTTCAGAATTTTTCAGAATCACGAAAAAAATTCCTGAAGTTACGTATATTGGGCCTTTAAGGTTGTGATGAAACGGTATATAAGAACCTTGATTTATTATTATTATTATTTTACTACACTAGAATGTACACATCTTTGTTATGTATTTCAGACTGCTGATAACTCCAAGACCTGCCGATACAGTAAGTTGTTTTTTCCATCTAACTCATTCACCCCTGAAAACATATTTGAACTCTACCAAGTCAAAGGTTGGAATAATTCATTTTGAAACTTCAGGGATGAATAAGTTTGTGTAAATTTTTATTTAAATTTCAACGAATTATCAAAAAACAATAAAATTAGATAAGAATGTATAACTTTCATAGATTTTAATGTCTGAATTTTTGTCGCTCCTTTCAGTTTGGAATTCGTGAATTCTGTAAGGAGCATGACGTCATCATGCATCAAATCAAAGAACAACACCAGCTTTGTCTGGAGGAGCTCGCCACACTGGAAGTTGATGCTGGCATCGAGAGCGAGAGGAAATACTTCAAACATCAAGTTCATCTGCCACGCTCTGACGAGAGTGTTGTAAGTGAAGATATGTAATATTACCGTGGATGACAGACTGATGAACAACAGCTGAAACTTCAGTTGATATACAGGCCTCAGTTTCTTTAATGTTCCTTTACTTAAGAAAATTTCCTAACTTAAAAATCTTGGGCCCTGTTTTCATCAACATTCCTTAACTTAAGGAAACTTCTTAACTTAAAAATCTCCATAGGAAAGCATTACAGAAGTTAAGGGGAAAATCCTTAGTTAAGGAACTTTCCTTAAATTCTGTAATGCTTTCCTATGGAGAATTTTAAGTTAAGGAATTTCTTTAAGTTAAGGAACATTGATGAAACCGGGGCCAGGACGAAAGTATTACAGAATTTTAGGAAAGTTTTTTAACTTAAAATTGTTCACTTAACTTCTGTAATGCTTTTCTATAGAGATTGTGAAGTTAAGGGAATTCCATAAGTTATAGAACGTTCATGAAACTCGGGGCCAGGTTGAAAAAAAAATGTATTTAAAGACTTATGTGAATTTTGTGTTTTTTTAAATTGCTCAATTATTTACCAGTTCAGCAGTGATTGGCCTAGCTTTAAACACTTGTTTGATTTACACTTTGAATATTTATATATTGATGAAATAGTACCCGATATGTGACATAATATCGCAGTTCAGTTACACTAGTCAGTTAGTTTAATATGTAAAATGTTGATAATTTTGTTGTTAAATTTTATCAAGATTAAACTTGGATCATTACAATATATGCAAGTACATGTATGCAATTAAGTATGTAAGTATTTTTGGTTAAGAGGGTTAAGAAGTTGGACGCATTGTATATGGATCCTTTGAATGAAATGTATACTGAAGTATTTTTATATGGACATTCTTTTAATTAACTAATGAATTAAAATCAATAGTTACGGTACAAACTTGAAGCATACCCTGTACTACAAAGGCAATATATCTTCACATGAAACTCACATAAATTCTTTCATACGAATTTCAAGTGACATATGCTAACAAAATTCACATGAAGGAATTCATGTGAATTCCATGTGAAAAAAAAATTAATGTGAATTTCACTTGAAATTTATCCATGTGAATTTCTTGTAAAAGTTTTTTTTCACATGAAATTCATTTCATGTGAAGAAAACATGGCTGAATAACCCTGCATATATAAAGTGACAAAATGTGCCTTCTGAAAAATATTTGTATACTCTGTAATAGGAAGTTGTATATTAAAAGTCAAACTCTCGCCTGTTTACTGATAAACCTTTGAAATCTCCCAACACTGATTTCACCTTTCACCTGAACTGTCTATATATTCTGATACATGTTGTTTATAACCTTGTTGTGAAGAGCAAAACAGTTAAACAGCACCAATATTTTCCTGGTATTTAAGATCTCAGTATTAATTCTTTCTAACCAAAATAATCAATATTTACATTTGTTACATGTATTTTCACACCAACAGTAAGTATTATACATCAGTATTTGCTAGTCAGTATAGCTTTAACTTCTACAGTGCAACTCAGTAGGGAGCTGCATGGCTAGGGTACTTATATCTCTCAGTGGATAACTACATATTGTGTATAAGAAGATTTGTAAAAGGAAATTTTAAGTTTGCCGGTAACTATTAATTATTTGTATCCTTCATATGATATTGGCCTATCTCAAAGTGTTATCTCCCTTGTTTGCCATATCATGACTACATTGGGAAATGTTTTTGAAACAAATTTGCGCCATGTAATAATGATGTCATATTGGGAATTAAGTCATCCGATTATCACATGTTTCCAAATCATCACAAAAACACTTCCCAGAAGTCCAACTTGTATCCACCATTGTGGCCCATCCAGGGAAATAACGGCACTTTAGGACTTTAGGCCTATATCCGATCACCTTACGCATATCAATGAAAGCTGTATGTGTTTGTCCCTTTGCAGACACCTTTTTATCATGTTTGTTCCTCTAGTGAACCCTGATATACATTTATAGATATAAAAAGTATTCTCCTTGTCTGTAATTGTCCCCCGCTTCCGGAGGAACGGGGGATATTGATTTGGGTTTGTCCGTCCGTCCCTCTGTCCGTCCCTCCGTCCGTCCCTCTGTCTGTCTGTCACACTTCGTTTCCGTGCTCTATCTTTTGAAGGAATAATCCGATTTTCATTAAACTTGGTCAGGATACTTATCATCCAAGTACCTCGGATGAGTTCGATTTTCGTGAAATTCCGCGCATATTTTATGGAGTTATCCCCCTTTTATCACCAAATATAGGCATCATGTACAAAATGCCATAACTCTTATGTTTTTTATTTAATTCACTTTAAATTCTGTAGAATATTATATAAGGTAATGATGTTTAACATATATTACGGGTTTGGATGTCGTATCTCAACTTTCTTTGGAATCCGACAGAGTTTTGTCCCTTTCATTGCCAAATGAAAGCATTATGTACAAAAAATTGCTTTCCGTGCTCTATCTTTTGAAGGAATAATTCGATTTTCATCAAACTTGTTGAGGATACTTATTATTCAAGTATCTCGAATGAGTTCGATTTTCGTGAAATTCCGCGCGTATTTTACGGAGTTATCCCCCTTTTTATCATGAAATATAGGCATCATGTACAAAATGCCAGAACTCTACGCACATGATGTTTCCCCCCAAGTGGCCCTGAAGCGGGGGACATAAATTCCACGAATTAGCTTGTTCTCTTAATTCCAGGGTTCTGCTGTGATATATTTATCTTCTTTTGGCTCTTTGGAATAAATGACTTGACAAAATTGAAGGCTCTTTGTTAGCCATTTGAGTGGTTTTACATTTTAGGTATAAATATCTTACCCGCTGTAAGATTGAAACCTGTCCGCTGAAGGCTACAAATTCAACTTCAGATTCAGTCAATATTTACATTTACACAATCACATTTTTTCTTTGATTTGCATCAGATCTATAGAGTTTATCAGCTAGTCTTAAATGTACTTCTATAATTTTGTTTTCCATAAAATGGCATGTAAAGCAGCCTTTGAATTTGTGGTGACGTGAAATTCGAAGGATGCAGAAAACACTATCTTTACTTTTATACCATTATACCAAATGAATGTGAGATAGCATATGCGTGGAAATTAAATTTGTGTATAACATAGAGGTATTAGAGCCAGCTTCAATGCTAAGTTTTTTTACATTTCAGTTTTTTCACTCATTCACCCCTAAAGACACATTTGAACTCTTCCAATTAAGAAGATGGAATAGTCCATTATGAAATTTCAGGGGTGAATGAGTTAGAAGTTATACTTTTACAGTATGTACATATCAAGAACAGAACCTTTTGATTTTGAGGATGAATGTTGTTCTAGGTAAGTCTGTTTATTCTTATATCTTCTTTAATACTTATATTTAATGGTGAATGTGTATGCCTGGAATTAAGCACTTGTTATCATATGACCCTTGATCCAAGGTTTATGGCAATTTGATGTCAGTGTCCAAAACCATTTATTTTTTGTTGTTGTTTACCTTTGGCCTAATTATCTGAACATGTTAATAGATATCATGAATCTCAATATGAATATATACCTAAGTAGGTACATGTAATATGTCATACCTATAAAGTTTTCATCAATGAAACTAGGGTCATGATTGACCATAATACAAGACAAGCATGAAAACTGATGGTTAACAGGTAGTTACTTTGTTGTCGTAATCAGTTTTCAAAGACATCAGAATCAGTTAGAAATTGCATTTAGATTGGCATATGTTTTTTTCTCCCACACTTCACAGATTCATTCCAATTTTTGCTAGGGAAAAGATAAACCTGTCTTTCACTGGGGTAGGGAAAAGACAGCTCACATGTGCTGATTGTGACATCATGATCATAGTGGCATCATCACTTTATGCAGTGTAACCAGAGTAACTTCACCAATTTTGTCACACATTGCATCCACCATTGATGATGGCGTGATGCACTGAGTTCATTTTTTTGCTTATTTTATGTAGGGAAGTGTGGGAGAAAAATAATCAATCGCCCCTGTATGATGTAGACAGAGCAATATCAACCCTCGGGCCAATTAAGATTTATGAATTTTATCAAATTCATAAATCATGAATTTTATAAAATTCATAAATCTTACCCTCGGGTTGAGATTTCTCGGTCGACATTAAACAGGGTTGATAGATTCTATTACTCTTATGTACTGGTTTGTCTTAGTTATTTAAGGAGCATTTAAGCTTTACATAACTCAGTTAATTTTAAGCAATTTCAATGATGAGATAAGCAGTGCTAATGCAAGATATTTCAAAATATATACCCTTTACACTGTATTTACATTTTCAGGCTAATTAATGGCATGCATGCATCTTGATTTTAAGTGGTTAGGTTAGCTCCAAATTAGCATGCACATCTAGTCTATAAATAGAAAAGAGTATCACTGCAGTGCTAGAAGACTTTATACAGGATAATTATGGTGGGAAAATTAATTTTCACTAGTTTTAATCTCATATTGCGACCTTCAAACTAAATATGGTAACAAAATGTCCTGTTTAAGAATAGATAGTTCTAAATATCTGTCTTTTCATCCATGTTGACTATACTTGGCTGGTACTGTGTGTATGGACTATACATGTATGGTAAAATTTGTGGTAAAAAAAAATATGACTGTGCAAGATTAGTGGATTATCTCCCCTTGTAGTGCAAGATCACAACTGTAGATCTAGACATTCTTATAGATTATAGAAATAGAACAAGTACAGAATATACTTTGAATGAGTTAGATTAAACTCTGGATACGTCTGAGATTTTCCTTAATTAATATAGAAACAATTGAGCAAATTATTGAAAAAAGGAACAATGTATACTACATGTATGAAGAAAAATGGTTAATCACCAATGCAAATGAACGGTACTTTTGTACATTACTTATAAGTGTTGTGACATTTTATTTAGAAATTAAAGAAAGATATGTTTATGTGATGTTTATATATAAACTGTAGAAAATTTGATTTTTATATCTTTATTTAATTTGATTGTTTCTCACCAGTATGACAGAAGTAGAGGAATTGTGTGTGGACGTGTGTGTGTGTATTGCCTATATGGTTAATGGTGCTTTAATGTTAGTAGCAAAGGAATAATTTAAGATAAACTAAGTTTTTATGTACGTTTTAGTATGACTGCATGGTTTGATTCCTGTGTGTATAGCCCTGTGGGTTATGCTAGATGTATTCTCCATTATACCATTGCTACATGTAGGAATAACAGATTTATATTGACAAGTACATGTTAAGTTACAAATAAACGACATTGATAATCGTTTGTACATGAGTATTGTAACAAAATCAAGATATGAAATACTGTGTAAAAAGAAAAAAAGAGCTGTCTCAAATGTGTTTAACAGACACCATGATCTCCTATATAGTCAGGTTGTTTTCAAAGTTCACAGTAGATATCAGACATTTAATAACTACCATATATATTGATATTTTTTGACATTAGAATGTCAAGTGAAAATTTAAGTCATTTTTTGCTATGTAGGACTGATGGCTGGTCTTACAAATAACAGAATTTCAGGAGTCTTCCTATTCGTTTCTATAGAGGTACGGTGGCTGCATGAACAGTAAAGGTGCTCTTTTTAAACATGAAACAAAAAATCATGTTTCCCTACAAAACAGTATTTAGCATATTGTACATTGAAGTATTTTAAGAACAATTTATTTTATGTTAAAGGCCCAATATACGTAACTTCAGGAAAATATTCGTTAATCTGAAAAAAATCTGAAAAAAAAAATCCAGTTGATAGCCATGCAAAAATAAGCCTAAAACGAATTAAAGCTGAGCGGTAACTAGCGAGAAACTCCTGATAGAAAAATCAAAAGAATTGAAAATCATTCAGATGGGGCCCACTTCAACAACAAACCGAAGGTAGAACACGGTTCGAAATGGACGTGTGTTTACAAATAGCGTGTTTCAACTGCTGCTGTACCGGTAACCGCGAAAGAATTTATCTTGAATATTGCTGATATCAGTTAATCTTAACTAAATCTATAAATATAATAAGTTTATTAGACTTAATTTTCGCTTCAAGTTTTACCGAAAGTTACGTATATTGGGCCTTTAAATAGTGATGAAAGTGATCTGCTAAAAAAAATTATAGAATGTACTCATGTTAATTACCTTATAAAACTATTAAACATGTTATTAATATTATAGTTTTAAATTTTCAGGTAAAAGAAGTTTTTTTTTTTTTCCATAAAGTAATACTCGTTTAAAAAGGACAATCTTCCATTGATTAAAGTGTATTTTATACTTTGGCTTGTTATGTAACAAATCATTCAGTTTAAAGAATGATATACATAAAATATTGTGTTATTACATGTACCACTGCTTTTAAACATTTTCTAAATTGAAGGCTCAGTTCTCTAGTTTATGCTTATGACTGAAGGGTTAAGGGTTCGAGTCAGATCACAACATTTTGTTGTATATTTGAAAAAGACTCTTTACTTTTGTTCTAGTCTACTCAGCTGTAAATAAGTATATGGTTTGGCAGTGCTGGAATTGTCAAATACTCACGGTGAATGCCGAAATGGCAGCACCAGTTCTTAGATTATAATGCTCCCCGGAGAGTTGTAAAAAAATATTGGCGGCTGGTTGCAAAGGCCCTATTTAAACCAGTACATGTAACAACCATTAATACTTATTTGTGAACCACTATGAGATAATACCTATGAGACTAGGTTGTGATAAACTGGTTTATACAAGACACTCCAAGTTATTATTATATTGTAACGATTCTTAAATGTTTTAAAAGTCAGATCTGATAATTGTTGATTTTGGGCTGACATTGTAGTGTTGTATTGTGCTTCGTTGTTATTTACATGGCAGCTAGCTATAGAAATATGTTTGTTACTGGTAGTATTAATTGTCCAGATGATTAGTTCCAGTTCCGTCCTGATTTACAGGACGATCCATGATGAAGCTTGATCTCTGAAATTGACATTTCTAATAAGTTATAACTAACAGAAAGATTAGAACAAAAATAACTTACAATTGTTTTCTCGTGTATATAATTTATCATGAGAGCAAGTTTTAAGGGACATAACTTTTAAACACAGGTAGTTAATAAGTACTACTGTAAATCAACTGTTTTCCCGTGCAATTTATTTTCGCGTATTTTGCGGTTGATTAAAATTCAGGGAATTTAATCGCCTTGAAAAAGTTTCAAATAGAGGTATGCCAACTACAAGAGTACTGTACTTTATTGTACATAGGATCTATGACTATTTATCTATTTATAGCAAAATCATATCACCACTAAATAGTCGTCTCATATGAAAATGCGAAATTAAGTCGCCGCGAAAATAAGTTGGTTTACAGTAATTTTATTACCTGGTAATATGCAGAGAAGTGCTTTTGATAGATGTTAAAGTTGGCATATTCAGTATATTGTAGAAAAAAATTTCCCACCAGCATTTTCTTAGGTTAATGTTATATTGGAGTAAAGGTCGGCCTAGTAACATGTGTGTTCAATACATGTGTGATGAGCATAATAATAGCGTGTAGAAATGGTGAACTTTAATTTTGTTACTAATTTGCTTTTAGAATAAAGCTATGAAACATTGTCATTTGTCTTCAATTATTTTCTGTTATATTCTAAATGGGATGCAAAATATATAGTGTACATACATAGTTATTTTGTTCTTTTGTTGTTACAAAAGAATGTTGCCAATAATGAAAATATGCCCCTTTTTTGTTAATACAAAGATTGCGAACACACACATGTGCTGCACCTTTTAAAGGCCCAATATACGTAACTTCAGGGAAATTTTCGTGATTCTGAAAAAATTCCTGTTGATAACCATGCAAAAATAAGCCTAAAACGAAGTAAACATGAGCGGTAACTAACAAGAAACTCTTGACAAAAAAATCGAAAGAATTGAAAATAATTCAGGTGGGGCCCACTTCAACAACAAACCGAAGGTAGAAGACGGTTCGAAATGGACGCGTGTTTACAAATAGCGTGTTTCAACTGCTGCTGTACCGGTAACCACGAAAGAATTCATCTTGAATATTGCTGATGTCAGTTAATCTGAACTAAATCTATAAATATGATAAGTTATTAGGCTTGTTTTTCTCTTCAACTTTTGCCGAAAGTTACGTATATTGGGCCTTTAAATTTAGGTATAGATACAGTATGCCGAAAAAATGAATTAAACTGCACCAAACAGCTGTTTCGTCCTCCTGGGACTCTTCAGTGATACTAGGGGGTAAAAGGTGGTAATCCAATCAATGTTCACATTAGATGTCACACACATCCTCAATATCCAGGTGTTATGTATGCTAACCTACACACCTGGTATATGTCGTAGCAAAATTGAAGGCACAAAGATCTTAATTAAAAAGGACAGACACCCTTCTTCAAAGCCTTTTAGTTTTACCATTAGTGAACTTGAGATTCTTTGAGATGGAACTGGTCTTCATGTCCCATCAACAACTTGGTGCGCACATAGTACACAGCCTTCAGTTTTGCCATAACATATTCCAGGGGTGGAGAGAGCATTGTATAATTAACCCCTTGATATCGTAGATGCCACACACACAATGTTCCTCCCTTTCCAGTCGTCAGGAATTGGGGGGGGGGGGGGGGGGGGGGGGTCAAATATGTTAAAACCTTCAAACCACACATCCTGAAATACCAAGAGTCCTAGAGACATGATATTTTACTGGTAGCTTTCTTGGAAGTTCTAAGTTTGCAAAATCACTTTGACCTACTTTAAAGGTCACAGGGTCAAATATCAAATATGTGAAAACCTTCAAACGACCCTTTCTGAAATACTGAAAGGTCAAATTTGGCTGGTTGTTTTCTTGGAAGGAGCTCGAGCCAAACAAAGTTGTTGAAAAAAACTACTTCGACATACATTAAAGGTCACAGGGGTCAAATAAGTCAAAACCTTCAAACAACTTCTTCTGAAATACAGAAAGCCATGAGTAGAGATTTGTCTGGTAGCTTCCTTGAAGTGTGACTGTATAAACTGTCTCTTTCAGATAGTTGTCTACATATTGCAAGTTTCATGTAACTTGAATGAATTAAATATAAATTACTTTCACTCCTTTTTTTTTTTTTTGCTTACTGTAACCAACAGAGTGAACATTATGCAAGTTTGGTGAAGCATGACTACAGTAAGTCGTATATACAGTTACGTGCCATAAGTCTTTCAATTTTTTTTATTTTGCTATATATTCTTTGTATTTCCAACTTTTTTCAATGAATTTTCCTGACTTCGTTTCGGGATCATTTTTAATGAAATTTTGTGTACTTATAGAAAATTGTTTCCTGTTTCATCTCATAATATTTTCACTGTTTTCCGTTATGAATAATTAGAGAAATCATAATTCATTTACAACATCCAATTTTCGAGACGCCATTTTGACGTCATTTTGGTAACGTTATATAGAGAAATGGCGTCACACGGAAATTAGCAGTGTAGATAATTCTGTAAAGCTCCATAAATACACAACGGAAAATTAGATAAATATTATGAGAGGAAACCTTGTATATTTCTGTACCAAATGACAAAAAATTGTCAAAATCCATCCATTAACGAAGTCAGGAAAATTCATTGAAAAAAGTTGGAAATACAAAGAATACATAGCAAAATAAAAAAAAAATTGAAAGACTTACAGTACAGTATGGCACGTAACTGTATATAGTCTACATAATGTAGACTACCGGAGATTTCCTTCAATAAATGACTATGACCTTCTTGCGAGGCCAATATATATAAAAGAACTATTTGAATAACCATGTTGTCAAAACTACTCTGTTGGTATTACACGTTTTATTTGTATCGTTAGACTTTTTTTTACTTCGAATTAAGTGAGGGAAATTAGTTAGGTTATGGTTTAAGGGTATCTGACAGTTATCTCCCTTTACCGGAAGTTCAACTGACAATCAACACCATGCGATTGGAGGTCGGACACACCGATGCATGTACATGTAAGTATATGCGTAGCATACCTGTTGAGCCTCCTGAAAATTACCTGATTCTTCTGATTTCATTGGTACTCCTCCTATACGTTAAAGAATGATATTCATGTACCTACGTTGTCATATCTAACACTGTGCCAGTACTGGCAGTAGGCCTCACAGACACCGGTGACACATGCACAGGTGCTTGTGGACATGAATGTGATTATTTTTTCATTGAATGTAGAAGGTAATATACATATACGATGTTTCTTAATAATATAATGCTAAAATTATTAAGTTTACAATAACAACCAATGCAGAGTAGCCTTAGGTTTATATAAAGCCACTCTGCATAGGTTGTAATTGTAAACTTAATAATTTTAGCATTATATATTATTAATACTGTATCTCATATGTGATAGGTATATATAGGTTCTGACTAGCTGATCCGCAAAATAATTTTAGCATATCATAGAGTCAGAACCCTTTTGACCAAATGTACTAAAATGGGGAAATGTCTGATCCTGCCCCAGTAAGATCCGGGGTCCCCCAAGGCTCGGTCCTCGGGCCGAGTCTTTTCTTATATTACATTAATGACATAGTTGAGGGTATTTCATCTTCCATCAGACTCTTTGCAGATGACACCATCATGTATCTGGCTGTAACATCACAGAGAGAAGCCCACATCCTGCAAAGAGATCTTGATAAACTTGCCCTTTGGGAGACAAAATGGAAAATGGCTTTCCACCCAGAAAAATGCCAAGTCCTCTCTGTCACGAGAAATAGACACTCCATCCGTCATCCATATATGCTCCATGGTCAAGAATTGGAACATGTGACAGCAGCAAAATATCTTGGGGTCACCATTAGGTCCGATCTGAAGTGGGACACACACATAGATAACATTAGTAAAAAAGCCAATTCTACCCTAGGCTTCCTGAGGCGCAATTTTAAAATTTCATCTAGCTCCATCAAACAAAAGGCCTATAAGTCTCTGGTCCGCCCTCAGGTTGAATACGCCAGTCCGGTGTGGGACCCCTATTTGAAAAAGGACAAGGACAAGCTTGAGATGGTCCAGCGCAGGGCTGCCCGTTTTGTTGCCAACCGCTACCGTAACACCTCCAGCGTTGGCAACATGTTAGACCATCTAAAATGGCGCAGCCTTGCAGATCGCAGGAAAGACGCTAGACTGGTCTTACTGTATAAAGTCCACCATGGAAAGGTTGCCATTACATCCAAACATCTAGCTCCTACCACCAGACAAACCAGACATAGTCACCATCTTTCTTTTCAAACCATTTCGTGCAGGACGTCTGTTAGGAAAGAATCCTTCTTTCCTCGGACAATCACTGATTGGAACAACCTCCCCTCCAAAATTGTTTCTTCTGACTCTCTCTCTTCATTCAAATCCGCCATATCTGACCATCATTATTAATTCTGTTCTCTCCCTTTCATAGCGCCACATCCAATCCATTTGACATAACCTTCACTATGTTGAAGTAGGTCAGTAATAGGTAGAAGTAGAAGTAGACTAGCCTCGTCTCTTCTTCTTCTTCTTTTAAGGTACACCCTCCATCAAAAATGATGATTACGGGTAAGGGTTGTTTGTGCTGGACGCTATTAAAAAAAAGTGAGGAAATTGTTATTTACAGTGAGGGGGTGGATGGGTGTAACTGTTTATTTTTTGAGCTATAAGATAAAAAAACTTTGTGAGTTTAGGGTGTTGGTGTGTGTTTGAGATGGACAAGGGCTGCGTTGTGTATATGTGCCTTGAAGATCTCTAGTGTAGGGCATTGTACTGCTGCCACCGGGAGGAGGTTCCATTGTGTTATTGTGTGTGGTGTGGGAAGAAGGAGTATTTGTATGTGTCCTTGGTGGCAAACATGTACATGTACACCTATAGTCTATATATACATTAAATATAAATTATATTATACATTGTAGATGTTTGGCAGGGGTTTTCAAATTTGGTAAAACCCGAGGCTTTGCCGAGGGTTTTGCCAAATTTGAAAATCCCGAGGGTGGAATTTCCCTATCTTACACCTCTGGTCATGAAAGAGTTTTTTCTCTCATTTCAACTACCTGAATAAGCTCAAAAACCATGAAAATACTTTTGACTGGCCACCATTTTGAAAATATCAAATTTTTCCTTGAATTTTTTTGACGAAAACAAATGATACAGCGAGATCGAGCATACCCCATATTTGCAAACATAGTTTGCACAGAAAAAATAATCTCAGCTTTCTAATGTACACAGTTAAAATATCGTGAAAGGTTTTAATTTCATCACGTCGCCATTTTTCTTTTTTCGGCATCAGATGTTACCGAACTTGTGACGTCACGACATTGTTGCGCCATTGTGACGTCACGCGGTGGCTGTAATGCATGGGTAGGGGTGTAATACAACCACAGCGATCATATGTGTATTCCCCTAGACAGGCCAGTATTACACACCTAGACATGAGAGAAATTGTGTATAATATATAGACTAGTATTTTATAATATATATATTTGGGTGTCCAGCACCTGCATATGCACTGACTGTCCATTTAGCACAATAAATCCCTCATAAAAAGATAATACATTTGTAATTCATTCTCGTATAATGAGCCAAATACTTTTTAAGAATAATTCATTTTTACCACACACTGATATAGTCTAATTCTGTGAATGTTTTTACCATAAGAGGATTTTTTGAGGTCTTATGTCGAGTACAAACAGACAAATGACAAAAAAACAGATTAGAAGATGTTGGCAATAACCAATATGACATAAATGTGTATAGTTTAGTGTAGATCCATACAAGTTTGTGTAGTAAACTTGATAGGGTCGATCATCGACAATCAGGTGTCGCTCAACAGGTAAAAATACTAAAGCATAAACTTCGCAGGACTATATCATCAGATATAAAATAGCTAATTTGATTCTTCTTTTTTATTCTACAGGACGAGACAATTTTTTAAAGTAAAGAACCACTTATAATATATACTGGTCAAGATGCTGTGTTCTAGGACTATTTCCTGCTGCTCATACAGAAATGTGTGTGTGATGATGTCATCGAGATTATCATCCTTCAGGGTTTCCAAATCAAACTTATCATCAGGTGTCACCTCGGAAATATGTGTTGTACCAAAGGAGAGGAAAGTCTTTACAGAAAGATTTCTACAGCATGCAAAGTACTTTTCAACTGGAACAAAGCCAATATCACTTTCTAATAATATTCTTCCGGCAAAGCCACATGACATTGAAGGTGAGGAATTCAAAACAATATATAGACATCCCAATATTGCAATTTTTGCATTGATATCGAAGATCAAGTCTGTGTTTTATGCCGTTGCCGTCGGTGATATTGTGTATGGCTTTTTGACCTTTCAGTCTCCCAATATGAACCCGACAATATATGTCACAGGATTTGTTTTAACAATGATGGCTACGATAGGTATAACTGTTTACAGTCAGTATGTGTCTAGAATTGTGGGAATTATACGAGTCAATGACAAAACACAGAAAGTGAAAGTTTCACACCTTACATTTATGGGATCGAGAAAGGATATATATCTGGATGCTGAAGATATTGTGCCCTTGTTAGAAATAGCCTACACTGATGACAACAAAGTGCCTTTCCTTACAAGAGATGACACTGTCAATCTATATATGTCCTTTGTCAAGGGCGCAGTCCTAGACCATGACAGGTTTTACAAACTCTTTCGCTAAAATGACTGGAATAAATTGATAATTGTGCCGTGAGCTGTGTGTGTGTGTGTTTTTTATCCTCGTATTTGAATGCCCAACTGTTTCTAGAATATTGAATACAACATCTATTGTCAATAATTCAGTGTAAATATGTATACTTGATAATAATACTACGACTACAAGTGCTGCTCTAAAAAAAAATAGTTTAAATGTCACTTTGTGTATATATTAAAGTACTTAGCAAATAATAGAATCTTGTCTGAATGCAACTGTAGTTATATATTTAAACACTTTATTAATATAAATTCAACAGTTGTCTGCTTTGAAAGTAAAGCTGGTGATGTGAATATCTCTTAATGTTGGAATCATCATGGACTCTTGAAATAATTTCTTCTGATCACCAGTATCTTTACTAGAACTTTGTTTAAATACCACTTTCTTAATACTATGCTGAGTAAGATTCATCCATCTGGTTTGTATAATGAATACAATGTTTATTTTGAAAATAAGTTTTCAATTCTTGTTTGTGTTTAAACTTACTTAGTGTAATAGGATGAGGAAAAGTGATAAAGATAGTGCCTTCGCTGGGGCTCGAACCCGCGACCCTTGCCTCTCCTGCCCGATGCTCTACCAACTGAGCTAAAGGGAAATTCCCTACAGCTCACGCTTGTAAGGCAACCTAATCAGTGCACATCTTTTACACTTAGCATTCCCGTTGGGACTACTTGTACTAGATTCATTTGAAAAATTGCTTTCATGATTAGAATTATTGCGTGTTTGAGTACCGAAATGAGGAATGTATAGTGTTGCAGCCTCCATCCTGTGTCTTTTCAACTTTTCCTTTTATAAACCGTGAATCTAATTTCAAGATCAAACAATTTCATATTCATGAATTACGTAAAAGTGTGTGGGTGGGGGGGGGGGGGGGGGGTAGCAAATTCTTGAAAAATCCTTCTCCTTTTGTAGGAATGTAGGAATTCGTTTCATATTTGATTTTAAACATCCTTGAGTGAATGGGATTCAATTTGGTATAAATGTAGGTCTGACCCTTAAGGGTCTGAGGAATGGGGTCAAATGGGGAAAAGAAGCAAATTCTTCTTTAAAACTTCTTCTTTCCTTAGGAATGGAAGGTTTTATTCCAAATTTGGTAAAAAAAAACATGCTTGGATGAAGGGAAACCAAATTTGAATAACAGCAGTCTTGAATATATATGTATATATTTTAAGACATTTGAACCCTATGCCCTTGGCAGTATGTCTTGGTCATTCATTTGAACAAACTTGGTAGTCTGTCATCCATCATGCTACAGCTGTACCAGCAATTTATCAATAACTTTGGCCTTTTAGTTACCGAGAAGAAGTAGTTCGAAGAGTTTTGATACATTTGAAACCTGTGACATTGAAAGTTGGTTAATATCATTCATTTGAACAAACTTGAAAGCACTTAATCTCAGCATGCTACGGGTCAAATATTAGCACCTCAGGCCTTCCGGTTATTCAGAAGACGTTTCTGGAAGATTTGAAGATATTTGTCACCTGTTACCTTGAAAGTATGTCAAGGTCATTCATTTGAACAAACTTGGTAGCTCGTCATAACGGCATGCTACCAGCCAATTATCAGTACCCTACATGTATGTCTTTTAGTTACTCAGAAGAAGTTGTTAGTTTTTTGCTTTAAAAAAATTAATACATTTGACCCCTGTGACCTTGAAAGTGTATCAATGTCATCCATTTGAACAACTTGCATTGGTAGCCCTCCATCCTAGCATGCTACAGGACAAATATCAGTAGCCTGGGGCTTTCAAGTTGTTTGAATATTCAAAAAAAAAATTACTCATTTGACCTTGAAATAAACCAAGGTCATTCATTTTAACAAACTTGGTAGCCCTTCATTCAAGCATGCTTCGTGCATAATATCAGTACCATGTGCCTTTTGGTTGATTATAAGCGACGGACTTAAAATCCTTTAAATTTCTCAGCTTTCACCAGTGATGAATGCTGTTTTAACTAAAAGTATGTTATCTAATCTACTTTTTCGGTTGTCCTTAACCTCTTGAAATGTGAACAGTAGGTGAATGACACTTAGAACCAGTTCATTTTGGGTAAGAGTCCTACCAAATTATACTCGAATTTACCGATACTGTACATTCTCTGTGACCATGGGCCTCTTGTTTCAATGAATTACATTGACATTATCGTGAAATTAGCCAGTAGTATGTGCTAATAATTACCATATGGAGTATTTATGGAACGCTAGAATTATTTATAATTATATTCTGTGATTTGGTCTTTAAATTTGGTGATTATTTATATGCGGTAGTTTTACCTTTATGTGCAGTGCGATAGTTTTATCTTTATGTGCAGTGCGGTAGTTATATCTTTATGTGTGGTGCGGTAGTTTTACCTTTATGTGTGGTGCGGTAGTTTTACCTTTATGTGTGGTGCGGTAGTTTTACCTTTATGTGCGGTGCGGTAGTTTTATTTTATATGCGGTAGTTTTACCTTATGTGCGGTAATTTTTCCTTTAGGTGCGGTGCGGTAGTTTTTCTTTTATATGCGGTAGATATGTACCATTATATTCGGAAGTTTGGTCATTATATTTGGTAGTTTGGTCATTATATTCGGTAGTTTGGTCATTATATTCGGTAGTTTGGTCATTATATTCGGTAGTTTGGTCATTATATTTGGTAGTTTGGTCATTATATTCGGTAGTTTGGTCATTACATTTGGTAGTTTGGTCATGGTATTCGGTAGTTTGGTCATTATATTAGGTAGTTTGGTCATTATATTCAGTAGTTTGGTCATTACATTTGGTAGTTTGGTCATGGTATTCGGTAGTTTGGTCATTATATTCGGTAGTTTGGTCATGATATTCGGTAGTTTGGTCATGATATTCAGTAGTTTGGTCATGATATTCGATAGTTTGGTCATGTTATTCGGTAGTTTGGTCATTATATTCGGTAGTTTGGTCATTATATTCGGTAGTTTGGTCATGATATTCAGTAGTTTGGTCATGATATTTGGTAGTTTGGTCATTATATTCGGTAGTTTGGTCATTACATTTGGTAGTTTGGTCATTATATTCGGTAGTTTGGTCATGGTATTCGGTAGTTTGGTCATTACATTTGGTAGTTTGGTCATGGTATTCGGTAGTTTGGTCATTATATTCGGTAGTTTGGTCATGGTATTCGGTTGTTTGGTCATGGTATTCGGTAGTTTGGTCATTATATTCGGTAGTTTGGTCATTATATTCGGTAGTTTGGTCATTATATTCGGTAGTTTGGTCATGGTATTCGGTAGTTTGGTCATTATATTCGGTAGTTTGGTCATTATATTCGGTAGTTTGGTCATTATATTCGGTAGTTAGGTCATTATATTTGGTAGTTTGGTCATTATAGTCGGTAGTTTGGTCATTATATTCGGTAGTTTGGTCATGGTATTCGGTAGTTTGGATATTATATTCGGTAGTTTGGTCATTATATTCGGTAGTTTGGTCATTATATTCGGTAGTTTGGTCATTACATTTGGTAGTTTGGTCATTATATTTGGTAGTTTGGTCATTATATTCGGTAGTTTGGTCATTATATTTGGTAGTTTGGTCATTATATTCGGTAGTTTGGTCATTACATTTGGTAGTTTGGTCATGGTATTCGGTAGTTTGGTCATTATATTCGGTAGTTTGGTCATGGTATTCGGTTGTTTGGTCATGGTATTCGGTAGTTTGGTCATTATATATGGTAGTTTGGTCATGGTATTCGGTAGTTTGGTCATAATATTCGATAGTTTGGTCATGGTATTCGGTAGTTTGGTCATTATATTCGGTAGTTTGGTCATTATATTCGGTAGTTTGGTCATTATATTCGGTAGTTTGGTCATGGTATTCGGTAGTTTGGTCATTATATTCGGTAGTTTGGTCATTATATTCGGTAGTTTGGTCATTATATTCGGTAGTTAGGTCATTATATTTGGTAGTTTGGTCATTATAGTCGGTAGTTTGGTCATTATATTCGGTAGTTTGGTCATTATATTCGGTAGTTTGGTCAATATATTCGATAGTTTGGTCAATATATTCGGTAGTTTGGTCATTATATTCGGTAGTTTGGTCATTATATTCGGTAGTTTGGTCATTATATTCGGTAGTTTGGTCAATATATTCGGTAGTTTGGTCATGGTATTCGGTAGTTTCGTCATTATATTCGGTAGTTTGGTCATTATATATTCGGTAGTTTGGTCATGATATTCAGTAGTTTGGTCATGATATTTGGTAGTTTGGTCATTATATTCGGTAGTTTGGTCATTACATTTGGTAGTTTGGTCATTATATTCGGTAGTTTGGTCATGGTATTCGGTAGTTTGGTCATTACATTTGGTAGTTTGGTCATGGTATTCGGTAGTTTGGTCATTACATTTGGTAGTTTGGTCATTATATTTGGTAGTTTGGTCATTATATTCGGTAGTTTGGTCATTATATTTGGTAGTTTGGTCATTATATTCGGTAGTTTGGTCATTACATTTGGTAGTTTGGTCATGGTATTCGGTAGTTTGGTCATTATATTCGGTAGTTTGGTCATGGTATTCGGTTGTTTGGTCATGGTATTCGGTAGTTTGGTCATTATATTCGGTAGTTTGGTCATTATATTCGGTAGTTTGGTCATTATATTCGGTAGTTTGGTCATGGTATTCGGTAGTTTGGTCATTATATTCGGTAGTTTGGTCATTATATTCGGTAGTTTGGTCATTATATTCGGTAGTTAGGTCATTATATTTGGTAGTTTGGTCATTATAGTCGGTAGTTTGGTCATTATATTCGGTAGTTTGGTCATGGTATTCGGTAGTTTGGATATTATATTCGGTAGTTTGGTCATTATATTCGGTAGTTTGGTCATTATATTCGGTAGTTTCGTCATTATATTCGGTAGTTTGGTCAATATATTCGGTAGTTTGGTCATGGTATTCGGTAGTTTCGTCATTATATTCGGTAGTTTCGTCATTATATATTCGGTAGTTTGGTCATGGTATTCGGTAGTTTGGTCATTATATTCGGTAGTTTGGTCATTACATTCGGTAGTTTGGTCATTATATTCCATAGTTTGGTCATTATATTCGGTAGTTTGGTCATGGTATTCGGTAGTTTGGTCATTACATTCGGTAGTTTGGTCATTATATTCGGTAGTTTGGTCAATATATTCGGTAGTTTGGTCATTACATTCGGTAGTTTGGTCATTATATTCGGTAGTTTGGTCAATATATTCGGTAGTTTGGTCATGGTATTCGGTAGTTTCGTCATTATATTCGGTAGTTTCGTCATTATATTCGGTAGTTTGGTCATTATATTCGGTTGTTTGGTCATGGTATTCGGTAGCCAAAAGTTGAAAAAAATACCACACAATAATTATAAGAACACAAAGTGGGTACATATTACGCCTTTTTCCCTCGGAAGCGGAAAAACGGTTTTATTTTCTTTAGCGTCCGAAATGTGCAGTATTTAATAACATTTTGTATTGAGCTACATTCTACAAATACTGAAAACAAGTTAAAAACTGCCACGAAAAGGTTTTTTTTGTATTTAAAAGGACAAAATTTCAATCAGAATAGGTATACAAAAATGTATATTTGTTCGAAAGGTTCTGACTTTCTGACCCGCTAAATACTTGGACGCTATAGCCGTTCTAATATTCAGCGGATCAGAGAGTCAGAACCCTTCGGACTAAATAGATACCTGTACATGCACCCTTCAATACAGTACTGTACCTGTAGATCCCGGCGGCATATTGAATTGAGTGGGAAACATAGTTCGTGTTCACCCCTAAACTTTCGACGAATGAAAACTTGTTCTGTCACATGTTCATAAATTCGCGTCACCCCTTCCTCCCGCTGTCAACACCCATGGCTGACATTTGGGTAAGTCCAGCATTTTTTCATTCCTATTGCCGACAAGTTACTTTATTGAAAAACAAGAAAGCAATAGGTGAATACTCATAGGCAGATTTTGTACTAGTATATCATTTGAAGCATACACTTTTCAATATAGTACAGTTCAGTCTTCTTACCCTGAAACGGGTTGCTCCGAACTAAGCTGGGGAATCTACTTCTAATTAAACCAATCTGTAATGATACAGAGGTACAGTGGTCACATGTTATCTTATGATACAGTGCAATATGCACGTGGTCACGTGTCATCTAGTATTCATTAGAAAGCAAAAATTCTCAAACTAGACAAAATCCATTCTGGCCTTTTTTACATTGCCAAGTGTAGCGTCTTGTGTCATCGTGTTCTCTGTATATGTCAATAAAAGTGTAACATTGAATAATTTCTAACATGCATCTTTTCTCTAGCGGCAACATTTTTAATATATCTGTAAATATACTAAATACCATCATAATCTTAAGTTGGGTTTAAAACTAGATTAAAATCCCCACAAAGTATAACTTTACAATTCTCAAAACTTTCAACAGCTCCAGAGAAGAAACTTGATAATAGAAATCTGGAATATCCTGATTTGGACCATACACGGTTATCAAAGTTAATCTGGACCCCTCATTATCAATGTCAAGAGGTAAGAAATTTCCATTATTTGTATCTTTCTTTTCTTTGTAAACTTTAACTTACAAATTATTGTTTTACAAAAAGTCTTGAATTTGAATTTTAAGAACAGAGCTCCACTCATTTCGTATCATATTTTCCTGGTCTTCTTTAAAATGAGTGTCATGTGGACATGAATATGTTGAATTTCAAAGTAACATTTGTTTGTTTAATAGGGTTATGCAAAATGACCATATTAGGAAATAAAAATGACCATGTTATAATAGGAAGACTGTTTTATCATTACGCCCACTGGTGAGTGGAAAACAAATACAATATGGCTGACGTTAAAACGTTCGCTTCAAATCACAGACTTTGAAATATCTACAGTCAAACTTCGATTATTCGAATTGCTCGATTTGTCGACCTTTTGACAAAGTCCTATTTTTTTCATTATATAACACTACTTATTTACAATTCATAAATCGAACTTCTATGAATCGAATTTTTCGCTGTATCGAATTTTTGTCTGACCTGTTCGTTATGAAAACATTGAAAAGTACAACTAATAAATCGAAGTGAAAATTTTACCTGCTTTGAAAATTGAGTTGACAAACAAAAAATCTTATAAGATTATCACGGTACAAAAATTACAGTGTGTATTTTAAACAATATTCTTTATAAATGTGAGGGGTTGGTCGCCGTTTTCGACTCAAGGGATGCGAGACGGTTAGCGATTGGTTAATCGCCAATCCCGACCCCAGGGACGCGGAACAGCTCGCGAGGGGTTGGTCGCCGGTCCCGACCCCAAGAACGCGGGCGGCTTGCGGGAGATCGGATCCCCAGGAGGGCAGGGTTTTCCAATGCGTGGATTCTAACTCTAGGTGGATAACTTAGCAATGGAACTATTTGGAACTCGGTTGGTTTAGTCATTTCTCATCTTTGAACTGTCACTTCTTTGACAATGCATTTAATTTCAAATATAGACATTAATCTGGCACAAGTATGGCTTCATAGCACCATGATTAGGACCTCAGGTCTGCGGTAGGCCTGATTGACCAATACATGTGTGTTGTACTGCTATGTAAATATTGTGCTGGATGATTGTTTGTGTCTGGACTTGAATACTTGTCAAAGAATAGACAGAACTAGTTTGGACGTGATTATATCTTCTTGAGGCTTCATCTACATGTATCTCCTTTGCTGCGAAAATTATCTATTGTCAAGATGACACAGTTTTGAAGTCTCGAAATCCAGGACGCGGGACGACTCCCGAGGGGTTGGTCGCCGGTCCCAATCCCAGGAACGCGGAACGGCTCGCGATGGGTTGGTCTTTTGTCCCGACCCGAGAGACGCGAGACGGTTTGCGAGGAGTTGGTCGCCGGTCCCGACCCCAGAGACGCGGGACGGCTCACGAGGGTTTGTTCGCAGGACGCAGGTGTCTAGGAGGATTGGATTCTAACTCTAGATGGATGACGTAGCTTCATCATCTATATCATCCATGCGTCGTGGGAGGATCGTTGTCTGTCGTTATCCCAGATCATAGGTGCTTTGCGGGGGGTCGTTGTCGGTCCAGATCCTCGGGGTGTAATCAAAATGAGAACAAACTCAAGTACAAAGACACCCGTCCGTTGGTAAGGTGTGGGATGTTAACTCCTGTAATTCAGGAGGAATGAATGGGGGTAATTTCAATCGTCATCTCCGGTAGGGGTTGTATTTTTGAAAAATTCAAGAAAAATTTGGTAGAGGATTGTATGTATTTGCATTGTATAATTTAGATCTACTTTATGTTTTTCAGACTGTGTTCATTGCTTAATAAACACAATGAAGTAAACGGAACAGAGTCCCATTTATTTGGAACGGGGAATTCGTTGATTTCTGCCTGCTTATAAAGACGGAGGATGATATGTTCAAACACGAATCTGATTTCGATGGCGATTTGGTAGTAAAAGATTGCTGTCTTAACTGTCGTTAAACAAAAAGGAAAATCAATTCATAATATTCATATTTGGACAAAGACCTTCATCATTTCTATGGGCATTATTCTTAGGGAAAAATGGCCTTGGAGATGTCAGGAACTGCTTAAATAATAATAATAATATACAACATTTATATAGCGCTCTATATAATTTGTAAAATTACTCTAAAGCGCTTCACAACATGTAGATAATAATTTGATACTTACACTGCATAAATAAAGAAGTTATTACAATCTAAGCTAATGTGATAATATAAAAAATGCACATAAATACGAACAGCTGGTAGTAACAGGATTTGGCAATAGCATTCACTTGTTTCTCCATGTTCAGTGAACTATCAAAGTACACCCCTAGATTTTTAACAGTTGGGACAGTCTGTACAGTACTTCTTCCGACCTTGAGCTGGAGAGCCGTTGATTGCTTACACTTTGGAGAAAAGACGATCAGTTCTGTCTTTTCCTGATTAAGCTTTAGCATGTTGGCATTTATCCAGCTTCTGATGTCTGTTAGACAAGCTTCCAGATTTTCTGATATGGTGTCCCAGCTGTCCTGTGGTCTGATGACCATGTAGATCTGTGTGTCATCAGCATAACGGTGATAACAAAGGTTATGTCGATGCCAAATCTCACCGATTGGTTTTGAATACATGCAGTATTTACAGGGTCCTAACAACGACCCTTGAGGAACCCCGAAATCCAGCATGCTGTCACGTGAAACAGAAGATGCGATTGCAATACACTGTCGATCACCTAGATAGGACTGTATCTAGCATAAGGCGTCGCCAGTCACTCCATACGAATACTCCAGACGTTTATGGAGTATGCTATGGTCGATGACGTCGAATGCAGCCGACATGTCTAGCATGACGAGCACCGCTTTGCATTTGTTATCCAATGCAGAAGCTATGTCGTTATGCACACGTAGGAGGACCGTCTCTGTTGAGTGTCCCATGCGATAGGCCGATTGCAGGTTGTCATGGAGACTGTTTGCATGGAGATGAGCCTCTAAATGCCGGGTCACAACCTTCTCCAAGATCTTAGACAGAAAAGGCAAATTTGACACGGGACGGTAGTTCTTCAACTCCTCCATATCCAATCCAGGCTTCTTCAGCAATGGTCTTGCATGTGCTTTCTTGAAACACAATGGAACCTTTGACTCAGCCAATGATTTGTTCATGATTGAAGTTATCAAAGGAAGCAGTGCTTCAAGACATTTTTTCAAAAGGCCTGTTGGAAGGGGCTCAAGCTCACATGATTTTGATTGCGATGCCCGAATGAATTGCGTAGTTCATCCGGAGTTGTTGGAGTGAGCTCTGACAATGGTTTCCCGTCAAATTGAATGTCAGCACTCATGACAGATACATCGTTGTCAGTTGTCGAATTCACTTCGTCAATGTTTCTTCTAATCATGAATGATGTGCGCCTTGCTGCTGAGCGAGGGTTTGGTACAGGTACGGTATGATGAACAATACCGACTAAGGAAAGTTAGACACCCAGAGTCATTCTTGGGGGTTCTAGATCATGATCTCTGGCTCATGTTTGTGACTACAAGTCACGCAAATCATAATCAGCATGACCAGGGTCAAGCATCACATAGCCAGTATATGGGGAATAGTGAAAAGGGGCTAAGGGGTACTACTCCTGCAAATGAGGACCAAAAAGGGGATATAGTAATTTAACGCACCAATTTGAATAAAACATACATTTTCTCCACAACCAGAATGCCCAGATTACTGATACTTGTAGTTAAACAAGTCCTTTAAGATATGAAGTTGAACAAGTCTTTACGAAATGTAGTTGAACAAGTCCTTTACAATATGTTGTTGACAAAATACTTTACGATATGTAGTTTAACAAGTGCTTCACAATATGAAGTTGAAGCAAATCTTTAGACCTTCACAATATATTGTTGAACAAGTCCTTTACAATATGCAGTTGAACAAATAATTCGGCAAACGATCCGGACTATCGCAAGAAGGCGTACACGAACATACCGCGGCCTTCTAAATACACACGCACTCAACACGTGCATCCACTTCGCATATACATAGGGAGGCCATCCTTAAATGACTCTGGCTGTTAAAAAATAACAAAACAGAGCCAAACTTGAAATCAAACATAATTAATACAAAGTATGAGTATATATCAGACATCGTTGTGTTTTATGGTTCCAAGGTCAATGCTTATGTCACTCGTGACTATATATATAGAAAATCATAGCCCGATTCGATGTAATCACTTTTCAACTTCATTGTTTCAGGTAATTTCACCAAACTCTATACAAATAACGTGAACATCATTGTGTTTCAAGGTTCCAAGGTCAAGGTCGCGATTGCTATTTATAGAACATCATGTAACCACTCTAGCTAGGTCATGAATGAGTATGTCGTGTACATCATTATGTTACAGGGTTCCAAGGTCAAGGTCACGATCGACATATGAAGAAAACCTCAACCGATTCATTGACAGATTTTAATGAAAATGTAAAGAAGAATACTTCATGTGAGTTTAGGTTTCTGGATTACAAAGTCATTGACATCAAACAATAATAACGGACGGGGACATCCATGTCCAACAGACCCTTTTCTCTTTTACCGTTAAGATGTGGTAGTTTATGAATGGATGTAAATGAAAAATGTCAGGTGAATAGAGATACCCAAACGAGTGAAGGCAATATATTATGTTAATATATCTCAATTTACACTGTAGTAAAACATTTTGTATATCCTATTTTGATGTATTGTATTTACTCTCGTCGTCGGAATGTAAGAATACAGAAGTAAATGTTAAAAGCCCGATTTCCTTCATTCATTCATCCTGAAAAATAACAGGTTTTTTTCTATCCACACAATATGTAAAGAATAAAAGGAAGACATTTGCTGAACGAACTTTTTATTTTCTTGCAGCTAACGTCTTAAAAACTTAAAAATTGAGCGTTTAGGTAAATGAGGTACTATCTAATTGGTCCATTGAAATTAACATATATTTACTTAACTTAAAAAGTTTGATCCTAAGGACCCTTTGTGACTAGATATTAGAGATATTGCTCTCTGGACATCAGTGGGGTATTTTTCCTTGTAATATAGTTGTTAATTTATCTGTGTCAATATTGCCACCCGACACTATACACACTATATTCCCCTTTCCTGCCTTTCCAGAAATGGCTGCAGCAAGAGGGGCGGCCCCCGCACCTTCTGCGATCACGTGGTTCCTCTCGGCCATTAGCTTCAAAGCGTCCACAACCTCCTGTAGACTGACTACAATGGAGTCGTCAAGAAGTCTGCGGGCTAACGGCCACATTTCTGTTAGCACCGCTTTGCCTCCCATACCGTCAATAAAGGAAGCCTTGTAATCGAATTGAACTGGTTTATCCTCTGTCATGGATGCCTTTAATGGAGCTGCTGTATCCACCTCACATGCGTAGACTTTCACTTCCGGTTTGAGTGCTTTGACAGCCGATGCGATTCCACATGACAAACCTCCTCCTCCGTATGGAGCAATGATGGCGTCAACTTCCGGCAAACTCTCAAATATTTCTAAACCAATGGTTCCATTACCTACAAAATTAGTTAAAAAAACATGAACATATAAACATCAAGGATAACTATCCTTCTTGTAGAACATTTTACTGTAGCTGTACATGTTCAACTGAAAACCTCTAGTACACATTCCAACATCAAAGTAGTGATATTTATAACGGTAATATTGCATTGGCGTGTCCTAGAATAAATAGGTGTCATGGCCTTGGGTTTACCAACACCCCCGACGCTGAGTCGAAATATATTATTATGCGATGGAAGGGGGTTATTATTTTAAGGAAATTATTTTGCTTTCGGTCCAATACAACAGTACCTTGCCCAACGAACATAAGTTTCAGTAAATACCCGAATTGGTACTGCTGAAAACACAGTCGGGAATCGTCAGCACTTTCCGTTACCGGGAAAATACTCGTTCACGGAAAGTGTCGACGGTTCCCGATTGGGATTTCACTTTCCGTGAACGAGAAAGTTGTTTTCTATGAGAAAAGTATTTTTTCTCTTTTACGGAAAGTGCCAACGGCTTAAATCTATTATATAAAGTATATACGTCAATCGGTTACCGTCGATACTTTCCGTATTGCCTAGGTCACACATTCACGGATCGCCTTGCCGGTTCCATTACGGATTCGATCAGTTTCACGGATGACCCCGGACATGCCAATTTCCGTAGTCCTATACGGGAAACACAATGATGTGACTACGGATTTCGAATTATCTACCAAGAATAAGGTAGAAAATGGATACGGATTGTTACTGTACAATACTGTTTAATACATAATTGATACGGTTTTATACGGAACGACACGTGTCGGATAAACAGCGGTTTGCTACGGTATAAGTAAGGTTTAGTACAAATAAGGAGGAACTAAAAATGAGATCGTGCCATTCCATGACAAATTGGTTGCAAACCGTATTGTATCCTTAGCAAATGCGTGGTGTATAACTAGTACTATAGAAAAGTACGGATTAATAGGGACTAGTACGGATCAGTACGTTCTAATACGGTTTAATAAGGATATACTACGGTTGTTTGATCCGTGGTCACATTTTGAACATGTTCAATAATTATCATGGATATGAAAGTACTACTACGTATGACTACGGCTACAATACGCAAAGCTACGGACCAATACGGATTGCCACGAATGATGCCGGATCGTATCCGTAGCTAATCCGACGTCAAATCCGTGAATGTGTGACCTAGGCATAAACGAGAAAATACCGATTGTAGTGTCCGTATACCTGCTATAACTGATGGGTCGGACACAGGATGTACAAATGTCCCTGGCATTCCATCGAAGTTATGTGTCTCCAAAACCTTCCACCACTCACTGAACGGAACCTTGACAATCTGACCTCCAAGTCTCGTTATTGCCGCGAGTTTAGTGGCAGGAGCGTGATCAGGGACAACCACGTTGCAAGGTATATTCAGCTTTTGTGTATTCCAGGCCAATCCCTGGGCGAAGTTCCCAGCACTGGCGGTATACACACCCTCTTTGAGTTGATCGGCAGATAGTTTCCCCAAGGCATTGCAAGCTCCGCGTATTTTGAATGAACCGATTGGTTGAAGATTTTCCAATTTCAGATATATCTGTTAAAACATAAATATCTTAATTAAAACATATTTAAGGTTTTAATAAATGTTT
The DNA here is from genome assembly GCA_947623455.1 of Mimachlamys varia. Classification (NCBI taxonomy): domain Eukaryota; kingdom Metazoa; phylum Mollusca; class Bivalvia; order Pectinida; family Pectinidae; genus Mimachlamys; species Mimachlamys varia. The sequence continues at coordinate 48,087,954 of OX392527.1, forward strand.
GTTTATACTGCTTATGTTTTTGCTCAAATATTCAATTTATGACGTCCTTATAATAACTTAATACCTACTAATGACGAATTGTTATTTTAATATTTGGATACAAAAGAATTGGGTAACAGGCAGCGCTGATGAACACTCTCTCCTTAAAAGATAAACAATTTGTACATATATTAATGATAATTTAGACACATAGAAATTATTAAAAATCTATTTATTGATAAAGGTTTATAATTATTTGTTAGAAAACTGTTTATGCAGAAGCAATATTATGCAAACATCAAAATGCTGTGCTTGTATCATCCCCTAAAATAAAGTCACATGATGGCAGTCTAGAGGTGGGGATTAATATTGCAGCAAAAATATATTATTGCAGTCTTTGTCCCGAAGTATAATATATTGCAATATGATATTGAAATTGTAGTATATTTGGAGGAGGGGGCAGGGATTAAAATTAGAAGGGGTCCTTGATTTAAATATGTAAAATATGAAATTGGTCGGATGAGCTTGGAATGTTGCATGTAATTAGAAACGGGGAGGGGCCAATTGCATCACCTTGGCACCCACCTTCGAATGTTGGAAACAGATATTTTGACTCATCTGCCATGGTAACAACCAACATCTTCTGTAAATCCCTTCTAGTCGTGAACTACATAGAAATTTGACCAAATTTGGACAGAGACATCCTAGGTTGAAGGGGGTTCAATTTTGTGTAAATGGTCTGTCTGTGGTAGCTTCTTATAATCTCGTTACTTTGTCGTTTTTATAAATATCCCTTTTCACACATTATATGATCCTGTTACCACTTCATACATTGGTGCAAATACTATATCATGCCGAGTTATTTTGTAAAAATTAGTAACGAAAGTTGAAAATTAATCTCTCGCAATCATCTGCTCATGGTATGCTGTTATCCAATGTGTATATATAGCTATAGTATCATAAACTAACATCTTTACATTGAATTAGGTTATTCGTGTTCATGTACATACATGTATACACATATTATTGTTTGACTGTAAGGCGAGTTTCTGGGTCATCGCAATTCGGACAGTTAGGACCTCCCTTTGTTGTTTTTTTATATAAATATATTACTATTTGCGTTAGAAATATACTTAGTATTTATTATCATTCTAAATTATGTATTCGTTGTATTGAATTTGTATATTTGTTGTAGGTAGGGTTTGAAACATTTAGATATTTTACTCTGATACTTTAAGTCCAAACAGTTATACAATTTCACGCGAGAATACATCTTGAGAAAACCTTCACTGTCTATTGAAAGCCGTTTTGGTTTTTACGTATTGAAATGAAGATATCTATTAAATTAGTGATATCTGTAATTAAAATACAGATATCGATCTGTAATTAAAAAACAGATATCTCTATTCAGATAGAAACATGCCTTACCTTCTATTAAGATATATTTATTTCTATTCAACAGATATCTCTGAACTAATTGAAATTTCTATTTTTAACTAGAGATATCTATGTTTTTTGTCCAATTAAAGATATCTCTATTTGAAATAGAGATATCTGTGTTGAAGAAATATCTAATTATTATTTAATAAGTGATTTCTTTATTTTTGAAATACAGAAAATCTAATTTGAATTATAGATATCTTTATTTGAATTATAGATATCTCTTTTGAAATACAGATATATCTATTCGAATTAAAGATATCTTTATTTTCCATATAAATAGAGAAATCTCTATCTAAAATAGAGATATCTGTATACAATGGGTGAAAACTCAAAACGGCTTGCCATACATACACTGTCATGTGGCAAACTTTTTCGCTTCTAAACATGTGATTCAGCTTATCCATTTTTCATCAAAGATAACTTTTCAGTTCTGTTAATGGATATTAAGTTGATTAAATTTGCCCACAGAATAGCACAATGCATTGTATGGTCAAAATCATCTCGAGCACTTAATAAACGTCACAAAGACGATCGTAATTCAGGCCCCGTGTGCCTTTTGATTTGTTTGACTGTTATATAGCCTGTATAGCTTCTAATCCGAATCGGTAGTATTAGTCCCTGACCTGAATACTGTGAACCAGCTTTGTGTTTACGTCTGGTGTGGGGTCATGGGAGGTCAACCAGTGTATGTGTAGTGTACAGGAATCAGGTTTGATAACGTTGGTTATCAAAGTGGTTGAGGGTAATAATTAAGGTACATGTACATCTATAATACATTAACTAGAGTGCAAATATATTCATTTCATTGCAGGATATCCTCTCCGTGAAATATAACAAACATTGGACAACAGAATTTCACGTTACGTCATTTTCAAATTTTCACTTTTTATTTGAAAAACAAACACACAACAGTTTCTGTCTTCATTTGACATCCAATGTTTACACGATTTTATATCCCGTTATACACAGGGATCTGAGAATTTGTTACAGCTAGTTTTGAACCTAAACCAGGGTGTTTTAGAGTATTTTAAATTTTGGGGGGTTTAGTTCAATTTCGATAAAAATGTCCCTCGTCAATGGTCTTGAAGGCTTTATGACCATTAGCGAGGGGGCATTTTTATCGAAAATTGAACTAAACTTCCCAAAAGTGTCAAAGTGTAAACATCTTAGTTTAGGTTCAAAACAAGCTGTAACAACTTCCCATGTCCCTGTGCTTATTAAAAGGTATAATCCAATATTTCCCTTGGTTATTTTTCATCCCAGCTAAAATAGAGGATCTTACACTCGTGTCGATGTAATATGGAATCTATTAAACTCGTTAAATAATTTAATATGTCACGAGCCCCTAGGCTTCTATTTATTTATTTCTATTCTATTTATCACATAACTTTTATTATTAGAAAATACACCAAAACTCTCAATTCATTCTCAATAAGAAAGGCAAAATTCTTTGGCGGTCCGATTTTCACTACCAAAACAATGATAATTATGACGTCATAAAAACGTCATCTTTTTAAAGTCTTTGCAGCATTAATATTACCTAAAAATTCAACCAATGAGCAAATAATTACACCAATCTTAGACTAAAGGTAAAAATAGTCTAAACTATCGATTTCCCCAAATGAAATTAACCAAGCACAGTTGCTTGAGTTTCTGTCAGTAAATAATAAATATATATGTGTGAAATGAGCCTCCCATTACAGTAATTCTGTAATGGACCGGGGCTCCATATATATAAACATTTTTTTATATACTGACAGAAACTCAAGCAACTGTGCATGACGTAACGTGAAATACTCATGGCACGTCACTACGTAACGGCGATTAATTAATTCAAGGGAAAAACACCTACGTTTACACCAGGAACACTGTAGTTCAGCGCTATAAGCGGACTTTTCTCAACCTTTCCTTCTAATCTCCTCCGCGCTCCTTCGATATCCTCGAGAGATATTGTGTTAGTTGTATAATCCATGGCGATCTATCTCATGTCCAGGTTGACCCAGCTGTTGCGTGGTCTATATTGTCACATTTATCACACACTCATGTTTCTGATTAGCCGCTCTAGATTTTGGTAACGTACATTTTGTTTGACCTGCTGGGTAACTTAACTCCTCGGTAGTAAATTAAAGCGATCGTAAAACCAATCCAACAACTGCAGAGACGGACTCATCAAGACGCTTATACTACGGTGTATGTGTCACCCTTACTAGCCAGTGGCAATAACACACGGGAATCCTCGGATTTGTTTATTTCTTGACTGGTCACTTAATATAGTAATCATACTCGCAAGCATTCGTCTGATTAACACATACATGTATACTAGGCTGATATGGGTCACAGTATGTAAATAAAGGATTATACAGTACTAGTGTATAGGCCCTATGTTTGAATTAGACTTTCGCTACTACTGTAAATAGTTGAAAACCGAGAAATGATGTATAAAAAGATCATTAAGATTATAGATACGTATATAGAATACACATATGAATATACAATGAAAAAAAAAACAACAAAGAAAGTATTATTGCTTTTAGGCCTTTCATCTCTTAAATACGATATTGAAAGTACATTAAAATGATGACGTCATCGATGTTATGACGTCATAAGTAAGATCAAGTACGAAGAATTTAGTTAAAAATACATTTATTGTTAACTGTTCAGAACGGGTTTAATTCAATCAACTCCGACTCTTTGGTTTCCCATTTCTACTAAAGTGAACGAGATTCTTTTCTCTCTATTGGTAGTTCCATCTGACCTATGGCGTTAACAAGTCCAAGTTGATTCGTTATTCTAGGATTTCCTCTGAATATCGAGATATTCGTGATTGATCTCGGAACAAACAGAACAGGGACAGGGGCTCAAGAGATTCAAGTCGATGAAGTATGTGCGCAGTATGGTTGCCATGTTGGTATCATTGAGAAATATACTGTATCCTTGTAGGAAGCGAAGGGGAGTATTTTTTTTAATATACTTATCAGTATGCCAACTTGTTGCAGTTGAGAATGATGCCTCAGTCCCAACTTTGAGGACTTGACATTTAATTCGACGCAAATTACATGTCGGGTGTCGTTGAGGAAGCAGAAGACGCTTAATCTCCCGGAACACCTGGTCTTATTTTTCACCAACGCCACAATAATCACAGGACAAAACTTCACCTGGGGAAGCACTTAAAGTTGGGAATTCTATGTTGATGAAAAACTCTGGAAAATCTTTCTTCCGAACTAAACAAAATATTGTCGACCAGTCAAACCTTTGCAAGCCATTTTCCATACACAAAACGCCTTCGTTTGAGAAAAATTAACAATGCTTAAAATTGTGTACGAACTTTGATCCACCCAATATGGCGGCCACTACCACTACCCGAAAGAGGCCGCGTGTTTGATGCTATGTATCAAGGTATGTCTTTGTGAATAAAACAAAATCCTGTACGTTTCCATATTTCACGACAATCACTAAAAAGTGTACTTTGCACTGTAGATCATTTAGCATTGTAAAACATAGATGAACTTCAATGATAAATGTTACTGTTATAGTAAAAACAATCTACGTTCATTTTCAAGCCTCTGCTGATAGTCCACACTATTTGCCGCTACCTTGACCTACGTAGACGTAACATGTTTGGAGTAGTGGCACGGTTCATTATTTACACTTTAATACTTTTTTAAAAGTAAAAATCAACCAGTATTGATTCATCTAAATATAGTTATCAATAAAGGGTTTTACGTACCCTCCTTTCTGTCTCTACGAATGTCTGATTGACTAGTTTGAACTTCGAACTTTCTAACCCAAACTCATCACCAATGAAACAATTGTATTATGCAGTGTAAAATGTTCTTAACTAAAAATTTAAAGCTGGAGGTAGAATCACCTGTATTTATTGCATTTTTACAAGTGAAATATCGAAAATTATTCATTCTATAAAAGTGATATTTTCACTAGTGAGAAATATGATATTTTTATCACTTTTTCGGATTTGACCAATTAGAACGCTGCTTACAAACGACATTTGGGAAAACCAAAAGCTGCCACTGAAGATTTTGCTATAAAAATGTAATAAACAGAATATCTAACAGTAGCCTGTATGTATTTCACTTTATTTGGCTCAACTTATAAATGTGTTATTGTCTTGTTTGTATTTTATACACTCGTTTAAACATCAATTAATCAATTATTGATAAGTTGTCAAATATTTGAAAAATAATCACAATTTCTACTTGTTTTAAAACAAATATTATTCACAACCTCGGTTTGTTTGTGCTTGATAACGAGTTCGCGGAGAGAAGGTAATGATTCTGAAGTTAAATTATTCAAAGTATTATCACAAAAAAATGTCGTTACACAGTGTTCAAAATATATCAAACACGAATTTGATGCAGGGGTCGGTATTTGGTAAGGTATATCCTTTTTTATATACTTTGATTGTTTCGAAAGCTGAACAATTGCCAATTATTTAAATAATAATCACAACCTCAAATTGTTTGTTTTTGTGCTTCACGCGTTATCGAGCACAAAGTAATTCTCGTGCCAAACCTATTTAAAATATCATCATAAACAATGTCAGCACACAGGATTTGTAAATGTTTTTAAAAAGAAACATTTGTTTCACGGGTTTGTTGAAGTCTTCTCTTGTTTATCCTTTAAATGTGTCTGTTTGAAACACAAAATGGCAACTATTCGAACAATAATCACTATTCAACTTCAAAATAAATAATATTTACCACCTCAACTTGTTTGCACGCGATAACGTGCAAAGTTGTGAAAGTAATAATTCTCAAGTCAAACTCTTTTAATGTGTTATTACAAACAATGTCAGTTCATCAGATTTGTAAGTGTTCCAAAAACAAACAAACACAAATTCGCTGCACAGGTCGCTAATGAGTCTTCTCAAGTTTGTCGATTCATTGATTGTTTCCGTTTGAAGTCTAAGAAATTGTCTTATTTGAAATATGTTCACAATTTCTACTTGTTTCAAAATAAGTAATAACCACAACCTCAACTTGTTTGCACTAAATAACGCCTAAAGCCGAGAAAGAAATAATTCTGGAGTCAAACTATTTAAAATATTATCACGAATCACTGAATCACTGAAATGTCCATCGTTAAAAGCCAGTTCAGGCTTGTGGAGATGCGTCTTAGGAAGTCAGTTCACAAAATGTGTTTCAAAAACACACATTTGATACATAGTGTAGTGATGGTCTACTCTTGTATATACATATATATCATTTGATTGTGTCCGTTTGAAAGCTGTCCAGTGGCAGTGGTGGCGACTTCCATTCCGTATCTACATACGCCTGTATACTCCGAGCTGGTGGCGACAGTTCGGACAGGAGTGAATCACATCCTTGAAGATGTTCACGCAGAAAGGAATCAAACAGCATCCGGCCACCAACCTGAGACATAAGGTCGTAATGTTAGGAAGAATTCGGCTTGTATTTTCAAAGCTAATGCAAGACACACATCTAATACCAAGAAGGAGACGAATCTTCATATTTGTCATTTATTTCAAAATAATAATGTATGCTTAACAAGAACACGAACGACCAAAACAAAATATAAAAAAAACCTTTTTGCATTTTCATATTGATCAATAGGATAAACAGCAAAACAAATCAACATTGCATTCAAAACTGGTACAGAAAAATAGAAATTCAAATAGAACGATTGTGATGCTTTTCTAATTGACCAACCAAGCAGACGCTGTTTAACTCTTCGAATCCAAATGTTGGAATAGTCCATTATACAATTTTAGGGGTGAATGAGTTGTAGCTTTTTGACTAGATATAATGCATAATGCTCGTCCTGTGTAAAGTTCAGTTGTAGTTAAACGTTGCATTTGTAGTATAATTATTCTTAAGGGTTTTATAGGCACAATTTCATTTATTTTATTTCCCCACATACCATCCTCAAAATGTATTGGTTCGCCCATTGTCAGTATAATATGACCGGGTTGGATGTTCTACTTGGGTCCTTCGGCAGTATACTTCAGTGTGGTAGCACTATAAATTGGCAAAAGATCTGGACTATAGCAAGAAGGCTTACACGTACATACCGCAGCCTCCAAAATACACATTCTCTCAATACACACACCAACATCGCGTGCACCGGGAGGCCGTCCTTAAATGACCCTGGCTGTTAATAGGACGTGAAAAAAAATCCACCAACCAACAATCAAAATGTATTGATTTTCATTGCATTTTTACACGAGATTTGCAATGGATGATTTGTTTGTACTGTGACAAACATAACTTTATTTTGTTGTCACATTACAGCTGCAAATTATCAAATAACAGAGGCACGTCCATATGAAAATGTCATTGGCTTTAAAAGGACACTTAACTTATAAAAAATAACAATCCGTTTAACAAACTGAAAATCAAACAGTCATGGCGTTTTCTGAATGTGTTGCTGTAACTTTGTCTCATTTATGGTGTGTACATGTCGCAGATGAATCATTATTCTAGGGCTTGCTCTAGATATCGAGATTTTCGTGATAGATGTCGGCTGCTGACGATTTAACTATGCGAAAGTTTTACGGTTGCCATCTTTGATATTGTGTATCCTTGTATGATATGAATAGGGAACTTTTAAAAATGCTCATTGGTATGCCTACTTGTTGTGATTGAGAATAATGCCTGACTTTGAGGATGATAATTTGCTTAGATGTGGTATATATTTATTTCACATAGCCTGATATTAAGAGTGACTACAAGCTATTACCCCAACACGCAGCAGACGATGGATATTAGGTAGACCATCATCCCAGTCTCGTAGTGGATAGAAGTGAGCACCTCCTGGTGGCAGGCGTTGCACTTCATTCTGATTGGCTCCTCGTTGAAGGAGTCCTTTGGCGGTACGAATCGTGGTTGGTTGATGATAACCGTGGTGGCCCCACTTTGGGGCCCATAGGCAGGGTTTCCTGTAAAGACATGTCACTCATTTAACACAAATAAATGTTAACATGATTTGAATTTTCTATATCAAATGGTAGGATCATGAATGTGTTTCCATGTTCTATTCCAAAACTTAATGTTCGATGAAGTCAACACGGTGTGGTCACGCGTCTTATTCAACTAATTGAAAATGTTAATAACTAACGGTCAGGAAGCATGACGGTAGCAGGCCTAAACTAGTTCGTATACTTTTATACCATGATCTAGATCTCAATTTTACTAATGCTCATTGAGCTAGGACAAGAATGTTACCAAAGTAATATTTTTGTTTTGAAAACGGAAATATAACGTGATTAGAGGAAATCCTTAGCACTACAGTAATCACATGTGGAATTCCAAGTGCGCTGGTAATGTACGATTTTTTAATTGTGGGAGTCAATAGCGTGCATAGGAACGATAATTTCAAGATGTCATGCATTTTACACAAAAATCACCGGCTGTAACTTATTATTGATATCAAATATGTAAATCGATCGCAAAAAATGAAGATGTTTTCAGAAAGTGTGCAGTTTTTCGAAAGCGCTATACAATTTTAGGTATTGGATATACCTAGAAAAGCTTCATTTTCCTAAAGAACTGGCACAAAGCATGAGGTGGTTATATATATATATATAAAAGTTCAGAATTAGGAGCAAGCAATTTTGTCTCCAAATTTCGCATACCTTATATTAGATGATTTCACATTAGGATGACAGAATATACTTACTTGGTCCATAGCCTTCTTCTGGTGGCCTGACTGAAATTTAAGAATGATATCAAATGAAAATTCACAAGTTTTCTGTATTGAAGAAGATAAATGAGTAACTGATAGTATACTGAATGCGACAAGGATAGGAACAAAATTTGAAATAACGAATTTATCATATGTCATATCGAAAATAAACAAGAAATTGTGTCAACAGTTACTCATTTAATGGAAATATAAGAAAACACCATTTCATCGTCTAGGCATCAACCACGTCGATCTATGTCAAAATACTCGACATTCACATCCAAACTTCCGAATTATATCATAATTGAGACTTCCCTGGCATCACTCGAGATCATGTGTTGTAGTTGTAAGATGATGTATCTTCATCCATATATTTTAACTTGTAAATCGTAGGTTTCATAAAAGGTTCTGTTACTATCAAGAAACAGAAAGTCGGTGGTCACGTTAAAAATAATGGTGGAGATACGCGGCTGATCATCCTCGATATCCAGGGTTTGCGCTCACCTTAGATGTCTATACACCCCTGGAAGATGTCATGGCAAAATGAAGGCTCCGTTGTCGCCAGCGTATTGATGAGGCAAGAAGACTCATTCAACCCTTTGATGTTCATTAAAAGAATCTCGTGGTCTCATAATGGTAAAAGAATAACAAGCTTTGACGTCGGTTGTGGCTCCATTTAATCTTCATAGGACAGGTGTGGCGAAAATAGGCCTTACCTTAACGTGATATCTCCATGTGTGTAAATATCCGGACATGTGCTTTTATTATTGTTACTATCGTGGTCAGTTAGATGTTTGACAGTACTGTTCCTTATTGTTTAAACGTTACAATGATTAATGTTTATGATCACCGTCAGAAGTCGTTACATCTACATTTTCCTATAAAACGCCGAGCAGACGAATTGAGAAGAGCATTCTTGGTAAGCACGTCGTACTGTTAATATCGTAGCGTTAATTTCGGTTTGAACTCAGAGAGATAGAGGTGACTGAATAAGTCTTTCCTTGATCTGTTTTCATTCCAGGGTTTTAAAGTGCTTCGACAATAGATAGGATACAGCTATCGGTGTTCCGAGCTTCATTGCTCATAGCTACAGTACCTGTGTCGCGAGCATTACGATAGGTCGCGAGCTATAAAATAGTCGCGAGTATACTGCAGCTCACGACACTGTAGTAAGTCGTGTGTGCTCATGACCATTAGGTCGTGAGTTGCTGTCGTTAGCGCTGTGTAGCCTGTGTAGTGTGGTTACGACACACTCATAACCACGGCCCGAGTGTAGTACAGAGTATTGACGTTAGTCGTGACACGGTGGTCGGCGACATAGTCAACAGTGTTTCATTTAGGGCATTAACAGCAAGCAGCTGTATAGTGTACATACCTTATAATTTCAATCATATACCTCGAGTTATTTTATGTCTCATCAGTCTCGTTTGTACCTGTGTGTGCGAGTATAGGATAACTCTGCATGTTAGTGTTTCGTCGCCCTTGTCAAAGTCCTGTTTAGAAGTTACCAGCGAGGCACGCTGTGACAGTCTGTATATGTACATGTATATAATGCTTAGCGTTACTAGGGAGTAACACATATCTGTACATTTTGGCTGCTGTAGTATAGTTAGTTGTTAGCTACCATATTAGTCCATACAGGGACCCAAGTATAACTTGGTACGAACTCCCGGCACGTTACAAAATATTGGTGGCAGCGTTGCGGGATCCCTGTACAAGGCTTTAAGGACTATTGGTTGTTACCTGGATGAAAATGGTAATATTGAAATTTTAATGTTTTCTTCCAATACATGGCATAAGCTTTATCCCATTATGTAAAATATTGATATAAAATGCAGTTTAGCCCCCAAAATTAAAAAAATCTGTACTTAGGAAAAAAATATTCAGTAAATAATATCCAGATGGGAGTGCGCAAATATTTTTCATATAGTTATTTGAAACTTCTCAAAAAAATAATACAAAGCTACTGCAATGTTCATAGAATGATAACCCAGTGTTAAAATTTTGATATAAGTCTGTAAATCAGAGTATCGGGGAGAAATACACAGGTACCCCCTCTAAGCTTCATGCTAAGGACCTTAGGAATATCATTGCATGCTGTTTTCAGTTCAGGTAAAAGTAGTTACCTGTATCTCGTGGGGGCAATATAGGGGCATTATTTTATATTAAATAGGTCATTTGTCATGTAAATGTAAGTTTCGTGTCAAATAAATGTATAAAATAAAAATAATAACACCAATATAACGTAATTTACATTTACGATACGGTTACCTTATTACTAATTAAGTTTGAGAAATGTATTTTGATACCAATGTGCCTCAACTGCCACACATGTTTACGATGGCAACAATTTACGCTAGCGATGTTTGACAGGTGCGAAGCCGAGAACGAATCGGTATAATCAGTGAGTTAATACTGTCCGATCCACGCGGAAGTGTAATATATATACGAATTCCATCAGAATTTTTACAACACAAATTAAACTTTGTTGACAATTCTTTCAAAATCATTAATTAATATAAATTACCTAAAAAAACACTGCCGGAAGTGCCGAAGGACATCTTTTCACGTGCTATACATTCGCCCAAAAATGTAAAACTGGCAATCGCTAAAAACAATTTATCGTGATAGGAATGGGCAGTTTTTGCTTTGTGACGATATACCAAGTAACATTTATCTTTACTGCATGCTTGAATCCAAGTAAATTGTTAATTTTGTCGATGTTTCACCATGCCTCTAAGTCAGGCGTATGAATATCTAAAAAAAGTAAATAGTGCAAAATGGAGGACAGGGTAGTATATTTCGCTACATGCAACGGGAAGATGTTTGATTTAAGAGATCTGACACAATGTCATAACTCGTCATACCGCAGACGGTAAGATTTTTGTTTTGGCTATGCGGCTTGCCACATAAATTTGTCGATCGGCGATGGAAATTTTAAAAATTTGATCCAGATGTGAGCGGTGTTCAGAATGTACATAAATTGCCATTCATGTGACGAGTACATTATCTTATTCTGCGGTTTTCAATTGAAAGATAGATTTATTCAAAAATCGAAGGCTCGTCTATCATTCTGTGTATATTAAAGCAACAAAAAATGATATTCATTGTTTTTATTTTCTTTCGCAGTATTCTGCAAACGTGCACGCGTTTTTTGACATATAACACAAAATATCAGAAAAACCACCAAACGTACCAAAATATGGTTGAAATTATCGATTCTCCATCACAAAATGTACTTTGTAGTCTATTTTGGTCATGTATTTTGCAGTATTTAATAAAATAACAAGTTTTGGTAAAAACACCTGCGCCATATTGAATTGTCCTGTACCTAGTCCTTAAACCAACTATGCTACAAACAGCACTGAGTTAACATAGTTCTTAGTATTGCATTGTAAAATAAAGTTGTGTTACCACATTTTATCTCTGTGTTTTTATCACTGATATTTAAATGGCCTCTAAGTACGGCTATGATATTGGTCATGACCTAACAGAAGCTTTGAGTGATCGTAATTTTGATGGTGATATGAAAGTTTCTGACAGCTGGCGTTGTGACTATTCAACCCCTATTCCCAGGTCCAGCGGGACAAAGCGTGTGTCGGACTCTGGTATAATGACTGTGCCTAGTTCTGAAGCTAAGGACACGGGTTATGAGCATGGAGATGAGACCGCACAGAAAATAGAGGCTGAAATCAGAGAACTGAGAGCACAGCTCTCAACTATGAAAGAACAGAGCATGGGAATGTTAGCAGATGCTAAGACTAAGCTCGCGTCTAGTAAAACGCCTGATAACTTCAGTTGTCATGACAGGGCGGAGCACGGATTGAGATATGATGATAGTCCAGGCCCAATTACATATAGGAAGGGTCAGGGACAGCATGATTGGCGTAATAGGGAGAGTTATGTCGGGGATAGGCATACGAAAACTGTTACAGTTAAAGCCGCTACATACGATGGTACTACGGCATGGGTTGATTATAAATCCCATTTTGAGGCATGTGCAAGGATTAATGTCTGGTCAGAGTATGAGAAAGGTTTACACCTTGCTGTAGCTTTACGTGGACAAGCTCAAGGTATATTGGGGGACCTGGCTGTCACACAACAGCAGGACTATAGCTCCCTCATTTATTGCTTTAGAGGAGCGCTTTTCTCCTCCCGACCAGACCGAGCTATACCGGGTAAAGCTACTTGAAAGAAGGCAGAAACCTTCTGAAACACTACCTGAGCTTGGACAAGCCACTCGAAGGCTTGTAAATCTGGCGTACCCTACAGTCCCTAGTGATGTACGAAACACTCTAGCTAAACAACAGTTCATTGAGGCATTGAGTGATTCTGAGATGAGAATTCGTATCAAGCAGGCTCGACCTCATAACTTGACTGATGCTACACGACTAGCAGTAGAGCTTGAGGCCTATAATCGGTGTGAGAAGTAATATAGGGACGGGCGCAATTTCCTACGAGCGACCACGGCCGATACGGGAGCAAGTGTTTGTGAGGTTAGAGAAGCTGAACTCAAGGCTGATAGTACACCAAAGCATGAGTCAACAGAGATGGTCACACTTCTGAAGGACATCCAGAAGAAGCTGGATACGCTAGAGACCGGTGTACAGAAGATGAAGGAGAAGGGTAATGATAAAACGGCTAGTACAAGTACTGGAACAAGCGGCAAAACATGTTTTTACTGTAAGAAAGAGGGACATTTTCAGCGAGATTGTCTCAAGTTGAAAAAGAAAAGAAGCAAGGAGACCAACCAGTCAGCAGCTCAGCGAGTAGGTGTTAGACGTCGGAAGAAAAACAAGCCCAAGGCTAGTATTGGTGCGTCGACAGCAGCACCAGCGGCTAGGATGTACATAGAAGCTGATGTTCATGGTACAAAAGCAAACATATTGGTAGACACTGGGGCAACAGTTACGATTATTTCTGAGAGAGTGTTTGATAGCATTGCTCCAACAGCCAAACCTAGACTAGGAAAGGTTCACAATGAGATATATACAGCGGGAGGTGACAAGCTACATGTTGTCGGTCGGGGTAGTTTCATCATCCGACTCGAAGCCAAAGATATATACATCAAGGCAGTTGTAGCTAGAATTAGTACGGATGGTATACTAGGATTAGATGTTATGATGGAGAGACATGGGTCTCTTGACTTTCAGACTGGTCATCTAACATTGGATGGTGTGGAAATTGTCACTCATTATGAGGGTGCAATGGGCTGTTTCAGGGTATACTCTAAGGAACAAGTTTTGTTGCCAGCGAAGAGTGAAGTCCTTATCACTGGGAAAGTGTGCACACCCCCAGAGAAGCGCATACCAGGCGAGCTGCTCATAGTTGAGGGAGCTGATGCCCTTTTACGGCGTGACACAGCTCTAGTCGGGCGAGCACTAGTTTGGAACATGCCTACCATACCAGTCCGTATGATTTACCCCAGTACAGAGGAACAAATGTCTACCTCGTCTATAAGCCTGAGTAATAGGGAAGAGCCAAGCAGTCACTCTCCCCAGAATAATGTAACGGCGGCTACTGGCATTAACCCATCTGACACTAAGTGGCAGGCACAGGACCCTGGCGACCTCCTGGTCACCAGCAGCTCAGATAATGGCTCAGAATATTCTTCGGATGGGGAGATTGACGAGTCCAGTCATGAGGACATTCAAGCAGATGCCTCTACCAATAACGGGACACCTCCTTCGTCGGTTAATGATGCTAGTCCAAGGGAGACAGGCGTGGAGAACCTTGAAGAAGGACGGGTCATTCGTAAGCCTACAAGACCAAGCCTTCCTCTCCCATGGAGAAGGTCGAGTGATGAGTCTCCAGCTCCGCCTTCTGCCAAGAAGCTTCATGCTAAGGACCTTAGGAATATCATTCCTATGCCTGTCTTGCCAAGGCCTCGTAAACTGCCTATTGGGGCATCTAGAGGTGTGCAAACCGATAGCTCGGTACAGAACAATAAGACTGTTCGACATGTGGAGGTCCAGACTGATCCTGTATTATGCAAAAAGATCAGGAAGACGACTACCAAGTACAGGGACGGCGAAAGGTCCGTTAAGGCAGTCGACATAGAGGAGCATGACGTTCTCTGCTCCAACTGTTTCAGGCAACAGTAAAGAATTGAGATCCTGAAGCCTACAGAATGACATTGTCATTTCTTTGAAATTTGTTTGGAAAAAATGTTATGATTAAAAAAGGTGTTTGAGTTCAATTGTCAGTTGAGTACATGGTTTCGAAGCGAGGACGCTTCTTAATCGGAGGCGTGGGTAATGTGGCGAAAATAGGCCTTACCTTAACGTGATATCTCCATGTGTGTAAATATCCGGACATGTGCTTTTATTATTGTTACTATCGTGGTCAGTTAGATGTTTGACAGTACTGATCCTTATTGTTTAAGCGTTACAATGATTAATGTTTATGATCACCGTCAGGAGTCGTTACATCTAGATTTTCCTATAAAACGCCGAGCAGACGAATTGAGAAGAGCATTCTTGGTAAGCACGTCCTACTGCAACTTCGCAAGCCAAGGGTGTACAATACGCTACTCTCCTTTTCACCCTTGGCGGATCTCACGGCAAAATCGAAGTTCCCGCTCCTGCATTTTGATTGGATGCGGCTAGGTTTAGCCGACCAATCAAAACGCGCGCTGCAATTGTAAATAACAAAGATGGCAGCGCCCACGGAAACATGTCGTGTCTGTAACAACATGTTGCCAACGAAGTCTAGACGTGTGATTTTTGGTCCGACATTCACCACAAGCAGATACATGTGTGGATTTTGTATTACTAAGTTGAACAAACTATCGACTATGATCTCATTCATAAAATGGAAATGGAAAACACAAACTTATTTCTCTGTTCTTGTTCCAACAAAAACATCCTTTCCATTGTTGATTGAGCTGATTGATCTGATTGATCGTCTCTGTGTCTCGCCAAATTCTTTAATTTTGAATTTTTCGCATATATAGCATGTTCATCAAAGGGCGCTGCCATTTCTGTTTATTTGGTGAATCGTACACAAATAGTACGAGCTATTTGATTGGTCAGGAATTACGTAAAACAAGTGACACAACTGCAATAGTCCACTAGATGGCGCAGTGCGGGAACTTCTATTTTGCCAAGAGATCCGCCAAGGGTGAAAAGGAGAGTAGCGTATTGTACAACATTGGCTTGCGAAGTTGGTCGTACTGTTAATATCGCAGCGTTAATTTCGGTTTGAACTCAGAGAGATAGAGGTGACTGAATAAGTCTTTCCTTGATCTGTTTTCATTCCAGGGTTTTAGAGTGCTTCGACTATAGATAGGATACAGCTATCGGTGTTCCGAGCTTCATTGCTCATAGCTACAGTACCTGTGTCGCGAGCATTACGATAGGTCGCGAGCTATAAAATAGTCGCGAGTATACTGCAGCTCACGACTACTGTAGTAGGTCGTGTGTGCTCATGACCATTAGGTCGTGAGTTGCTGTCGTTAGCGCTGTGTAGCCTGTGTAGTGTGGTTACGACACACTCATAACCACGGCCCGAGTGTAGCGCAGGGTATTGACGTTGGTCGTGACACGGTGGTCGGCGACATAGTCAACAGTGTTTCATTTAGGGCATTAACAGCAAGCAGCTGTATAGTGTACATACCTTATAATTTCAATCATATACCTCGAGTTACTAGGGAGTAACACATATCTGTACATTTTGGCTGCTGTAGTATAGTTAGTTGTTAGCTACCATATTAGTCCATACAGGGACCCAAGTATAACTTGGTACGAACCCCCAGCACGTTACACAGGTAACAGCTTAGCGATTGTTCGTTTTTATTACCTGTGCGTCCCTTCAATTTGGCCATGACATTTTTCAGGGTGTAGAGATCGTATGTGACCGTAACCCCTGGATATCAAGGATGGTGGCTGATGTAAGCACGTGTGTAATGACCTTGATACATCATCGACAAGGTCAACATTTATTATTATCAAAATGTCAATAGTTCACATGTGTGTGTCTTATATTCATCTTTCTGATGATCTAAAACTTTACAATGTTGTTTGACTTGCCCAAATTAGATGTTTAATGAAAAAGGAAAAAAAAGAATATCCAACCGTTAACAAAATTATAATCCGAACTCAAAATCGATTTAACTAGGGGCAAAATATGAACAAAGGAAACATTCATATGGAGACTCTCGAGACGTTTTTAAGTATGCTCATTAGTGTGTTTACTTGTGATTGACAGTGCTACTCGGTTCTCGTTTTGAGAACTTGATGTTTACATGGATGTGACAAAGATTTACATGGCGGGTGTCGTCGATGAAGCAGAGGACGCTTACTCTTCGGGAACACCTGTTCTTATTCTCTTGTGCTTTTACGAGAGTCTCCATGTAGATCTTTCTTTTTTTCCTATTTTGCCTCTAGTTTAATCGATTTTGAGTTCGGATTATGGTTTTGTTGACGCTTTTGTATTCTCTGATTTTTTTTTTATACCGATGTTGTATTAAATATCTGGGTCAAATCATGATGTTGTATTATGTATAGTTATAAATGAATAATGTACATATGGCGTGCAGGAGTTGATTGTGATCGAGAACTTGATACGCTGATAATCACTTACTTTTCGTAGGCGGCGCTCCGTGGGAGAAGTCCGGTGTCTGATCATTCTCGTCCGGGTACAGATTGCTCCCTGCTCCTTAAACAACATAAAAACGAGATAAATAATTAATTAATTATACGACTGGGATTTTGAAATATCACCAAACGAAAATGAGGTTATAGCTCAAGGGTGAAAATATATATTTGTTATACCTTTCCAACGTTTGCCGTGCAGTAAAGGCGTACTAATTTTTACCTGCTGCCCTATTGTAAGATTCGTAGGAGGCGACTTAATTTGAGATGTTATTTATTCTCTTTTTCTTAGCAACGTTTTTCTTCCTTATGTCTCGAATGACACTGCCACAAACCAAACAATCATGTTATTTAGTGACAATGAAGGAATTCAAGATCGTCATCAATGTGTGTCTAATGCCATTATTGCTCTTTGAATTATAATTATACATATCTGTATATCGTTCATGTTTGATATCAGATTTAAAGTAACTTTATGGTGCGAAGCTAAGTTTTTGCAATGATTGTCAGCACAATTTGTGTGTCTTACATTTGGAATATGGAAATTTCAATTTTACATACCATGGGAAACTAAGGCTTGACTAAGGCTCAAATTGGAAAGCTAATGTTTCAGGGTGCAATTTCCTCTTCTAAACTACATGCAACCTTTATATAAAGAGGTTACGCTCACATACGCTCTCTACTCCCCTGGAATATGTCATAGTAAAACTCCAGGCTCCAGCATGCGCCATCTTGTTGATGAGGCAAGAAGATTGGTTCGACCTTTTGATGTACATCAAAGATATATCGTGGCCATAGAACAGTAAACATTGACAACATTTGAATACAGTCGCGGCTGTTTTGTAATCTTTAAAAGACCGGCATACAGCCTATCGATTGGTCAGTTTTTTTTACCCGAGCGTGCCTTCACTTTTGCCATGGCATATTCCAGAAGTGTAGAGAGCGTAGGTGAGCATAACCCTTGAATATCGAGGATGGACTGCTCCGCCTGGTAGAGCTTTTAAATGCGTATTCAAATAAGCTTCATTAACTTTCTCATTATGGCATCCATATTCTCGATTTCCTGACATTAGGTCGTGTTTCCCCGGTGTGAAGCACGTGACGTAGAGTGTAAGGTAGCAGTATGTTATGACATCTGACGTCTTTGATCAATGTTTTACGTCGACTTGCAAATAATTATCATAATTATTGTGACACATTCATATGGGTTAGTAAATGTTTCGACAGCTGAAATGTGTTTTAACTATACACCATATGTTCATGTTAGCTAGTACATACTGTATATATAACTGACTGGTATCAAATAGTCGCAGTAACGTTGTTTCGTCGCCATGGCGATATAGTAGATAGATTGTTTAAAAATTAAACTTAATCAGACTCTAAAGAAATCAATAAAATCAAAATAACTTTCCCGGGCATCTACGTTTAAAATGTTGAAGATAATAAGAAATGGGAATGAAAATGATATTCCTTGGGCAAGCACAGAGATAAGAGATCTTATCATGATGATCTTAGTTGTTGTTCTTAGTTTTGTATATTCAAACACAACTGTTGCCGTGTTCCTAATGCTGCCATTCGGAAACTACTGCAAAAAAGATCAATAACGATTGGAGAGTATTGACTCCAATATTGCAAATAAAGCAACACCGTTCTCAACATCTGTATTTATAGAAGCATCTCACCTGCCAACAACTAATCTAAGGAAGTGTTCTACGGCGTGGAGTCAACTTCATTACGTGCGTTAAAGGTTATTAATCAAGACTGAATTACTATTAATTAATATCACATGTATGTCATTATTCCCTCGCGACGTAATCGTCGAGAGTATAATATCAGGATCTGCCCAAATGAATGATCATTATCAAACATAACAGCTGTATGGTGCAGTTTAATTCAATTTTTCGGCATAGTGTATCTATTACTAAATTTAAAAGGTGCAGTACATGTGTGTGTTACGTCATTATTATTTACATTTCATTTCAGAATATGTTACTGCAAGCTTAGATAAGCCTGATCTCAGTATTTGTAAATACACGTGTTATAAACAATACTATTACATAATTATGTTTCTTCATGCATTGAAAAATAAGAGATTATATTTGTAATGTGAGCTTCGCAAGCAGGGTTATCTCCTTTTGGAAATGTGAGCATACCATTGAACACACTTGGCTTGTGAAGTCTGGGACGATGCACACTTCAATTATCGCAATTGTTGAAAGTAGAAGATGTATATTAATATCACGATCCTATCCTTTGCTACATTTTCCTTCTTAAAAGAATAATACCGCTGCCAGACGCTTCGGGCACCATTTCCCTTACAACACTATCAGAGACCAGGTCCCTTGGCAAAAGGCCACAAAGAATGTAGTGATGATATATTTATAAGGTGTGGTACCTGTGGATGGGTAAGGTGGCGGGGCTGTTGGCTCTTCCACTGATACCTGTAGAAAGTCATCCGACATTCTGCCCCAGCTGGAATCAAATTTCAAAAAAATAAATCAGTTGAAGCAAAGACAAATTAAAAGACAAAATTTATCACAAGACCGACAAATAAATCAGTTGAAATTGACTTGAAATATAAGTCAAACGACATTCGCAATTCCACTTCATTGAGATGAAAATCAAATCACAGATACCTTCTTCTTTGGAAACAAGTCAAAAAAGGTTGCAGCGAGAGCTGTAAGATTACAGCAAAGACAATCTAGAGTATCACAATTTTTTTCATTTAAGTATTTGCTTAAGTTATCATTATGAATTTGGATTTGAAATCTGTTCATAGACTTCTGAAATTCGATGTACAAATTACATTACTCCAATTAGTACCAAGCAACGGATTTTAAAACTAAATATAACTGTACGTAGCGCTTGGAATATCTGTTTTTAAAAGTCTTGCAAGCAGCTGAATAAACCATGAAACATTTATTTACCTTTATTCATTAGATCGATAGTATAAAAGCAATGTTAAGTCATCAGGTATTCAATTAGTATGAGCGATTATAGTAGACTCTCAATAGATACCTTGTTATATCAATTTTATAGAATATTAAAATATTGCAAAGGAAAGACATCAAGGACAGAAAATGAAAATAAAAATAGGAACGCATGAACAAATGCAACATTGCTATGAGTATTGCGAAATTAAATTCAAATAATATATATACATGCATGATTTTTAACAAACTGATTACAATTTCATCACATTTGAAATTTATTCTAGAACTGACTTAATGTTTTATACGGAATTTATTCAGCTACGCCATTGCAGTAGATGTTTGATTAAGGTTTCTTGGTGTTACACGTGTACTAAAACACATTACCGTCCAGCGTCCAAACATTACCTACAGCGCACTCTGCTCAATCGAACTCGATAAATAATTTACAGCCTTTCCTTTCTCTGTTAAGAAAACTATTCTAGACCATATGGCAATGATGTTTGGCATATATGTGAAACATTTCAAACAATTATATATAAAAAAAACATGCTAATCTCTTTCTTAATAACACAATATTAACCATATCAAATTATTAATTTGTTTCTAGGTATAAACAATGGTCTTACCTGTTGATTAGTTGCTGACAGGTGAACAGTCGGCTGTTGCTGCAACGAGTTGGATCTCCAGGTAAGTGTTTATCTGCGTCATCTCCTAGTAACGATGGTTTGGGGTGCCTACCGATCAAGGTTACTTAGGTCTGGGAAAGCACGCCTGTTACTATTTCTTGATAGCTACACATTTGATACCATAATTATACTGATACACAATGAAATACAAAACTCTGTTTCTCAAGAATAATCTTTCTCGTTCAAGACATTCATTAATTGTGTAATTACTGAAGTACAGCCAAGAGGGAGTGTAATGAATATGAATACAGTACAGTGTGTAACATTACTCCGATGATATGCAGTTAATCTTCTGTTAGAAATCTCAACTTGTATCAAAGACACTTGACTATTAATCAATTTACTTCTCGGTCTTGTTCATAAAATCCCGATCAAAGCTAAAATAAAGTAATATTGGGAGAAGGAAATACAAGAGTCGAAGACAAAAAAAGGTTTTATGAATAATTAATACATGTAATATCCGCTTAGAAGTATCATGTTAGATATCTGAATACCTGATTACTCAGATTTTCAATGATCAAGTGAAGCTGTGTTCCGGATACAGATCTCAAGTATCATGCTCACATGCTTAAAAAGAAAAACAAACATCCCCGGCCTCTTGATATTCTGAAAATTAGTTTGATTTAGATTAGATTTCATAGAACCAGCTCCACTCAACAGATGAACTAAAAAAATCAGATTTACCAAAGCGTCAACAAAACCATCCTCGATTAAACTAGGAACAAAGGAAAGATTTACATGGAAACCCTTGTAAAATTACAAGACAATAAAACCAGGTGTTCCGGAAGAGTAAGCGTCTTCTGCTTCATCGAAGGCACCCACCATGTAAATCGTTGTCATATCAAGTTCTCAAAATGAGAACCGAGGATCATTGTCAATCACAAAGTAAACACACTAATGACCATACTCAAAAACGCCCATCTTCATATGATTTAAAGAAACAGAATATTTCTCAATTAGTCAAAGATAGCGACCATAAAACTTGCTCATAATTCAGATCAATATCATTGGACTGAATAACATGTAATAACGTACATAATGATAAATAAAACTATCAGATTTGTTTCTGTTTTTATCATCAATAAAATATCGGAAAATAGCAGTTTGAAATACTGGTATTCCTGACAAGTTGTAAATCAAATTAGATACATCTAACAAGGCCACATTTAGTTGCAAGGTCAATTAAGTATGTTGAATGTTTAGAAACCCGTTCAAGCGATATATAGAGTATTCAAAATGAAAAGATGTTTTCATTAATCTGTTTTCAAAATTCTATTAGATTTACTGTCTTCATGATACAGCAATGAGTTACATAATAACTGTCAAATCATTAATCAGTACCAGTTATTTAACTTCACCGTTTGTATATTATGTTGCTTTTGGTCCTTTTTGATATCATTATACTCAAACTTGCAGGAAATTTCCCTTATATAGTTGTTGTAAGGACAAATTTACGGAATCTTTAAAGTTCCGAATGCCAACCGAAAGGAATCTTCGCCATTTTCCGTAAACGAACTTAAGAGCCGACGGCTCCCGATCGCTTACATGCGCTTTTATCTTGAAAGGTCATTTTGTTAACGCAGCGTTACCACGGTAACATCACATATCCATGTCGAGAACACAAAGAGCACGAAAATGTTACCTAGAGAGTCATATATGCCATTGGCCTTAACATCCCTGCTACTCCTTATATGTCGCACTTGATTCGTTATTCTAGGGCTTGCTCAGTCGTAATATATGTCGACTGCTGAAAACAGTTTAACTACACAGAGATTTGATCATTGGTGTGCTTACTTTTGATTGAGAAGGATTACTCGGTTCTCACTTTGTGGACTTCGCGTTGTGATTGACAGGGCGGGTGTCGTCGATGAAGCAGAAGACGCTTACTTTTCTGGAACACCAGGTCTGATTTTCCTGTACTTTAAGGTCGCCACGTAAATGTTTCCTTTGTTCATATGTTGCCCATAATTTAATCGATTTTGAGTTCGGGTTATGGTTTTGTTGACGCTTCGGTATTCTCCGATTTTTCTGCATGCTTGTCTCATTCATTTACACTTAAAGGCTTGGGAAAATGGAAATACATCAAGCCAAGAATGAATTACATACCACCAAATAAGCTATTGGTTGTTCACGCTTCCCTGTTTTTTTAAATATTTTTTTCTTTTTGCGTTATGGTGTATTGATTTAGAGGTGTAATACAATTTCGCTGCTTATGAATTGTTGATGTTTTTAACTTAATGTTGTAAAAACAAGTTGTCTCCCGTTCGCTATGCGATTTAAATTCGACCATAGTAGGTTGCGACTGAATGATGTTCTTGTACTTGTACTTGATCTTGTTCGTCTATTACGGCGTAGAGCTCCTAAGCACCGATGGTCAAATTACTACTTCCAATGTTACATCAATGTGGACCGTGAGAAGATCTTAACTCCTTGGACAAGTTAACTACTGCCGTCCCTACCAATTTACATTGTGTCCTACCTGAATTCTCACATCAATTCCACTAGTTTTTCCCACGCATATATTATATTTATACACTAGCCCCTTTTGTCCACTTTATGGTGCACGCGGTGAACGATGGTATCTGCCAGAACAACTGATGGTTAGATTTGGTACATAAGTGACGGGCAAATGTAAATGATTGGTAAATCTATATTTGAGGATTTCTTACTACAACTTCGATATCCAGGGATTTCACTCATCTACGCTCTCTACACACCTGGAATATGAAACGGAAGGCACGCTCAGGTAAAACAAAAACTGACCAATCGCTAGGCTGTATGGTTGGCATTTGAAGTTTAAAAAGGAGCAGCAACCGACTTAAAAGCCCGTCAATATTTACTGTTATGTGACCCGAGTTTATTTTGATATACATCAAAAGTCGAACAAGTCTTCTTGTTTCATCAACAATGTTGCGCACATGGAGCCGTCAGTTTTGTCATGACATATTCCAGGGGCGTAGATAGCTTAGGCGAGCGTAACTCCTGGAAATCGAGGGTGTTCAGACTACAGATCAGACACCAACACCAATAAATAGCGATCCTTATACCAAGTATTCATACCTGTCAACCCTCCCTCATTAGGAGCGAGACTCCCTCATTTTGACCAAAATTTACCAATCTCCTTTTATACTTCCTCATTTAAGTCCAAGCTCACA
Organism: Mimachlamys varia; assembly: GCA_947623455.1. Classification (NCBI taxonomy): domain Eukaryota; kingdom Metazoa; phylum Mollusca; class Bivalvia; order Pectinida; family Pectinidae; genus Mimachlamys; species Mimachlamys varia. Next base: position 48,112,406 of record OX392527.1, read on the forward strand.
ATAACTCAAAATCTAGATCTTGTGGTCAAATGAGATCCTAGTTACAGCAGGATAATTATTATGTGCAATGACCATTGGAAATATGGAAAGAGGGAGATCTCATCTCATTGGAGGTTTCAGAGGTTGACATCTATTGGTATTCAGAACATTTCAGACAAATCAATGTCACAATCACTACAAAATTACTAAAACATATTTAAATTTTTTAATTGAAATAATCAATTGTGCTGGTAATATGTATGTAATATCCTATTAAACATTAATTAGCACAGTTAACTTAAGGTTTCTTTTTAAGTGAATATTTTAACGCCACAAGATATAGTTCTAATAAAAACAATAGTAACACATCCAAATATGTAGTATTTATTTCAAAACACTATGAAGGATTTTAAATTACCTTACATTATATAATTTGATTTTTGAAGAATGAAAAAATACCGTAGTACGCAAATAGTGCGCAATGATATCACTTATTGTATCACTAATGATGATATAAGATTACCAGTGTCATCACTAGTGATTATATAAGCATTTGTAATATATGTTTCATCAAGTTGACATATTCTGACACTACACTGGTAAAAATGTCAGGCCAAAAAATGCCTAATCTAACCTAACCAAACCTAACCAAGACTATCAACAGCTAAGGTTATTTTAGAAAGAGCTTTTCACATTGATAACATTGTCCTGTATGTATATCTTACCACTCTCTATCCTGAATAGCGCCACTGTCAACTGACTAATCTATCACTTGAGGTCGGACTATAGTCCCGAGTGCACGTCTCGAATATAGAGTTTAACATTACACAGGCCTGGTAAGTCTCATGTCAACTTCTCAAGCCAAGGTTGTACACAATACGCTACTCTTCTTTGGCTTGCGAAGTTGGTGCCATATATGTTGCTTGTGTGAGATAATCAATATGGTGTTTAAGTTAATTTGTGACCCGTTTCGATTTTCGTATCGTAATTTAGTTTTTTAAGTCCCCGGCGTTTGCTGGAGCCGCCATAGCCAGTGTTATCTCATAATACATGTATACACATTTGCGTATTACACGATTTGAAATGATCCAGGACTAGTTTAATCTTACTTCTAAATTCATAATTTAAAGGGGTTTTATGCACCTGACCCTTCTGTTTTTACGTTAGTTTAGAAATTTTGGATTTCCGCCATTTGGCCCCTAGCATCACTGAAGCGTCCTGGAAGGACGAAACAGCTGTATGATGCAGTTTAATTAATTTTTTCGGCATATTGTATATATTACGAAATTTAAAAGGTGCAGCATATGTGTGTGTTTCGTCATCTTTAGTTCTTATGCAAAATCATATGGGATTGTTTTGCAATTTGGCTAATGCATGTATATCCCCATTTTGATTTGGACATTTATTTGGCCAGTTTCGTTTCCTCAGTCGCCTCCTAGACTTCACTAACCTATGACCAACACGGGCAACTTACTTCTAAGCTGTATAATAAACGTGACGATTTCGATTTTCCTATCGTGAACTTTCCATTTCTTGATAGTAGCATCCCTGCTTCTCCATCCTATGGTGTTTACATGTCGCAGTTGATTTGTTATTCTAGGGCTTTCTCTGAATATCAAGATTTTCGTGATAAATGTCAACTGCTGACGAACTAACTTACGGCAAAGGGATTTGAGAGACGCAGGTTGATGAAGACTATGAGCAAGTTTAATGGTCGCCATCTTGATCTCATCGAGAAATATTCTGTATCTTTGTGTGATATGAAGATGGACGTTTTTGAGTTTGCTTGTTAGTGTGCTTACTTGTTGTGATGACAATGATGACTCGGTTCTCATTTTGAGGATTGATGCTTACATGGATGTGACCAAGATTTACATTGCGGGTGTCGTCGATGAAGCAGAAGACACTTACTCTTCCGGAACACCTGGTCTTATTCTCTTTTGGTTTTACGAGAGTCTCCATGTAAATTTTTCCTTTATTCCTATTTTGCCTCTAGTTTAATCGATTTTGAGTTCGGATTATGGTTTTGTTGACGCTTTGGTATTCTCTGGGTTTTTTTCTCTTTAGGCCCTTTTACAATTATCAACGAATCCTAGATGGACGAAACAGCTGTACAATGCAGTGTAATTCATTATCACACTCGACTTTAAATTATAAATGTGTCACTTTCGTCACTTTTTAAATCCTTAGACGGATATCCTTAATCAGATTACACGATATGTGTTATGGTAATATTTTATCAAAGTGCATATTTAATGTTTTGCTACCCAACATATAATTTAACTAACCTGGAAAGGCATGTTTTCTTTTTATCAATTTCAGATAAAATTGTTTAAGTCATTTGACCACTCTCTTAAGTCATTTTAATGTGTCTTACTTATCATAAATAAAATCTAAATTAACTTATAATAATTTTTTGAGGGCTTCAGTATTTTTGTCCGGGAAATATAATATAATTTTTAAATTTTACATTCTTTGACAGAAATCCTGAAGTTCTCAATATGTTTAAAAGTAAACGAGCCTTGGTTACCGGTGGGAGCCGCGGGATTGGTCGGGATATCGTGCGCAAACTCTGTAAAGAAGGGGCCGACGTGATCACTCTTGCAAGAGATGCAACGAATCTGGAGAAACTGAAAGCCGAGTTACCGAACGTACAGACGATCCAGGTAGACTTACAGGACTGGGATGCTACAAAACTCGCTCTGAGCGGGTTGGAGCCAGTCGACTTCCTTGTCAACAACGCTGCTAGTGGAGGTTTTGCCACTGTCGAGTCGGTCTCCAAAGAACTTATTAATCAGCTGATGGATGTCAACATAAAAAGCGTGGTTAATGTCACACAGACAGTAATTGAAGGCATGAAGTCAAAAGGAAGAGGAACAGCTATTGTGAACGTTTCAAGCCTTGCCAGTCAACGCCCCTTCCCCATGATAGCTGTGTACGGATGCACCAAGGCTGCCATCGACTACCTCACCCGTTGTATGGCAGTGGAGTTTGGTCCTTACCACATCAGGGTTAATTCAGTAAATCCAGGTATCGTCTATACAGAAATGGGCGCTGACTGGAATCCAAAGATTGCTGATAAGTTCCTAAATATGGTTCCCGAAGGAAAATGGCCAACCTCTGAAGAAGTAGCTGATTCTGTCGTTTTCCTCCTCAGTGAAAAGGCTGTGAACATCAATGGGACGTGCTTACGGCTCGATGGCGGATTGGCACAAGCTGGCTTCAGTGAATAAAACTGAGAAACAGTGGGTTTTATTGTGCAATTTTAGTCTTGAACTTGTTTGTAACCTTTATATTTTGCCCCCTTAGAATTGAATCATGAAATATATAAAAATATTATTTCATCAGTATTGATATGGACATGATTCGTTGATTATTAATTTGCTCGAGAATATTTACTCCAAAGAGGATCTGTTTTCCGTTGTTTACAACAATGAGCATTCTTGACTCAGATATGCTTCAGTCTTTTGGGTCAACTTATCTAATGCCTAGGGCACACATTCATGGATCACCTCGCCGGTTCCACTACGGATTAAATCTCACGGATGACTTCGGAAATGTCAATTTACGTGATTCGATACGAATGCACAATGGTGTGACTACGTGTTTTGACGTATCTACCAAGGATAATGCAGGAAATGGGCCATTTGGCAACATGAGTGATACGGATTATTTCGGTACGACACGGTTCAATACAGAACGACACCTGTCAGGACATTGACACTGCGGATAAACAGCGACTTGCTACGGTATAACTAAGGGTTAGTACGAATAAGAACGGTTTGATACGGAATAGTACGAACCGCCACGGAGCGATCTGTAATGCAACGTAACGAGATCGTGTCGTGCCGTGACAAATTCGTAACAAACCGTATTGTATCCTTAGCAAATACGTGGTGTAACTAGTATTAGTAATTGGTACGGATTGATTTGGACTAAAACGGACCAATAACGTTCTAATATTGTTTAGTAAGGATATATTACGGTTGTTTGATCCGTTGTCAAATTTTGAACACGTTCAGAAATTGTCACGGGTACACAAGTATTACTATACGTATGACTACGGCTACAATACGCAAAACTACGGACCAATACAGATTGCCATGCATGATGCTGGCTCGTATCCGTAGCTAATCCGGCGTCAACTCCGTGAATGTGTGACCTAGGCATTACGATTATCTGTACATGACATATGTTTGGAAATGATGCAATACCTAACGACTTAGCTGCGAATACTTACCCTTGTATGACATTGCTACAATATAAACCAACCGAATTCAGTTTGCATGCATTAGACTATGAATGCCATGGAACCATTTTTGTTAAATCAAACATACCATGTTACATTTGTTTACATGACATGCATCCACACTGTACACGTGTCCGCGCCAGAGTCACGGTTTTTCGTGCTATATTTGACGTTGCTATATTTTATTAAAAAAATAAATTTATCACACTGGACGTTGGCTACTTTTATCTAATTATCAAGTACGGATCCTTTTGTCTGAATGCATGTATTTTTTAATTCGAGTCTAAAAATTAGAATTAAAAAAGAAAATAGTTTGACTTAACTCGTGCCATTAAGTGTCATTCCGGTTAAAATTTAGATCCGTATTGTCGCTTCGTTACTCTAAATAGGATCTGACAACTTCCTAGAAAGGGTTATGTTTTAATTAACCTTTGTATTAGAAAATCGGATTACATCCTCAATATCCAGGGGTTACGATCACTTATGCTGTCTACACCCCTGAATTTTTGCCATGACCTATTCCATTGGTGTAGAGAGAGTAAATGATCGAAAAGCTTGCATAGTCCTTATTATGCGTTAAGTCATTTATTCACAACAAGCTAAAGTATGCATACTGTGACGAAATGACTTGCTGCAGTTGACTGCACCAATTAGACATTTCAGCTTGAGTGAGAAATACAGAGAGAACATGAAATCAGAACATAAACTCTCGAGGAATGTTGTCGGATCATTATACCACGGAGTGAGAATAAGGGTTTGTATTTAAATCAGATTGCATCTCATGAGAAAAAAACTGACTGAGACCTCTCCTCGGAAGATAATAAAACCAGTCCATCGCAAAAGGGATACCAAACTGGTCTTCTCGTCCCATCCCCAATGTGGTAAACACTGAGCCATTTTGCTATATCGCATTCAATTTGACATTGTTAGGTTTGAAGCACACAAGCTTGCCAAACAACGTCGTTTTTAAAGGCCCAATTGAACATACGTAACTTTCGGCAAACTTGAGGCGAAAATCAAGCCTAATAACTTATTATATTTATAGATTTAGTTTAAATTAACTGGTATCAGCAATATTCAAGATGAATTCTTACGCGGTTACCGGTACAGCAGCAGTTGAACCACGGTATTTGTAAACACGCGTCCATTTTGAACTGTCTTCTTACTTCGGCTTGTTGTTGAAGTGGGCCCCCACCTGAATTATTTTCAATTCTTAGGTTTACTTTGTTTATCAGGTTTACTTTGTTTATCAGTCTATCAGGACCTCTATTCAGAAAAGAATAAGCAATTTGCGTCACAAAATGAAAACTAAACAGAAGTCGATATTTCTTGACCCCGATGTAAAAGCAACACTCAACAATATACATGATAAGTATGTGGTTGTGTCTGCAGACAAAGCATCTAACAACTTGATCATTGTTTGCAAACGCTATTACATTCATTGCTTGCAAAAAGAACTAGGCCTGCTTGATAACCAAGGTAACCCTACTTACACATTGACCGGTTTTTCGAAAGATGAAATACTGTCCAACCATGCTTCGGTATTGTAATCTTTCCAAGTACCGGTTAATGAGCAAGATGCTGACCTACCGTGTCTTTATTGGATACCGAAACTACACAAGGATCCTTATAAGCAACGTTTTATCGCTGGCTCTGCTAATTGCTCGACCAAGCCATTATCAAAACTTCTTACTACAATTCTTAGTACCATAAAATCAGGGCTTCAGTCGTATTGTGACACTGTGTACTCCAGAAGTGGAATTAATGGGATGTGGATTTAGAAAAACTCGAAAGATCTTATGATCAATCTTGAACACCCCCTCCCAAAAAACGTCTTTTCGATCAAAACATTTGATTTTTCCACCCTGTACACTACCATACCTCATATAAAATTGAAGGAACGTCTCCGATCTCTTGTTATGAGAGCTTTCTTTTCTAAGAAAGGCGGACGACGATACAAATATATGGTAGTGAGCTATCTCGGAGCATACTTTGTCAAAAACACGACAAAAGCTAAGAGGAAATATACTGAAGAAGATGTAGTACGGATGATTGAATTCCTGGTCGACAACATTTTTGTTGAGTTCGGAGGAAAGATTTTCCAGCAGACTGTTGGCATTCCCATGGAAAACAGACTGTGCCCCACTCTTAGCTGACTTGTTTTTGTTTTCATACGAGGCTGAATTTGTGGAGGAGCTAATCAGGACGGGTAACAAAAACCTTGCCAAATCTTTAATTTCACTTTCAGATATATCGACGATGTGTTGTCTATAAACAACAAAAAGTTTGCTGACCACGTCGATCGTATATACCCTTCTGAACTTGAAATAAAGGACACAACAGACTCTTCTACATCAGCTGCTTACCTCGATCTCTACTTAAACTACGACCAACATGGACAGCTTACTACTAAGCTATACGATAAACGTGATGATTTCAATTTTCCGATCGTTAACTTTCCATTTCTTGATAGAAACATCCCTGCTTCTCCAACCTATGGTGTTTACATGTCGCAGTTGATTCGGTATTCCAGGGCGTGCTCTAAATATCGGGATTTTCGTGATCGATGTCGACTGCTGACAAAGAAACTAACAACACAAGGATTCGAGAGATGCAGGTTGATCAGTACTATGGGCAAGTTTTATGGTCGCCATCTTTGTCTCATTGAGAAATATTCTGTATCTTTAAGTGATATGAAGATGGACGTTTTTGAGTGCTCATTAGTGTGTTTACTTGTTGTGATTGACAATGATACTCGGTTCTCATTTTGAGAACTTGATGTTTGCTTGGATATGACAAAGATTTACATGGCGGGTGTCGTCGATGAAGCAGAAGACGCTTACTCTTCCGGAACACCTGGTCTTATTCTCTTGTACTTTTGCAGGGGTCTCCATGTAAATCTTTCCTTTGTTCAATTTTGCCCCTGGTTTATTCGATTTTGAGTTTGGATTATGATTATGTTGACGCTTCGGTATTCTCTTATTTTATTTCAGACTTATTTTTACATGGTTATCAATTGAAATTTTTTTTTTTTAAATAAATTTTCAGAATCCCGATAAAATTCCTGAAGTTCCGTATATTGGGAATAACTAAATATTACAAAATTTGGATCTTTCCAAAAATGTGATTTTGTTTTTATTATTTTTATTTATTTATCAAAACAGGGAGACCATGCAAACTTGTAAAGTAGTCGGCGTATTAATCAATTGCTGGTCTAATACACAAAGGAGTATATGAGTGATACATGCCCTCTTTTTTCAGAAAGTTTATCTACTGTACATAACGGTCAAATTATCAACGCTTTATAGTAGATAGTAATACTAGATAACCGCGTTCAAGTCAGGTGCTCTGCATTTAATGTTACGGTATTATCATAGATAATGCATGACCTTGTTTAATAATCACAGTCCTTTATCTATGTCAATACATGTATATCACTCTGGATGTAGGAGATTATCCATGTTCATAATATACACGCTTTCGTATACTCCCAAGGATTCTGACTCTATGAGCCGCTAGCCGTCCCAATTTTTTAAAAGTGGGTCATGGGGTCAAAACCCTTCGGACTTACTTTCGTATAACACGTTTTGAAATTTTAAATTACTCAATTTTTTTTCTAAATTGATAAATTAAAGAGATTTAACGCACCTGATCCTTCTGCTTTGGGATGGTAGTTCAGATAATTTCGATTATTTCCCACCTTTTTGTCTCCTAGCATCACTGACGAGTCCCAGGAGGACGAAATAGCTGTATGAAGCAGTGTGCTTATCTTTTTCGGCATATCACTAAAAAGGTGTAGCATATGTGTGTGTGTTATATTCATAATGAAGACGTTGAGATTAAAGAGGTAATTAGATAAGTTATTTTTTTAACTTTTTAGGTCATCTGACCCAAAGGGTCAGGATGACCTATAGTCATCGTGCTTCGTCCGTCGTCGTCCGCCGTCCGCCGTGCGCCGTGCGCCGTCAGTAAACTTTTCATTTCAAAATGCTACTCCTCCTTCATTTCTTAATGGATCACCACCAAATTTGGTGTGAAGCATCATTGATGGAGGGCGATCAGATTTTATATAAATGAGGCTGATCGAACCCCTGGGGCCAGAGGGGCGGGGCCCGAAAAGGGGAACTTTGCTGAATTTTTGCTTTAAAATCCTATACTCCTCCTTAATACTTGAATGGATTACATCCAAATTTGGTGTGAAGCATCATTTGGGGAGGGCGATCAGATTTTACATATATGAGGCTGATCCGACTGCTGGGGCCAGAGGGGTAGGGCCCCAAAAGGGGAACTTTGCTGAATTTTTGCTTTAAATTCCTACTCCTCCTTAATGCTTGAATGGATTGCATCCAAATTTGGTGTGAAACATCATTTGGGGAGGGCAATCAGATTTTATATAAATGAGGCTGATCCGACCCCTGGGGCCATAGGGGCGGGGCCTCAAAAAGGGGACTTTGCTGAATTTTTACTTTAAAATCCTACTCCTCCTTAATGCTTGAATGGACTGCATCCAAATTTGATGTGAAGCATCATTTGGGGAGGGCGATCAGATTTTATATATATAAGGCTGATCCAACCCTTGGGGCCATAGGGGCGGGGCCTCCAAAAGGGGACTTTGCTGAATTTTTACTTTAAAATCCTACTCCTCCTTAATGCTTGAATGGATTGCATCCAAATTTGATGTGAAGCATCATTTGGGGAGGGCGATCAGATTTTATATAAATGAGGCTGATCCAACCCCTGGGGCCAGAGGGGCGGGGCCCGAAAAGGGGAACTTTGCTGAATTTTTGCTTTAAATTCCTACTCCTCCTTAATACTTAAATGGATTACATCCAAATTTGGTGTGAAGCATCATTTGGGGAGGGCGATCAGATTTTATATATATGAGGCTGATCCGTCTCCTGGGGCCAGAGAGGTAGGGCCCCAAAAGGGGAACTTTGCTGAAATTTTGCTTTAAATTCCTACTCCTCCTTAATGCTTGAATGGATTGCATCCAAATTTGGTGTGAAACATCATTTGGGGAGGGCAATCAGATTTTATATAAATGAGGCTGATCCGACCCCTGGGGCCATAGGGGCGGGGCCTCAAAAAGGGGACTTTGCTGAATTTTTACTTTAAAATCCTACTCCTCCTTAATGCTTGAATGGATTGCATCCAAATTTGATGTGAAGCATCATTTGGGGAGGGCGATCAGATTTTATATAAATGAGGCTGATCCAACCCTTGGGGCCATAGGGGCGGGGCCCCAAAAGGGGAACTTTGCTGAATTTTAAAGATTAGTAAAATACCTGTTAACATACCCTGAAGGATAGAAATTTCTGAAAGTGAAAGTAGTTGTGATACAGTCTTGTATTCCACAATGCTGGTATACATTTACTATAGCTAAGACGCTTTTGATTTTGCAATGCCAATCAAATAGGAGATTACCAAATCATTGCAAAGTGTATAACAAGCATGGCCGATATGTTGTTCATTGCTTTGACAACACCATAAATAAATTTTGTAACCGACTCTAGATCTGAACAGATAGTTTATGACAATGATGCTGGGGTGAACACTTTTGAACTAAGGGGTGTGTCCCTGCTATAAGTGTTTGCAATTGTCAGATGACCGTTTAGGCCCATGGGCCTCTTGTTTTATAATATCGCCAGATATTGTGTAAAATTGAAACTCTTTACTCCTTATGAACTACTCATACCGATATTTTGACAAAAGCCTATCCTTTCCGTTCAGTTTTTTAATAAATAATAAAGAAATCCTTAATCCTTAAACTCAACAAAGAATATGAATCACTGACGAGTCCTAGAAGGACGAAACAGCTGTATGATGCAGTGTAATTATTTTTAGTCATAATGTATTTATTACTAAACAAAGGTACAGCACATGTGTGTGTGTGTGATATTCAAAAAACTTAATAACTAGCTAGCTACTTATGGCCGTCACCGAATTCCAGGTTGTTGTTATGTTCGCTCACTTCTGATTCCTATTCCTTGGTACCACAGGGTTCTTTTGATGTACATCAAAAGATCAAACCAGTCTTTTTGTTTCATTCATAATGAGGTGCTCGCTGATCCGTCGAATTTGCTTTACATAATAATATACACATTTTCGTAGTACACGATTTGAAATCATACAGAACTAGTTTAATTTTACTTCTTAAAGAGGCATCACGGTAAAACTATATTTTTTTATGCTTATTTAGAATTATTGTATATATGAATTAAACGTATAATCTTGTGGAAAATTAATGGGCGATTTACGCTGAAATATGTTCCCAAAAACTTTAATTAATAATTAAAAAAGGGAATCACTATTCGTTGATCAACGATTTGGACATGTAAATTTTTTTTCGTCACATATGATAACGCATGCGCATAACAAGCTACATCGGTTAACAAAAAATGGCGATCCGCGTGACCTACATGTAACTACCAAGCGAAAAGTGGCCGTATGGTCAAACTTCAACGTAAGGATTTTATTACGGAAGCATAATGAGGGATGGGAAGTATTCATGGGAGAAACTAACAGCCAAATTGTTTGCATGTTACAGTTTTCTTCTGGATAGCCGGTGACACAGTTTTGATTTGGTTTTGGGGCCTCCCAAGGGATAACTCTTTCATTCCTCTGTTACATGAAATGCGTGTGTAAAACTTGAAAGCGTGTTTTGCAATATTCCCTTTATAATATTTCAGTAAAACGCCATAATTGAATTATATTGCTGAAGAGAAAGACCTTTTCGCATACAAGAAAACCCGTGGGGGGGGGGGGGGGGGGTGTTAACGTCGTAAAACGTCGGTATAGGTGCGATTGAGTTTAATGTATAATTACATACAGATTCAATTTGAATATTTGAATTTAAATGAATAAATTTATGTCATCCTGTGCGGATAAAAAATGCTTGTCATACCTCATCTATAAAATACGGATTGTACAAATAGCATCGGATTTGGACCCCGGTATTGAATTTGATATGAATCAAAATATATGCAATATATAAGTGAAGTCATTAATTTATAAAAAAAAAAAAAATCATATACATGTATATGTCCCATGTCTGCAGTTGTGTTGAGAATGTTAACGAACCTTTAAATTTACATTAAAAAAATGTAAAATGAAAACGGAGCTATCATAACATATACAAATGGATGAAGTATTGGACAAATATCTTCTCGACAAGTTCCAAATTTGATATATATATATTATACATATGTTCTACTGACATGTTAAGTGCGTGGTTCGTCATATGAGTGCACGGACTTCCCTGATACATAATTGTAAGTGTTAAAGTATGTTGACGCTGAAAGTTGGATAGATTTTAGATGAATATATAGATAGTCTGAAAAAAAATCTTCAAGACATCGAGTTGTATAAAAAAATCGGAATCATTTCATTTTATTTTTGTACTTTAAAATGCATGCACACCTTTTGTGAAATGGTTGTAATTGAGGATTCGTGAAGATAACTTTTTACAGAAATTAAGGTTTGCCCTATGGTTGTCATCGTCGGAAACCCACATGACACTGTTAAACGTACAATGTAAGAGTGCAGTCTGGCGATGCATGGTTGTATCATGTAGGGCCTACCCATTTGCATCGGCTTCAGTCAGGTACTGATGTCGATAAATGATGCATAGATGTCGACATAAATTTCTTCATATGAATATCCTGTGTAATTAACGTCTGATTATTAATGTGAATATGATTCAAAAAATGTATACACGGATTTTGTGTCTGGTTCATCATCGGACCTATACATTACGCGTCCCCTCCATTTGGGCCCCTCGTCGACTTGCGACAAAATAGTCACCCGATTGACGCGTGATCAGCGCTATTTTTATCGGGCTTTCCTGAGGAATGCAATTTTTCAAGTGGCTAATAAACACATTTTGAGTGGACTTTGAATATTGAAATAACAGGAAAATGTATCTGGTAGTGCAGACAGCATGTACATTCAATAACTTCATTGTAGACTTCCCCGGGATGCCCCTTTAATTCATAAATTAAAAGGGATTTACGCACCTGACCCTTCTGCTTCTACATTAGTTTAGAAATTTTGGATTCCTTTTGGCCTTTTGGCCCCTAGCATCACTGAAGAGTCTTAGGAGGACGAAACCGCTGTATGGTGCAGTTTGATTAATTTTTTCGGCATACTGTATCGATTACTAAGTGTAAAAGGTGCAGCAAATGTGTTTGTTACGCCATCATTCATAAGGAGGTGCTTACTGAGCCATCGATTTGCTATTACATACTGTAAATATAGATATTTTAGCAATACTACAAAATGAATGTACATGTTTAAGCGATAATTTATTTTAGCGAATTTTGCTCTGCTAAATTTTCTCGTTTACAGAAATAAGGAACGATGTCTGGTGTATAGCATAATTATGATGTAAATTTGGAAACTTTGAATTTTTCAGACAGTAATGTTACTTTGTCAATCATCCTCGCCCGCCATGAGACTAACGGCATGTGTTCTGTTGCCAATCAATGGATTCCTTTTGAAATAATTCATTTTGCAATGGGGTTTCAATCGATTAAAAGATTTGCTCTTTTGTTCCGATGCTATAATTTAAACTTAATTGCTTATTTCGGATTCGTTCTACTGTCGAGATGTGTCTGAGTGTTTTCCGTTATTAGGGCATGCCTGTCTTTCAACTCAGATAATTTATGTTGTCGCAATCTACAATCATTAAAAATGGTTGAGACTAAGTCAAGTCAGCTACGTCATCGGTTTCTGTGTTTTGAGCGCAGTTACATTGAGAAAACATGATGCAAGTCCGACCAATTGTTTAAAACGTTGCCAGGTAGCATATGTTGAAAACAATAATATTAATTAATTCTGATAATATTAATTATAGATCAGTGTTTATGTATTTCTTATGTATATAGCGCCGTATTACTCTAAAAGAACTCCACCCGTCATTAAATGACCTTTGCTATTAAAAAGGGTGTAAAACCTAATGAAAAGAAACCAATTTATTGCTTTTTTTGCAGTACGAGTTTATGAATCATAGATTTATTTATAATCTATAAAGTAAAACTACTTAAAATTACAACCATACAATAATCTCAATGTGCATCTAAATAAACGGCGGTGTGTGCAGGGCCCTGTGAAGGGACCTTAAAATACAGAATCGTTCTTAAATTTGGCCAGGTATTTGTTATATTATAGCAAATGGTCATCGTCAGTAACCAACGGTACACGTCTCTGACGTTTGCATCGTCAGAGAAGTGTACCGTGGGGTTTCCGACGATGGCAAATGGTAAGCTGTTTCACAACGTGGCCGAATCTCTCCCAAAGCAACGGTTTCAATTGGTTACAGGGCAAGATTTTGGGACACACAACAACGATTCTGTCTTCGACCACCGTGATTGTGACGGTCATACAGAGGAAGCGTTCTATTCACTCCCCTGCAGGAAGGTACTTGCTGCCCCATTGCATGATCGTAAGAGGCGACTAAATATTTGCTCTCTTCTTTCTAAGGATGACGTAACACACACATAATATATGCTGCACTTTTTAAATTTAGTAATAGATACAGTATGCCGAAAAATGAATTAAACTGCATCATATAGCTGTTTCGTCCTCCTAGGACTCTTTAGTGGTGCTAGAGGCCAAAAGGTGGGATTCCAAACACTTTTCTCCTTCTTAAAACTACCTTGAACTACCTTCTTAAGTCTCCCTTGAAACTACCTCCCCTTTGGCCTTTAGTTGAACTTCGCCCTTAGCTTGTGAGGAAGACTTTGAGTTCTGTCCCTTAGCCGAGACATATCAAAGTCTTAAACAATGGTAGTTACTGCTCTCTCCTTTACGCTCAGCATAATGGGAGTGGAACGACTGGTTCATCCGTTGCCAGTGACCAGGTGGTGTGTTCTACTGGGGGCCTTCGGTAGTATACTTCAGTGTGGTAGCACTTAAAATCGACAAAAGATCTGGACTATCGTAACGAGGTTTACACGAACATACCGCAGCCTCCCAAGAACACACGCATTCAACACACACCAACATCACATGCACCGGGAGGCCGTCTTTAAAATTTTAACGTTAAAGGCCAAATTCGGGTTAATTGGCGTGACGTTGATGGAGTGTTGGCATGACGACATTGTATTGTTGAATTGAAGTCATACTACTGTTGAGAACTTGCAGAGAGGATGTGTAGCCTGTCTCAACCCTAAGACTATAACTCTAAGACTATAAAACTCTACAACTGTAAGACTATAAGACTATTTCATAACCGGAGGTGTAAGATAGGGAAATTTCACCCGAGGGGTTTTCAAATTGGGTAAAACCAGAGTCTTTTGTCGAGGTTATTGCGAAATTTGAAAATCCCGTTGGTGGAATTTCCTGTCTTACACCCCCGGTCATGAGAGTATATTTCTCTCACTTCAGCTATTTGACAAAAACGAATGAGTCAGTGAGATTAAACATACCCCATATTTGCAAACGTAGTTTGCGCCGAAAATTAATTCTCAGCTTTCTAATGTTCACGATTAAAATATTGTGAAAGGTTTTAATTTCATCACTTCGTCTATTTCTCTTTTCGTTATCAGATTTTACCGTATTCATGACGTCACGTCATTGTTGCGCCATTGTGACGTCAGGTCGTAGCTGTATTGCACGGGTACATGTGTAATAGAACCCCACCGATCATGGCTGTATTGCCCTAGACAGGCCAGTATTACACACCTGGAAACGGGAGAAAAGGATATCTCACACCTGTAAAAGTACGGATACATTAAATATACACCTTGTCCAGGCTGAGAGAAAAGAAGATGCTTCAAATAGGGTCCTACACGTCGATTTTATTAACGGCGACCTAAAAACAACCTTTATTAAGCTAACCTTAAAATAACCTTTAAGCTAAATTTGTATGGAGATGGATAAACAATAAGTCAACTCGAAGGTGTTTGTTTACACTGAATATTGAGTATGTAAATGGTAAACCAAACAGTAGCATCCGTCCACTATGGCCAGATTGGCCGAATTTTCTGTCTGAACAAATAAATGGCTAATGTTTAGTTAAATATAACACGTAAAGTCGTGTGCACTATTAATAAAGAGTCAATTGCTAGAATAACTACCGTAGTACATTGCTCAACCTAGTGCCATAAGATATGGTGTCCGTATGTTTAGCCATTTAAGGACCTTCGTGCCATTAATCAAAACTCACATTGAAAACGATATTTTGCCTGCATGCATGACGAGAAATTTGATAATTAATTTCTGAAAAATAACAAGATACCTCCGTAGGAAATTTATGGAAAAACTATAAAGATGAAATATACGAAAATGGAATCGAAACCGGCAAATGAAACGGGGCACTAAAAGGACCTGTATACAGCATGGATTGTTTTTTTGTTTTTGTTTTTATCTTTCTCAAAACCCAGGACATTGCAATTTGCTTTTGTGATAAATAAATGGAAAATCACATTTTTGAATGGCACTGATAAATTACGGATATACAAAAAATCAAACAAACGTCACTACCAGGCCCAACAGTAATTTTAAGGGGGGGGGGGGGGGGGGGGGGGGGTTATTGCACGAATAAAAAACCTGTTCACTATGAAGTTTCCCGAGTGCGCATATTTTGACTATAAACATATGTATTGCAATAAACATAGAACAAGGGATAAGACACAAGTTATTCCAATTTAGTATAACATTCTCCCATCATACATTTACAATTACATGACAACAATGTTGATAGGTATATATAAACATGATACGCAAATTATATTATATCATATTCACACTGGTAGATTTACACAAAATAGAAAATACTGTTAAAAATGTCTTGCTGGTTTTGATGAATGATGCACACGCCTAAAAACGTTTAAGTTCTACTGATAATTCAGAGCTACCTCTCTATAAACGAGTATACCTTAGATATTCAAATAAAATTATATGTGTCGTTCCTTGGCAAAACGTTGACATTCAAAGAAAAAGCGAAAAGCATTATTATAAGGATGGTCACACCATCCTCGACATCCAGTGGTTACCCTCACCTACACTGAAAACTGAAGGTTCTGTGTGCGCTACCTTATTGATGAGGCAAGAAGACTGGTTCGACCCTTTGATGTACATCAAGAGAATTTCGTGGTCACGTAACGGTTAAAATTGACAGGCTTTGAAGTCGGTTGCGGTGCCTTTGTAATCTTCAAAGGACAGGCATGCAGCCTAGCGATTGGTCAGGTCAGATTGGCTTCAGTTTTACCACATGACATTTTCCAGGAGTGTAGAGAGCGAAGGTGAGCGTAACCCCTGGATATCGAGGCTGTGGTCACATATGCAAGGAGGACTTCTAACGAGGTTAACTCAAAAATGGTCATACATATGTACTTAAGGGAACTTCACTATCATAGTTAAGTATTATAATAGTCGCTATTCATTCTCCAAGACTGGAGTAATTTTAGAGGGGATGCATGTGTGTTAATGTGACGTAAGAAGAGTTTTGAATAAATGTAAAGAAGGCAACGATCGTACAGGTATAATTTAACGAATTCCAGCTATACGAAGTGTGGAAGGTATAAACAAGAGGTTTGTTGGAGAAAGCACAAATAGACGAACTCTATATGATCACGGTTATTTAATCTCATTTGACTCTGCTGGTGGATTTTTAGGTCATCTGACCCAAAGGGTCAAGATGACCTATAGTTACCGTGCTTCGTCCGTCGTCGTCCGCCGTGCGCCGTGCGCCGTGCGCCGTCCGCCGTCCGCCGTCCGCCGTCCGCCGTGCGCCGTGCGCCGTCCGCCGTCCGTAAACTTTTCACATTTCAAACTTCTTCTCAAGTTCTACCAATGGGAATAAGCTGAAACTTAGCTGAAATGATCCTGAGATGGTCCTGACCAAGTGTTGTTATTTTTCGGGTCGGTCCGAAATCCAAGATGGCCGCCAGAGCCGCCATCTTGAAAAACACATTTTCAACTTCTTCTCAAGTTCTACCAATGGGAATAAGCTGAAACTTAGCTGAAATGATCCTGAGATGGTCCTGACCAAGTGTTGTTATTTTTCGGGTCGGTCCGAAATCCAAGATGGCCGCCAGAGCCGCCATCTTGAAAAACACATTTTCAACTTCTTCTCAAGTTCTACCAATGGGAATAAGCTGAAACTTAGCTGAAATGATCCTGAGATGGTCCTGACCAAGTGTTGTTATTTTTCGGGTCGGTCCGAAATCCAAGATGGCCGCCAGAGCCGCCATCTTGAAAAACACATTTTCAACTTCTTCTCAAGTTCTACCAATGGGAATAAGCTGAAACTTAGCTGAAATGATCCTGAGATGGTCCTGACCAAGTGTTGTTATTTTTCGGGTCGGTCCGAAATCCAAGATGGCCGCCAGAGCCGCCATCTTGAAAAACACATTTTCAACTTCTTCTCAAGTTCTACCAATGGGAATAAGCTGAAACTTAGCTGAAATGATCCTGAGATGGTCCTGACCAAGTGTTGTTATTTTTCGGGTCGGTCCGAAATCCAAGATGGCCGCCATAGCCGACATCTTGAAAAACACATATTAAACTTCTTCTACAGTTCCACTGGTACCTGTGAGCTGAAAATTGGTAGGGATGTTCAGGAAGGGCAGCCCATAAAATGTTGTTATTTTTCGGGTCCGAAAAACTCTCGACATTTGTGCCATGGCGGCCATTTTGTGACATGATTGCGCAATCACTGTTTTCCTGAACAACACCTATTTTAAACTTCTTCTTAAGTTCTACCACTGGGATTAAGCTGAAACTTGGCTGAAATGATCCTGAGATAGTCCTGACCAAGTGTTGTTATTTTTCGGGTCGGTCCGAAATCCAAGATGGCCGCCAGAGCCGCCATCTTGAAAAACACATTTTCAACTTCTTCTCAAGTTCTACTAATGGGAATAAGCTGAAACTTAGCTGAAATGATCCTGAGATGGTCCTGACCAAGTGTTGTTATTTTTCGGGTCGGTCCGAAATCCAAGATGGCCGCCATAGCCGACATCTTGAAAAACACATATTAAACTTCTTCTACAGTTCCACTGGTACCTGTGAACTGAAAATTGGTAGGGATGTTCAGGAAGGGCAGCCCATAAAATGTTGTTATTTTTCGGGTCCGAAAAACTCTCGACATTTGTGCCATGGCGGCCATTTTTGACATGATTGCGCAATCACTGTTTTCCTGAACAACACCTATTTTAAACTTCTTCTTAAGTTCTACCACTGGGAATAAGCTGAAACTTAGCTGAAATGATCCTGAGATGGTCCTGACCAAGTGTTGTTATTTTTCGGGTCGGTCCGAAATCCAAGATGGCCGCCAGAGCCGCCATCTTGAAAAACACATTTTCAACTTCTTCTCAAGTTCTACCAATGGGAATAAGCTGAAACTTAGCTGAAATGATCCTGAGATGGTCCTGACCAAGTGTTGTTATTTTTCGGGTCGGTCCGAAATCCAAGATGGCCGCCAGAGCCGCCATCTTGAAAAACACATTTTCAACTTCTTCTCAAGTTCTACCAATGGGAATAAGCTGAAACTTAGCTGAAATGATCCTGAGATGGTCCTGACCAAGTGTTGTTATTTTTCGGGTCGGTCCGAAATCCAAGATGGCCGCCATAGCCGACATCTTGAAAAACACATATTAAACTTCTTCTACAGTTCCACTGGTACCTGTGAGCTGAAAATTGGTAGGGATGTTCAGGAAGGGCAGCCCATAAAATGTTGTTATTTTTCGGGTCCGAAAAACTCTCGACATTTGTGCCATGGCGGCCATTTTGTGACATGATTGCGCAATCACTGTTTTCCTGAACAACACCTATTTTAAACTTCTTCTTAAGTTCTACCACTGGGATTAAGCTGAAACTTGGCTGAAATGATCCTGAGATAGTCCTGACCAAGTGTTGTTATTTTTCGGGTCGGTCCGAAATCCAAGATGGCCGCCAGAGCCGCCATCTTGAAAAACACATTTTCAACTTCTTCTCAAGTTCTACTAATGGGAATAAGCTGAAACTTAGCTGAAATGATCCTGAGATGGTCCTGACCAAGTGTTGTTATTTTTCGGGTCGGTCCGAAATCCAAGATGGCCGCCAGAGCCGCCATCTTGAAAAACACATTTTCAACTTCTTCTCAAGTTCTACCAATGGGAATAAGCTGAAACTTAGCTGAAATGATCCTGAGATGGTCCTGACCAAGTGTTGTTATTTTTCGGGTCGGTCCGAAATCCAAGATGGCCGCCATAGCCGACATCTTGAAAAACACATATTAAACTTCTTCTACAGTTCCACTGGTACCTGTGAACTGAAAATTGGTAGGGATGTTCAGGAAGGGCAGCCCATAAAATGTTGTTATTTTTCGGGTCCGAAAAACTCTCGACATTTGTGCCATGGCGGCCATTTTTGACATGATTGCGCAATCACTGTTTTCCTGAACAACACCTATTTTAAACTTCTTCTTAAGTTCTACCACTGGGATTAAGCTGAAACTTGGCTGAAATGATCCTGAGATAGTCCTGACCAAGTGTTGTTATTTTTCGGGTCGGTCCGAAATCCAAGATGGCCGCCAGAGTCGCCATCTTGAAAAACACATTTTCAACTTCTTCTCAAGTTCTACCAGTGGGATTAAGCTGAAACTTAGCTGAAATGATCCTGAGATGGTCCTGACCAAGTGTTGTTATTTTTCGGGTCGGTCCGAAATCCAAGATGGCCGCCATAGCCGACATTTTGAAAAACACATATTAAACTTCTTCTACAGTTCCACTGGTACCTGTGAGCTGAAAATTGGTAGGGATGTTCAGGAAGGGCAGCCCATAAAATGTTGTTATTTTTCGGGTCCGAAAAACTCTCGACATTTGTGCCATGGCGGCCATTTTGTGACATGATTGCGCAATCACTGTTTTCCTGAACAACACCTATTTTAAACTTCTTCTTAAGTTCTACCACTGGGATTAAGCTGAAACTTGGCTGAAATGATCCTGAGATAGTCCTGACCAAGTGTTGTTATTTTTCGGGTCGGTCCGAAATCCAAGATGGCCACCAGAGCCGCCATCTTGAAAAACACATTTTCAACTTCTTCTCAAGTTCTACCAGTGGGATTAAGCTGAAACTTAGCTGAAATGATCCTGAGATGGTCCTGACCAAGTGTTGTTATTTTTCGGGTCGGTCCGAAATCCAAGATGGCCGCCAGAGCCGACATCTTGAAAAACACATATTAAACTTCTTCTACAGTTCCACTGGTACCTGTGAGCTGAAAATTGGTAGGGATGTTCAGGACGGGCAGCCCAGAAAATGTTGTTATTTTTCGGGTCCGAAAAACTCTCGACATTTGTGCCATGGCGGCCATTTTGTGACATGATTGCGCAATCACTGTTTTCCTGAACAACACCTATTTTAAACTTCTTCTTAAGTTCTACCACTGGGATTAAGCTGAAACTTGGCTGAAATGATCCTGAGATAGTCCTGACCAAGCGTTGTTATTTTTCGGGTCGGTCCGAAATCCAAGATGGCCACCAGAGCCGCCATCTTGAAAAACACATTTTCAACTTCTTCTCAAGTTCTACCAATGGGATTAAGATGAAACTTGGCTGAAATGATCCTGAGATGGTCCTGACCAAGTGTTGTTATTTTTTGGGTTGGTCCAAAATCCAAGATGGCCGCCAGAGCCGCCATCTTGAAAAACATATTTCCAAATTTCTCTCAAGTTTCACCTGTGGGATTAAGCTGAAACTTGGCTGAAATTATCCTGAGATGGTCCTGACCATGAGTTGTTACTTTTCGGTCGGTTCAAAATCCAAGATGGCCGCCATCTTACAAAACACATTTCCAACTTCTTCTCAAGTTCTACCTGTGGGATTAAGCTAAAACTTGGCTGAAGTGATTCTGAGATTGTCCTGACCAAGTGTTGTTATTTTTCAGGTTGGTCGGAAATCCAAGATGGCCTTCAGAGCCGCCATCTTGAAAAACACATTTCAAACTTCTTCTCAAGTTCCGTCAGACATCCAAGATGGCTGCCACAGCCCCCATTTTGAATACACATTTAAAACTTTTCATAGAAAAATGATCCCCAGATAGTCCCAACCAAATGTTGTTATTTCTCCAGTCCGTCAGAGATCCAAGATGGCTGCAACAGCCCCCATTTTGCATCCACATCTAACACTTTCCATGATCTGAAACTTGCCTAAAATGATTCTGACCAAATGTTATTTTTCGCACTGTTCCGAAGAAATCCATGATCATCACCATCTTGAAAACCACATTTGTGTGGCATATTGTTACATGATTGTATTACTAATTCCTAGAGGAGAGGAATTTATATAAGCTATTAGCTTGTTTTCCAATCCTCACTATTTGTACAATTTCTATATATGTAATATACATGTACACTGATGGAAATAAAATATTGTTTAAACTAATTCCATAATGGTATCACAATTGGTAGTCAGATGACCGTTAAGGCCCTTGGGCCTCTTGTTTAGTTCCCGAGGTTTGCTGGAGCCTCCATAGCCACAGTTAATATCATTTGAGTAGTGGAACGGTACATAATATACACATTTTCGTAGTACACGATTTGAAATTATACAGAACTAGTTTAATTTTACTTCTAAATTGATAAATTAAAAGGGTTTTACGCACCTGACCCTTCTGCTTCTACATTAGTTTAGACATTTTGGATTCCTACCTTTTGGCCCCTAGCATCACTGAAGAGTCCTAAGAGGACAAAACAGTTGTATGATGTAGTTTAATTCATTTTTTCGGCATACTGTATCTATTACTAAATTTAGAGGTGCAGCATTTGTGTGTGTTACGTCATCTTCTAAGAGTGTACCTACATGTAGGCCTGCATGTAAATAAAATAAATGAGTTCCCGTTTAAAGGAAAAATCCAACGCATCACCGACTCAAATTAAAGATCAAAACCCGATTGGTGATAAGATGCTTACAACATAAATTATATCTGTGCAGTTTTGACGCGTGTATATATAGTCTCTGATAGCGCTAGCACAAACACTTGAGATCATATAAATATTGTTATTTTGACAACATTTATCAATCAGACACGCTCTTTGTTGTTGAAACGACACCAGGGGAAAACTAATTACGTGAATCTATATTTCTTTTACGTCAACCTCAGGTGCGTATATATATGTTCGCCTCTACCAACGCCATCAGGTTTGTTTCTGCAATCGATCAAACGCTATCACAGGTTTAACCCACATCAAAACAAGCAGTCCATGTTCGAAACGAAGTCGACGATCAATGGACAAAGATTAGTCACCTTAATGAAAACATATCAACATATCTCCCATACGTTTTCCATTACAATCAAATTTTGGTAAAAACATTTATATAATAGTGTTTTAGAACTACATTAGAAATGAATAAGAGATGTATCTGTAGCTTCTTTAGTTCCAAGAAAAGTCGGTTTTTAATTCAATTTTGTTTTTATCTAAACTCACAATACTTAAATTACGTCATTGGTCGGTGAGATAGAAGGCCGACAAAATGCCATGCTTTTATCATGCAGGTAGAAACAGATGCCGATACATGATTTCATGATGTCAGGTTTCAGTAAATATTGACAGAAATCGATCCGAGATTTAAAGGTGTCGAAACTGTCAGTGTTTTTAATTATTTAAGAGATCGTTCACTAGCGAACAACTATACTACAACATGGGGAATTAGAAAATTGCGGATTGTGAAAATGTTGAATTTTCGAAAATGTTTCCTGGTCGTTGGAATTTTGATAGTATGCAGCCTGCCAGCAATCTATGTCTTTGGTGAGTTTTCTTAAATTAAAAAGTTATAATTAATAGTCAGTTTGAATTTTTGATACCCTGTGGCTTAATTACTCTTATTTCAAAAGAAATCCACTATAGAATGACAAATCGCCGGATAAGATATTTGATTCGTTTCAGAAATCTTGCTTATACTTTATTGAAAACAAGAACCTGTATTATTTCGCATTGGTTTTTACATATTGAAATGATTACGAACAAAATAAAGGAGCAAAAAATTATTCGAAACATCTTCATTATCAACGAATTATTTTATGAATGGCTTATACTAATCAAATTACTTGATTTTAGTAAAAAAAAACCTTTTGTCATTAATTATCTGTATAATGTAGCAGATATTAAAAATTGATTATGAAATACATTAAATATTTTGTATTCCAATATATACTTTCCGTATAGATTTTAGATTGTGGCATTAAATTTCGCGTTTTTTTAAAACTTATTTATGGGGATTCAATTTTGAGAATCACAATATCTGTTTAATTCAGAAACCCCCAAAAGAGTTTCGTGTCTTTGTTACTTTAAACATGATGTGTAAAAAGATGTATTTGGAAGACAATTAAAAAACGGTTACACCATTAAACTCTTATGGTGTCAGACAAAAAAAAAAAAACCTTTTGTGCAAAATCTTGCTTGTGATGTTATTGTAGAAAAGACTATAGTGCTTTTCCTGCATGTCTGAGTCTTCTGCTCTAGGACGCAGAAGATAAAATGTACTTCACATCCTCCTCCCCTTTCTTTAGGGCGGCCCAGTCACGCCAAGTGCTGAGATATTATTATTTTGGAAGTTTTTTTATGTTGTTTATGGAACGTGATTTATCAGAAATATTATGAAATCTACAAAGGAATTAGGCAAAAATTATTTAACTTCTGAAACGTCCTCTCCCAACGTTATGATAAATACAACATACAATAAACCACAGTTGCTTGAGTTTCTGTCAGTATATGAAAAAATGTTTATATATATGGAGCCGCGGCCCATTACACAATGTAATGGGAGGCTCATTTCACACATAATTATGTACTTATAATTTACTGACAGAAACTCGAGCAACTATGAATAAACCTATAGACAGTAACAATTACTTTACTTGACTTGATGTACTTTTGCACGTGTCTGAAAATTCATAAACTTATATTATCGGCATACAATTTACTACCATAATTATGATAATACTTTTAAATTAATATCCAGTATGTTTAAGTTTCGTAACTGATATAATAATATCAATCTGCAGTTTACATAATTACCGCATTCAAAGAAAATAAGGCAATCATTTTCTCAACGATATCCATAATTATTATTATTATTGGATTATTGGTGAGATGAACTCGAAACATCGATTTCTTAATTTTGTGTGTAGTTTATTTATCTTTACATAATAGCTGTTATTTCTTGGCGCATAGTTATTATAGTATTGCCGACTTTTGAAGTAGAAGTGAAAAGAGGTAATCTGGCGTTAAATTGTTTTTCGTCTTATAAATAAGGCTCAATTTCTCCTTCTTCCTCCTCTTAGAAAGTGTCAGAAGGATCGTTTCTGAATATAAAGCTATTTAAAACATTTACATATGACGGTAGGCCGGTGATTATCCGCGCTGCCTCGCGTTGTGATTTTTCAAACCTCAAAAGAGTCCAATTCTGAACACCCATCCCAAAGTTCACATACATACTCTAAAATAGGCAGAATGAACTTTTATATGTTCTAAGTAAATTAATGCATCTCTTTTTAATACTTGTTTTAGTCTAATACGTTAAAGACATTGATGTCGTATTGATGACTAAACTATTTACATTTGATTGAGCATCTTCATAGTTTAACAGGAACTCGTTTAAAATCAGATATATTTTCTTTTCAACAGGAACACGTTTAAAATTAGATGTACGTCCTTTCCAACAGGAACTCGTTTAAAATCAGATATATTTTCTTTTCAACAGGAACACGTTTAAAATTAGATGTACGTCCTTTCCAACAGGAACACGTTTAAAATCAGATGTATTTTCTTTTCAACAGGAACACGTTTAAAATTAGATGTACGTTCATTTCAACAGGAACACGTTTAAATTTAGATGTATTTTCTTTTCAACAGGAACTCGTTTAAAATTAGATGTATTTTCTTTGCAACAGGAACACGTTTAGAATTAGATGTACGTTCTATTCAACAGGAACACGTTTAAATTTAGATGTACGTTCTATCCAACAGGAACACGTTTAAAATCAGATGTTCTTTCTTTCCAACAGGAACACGTTTAAAATTAGATGTACTTTCTTTGCAACAGGAACACGTTTAAAATTAGATTACGTTCTTTCCAACAGGAACACGTTTAAAATTAGATGTATTTTCTTTCCAACAGGAACACGTTTAAAATTAGATGTACGTTCTATTCAACAGGAACACGTTTAAGATTAGATGTATTTTCTTTCCAACAGGAACACGTTTAAAATTAGATGTACGTTCTATTCAACAGGAACACGTTTAAAATCAGATGTACTTTCTTTGCAACAGGAACACGTTTAAAATTAGATTTACGTTCTTTCCAACAGGAACACGTTTAAAAGTAGATGTACTTTCTTTCCAACAGGAACACGTTTAAAATTAGATGTACGTTCTTTCCAACAGGAACACGTTTAAAATTAGATTACGTTCTTTCCAACAGGAACACGTTTAAAAGTAGATGTTCTTTCTTTCCAACAGGAACACGTTTAAATTTAGATGTACAGGAACACGTTTAAAATTAAATGTACTTTCTTTCCAAAAGGAACACGTTTAAAATTAGATGTACGTTCTTTCCAACAGCAGCACGTTTAAATTTAGATGTACGTCCTTTCCAACAGGAGCACGTTTAAAATTAGATTACGTTCTTTCCAACAGGAACACGTTTAAATTTAGATGTACAGGAACACGTTTAAAATTAGATGTACTTTCTTTCCAACAGGAACACGTTTGAAATTAGATGTACTTTCTTTCCAACAGGAACACGTTTGAAATTAGATGTATGTTCTTTCCAACAGGAACACGTTTAGAATAAGATTACGTTCTTTCCAACGGAACAAGTTTAAAATTAGATGTTCGTCCTTTCCAACAGGAGCACGTTAAAATTTAGATGTTCGTCCTATCCAACAGGAACACGTTTAGAATTAGATGTACGTCCTTTCCAACAGGAACACGTTTAAAATTAGATGTTCTTTCTTTCCAACAGGAACACGTTTAAAATAAGATGTACGTTCTTTTCAACAGGAACACGTTTAAAAGTAAATGTACTTTCTTTGCAACAGGAACACGTTTAAAATTAGATGTACGTTCTTTTCAATAGGAACACGTTTGAAATTAGATGTATGTTCTTTCCAACTGGAACACGTTTAAAATTAGATGTATTCTTTCTCTTAGCAACAGGAACACGTTTAAAATTAGATGTACGTTCTATTCAACAGGAACACGTTTAAATTTAGATGTAAGTCCTTTCCAACAGGAACACGTTTAAAATTAGATTTACGTTCTTTTCAACAGGAACACGTTTAAAAGTAGATTACATTCTTTCCAACAGGAACACGTTTAAAATTAGATAACGTTCTTTTCAACAGGAACACGTTTAAAATTAGATGTACGTTCTTTTCAATAGGAACACGTTTAAAATTAGATGTACGTTCTTTTCAACAGGAACACGTTTAAAATTAGATGTACGTTCTTTTCAACAGGTACGAACACTCCGAGCCATTACCAATGGGCTGCATGGAGCAGTTGGTCTGACTGTGAATACAAAATCACGGGTTCGAATCCGTGTTTCGGAAAGCGAAACCGGACCCGGCTCTGCTTTTGGGATTCTGCATATATCGCCCCGAATGAAACGTGCGTGGGCGATTGTGTCGACGTATCCAGTCCAAATTGTACCTGCACCCCTTTTAATGAAACTGCGATACAAGACGATGCTTTGTGTATTGGTGGCGGATCATCCCGTGGCGAGAAGGAAGTCAATTGTCCTTTACCAGGTAAAAAACAAATCAGAAAATACCAAAGCGTCAACAAACCGTAATTAAAACTCAAAATCGATTAAACTAGAGGCAAAATATGAACAAAAAAAAATAAAATAAAAAGAGATTTACACGGAGACTCTTAAAAAAATACAAGAGAATGAGACCGGTGTTCCGGAAGAGTAAGCGTCTTCTCCTTCATCGACGACACCCACCGTGTAAATCTAGATCAGATCCAAGTAAATGCCATGGCCTCGAAGTGAGAGCTGAGGCATATTTCTCAATCCGGTAAAAATATTTTACGAAGGATTTAGAAGATAGATAGTTAATGTTTAAGTTGTAAATAAATCAAAATAATATACATATAATATAGTATATATATATTGGTATATTTTTTCACAGTAAATTGAGACACGGAAGAACAGATGTACATCATATCGTTATACATATTAATTAATGGCATTAACAGATGCTGTAAAAGGGATTTCATTTTTTTTTTAACTTGGAAGACTAATATGGAGTTTAGCGCTACATTAATGCCAGTGTTTTGATAGTAGAATTGTATGAATTAAGATGGTATTCATTATGCACAAGTCTGATCACCATCTATAGTAAATTAGGTTGCGTACGGAGGCAGAATATCTAAAGCAATGGTTTGCATAATTATATATCGTGGATTTATTCAAATGAATCTATGATTTTTCATGCATAAGTTATACGTAATTCAGGAATAATAATTCCCGCCAAAATCACCTCCCTTTTCTGTTGGAGTTTAAAGGACTTGTACAACTAAATTATTTACTAATCTATAGATACATCATGTACAATGTATCTCTACTATTGAAGATTTTGAGCTAATAACTTTTAAAATTGCAAATTTTATGGGGCGCCGTTTTTCAGTGATATTCTAAAATGATTAAGGTGATATCACAGGCACCTGAGAATGCGTTGCAGCTATTTTTTCAACTAAACTAATATGGTGTTTAGACTTTAAAAAAAATTGGAGGGGGTTGTGGGTGTGTGTTTAGATCTATTTCCCCTCATGATCAATGGTCATAAAAGTGTAAAATTACTCTAAATAAAACTAACCTGAACAAATGCTCATGTCCCTGTGGGTGATATCCCCCATCATGGAAGTGATATCATCATTTTATTTAATTAATTGGTGATGCATTACATAATTGTGATATCACTTATATGGAATATAAACAGTTAAACAACGCCAAATAATCGGCTGTTTATATTGACAGATTGGCGGGTTCAGAAAGTGGCTATTGCTACTTTTATATAGGGCGTCTGCTTTTGATAACCGGAAGTTTACAAGCACCCCTATGATACGATTTTTTTTATGGAATTAATTTACAATGATTAGAATAACTTTGAATATATTGTTATAAATGTTGACCTTTTTACTTATATCACCAGTGGACGGTGGTTGGTCAGCGTGGACCAACACCTCGTGCAGTGTCACATGCGGTGATGGCAGCTACCAGACGGTACGCAGCTGTGACAACCCCAGCCCGTGTAATGGAGGTCTGGTCTGTGTCGGAAATAATTCGTTTTCGTATCCATGCCAACAAGGTATTTATGCACAATATTATCGTAAACATTTTATGATACAAAAAAAAAAAAACAATAATAAAAAAACAAGAGGCCACGAGAGTCTGTATTTCTCAACCGGGTGTAACAAGAGGTCCAAAGTACCTGCATATGGTGTTACGCACCCAAAATAAGGTACATTTTACAAATATTTCCATATTTGTATATTGAATCCCATTTGCTTGCTTGGTTTGGTTTTATTAACTTTTGCATACTACATCAGCTAATTAAGGTTTTTAGTACGTTACCCCTTGTGTTTGTGTATATACATGTTCTGGACAAAGGTATGTAAGAATGGTGTCTTATTCAAGGTCACGTGGGTCAAATATGTTAAAAACCTTTAAATGGCATATTTACAAGCATGAGGCAAAAATATTTAAATTTCTTTGAAGTATGTTCAAAATTTTAACTTCAAGCACACTTCA
Source organism: Mimachlamys varia (assembly GCA_947623455.1). Lineage (NCBI taxonomy): Eukaryota > Metazoa > Mollusca > Bivalvia > Pectinida > Pectinidae > Mimachlamys > Mimachlamys varia. The sequence continues at coordinate 48,141,371 of OX392527.1, forward strand.
AATTACCTTGATCTATTTTTAAGTACACAAGCCAAAGGCTAAATATTTTTCAAACATTTAAATGATGTTTTGAAATTAACCATTTGTCCCAGAATATGTATGTTTAGTTAGTAGTACGTTGTATGCTTTGATTTATATTAGATTTAACATTTTAAATAGAAATAGATTTTCCTAAATAACAAAAAGGCACAATTAATGTAATGATATTTCATTTGGCCATGCAGTAGTATACCCTGGTAAAGAGTTTTGAGGTTTGTTCAGATGATTGACCTTGACTTTTATACAAGGTCACAATGGTCAAATGTGTTAAAAACATTTAAACTAGTTGTCCTAAGTACTAGTAACAATAAAGCTTAGAATGTTGATATTTGGTCAGCAACATGCAAGGACCAAGTTTGTTCTCATGAATGACCTAGACCTATTTTCAAGGGCACAGGGGTCATATATTATTTAAACTAATAAACAAATTATTTTTAATAGCCAAGAAGCCAAAATTGTTGATATTTAAATATGTAGTCAGTTACATATTTGGAAAAGGAACGTGTAAGTGATTTCATTTGAATAACCTAGACCAAGTTCCAACGTGTTGATCTCCTTATTTTGGCAAATGTGTATAAAGCCAGGGCTTTATCAGCCCTCTTCTTAGGTCCCGTAAACAGACCCATATTCCCAATTAAAAAAGGGTGTGATTTTTCCCAAATTTTCTCTTAAAATTCCCAAAAATTGGTGGTTTTACATGCTTGAGGAGCTTCTTGTGGCATTAAGTTTAAAAAGAAACAAAAATGATGGGCTGTAAATGTCATGAGTATTATCGATCAATTTTTCCTAATTTGATCTCGGGGTCCCATTCCCAAAACCCCCTGATAAAGCCCTGAAACTATAAACAACATAATTATTTACACAAATGGTTTTGACATTGTTCTAGATTTTGCTGTTGTATTGTAAATTTGTCTTTCTCCTGGTGAAATGTATAGTAATTTCATTTTTAGGAATTATGGATGATATTGTAATTATAATGATTTTATTTACAGTACTCATTGACGGCGACTGGTCAGACTGGGGCAACTGGTCAAGTTGTTCGGTATCCATAGGGACAGGAACCAGAATAAGGGAGAGAAACTGTGATAATCCTCCCACCTGTGGCGGAAAGTACTGTACAGGGGAGAGCAACCAGACCAAGGAGTGTGAAGGTGAGATGTAAACAAAACTGACAGGTCAGTTGAATCTCCTCAACTGTTTAATTCACCGTCATTGACAAATAAATGGTGACCAGGGATTTTCCTACAGTTTTAAGGTAGGGTCCAGGGCCCATTGAATTGGGAATTTTTATGCGATATAAGGTGAAATTGGGGAATATGTTACAAATAAAAATAAACCATATGGTACAAATTTCTGCTGTAAATCGGCTAAGATGTCGCAATCGTATGCTGCAAAACATTGTGACACTTACGAAATGAAAAACAACTCGAACAAAACATGGACGTCGATTTGTATTCAATTTTTCTACATCCAATGAATGACTACTGTGACTACTGGGTATAAGTCAGCTACTGACACATAATAAAACAAACTTATCATCTGGTTAGAAATTTTTTACCAGAAAATTGGGAATTTCAGCTTAATTTTTGGAGGGGAATGGGTCCCTTTTGTGAACCCAATTAAATTCTACTGTAGGAAAATCCCTGATATGTGAATGTTAATTAATCCTTCATAAATATTCATGACAAATTAATAGTTGCCATGAATATGTGAATGATAATTAAAGATTCATAAATATTCATGGCAAATTTATATATTGAATTGGGAATTTTAATGCGATATAAGGTGAAATATGTAAGAAATAAAAATAAACCATGCGGTACAAATTTCAATCGACTAAGATGTCGCGATTTGTATGCTGCAAAACGTTGTGACACTATAAACTACGGAAATGAAAAACAACTCAGACAAAACATGGATATCAATTTGTATTTAATTTTTCTACATCTAATGAATGACTACTGTGTATAAGTCATCTACTGACACATAACAAAACAAATGTATCATCAGGTTGGAAATTGTTAACCAGAAAATTGGGAATTTCAGTTAAATTTTTGGAGGGGATCGAATGGGTCCCTTTTGTGGACACAAATTCTACTGTAGGAAAATCCCTGATATGTGAGTGTTAATTAAAACTTCATAAATATTCATGACAAATTAATAGTGACCATGCATATGTGAATGTTAATTAAAGATTCATAAATATTCATGGCAAATTTATAACGACCATATATATGAAATGTTAATTTTGATGAAGTATTATCATTAAAATACATAAATAATCATGATTATTCATTTAATGAATGTATTAACACATAGTTTTATGCATATAAATCTTCCCAAATAATTATTGATATTTGTTGATATGTGTGTAACTCCTGCATCCAGTGTGGAGTATAATGCATTAAATTGTCTGCCGGAATCAATGTACATTAGAACTTAAACAATCTATAATCATGCATATCTTCATGTACTGTTAGAGGTTAAGAACTAGCGCAGTAAAATTCAAAACAGTCTAATTGCAACAATCTTAACAGGTTTTCAATTCTTCTGCTTTTTCTTGGAATTGGTTAAAGACACAAGGTTAAACCCAACATGAAATGTATTCAGTTCAGAAATCTGCCCCAGAATGTCAGTACTAGCAGGGGAACAGATGTTTCCATACCAGGACTGTATGGCTTCCTGGCTTGTATACAACAGTACTAATAACAATACTGTTTACATAGTGTAGTGGAACTGGACTGGGTCGATCATTGGCGACCAGGTTACAGCTCAGTTGGTAGAGTGTTGGTCTAGAGTTCAAAAGGTCCTGGGTTCGAACCCCGGTCTGGACGTTACATTTTCTCTTTCTCCTGTTACAATATTGGCGAGCTTGCCAACCCTTATTTAAAGCATTGAGAGTATGCTTAGCAAGGGGATATACAAACTTGTAAATAGTTTTCCTCTGGTATGAAGACTTGGAGAAAATGAGGGAGGGATGTAGCGGAACTGGACTGGGTCGATCATCAGCGACCAGGTAGCTCAGTTGGTAGAGTGTTGGTCTAGAGTTCAGAAGGTCCTGGGTTCGAACCCCGGTCTGGACGTTACATTTTCTCTTTCTCCTGTTACAATATTGGCGAGCTTGCCAACCCTTATTTAAAGCATTGAGAGTATGCTTAGCAAGGGGATATACAAACTTGTAAATAGTTTTCCTCTGGTATGAAGACTTGGAGAAAATGAGGGAGGGATGTAGCGGAACTGGACTGGGTCGATCATCAGCGACCAGGTAGCTCAGTTGGTAGAGTGTTGGTCTAGAGTTCAGAAGGTCCTGGGTTCGAACCCCGGTCTGGACGTTACATTTTCTCTTTCTCCTGTTACAATATTGGCGAGCTTGCCAACCCTTATTTAAAGCATTGAGAGTATGCTTAGCAAGGGGATATACAAACTTGTAAATAATTTTCCTCTGGTATGAAGACTTGGAGAAAATGAGGGAGGGATGTAGCGGAACTGGACTGGGTCGATCATCGGCGACCAGGTAGCTCAGTTGGTAGAGTGTTCGTCTAGAGTTCGGAAGGTTCCTGGTTCCAAACCCCGGTCTGGCCGTGCATTTTTCCCCTCCTGTTACACAGTTTATTTTGGTATTCAATAAAACTTCAAATATAATAATAATGAACAACTAATACTTCTTCCTTCTGAAATATGAAAAGCGCTTAAGACATGATATTTTGTTGGCAATTTTCTTTTTCGGAACAATTAAGTTGAAAAAGGTTTGTGACAAATGATTAACTTTAAGCGAAAAAATAAAATAGCGTTTAAATTGGTTTGATTGTACAGTATGGAGATACAGTGCAAGATAAAACCATTAGGTGCAAATTAGTTCGAAAAAATATTATCACCTCAAATCATGACCTAATGTAACTTTAGTGGTCCTACAACGGCATATTATATTGCCGTGCTATTGTATTCTTCGCGATAACATTTAATCCAATACCCGAGGTTTTTTAATAAATATAATTGTTCATATTAACTCATTGTTTGTGCTATATATGATACATATGTTAAAATTAATAATCATTGCTGGATTTCCACTAAAAATAAAATATGCTTAATATAAAACCTGTGATTTTGTACAGAAAACGTGAAACTTAGCATTCGCTGAATTAAGGCGATATACAGTATTTGGCTTGTAGCTTCCTTGGAAGAAGCAAATTATAGATTGAAAATTTTTACCTGCATTCAAGGTTACAGGGCCTAGCTTGGGTAAAAACATAACAAAACCTTAAAATGATTTCTTCTGAAATACTGATAGGCTTACACTGATGATATTTGGCTGGAATGTTTCCTGCAAGAAGGTGAACAAAGTTATGAATAAAATGACCTTGACATACTTTCCAGGTCATAGGAGGAAGTCTCTTTAAATCTGAACATGTTCAATTTAGAATGTTCTACTGCAGTCATAGATTTAGACCACTATAAGGTTACAAGTGAGAGATTAATACATGTACCAGGTGAGCGATTCAGGCCCACTGGGCATCTTCTATTAAATATTATGTGAAGAGTTATTTGAAAAAAGATTTCCAAAACTTTTTATGCTTTTAAGGGAAATTTCCTTTTTTCACCAAATTCGAATTTTGGAAAAAAAAGGGGTATACACTTCTTTGAAAAAAGATAACCATTGATATAAATACATTAAAATTGCATTCTCCAATACCTCATATTCTGTTTATGTTTTTATTGTTTCAGTGTTACCGTCCTGCTTCAGTAATAATGTCTTGGACCCCTTGTATTCTTCCGTGGACACCCCAATGTCTATCTACATAGGCGCAAATATCGACATCTACTCCACAGTACAAATATACCGGGAAGGCATCTGTGAAACCACCCATATCAATCCACACTACGAATGGGATGTCTTCAGTGTTGATGAGGTATCTGGTAATGCCACGCACATCCTCCGTTTGACCGAACCCAATATTCCGTTCGATGCCTCGGAAATAGGACTGTACAAGGTAGCTTTGAAAGTGTATTACTTCAGTGGTTCACCAATCTGGCTGGAAGACGAGATGTACATCGGTGTATCCTATCCACCGCCTAATGCAGCCATTGTTGGCGGGTCTGTACGTATGCTTGGTGAGGGTTTCAATATCATAGATGGACTGACCCTGTCGTACGACATGAGTAAAGGTCCGGGATATACGTCTACTCTAGAAATCGACTGGGCATGTACACCACTTGCGATAAGCTCGATTTACGACACATTGAATGTCGTCATCAATGAAGAAATTCTTTTTCCTGATGACCTTTCCCAGCAATCCTGGGTTAACCATAGCTTTGTGTTAAACCGAATTGATGACCTGGTTCTTGCTGTAGAAAATTTAACATTTATTACCTACCTCAATACCAACGCTACCAAAGAGGAATTCTGCAACATCACAGCAACCGGAAATTTCTCAAATGAGTTTGTTCGGTTTGACAGTCAGGTGATAAGGGCTAATTATATGTACGCTGATTTGATCAGCTTAATTCAAATCATCGAAGAGAAAGTTAGCTATTACAATGACTTCCTTACATTCGCTGATTATTCTGTGTCATCTTCATCATTATCTACAATCAAGATTGCGGTTCAGAACTGGGTCAACACGGTCCAGAATGAAATGACACATTTGACGAATTTACGAAACATCATCAATGGAGTCAAAACATATATTCCTGATAGCGATGCAGGAAATTACTCTAAGATTTGTGAACAAAGAACTTCATCATTCACTGCATTTGTCGGCCATCTTGTAAATGCTCCTGTGCAAGTCGAAGCTCTGTCCAAACCAGACTGGAATGGTCTGGCTTCAGAGGACAACCTGCTGAGGAACACCACTGAAACCTACGTTCAACAACAGTCTTGTTCTAACTTCAGGGAAACATCAAATGGATATGCGAGACTCGATATCAGTGACTCTGACGTTTTAAACTCTGTTGCGTTCATCTTATCCTTAAGAGTCACTGCCAATCAGTCGTTTAGCTACTTTCAGCAGAGAGTCCTGTCAGTACCAGGTAATCCTCCAGCTATAGACATCAGGTAAGTTTAACATCCGCAAGTATTATCTCATAGACAAACAATGGTGTGGCACTTCTGTTCAGTAAATTTGTATTTTAGCGTGACTTGTACTAAAGGGCAAAGTCAGCCTTTAAATGCAACTTCTTTTTTCATTGTTTGTTAAAAAGCCTGTATCCATAAACTTTAAAAAAAAAAAAAAAAAAAAAACTCATAAACTGCACGGCAAATTACAACCAAATAAGCAGGAAATATCTCTCGGGGACGGGAATTCAGTTTTGGAGGACAACAGTTAAAAGTTGATAAATGTCTGAAAAAATTTTTGAGCCAGCAACCAAATGATTTTGATATGATTATATCTAATATATAAATGCATGCATTTTAAAGTTTGAAAAGAAAAAACAAAATCAGTATGTGTAACAATGCAATGTGAAATATCTTGAGAATAAAAATGCTGTGATATTTGATGAGTAACTTGCTAGCATGGAATATATACTACCACAGTTGTAAGGTCACATGGATCAAGAGTCCAGAATGCTTAATAACTTTTGATTATAAGACTTAAATCCATCTCAAGTTGAGTTCATTCACCCCTGAAAACTTATTTGATCTCTCCTAATTCAAAGGTTAGAATCTTTCATTGAAAAATTTAAGGGTGAATAAGTTAACTGTTTTGAAGGTGTTCAAAGACTTTTGATACATATGCATAGGTGATATATATGTGCCCTTTTATAGAAAACACATATATAAGTATCAAAACTAGTCAACATTCTTGATTAAAGCCAATTATTCCAGCAGTTAGACTTTTCATGGTCATCTTAACCTATTTGCCCTTTTGTTCATTAATGAAACTGGGTATATCAGATTTTAACAGATGATTTTAAATAAAATGATTAAAAAACATACTAAATAAAAGAATTATCTTCAATGGATGGGTAAGATATAAAATATTGCTGCAATCTCAACTTATGAACTTGGATTTGGACCAGCTCACATTGGAATTTTTTTCGTATATTTTCGTATTTCAGCTGTCGTTTAAACTGCTTACCGAAGACGGCAAGCACCTCAATACTATCCCTAAGAGCTGGATGTTCCTCGTGTACCTATGCTGAGTTGACCACCATCAGCTACTCCTGGAATGTGTCTCACTTTGATACAGCAACCAAAGCTATAACTGAGGTCCCTGGCTGGCAGGCTAGACTGGAGAGTGGTAAGTCTGCTCTGGAAATATCCCTGCTTCATTAATGGAATTTATGTGTATTAAGTTAATTTTTACATTTTGACCCTTTGTTAAAAATACCCCTTGTCCTTATCATCGACATGTAACAGGAGAAAGAGAAATTGTAGCAACCAGACCGGGGTTCAAACCCGGGACCTTCCGAACTCTAGACGAACACTCTACCACTGAGCTACCTAGTCGCCGATGATCGATCCAGTCCAGTTCTGCTACATTACTTTTTTCCAAGTCTTCGCCCCAACGATAACCCATATTTGGGTATCCCATTGCTTAGTGTATTCCCAATGCTTTAAACAATTAAGGGTTGGCAAGTTTGCCTATAACTATTTTATTATAAGTCAATAACATATTTGCCATAGTGGCAAGTAAAGTATTAGATTCCCCAATCTAATTAAAATACAGATCCTCACTATTACTATCGTGTGTAGGATCTGACAGCGACCGATAGAAGGTCATGTGCAGATGACCTGTGTATTAACCAATCAAATCACAGCTTACCAGATTCAGAAAGTGGAAAGATTAAGCTTGTTTCGATTTGTTTCTAGACTCTTTGTTAGTCAAGAATAAAGTAGCAAGAAACCCGAAGACCTTATACGAAAAAGGGTGGTGCCCAGTTCAACTGTCTCTCCCCAAGGCGGGAGTCCTTTTAAGATAATATATGTTTGATTTGTAGTTTTTGGTTTGTCCAAAAAGAAATTTCAGCTGAAGGTAAAGACATAATTACAAAATATACTAATAAAAAGTTAGAACTTTCTTCTGAAAGAATCAAAACATTGCTTAGTTTGTGGAACTGAAAAAGAAGGCGATAACAGTAATAAATTTGCAGTGTAACAAGAAAGAGAATAGTGTGCTTCAATCGGGAATCAAACTCTTGATCTCCAGATTCCTAGCCGGATGCTCTACCACTGAGCTAAAGGGAAATTTCCTATAGCTCGAAGCTAGAAGGCGACCTAGATCTTATGTACAATTAAAATCTGTCACAGCAGCAGTATATCGTAAATCTTGATTATGCTATTGCACATTGAGTTTTATTGGCGACGCCAAATGAATAAGAATGATTCTTGATGGTGGTTGTCCAATCCTAAAATTTATTAATGGTTTGATTGTAGGCCAATATTCTTAATTAACTTTATGACTCGCTAATAAATATATGTCTATACCTGATTTCATCAACGCATTGATTTTTCAGAATTGAACTCTCCTGCGTTTGTGCTTAACCCACAAACCCTTTTACCGGACAGTAGTTACATCATTGAACTGAATATTACTCTGTACGGGAACTCTTCAAGTCTCACTCTCCTTCTAATTAATACAAACATACCACCCTATGGAGGAAAATACGAACTTTATCCAAACAGTGGTAAGTTTCTTGTTATAACAGACTGTTACTAATGGTCACTTTTTTCCCCAATGTGAGTGTCTTAAAAACAAATTAGGAAAAATTGGCTTCATTCAATATCCTCCACTGCAACACAGACAGTCTTTATGTAAATTTCGTGTCAAAAAAATTCATGTGCATTTCAAATGAAATTCATTTGAAATTCACATGAATTTTTTCCCACAAGAATACCACATAAATTTCATGTGAATTTTTAGGTCACCTGAGACTTTAATTAAGTGACCTTTTCTTATAGTCTTTTATCCGTTGTCTTAAATGCGTCATCTGAGGGAGGGGCCAAAAGGGGTTAAAATAGTAAAAAAATTCAAAAATCTTCTTCTCCAGATATGCTGGAATCAAAAATACTCTTCATAAATGGAAAGGTCTTAAGGTGCTTTATCAAAATGTAAATTTCATGCCCCCTGGACTTTCCCTCCTGGGTGGGGGGGTTGAAGTTTACTATAGTTTATTATTAAGAAAATGACACTTTTGGATATACTTTGTTCATTTTCAGTTGGAGATAATATAAAATTGGTTTGAATAATTACCAGGACATGACGGTTTGATGTTGAGACTCTGGCCTCCCCCTGGAGCAGTGGGGAAGGGCTCAAAAGGATTAAATTGGCTAAACAGTCTTCTTCTCCAGACCCAGATAGGCTGGAATCAAATTAGAATTTTTTATTATTTGCCATTTGCTCTAACATATAGAATTGCTCCATTTGCCTGTTTATTAATCTAATTTTAACATTTTCTTTAAAGGTAGAGCTGGTGTAACACAGTTTACCATCAACTTCAGAAACTGGAAAGATGAGGGTTATCGGAAAACTCAGAATCCAGACATCGACTGGAAGGAATCCATTTTCTACAGAGTTCTTTCTAGGAAAGGTTCAGAGGATCCGACTCTTCTCTATCATGGAGGTGAGACATTTAATGATTTCTTCCTGTCTTTCTGCCGTTCATCCCTTCTGTCTGACTGGGGATGCCTTCATTTGTTAGACAGCAACTTGTATACATAGGCATCATGCCTTGGTCAGAGTGTTCCCACGACAAATTTCAACCCGAAGCTTCACTACTCAATCATTTGAGGAATAGGTTGTAAAGTGAAATATTAGCTTTGGTGATTTGATGATGCAACTTGGGTAGTTAACTTGGCATTTTGTTTGGTATCTAACTCATTAAATTACCCCTGAAGACACATTTGAACTCTTCTAATTCAAAGGTTGGAAAAATTCATTATGGAATTTCAGGGGTGAATGAGTTCTGGTTAGGTGTTTAATCCATTCATCCCTGGAGACACATTTGAGTTCTTCCAATTCAAAGGCTGGAATGGTTCATTATGAAATTTCAGGGGTGAATGAGTTAAGTGAAGTCAGCTGTGTATCACTATGGTTATCCGATGATGCAACTTGGGTATATTACTTGGTACTAAATTGCTTGGCATTTAACAGGGTTTTCCCGGGGACCCCACATTTTATGAATTTACGAGTCCTTGGAATCTAATCACATATAATATAGAGAAAAACTTTTTTAATTGGGAGTCCTATGGCAGTTTAAGGATTCAAAATGCAGGTTTTTGAGAGTCGGGGAGAAAAAACCTGATTTAAATGTATTTCAGCTAAGATTATAAATCTTGACAAACAATTTCAATCTCCAAACATCCAGCTGGCAATTTTAAATTATTATATCTAAACAATTTTAAGGTTTGTCGTGTCAATGAAAACTTTCCGTCGATGGTTACCCACTGTTTTAACTGTCAGCTTAGAAATATTATACACTTAGCCTCTAGTTATCATTGTTTTAATGAATAATGGTGGTAATCAGAAAAATCTGATATAAAATTAAAATATTAGGTGCTTTCAGAACAATACTATTGGCATTGGTGACCATCAGTAAACAGTGGTAACCTAGGGCTGCTTTTATTTACAGTTGGCAACCATTGGTGCTGGTCACGTAAGGAAAAATTAATCAATGTTTCTACCAATCCCTTTCTTGTTTAGGATCGGCAATGATGTCACAAACACACACAAAACATGGCACAATGTTAAGTAATGCAAGTTCACTAGGGGATCCAGTCCTGGGGGTCAGGAAACCAACCCCCCCCCCCCCTTTTTTTTTTTGGAGGTGGAAAACGTTTATAACATTAAAATGGAAGTTTTTTCCGTTGTATCATTGAAAAAGTATAAGCTGGACCCCTTCCTTTTCGCAAATCCTGCATCGGTGTGTGACATTTGAGGCGATCTAAGTAAAGAGTGAAATTGTAAATTTTACAATTAGATCATCAAAAGAATGGTCTTTATAGATGTATATCAAAATTGTTAAAAATCAGAATTTTGAAAAAAATAATCAATAAATTCTGAATTCATAGTTATATCTGTCGAAGTATAAAAATGTACATATATATTCATGATTTAGTTTTGGCATGTATTTTCATGAAGGTCAAGGAACCAGGAAAAAAGACAATATTATTTTTATTATTTTGCCATATTTATGTCTATTTACAGTTGAACGGAAAGTTGGTGTTTACCTGCCAGAGGGAAATTCAACCAATCGTTTCGAACTGGAGCTTCTTCTGAGAATCTATGATATCTTTGGAGACTTTTCTGAAATTACTTGCACTGTCAGGGTAAGAGATAGCCTTTGCTTCCGGTCAGAGTTTCTGGACAAAGTGTATAATTCATTTTTTCGGCATGCTGTATCTATTACTAAATTTGAAAGGTGCAGCACATGTGTGTGTTACATCATCTTCAATGATAGGGGGTGGCAGACTCTGCTGGTGGATTGTTTAGTCCCCGAGGTTTTCTGGAGCCTCCATAGCCACAGTTAATCTCATTTGAGTAGTGGCAAGGTACATAATATACACATTTTCATAGTACACAATTTGAAATTATATAGAACTAGTTTAATTTAATTTCTAAATTCATAAATTAAAGGGTTTTACCCACCTGACCCTTCTGCTTCTACATTAGTTTAGAAATTTTGGATTCCTACCTTTTGGCCCCTAGCATCACTGAAGAGTCCTAGGAGGACGAAACAGCTGTATGGTGCAGTTTAATTCATTTTTTGGGCATGCTGTATCTATTTCTAAATTTAAAAGGTGCAGCACATGTGTGTGTTATGTCATCTTTAAACACATGGGAATTTTCCAATATAGATAAGGATTATTATTGTAACCCCAAAAATATTTACTAGAGTAAAGAAACTGCATTGTTACATCTTTTGTAGAAAGTGAAATTATTGTTTCAATATATTTATTAATTTGCAAGTCAAAATTGTAAATTTTAATACCTAAGCATTATTACCCAAACAAAAATTGTTGAAGTAGTGAAATTGCATGGTTACATTTTTTGTAGAAAGATAAAAAAAAAACCAATCAAATTATTGTTTTAAATATGTTAATTGATTGAAAAGTCAAAATGGTAAATTTTGATACATAAGCATTATTACCCAAACAAAAATTGTTAAATAAAATAGCATGGTTACATATTTTGTAGAAAGACAAAACAATTGTCAAACTATTGTTTTGGATATATTAAATAATTTAAAAATGAAAGTCAAAATCATTAATTTTGATACATAATTTGTTTTCTGATTATAAGAAAACTAAGAAATAGATCAATAACATCTGATAATATCAGATCTGTCATGACCAAGGATGTGAGATAGGGAAATTCCACCAGAGGGATTTTCAAATTTGGTAAAACCTGAGGCTTTGCTCTATAACTTTGAAATAATACTGACTGTAGGCGTATTGTACTGAGTATACATTTACTTATTGGTCGAATGGTGTTATACATATTCCACAACATTGTGGGGATTTTATTTTTCTCAATTGTTGTTGAAAAGTGTTTGTAGTAATTACCAGGCTAAGTTTTGATGCCGAAGAACTTTTTCTGGCTTTGCAATATATAAATTAAACCAAAAAACAAAACTTGGTCATTCCTTATTTTGTGATATAGAGATAAATTTCATCAGAAAAATTTGAATATTAAAATGATATTAAGATAAACTTGATTTCCTCCTTTCTTTTCCTTGTTGGATTATCTACCACTGTCAGGTTCAACTAATTCTGGAATATCTCTTGATGAGCAGTTTTTATAATATTAAAAAAATTGTTCAGATTTAGAAATATTTAATTCATGTAAAGAACGATCATGCCATACTGAAAGCCTTCTGTTTGACAGAGTTCTGCGCCCGTTGCCAATGTGACTGTGAAGGCAGTGACATCATACGTTGATACCATAGATGGTAACATAGATTCGGCCATCGGGTCGGGAAATCTTAAACTGGTCACAATGTCTGTAGAAAATGCAGCCTCCACAATCAACGACTTGGTAAGTATATAAAGGAAAATCTGGATAGTATGAACCTTGTTTTAATGACCACCCCACATTTCAAGGTCCCCTTTTCCCTCTTTCTTAAGTCGCATTTGCACATTCGCATTGAAACAGTTTGGGTGGTGCTGACATTTTCTTATATACCCATTTTCAGGTCCCCTTTTCCCCTTTTCTTAAGAAATCCTTAATATGGTTCCTTAATTCATTGCCAAAGCCCCATGTAACTTGATTTAAGTTACATTTGCACATTCCCGTTGAAACCGTTCGGGTGGTGCTAAAATTTCATTATATTCATGAATGTACTTGGACCAAACTGTAGGCAGAGCTAAAAATGCAGAGTGTTGGAGAATAGATAATATTAAATTAATTGAATGTGGCTTGACTATATTGAAACAGTTTCTTTTTGGAAAAAGAATGTTATCACTCAGCTGAAACACCTGCTGGAGATGGAAACAGCCAAAGACGTTATTGCTGTAATTAAAGCTCCACTAAAACAAGACTGTCAGTTAAATAAAATAAATAAATGAAAAAAATATACAACATTTGATATAGTGCCCTATCTAGCCAAAATAAGCCACTTTTAATCGCTTTACAGTACAATTTTTATACAATCAATACAATTAACAATTACAGTTCTCTGATATAAAATTCTGAGGAGTTCACATTCTTGAGCTGCCTTATCAGGTGCCATTTGAATTCATTAAGATTTCTGATCTTGTTTCAATACAGGATTTTCCAAAGTCCAGTGTACCGGAGGATATGGGCAGTCTTGTAGTCCCACCAACATCAGTAGAGAATGACACAAGTTACAGCTGGGACGTACTGTGGGCCGACTACATCAACCCTCCATTTAACTCGGCCCAGGAAAACTTATCTGTCGTAAGTTTCTTCTAAGGCGACCTAAGCGTACTTACATAATTATGTACTAACTGTCCCAGTTTAGGATGGATAATCCTGTTGTTGAAACCTTAATTGCTATATTCTCCAATCTAATGATTTACCTAAGAAAGGACAACTCAAATACGTGTACACTATATCATTTTCAAGAGTTATTCTGTCTCCTGGGCTTGTATAATACAAACATTTTATTTATGTTTGAATTTTGAGTATCCAGAATCTCACCCATACAAAGATTTTCCAAATACAAATATACAAATGCTGGACTTTTTCTACAGCATACTGTTAAGTGATTTTTGGTTTTGACATTTTGAAGGTCACAGAAGAGTACTCCTCGATATTACACAGTACTACTCTAGCAGAAGAAGGGGCTGGCATGGTCACCATTAAACACCTGGCTCAAGGTGTCGGCTCCGTTATCAACGATCCCACACTTATCGATGAAGAAGTCGTGGTAAGTTGTAAGACACCTATTTAAATAAGTAAATAAGTAGAGTTCATACACATGATATTGAAAAGTGCTTTTTTTGAAGCAATACATTCAAGAAAATTCACAACAGATCTTGATACATAAATTATATGTCTGGTTTGAAAAGGAAAAAAAAAATAAGACGAAAAAAATAGAAGTTGATTGTTATCTATTCTGCCCAAAATTAAAACTAAGATATTTTTTTTATTCATAACAGAGGACATTACATATTTGATACAGTAGCCTTAATCAATATTGAATAACACTAAAAATGACTTTGAAGTTAGAAGAATATAAATGTACAGAATACACTTCATTTTGTAATATATAACAGCCGTTTTTTTAGTGAGTTACTTACCCTGATTTCAGTGAGTTACTTCCCTTGTTTTACAGAATACAGCAGTGACCACCAATGAACTCATACTAACGATGTTTCAAAACACCACTGTTGGAGATATGTACCCACTCTTTGCAGACTATGAAACAACATCCGAATGTGAGCAATATGAGCGAAAAATAATGTTCACTGTAACCTGTATAATTAAAGGAAATAGGAAATTATTCAGCAGTAGCTTAAAGTCTTAGTGAAGCTATTAAGAGTTTTTGCTGTCATGTTTATGATAAATTGTTTCTGAAAAGAAAACCATACCTTGAAAAATAATGGAAATAAAATTAAGAAAATTGGATAAACAAAAGTGTAGTTTTGGAGTGTTAAGGGGAGGTAACTGTATGATCAATTGTAGTGTAGTGTAGTGATCGTTTAATCATAGTGTACTGGAACAGGGATCCTTAGAGGAGGGAGGGGGGTAGGGGGGTGGGGGGGGGGCTACTGTATATAAATTGGCCACAGTGGAACTAAGATCTTTAAGGGGACATAGCTTTATACAGGTTCAGCTGTGGTGTACTGGGACAGGGGTCTTTAAGGGGAGGTGTATGTATATAAATCAGCCACAGTGGAACAGGGATCTGTAAGGGGAGGAAATATTATACAGGATCAACCAGAATTTGGTAGGACAGAGATCTTATTAGGAAACTGTATACATTATCAATTAAAGTGTAGTGGGACAGGGATCTTTAAAGGGAGGTAACTGTATCCATGATCAACTAAAGTGTAGTAGGACAGGGATTTTTAAGGGTAGGTAACTCTATATACACGATCAACTAAATTGCAGAAGGACAGGAATCTTTAAGGGGAGGTAATTGTATACATGATGAACTAAAGTGTAGTAGGATAGGGATCTTTAGAAAGGGGAGGTAACTGTATACATGATCAACTAAAGTATAGTGGGACAGATCTTTAAGGGGAGGTAACTGTATCCATGATCAGCTAAAGTGTAGTAGGACAGGGATCTTTAAGGGAGGTAACTGTATACCTGATAAACCAAAGTGTAGTGGGATAGGGATCTTTAAGGGGAGGTGACTGTATATATACCTGATCAACCAAAGTGTAGTGGGATAGGGATCTTTAAGGGGAGGTGACTGTATATATACCTGATCAACTAAAGTGTAGTGGGACAGGAATATTTAAGGGGAGGCAACTGTATACAGGATCAACCATAGTGTAGTGGGACAGGGGTCCTTAAGGGGAGGTCACTTTATACATGATCAACCAAAACGTGGTTCGACAGGGAAAGCTAAGGGAGGGGTTGGTGGATTTTTATTGATTGAAGATTGACAAAATGAAAGTGCAATACAAATGTATTACTATTTTATACATCCTTCTTTATGTGGTTGGTTTATAGCAATTTTGCGAGTAGCAGACAACGTTTTGAAGAGCATCATCACGACCAGGACCCCAAACAACCCAACTAGTACAGACTTGTATGACATTCAACAGACCATAGTTGCCAACAATGACTTCATTGACTCTAACCAAGACAATGACACAGGGGCTATGTCTACAATGGAACGTGCTTTCCTGGCATCTCAAATCTCAAAGTCACAGGCGTTGAAGAAAAACGAATCCGATGAAAAGGTTGCTATTATATTTATAATTACCTAATTTGCACAACAAGACTCAACAATGCCTTTAATTTCTGCTGTTTACAGGAAAATGAGTCTTGCAGTTTAATGTTCATCCTCTTAACTCATTCACCCCTGAAATTTCATAATGAACTATTCCAACCTTTGAATTGGAAGAGTTTAAATATGTTTTCAGGGTGAATGAGTAAAATGCTTACCCTACGTACATTGAATATAAGTCATCAACATAATTTACCATTTTTTTTACAGAATAACTGTACAGTGTGCTTACAAAAACACAGATGGGGAGTGCTTGATAAAATTATGTACAGGGAAAAATTTAAAATGTGAAATCTTCGTTGAATGTTTTTGATTCTCTGGAATATTTTTGTCCATAAAACTAAAGGTTGTATTGGCAGGTCAGTTAGGTACATCAACTATAAGGAACTGTATTAAAGGCCTAATTCATGTAACTTCAGGAATTTTTTGGGGGATTCTAAAAAATTCTGAAAAAAAAATACAATTGATAACCATGCAAAAATAAGTCTAAAACGAAGTAAACCTGAGTGGTAACTAACAAGAAACTCTTGAGAGAAAAACTCAAAAGAATTGAAAATAATTCAGGTGTGGCTCAGACAGTCCAAAAAAGGACACGCCAAATTTTATATCTGTTATAGCTTTGAAATAAGCCCAATGACCTAGCAATGATAACGTATTCAAATATAATACTAATAAAGTAAAAACTTTAGGGAAACTTATGTACCTCATAACCTCATGAATCAGTTTCCTTAATACTGGGTAAATCAGGATTTTACATGTGAATTTAAGGGCAGAATTTTTGGGCAAAACAATTTCCGCGCATCATATTCCTTTGAAATAATGCAAGAATATTTATATCATTTTCTTAGGCCCAGAAGTTTGTACCCACCATCCTTGATTCCTTGTCTTCACTGGGAAAGGTGTTAAAGGGTATGGTACATATGAAGCAACTTCCCGTGTCAATCAACAGACCCGGGCTCAGTACCAGCATGTCGGCCATGACCTTACCCGAACTGGTGGCAAATCCAATAGAGAGAAACAATATCACCATGGAGTTCTCAAAGTCGCAGGACGGAAGTCTGGACAGCAAGGACGTTCAGGTATAATGTTGTGTAAAATCAGGTATAATATGTCAGGTGTATATATACCCAGGTATAGAATCACTTGTAAAATCCGTACAAGTGGTCAATGGAAAATAGTTTTTTTTTCCCATGGAAATCAATTATGTCCGTAATTTATTTAAGTCTAATTCCAAAAGCTAAAATTGAACATTTCGCTTGAGATTATACTTACTCATCGATAGGGATAGAGAGATCTATTATATATATATATAGAGGTATTTGGACTTGCTATTGAAATTGAAAATTCGAGGGTGAAAATGATATGTTTAAGGGAAAATCAGGTGGTTCAGTGGATAGTGCACTTACCTTTTACCAAGGCAGCCAGGGTTTGATTCCCCGATCATATATGTTTAACGGTATGGGGGACACCTGCCTGACCACATGGGTTTTTTCTCGGTACCCCAGTTTCCTCCTACAATAAGACCCTCTGCGCACTAACATCTGGGCAAACAAGTTCAATGTAAAAATAAAGTTGATATTTTGAAGAAATCTTATTACTTTACAGTAAAAATTTTTTATGGAATGCAGTTTAATTTCCACATTTTGACCTCCTCAATGGGAATTCATTTGCTACAATGCTTTTATACAACATTCAATAAATATAAGTGATTTCATGTGAAGGGCAAACTTAACAGTGGACGAACATGGATTTTTAGTGGCAAAGAATGTATTTAATTAACTGGGTAAACTTTTCCTGGTATACAGAAAGAAGTTAGGTAATTCATTTACTCCTACCCCTGAAATTCCATCATAGACTATTCCAACCTCTGATTTGGACACGTTCATGGATGTCTTGAGAGTTAAACAAGTTAAAGGATTGATTTGTGCAGGGTTCATATGTAAATCCAAAATTGGAATTTCTGAAACTATATGCATATAATAGATATCTGTTCTTTCCTTTGACATAGATCACTGTATTTGACAAGAATCCGTTCACTTGGGATCCGGAGGCGCAGTATATTACCTCGAACGTACTATCGGTATCAGTCAAGGATGACGCAGCAGAAGAGGTCAACGTATCGGTCAAGGTCAAATTTCCAAACATCGGTGACAACACTCCCAAAACTGTTTATCTAGCTTTCCCAGCAGACACAAACGAAACTTCGTCCCAGTTTATGAGCTTCAAATTCTTCTGGCAGTTTCCTGCAGACGACATGGCGTTTAGGGTGGAGGGTGTTACACACGGTATGAAGTTTGTTGTGTATTTGAAAGGCGGAAGTGGAGCAACACGCTCCACATATGACTGGCGGTATGAAGTGCCCGACAGTGACTTGAATGACAATTTTTTCGTGGCGGTGGTTCAAGGAGGATTATTTCAGCAGCAGACAACAGTGTACTTTACAGTCACTGTAGACTCAGGTACGCAGGCCATGCATGTGTTTAAAAGTCGAAGTAAAAATTATATTCACATTGGGATCAGATTTTTATTTCATCACCCAGATTCAAGTAGTTTGATTACCGCAGCCATTAAGATTACCGTAAATGTTTTGTAGAATATTATGATTTCTCAATATAGATGTAACATACCACGTTACTACAAATTTCCATTTGTAATTACTTGACATACTAGTCTATCATTTAAGCAAGGGTGTATATTGTAGCTCTTGTTTAAGGAATGTATATATACAAGAACATGTGTCAATTACATGTATATAGTACTGACTAATATACACCATCCTAGATATTTAGGGGTTTGGATCACCTACACTCTCTACACCCCTGGAATATGTCATGGCAAAACTGAAAGCTCCGTGTGCCACCTTTTTGATGAGAAGGTTCTACCCGTGATGTACATGATAAGAATCTCAAGGTCACATAACAGTAATAATTGACAAGCCTTGAAATCGGTTGCGGCTCCCTTGTACCCCTGGTAATCTTCAAATCAAAGAACAGGCATGCAGCCTAGCAATTGGTCAGGATTTTTTACCCGAGCGAGACTTAAGTTTTGCTATGACATATTCCAGGGGTGTAGAGAGCATAGGTGATCGTAATCCCTGGATATTGAGGATGAGTATATGCAGGTGCTGGTAAACTTTAAGTCAGGATATTTCCTTTCTTTTGTTTTAAATTTCAAGGTTTGAATTTTTTTCTCTTTGTAAGTTGTTGTGTTAATTCATGTGAAGTTTTGTTTTACATTGTTCTGCAGTTGCTGAAGACAGTGTATCCAGAAGACGTCGGAGTGTTGTTAATACCACTGCATCATCTAACAGCAGTACTTTTCCAGCTACACGCGTGTTACCCTACGACATGGTGGTGTGGACGGCAGGGTGTCGGGTGTGGAATACTGCAGAGGTCAAGTGGGACAAAACCGCTTGTAAGGTGAGGTTATTATACCTCCCACTTACGTAAGGGGATCAATTTTGTCCATGCATCTGGTCCGTCTGTGCATCTGACCGTCCAGACTTTGTGAACAACATATCTTGAAAACCCCAGGTCCAGCAAATTTAGGTCATATTCACACCATAGCATCACACAATGAGGTTCTATACCATATTTGATTTTGAAGGTCATTGGTCAAAGTTAAAGGTTTAAGATCACTGTGAACAACTTTCGATTTCAAATTTCAACCATTTTAAGAGAGTTATGCAAAAACACTTGTCTAGAGGTATCCATCTTAAATACCTATAATGATCAGATTTTGATGAAACTTCACTTGTTATCAGTTATCATGTAGTTGCGCATCAACATTTCAGTTTCAAATTTTGACCTCTTTTAAGGTAGTTACGGTTCTTTATGTGAATTAACTTTACTTGCATTATCAGTATATTACCAGGTATTGCATAGTTCTGCATTATCATTTTAGTTTAAAATTATTATCCCTTTTCAGTTAGGCATGACCCTTACTATGAAATTAAAGATAAAAGTATCTCCAACTAGTTCTAAAGGTCAATGAAGGATGTATTATGTATTACCTACCACCATCTGTGTGAAAGGGGTAGGGGGGGGGGGTGTATATTGGTTATCCTATGGATGACAGTTCCAGTTGAAATTGTGGGATTTACGCAATTAACAAAATTGTTACATTGACATTTAGATTTGATATTAGTATTATTATATCCAGGATAAGATTTTTGACTACTTTTCCTTTCAGATGTCCCCCGACTCGACGGCCCTGGAGACTGTGTGTATTTGTGAGGATCCGCCTGGACAGCACTTTGCTACCTCATTCTATGTTCCCCCAAACTCAATCGACTTCAACTCTGTATTCGGAAAGTTTGACATCGTCAGTAATGGTGCCGTTCTTGGCACAGTGGTTGGGGTCATTGTTTTATATGTGGCATTGGCAGTCTGGGCATGGAGACGGGATCGACGCGACCATGAAATGGTATTAACGAAGATTTCTATCCATAGAATGACTGGCATATATGTATTTCTGATTGGTCAATATATTGATTAAGTTTGTTAAATCAACATTTTTATGTACTCTAGTATTGCGGGAAGTTTATATGATTACCAATGTTGACCTTTAGTGTATGTCAGAATTTGTTTGTAATGATACATGTGTTGATGTCCCAGCTCGTCTCTGTTTATCCATTTCCATTTCTCAATATTCTCAGACAATATGGATTTTTTATTTGCCTCAATTTCAGTTGTTCTTTATTCCTGTAGACTTATTTCAGTCAAAAAAGATTTGATTTTGTATGATGGCTAATGTTATGTTTCTGATTTTAGAAAAGAAAGCACCCAAGAACTAAATTTTTTTAAGGTAGAGGTATTTCTGTATCACACTGGCATCTGTATCTGTATCAATAAGTCGATTAACCAATTCTGGCTCTCTGATCAACAGGCATTACCTGTAGACTATATGACATCATTTCTGTTTCAGTGGGCGTTGTCGTATATGTCCGATAACCAGAAAAACGATGATTACCTTTACCTTGTTACGGTCCACACTGGACTGGCACGGAACGCTGGAACTTCATCACATGTTTACATGGCCGTCACCAGTAATCGACGGAGTTCTGGCATCCGTGCATTGGAAGATGGCACCAATAAAGTCAGTATTCTTCCCATAAAGGATTTGTGCTAACCTTAATCACACCCTTAGAAAGAATGCTGTTTATTTGTTTGCCAGGGTTTCTCTGGATACTCATGATCTGGCTGTCCTAGACCACCAAAACAGGGCATATCCTTTATCTGTTTATATGATGTTAAACATGATGTAAACCATGTATTAAGTGATTTATTTTAATGGAAATAGCTGTTATCTGATTTTATCGATTTATTAGCTGAAAGCATTTTGCTGAATTAAATTATGATTGCAGTGCCTATAAATATATTGCTTATAACACAGTAAATATTGTGAGTATGTCGATCAATTCGGCATTGTGCTTATCTTTTTAACTTCGGTAATATAATATGTGCTAAAATTTGAGTGCGCCGAAATAAGAATATTTAGAGAATATGGGCTTTCCCCTGCACTCTACAATCCAGGCAAGGGATTAAATTACGTTGCTAGAATTTGCTTCATAATTGCTCTGAAATAAGGAAAGTTCAAAAATGATTTCAGGGCTTTGGTGCTGGGAGTGTGCGTAAGTTTGTCATGTGTATGCCTAAATGCCTGGGTAGCCTTGTCTGTCTCGACATCTGGCATGACAACAGTGGGCAAGGTAGTGCTGCCTCCTGGCTCCTCAGCAAGGTCGAGATCATGGACCTGCAGTCGATGGAAAGGTATTTTAACTTCCATGATATTTCTTTTTCCCACTTGCTTTCATTTCCAGCTGTTTCTCTATTAGGGTTGTACACATTTACTTAAAACTAAGGATGACTATTTTATGTGTGCTGCATGTTGTATTTAATGTTTTAACAAGGACTTTTTCATTAATATGTATATGCGCTATTTTATATGGTCATTGGAAAGGAAATTTCATAGCTAAAAATTAAAAATAAAAGATTTCAAAATTGTTCAAAAGTGATTATTGATACAATTGTAACTTGGTGGGAGAGGGGGGGGGGGGCACCCTTAAATAAGGATTAAAAGTCATTTTTTAACTTTCATAGTGCTATGAAAGGTCAGCCGTTACATCCATATTGAATGAAGCCCGCTAGGGTTTCATTCAATATGGATGTAACGGCTGACCTTTCATTGCACTATGAAAGTTAAAAAAATGACTTTCAATCCATATATTTACATTTTTACTATAGAGCAATTGCTTAACTTCATTTATATCTTCCCCAATTAATAGTTTATTACCTGCGTTTGTATATATGTCGTCATTTAAACGACATATGCGGAACAGCCCAGCTTGAATAAATTTGGCGCCAATGATAACGACGAGTCATTTGAGCGTTTGACTCAAGAGCAATCTCCATGTTATTCGAAGCGGCGCGAAAAGACTCTCATTGAAAAAGCTTGATCTATGACGTCATAATTAAACCATGTGCTACGTCTCGAGAACCATTGCTTTCATACTTTTATGAAAGGCATTTTTACTGGTAATGTTCATATAGTGGGTTGCAGCGCAAATGTAAATATACAGTCATAAATGTCTTACAGAAGATGTCCATGTCAGGTGTGTGATTTAATTATACACAGATAAAAGCTAAAAAGAAAAACGAAGAATTGTAATTTGGAATTGGAATTGGTAGACATAAAGGCTGGCCCTTGGCTTTGCCTTCTCCTGGGGACTTACACTTTCAGTGATTCTTCACATGTGGATCCCCACATCCCCCATATCCATACACCATTACTGGGACTGAAGTGGCAAATATACTCATGCTGCCATGACTGCCATCAGGGTCTTGGGGGGAGGGCAGCATTTGGAAACAGCTGGTTCAGAAATATCCCTTTCTTTCACCTTATAACTCCTGATTGGCATGCAGAGATGTTACAAAGACAAGTTACAAGGAGTGACCCGGGGTCTCATGCCTTGGGAATCATGTCATCTTAAGCTTATGGAAATGATTAAGATCAATCTCCGCTGTAACAGCCATAATACATTTTATTCCCATATATAGATATGTGTAAGGCACAAACAAACATGGATTACAATTAGATTTGCTATGAAGCATCGTTTATAGACCATTGGGACTTGAAAGTCAACTGTTGTACTATAAAATAAGTAAAGAAATGGAAACATTAAAGTGATACTGAGGTGTTTTGGTCCTGTTGCTATGTGTATGTATGATCATTGTCCAGTATTACCGGGTACATAATATAGTACCTTTGTTACAGATTTACTTTTGTTTGTAATCGATGGCTCTCTCTCGACGAAGAAGATGGGTCGATCCAGTGTGCACTGCCAGTGTCTGGCAAAGAGGACCTCGACTCGTTCGGATATCGGTTTAGGTATGTTATTTATTTAAGTTTCTCTGATCAACTGATCTGTAATAGGAAGAAAGTGGCGTGCCTCCGTTTAGAACTGGTAATCCTCAGCTTCTTAGCATGCTACTCTGCCATATTGAGCTAAAGAGAAATTCCTTTTCAACATCAGGTAATATACTGTAAAGGGCCTGTTTCCAAAATGGCCCCTTCTCTGATTCAAATTTCCTGTTGGTGGTGCATTGCCCAAGCCGTTGTGGTCACAAATCTATAAAGTATAAAGAATTAGGTCACGTGGTTTGCTTTTTATGGCTCCTCAAAGTTGTACCTTTCAGAAGCTGTCTAAGTGTTGATAAAATGTGCATGTTATGTAAAATATTAATGAAAATCTAATCAAATGATAGTCACCGTAAAGAATACATTCATGGCATGATTGTGACAAAAAATCATGTTTCCATCGCGCCATTTGGCTGTTTTATGGAAGAAACAATCTCAAAAATGCCATTTTCAATGATAACATTTTAGACCCAAAAACTGTGGTTTTTAGAGAATACACCCTTTTATGGGCGTTGGATGCAAACCAATTTTTATCCTATCAAACAGTACATAATATGCTATTGATGAGAGGAAAAATCATCAAAAATGTAAGTGGTGGAACATTTTCAAATCTTGGGTTGAATTAGCCTATGGTTGAGTTGCCGATTTTCGACTTTCTTTATATAATTAACAAAAACACGAGAGTATTTGCTCGGTATGTTGAGAATATGTACACAGATATGAAAAAAAGTGAGAGAAACACTTTTTCATGAAAAAAATCCAAGATGGCTACTTCGCAAGTCCCCGTGGTTGAAGACATTGGCTGACAAATAGACAGAACAATTAACAAACAAAACGTGTTCCTTATAATTTTGGTTGGTTTTCGCATTTACGGGAGTGTTCATAGCTACGGGCGATTGTATAATACCTATATTTATAAGTTTGGTTAGTCACATAGTAACGGGGATCTTTCATATCGAGCCCCAAACATACTTTCGACATATGCACTATGTTGCCGCATGGAAAACTATTTCAAGTTTTGTCGGAATTTCTTTACCTGTGGTTGTAATGGTCGAGGGTTTTCCAGCGCCCTGTAATACCCAAGGTAGAACAAGATACTGGAGATGTGCGCATACATTCCCATCGTTCTCTCTCTAACTGGGCACTGGCAGTAGTAGTCTTTTATTGGGGCCTCATCATCGGGTGAAACGGTGAACCGTATCCAAACGTTATATTCCGTTGGCTTTTGTATTGAGAATGTATTTGACATCGGAGAAGGTCTGGGGAGTGCTGGTAAAGCCACACCCCATAGTCTCCGTCATCACTTAAATGTTCGGCGATGTAACCAGGAGCCAGAGATATCCGATACGTTCCACACGTAATGGTTCTCAAGTAATCGTGATCGAGACGGGGAAACAGTACGGAAGATGCATCCATTTTGACAAACTCGGACATTGCCCGTCTAGATAGATCCGCATCTGTCTTGACTCTCTGAGCTAAACCATTCGGTGTTGTCAAACGATCCTTCATACGTTCAGCCATTAGCCTATCTTTGGCATCTCTCTCTGGAGATCTCTGGTAGATCGGTCCTCTAATACCATTCAGACAGGTTGTGACGGTTCGAAGCAAAGCCTCGATGGCATTGATAAAGCTGTTAGACACCAATTGCGTTCGAAAGAACGTTCAGTGTTTCAGACGACCATGATAGGATTCCACAATCCACCTCGATTTGGTGATAGTTCTGTCAAGATTTGCTTGGACGTCAGAATGTTGACTTTGACCGTGTTTCAGGTATGACGGCATGCTAGTATTAAGGCCAGAGGCATCGAGAACTGGTAGGACATCTCTAAAACCTTGGTCAACGACAACATTGTCATCTGGTTGTAGCCAAGTAACTAGCTTGTCCATGACTTTTTTTGTTATTGTAGCATCATTTTCGCTGCCAGTGAATGGTCCTACTGTGTCCAGAATGTAGCCATCTGGTAAGGCGATGCTCATGAATTAGAGATAGTTTCTCTTCTTCTGGCTACAGTAGGACATTCTCTGGAGCTTGTGGTTGGAGCTTTCCTGGATATAAATATAGGTGCCATCTAATATGGCAGTGGCTTTATCTCCAAAAAATGCTTCTAAAAAGACAATATTGTGCCCGAGCAACTGTTCTCTTGTCAAGTGATCCGGACCTAGAAATTGTTGGACAATCAATGTGTCTAATGCCTGTACTATGGAGTAGAAAGTTTTGGACACACTTGACTTGGAAATTCCAAAAAGAGAAGAACACTGACTCCAGGAAATGTAGGTTTTCAGTTTTACCCAGAACAGTAGTAGAGCATCGTGTGTAGTCTTGGTATATCTACCAGATGAAAGATATGGGGAACAGTGCGGGGAGATTTCGAGGAACTGATCTTTGGACCAACCTGTCCAGGTCATGCATGCCGAGTCATCAAGAGAAGAAAAGCTTATTGCAAACTCAGACTGGTTCTGTGAAAGGACGTGCGACACTTCTAGGAGGTCATTAATGATTTCAGACGATTTCGATGGTAACTGAGATTCCAAGGAACCTCTACCGTCAAGGACAACCTCTGTAGATGGATCTAAGTCGTTACCAATAAGGTGAATGGGGCAGACGCGGGATGAGGTGGGACACCACAGATTGTGTGAATAGATCAGGTTATGTCTTGCACGTTTTGGTAAGACTGATGATTTTGTTCCATTTATTGCAAAGGTAACAAGACAGAGACAGCATTTTTTGTGTAAAGATGATCCATTCAAAAGATCATGAAGGGTCAGCAACGGCAGGATATGGGACGGGGAATCGTCTTCTTCCTCTATTTCCTGGTTCTGCTCTGGTTCAGGTTCAGGCTGATTTTTGTTCTGAAGATACTTCATGTAGCGCTTCTGGGAATTGAGTGCTTGTTCCTTTGCTGACATCAATCTTTGTTGCACCAGCGTATCTAGGAGCCATTTATATTGTGGACTATTTACATTGCGTGCACTTCTGTTCTTATTGCCACTACATTTCTTGAAGTATAGTTGACAGCCTTCTCCAACACATTTACCCTCCATCTTGAAACAATAACGATTGGTTTACGAAGCGTCGATAAAGTAACAAAATAGCAAGCCACCGATGATTGCTGTAAACAGCTAATACTTAGTAGTGTGGTACAATTATGCGAAAATGTGTGATAAATAACGAATTGATTGATTACTTAGAACAAAATAAAGTATTTCATATGGATAATCTATCTAATTGATGTGGCGTGGTCGGCAGGCACAAAGAAAGTGAAACAAGTCAGGGTCCCAACCTTGACAGAGCCACAACACTTTGGAGATGGGACAATAAAACAAGGAAAGTGAGACAAGAATAGCTAGCGTCGATTCAATGATTCCGTAAACGTATAGACAAAGACAAGAAGATGTGGATAAATGTACAAGGCCACACGATCAGAAAATTCAGAAGAGGACAACTTGAGATAGAACAGTATTCATGTATCAGGGTGTCCTCAGTGTAAATCTTTTTATCGATACTGTTTATTTAGTCATTAGATATCATAAAACTGTCATGAAAATATTCGCTCTGATATTCAATATAAAATTTTGTATATAATAAGCTATATAATAGGGTTTCAGACAAGGTTGTTACTCATTTCCCCTTTTCTTTCAATTTACAACCACATTCAGACGGCGATATGAGAACGTTCCATCACATGGAATTAGCTGATTTTTGGTACACATATGAAACAAGTAAAGCTCTATCCGATTTTGTGATGGAAATTTGCATCCAAAACAATTTTATGGCATTTTTTTTCCTAATTGTGTCCCTGCAAGTGCATTTTCATCCGAGAATTTTTTTTTTTATGTTTTATGAATAAACACAATGTTTTGGAAATATTTATCAAAAAAAAATTATACTATGTTGCGAATTACAATTTCGAGATAACCTTCTTTTATTTACGACCTTATGTCTTTAATGCTCAAAATGACAACTTTATAAAAATATATTTTCATTGACATTATGAAATCTGGGTGTCGGAAAGGTGTAAAATTATTCTTCGGAAAAGAAAAAAACTGTAGTTAAGCTAGATAAGATATTATACAGAGGCAGGCTCCTATGGAGAATTAACATTACTGAAAACAGGCCCTTTGGAGCATAACCAGGTATAAACAGATAAGTACAATGATGAATTGGTACTCTCATGACACTTGCTTTAGAAAGCAGTTATACAAATATACAGAAAATGTAATTAACACAATCATAATTTAGTGCAAAAATCTCTAAAATAAGATTACCGCAAAAATAAGATTACCACTAAAATAAGATTACCGCAAAAATAAGATAACTACTAAAATAAGATTACCTATAAAATAAGATTACCGCTAAAATGAGATTACTACTAAAATAAGTTAACTGCTCAAAAGAGATTACCGCTAAAATAAGATAACCGCTAAAATAAGATATACTGCTAAAATAAGATAAATGCTAAAATAAGATAACCACTTAAATAAGATAACCGCTAAAATAAGTATATTTAAAGTATTAATTCACTGATTCACCCCTGAAGACTCATCTGGACTCTCTCTATTCAAAGTTTGGACTAACCCATTATGAAGTTTCAGAGGAGAATGAGTTAACATAATGTTCAAATTCTCATGATGCATGACATGATCATTAAATTTTTTGTAATTTTCTGTTCTACAGGGACAACTCTAGACACTCCACAACTGATGGTCACCTGTGGCTCTCCATCTTCATCCGGCCAGAAGAGAGCAATTTCACCCGAGTTCAGCGTCTCTCCTGCTGCGTAGCACTGCTGTTCTTGGCTATGATTGCCAGCGCCATGTTCTACAGAACTGACAGCGGGCAGAATCAAGTCTCCTTCGGGCCGTTAAAGTTCTCATTGACAAGTCTGTACATTTCGTTCATGAGCATCGTCATCAGTGCTGTTCCTGTATTTCTGATGACAATCTTGTTTCAGAAATCGAAGAAAAAATCTATCATTGAGGAAATGGACAAAAAGGCAATCACAAAGTTTGCAAACCTACCTGACATCGCTCAAGTTGATGAATATTCCCGCCGTAAAAGTGTCGGCAATGAGAAGGTGTTCCAGCTGCCTTACTGGTGTGTGTATGTGGCCTGGGCGTTGGCCGTCTGCTCGGTTCTGCTGTCTGGGTTCTTTGTGATGCTGTACAGTATGGAGTGGGGGAAGACCAAGTCGGAGGAATGGCTGCTGTGTTTCCTGTTGTCATTTGTAGAATCCATCCTAATCACTGATCCCATCAAGGTATATATAATGTAAAACCATTACATTGTAAACAATTTGTTGTAAAATTATAAAGTTCCCTGGTATAGGTTGAGAGAACCAACGTCCTGGTTGTGGTAAGGCGGTATTGGTACGTAGAAGGAATCTCCGATGGTTACCAAATGATATTCGCTAGCACTCCATCAAGGTAAGTATATAAGGTATAATAAATAAAGAGGAACATCTAGATCCGTAGTTTATTTGCAGGTTGACATGTTTCGGCCAGCTATAGGCTAGCCATCATCAGAATTTGTTGTAAAATTATTTAATAAAAAAATTTATAAAGCTTATTATCAAAATTATTTTACCTTGCAGGTTATGACTGTTGCTTTCCTTATTTCCTATTTCTTCCGAAAACAATCTGTGGACAGCAAGGCAGAGCTTGACATCCAGAATGTCTTGGAGGAAGCCAAAAAGCGTGCTTCAGGACCCAAAGATAACACAAGTAAGGTCAAACTGTCTATAGTCACACATGTAGCCTTTTAGAATTGAACTCCGATTGTTTCATAAACCAAATATCAAAATGAGTTCTTTGATCAAGATCAGGCTTCACAGTATGCATTTACATTAATTTCTTCAACTTTGTTGAACAGCCAATGAACCTTAAAGGCCCAATATACGTAACTTTCGGCAAAACTTGAAGCGAAATCAAGTCTAATAACTTATTATATTTATAGATTTAGTTAAGATTAACTGATATCAGATAATCCAAGATGAATTCTTACGCAGTTACCGGTACAGCAGCAGTTGAAACATGGTATTTGTAAACATGTATCCATTTTGAACTGTCTGAATTATTTTCAATTCTTTGGATTTTTCTGTCAAGAGTTTCTTGTTAGTTACGACTCAGGTTTACTTTGTTTTAGGCTTATTAGTCCCCCACCGGAATCCGGGGGGGACTATAGGTTTGCGTTGTGTCCGTCCGTCCGTCCGTCCTTCCGCAAGCTATTTGTCCGGGCTCTATCTCCCATACTATAAGACACTGGAACTTCATACTAAGTGTGTGGGTTCCCTGTGGGAAGGCGGTGTGTCGCATACAAAAACCGGGTCACTGTGACCTATATTTTGACCTCTGACCTACATTAAAGAAAAAGCTTGTCCGGGCTCTATCTCCTACACTATAAAGCACTAGAACTTAATACTTAGTAGTATTGTTCCTTGTGGGAAGGCGGTGTGTCGCGTTCAAAAACCGGGTCACAGTGACCTATATTTTGACCTCTGACCTACATTAAAGAAAAAGCTTGTCCGGGCTCTATCTCCTACACTATAAAGCACTAGAACTTAATACTTGGTAGTATGGTTCCCCGTGGGAAGGCGGTGTGTCGCGTACAAAAACCGGGTCACAGTGACCTATATTTTGACCTCTGACCTACATTAAAGAAAAAGCTTGTCCGGGCTCTATCTCCTACACTATAAAGCACTAGAACTTAATACTTGGTAGTATTGTTCTCTGTGGGAGGGCAGTGTGTCGCGTACAAAAAACGGGTCAATGTGACCTATATTTTGCTATTTTTTTACCTCTGACCTACATTAAAGTAAAAGTTTGTCCGGGCTCTATCTCCTACACTATAAAGGACTAGAACTTAATACTTGGTAGTATGGTTCCTTGTGGGAAGGCGGTGTGTCGCGTACCAAAACTGGGTCACTGTGACCTTTATTTCGACAGTTATTCAAGCTATGCACAACACAAGCAAAGTTACATAAGTGTACAAACATTCTTGTTGTTGGAGATTTCAACATGGACTTCGCAAAGATGGACAGCCTTCAAAAATCTTGTAAACTTCACCAACAACTGACCACGCCTACCCGTTGCCTTGGAGGAATTCTTGACTTGGTCTTCTCATCCAAATTATTCCCAGTGACAAACAAACCTGTGTTCTTCTCAGATCACCATTTAATCAATATACAGTACTGTTGAATTCAATGTAAGCATAACAAACAACATCTTGTTATTATTATTACAATTTCATGTCTATTGCAGTAAAACCTGTCTATAAAGGATACCCAATAGAAAAACTAAAGGTGTCCTTCATAGACTTGTGTCCTTTATATAGAGATCATTTATAGAGTATTCCTACAGTGTACATGTATTTAGTGAGAATGGGATGGTTCCTGTATAGAAGCGGGTCTCTGTAAACTACATCTTCACCTTTCAATACATTGAAGAAAATACATGACCTTATTGCATCTCGAGATTCACACTCATTGCTATTGGATCTCGAGATAACAACCCGGTGGGGGACTGTAATTCGTTGAATTATCTTGTTTTTGCATGGTTATCAACTGGATTTTTTTTCAGAATTTCCTGAAGTTATGTATATTGGGCCTTTAAGTTTCCCCTGCCTATTCTTAGCATAAACCAACCATGGTGTTGTTCAGTTTGAGCAGTTTTCATTGTATATAATTATGATTATAATATATTTGCGTTTGGAAGTGTTTAGCTTGTTGGTGCACTGCTTGAAAATTGCATGGATAAAATATGTCTTACAAGTCCTGAATGGTGTCCTGCCGTTGACACTTTTGGCAGCTGAGAAAAGGGACCTTATTACATTGTCACAATTTAAGGGAGCAGATTATGTTGTGAAATAATTATATCACACTATATATGTTGAATTATAATTTCCAACTTGCACTTCAAGAGTATTGCTCCTTGAATTTGAAAGCTGCATGTCGATCATTTGGAACTCCAGCTAGGTTTTTGAAGGTTGCTCAAGGTCATTGTATGTTAATTTCATGAACATGTGATTTATTCTGAAGATATGTGTTTTAACGTTAATACCACACAAATAAATGCACTTTTTATTGAGTCAATCACTGTTGTTAAAGATAGTTTGCCTTACAAGCATGAGCTGTAGGGAATTTCGCTTAATTTTCGCTCAGCGATAGAGCATCGGCTGGAGAGCCAATGGTGATCATGTGTTTGAGCCACAATCTTTTTTTTTAGAAATTTTAGAAAGCTAGTTTTATAGGCTCTTACTCTTGTTATTAAAAATATCAGGTCTGCTGAGCCTCAGTAATTGCCTTGCAAGGTCTAGAGTGAAACTCCATTTCTCACTGTTCCATCGATGGGTCATATTCACTTGCACTTTCTAGAGTAGCATAGATGATGAAACTCAGAAAAATGTTAAAAATTCTTACCAAATTTTATGTTCTGTTTGTAATAGGTAGCTAATAATTACACCTAGAATCTTGTTTTAAAATTATGGTGATTTAAATTCTTTCATCAACAGAGAGTGTACAAGTGGAATATCCTACATCTCAGCTGGGGCGAGAGTTTGTGGAGAAAATGAAGGAACAGCGACAGAAGGAGTTGAAGGCCAAGATGGTGTTCCTGGAACTCTTCTGCTACATACTTTTCATCACAGTCCTCTACCTCATCAGCTACAGCAACCGTGACAGTCGCTCCTACATGTTGAGGTCCCACATTGAGAACCACCTGCTCAAGAGTCCGAAGAGCAACTCCTCCTCGGATACACTTCGATTCAACAATGTATGAACCTTGTAGTCCAGTCAAATTAGCCAAAATATAGGCCTAACCGTGACAAAATTACAACAGAATTTATTTTTATAATTTTTGAATGGTGGGTACCTATACTGTAACAGAAAAAAAGTCCCAGAAAATCCCAATGGGGGAAAGTGGTTTTTTGGCTCCTAAAGAACCACAAAAGTTAAGAAAATCACACGCTTAACCATATTTGAAGTGTAATATCTACCCCATTTGTAACACTGGACATATTGATTTAACAGTATGACGAGACCAACCAAACTACAGTACAATTGTGTTAAAAAATAAATACGGTCTAATTGAGTTCAATGGAATATTGACCTATTGCTTTCCCCCCATAGCAACGCATTGGGGATACATAATTTTTGATAAAGCTGTGAAGTAGTATGAATGTTAAACTTCAAATAGAGTTCAGTATTTACATACATATAAGGCAGCTTTACTGGCAAAGTCATTTGTCAATATGGGTAATATTCAACTTTAACATAACGATAATGGCTTCGTTTGACATTTTTAGTAAAGGACATACTAATAAATCAAGATAAATATCCATTCAAGCTTAGTTTAATTGCATTGTATAAGGTAATCTGTAATTCATAAATTTATATCAGAGATTTTGCTTTCACTCATAAACATTTATGAACATTCGAAGTTGACCGGTTGCGCTAATTTTGAGCTATTCGGAGGTCCAAATTGAACAACTTCTCATTTTATGTTACTTGTATTTAGATAACATCAAAAGACTATGCTTAAAAGTCTTCAAATTATTTTCTATGCATATTTTTCTTAACAGAAATGTCATCTTGGTGAAGACTTCTAGAAATAGTGAACCAATTCAGGTTGATAAAATCCTCATTTCGTGCAATTTCGACTGAGCTGCTGAAAATGGCAAAGTCCATGATTTTGAATAACGAAAATTAGTGTATATTTTTTATGTTAGATACGATTGCCAACACTTTTGGTAGGAATTACTACCATAACATACCCCTTTTGACTAAATGGAATTAAGGTTGAAATAGTATTTTATATTTGAACAAATCAATTTTCT
The DNA here is from genome assembly GCA_947623455.1 of Mimachlamys varia. Lineage (NCBI taxonomy): Eukaryota > Metazoa > Mollusca > Bivalvia > Pectinida > Pectinidae > Mimachlamys > Mimachlamys varia. The sequence continues at coordinate 48,175,023 of OX392527.1, forward strand.
TTCTTTCCCCCCATAGCAACGCATTGGGGATACATAATTTTTGATAAAGCTGTGAAGTAGTATGAATGTTAAACTTCAAATACAGTTCAGTATTTACATACATATAAGGCAGCTTTACTGGCAAAGTCATTTGTTAATTGAAAAACAAATGAGGAAAAAAATCCATTTTTTGTTGTTCAGAATCATGGACTTTGCCATAAATATTTTTCAAGGATTGAGCAAAATATTCATGGGTTGGAGTTCTCACCATCAAAACTTGGCCACATTTGTAAACTCATCTTACCAAAACTAGTTTTAGCAGTAAGTGGTGCTCATACAGGAATAGATATAAGATGCTTTAATTCAATTGCTTGACCTTATTCAAATTATATGCTTCAGAAATAGGTAAATTGTTCGATTTGGACATAAAATTTCATCCATCTAGCACAATTTGTAAGATTTGATGATTGATATTTTTTTTTTCGTATGCGAATGTACAATTGATCATTGAGTAAATTAAATTGAAAATCATATTTAAAGAAATGAAATAAAGCCTGACATTGATACTGATATTAATTAATATTATTCTCTACATTTGAAAAGAAAAGCCAAAATAGTCTTGTGAAAAATGCTTTTCAGCCATATTGATAGTTCTTTTTTTCTTCAATACAATACCTTGGGTGGAAAATCTCAACGTATCTGTTTTCTATATTAGTTGGTATTTACATCGTAACTGTTAAATCCATATGTCCAGTGTTACAATTGAAGTAGATATTAGACCTCAAATATGGTTATACGTGTGATTTTCTTAATTTTTCTGATCCTTTAGAAGGCCAAAAAAACACTTTCCCCCATTCGGATTTTTAGGACTTTTTTCCCGTTATAAGTATGATGCTCATCAACCAAAAAATGAAAGAATAAATTCTGTTGCAATTAGTTCGAGGTTAAATCATAAATTGGCTGGTGACTATTGTATATACTAAATTCATTGAGAACCATCTGCTCAAGATTCTGAAGAGCAAATCTTTCTAAGATACGCTTTGATTCAACAATGTATGAAACCTTGTATTCAGTTTTACGCATGACCATCAATGTATCTAGCCCTGGTTTCATCAGATTTCCATTACTTCAAGTTCTCCATAGAGAAGCATTACATAAATTTAGAGAATTTCCTTAAAGTAAGATTTTCTCCTTCAATTCTATAATGCTTTCCTATGAAGAATTTTGAGCTTAAGCAAATTAAGGAATTCCTTTAAGTTACGGAACATTGATGAAACTGTGGCCTGAACTAATTCTAAACAGAATCAAATAAAGAACCAGATTTGCCTACTATTTTCATTCAATATTGATATTTATGATTATTTTAAATTTCCATTTTCAGATTGTTAAAACAGAAGATTTTTATACATGGATGGAAGACACCCTTCTGCCGTTCGTGTTCCCGACTCTATCGTACATTGGTACTAAGCTCACTGTTACAGAGAAAACTTATCTCCATGACAACCAGAACTTCAGAATCGGACCTCTACGGCTTCGACAACTCCGTGTCAATGCTGGTATGTCATCAGGAGTCGTTTACATTTGAACGTAAAACATGTTGTCTTTAATATAAAAATGAAGTTGATTATTCATCGTCATCATTCAACAAATAATGAGAAAGTTAAGATTCTAACATGCATTGATCGTAATGAGTCCGATTTTGGTCTACATGGGGCCGCGGTGCCCAAGTGGTTAAGGTTTCTGATATTCTACCACTAGCCCTCCACCTCTGTGCCGCGGCGCCCGAGTGGTTAAGGTCGTCACGACATTCTACCACTAGCCCTCCACCTCTGGGCCGCGGTGGCGAAGTGGTTAAGGTTTCTGACATTCTACCACTAGCCCTCCACCTCTGGGCCGCGAGTTTGAATCCCACGCGGGGCAGTTGCCAGGTACTGACGTAGGTCGGTGTGTTTTTTCCAGGAACTCCAGCTTTCCTCCACCTCCAAAACCTGGCATGTCCTTAAATGACCCTGGCTGTTAATGGGACGTAAAACAAAACAAACCAAACCAAATTTTGGTTGCATTATAAGAACATAAAATAGTCTATGATAACATTTTAACTACAGTATGTTTTTTTAGGTCATCTGACCCGAAGGGTCAGGATGACCTATAGTCATCATGCTTCGTCCGTCGTCGTGCGTCGTGCGTCGTGCGTCGTGCGCCGTGCGTCGTGCGCCGTGCGCCGTCCGTAAACTTTTCCATTTAAACATCTTCTTCTCATAAACCAAAAGGCCCATAGACCCAATATTGGGCTTGTGCCATGCTGGGATGAAGGGGTACCAAGTTTGTTCAAACAAATGACCTTGACCTTCATTCAAGGTCACAGGGGCCAAAAAGGTCAAAATCTTTGAACGACTTCTTCTGAATAACCAATAGGCACAGAGACCTAATATTGGGCCTGTGGCATGCTGGGATAAAGGGCTACCAAGTTTGTTCAAACAAATGACCTTGACCTTCATTCAAGGTCACAGGGGCCAAAAAGGTCAAAATCTTTGAACGACTTCTTCTGAATAACCAAAAGGCCCAGAGACCTGATATTGGGCCTGTGTTATGCTGGGATAAAGGGCTACCAAGTTTGTTCAAACAAATGACCTTGACCTTCATTCAAGGTCACAGGGGCCAAAAAGGTCAAAATCTTTTTAAACAACTTCTTCTGAATAACCAAAAGGCCCAGAGACCTGATATTGGTCCTGTGTTATGCTGAGATAAAGGGCTACCAAGTTTGTTCAAACAAATGACCTTGACCTTCATTCAAGGTCACAGGGGACAAAACGGTCATAGTTTTTAAACAACTTCTTCTGAATAACCAAAAGGCACAGAGACCTAATATTAGGCCTGTGGCATGCTGGGATAAAGGGCTACCAAGTTTGTTCAAAGAAATGACCTTGACTTTCATTCAAGGTCACAGGGGCCAAAACGGTCATAATCTTTAAACAACTTCTTCTGAATAACCAAAAGGCCCAGAGACCTGATATTGGGCCTGTGGCATGCTGGGATAAAGGGCTACCAAGTTTGTTCAAAGAAATGACCTTGACTTTCATTCAAGGTCACTTGGGCCAAAACGGTCATAATCTTTAAACATTTTCTTCTGAATAACCAAAAGGCCCAGAGATCTAATATTGGGCCTGTGGCATGCTGGGATAAAGGGCTACCAAGTTTGTTCAAAGAAATGACCTTGACTTTCATTCAAGGTCACTGGGGCCAAAACGGTCATAATCTTTAAACATTTTCTTCTGAATAACCAAAAGGCCCAGATACCTAATATTGGGCCTGTGGCATGCTGGGATAAAGGGCTACCAAGTTTGTTCAAAGAAATGACCTTGACTTTCATTCAAGGTCACAGGGGACAAAACGGTCATAATCTTTAAACATTTTCTTCTGAATAACCAAAAGGCCCAGAGACCTGATATTGGGCCTGTGGCATGCTGGGATAAAGGGCTACCAAGTTTGTTCAAAGAAATGATCTTGACTTTCATTCAAGGTCACAGGGACCAAAACGGTCATAATCTTTAAACAACTTCTTCTGAATAACCAAAAGGCCCAGAGATCTAATATTGGGCCTGTGGCATGCTGGGATAAAGGGCTTCCAAGTTTGTTCAAAGAAATGACCTTGACTTTCATTCAAGGTCACTGGGGCCAAAACGAAACTGTTGTTATTTTTCGTGTAGTCAAAAATCCAAGATGGCCTCCACAGCGGCCATTTTGAAAACACATTCTAAACTTCTCAAGTTCTACCAGTGGAATTGAGCTGAAACTTGCCAGAAATGATATCCTGAGATGGTCCCAACAAAGTGTTGTTATTTTTCAAGCCCATCAGAAATCCAAGAAGGCCACTATTTTGAACTTGGCAATCTATACAGGCATATTATAACTTGATTTAATGACTACACATATTTTCATAGTGATTTTACAATTGGTAGTCAGATGACCGTTAAGGCCCGTTGGGCCTCTTGTTGAGCTTAGACAATGTCCTGCTGATTTAATCCATCTGAAGACTCTGTTAAGTTTAAAGTTACATTCGAGCTGTTCCAGAATTAACAAGAAGGGAGGAGAGGCTCTTTTTCAGACTCCACCACCCATAAAATATTAAAATCAGATCTTGTTTTGATGATACCACTCATAGTATATTAATACAGGTGCATCCCACCTCCCTCATATAATTAATGTTTGAAATAAGCTAACCTGTTACTGTTGAGGTTCCCGATCTGAGGACACTGTTTTCCTCGGAGCACTTTCTAAACTTGGTTACATGTTGTGTATCCCCATCTTCTTAGAACACAATTTTGAAACTATTGTTTATAGGGATACCCCCCTGTTAGTACCTAATCAGTCTACAGGCTATATTTCTCAACTAATTGGCACTAACTTCACACAAGTGTTCACAAGCATCATCACTTGTACAAGTTGGCATTTCAATCTTATCTTAAACTAAAAATGTAGGTCACCGTTATTATTGATAGAAATTGAGAGAATCTTTAATGTCATCGCTCTACAGACTGCATTTCTCAATAGATTGACACTAAATTTCACACAAGTGTTCACAGACATCATCCCTTGTATGAATTCGCGTTTCAATCTTCTGCAGCCAAAAATTAGGTCGCTGTTACTATAAATAGATTTTTTGCACCATTATTAAAGTTACATTTATCCTGGACGCATACCTGCTCATGAAAACTGGTCTTTTTAATCACCCAACATTTCCCTTTTGACTTTGTATTTTTGAAGTTGAATTGAAGGATATTATTATTGTCTGTGTGACATCCACTATTGTATCCACATCTAATGACACTTTCTTCCAGTGACACCTTCGCATTTGAATGTGTCCTGCATATTTATGGATATATATTCTTCATATGACTACTAGCTTGAGATGCAAACTTAAAAGCAATGACAGCCTGCGGTTGATGCATGGACATTACAATGCACAGCAACAGAAATCAAAAGTACTTTAAGTACTGAAGGAGTTGTTACTCGGATGTTTGGACACAGTAAATAAATTAAATGTGAAAGTGCATTTTTAAAATGCATACTGGCTTTAACAAATTCTCAGGTCCCTGCTTTCACTTATGTGTCAGACTTTATGCCACCACTCTGATCGGCCAGTTTAAAAAGATAGCTTTACGTAAATTTTTGATTATTTTTTTTTCCAGGTCGCTGCCCTTTCCCACGGATGGCTTACCAAACGTGTTACAAAGGTTACGAGATAGCTGACGAGGATGACCAGGACTACTGTATCGGATGGACAGACGGACCATGTCCGTCCGACGAAATCCTTCGATTTAGCAGCTCGGCTTGGAAGTTTACCTCTGCTGTGGACTTGTGGGGCGTTCCCCTCCTGGGTGACTATAGTCTCTACGGGGGAGGGGGCTATGTGGCGGACATGGGTGTGAATTACGATGTCTCACTTCAGACACTGCGAGAACTGAAAAACAATTCTTGGCTTGATCGCAGGACACGAGGAGTGATGGTGGAGTTCACTCTTTACAATAGTAACATTAACCTGTTCACTTACTTGTCGCTCCTTGTCGAGTTCCCAGACACAGGTGGTACTAGTCAATATAACTTCGTCCAAATCTTCAGGGCTTACCAGCACCACGGCAGTTTGGGAATGTTTATCTTCCTGTGCGAAATCCTTTTTGTGATCAGTATAGTTATCTGTTTTGTCAAAATGGTACGATCTCTCGTGAAACAGAAGCTTAAAGTATTTGAAGATCGTTGGCAGATTCTGAATTGGGTTTGTCTTGTGTTGACGGTCGTTGCCATTGCTATGTATTGTGCACGATGGATCTTTACAAGTCTGACACTGGATGCTTTTATGAGAAATAAATACAAGTTCGTGAACTTCAGTCACATTGCCGTGTGGGATGAAACTCTTGCGTCTTTTATATCCGTCATCGTTTTCCTGTGTACGCTTCGACTGATGCAGATTCTGAACTACAGTAACCGGATAACACAACTTGCTGCAGTACTGAATCACTGTGCCAAGGATCTGGTTGCATGTGCCGTCACGTTCGGAATTGTATTTTTCGCGTATGTATTGGTAGGTTATCTTCTCTTTGGTCGTGTTTTGTCTTCATACAGAAACGTCCTTATTGCGATGACTACTATAACTAATGCTTTGATTGGCCGAAACAGCATTACAAATTTGATTGAAGCTACTCCCATTTTTGCACAGTTTTATTATGTTACTTTTGTGTTCTTTGTCATGTGGGTTCTAATGACGATGATAAATGCCACGCTTAACAAAAGCATATCCGTCATCAGACAGCAACAACGGCAGGATGACGTGCCATTCGGCATACATGATTTGGCCATGGGTATGCTTAAGGAATTTGCGTCAATGATCAAGTCAAACCCTTCAACAAAGAATGAATTTCCTAGCGGCACCAAACCACCAGCAACAACGGAACAACACATACACAGCCCTTTCACTGAGGAGCTTCTGGAATTTGATCTAGATATTGAAAACAAACACAATGAGGACCTAGATCATGACAATGAATTGGGCGTTTTACGTTCAGATACCAGTACACCCAAAAGTACAGTAGTGTGATCACTAAAACAAAAATTGTCCCTATACTTCGGTAGTTTTTGGTATTGCTTTATACTACCATATTATATTCATGATAAGTTGTGATATTATTATAGCTTCTTGTAACTGTACTACATGTAAAATAAAGCATTTCAAACAGCTTTTTGAATTTTTATTCAACCTTAGTATTGTGATGGCTTTTTGTCTCCTCTTCACCCAAGCGTGCTTCATACTAGATCAGGACAATATCCTGTCATTTCTAAAGAAGAAGGATTTTAAAATATTTACCATGTTTTCCCTATTGGGCCCCTTCGTTCAGGCCCCAAGGTAGGTCAGATTGACCATTTATACAAAATTGTTGAATCCCCTTCACCCAAGGATGCTTCAGACCAGATTTCGACAATATCCTGTCATTTCTAAAGAAGAAGGATTTTAAAGAATTATATATTTTTCCTATTTGGCCCCACCTCTCTGGCTCCAGACCGATCAATTATACAAGATTTAATTTCCTTCACTAAATGATGCTTCAGATCGAGATTGGACATTATCATGTCATTCCTAAAGAAGGATTTTAAAGAATTTAAATAATGGGAAAGATCAACCATTTATACAAAAATTGAATCCCATTCATCCATGCTTCTGGTCAAATTCTGCTATGTGGTTATGGACTAGTAGTTGACAGATGAACAACGGACGCTGCGTCAAGGCATAAGCTCATGTGCCATTCAGGCAGTTGAGCTAAAACAAGAATTACGCGTAATTATATGTCTCGCCTTCCCGCTTTGCGGATATTATTAAAGTCCCAACGTAAAAATTAGTATGACAAAATACATACAGCAAGATTATATCTGTAACATAGCCAAGTTTCAATTTAATTACCTATATCAATAACATTATAAATAGTGGATGCTAACGTAAATTCTCAAAATTCCCATGTTTTTACCCAAAAATTTCCTCCAATTTTCAGTAAGGTCATCAGTATGATAATATTAGTGACTACCCTAAGTTTTATTTGAATCTGATATCAGTCACACTATAAAAAGTGGACTTTAACGCAAATTCTCAAAATTCCCATGTTTTTTGCCCAAAAACAGCGGAACCTAGCTGCAAATAAATTTCCTCCAAATCTCAATACAGTGTTCAGTATGATGATATCAGTAACTACTGTAAGTTTCAATTGAATCTGATATCAGTGACCCTATAAAAAGTGGACTTTAACGCAAATTCTCTAAATTCCCATGTTTTTGACCCAAAACATCAAAACCTGTGTATAAATTTCCTCCAAATTTCACTAAGATGTTCAGTATGATGTTAGTAACTACGTAAAGTTTCAATTCAATCGGATATTTGTAACAATATAAAAAGTGGACTTTAACGCAAATTCTCAAAATTCCCATGTTTTTGCCCCAAAAAACCAAAACCTGTAATACAATTTCATTTAAATTGAGGTAAGGTATTTAGTATGATGGTTTGAACAATGTGACCAACTTTCAATTCAATTGGATAATTATAACACTGTGAAAAGTGGACTTTAACGCAAATGTTGACGCCGCCGCCACCGGAAAAGTAACACCTAAGTCTCGCTTTCTCGACTATCGTCAAGGTGAGACAAAAAGTGACAACAAACTATTACTGCCAAATCAAAGATGACCGCCTGTCGGTCGTATCATTTATCAAATCTGTCCCAAAATGATCGAACCATGTACAACTGAAGACCAGGAACAACCCACATACGTTTGAGAATGATCCATCCAGTACTTTTCAAGAAATAACTAATACGGCCAAATCCAAGATGGCCACCTGCCGGCCATAATGCTTATCGAATGTCTCACTTGCCCTTAAGGCTGGTGAGCTAAAGCCAATAGAGTTCAATATGATGATGATTTCTTTGCAACAGATAAATATGAATAAAAAGTCAGAAAAAATAACATTTATTATGTTCAACATGAATGTCGTACAGTCCCTAAACATTCAAAGTTTTTAACATGATTAACAAAGATGTTGTAAAGCCCGTACACAATCGAAGCATTGGAATAATTCACTCAAACTGGCGCAAGTATACATCATAACAGAACACTCTCACTTACATCATAACAAATCACATATTATCACATTTGTAAACAAAACACACAGCTAACTGATAGTGTAATAACAACATTTCTGTAATTTAAATTGAGAATAGTTCATGTCCCTTGAACACACAGTGTCAAACTATCAATTATTAGTATATAATCTGAATTACCATTCTTAAATATTTCAAAGGCATCTTGCTTTGAAACTCTTTCGGAAAATAATTAACGCAACATAGCAGAACTCCTTTGATATATACTTAATTTAATTTCCATTAAAAACTTTTAACAGAAAGGTTTATAAACAAGGTCAATAAGACTTTCTAATTCTCACATATGAAATATAATTCACCAAGACTTCCACGCATGTTTACCTCCACTTAGGTCTACTTCCCGAGTTATTTGACCCTTATCTGCTGATAGGCACAACATGTGTTGAGCCTTTAACTCATTCACCCCTGAAGACACATTTGAACTCTTCCAAATCAAACGTTGGAATAGTTCATTACCAAGTATGGGTGAATGAGTTAAAACTCGGTCCTGAAATAATTATTTATTATATGGTTTATCCCTGTGCTCATTGTTGCAAAATAATTTGTTTACACGTTAATTTTTCCTTTTCCTCCATTGGAAATCTATACTATTCAACACATAAAAATCTTCAGCCCTGATATAAATTCTAAACAATAATAAATTGAAAACAACAAATGCAATAACTGTTTATGAAAAAAAAGTGAAAAGAAATCTATTTTGGTTTTGTTATTCAAATGCATGATTATGAAAATCAGTTGTTGTTTAAAATAAAATAGAAATAAATTATTCATCTAAAACTGCAGTGTTGAACCCAAATTGTCTACCCCTTACAAATAAAAGAAAAAAAGATGTTGGAAAGTGTTAGATTTAATATTTCTCTAATATGATTGACAAAAATATATATGTTCGTGTATAATGATAATTGAAAATATTAGTTCTATGGTTTGCATCCACAAAACGTTGACCAGCTACATATGGCCTTTATTTACACATTTTAGTATTTTTACACCAAGCTCAAATTATTTTGAAAAGCATTATGAGAGTTAGCCACATTTATCAAAACATAATATAACAAAAGCACTTCCATACTTGGTTGAACAATGTCAACAACCAATAAACAAAAAAATAACATAACAAAATAACAGTGTGATAATACACAAATAAACAATCCGGGAACTTGAAATCAACATCTCAACATCAGTCCCATCAACAATGGCTTTGACAAAGCAATAAATCTGGTATTCATAATAATATGGTTTAAAGTAATTTGAAAATAAAGTACATCATTGAATTATGGTATGTTTTTATCCAAGCCATAAGTCAAAGAATCTGAAATATCATTCTGTGTTTTTAGCTTTTTTTTTTCTACAACTGTGGTAATAGAAAAATTTGGGATTACCATATTTGCCATAATTAGCACGCTCCCCCTTTTCTAGAGAAACTGAATACTGTAATACTCCTCCATATTTGAGACCTTTACCAGACCCAGTTAATAACAGCACCTTGTACTACACTGTCAAGAGGAGATTTACATTATAGTGATCATTTAAGCGAATTTAAAGCAAACTGGGCACTAATTACGGCAAATGCGGTACACAGGGGTTGGGGGTAAATACGAGATTACAAATAAAAAAATTGTTACATAATGTAAAAGGACATGAACAAATTTCTGGTAAATGAACAAATAAACATCAATGTTTTGCTGTAAACTACAATTAGCACCAACATGGACTCCATAGCAACTCAATTATAATATGAAATAAACAGGAACAAGATATGAGGAGACAGATTATTGCGAAGTTAAAACATGAAATCAAAGCATTAACATTGGGTTAACCCTCCATTGTGTTATAGAGACGTTGCACATAAGTATCAAAGTCTTTGTTGCACTTTAGTATCAAGTCTTTGTTGCACTTTAGTATCAAGTCTTTGTTGCACTTTAGTATCAAGTCTTTGTTGCAGTTTAGTATCAAGTCTTTGTTGCACTTTAGTATCAAGTCTTTCTTGCACTTAAGTGTCAAAGTCGTTTCTTGATATAAACCTTCTTTTTGGAAATATTCTAATAATCCTGTAAGACGAAGTACCCCGAGTATTTTAGGACTCTGCTCATTAAATTTTGTTGATGGATGCAGGACGAACACCACAACAATGCATAAGTTTACTTGGCCCTTCAAGCAAGGTCGGCCAAGTATTATCCATTGTTATTGTGGTCAATCTTCTTAGTAGAAGATCATGAATTCCTTTCCAAAAACAACTCTCTCTAGAACTGGGTTGGATTTGTTATACATGTATAAGAATTCATCTGCACAACATCTGAATAGGAAATCTTTATTCGTTCCAAATGTCACAGATCACTTTATCACAAAGATTCAATTTCACAAAATGGCTCCAATATTTTAGAGAACACTAGAGTTTAAAATGCTTATTATCGGTGAAAGTTGTTTGGTATTTCTGAAACCAGATTAAACAAGCATGTTGAGTATTGCTGAAGCAATACATATCCCCTGCCGGCCCGCGCGAGCTATTAAGATGCCGGAAGGGGACTCATAACAAGTTTGTAATATTTCTACAAAATGTATTTGACGGAGAAAGAATTATAAAGAATCTTTTGTAACCCATTAAAAAAAAAAATAAAAATACAAAGTCACAGGGACAGAACACAAGATATATATTGCTACAAATGTTTGACTAAAACTACATAACGTAACGGTCTCGATGTAACAACTTCAGTAACACTTATGGGTATATATGTAATGCAAATCCACAAAACAGGAATGGATATTGGGTAGAGATAAAGTATGGGCCGTACAAACAGGCCACATGGTCATTAGGGATAACAAGGTCGGGTTTTTAATAACATCAATATGGATAATAAAGGTTGAATCAAAAACGAAGATCAGTTCGCAGAAATATCAAGATTCGCTCAAACAGAAAGGATTGGCCATAAAAAAACATAAGGTTGTGTCGTATAAACAAATTTTGTGTCGGAAAAGTAACAACATAGACTGTATATAATATACCACAAGGTTAAACAGAAACAACTGTGTTTTCACATACTAGTACCACGAAGTTCGGCGATAACAATTAACAGATTTGGGTCAAGCAAACATGGAAGTCGGTTTATATATATAAATGAGTTAGTGGTATACAGGTTGATATATATAACAAATGTGGAATATTATGAAGTCATAACATATTAACTTATATAATAAGTGATGAACATGGTCTAGTAAACAACCAATCAGATTTGCTGTAACTTAATGAAGGTCACAATACACTTGTCAATATGACAACATTCTGTATTGGCCAGTAAAATGATCAACAAATAGCCACTAACTCCAAAAGTCACTAATAATGACTTCATGTCACAACAAACCCTTGTTACAATTGTCAGGTTATATATATAAACATCAATGATAAGGTTCAGATTCTTCCTCCATTTATTTAGCTCATTTACCCCAGAAATCTATGTCTTCAGGGATGAACGAGTTAACATTACTGGCCCTAGTTTCCAAATTAAGTTTCCTTAAAATCATCTTTTTTCATTGTACTTCTAATTTCCATTGGTATCTAAAAAATGAAAACGCATTAACTGTAAATGCCTTCGGTATACTCTAAACAAAATACATAATCAGTTAACTTGAAATTTAAAGCTAGTACTCCAACTTAAATAAAAAAAGATCTAAAAGTGACAGCAGAACTAAATGCTATTAAAACGTTTCTTTATAAAAAAAACATAACATGTTTTAGAATGCTTAAGTCAACTAGACATTTGGCTCGTTTTTTTCCTCTCACACAATCCAGAGAGAAAATTGGGTTAGTTTTAGCCATAAACCAGTTTCTACCATATATCTTAATGTATCCAATATACTTTCACTACAGGTCACAATAGAGCTGTCCTCGGGGCGATACTGTTATCACAATGGTAGGGTCGGAAAACCGGAACTCAATCGGAAAATCTTGGTTCTCCTGAAATTGAAAATGATTTCATCAAAATCAATAGAACAGTATTTGGCAACTTATTAAACATTTGACTGATCTCTGGTGTGGTGAAGATGTTCCAGAAAATGATATCGTGAACAAATTATATGACTATCAAAGAAAAACTTTTATAAAATTTTCATAAAGTTTTGATTTTTGAAAAAATGATGAATATTGAAACAACTTGACTGGTTTGGTATGCTTTATATCTTGCTGATATAGTGTAATAATAATTATTTAAGGACAAGTCAGGGTTTTGGCAGTGCTGGAGAAAAACCATCAAAATGAGGCCAGTATGTGTCAACCATACCATGTTGGCTTTTACCAAACGGTTCCTGTGACCCTCCCTTAAAAATCTAAACCATATATAGACATTCAATAAAGCCAATAATGATCTCTGCTATATATTTTACAAGGCCAAATTTCTTTTTAGGTTGAAAAATTGTCAACAGCACAAAAACAAGTAAAAAGAGTGACAGTACTGGAGCAGTATGAAAATCCACCTACCTCTGAGTTATCTTGTAAGATTTCAAACTCCTGTGACATTTTGTCTACGAGGGCCTCAGAACAGTAGATCTGTAACAAAACAAGAAACTGGGATACACACTTGAAACCAGGTGTTTTTCAAAATAAGTCTGTGAAGAAAGATGAAATCAGTTCTGATGGTGAAAAAGCCCTTCAAACTGTTAGCCAAGAATTTCTAGTTCATCATATTATCTGTTCTGTTTATCTCTTGCGATTGCTTGTTATTTTGGCTCTAGTAATTTCTATTTATTATCTGTTCTGATTGGCTCTAACAATTTCTAGTTATCATCTGTTCTGATTCATATTCTAACAATTTCTAGTTATCATCTGTTCTGATTCATATTCTAACAATTTCTAGTTATCATCTGTTCTGATTGGCTCTAACAATTTCTAGTTATCATCTGTTCTGATTGGTTCTAACAATTTCCAGTTATCATCTGTTCTGACTGGCTCTAACAATTTCTAGTTATCATCTGTTCTGACTGGTTCTAACAATTTCTAGTTATCATCTGTTCTGATTGGCTCTAACAATTTCTAGTTATAATCTGTTCTGATTGGCTCTAACAATTTCTAGTTATCATCTGTTCTGATTGGTTCTAACAATTTCTAGTTATCATCTGTTCTGATTGGCTCTAACAATTTCTAGTTATGATCTGTTCTGATTGGTTCTAACAATTTCTAGTTAATATCTGTTCTGATTATCTCTAACAATTTCTAGGTATCAGCTGTTCTGATTGTCTATAACAATTTCTAGTTATCATTTGTTCTGATTGGCTCTAACAATTTCTAGTTATCATCTGATCTGATTCGTACACACAATTTCAAGTTATCATCTGTTCTGATTTGCTGTGTATATTTCTGCTCTGCTTCAGTGTCTTTGCTTCTGTTCTGCGTGTATCTAGGGTGTTTTTTTTCCGCTAAAGGCATCATACCAGAGTGGCAATTGTCTGCAGTGTGCTGCCAGTTCACAAATCATACTCGATACCAAGCTCACCTACCCTCTCTACACCCCTGAAATATGACATGGCAAAACTGAAGGCACCCCAATTGCTAAGCTGATGCCTGTCTTTTGAAGATTACAAAGGAGCCGCAACCGACTTCAAAGCTTGACAATTCTACCGTTTTGTGACCACGATATCCTTTTGATATAAATTAAAGGGTCGAACCAGTCTTCTTGCCTCATCAACAAGGACGTACACACACAGCCTTCAGTTTTGCCATGACATGTTCCAGGAATGTAGAGAGGGAAGGTGATTGTAACCTTTGGATATTGGGGATGTTCACAAATATACCTGTAGGAATGTACTCTGTGCTATCAGAGGCTCTCCTTGGCTAACAAACTGGTTCTCCTCCTGGCAAGATGGCGGTATCAAATGTATTGCATAGTTTTCGGCATTGTGAAACACAAAGAATCGACCCTTCTGTAGTCTGGCTCTGAAGCAACATAAAATGAAAAGTTATATTATTACATAATAAAATATACATATTGGTAGTATTCAGTAGAACCCTTGCTATCTCAAACTTGTATTACACGAAAACCTTGTTTATTTCAAAGTATTTCGTTGGCTCCATCCAAACTTCACACTAAACATTCAATCCCACTTAATTTGAATACAGTGCAATCCTCTTAATATCATGTTGCATTTGTCAGACAAAAACATGACATTAACAGGAAAATGACATTAAGAGAAACATATTTTCCCATTAAATCTAGTGCATTTCCAATCTGTATAACTAAAAGTAAGCTATTCAATAAACATATGAAAATATATCAATCTATAGATCACATTATTTCATTAAAAATGTTTTATGTGATTAGTTTTAAAAAAACATGATATTAAGAGGAATTCACCTCAAAATACATGATATTAACCAAATAAGAATACATAGGTTATAAAGAGGGAAAAATGGTGATTTGGAAAAACATGATATAAAGAGGAATGTGATATTAACAGGGGTGATATTAAGTGGAATGTACTGTACTTGGATAATTAGAAATTTCCCCACAGATCTGCTATTTTTAAGAAAATGAGGTTTCAATGTATATAGAAATGATTTCGTAAAATCGCCTACAATACTTATCAAATGAAGTGTAAGATACTGGAATCATTTTGACTGTATTTAGATCAAGCTGAACTTTCGTTAATCTGAATCACTTAAACTCTTGGGAATAAAGACATGAATTACGCATAATTGTTATGTCTCTCCTATTGTGCCTTGTGAATGAAATCAAAGTTAATATGGATTATAAAAGTATGGCAAAATGCAGTGGGAAAACTGAACTGAAACGTAAATTTTCAAAATCCATCAAAATCTGGAGTTTTTACCCCACCTCCAAATCAGAGTTACATATTCAGTATGATAATGTAACCAAATTTTATTAAATCGGATAACAATGACACTATGAAAAGTGGACTTTAATGCAAACGTTGACGATGTCACGGGTGTGGACGCCACCGGAATAGCAATACCTTAGTCTCACTTTTCTCAACTATCGCCAAAGGCAAGACAAAATATTATACACTTACTTGACAATCAATGGCAAGAGTTCTGCTGCCTCAGCATCAAATTTGAGATGAACAGCCTCAAGAGTTTCCGGAGGACAGAGTGTGACGGTATCGTCACCAGTGTCCATTCCGTCACCTGACGGTGTCTGTGTCACCATATCTACCTCCCTCTCAAACACTGTCCTGATATAGATCAAACAATGTGTACTGATGATTTCATCAAAACCAAGCAAGAACCTATTTGCCGATACAAGATTAAATAGTTATATACAAGAAAGTTCATGTGTCGTTCTTCTCAGCAAAAATAGTTGTTTCAGCAGGTCAGAAAAACAAAATTAAATCATCAGAAGCACTAGATTTCAAGATTCTGTTTGCAATTCTTTTTCTTCCAATTATTTCTGCATGCAATTCTTTTTTCTATCAGATATTTCTATATCTGCCACAAAGAAATGTAAAAGAAAGCAATTGCCATCAACTGAATATCTAAAATCTACCAGGACTGAATTTTATGTCTTCACACCGAATGCAGCTAAAAGAGGAATAATTGTTGCAAGAAAAATGACCATGTTCTTCCTAATAAACTTTGCTTTGTGGTGACCTCTGACCTTCACAGTAGATTCTGTATAATAGTGATTGTCAGGGTGATATATGTTACTATGTCAGCTCTTACCCTGCTGAAATTTCTGACCACGAACATACGGCAGTCACATGACCTAGATTTGAACCGTCCTGTTCTATACCCGCCGTTACTTGGTGGAGTAGGTTAGAGTCCATTTCAAAGATTGACCATGTTCTAGACATGTCGGTAATGAAATGAGGACCAATCCTGTAAAAACATAAACAAAGAGCATTCAACTTAACTCATTCACCCCTGATTTCTTAACTATTCTGCATGATCTATGATCTTTAACAGGGCTTGATATATAATCATCCCAAGTATCATTTTATTTCAAGAGTAAGCTGGAGTAACCTCAAATCTTTTAACAGAGACAATTAAGCTGAAATGACAGAGGAGATAAACTTCAATTGCAAACAATTGTACCAACAATGAAATGACAGGGGAGATAATCTCTAATTGCAAACACAATGAAATGACAGGGGAGATAATCTCTAATTGCAAACATTGTACCAACAATGAAATGACAGGGGAGATACTCTCTAATTGCAAACATCATACCAACAATGAAATGACAGGGGAGATAATCTCTAATTGCAAACATTGTACCAACAATGAAATGACAGGGGAGATACTCTCTAATTGCAAACATCATACCAACAATGAAATGACAGGGGAGATAATTTCTAATTGCAGACCATACCAACAAGGATGTTTTCTGAGAGTTGCAGAGTTTAGCGCTTGTTTTTTTTTACCACTAGCAGAGTCTACCACCCCCTATCATAAAAGATGATGTAACACACACATATGCTTCACCTTTTAAATTTAGTAATAGACACTATCCGAAAAAATGAATTAAACTGCATCATACAGCTGTTTCATCCTCCTAGGACTCATCAGTAATACTAGGGGCCAAAAGGTGGGAGTCCAAAATTTCTAAAGTAATGTAGAAGCAGAAGGAGCAGGTGCGTGAAACCCCTTTAATTTATGAATTTAGAAGTAAAATTAAAATAGTCCTGTTTAATTTCAAACCGTGAACTACAAAAATTTGTATATTATGTACTGTGCCACTACTCAAATGAGATTAACTCATGTGGCTAACAAAGACAATATCTTCTAACAAAGACAATATCTTCTAGTTAACAAAGAAAATATCGACAAAGACAATATCTTCTAGTTAACAAAGACAATATCTTCCAACAAAGACAATGAAGCTGAAGTCACAGGGGAGATCATCCGTAATTACAAATATTGTACCAACAAATCAATTGACAGGGGAGATAATCTTTAATTGCAAACATTGTACTACAATGAAATGACAGGGGAGATAATCTTTAATTGCAAACATTGTACCAACAATGAAATGACAGGGGAGATAATCTTTAACTGCAAACATTGTACAAACAATGAAATGACAGGGGAGATAATCTCTAATTGCTGACTATGCCAACAAGGCTGTTTTCTGAGAGTTGCAGAGTTTAGCGCTTGGGTTTTTTTAGACTTGAAAAATTAATAAGGCAGATTTGGCAGATGTTTTCCAACCATTTTTTAATGAGGTAAAAACTCGGAATGGTACCTACTCTTTGACAGTGCACATGAGTTCCAGCACACCAGCACCTTTCCATTTCTGAGCTGCTTTCAGCTCATCATCCCTTACGCCAACAATCTACAAAAAGGGTTGCTCTATGTAGTTAATTTTTCTCTTGTATAATCTTCATGATGTGAAATATTTACATCATTCAGTATAATACTGTCCTTGGAAACTTGGGGCAATTTAATAGTTTTAAGTACTACACAAAAACAAGAGGCCCAGAGGGCCTGTATCGCTCACCTGGATACATTGGTATCTAGGTAATCATGATAAAATATTTTCTTTTTGGCTCGCCCCTCAGCCCCCTAGGGGGTCAGTCCCACCATTAGTACAATTTTGAATCTTGAGCACCTAGGGATGGTTCCTACCAAATAAGGATGATTTCCAATCAGTGGTAATGGAGAAGAAGTCGCTTAAACCAATATAGCTAAATAACGGTTTTTGGCCCAGCCCCTCAGCCCCCTAGGGGCAAGTCCCACCATGAGTACAATTTTGAATCCTGATCACCCAGGGATAGTTCCTACCAAATAAGATTGATTTCCAATCAGTGGTTATGGAGAAGAAGTCGCTTAAACCAATATAGCTAAATAACGGTTTTTGGCCCCGCCCCTTAGCCCCCTAGGGGGTCAGTCCCACCATGAGTACAATATCGAATCCTGAGCACCTAGGGATGCTTCCTGCCAAATAAGGCTCATTTCCAATCAATGGTTATTGAGAAGAAGTCGACTTAACCAATATAGCTAAATAACCTTTTTTGGCCCCACCCCTCAGCACCCTAGGGGATCAGTCCCATCATTAGTACAATTTGGAATCCTGGGCACCCAAAGATGCTTCCTGCCAAAAAAGGTTGATTACCAATCAGTGGTTATGAAGAAGAAGTCGCTAATATCAATATAGCTAAATAATTTTTTATGGCCCCCACCCCTCAGCCCCCTAGGGGGTCAGTCCCACCATGAGTACAATTTTGAATCCTGAGCACCCAGGGATACTTTCTGCCAAATAAGGCTGATTTCCAATCAGTGGTTATGGAGAAGAAGTCGCTTAAACTGATATAGCTAAATAACCCCTTTTGGCCCCGCCCCTCAGCCCCCTAGGGGGTCAGTCCCACCATTAGTGCAATTTTGAATCCTGGGCACCCAAGGATGCTTCCTGCCAAATAAGGTTGATTTCCAATCAATGGTTATAGAGAAGAAGTCGATTAAACCAATATAGCTAAATAACCCTTTTTGGCCCCACCCCTCAGCACCCTAGGGGATCAGTCCCACCATTAGTACAAGTTTGAATCCTGGGCACGTAAGGATGCTTCCTGCCAAATAAGGTTGATTACCAATCAGTGGTTATGAAGAAGAAGTCGCTAATATCAATATAGCTAAATAATTTTTTATGGCCCCCACCCCTCAGCCCCCTAGGGGGTCAGTCCCACCATGAGTACAATTTTGAATCCTGAGCACCCAGGGATACTTTCTTACAAATAAGGCTGATTTCCAATCAGTGGTTATGGAGAAGAAGTCGCTTAAACCGATATAGCTAAATAACCCCTTTTGGCCCCGCCCCTCAGCCCCCTAAGGGGTCAGTCCCACCATGAGTACAATTTTGAATCCTGGGCACCCAAGGATGCTTCCTGCCAAATTAGGTTGATTTCCTATCAGTGGTTATGGAGGAGAAGTCTTTCAAAGAAATTGTTGACGGACGACGGACGCCACGGTATGGCATAAGCTCACCTCGGTCCTTCGGAGCAGGTGAGCTAAAAAGTAACTATTTTTGAAGAGATCAAATGAAAAGATGCCCTCTATCATAAATTACTGCTTAATAAGATGATACTGAAAATTCAACATAACATTGCAAAAGTTTGATCACTTTTGTGCAAAAAAATATGATATACTATATTATACTTTACATAAATATGAAATGCAAGTAAACTTTAACCCAAATGAAAGAATATTATGAGCAGCCACTGAATCATATCTTGAGGACATTATAAATGCCCTTCAGATATTGACAAGAATGTTCACAGTTCAATGAACATTTCTTAAAAATAATTTCAAAATTTGAAGCCCAAAAATATATGGTGTTCAATATTAAATCCTCTTAACAGTGTTTATAGACAAAGTTCAATATTAAAACCTTTTAACAGTGTTCATAGACAAAGTGACAAATGTTCATACAAGACTCATCGATAGTGCTTTAAAGTCAAGGAAAGGTTGTTTACAAATACAGTGTAAAGATCATTTTCCTTCATGATTGATACAGAACCCTCCTCCTCACCTGTCGGAACTGTAGGTACCCGTAGGGAGTGTCCAGGGCTGGGATCTGTGGGTCAGATGTAATCAACATATGCTGTATTAGGGAGTTACTACCGCCATCTAGTGGACAGTGCCAGGGAATGTGGTCACCCACCTGTAAAACATTTCCTGTAAAAAAAATGGGGAATAAAACAAGATCAAAGAAGAAACAACATTAATCATTTAGTTATGGTGTGATGCAGCAGTGATTCCGTAACTTGGGACCAGTCCCTGTTTTGTGTAATACACTGATAAGGCAAAAAAACTATAATCGTATGTTTTTGGTATGTCGACTGACCCTAGATTTTACTGCCGACCCTAGCTATTTTATCACCATCTTGTATCTAAGATTTATTTAGGAGCCTGGCAAAGTTCACAGCAACTCAATAAAATGTGCTTCCTTCCTGTTCTGGGAGTCTGACCTTGTTCTGGACAACTTAATAGCCACTGAAATGTGTGGGAACGCATTGTAAAATTTGACACAAGAGGCCCAACGGGCCTTAACGGTCATCTGACTACCAATTGTAAAATCACTATGAAAATACGTGTAGTCATTAAATCAAGTTATAATATGCCTGTATAGATTGCCAAGTTCAAGATAGTGGCCTTCTTGGATTTCTGATGGGCTTGAAAAATAACAACACTTTGTTGGGACCATCTCAGGATATCATTTCTGGCAAGTTTCAGCTCAATTCCACTGGTAGAACTTGAGAAGTTTAGAATGTGTTTTCAAAATGGCCGCTGTGGAGGCCATCTTGGATTTTTGACTACACGAAAAATAACAACAGTTTCCTTTTGGCCCCAGTGACCTTGAATGAAAGTCAAGGTCATTTCTTTGAACAAACTTGGTAGCCCTTTATCCCAGCATGCCACAGGCCCAATATTAGATCTCTGGGCCTTTTGGTTATTCAGAAGAAGTTTTTAAAGATTATGACCGTTTTGGTCCCTGTGACCTTGAATGAAAGTCAAGATCATTTCTTTGAACAAACTTGGTAGCCCTTTATCCCAGCATGCCACAGGCCCAATATCAGGTCTCTGGGCCTTTTGGTTATTCAGAAGAAGTCGTTTAAAGATTATGACCGTTTTGGCCCCTGTGACCTTGAATGAAAGTCAAGGTCATTTCTTTGAACAAACTTGGTAGCCCTTTATCCCAGCATGCCACAGGCCCAATAATAGGTATCTGGGCCTTTTGGTTATTCAGAAGAAAATGTTTAAAGATTATGACCGTTTTGGCCCCAGTGACCTTGAATGAAAGTCAAGGTCATTTCTTTGAACAAACTTGGTAGCCCTTTATCCCAGCATGCCACAGGCCCAATATTAGATCTCTGGGCCTTTTGGTTATTCAGAAGAAAATGTTTAAAGATTATGACCGTTTTGGCCCCAGTGACCTTGAATGAAAGTCAAGGTCATTTCTTTGAACAAACTTGGTAGCCCTTTATCCCAGCATGCCACAGGCCCAATAATAGGTATCTGGGCCTTTTGGTTATTCAGAAGAAAATGTTTAAAGATTATGACCGTTTTGGCCCCTGTGACCTTGAATGAAAGTCAAGGTCATTTCTTTGAACAAACTTGGTAGCCCTTTATCCCAGCATGCCACAGGCCCAATATTAGATCTCTTGGCCTTTTGGTTATTCAGAAGAAAATGTTTAAAGATTATGACCGTTTTGGCCCCAGTGACCTTGAATGAAAGTCAAGGTCATTTCTTTGAACAAACTTGGTAGCCCTTTATCCCAGCATGCCACAGGCCCAATATCAGGTCTCTGGGCCTTTTGGTTATTCAGAAGAAGTTGTTTAAAGATTATGACCGTTTTGGCCCCTGTGACCTTGAATGAAGGTCAAGGTCATTTCTTTGAACAAACTTGGTAGCCCTTTATCCCAGCATGCCACAGGCCCAATATTAGGTCTCTGGGCCTTTTGGTTATTCAGAAGAAGTCGTTTAAAAATTATGACCGTTTTGTCCCCTGTGACCTTGAATGAAGGTCAAGGTCATTTCTTTGAACAAACTTGGTAGCCCTTTATCTCAGCATAACACAGGACCAATATCAGGTCTCTGGGCCTTTTGGTTATTCAGAAGAAGTTGTTTAAAAAGATTTGACCTTTTGGTCCCTGTGACCTTGAATGAAGGTCAAGGTCATTTGTTTGAACAAACTTGGTACCCCTTTATCCCAGCATAACACAGGCCCAATATCAGGTCTCTGGGCCTTCTGGTTATTCAGAAGAAGTCGTTCAAAGATTTTGACCGTTTTGGCCCCTGTGACCTTGAAAGTAGGTCAAGGTCATTGATATGAGGTAACTTTGTAGCACTCCATTCCAGGTACCTACTGGCCAAATATGATCACCCTTGGCCTTTTGGTTAGTGAGGAGAAGATTGTCAAACGTTTTTTTACATATCTGACCCCTGTGACCTTGAAAGTTAGTCAAGGTCATTGATATGAGGAAACTTTGTAGCACTCTTTCCCAGATACCTACTGGCCAAATATGATCACCCATGGCCTATTGGTTAGTGAGGAAAAGATTGTCAAACGCTTTTTTACATATTTGACCCCTGTGACCTTGAAAGTTAGTCAAGGTCATCGATATGAGGAAACTTTGTAGCACTCTATCCCAGGTGCCTACTGGCCAAATATCATTACCCTAGACCTTTTGGTTACTGAGAAGAAGATTGTTAAAGGTTTTTACATATTTGACCCCTGTGACCTTGAAAACAGGTCAAGGTCATTGAAATGAGGAAACTTTGTAGCACTCAATCCCAGGTGCCTACTGGCCAAATATCAGCACCTAGAGCCTTTTGGTTACTAAGAAGAAGATTGTTAAAGGAAAAGTTTACGGACGGCGGACGGCGGACGACGACGGACGAAGCATGATGGCAATAGGTCATCTTGACCCTTCGGGTCAGATGACCTAATAAAGCATAATATCAATTTACAACAACAACAAAAAATTATTACCCTATTTTTTTCTAGGCATGTTATCTGAAACATACATATTTTTTTTTTTGGCCTAAGCATGTTTTCAGTTGTTCATTGAGTTTTACCACCATTTAAGGTTACATGTAAGACTCTGACAGCTTTGAAACTTGTCATTTAACAAGCCTTCAGCGAACCCTTCCAAACAATAATATTTATCTTAAAATGTATTTTCTTGATTTCCTGACTTCATTACATACCTGTCTGAAAAACATAAGTAGCTAGTTTGTTCATCAAGTTTGAAGGCCACATTGGGGGAACACTTTCATCATCTTCCTTTTTCAGTCGAAATGTCAGTTCAAAACCAAATCCACTGGGCTGGCCTGGTCCAGAGGCTCTATAAATGAAATATTGGAGCAATTGTCTAATAACATCAACATATACATGTAATTATCTTGGATATTGGAAACGTTTTCTTCTGGTTGGAAACTATGATTTATGTAAAATTATTTTACACAACCAATAAATGTTTTATGTGACGTTACCAACTCGTACACAATTTATACCTTTTTTTTGTGTGTGTATATGCTTTGCTGGTCATTTGTCTGGTGAAGGTGACGGGGTACGGTACACTGCATCGAACTAGTCATCAAAACATCACATAAAACATCTATTGGTTGTGTAAAATTATCTTTACATAAATTATCACAGATAGTTTTTCAATAATTGTCAACATTAAAGACATTTGAATAATTTGAAAACAAAAAAAATGTAGGAATATCTTTTAAATCTCCATGATAAATCTACATGCACATCCTGCATCCTGTATACATAGAATTTTGAAAGGACCCATTGAATTTATGGAAACTTAACATTGTGGGACCCATGAAAAATGATTGTAGATTGATCACTCATTGCATCTTAAAACTTGTTGAGAATGAAATCTGCACTAAAATAGCAGATCATGATGAAAAGACAGTACATACGGATGGACTCTGTTGTCTCCATGGAGATCGCTGAAGCCGTAGCTAACATAGTGCCAGTGTGGGAGAATGGCCCGGTCTGGGTCACCAGGGTTAGAGTACATTGAGATGTAGTCAAGGGGGTCTGGGCCTCCCAACCTACAACATAACAGACACTGGATGACATGCTTTCAAAATGATCTGTAACTGCCAGTAGCATTTATATATCATATCAGTACAACATGTTACATGATGACAGGGCTTTTTCTGAGGGTGTTTTAGGGCCTTTAATGGCCCAGCCCCATTCCCAATTGAAATTATTTTATTTTTAAGTCAAATTTCCCCCAAAATTGCAGTTTACTCATGAAAAAATATTTCCCAATTCACCAATTTTCTTCCCAAAATAAGACAAAAAGGCCCCATTCCAAACCAGTGAGAAAAAGCCCTGGATGATTTGCTTTCAAAATGATCTGGAAATGGAAATCCCAGTTGCATTAAGATATCATATCAGTACAACATATTACCACTACCAGGTGACTTCACTGAGCTAATTAAAGATTCCCTTTTACATAAAAAGTGTCTGAAATTCTGACTATAAATTGAGGTATAATAAGTGAGTGCCGTGAAACAGAACAATTAATATACATGTACACTCGTCTCAAACCAAGGTGAAAGACAGAATTGCATCATGCAGGATGTAAAATCAATGGAAATAGATGTTCAAGACAACATACATATGAAAACTTAAATTCAATTCAATTACAACGTCTAAAAGAAGGACAAGTTTTGTCTTAATATGTCAAAACCTACGAAGTTTGGAGATTTCCAAACATGCAAAACATGCAGGTTAGCTGATAGATCCCGACTGTATAAGGGGCAGTAACTCTTCCAAATAATGCCAAATCAAACTGACATTCAAGAAGACACAACTAAATCTCTGTTTGGTGAATAAATATATACAAAGTTTGAAAGCAGGGGCTTAAAAGTGTGCACGGTAGGAGATCTCCAGAAAAGATTTTAGTAGATTGTGATATATATGTAAGGGGCAGTAACTCTTCCAAACATTTAATAATACTGGTAATATATAATTTAATTAGGCATTATCATACCTAGAAAGAAGATTTTTTTAAATGTTTTGTCGTGTGTTATAACAAATGAAATTAGTTAGCTCTGTAGAGCTATTTCTACGATAGAAAAACATTTTAATCTACAAAATATATATATCAATAATAAGCTTTAGTATATATACATAAGATTAAATATAAATGAAATCCACTTCCCGTAATAGATCTGAAGAAAGCAGAAGATGGTTAAATTTCATTTGCAAGCATTTCCAATTTAATTTCAAAGTCTTTATGGTTAAAAAATGTATGAAGTCGGAACACTGGGAGGCTATTTACCCACAAATAAAGTCCATGACGGACAGACAATTGCCATATTATTTGGGCCTAATATCATATTATCACATAACATTCACATTGACATTTGTTATAGAGAATATGAATTTGAGAATTTTGGTGTACTATCTTATAAATATAAGTTATGTGATAAATAGAATCTCACACTCGTGTCAATGTAATTTATGGAATTTATTAAACTCGTTAAATAATTTAATATGTCACTCACCTAAAGGTTTGTGACATATTAAATTATTGAACTTGTTAAATAAAGTCCGTATTACATCGACAATCATGTAAGATACTCTATTTATAATATGTCCAGGCGTTTAAAAAAAATAGGGGTGACATGAAAAAAAAACTATTGTTTACTTTTACAATTAAGTTACTACATAGAGTGGGTAAACGATCAGCACTAGTCATTTTGGTCTTTTCTAGTTTGCTCCTGCATGGTTGAAATCCCACAGGCCTTTCTCAGTTTTTAAAAAAAAAAAAAATATTCATTCACCTGATTGAGTATTTAGCGGTAAGTGTCAACAGAATCAGTCCAATACTATGAAAAATATGTAGTTCATAAAGAAAGAACGAATGACAAGTACCATAACTTGATCATAGAGGTGACAAATAATGTGGAATAAGTTATGTTGATAGGCGGGTGTTTATTAAAAATGACAGGTTGACATTTTTACCATAGTTTGACAACTGCTGTAGCTTGAAGAGGATTGGGTTGGTCCGGGTATATCTCAAGACAAGCTCTGTCAATTGATTCTAGTCCCACGTGTTCCTGCTCGTCTACTTGACTCTGACCCCCCGGGATAAACACATCCGCCTGATCGCCTTCGATCCCGGCCGCCGCCACTGCAGCCATGCTGGCTAATGTTTTGGTTCACCTGCCCGATAGATGTCACTGCTATACTCTCTAAATAACAAGTATACAAAAATCATAAATATAACCCAATTTTTGTCTTTATAGTAATGTACTGTTGTTTAATAAAAGATGAAATTAAAAAAATTGCCAATATGTATGGTTATATACGATTATAGTTGTGAAATGTATTTTGGTTTCGAGAGTAATTGTCCCAAAAGGAAAATAAACATGGCTGCTTCCGTGCCATGCCTCCGTCCGCTATGGAAAATGTTCGCTTTTCAGTGCATGACACCGATAGCACCTGATAGTTGACAAATCGCGATGTTGAATCTCACACAGTCGGTGACGTCGGAAGGGGATGTCATCGCAGAGTTGTGTGACGAGGAGGATGAGCTGTTTGACTGGCATTTGCCAGTGGCGTTCAATGAACTTCGCCATCGAGAGAAAATTGAGGGTTCAACCAAAGTTACTCAGACATGGCGAATGAAAGAACGAGTATGTTTTCAGCTTTAACTTGATTACAGACTAAATTTTCATTTATATATGTTATGACTATGTCTGTTACTTGCGAAAATAGAAGACCAAGAGTTGAATTCAATTGAAGACCCTAAAAAAGCAAAGGTTCCATTTGTGACCTAGGTCATTGGTTTGCGTACTTTAGACAACAACCAACATCAAGTGCCCTTGTCCAATTAAATGACATTTGTGAATTTGTTGATGCAAGTTTGGTACGGAAGATAATATCGCTTACAGGTTCACATATCACGTTTTCTGCAATGTTCTTGATAATTGGGGCCTTATATTTTATACCGAGTCGGTTGCATTGACTCTAAAGTCTAATTAACAGAATGGCTCTTGTCTAATGCTGGATATCAGTTATCTAATATCTTAATTTAGTTGGAAACAAAAGTGCATGTGGTTAAAAAGCTTGCATTTTAATTTTGGGTAACAGTTACCCATTTGAGTATTAAAATTAATTAACAATTTGTTTAAAATGAAATGGAGAATTTATTGAGATAAAATCACATCTTTTATTCCTAGTTTTTGAGGGAACTTGAACTGTAAGTTCCCTTAAACAAAATGTGTCATTCTTTTGACTTGATAGAATATAATGAATACAGCAATAAGGTACAATTGTACATTAATTCACTTATCTATGTCATGAATTTGTGGTAGACAAAAATATCACCTCATTGCTAATTAATTCATGAATATATATTCTCTGTAACAAAGTTGTACCCTGATACTTGACTAGCATATTATTGTACATCTTCCTAATATTTTTTACTTATGAAGAACAGAACATGCAGCTGTGTAGCTTATGCTATTTTCTGTCATTGAAATAAGGGCCATTGTCAGATATTTTAGACAGTTTGAGGGGATTTATTATGTGGTCATCATATTTATTGCAGATGAAGACAGTGAGTGTGGCCTTGGTGCTGTGCTTAAACGTCGGAGTTGACCCTCCAGATGTTGTGAAGACGTCACCTTGTGCTCGTCTGGAAAGTTGGATTGGTAATCTCTCTCTCTCTATTTTCAAAATTATATACTGATTTGTTAATAGCAGATTTGAAATTTTCTTAATTTGTTAAAGAATTATGGAATACATCTTGTATGAGCTTATATTGTAATTTAGAAATTGTATGATTAAATGTGTAACGCAAAAGTAGCTTGTCTCTTTGGAAAGCATGATTTTGAATTATTCTCTGAACAGTGCATAGGTGTTAACCTCTGAAAAAATATTTATTTGATCCAAACACGCCTGTTATGGCCATTACTAGGATGTCATTTGACTACAGGATGTTGATTTTGAGTTTGTGTGAGATTGGACTTAAATGAGGGAGATTTCGAGGGAGATGGGTAAATTATGGTCAAAATGAGGGAGGGTTAACAGATATGAACAATGTCATGTATCAATGTTTTGTATCAGTCTCTTAAATTTTGGATTTTTTCCCAACAGACCCAACCACTTCCAGCCCACAGAAGGCTCTGGAGGCCATTGGCAGTAACCTTCAGAAGCAGTACGAGAGATGGCAGCCCAGGGCCCGCTACAAGCAGAGTCTCGACCCCACTGTCGATGAGGTCAAGAAACTCTGCTCTTCACTGCGACGTAATGCAAAGGTCAGTACAGTGATAAAATCGTGTCCCGTACTCATAGAATTTTGAAAGAACCCATTAAATTTCCGAGAAGATTAAATTGAAACATTGTGGGACCCATTGTTTTGGCTGTACAAATGAAAAGGACCCATGAAAAATAATTAGAGATTTATTGTTTCAGTAGCATGTTTCAAATTGCTAGTAAAATGTAAACATCATTGAGTTTATGTAAGAAGAAATGTATAATGGTAAAACAATGTTCATATGAAGCTTGAACGACTGGAGAGAAATGTTTTGCTATGAAGTCATATAACTCATTATTTATGATTTTAAAAGTGCTTCTTATCAAAATACAGTGACACATCAATTTTTTCAATATTCATAATGGATTTCATATTATCAATATTATTCTGACAATTTATTGTCTGGGAATACCAATCTTACTTTGTACAAATAAGATAGAGTTTGTGATCACCATGGTTGCAGTCATGTTGTATTTGAAAGTTTCTTTTGTATCTCAAATTGTGTTTCGTTGAAATAGCTGTAGATGTTTCATGTTATAAAAATGTTGACAACAAATTGATGTGTCAGAAGAATTGATACATCCCTAATTCATATGTGAAGCATTTTGAAGAGAATAATTCCTTAATAAAGCCTAAAAGAGACCACAGAAACATCTGTGGTGAGTTTTTGACTCTATAAAGACTTAAACTGTTTGGAATTGCTTCTCATATTTCATGTTCCAAATAACTTCAGAACTAATGAATAATTTCATGATGAAGTTCAGTTTAGTTTTGTTCAAAACATTCTGAAACATTATATAAAATAGTCTTGATAGTACCTTTGATACCATTGATAATACTTTTTCACTTATGACATTTTAGGAAGAGAGAGTTCTTTTCCATTACAATGGCCATGGGGTACCTAAGCCAACAGTCAATGGAGAAATATGGGTTTTCAATAAGGTAACCAGCATCTTCATAAGTTTGTATTTAATCCGGTTAAGGTTTTAGAAATGTTGAACACAAAATCTGTTTATCATTTATCACAGATGCTAAATGCTAAATAAAAAAAAGAAATATGTAGAGCAGGAATATTATGAAATCTTAAATGACGACATGGCTATAATAGTTACTTTATAATGTAACTGTGAATTCAGTTTTTTGTCCGCAAACCCTGAAATTCAGGCAACACAAAAATAAACAATTTCACACTCTTTTAATTTTTTTTAAATGCAAAAAAAGAAAGGAAAGTGTAAATGAAGAATATTTTAAATTTTAAATACATAACAGTTTTTGACTGGAAACCATGAAATTCGGGCTCCACAAAAAATATATGATTTCACAGTAATTGATTTAATTTGTTGTTGCAGAGCTACACTCAGTACATCCCTCTCTCAGTGTACGACCTTCAAACATGGATGGGGAGTCCGTCTATCTATGTGTATGATTGTTCCAATGCTGGAATCATTGTCGAGTCCTTTAAACAGTTCTCCGTGCAGAGAGAACATGAGATGGAGGTGAGTTTGAGCGAGAATAACCCTTGTTTCTGTGCAGAGAAAACATGAGATGGAGGTGAGTTTGAGCGAGAATAACACTTGTTTCTGTGCAGAGAGAACATGAGAAGGAGGTGAGTTTGAGCGAGAATAACCCTTGTTTCTGTGCAGAGAGAACATGAGATGGAGGTGAGTTTGAGCGAGAATAACCCTCGTATCTGTGCAGAGAGAACATGAGATGGAGGTGAGTTGAAAAAGAGCATTTCTGATAAGAGTAGAATATAGCTGAAAATGAGATTAATAAAACCATTGAACTGTTTTCAGCTTTGAAAATTTAGTTTTTCTCAAAATTGATAAGACTAACATGTCTAAAATCCAGTGGAAATATAAAAAAAAATCACAGAGAAAAGGTATTTCTCTGTAGTTGTCAGCAGGGGCATTTGCGTCATACTGACACATCTAATTCACATTAATTCCGTTTGTCTCGTATGTGTCTGTATTTTTGTCTCTTTTCTGTTAATCCCTCAGACATCGTCGACAATGAGTGGCAGTCAGAGATTCAACAGTCCCGCCCCTTCCCCCTCAGCAGTCAAAAACTGCATACAACTGGCAGCATGTGGGTCCACGGAGTTCCTCCCTATGAACCCTGAACTCCCAGCTGACCTCTTCACCTCATGTCTCACCACCCCCATCAAAATAGCCCTCAAGTGGTCAGTATGTCCTCTTTTATCTCATTGAAAAGAAGTTAATATTTGAAAGAAAAATTTCTGAAAGTTAATATTTGAAAGAAAAATTTCTGAAAGTTAATATTTGAAAGAAAATTTTCTGAAATGTTTGAATATGATCATTGAAACTGTATGTTAGATATTGTATAGCATGAAATGTTCGTTGGGTTTAAACAATCCTGCTTTTCATGGTTGCTGTAGATCCATTTTCCATGAAAATAGATGAGAATGATATTGACATACAGTCAAACCTTCCTAAATGGTCACATCAAATAAGCAGCCACCTCCATTTTGCAACCAGTCTGTAGTCGGCCCAATGAAACCTTAAATTAAACCTTAAATAAGTGGTCACCTGTCTAATGCGCCCAGCAGTCACTGAAATCTGGTCCTAGTCTTATCTCATCCTGTATTTAGCGTCCATTTTGTCAGAAGTAAACATCAGAGATATTCACATGACCAGGATTTATCATCGATCATCACATGATTTGATTTGTTTGCGATAATGTTTACGATCACACAGAAATGTTAAGTACTATCATGCAAGCTGAGGCTGAACATGACAAACTTAACATCAAATGTAGCAAACAAACCATAATTGAAAATTACTTTCAGAAGCAAGAAATTTATGAAAACGTAGTTGTGAGTTTCTGGTGAACCTGGTTAAAGCAGCCACCTGTCTTGAGCAGCCAATTTCCGTTGGTCCCTTAGGGTGACCACTTTACACAGGTTTGCCTGTATGTGTTAACTGTTAATAAATATAGGATATCTTCGAAATTTTGTATATTTGTACCACAAATCTATCTAAATTGTGGCCTCATATCACAAAAGGAGGTACCCACGAACATTTGATGTTATAAACTAGAACTTGTTTGTAATTACCTATAATCCTGTTACATTTTGTTTGTAATTACCTATAATCCTGTTACATTTGTTTGTAATTACCTATAATCCTGTTACATTTTGTTTGTAATTACCTATAATCCTGTTACATTTTGTTTGTAATTACCTATAATCCTGTTACGTTTTCCTCCCCAGGTATGTCCTTCAGAACACCAGCAAACTTGTGCCAAACCTCACTGCTGAACTAGTGGACAAGTAAGTAAACACAGGAGAAACACAACCTAACTGTACATGGTACATTCTCGATGAACAGTAGAACCACAACCTTACTGTACATGGTACATTCTCGATGAACAGTAGAACCACAACCTTACTGTACATGGTACATTCTCAATGAACAGTAGAACCACAACCTTACGTACATGGTACATTCTCAATGAACAGTAGAACCACAACCTTACTGTACATGGTACATTCTTGATGAACAGTAAAAACACAACCTTACTGTACATGGTACATTCTCGATGAACAGTAGAACCACAACCTTACTGTACATGGTACATTCTCAATGAACAGTAGAACCACAACCTTACGTACATGGTACATTCTCAATGAACAGTAGAACCACAACCTTACGTACATGGTACATTCTCAATGAACAGTAGAACCACAACCTTACTGTACATGGTACATTCTTGATGAACAGTAAAAACACAACCTTACTGTACATGGTACATTCTCGACGAACAGTAGAACCACAACCTTACTGTAAATGGTACATTCTCGATGAACAGTAAAAACACAACCTTACTGTAAATGGTACATTCTCGATGAAGAGTAGAACCACAACCTTACTGTACATAGTACATTCTCGATGAACAGTAACAACACAACCTTACTGTACATGGTACATTCTCGATGAACAGTAAAAACACAACCTTACTGTAAATGGTACATTCTCGATGAAGAGTAGAACCACAACCTTACTGTAAATGGTACATTCTCGATGAACAGTAAAAACACAACCTTACTGTAAATGGTACATTCTTGA
Source organism: Mimachlamys varia (assembly GCA_947623455.1). NCBI lineage: Eukaryota > Metazoa > Mollusca > Bivalvia > Pectinida > Pectinidae > Mimachlamys > Mimachlamys varia. The sequence continues at coordinate 48,207,518 of OX392527.1, forward strand.
TGAATAGTAAAAAACACAACCTTACTGTACATGGTACATTCTCGATGAACAGTAAAAACACAACCTTACTGTATATGGTGCATTCTCGATGAACAGTAAAAACACAACCTTACTGTACATGGTACATTCTCGATGAACAGTAAAAACACAACCTTACTGTACATGGTACATTCTCGATGAACAGTAAAAACACAACCTTACTGTATATGGTGCATTCTCGATGAACAGTAAAAACCTGCAAGCAACATTATAGCTTCCAAAAGCTTGGATTATAAAGACTTTGAATGGCTCTTTATATCCTTGAAAAAAAACTTGAATTTTGACATGAAGTAAGTAAGTGTTGGTATAATATGTATACGTAGTACTACATAATAGTCTGAAGCTTCCAATAATAGGGTTGTCCTTAGTAGATAGTTTCCAGGGCCCAGTTGTTCAAAAGGTGATTAGCTTAGTCAGTGATTAGTGTAAATTTCAATATTCTCCTGTAACTTTAAAATCAAACCATTGAATTAATTTCAACTTTACAGATATCATGTATGTATTCAGTAGTCAATTTAAATGCAAAATTGTGGGATCACACCTAGTATATTGACAGTATTATTAAAGATAGAAAAAATGTCGTTAAATAGTGATAAAGATAATCTTTTGAACAACTGGGTCCAGTAATGATATGGCCACATTTTCCTGGGGCTGTTACAGCTATGCCAACTCAACATCCCCAAAAAAGGATGATTCGTTGTCGCAGTGATAAAAAGTCTGGTATTCTGACATGATCATTATGGCAAGTTGTCCATTATAGATGATGTGAATACCTGGATCATAATGTGTATATAGACAATATAATTATCTGCTGAGACAATCACATGACATAATAAATACATCATTTGTTTATGACGTCACACTAGTGTTATTACACGTGTGTAATATCATATTGATGACATGGCCGTATGACGTAACTGAACAGGTCAGTTATGTGATAAAAGAAGTCTGTGTAACAGTGGGTTTTCTACCGAACTTTGTGATTTTGAATTTTCTTTGTCTTGATAGAGTTCCTGGCCAGCTGAATGACAGACGGACAATGCTGGGAGAACTGAACTGGATATTCACTGCAATCACTGACACAATAGCATGGAATACACTGCCAAGAGGTAGGAAATTGATGTGTAGACGGGTTGTGAAGAGGGATCAAAAGATTGCAGATAGCACTCCTCTAACTTGTGATTGCGCTATTTGCAGTTTCTGTATATTGCTTTCTAAAGCAAGTATTGTGATTGCGCAATTTCATAATTGCATTTTCTGTTTAAATTTTGTAATGTGGGAAAACTTAGGTGCACTTTTCAGCAATTTTGCTTGACTGATGTAAGCTGTTGGTGACTTTGTCAACCTTAATAAGGTCAATCGTTTAAAGAAGATGTTGGAATCTTACTTCACACATTATTAATGTCCAATATTTTCAGAAGATCCGTTTTAGGTACTAGATTGAAAGAATATGAAAACAGGTTTTAACTCACCCTGCTTGAATCGAAGATTTTAGTAGTAGGTCCATTGGGCCTCTTGTTTTTAGATGTATTTTCTAGCTACAATATCCATGATTTGTAGTGAAAAATTATGAAACGGTTTATATATGGTAGTTGAAAGCATTTAGTTCTCCCACTTAACATTTGTTCTTAAGAAATTTTACACTTTGTGCTTTCAGATCTGTTCCAGAAGCTGTTTCGACAAGATCTGCTGGTGGCTAGTTTGTTTCGTAACTTTTTACTAGCCGAGAGGATAATGCGTTCCTATAACTGTACGCCAGTGTCGGGGCCTAAGTTGCCTCCCACATATCAACACCCCATGTGGTACGGGTCAGAAATATTACCATTTGTACAGGAATTTCAGGGTGATTGGGGAAATCGATAACATAATGGATCATGACGTATGAAAAAGGCGGAAGATTGCTTTTACTTATTCTCTGATGGGAAAAAATGGACAAATTCACTGTCATGGAAATCATATTGTGACTTTTATTTTTCAAAATTATTCATTTTAGAATAAATGTTATAGAATTGACTTTATTTGAAATAAATTTAATTTCATATTGTAATGAAGTTTTTCATACTGTCAGTTTTTTGTGCTGAAAAAATACCCTATGTTTTCAATCTTCATTATCCTTGATGAATTCATAGATTAAACTTCATGAAAAATTCTATATTTCGGTAGTTTATTGAACCTAAGTCATATTAAACATTTTGAATGCCGAAATAATTTAATAAAAAAGAAACAACATCATTATGTTAATAGCTATGAAATGGTGTACCTTCATGTTAATCACGCTATATATAAATATATATCTGATTTGGAGAGTGATTTGGGTGTTTCAGGCAAGCATGGGACTTGGCCTTGGATTTGTGCCTGAGACAGCTACCCCGTCTGCTGGAAGACGACGGCTCGACATTCCAACACAGCCCCTTCTTTACAGAGCAGCTCACTGCCTTCCAGGTCTGGCTAACCTACGGCTCCGAGGCACGCAACCCTCCCGAGCAACTCCCGATAGTATTACAGGTAGGTAGTTCTACGAGGCGTGCAACCCTCTGGAGCATCTCCCAATAGTATAACACGTAGGTAATTCTATGAGGCGTGCAACCCTCAGGAGCAACCCCCTATAGTATTACAGGTTGGTAGTTCTTCGAGGCGCGCAAACCTTCCGGAGCATCTCCCTATAATATTACAGTTAGGTAGTTCTACGAAGTGCGCAACCCTCCGGAGCAACTCCCTATAATATAACAGGTAGATAGTTCTACGAGGGGTGCAAACCTCCGGAGTAAGTCCCTTTAGTTCAGCGTAAATCTATTATGACGTCACAATTATATTATGTCACCATGTTTGGAGAGCACGATTATTGGCACAAAATTACACAAAGACCATGAGTTACGTCCCTTGCTACTGCTCTGCTAGAAAATTGCCTACTCTGGAACAGCCCAAAGCTGACCATGGTGTATAATATAAAACTGGCATACCCGTTAACCCTCTCTCATTAGGAGGGAGACTGCCTCATTTTGACCAAAATTTATCAATCTCCCTCGAAATCTCCCTCATCCAAGTCCAAACTCACACAAACTCAAAATCTACATTCTGTGATCAAATGATCTACTAGTTCCTGCAGTGTATGTGTAATGACCCTAACAGGTGTGTCTGAATCAATTGAATACTTTTTGAAGTTATTTTGATACATAAAATGGGTTAGACAAATTGAGAAATGCAGTTTCAGTCATTTCACGCACTTTCTCCCTCATTGGAAATATTGGAATGAGAGAGATATCCCTCATTAGAGGTTTCAATGGTTAACACCTATGAACTGGCAGTCTGCAGGTTCAGTCTCCAACTATGCACCCATTCATGAATAGTTGATACTGTATAGATTGTACTTGGTAAGTATACTACAGTTAGTTAGAATTGGTGGGTTTGAGTCTGGATATAAGGCTCGACGATGTAAGCCTATTAAGGGAAAAGCCTTCAAAGGCCTCGGCGGGAGTGGCTCGAGATGGCCATGGTACAGCACTGGGTGTGTTTTATAACTACATGTATTTGATATTGTAACGCTTTATAATTTGTGTGCAGGTAAATAACTGTTGTGTTCAAGAACTATACTAAAAAAGGACATTTGTTAAATTCAAGAGAGATCAAACAAAGTGGGCCTATTCTAAATATGGACAGTTTGTATTACACAATTTGTTTTAGATCGTGAGATTGTAAGTATAGCGAAGGGATTGTTTTACATTGCAGGTTCTCCTGAGTCAGGTACACAGACTGCGAGCTTTAGACCTGCTGGGCCGGTTCCTGGACCTCGGACCCTGGGCAGTCAGTCTGGTAGGTTAATGATAGGATTCAGTAATAATTACCATAACTTAAGTAAGCTATATGATAGTACTTACAACATTCTTGTAGCCCAAAAAAGAAGATTCAAATAATCCCACCTTTCATATGACCACATGATCATGACCCATACTCAAATACATTAGCTGGTATTACCGCCTATGAGGGTCAATGTGATAGATTTATAGTTGATTGAGTGCCAGACTTTGGACGATTTAGTGCACGCTTGTTCATAATGTTTTTGGGGGAAAGAATTGAAAAAAGGTTATTCATTGCTGTATTTTTCAGGCATTGTCTGTTGGTATCTTCCCGTATGTGCTAAAGCTACTACAGAGTTCAGCTCGAGAGCTACGGCCGCTGCTGGTGTTTATCTGGGCTAAGATCTTGTCGGTGGACAGTGTAAGTAGACACAACTGAAAAGAACCCTGCAAAAACTCAATCTCTAAAACATTGTACTAAAACCAGTAGTCCTTGGTTCAAATCTTAAAGAGTGTATTTGATTGGAATGAAAGTACACTTAAATAAGAGTTCTTTTAATATGTGCATTTCTCTTTCTCTTCATTCTTTAGGCCCTTGGTGTTTGCAAAATGCATGAAAATATTTTAAGCAAGTACTGTATCATAGTTTTTTTATGAACTCAATTGCAGATAACTTCCATGAAATTCCTTTACTGCAAACACAATTTTGTTTCTTTATATAGCAGTTTAGTATGTTTGTGAAACTTAAGAAAGAAATATTAAATCTAAATTTAGTCTTTGAAGAATTTTAAAGATGAAAATCTCTTGACATGTTTGATACAAATTTGTGACAGTTTTGTTTTTGTCTTCGTAGTCGTGCCAGGCAGACTTGGTGAAGGACAATGGTCATAAATACTTCCTGGCCGTACTCTCTGACCCCTACATGCCGGTAAGTACATAGCAGACTTCACGTTACTGTCGGACCACAATTGTCTAATAAGGAAAAGGAGCAGATCCAGTGATCTTATAAAGTGTTTTTAAGGGGCTTGACCCTGGCCAACTAAAGGTTCTGTAGGTCAACTGGAGTTCACATTTTCACCTGGTTTGGTTTTTGTTTTACGTCCTATTAACAGCTTAGGTCATTTAAGGACAGCAATTAGTCTGAAGAAACAGTAAGCTTATACCTTTCCATAGCAGTTGTCATCCGTCCATCAACTTTCCCCCTAAAATTGCTACTATTCATGAACGACTGAAGTGAATTTAGATCAAATCTGGTCAAAAATTTGATGATTTTGAAACCTTGCAAACTAAGTTTTAATTTCCTGTTTGTGCTCTAAATAAGCTAATCATATATTTGACGAACTATTTAAACCACATCAAATCTTAAGCATTGTTATGATCTGGGTGCAGAAATAACTGTGAAAACCAGGATTTTAGTGGTAGATTTATGCTGCAGTAAAACCCCACTTACTCGAACTCATTGTGACCTGATCAATAGTTTGAGGAATACATGGTATTTGAGTAATCAGAGATTGGTTGAATTTTTACGATCTCAGTCGGGACCAAACGGACTGTTCAATGAATGAGGGGTACTTGAGTAAACCAGGTTTGAGTAAGTGGGGATTTACTTTATACAAGCTCAAAAGTATTAAACTATTTTATAGAATATCTTGACCTCAAAGAGAATACTAATATTGTTCCTATTTGTGTGTGGCTGTTTTTCTAAATTTACTTTTATCTTCTGTAGGCGGAGCACAGGACGATGGCAGCTTTTGTCCTGTCTATGATTGTGAATGACTACAGGCAGGGACAGGTAAGTCCTGGTTATGATTGTGAATGACTACAGGCAAGGACAGGTAAGTCCTGTCTATGATTGTGAATGACTACAGGCAAGGACAGGTAAGTCCTGGTTATGATTGTGAATGACTACAGGCAAGGACAGGTAAGTCCTGTCTATGATTGTGAATGACTACAGGCAGGGACAGGTAAGTCCTGGTTATGATTGTGAATGACTACAGGCAAGGACAGGTAAGTCCTGTCTATGATTGTGAATGACTACAGGCAAGGACAGGTAAGTCCTGGTTATGATTGTGAATGACTACAGGCAAGGACAGGTAAGTCCTGGTTATGATTGTGAATGACTACAGGCAAGGACAGGTAAGTCCTGGTTATGATTGTGAATGACTACAGGTAGCTGTGTACGGTAGATCTAGAGATTAATGGGAAAAAAGACCAATGCCTGAGAATTGTCAACACCGAGATTTAACCGTACACTGCATAGATGTAAATGTATACATTTTTGTAAATTGTATATCATTTCCAGTTCAAAAAAAGGACTATAAAGTGTATACACTGATGTATCCTATGTATGGCACTTGTGTGAAAACCATGGTTACCACATCAAAAATTACCGAAAAATGCAAAATATCACTGTTTTTGACACAAAATTTGACCTATGCAGATAGGAATTTTTTTCTTAAGTTCTATCTAAAATTAAAGCTTACTAACTTGGTTGCAGAATTATATCTGTCCCACCATAGGTCGTACGCTTAGATTTTCCGCTATTTTCCCTCATGTGCTGTTGTCGAAATTTCACTTCCTGTAAAGCTAGCTTTTCCTGTGTAGACACCCATTTCGGAAGGGTCAAAATTTTAATCTCTAACCAAAAAAAAATTTTTCTCTTTTTACAAATGTGAAGTCAACAAAGTCCACTTTATCATACTTAAGCCAATTTTACTCCTTATTTTTTTTTTAGATTTTCATAGGCATGCTATTATAGGGGTTATTCATTGTACAAAAATATCACCCATGGCCACAAAAGCCTTCTGTACACTGCTACCATATACATCATTTTCTATTCCTTAAAATTTAATCAAAACCCTTTAGATGTCTGGAAAATGACACAATGAACAAAATGATGTATCCATTTCCTTTCTCCCTTGAATAGTTACTGAGTAAAATGAATTTCCCTGAAAGGTGAATTTTTACCAATTCTGTTCTCAGACTATCAATAAAGGGAGATAATCTGAAAAATGAAAACTTCAATAAGTTTGTAGTTTTCATTAAAAAAATTCCATTATGGGTTAAATTGGACGCTTTGAGATCCTATGCATGGGAAAAACAAGACTGTTTAGTGATAATGTTATGTTTTTATCTTATTTTATGACGTCATAGTTACTGTGATGTCATCAAAACTGTGACGTCATCAATGGGTATGTATGACATCATCAATACTTACTGAGATCAAAATGGCTACCAGGAAACCCATCACAACAACACTCTGGCAACAGACACATCTGCCCTAGCCGACGAACACTGCGTAAATGTCAGATACTGAAATAACAGACAAAAAGGCCAAAATAAAGGTTGCCTTCTTTTTCTTCACCGAGAAATGTCAGTGACTCTCAGAAGTTGTGAAAACCATCAAATTTCCCTCAAAACTCATTTTCTGCATCTGTAATTTTGGAAAATCATAGTTTTCATGATTGACTTTACTAGACTAATCATTATGCTGGTTTAGTTTGGGGGGAAATCAGATAAAATAGCAAAATTTGATTGAAAACAGACAATTTTACCTATTTTTAATAAATATAAATTTATGTACAGTATCCATGGATACCGAGTGCTGATATGAATGAAAAAGACTAAAATTATGTCTGAATGACTCAAGAGATATAGCTGGAAAGATATATGTTTCCAAGTAGAACATAGATCAAAATATGACCACTTTAAATGTATAATAAAATGTTAACAGGAATCAAGATTGAAAAGGCTTAAAAAACCTATAAGCAAACAAGAGTTACTGCCCTTTGTTCAGGCACGTATAATGGTTCATTTCGATTTCTTAAGTTTAGTAATTAGATTTAACTTAAAATAAATCAAGGTAAATACCAAACAAGCATGAAAAGTTATTTTTTTCAAAAACATGACTTTTTGTGTGCTGTATATGGTAGCTGTGTACGGTAGATCTAGAGATTAATGGGAAAAAAGACCAATGCCTGAGAATTGTCAACACCGAGATTTAACCGTACACTGCATAGATGTAAATGTATACATTTTTGTAAATTGTATATCATTTCCAATTCAAAAAAAGGACTATAAAGTGTATACACTGATGTATCCTATGTATGGCACTTGTGTGAAAACCATGGTTACCACATCAAAAATTACCGAAAAATGCAAAATATCACTGTTTTTGACACAAAATTTGACCTATGCAGATAGGAATTTTTTTCTTAAGTTCTATCTAAAATTAAAGCTTACTAACTTGGTTGCAGAATTATATCTGTCCCACCATAGGTCGTACGCTTAGATTTTCCGCTATTTTCCCTCATGTGCTGTTGTCGAAATTTCACTTCCTGTAAAGCTAGCTTTTCCTGTGTAGACACCCATTTCGGAAGGGTCAAAATTTTAATCTCTAACCAAAAAAAAATTTTTCTCTTTTTACAAATGTGAAGTCAACAAAGTCCACTTTATCATACTTAAGCCAATTTTACTCCTTATTTTTTTTTTAGATTTTCATAGGCATGCTATTATAGGGGTTATTCATTGTACAAAAATATCACCCATGGCCACAAAAGCCTTCTGTACACTGCTACCACAGGCAAGGACAGGTAAGTCCTGGTTATGATTGTGAATGACTACAGACAAGGACAGGTAAGTCCTGGTTATGATTGTGAATGACTACAGGCAGGGACAGGTAAGTCCTGTCTATGATTGTGAATGACTACAGGCAAGGACAGGTAAGTCCTGGTTATGATTGTGAATGACTACAGGCAAGGACAGGTAAGTCCTGGTTATGATTGTGAATGACTACAGGCGAGGACAGGTAAGTCCTGGTTATGATTGTGAATGACTACAGGCAAGGACAGGTAAGTCCTGTCTATGATTGTGAATGACTACAGGCAAGGACAGGTAAGTCCTGGTTATGATTGTGAATGACTACAGGCAAGGACAGGTAAGTCCTGGTTATGATTGTGAATGACTACAGGCAAGGACAGGTAAGTCCTGGTTATGATTGTGAATGACTACAGGCAAGGACAGGTAAGTCCTGTCTATGATTGTGAATGACTACAGGCAAGGACAGGTAAGTCCTGGTTATGATTGTGAATGACTACAGACAAGGACAGGTAAGTCCTGTCTATGATTGTGAATGACTACAGGCAAGGACAGGTAAGTCCTGGTTATGATTGTGAATGACTACAGGCAAGGACAGGTAAGTCCTGGTTATGATTGTGAATGACTACAGGCAAGGACAGGTAAGTCCTGGTTATGATTGTGAATGACTACAGGCAAGGACAGGTAAGTCCTCTCTATGATTGTGAATGACTACAGGCAAGGACAGGTAAGTCCTGGTTATGATTGTGAATGACTACAGACAAGGACAGGTAAGTCCTGTCTATGATTGTGAATGACTACAGGCAAGGACAGGTAAGTCCTGGTTATGATTGTGAATGACTACAGGCAAGGACAGGTAAGTCCTGTCTATGATTGTGAATGACTACAGGCAGGGACAGGTAAGTCCTGGTTATGATTGTGAATGACTACAGACAAGGACAGGTAAGTCCTGTCTATGATTGTGAATGACTACAGGCAAGGACAGGTAAGTCCTGGTTATGATTGTGAATGACTACAGGCAAGGACAGGTAAGTCCTGGTTATGATTGTGAATGACTACAGGCAAGGACAGGTAAGTCCTGGTTATGATTGTGAATGACTACAGGCAAGGACAGGTAAGTCCTGGTTATGATTGTGAATGACTACAGACAAGGACAGGTAAGTCCTGGTTATGATTGTGAATGACTACAGGCAGGGACAGGTAAGTCCTGTCTATGATTGTGAATGACTACAGGCAAGGACAGGTAAGTCCTGGTTATGATTGTGAATGACTACAGGCAAGGACAGGTAAGTCCTGGTTATGATTGTGAATGACTACAGGGGAGGACAGGTAAGTCCTGGTTATGATTGTGAATGACTACAGGCAAGGACAGGTAAGTCCTGTCTATGATTGTGAATGACTACAGGCAAGGACAGGTAAGTCCTGGTTATGATTGTGAATGACTACAGGCAAGGACAGGTAAGTCCTGGTTATGATTGTGAATGACTACAGGCAAGGACAGGTAAGTCCTGGTTATGATTGTGAATGACTACAGACAAGGACAGGTAAGTCCTGTCTATGATTGTGAATGACTACAGGCAAGGACAGGTAAGTCCTGGTTATGATTGTGAATGACTACAGACAAGGACAGGTAAGTCCTGTCTATGATTGTGAATGACTACAGGCAAGGACAGGTAAGTCCTGGTTATGATTGTGAATGACTACAGGCAAGGACAGGTAAGTCCTGGTTATGATTGTGAATGACTACAGGCAAGGACAGGTAAGTCCTGGTTATGATTGTGAATGACTACAGGCAAGGACAGGTAAGTCCTGGTTATGATTGTGAATGACTACAGGCAAGGACAGGTAAGTCCTGGTTATGATTGTGAATGACTACAGACAAGGACAGGTAAGTCCTGGTTATGATTGTGAATGACTACAGGCAAGGACAGGTAAGTCCTGTCTATGATTGTGAATGACTACAGGCAAGGACAGGTAAGTCCTGGTTATGATTGTGAATGACTACAGGCAGGGACAGGTAAGTCCTGGTTATGATTGTGAATGACTACAGGCAAGGACAGGTAAGTCCTGTCCATGATTGTGAATGACTACAGGCAGGGACAGGTAAGTCCTGGTTATGATTGTGAATGACTACAGGCAGGGACAGGTAAGTCCTGGTTATGAACATCATTTTTTTTTTCAAGAAATAACATGGTCTGAGTGATGTACATTTTCTTAATCATATTTGACCTTTCATAAGAAAGTGGGCATAGGACACTTAAACAATCTTCATAAATTAATCAGACTTGCTGGAAAATTAAAATGCACACTGTCCATTACAGTGTTCAATAAAATATTCAGAAAAAAATATTTTTTAAATTTTGTTTTTCCTATGTACCGGTAATCACTCCACCATATTGTTATCCTGTCAGTAATTATATACAAGTACTGTAAACGTACATATTGTAGTGGAAATCTTTAATTATTTCTGTGCTGAAAGTATTCCACTAAATTATGATAGCTAAATTACAGTTTCTTTATACTGCTTTCTATAAAACGTATTGTGTGTGTGCTATTTCATCATCACACTCTTCTGTTTAAATTTGGTTTGTATGTACCAAAATAGGTATGTTTCAAGTACCTAGTTGTAAGGGCTGGGTGGTTTTACTGCTATACCATGGTATAAAGTTGTGATGGTATGTTTCGTTGTACATTAGTCCTGTACCGGCCTTGTCAATAAACTATTTGTTACATAGATTAGTTGGAATTCCAATATGGTTTAATTATAATTTCCTATAAGTTTGCTGATCAACTAGCTAGGACAGACATAACTTCACTCAAACAATATTAGATGATAACACAAAGAAAAACTTATGACAGGCTTTTTGTTGATTGGCTTCAGAACAAAAACAGCCAGAGACCTTAAGCTACATTTGTAGCTCAAACATTTAATCAAGGTGGTATACCATGGTACGTACCGTAGCATTTGCCTCAATACTGTGGTATACCGTGGTACTTTTGATTTTGTCGTACCCAGCTCTACTAGTTGTCTAGTTAATCCAGGTAGTGTTTTACAAGAGTGTCTCGGAAATGAAGATATTTCACAAAAATAAACACCCTAGCTTCAAAGAGAAGTAGCTGGTTTAATAGAGATAGACATAATTGAATGTAAATTTTTTTGAAAACTTAATCATGAAAATGATATTCACGGTTTCCCCCCAATATTGATTTACGAGATGATACTGTACAACTGCCAAGTGTGTCTTACATATTACAGAAACATCTCTATTTCATTGAAACAGGAAGCTGCATTACAAGGCAATGTGATATCTGTGTGTCTGGAGCAGTTGGCTGACAGCAACGCCTCTCTACGTCAGTGGCTGGCCCTCTGTCTCGGCAAGGTAGGAGCGGGGTCCCTCTAAATGACTAAAGTCTGTTTTGTTTAAAAAGAGTCCAGATTTGTTAATCTGATAAACTTTCCATTAGTGTAAAGATTTTCGAAAGTCGGTTTTGAGACTAACTGCAGAATGTTTATGCCCTCGACATGAAATGGGGGGGGCATATAGTGTTACCCATGTCCGTCCCGTCCCAATGTCGTCGTAGTGTTGTAACCAGCTTATTTAAATAACTACTGATCTGATGGTCATCAAACATTGAATACATAATACCGGTAAGCATAAAGAATTAATTAGGGCCCCGCATCGAGAGATGCGGGTGCCCTATAGTAATCAGGTTGTCCGTCCGTCTGTCTGTCCGTCCGTCTGTCTGTTTTTTGTCTTCTGCACAAAAATGTTTGCAGGAGATGAAGGATTTGTATCAAATTGGAACTGATGATTCCTCATGTATCCTAGATCACATGTGTAGTATTTCATGCAAATCGGATTCAAAATGGCTGTTAGGTGGCCATATTGGATTTTAACATTAACATGAAAATACTGAATCTTTGCTGTTTCTTCTGCACAAAAATGTTTGCAGGAGATGAAGGATTTGTATCAAATTGGAACTGATGATTCCTCATGCATCCTAGATCACATGTGTAGTATTTCATGCAAATCGGATTCAAAATCGCTGTTAGGCGGCCATATTGGATTTTAACATTAACATGAAAATACTGAATCTTTGCTGTTTTTAACTGTTCACTAATCGATTATGCAAAGTAGTGAACAAATAAACCAAGAGTTAACTGACAATGATCAAACTCATAGTTCAAGGTCACAAGTTCAAAGGTCAACAGTCAAGGTTATCCTGGATAGGCTATAAAATGCCAGGTAATCGACCCTTTTGGATTTTAGCTGTCAAAACAATTTTGACATTTTCCTATCAATGAATGATCTTGTTTATAACTGTTTTCTAACACTTACAAATTTAACATCACTGTACTATAACTCTAAAATACCAATATTCATTGGAGCATCAGACATATTGCGGGGCCCTTTCTGATGTATCAGTGTTCTAGTTTCATATGAGGGCAGGGGCATTTATGTTTCACAGACACAGATACTTAACATGTAAAGAAATTGTGCAATTGTAACACAATTTATTCAATAAGATGTGACCTTATGTTATGCTCCTAAACATGTAAATAACTTAAATTTTTACTATAATAGAAAACAAATTACAGTCAAACCTCAAATAACTCGGAAGACCTTGTTTAATTCCAAGTATTTTGTTGGTCATGGCCAGACATCATACCAAACATTAAAACTTGATTAACTTGAATTACTTCAAGTTTCCCAGTGTCCCACCGTTGTCGAGATAACAAGGTTTGGCAGTTTGAAATAAAGTTTTAAGTATACAAATACTCGTTTTCACATCAGGTTTGGACCAGTTTTGACAATGCACGCTGGTGCGGAGTGAGAGACAGTGCTCATGAAAAGCTATCCAAGATGCTGACCGACTCCACACCAGAGGTAGGTACTATAAAATCTCAGGTTTACAGTGAAGTTACAGCCAGAGGTAGGTGCAGTAAGATCTGTAGGTTTTCAGTGGATTACAGCCAGAGATAGGTGCTGTAAGGTCTGTAGGTTTACAGTGAAGTTATGCTGACCGACTCCACACTAGAGGTAGGTGCTGTAAGGTCTATAGGTTTACAGTGGAGTTACAGCCAGAGGTAAGTGCTGTAAGGTCTGTATGTTTATAGTGAAGGTACAGCCAGAGGTAGGTGCTGTAAGATCTGTAGGTTTACAGTGGAGTTACAGCCAGAAATAGGTGCTGTAAGGTCTGTAGGTTTACAGTGAAGTTATGCTGACCGACTCCACACTAGAGGTAGGTGCTGTAAGGTCTATAGGTTTACAGTGGAGTTACAGCCAGAGGTAGGTGCTATAAGGTCTGTATGTTTACAGTGAAGGTACAGCCAGAGGTAGGTGCTGTAAGGTCTGTTAGTTTACAGTGAGGTTACATACAGAGGTAGGTGCTGTAAGGTCTATAGGTTTACAGTGGTGTTACATACAGAGATAGGTGCTATAAGGTCTGTATGTTTACAGTGAAGGTACAGCCAGAGGTAGGTGCTGTAAGGTCTGTTAGTTTACAGTGGTGTTACATACAGAGGTAGGTGCTGTAAGGTCTATAGGTTTACAGTGGCGTTACAGCCAGAGGTAGGTGCTGTAAGATCTAGGTTTACAGTAAAGGTACAGCCAGAGGTAGGTGCTGTAAGGTCTATAGGTTTACAGTGGTGTTACATACAGAGGTAGGTGATGTAAGATCTGTATGGTTACAGCAGAGTTATCGGCGTTCAACAAGAATCTGTGTTTATAGCATGTTTACAGCTTTGATAGATATTGGTTTAGTTTGTTTGTGTTATACATCCTATCAATAGCTCTAGTCATTTGAGGACATGTAAAGTTTTAGTGGTGGAGAAAAGCTAGAATTCTTGGAGAAAAACCACTGACCTGCGACCATTATTTAGCAACTGTCTCATGCAAATCTCACACACATAACCCAGTGGTGGAGGGCTGGAGGAAGCAGAATGTCAGACACCTGAACCACTTGGCCAATGGGGCTTCCCTTATATCTATTGGATATGCTTTCGAGATTTAGGGGTCGCAGGGACCGAGCGGTTAAGGTGTCCCGACATTCTACCGCTAGCCCTCCAACTCTGGGTTGCGAGTTTGAATCCCATGTGGGGCAATTGCCAGGTAATGACCATAGGTCAGTGGTTTTTCTCCGGTTACTCTGGCTTTCCTCCATCTCCTAAACCTGGCAAGTCCTTAAATGACCCTGGCTGTTAATAGGACGCAAAACAAAATAAACCATACCAAAATCAAGATTAAAAAAATAAAGTTACAATCGTTTCACCTGCGTTTCGCCTCAGATTCCAAGTTTGCATGAATCATCAAATTTGAAGAAATTTGTGCTTTGATCAAAGAACGTTTAGCATTTGAGGGGCCTGCTGTTGAGTTTCTGCTGGGAATCTCCATTAGATATTATGTAGATGAGGAAACATGCATGTTACCAATATGGGGAGCAGTATTTAGATGAGTGGATGTTTCTTTATTTGTACAGGTGCGAGCTGCTACTGTATATGCTCTTGGGACATTCATCAACAACAACTCCACAGAGAGAAGTGACCATGCCAACAACATTGACCTTGGGGTCGGTATGACCTTGGCATCAGTCGGACAAGATGGAAACCCTCTCGTTAGAAAGGTTTGTCATGATATTCTATGGAAAAATATGTACTGTAAACCTAGGTACATATTTTCATGGTAATCTTATTTTTGCTCTTTTTGCCCAGACAGTATTGCTCTAAAATAAATTTGAGCAATGATGTTTGTATATGCTTCTTATATAGTAATTACCATGGATACATGAAATTATCATTGCGCTAATATGCCAAAAAAACTGACAATATGCTAAATTTTGATCGCTCCAAATTTAGTATGTTAACAGTAATTTCCTATTAAGACCACTTTGGTGTGGTCCCTAAGGTGGTCTTAATAGAGAGGTTTCAATAGTTTTTTTATGGTTGATAATCCTTTAAAGGGAAATCTCTATTTCTTCAAACAACCTTAATGGGTTTTAAATTCAATACAGCATATTATTCTAAAATTATTGTTATTTAAGAATATTGTGATGTACATGAAAAACTATTCTTCATTGTTTTCCTCATGTAATAAGATTTAAGGGAAAGAAAAAAGTGAAACACAAGTGACAATAGCAATTTGTTGTACAACTTTTACATACATTTCCTTAAATTGAGTTGATTGTCTATCTAAAGGAACTTGTAGTGGCGTTTGGATACCTGGTGACTCAGTTTGAGTCACAGTTTGCTACCGTGGCAACACAGCTGATGGAGGAGGAGCGTCAGAAGGACAAGGCAGTGCCGATTGTGGCCGCGGAGGCCCCTGGTGGGTGGAATGTTGTAGCATCATCCGGTAACCCTGGTAACTAACGCACACCTGCATGTTTGTATCACTACCCTCCAGGGCCTGTTCTGTTGTGTTTTGTCATAGATCAATATCACAAAATTTAAAAATAAAAAAGACTCATTAGGCCATTCCATGATTTATTGTTTGTCCAACTTACCGCTTCTGTTTTGAAAAATAAAATAAAAGTAAAAGTAAAATATTACCGCTCAAATTTTTAGGTCAATGAAAAATGACGAATCAGGATATATTTTTCAAAGGTTCAAAATTTAGAAAGCGCCATTCCGAATATTTGAAACTTAGGTAAAGAATGGTATTTCAAGCGTTTTTTGGCAACAGCACGAGGGAAATGCATGACTAGGCTTTTTCACTTTATAAGAAAACTGGGAATGTGTCAAAATAACTTTCTTATCGTGTTTGTCACTACATAATCTGGTCGCCATAATGTATTGCAAAATACCGCAATAGATGGTTTATCGTTCCAAGATCTCTTGGATCAAAAAAGCAAAACAGGGAACTCAAGCGGTCTCACTAAAAAGCGACTTCAAGCGTCAACAGAAAACATTTTTAAGAATCATAAATTAAGTAAGCGACATCAGAACATATTTTGTAATTCAAATGTACGACTATAATAACAACACTATATTGAATTTCAAATCAATATTCTTTTCGAGCAGTCGACCCAATTTTGCAGTCATCATTGTCATTTCATCAGTCTTCTTTTAATAGAATAGTCCTACTGTGTTGACGTTTTTTCTTCTTAATTTAAGGATTAGAATTACAAAAGAATGACTGACTTATTCTGCTTGAGTTTTTCTCTTCAGATATGAATTAGAAAAATTGTCAATTTCGTTTCATAATTCCATGGCTTTGATAATTGTTTTACACACTTCAGATCAGGCCCTGACTCTCCACAAGCACTAGGCTAGTTTACTATGTAGCTGTAAAATGGCACCAAGTTAACATATTCAGTGAAGTTCATTTGATCCAAATTGAAAATTGAGGAAATTGTATATTTTTCAATTCAGAGGTGTACTTTTCACATTTAATTCAATAAATTTCAATTTTTAAAACATTATTGTGCATCATATTTTTCCTGATTAGTCAATTAACATTTGACTAAATAAGGAATCATTGATAAAAAAGTTTATCAATTGCAAAACATGGAAACCATCAGAACCATGTTTTCAGTGTAGTAATTGACATATTGATAGACTTTGTGCTATTATATCAGTTATGTGGTTAAGGTTGTATCAATATTGTGTGGTATTATGTAATATTGTGTGGTCTATTGTATATCAATATTCTATTTGTAGATTTCTGAAATTTGTAATCAACATACATATTTGCTTTAATCTCTTAAGAGTTTTGATCTATGGTGTTGTATTTATACCCTATAAGAGACCTCTAGATTCATAAGGATTGGCATTAGAAAACGATTTTGCATATACAATCCTTGAAAAATACTTTATTTTCAAATGCAGTCGAACCTCGTTACAAACACAAGATCAACAGGATCGTGGAGAAACTTCGAGTTTTCCGAGTATTTAAGTAAATTGAGTAAGAATGTTAAGTGTGAGGTTTGGCTGAGACCAAGGAAATACTTCTACTTAAAAGGAGACTTCAAGTTTTTCGAGTTTGTAATAACAAGGTTCGACTTATATGTGCGTTACAGCTTAATCAAACACACTCTATAATTCCATAACATTTCGTTTGTGAAAATATTTTTCATTTGTCCTTTCTTCTTCCCGTTCTCCTTCAAATATCTCTTTCTTTGGGTTTCTTGCAATTTCACAACCACTTTTAAATTGTGGAATGCATGCTGATAAGGAGCTTGAAAGAATTTTATTTGTATGTAATCAGTGTATAGCAGAATTTGTCTGTAGACCTGTGTATTTGCAAATACATGTGTTTTAGAATCTTTTATAAGAAAACCTTTTACTTGGAATAGTGTGTCTCTAGGGGTGAATGAGTTGAGAGATATTTTTTGTTCTATATTCTCTTTCATATTTATTTAGATGTCTGACTATGTGTAATCCTGCCTGCTAGTTGTTTGCAGCCATATACTAACCCAAAGCAGAAGAGAAAATAAATAATTTGGGAAAAAAAGCCTTTCGCCTGTAATGAGAAATATGTATAATGTACTCAGTATCCCTAAAGTAATTTTATTATGTAGTTAATGTCAAAGCTCTACGAATAAATTTGAGATTAAAAAAGATTCCTACAGGTACTACTCGCTCAAATTGATTACCAGCTTCAGTAGACCAGTACAGTTTTGTGATTGCTGAAAACTTTCACCATGATATCGTTTGCGACTACAGAAACTACACTCTTGTTAACAGTTTTACTATAAAGACCTATTTACCTGTTTATTGTCAGTACTTAAACTATTTGTAATTACAGAGATCTTTTACCATTTGTAATTACAGAGATCTTTTACCATTTGTAATTACAGAGATATTTTACCATTTGTAATTACAGTTACCTTTATATACCATTTGTAATTACAGAGAACTTTTACGTTAAAATACCATTTGTAATTACAGAGAACTTGTACCTTTATATACCATTTGTAATTACAGAGAACTTTGCGTCTGTCATGGCGAGTGGAATGAAGCGTAGTTCCTCCCGTAGCAGTGTGAAGAGCCTGTTAGCCAGCACGTGTAAGCCCCACACAGCCCAACACAACCTTTCCATACACACCTGTACACACACTCCCTCCAATTCTATTTCAAAGCAACCATCCCTTTATTTCAGCTTACGGTATCCAAACATCTTTTTACACAAAGTTCGATCTATATATATATATATATGTTTTATGTACAATATTGGAAGGTTTCTTTCAATTTTTGAAAGTCCTCATTGAATCAGCCTACGTATTGTTTATCTGTGAAGGGTGTTAATTTGTACCTAAACATTCATTAAGCAAGAACATGGCACTTTTCTTTTTTGGGGGTGCCCAGCTGGATATAGAAAAGGGCTAATTTGTCCCCTAAACCACTGGCTGAATATAGAAAAAGGCTAGTCTGTCCCCTAAACCACTGGCTGGATATAGAAAAAGGCTAGCCTGTCCCCTAAACCACTGGCTGGATATAGAAAAAGGCTAGTCTGTCCCCTAAACCACTGGCTGGATATAGAAAAAGGCTAGTCTGTCCCCTAAACCACTGGCTGGATATAGAAAAAGGCTAGTCTGTCCCCTAAACCACTGGCTGGATATAGAAAAAGGCTAGTCTGTCCCCTAGACCACTGGCTGGATATAGAAAAGGGCTAATCTGTCCCTAAACCACTGGCTGGATATAGAGAAAGGCTAGTCTGTCTCCTAAACCACTGGCTGGATATAGAAAAAGGCTAATTTGTCTCCTAAACCACTGGCAGGATATAGAAAAAGGCTAATTTGTCCCCTAAACCACTGGCTGGATATAGAAAAAGGCTAATTTGTCTCCTAAACCACTGGCAGGATATAGAAAAAAACTAATTTGTCCCCTTAACCACTGGCTGGATATAGAAAAAGGCTCATCTGTTCCAATAATGACTGGCTGGATATAGAAAAAGGCTAATTTAGAAATGTAACAAACCTCCACTCTAAAATATCTGCTGGTTGTATAAAAATGCTAAACTTCCCTCTTTTAGACTAAGCTAGATATTATACTGACATAAATAGATCTATTTGTTAGAAGTGGCTGGTTAAATGAGGTTATTATTGAAGAGATAGGACCTTGATTTAAATACACCACAGATGAGAGCTAATTTAACACAAACTTCTGCTGTGTTCAGCTTCAGGTTTGCAGCCTTCTCCAGGAAACACAAGTTTTGGCAGCAGTATTAGTTCTATGGACAGTACCTCAAGTGTTGAAAGCATGTCAAATGTACCGGACACGCGTGGCAAACGGGCAGGATCCAATCCCTCCATCCCTGGCCTCAGCTTCAGCAACATCTACATCATGGTGTGGAAGTCTCTTCTACAACTGGCCATTGACCCGGTCCACGAGGTCGCAGACATGGCTAAATACATCGTCAATACCATCAAACTCAAGGTATGCTCAAGAAAGTTTAATGAATGTGGCTTTTAAAGAAATTTTGAGAGCAAAAGTTCTATAAAAGATCTATACGAGGTAAAGACAAATGTTAGCTAAGTCCAGCTGTTTACATTCTAAGTGAAAATTGAGTCTTTGAAATGTGAAAGCTTGTCTATTACAATTAACAATCTGCTCCTCTTAATTTTTTTTCTAAGATTGTTGTTAATCTGGTTCCAGATATTGTGAATAATGCAAAAAACAATTTTCATAATTCTTCACCTTCGCATGTTTTCAAATTGGCTTGTTGATATATTGAGATTATGGTCCAATATGAGAGATATTTAAAGTCAGAAAAAAAAACTGAAGTGGAGTTTGTCATGATTGTAACTTCTATAACATTGACCATAATCAAAGTTGTAAAGCTGATGAGTATTAATGTTTGTGTTTAACAGGCTACCACCACCTCAAAGCCCTCACAAATGGTGCCTAATCCTGCCATGACTCATTCAGCACCCGCCAGCCCTTCAAATAGACCTGTCAACACAGCACAGGGGTAAGTTTTCCCTAAAAAAAACTGTCAACACATCACAGGGTTAAGTTATCCCTCAAATATGCCTGTCAGCACGTCACAGGGGTAAGTTATCCCTCAAATAGACCTGTCAACACGTCACAGGGGTAAGTTATCCCTCAAATAGACCTGTCAACACAGCACAGGGGTAAGTTTTCCCTAAAAAAAACTGTCAACACATCACAGGGTTAAGTTATCCCTCAAATATGCCTGTCAGCACGTCACAGGGGTAAGTTATCCCTCAAATAGACCTGTCAACACGTCACAGGGGTAAGTCATCCCTCAAATAGACCTGTCAACATGTCACAGGGGTAAGTTATCCCTCAAATAGACCTGTCAACACGTCACAGGGGTAAGTCATCCCTCTAATAGACCTGTCAACATGTCACAGGGGTAAGTCATCCCTCTAATAGACCTGTCAACACGTCACAGGGTTAAGTTATCCGTCAAATATGCCTGTCAGCATGTCACAGGGGTAAGTCATCCCTCAAATAGACCTGTCAACATGTCACAGGGGTAAGTCATCCCTCAAATAGGCCTGTCAACACGTCACAGGGGTAAGTCATCCCTCAAATAGACCTGTCAACACATCACAGGGGTAAGTTATGCCTCAAATAGACCTGTCGACACGTCACAGAGGTAAGTTATCCCTCAAAAAAACTAGTCGACACGTCACAGAGGTAAGTTATCCCTCAAAAAAACCTGTCAACACGTCACAGAGGTAAGTTATCCCTCAAAAAAACCAGTCGACACGTCACAGAGGTAAGTTATCCCTCAAATAGACCTGTCAACACGTCACAGAGGTAAGTTATCCCTCAAATAGACCTGTCAACACGTCACAGAGGTAAGTTATCCCTCAAAAAAACGTGCCAACACGTCACAAGGGTAAGTCATGCTCAAATAGACTACACAATCATACTTATAAAGAATCAAAATATCTTTGATGATTTCAAGTTTCATGTTGTCGGGTCAAGGTCACTGTTGCTATTTTAAAAAATCATTGTCACCACTCTAGTGGCTTAATTATTTTTTGACAAACTACAGATACTTAATATAAAGAATCAAAATATCTTCGACAAGTTCAAGTTTCAGGATTGCCGGGTCAAGGTCACTATAATTGCTATTTATAGAAAATCATTGCCAGCTCTCTAGATGCTTTGTTTCTACATGGATTTTCATCAAACTTCACATTTGAAGAATCTTAAAATCAAAATATCTTCAAAGAGTTTGAGAATAGCTTGGGGGGGTCGGTAGGGGACATGTATTGCTTCAGCAATACTCAGTATGCTTGTTTACAACAGTAGGGTATGGATGTAGACAGACTTTACAATGTATTACCTTTCTTTGTTTACAGGACCCCGCCTCAGAACTACTTGTTTGATGAATCCGGGCGGCCTGTCACTGGTGGCATCAAGCGGGACTTCTCGTCACCACGGTTACCAAGCAGTACATCTAGTCCTTACTCATATTCAACACAATTCAGCCGAAATCGGAAGATATTTGAAAAAGGTCCTTCTCAGGTAAAATTTAACTCTGTAACTCTAGGTTCTGTCACCATTTAATGAATGGAACATTTTTATCAAACAGGAAGTCAGTTTTAAACTGTTACAATAGTTCGAAAAGTGTAGTGAAACTGGACTCGGTCGATTGTCGACAACCAGATAAATTTATTGGTTGAGTGTCAATCTTGATTTCAGAAGAGCCTGGGTTCGTACCTCAGAGTGGCTGTGCAATTTTTTCCATTTGTCCATGTTTACATTTGGTGTTTGTGACCAACCTTTGTTTCAAACATTGGTGTATGCTTGGCAGGGGGATACTGAACCTGGGTTGTAAATAGTTGTGTCTTTGTGGGCAAGAAATCAGAAAAAGGATGGAGGAATGTAGCGCAACTAATCTGGCAGCTCAGTTTGTTGAGCGTTCAACATAAATTCAGATGATTCAGGATTCAAACCCGTGTCTACGGTTACAAAAGTGTAACAAATGTTGTATTGACTATTTACACCACTATTTACAGCAAACTCCAAAAATTAAATGTATAAATCCTGACTGCTGAAATGATTTTGACTTGGTCTCTATGGAAACCAGTTAACATCGTCACCCATACTGCTTGCCTTAGATAAACATTTATTCATTATCTTTTCATCTACTCATGTAAAGTTTAATGTGAATAGGAAAGAAATATTTAAAAAAATGTGTCTAGGCCAATCAAATTGATGGACTTCCATATATTCAAATTTAATATTCGTTGGTTAGAGGTGATAGAGGATATTCAGCTCCTACAGGCTGTAGACAGTAAGTGGTGGCAAGATTATCAGGACTTGACAGTATTTCAAAAACATCAATTTCAATATAACCAACTTAACATCATTTGATACAGGTTGAAGAGAAAGAAGACGAATCTGCTCTTCGTCCGAAGCAGCCATCGGCCATTTCTACAGATTACTTCCCTTGGTGTTGTAAACACTTTGCCCAGCCGTTGATGCGACTTTCGGACGAGCAGGATCCAGAAAGTTTCCCACACCATGAGCGAGAGTACCACTTCACACGCAATGCTCATGTTAGAAATGAGGCTAAGGAAGAGCAGTTACGTGCAGGTACGTTTTACAAACCTCGCGGTTAGCATTAGTGTAACTCGTTTGTTTACTCAATGCCACTTGCAGAGTTTAGGTATTACTGTCTGTAAGGTGTACTTGGGTAAATTTGCTGCTTGTGTGCTTTATTCAGGTACGTTACACAGTAATTGAACTGTTTGTAACACAGAACCACGAAAAGCTGAACACATTGTACAACCTCTCGTACACATCACAATTGTATTGAATTAGGGCGCATTTTCTTAATACTGTAAAAGGAGAAATGCATTTGCAATGCTAAAACATTATATATTTTATGGTGTGTCTGTTAGGTGAGATATGATAAAGCTAACACAAAATTAGTAATTATTACCACTGAAGAAGTTAACCAGCTCTATGAAAAAAAACAACAAATGGTCGTATGTATTATTCTTGGGTGTTGATGAGCAATCTAAATTTGAGTTAAAGCACTGTATATTAAACTTACAGTTAGTGAGCACTTCTGTTTCCCATATTTCATTTTGAGCTATTCTTTGCAGGTTTTAATCGTCTTGATGACCAGGTATTTGTAAATAGAAATCCAGGCATACCCTCTGTGATAAAATTCCACCCCTACGAGTCCTTCATGGCCGTCGCTGACAAGGAGTTCGTTAGGTAAGAGGGAAACTAGGATACCACTGTCACTGGTAACTGTACCAGATACAAAAACAACTAATATCTTATGGAAAAATAATAGTTATTTCTCACATTAAATTAAAAGAACATAACAGATTTGAACATCTTGTGAAAATGTATTATAAACATGCTTGCTTTTAAACTCAAGCAAGCTAAGTTCATTGATTACAACTAACAAATGTAAATACTATTAAAAATTATTTTGTAGTTTTTGGAACTGGGAACAAGGCACCAAACTCGGAAGTATATGTAATGAAAATCCAAAACACACCAAGATCACTTCTGTGGAATTCCTCAATGCTCACGACGATACCCTAATGCTGACTGGCTCAGGTATGTTACAAACAGGACGGTATTACTTGGACCTATCTCTGTTTATTTGTCCCCCACCGGGAACCAGGAGGGACTTAGTTTTGAGTTGTGTCCGTCTGTCCTTCCAACTTGCTGTTCATCACTTAGTTTTGAGCAGCGTCTGTCTGTCCTTTCAACCATCTGCTATCTTGCTCGAGCTCTATCTCATACACTAGTCATACTTGTATCGTACATCAAAATAAGGTCACTCAAACCTATATTTTGACCTTTGACCTATCTGTAAAAAAAAGTTTATCTGGTCTCTGTCCTACATTTCTATTCACTGAAACTTCATACTTGGGGTATTGGTTCACCTTGGTGGGGTGATCACATTCGGTAGGGGACTGATTTGCCGAATTGTCTTGTTGGAATAATACTAACTGGGAAATTTTAACCCAGATACATTTTTGCCTTGCTATGATAGGATCCTTTTCGGGACTGGTCAGAATGTTTATGAAATAAGGATGGAAATATTATATAATCTAATGCTGCTTTCAGGTAAGCTTTGGTAAAGCTTGCATAGGCCTGCATAAGCATAATTATGTAGGTATACCCAAAATATTTCAGAATATTATTAAACCTAATTACTTCAATGAAAATTAAGTAATTTAGAAATACTGGTCCTGCTTTTTGTTAAAAAAAAAACATCCTGGCAGAGCTGTGAATTATAATACATTTACAATATGTTTGTATTAAGCTTCAGGTGTACCTGAATTAATCAGAAATTGATTTTAAATGTCCACAAAACGTAAAATGTTTTTGTTTATGAAAAAAAATCTCTTATAGTCTCATTTATTGACCCAGTGAAGAAAGAAATGTGAAATAACTGAGTTATTTAGCTGATAAAAATTTTCTCTTGCTTCACACAATATTATATTTGTCTCACCATTTTGTTTCTCAGATGACGGAGCGGTGCGGATATGGAGGGACTGCCTAGAGGATGTAGAAATGGTGTCTGCTTTCCAGGCTTTGTCTGACATGATCCCACTCTCAAGAGGTAAATTTCTGCATTGATACGTTAGGTCTCAGATTTAACCTGCAACCAGGGCAGTCTCTGGATAGTTAACTTGTCCCCTTTTGCAAGATAAAATTCATCTGCCATTCCCCATGGGATTTTCATAGCTTTTTCTCATTTTCTCAATATGAAGAATGCCCACATTGCTGAAACCATCCAATTTACTATAAAAATGGAAAAAAAACTTGTTTCAATCAAACATGTATGAAATTGTGAAAATTGTATTGCTGCAGTCACCTATATACGAATGGTTTTGAGTCGCTGTCATTTAACTCTTTAGCTTTGAAAGGCTCTAGTGTGATTACTGAAAAAAGATATTCAAAGTGTGAATGAGATCCAACATCCACTTGTGGTATGTTCAGTGAAGTTCAGCCTACCCCAGTAGATGGATTCCCAAACGAATCTACTAGTCCTGTCTGATGATGAAAATTGGATTTTTGCCCACCAGTTTGGGAAAAACTTTGAAGAATAGCAAAGCATCATCAAACTGATTAATTGTTTTAATTTTACAGGCTCTGGGCTGGTAATTGATTGGGAACAGGAATCAGGCATGTTACTGGCATCAGGGGACGTGAGGACCATCAAAATCTGGGACTCTCGGTCAGAAATGAAACTTCAGGTTTGTATGTCATGATTATCTCCCTTAGTTTATTCGTTTTATGGTTAATATGGTTTAACAAAAACTTTACGTTTTCTTGACAGTAAGTCATATCGAGTTCTGAGAAATTAATAGAATATTGAAAATAGTTTGTAAAAGAATTGTTGCACATGTGTTTATCAAAAGTGTTTTATTAAAAGAAATATGTTCCCAATAAAGTCAACTCTTTCTTGTAAAATTTAAGTTGTCATGATTTCACGAAAAAATTCCACATTCCTTGACTTTGCGTGTTTGGTTGTAGGACATACCTACCGGGGCAGACAGCTGTGTGACGAGTCTCGCGTCGGACTCTGTCGGCCGATCTCTCCTTATAGCTGGCTGTGGGGACGGAACTGTACGTCTTTTTGACAGGAGGCTGGGCCCAACAGAATGGTAACCAAGTCTTTATTGATCTATTAACTCTTTCCGTACTTTGTGCCCTTTCCAGCTTTCATACCAGAAATAGTTATAAGGCTTGTCCCCAGACGTTTTATCAAAATGGCAGATTACCATGTGTATTTTTATATTAGTCTGTTATCTTTCATTACAGAAAAACTCAGGTTACTGATTATTTCGGAAATTTCCGGCATCTTTTTTAGTTATTTTATTGGGTAATTCCATAATGTCAACATAGCGTGTCGACTATAGCTGACAGTGGGGAGGAAGGAGCTCATTTTTTCGTGTCGACTCGAAGCAGTATGGAAAGAGTTAAATGCTTGAAAAGCTATTTTAATGTCTTTTTACAATCCAACTTATGATTTTAAGGACTGATTATGCAAATGAGGTTTTAAACAATCCGGCCCTGAATTAACTTACAATGTTCTGACATTGTGAAATAAAAATTTGTTTTTCTCGCTTTGTTTAACAGTCGAGTGATGACCCTCAGGGAGCACAACCACAGAGTCCTCAAGGTTCACCTCCAGAAGGGGTCAGAGGGCAAGATTGTCAGCACAAGGTAAGGGTCAATAGGTCAAGGGTCATCTACATCAATAAACCTTTTATAAGTCTTAAACTGTTTCTTACTCCATAAACTGTTTTGTGATTATGGATTTTTGTTTTATATTCATATTGCCATTGTGGAAGATCGGTAATTGCCAAAATTTAATAGCCGAAAAGAGTAAAGGAAAAATCTTCGTACAGCACCACCAGATTGGTCATGCCAAAGACTTTGCGTTGACAATGTATAGCCTATCTTTGTGTAAAACTAATGATTCGAGTCTGTTGTTTCAGCAATGGTGGTGACGTAAGGTTTTGGGACCCCAGGTTTACAGAGTCGGTCCGTGTGTTGAATCTACAACAAGGACTTACTGCTGTTGATATGCATAACTTGGCTGATGTCATAGCTTGGTAAGTTTCTGTTGGAAAATAAATCTTCCAATTTATAATTACTGTCAAGGCAGTTATACTAATATTGTAAAAAGGAAAAAACAGTTGCAGTTTTCAACTTTTTGCAGAATTTTTAATTAAATTGCATCCACAAAATCGGGAATTTTTGCAAAATTTCATATTAAATCACGGTAGCCAAAAAAACCCTAACTTTACAGAATCTGTCCTGGTCAGTTGGGAATTTGTTTACGAGTGAGATTTTAACCTTTTTGTTCTGCTGCTGGTTTGATACACTCTTTAATCAGAAGTCAGTATAAGATGTCGTTTACATTTCAGTGGCTCCATGAACCAGTATATTGGCGTCTATAACCAGTCAGGGGACAGTCTGAGTACCATTAAATACCACGAGGGCTTCCTTGGACAGAGAATCGGGGCCATCAGCTGTCTGGCCTTCCATCCTTATAAGGTAAGATTGTATTATTGAAGTAACACAACAGAAATGTCAGGTGGTGTAGTGGTTAGTGCACTTGCCTTCCATCAAGGCGACTGGGGTTTGATTCCCCGACCGGACGTGAAAAGGTATGAGGTCACCTGCCCAACCATATAGGATTTCTGCGATTAATCCGGTTTTCTTCCACAATAAGACCCCTGGCCCACTAATATTCAGGCCAACAAGAGGGATTAATATAAGTTAGATAACCTGTTTCATTATTATTGTAAAATAAAAAAAAAGTATATATATTTATATAAATGCCACAATAAGGAATACATACCCACCAGACTTAAGGTTTCTAAATTACGAATGTGCTTCAAATCAAAACAACATCTATCCATGAGGATTGCTATTCAACATGGATGACAGTAAAATTCTTTAAATCTATGATCTATAAAAAACAAATTGTCAAAGTTATTGAAAGTAAGCTGACATTTCTTGAATATTATTGATATAAATTTAGTTTATATCAATAATATTCCAATAATTTATGTATATTCTGTTGGCCTTGATGGGAAAAGGGCATCGGGTCTTAATTTGGGAGGAAACAAAGTCCTCGAAAAACCTACATTGTTATGCTATTACCTATTACCTCTTACCTGTTACCTGTCGTCGAGATCTTTTTTATTTAGGCGGTAAGGCCTCTCTGATCCATCACTTTAGGTTCCGGTAACCAATGCACTGACCAATGACCGAAATGAATTTATCTTGATTACACTGTTCTATATAAGGTACAGCGAGTGTTTTGACTGATATTAATATGGCCAGTTTTGTTTTATATCACAATCCTAACAATTGATTGATACAGTATAACTTGTCTAAACCGGCCCTGTCTATTCAGACCGTACTGTTTGGTCCCAATGTTTCCCTCTTAACGTTATAATATATGCTACCTCTACAAACTATATACCTGTGTAAAAAGGCCAAAACTGTTGGTCCCATCCACTTCCGGTTTAGACAAGTTATACTGTACAATGTACCTGAAATGTTATGTTAAAAAAGGGGGGGACACATCATAGTTGCCCTTTACCAAGCAGGCCCTTTGTATTTTGTATTCATGTTTTGTACTTTTCACAATTATTCTGTTTTCAGGTCAAACTCGCTGCTGGAGGTTCCGATTCATTCATCTCTGTGTATTCCACCTCGATGAAGCGTAGCTGATAGTGGCTCCCCCTAGGTATTTCTACAGCTGTGGACTAGTGTGTTGTTCGAGGATTTTCTACTCTGTAAACATGTGGATGTGTTGTGTATCTAGTGACTACCCTGCTGCCGCTTTATAATTTTCATTTTAGTTTTTAACGGCCAACATTAAGCAATTAAATTTTTCTCGGCTACATAAGTATTAATTTTGAAATTTTGAAATAGGAGCTTTTAAGAAATAAGGTATTATTCTATTTGCCATAATTTGTGCCCCACCCCCCTTCCTCCTCTCCCACAGTATTAAAGTGCCCCTTCTTTTAATTTTATTCTTGTAGAAATGTCTTGCTACCCCTTTTCCCCTTTTAGTGCCTAAAGGAAACTTATTGTGGCAAATACAATATTATTTAACCCTTTTTCCCCTATGTATCTTTGGTGGACTGTACCGTGTATTGATATGGATTGGTCCATTATTGTCTTACAGGGGTGAAGGAGTTAAATCTCGTAATCTTGGGGTTTTAGTAATTTTCAACTCTTTTGAAAATAAACTTGAAATTTTATCTATATAACTAGATTTTAAATGAACTTCAAACCAAAACAGGTAGTAGCTTGAAATAAAATATCTGAAGTTTTAAAAATGAAATTTTAAATCATTGATACATAGTGATGATTTTCAATTTAGAAACAAAGAAGTAAAGTCATGAAATTTTCTTTGACATAGAATACCATTCAGGAGAAATTTATTTTAGGGATTTTTTTCTTCTTCTTTTTTTTTTTTAATAAATGTGGTTTAAAATTACATAGCTCAAATTTGTTTGGTTTGGGGGCTTAAAAGGAATATTAAAATGATTAAATTCAATATAATATTAAGTGATTTGTTGGCTAAAATATGAAAATGATTTAAGTGGAAAAAGCGAGCATTGCATGGTTATGGGGCAAAATTAAACAGTTGACTTTGTTTTGGAAAATTTGGAACAAGAGGCTGTCGTTGGCCAAAGACTGAGGAAAAGTGATTGGATCACATTTATCCTGGCTGAGTTTGGAACTATTGGGTATAGAATATTAGTGCTAATATTAAAACAGCCCAGAAAAAACTCTTAAGCTATTGCCCCACAGCGAAAATGGTTCTGACAAAAGTGAAATTTGTTAGGCCTATTTTAGAACAATTATACCAAAGTTTGAAAGATTGGACAAAGTTGAAAAAATCTTAACTAAGGTTTGCTGTGTGGTTCGAAGTTTGACCATGAGGTGCCAAGGTCACAATGGAGCACAATTATACCAAAGTTTGAAAGATTGGACAAAGTTGAAAAAATCTTAACTAAGGTTTGCTGTGTGGTTCGAAGTTTGACCATGAGGTGCCAAGGTCACAATGGAGCGGGGACTGTTTCCAAGGATACAGATGGATTTTACAGGGATTCCTGAGGTCTGAAGTACTGTTGAAGTATTATACCTCCGATATTGTTATGTGTCATGTTAATATTTGCAGCTTCTGTCATAGAAATTGGAATTAGTTTCATGCTGATAATGATTCTAAGCTGCATTTGTTTTTGTTTTTTGTTTTTTTTTTATTTTTCAGAATTTGAAAAAAACAAATTTGTTGCTTTGATATATTTTGAAATGCCAGCATGTATTTACCGATTTTATTATGACAATATGACAATGTAACCTAAACCAAAGAAATTGTAGATGGTAGCCCCATAGAAGACAGCTACTAGTGAAAAACATTGTTTTGATCATGCTTAAAAAAGTTTCTTTGCAAGATTGTTGATTTATGTTTATGACCCAGCAGAAAGAAAATAATGCAAAATTTAAAAAATACCTTTCACATCGTGACTACTTCCAAACAAAAAAGAGCTGAAGTTTAATTGTTTTAACTTTCAAAATTTTTTTTTTTATTATTTTTGTTTATAATTCATCTAGTCAAATTATGCTGATATCCTGATTTTTTCGGCCAATGGGAAAAGACCTGGTTATCGGCTACATTTTATTACCTTCAGTTTGTGTGAAATATAGTACAGTTAAAACAAAGTTTTTTTTTATTTGTGTCCAATTTGTTTATATCTTTATTTTTCAGGTAAAATATAAAGAAAAAATAATTGATTTCAAAGGTCACTTTTGTGTAAAATAGAGTACAGTAAAACATGATTTAAACAGAGACCAGCATTAAAGGAAATATCTTCAGAATGTTAAATGTTAGAATTAGGTCACCATGAGGCAATAATTGTCAGTGACATATAGCTATGAACATGAATTCATTATTAGAGTGTTTTAAAAGTATTAAACATGCTTTAATCAATTGTTTTTAGTGGTTGTAAAAAAAATGGTTATCCAACAAATCATTTCACATATTCGTTTTAAATAAATCTTAGAAATGATTATATGATTAACTGTGTAGAAATGATTATATAATAAACTGTGAAATGCTTCTGCTTGGCCTAAGTTTCAGGTAGGTGAATGCCCCGGTACTTGTTTATTTATTCTTCCGTAGTATATACTGTGTATATCTGGGAAACGTAGAGATTTAAGATGGTTTGGTGGATTGAGAGATAAAAACAAAACTGAAAATCTGTTTTTTCTAATAGTATACTAATATAACAGTTGATTTATAGTCTTAAGTGCAATATGATTGCTGATCAGGGGCATTAGTTTAGTAGGAGAGGTGATTGTAAATCTATTAGGACAGTTAATCAGTTAGGTGGTCTTATTGAAGTACATGTACTTTTTACCAAGTCAGATAGAACTAGTGACTAATAATACCAGTCTAGTAGGACTTCACAAGTAACGCAAGTCTAATAGGACTTGTGACTATGATAGTACAAGTCTAGTAAGATTTAACAAGTAATTAAGTCTAATAAGACTAGCGACTAGTATTACCAGTCTATTAGGACTTCACAAGTAATTAAGTCTAAGAGGACTGTGGAGTTGTAATATCTTTAATGTGACATCTGACTGTAAAAAGCGTTGTGCTAAATGGAAATTTTGTGAATTTGTTTCCGATTCTGAACTGTTTTAAGTTTGAAAGTGGAAATTTTCATTATTATTTTGTTGACTATTCTGTAAAAAAACGTTAGTGTAAGCATAAAAAGTTTCAAGTGAATGTTTGACTGCTGTTATTTTCCAGCAGAATATTACACAGAGGGAAATAATGATATATGGAAACCTACAGTTATTGAAATGATAAATCATGAGTAAGTAATACCTATGTATGTTTTTAGTAAATACTGCAGATGTGGCAGACTTAGTCAGTATTTGTGCTACTTATATTTCTTTGCATTTGTTGCTTTATTAATTATGATGCCCCTTTATGCATGTTGCGTACATGTGTATGTTTGAATTGTACACCTGTATAAAGTGTGTGGTTGTGTGTAGTATAATTCTGTGTAAGCTCCTCTGATTTTTCGCCCAGTCCCAAACCCTTTCTAGTGTCTATAATGAGTCAGGGAACTCCTTAGACAGTATATTGATAATTATGCAACCAATTCTATGTAAGACATGCAAATGTTAATCTAGGGGGTGGGGGGAATCTGTTAATTATTTCATGTTTTTGGGGGTTTTCTTTCAAATTTCATTTGCAATTGTTTACAAGACATTTACTGCACACATACATGTATAGATTTGTTAAACCTCACTCATTTCAGTTAAAATATTTGTCTCATAGAATTTTCTGTTTACTTAAAAAATGCTTATTCATTTACATTGTACTTTCAAATAATTTTTTCATTGTTTCCGTTTAAGAATCGGCATTATTTTAAAACCTAGCTTTTCCCACTTTCCATTAATTATAGCTGTATACATGTGTCTGTACATGAAATGGCACAATTTCTTGTGTAAGTATTATAGATGTTCAAACAGTCTTTCATTATCTTCACTATCATTGATTTACACTAAAATGAAAGTTTGTATTTTATTGTGCTGCCAAAGAGGCAGAGGTAATATATAAGGATTACTCCTTTGTCGTCGTCTGCACAAATGATTTCCGTGTGATTACTCTTTAGAAGAAATTTTTTTCAAGAAGCTTTCTACAAATATATAAAGCATCAATTACTAGCTCAAGTTCAGTTTTGAAATAAATGAACTTTATTTATTTTACAACAATTATGAAACAAGTTATACAACTTATATTAATCACTCTTGTTGGCCCGGATATTAGCGCGCGAGGGGTCATTATTGTGGGAGGAAACCGGAGTACCCGGAGAAAACCCACGTAGTCGGGCAGGTGACCCCATACCTTTTCACGTCCGGACGGGGAGTCGAACCCCGGCCGCCTTGGTGAAAGGCAAGTGTGCTATCCACTGCACCACCCGACCACCACAGTTTTGAACCCAAACTCAAAATGAACATGGCTAACAGTGGCCATTTTTGATTTTCAAAACAGCTCCATGGTTTCTCAGTTTCTATTTTGAACCAAAAGTGAAAATAAAGATGGCTGCCAATGGCCATCTTTTATTTGCAGAACAGATGTTTGATTTGCGTATGATAATTCCTGAAGTACAAGTAATATTTTTATTTTCATTGAACTAACTTCCCATGCCTACATCTGCAATCCAAGATGGAAACATCTATATAAATCAGGAAAATTGATTTTTTTTTTTTTTTTTTTTTTTTTTTTGAAATAATCACAATGCCAGACATATTTGGTTTGTGGAAACTTACAATCATGATGCATATCCTTTTAAAGAGAGATATAATTCTATTAGGGGAGAGAATTCTTTCACAAATTATCTCAATAGAATGAAAAACTGATTTATAAAAAAAAAAAATCAGACCATGAAATTATTAAAACCAATGTACATGTGTATGGTGCTGTTACATTAGGTGATTTTGTTTTCGTTAATAATCATAGGGTATTATTACCAATAATTGTTCTTACGAATTTTTAACCAGTGAAGTGCTTCCATATTTCAATTGACTTCTCTTTTTTCCGTCATTTGTCTACAATAGATTATTCCCAAGTATTCAAAGACAATTTCTGCTTGCTCACAATATGGGTACATTTGCTTATCTGGTTGAAAAAGTTGAACTACAAGAAAACACAAGGTACAAATATGAACTGAGGCTGTCCTCTTGGGGAATATTCAGCACATTTACGGTAGATTAAGGGTTATTGGAAGAAACAAATTGCCATCTTAGGGGTTGTAAAACAATTTTTTTTTTATGAGCAATTAACTGCACTGAGCTGAGTGCTTTCAGTTTTTCCAGATTGTTGGAATTAAACTTTAAATAAAAAATAACTTGGAAACAATCAAAACGTGACTTTTGTCAGAAGGTCGAAATGAGTGAAATTCATGTAAATTGCTTTTCTGAAAACTAAATTTTTTCCCAACCCCTCAAGAAGGCGATCTCTACTTCCAGTAGCCGTTAAAGGGGACAAAATGTATCTGACCAAAAGTAAGATGCTGACTATTGCTTTGGGTTGTGTTAATTATTATATATTAAAAGACAATGTAAATTTAGATGCAGATTTTTAGATACACACGTACGCCATAAACAGTAATTTATGAACCAGTGAAAGAAGGTTATATTATTCTTTCTTCATTATTATTTACCCTTCGAATTTGTACATTTTGAGCTTTGTCTATAGTTCAGTCCCAAGAGTGTCAATTTATCGGGAATATTTCTGCGCCATTCGTACTGTTTCAACCAGATACGTGAATGAAACCTAATAAATGAGATGTAATGATGAGTGTTGAGAGAGCTAGAATCCAGGATATGAATGGAGATTGTGTGAGAGTGGGTGAGATTTCTGAGAGGTATGCATTTCATTATTGCTGTTTATAGTAAATGTTTATAAAACTATGATGTTTTATTTCGGGGTTTCGTTACAATTTTTTGAGTTTGTAGAGCATTAATCTATCAGATTACAAACCACCTTTTTAACATTAAAGCACAGTATGCAATTTGTGTCCTTTAACTTTGTGTCATGTAAACTTGTCGATTGAATTTCGATGTAAGTGATGGTATCATTGAAAAGATCATAAGAAAATTTGTGTTTTGTTGTGTTTTTCGTCCTTGCTAGCTCATCACCAGGCCTATTAAAGATGATGGAATTAGGCTTAGCCTAGTACTTATGAAAGGACAAAGTTCAAACAAATGACCTTGACCTACTTTCAGGTTATAAATGTAAAAAAAAAAAAGGGGTTAAAGAATTTGAATAAATTCTCAATAACAAGTTTGCAAAAGGAGATGATGTTTTTAATAGCATGCTGAAATAAATGACCTTGATCCAATAATTAGGCGACAATCATCATATTCAAATCAACCTGCATCAGGGGTCTGTCCCTGTTTGCACATCGTCTAATGTAAGTAATTTTAAGCCTGCGCAGAAAAACAGTGGCCTACAGCTGGTCAACATCTTGTATTTTTAGAGTAATAGTTTGTTATGGCTATTTCTTGAGAAGTTCTGCATTGAACTTTTTCAAATTTGGTATGAAGGTTCCCCTTGGTCCATATAGTTGTGAATTGTCTAATTTTCAGACTGGTTAGAAAAAATATATGGCCGAATGACACCCATGTTGTTTATCATGGCTATCTATTGTACTGGATGAAACATTTTCAAATTTAAAACAAAATGTTCCCCTTAATCTGTATGTAGTTGTGTATTGCCTCATTTCTAGGTGGCTCTGAAAAACAATATGCCGACAAACAGCCACCTTTGATTTTGATAGTAATCAAAGATAGCCATTAGTCCGCCATTTTGTTTCTAAACTCAGTCCAATGGAGCAGTGCACAACTAGGGATCAAGGGGAACCTTCACACAAAATGTAATAATGTATCCATCCAGTATTTGTTAAGATATAGCAATAACAAAAATTGTTTGAAAAGTCCACCATCTGTTGATGCTGGACTAAAAATGAACATCAAATGAAATGAAAGAAGAATATCAGCATTGTAACTGAAAATTTGATAATGTAACATTTTGGAAAAGATTTAGATTGGTTCAAGATTCCAATGTTACATAATGGAGCCAGGAGGTGGAGAAAAGGTGAAGGAGTACCCAAAGAAAAAACACCTGGTGACTGCCTGAAGTAGAATTCGAACCCATGACCCAGAGGTGGATGGCAAGTGATCATGGATAGGCAGATGTGTAAACCTCTGGTCAACTGAAGCCAAGATCCAATTTTGACGGTTATGCAAATTTCCTAGTGCCAACAAATAACTATTAATCAGTAGTAATAAGACAAAACCTCCATCCACTTTTAAAAAGGCTTTTTTAATTTAAAGAAAAATTGAATATTATATCTTAAAATGAAAGAAGTTATCTCCCCTTCTATAATTTTATCAATATGCAAATTAGTTGATACCTGTTAATAACTATTTATCCAAAAGCATTAAACAAAATTCCACCTTTTGACATCTTTCTGCAAAAATAAATATCGGAAAGGCAATTTCTGAAAATGAGAATAATGAGTTATCTGCCCTTTTCCAAATTTCTCAAAATGGGAATAGTGAGTTTTCTCCCCTTTACCAATCTGACCATATGCAAATTAGTTGAAACCTGGAAATAAATATTTTCTCGGAGGTATAATACAGAAATAAACTTGGGGGTTAGTGGAAGGGTGGGGCGTTTACCTTTACTGATATTCTATAAAATTTCATGAAATATCATGCAAGCGTTTATGAAAAAATTAATTCATTAATTAAAATGTGTTTAATTTTACAAATTGATGATTAGGCCTGACATATTGATAATCAAGGACGACAAACATTGCTTGAAAAGGAGATAACAAGTATATTCTTTTATCGGAAGCTTCAGAAAATTTCACTCGTTGGTAATTCTGTTGTCCAGCCACATACAAAGTTGTTGAACTGTTTGGATTGAGTAGTTTAACATCCATACATTTATCCAACAGATGGTCTCTTTTAAATATATATATATTTCTCCTTAAGATATATAATTGTGGTGACAACTAATTTGCATATTGGTGAAAAATAGTGACAAGGGAGATAACAATTGATTTTGATAAGGGAGACAACAAATTTTATAGAAATAACAAACAGATGGATTAAAGGCCCAATATACGTAACTTCATGAAAATTTTCGTGATTCTGAAAAATTATGAAAAAAAAATCCAGTTGATAACCATGCAAAAGTAAGCCTAAAACGAAGTAAACTTGAGCGGAAACTAACAAGAAACTCTTGACAAAAAAATCCAAAGAATTGAAAATAATTCAGGTGGGGCCCACTTCAACAACAAACCGAAGGTAGAAGACGGTTCGAAATGAACGCGTGTTTACAAAAAGCATGTTTCAAATGCTGCTGTACCGGTAACCGCGAAAGAATTAATCTTTAATATTGCTGATATCAGTTAATCTTAACTAAATCTATAAATATAATAAGTTATTAGGCTTGATTTCTGCTTCAAGTTTTGCCGAAAGTTACGTATATTGGGCCTTTAAAGCAGTGCCAACTGATTAATACACTTATTTGAATATTTTCGTACTGTTAAACAGACTTTAGTTCATTTCTTAAGCCATCCAGATGTAGACAAATTTAACTTTACCGTGAAAAATGAGTAGATAATATAATAATGAATTAATTAATTTTGCTCTTATACTCTAGCAAAATTTTATATAGACCTATTTGGATTTCTCTTTGCAAAAATTTTAACTACACAGATCTCGAGTGATATGTTCAGCTAAAATGTATCCATTTGCAGTGTGACTGAAAAGAAAAGTGACAAAATTGGTTCTGTAGGAAGAGTTCCCAGTGCCCATCATTAAATGATCTTCATTCATTCTTTATAAGTTTCGGTTCGTTTTTCTTAATTATGAGAATTTCCCTCAAGAAATGCAATTGGTAATAGTCTTTAACTGTCAAATTAAGAAAAAGCAATAAGTCTTTAACTATCAAATCAAAGATAGCCACTTAATAAGAGACATCCTGCAATTCTCAAAATTTTTGGGCGATGGCTTAATATAAGAGTAAACTCTTGTTGCCAAATCCCATCAAATCAAATGTTGTATATATTATATCTTGTATTGTAAATAACATACTCTTTAAACCAATTCTCAAAATTTAGCAAAACTTTTTTGTCAAAACCCCTTCCAGCCATCAGTTAAGATGAGCAGAAAAAAAGTTTCCTTAAATAGATTATTTGACCTACTTTCATAGTTGCAAGGGAATGTAAATATTTAAAATCTTTTTTACAACTTTTTCTGTAATACCAGGAGGCCCCAGTGTGATGCTCTTTGACCTGTGGCATCCATGTTGACACAGGATCGCATTTAGTTAGGTTTCATTAAAATCATTTTTAAGCCAAGGAGATTCATTACAATGTATATGAAAACAATTGCAAAATATTTTGAGAAGACTTTCCCTTGATTGCATAAATATCCAGGTGAGCAATAGTCACTGTTTACCTTGAAACTACATCAGTATTTTGAGGAAACTTCTTTTTTTTTTTTGGATTAAAGTCCTTTATGAACAGACAAGAAAAAGTTAAATCAATTTCATATGTATTATTTATTTATTTTTCATCATTAGTGATCTAATTACCAGTATAAATATACACAAATGATCACAAATCGAAATATTGCATGATACATTCTAATTCGTACACAAACAAACACCCAGTGCCACTCAAACACATTCAACATACCAGAGAAATATAATGTCAACATACCTTCCATAATTATTAATTCACTGATTATTACATTTACCAGTAATACATAAATACCAGTACTCCATTTCACATTGACAATCTCACCATGTTTTGAACTGATTTTGAAATGAGCAACATGTATATTGGCTGCAAATTCATAGTAGGAACCTGTTGTGAGCAAATTCATAGTAGGAACCTGTTGTGAGCAAATCAATCATGAGTAAGGATTGAGTCGAACACTTTCAATACTCATTATCATTTATCAAACAGGTTAAGCGAAATGTAATATATATGGTAAACAAAAAAATTAAAAATCTAAATTTATGGTATTTTAGAATCTTTTCAGAGTTAAAAATGTTTTAAATAGTTTTTAAGAAAATTAGCATTTTATGAATCTGAATCTTTTTGCAGTTAAAAATATTGTTAATAGTTTTGAAAGAAATTTATACGATTATATATCTCGATATTTTGGGAGATATTGCAACGGTTAATGAATAGATGAATTTACGTACAGGTCAAGCTGCTAATTAATGTGAAACAGCTTTACCAAACAAGGTTTCATTAAAGTATTAAAAGTAAATATCAATAAAACACCTTGAACACGTTGGTGGAAGGATGTGTGACATCTCATTCTGTGCTGCAAATCTTCAACATGTCGTACCAATATCTAATGGGACATTCATGATCACATGAGCATGCATTTTATGGCTTGAATTTTCAAAGTCAATAAGAGACATTCATCATGATCAAATGAACACATATCTTATGGCTTGATTTTTCAAAAGTTTGTGAACAAAACCCTTAAATCACAACCGGAGAGCAACACAAGCCATTGATCAGTGCAATTAACAATTTTTTTTCTCCATATTTATATCCAACAGCAAACAGCATGCTAATTGATGACAGCGACATGAATGTATCTGAATGAAATAGCATATTTTTATACCTCGTCTTGAATGTCCCTTTAAATATGTGTTGCATATATAAAAACATCAGATTTATCTTGTTACAACAACAAATAATATAATATACAACTCACTTTTAACATGCATACAAAATCTCCACTCAAAATTAACTTTCACACTACAAAAAAAAAGTGAGCACAGGTAAATTTTAAATACAAGAGCTCAGATCTAAGATAGATGAGAAAGGGAAAGAAAAAAGGAAAGAGCAGTAGAAGAGATAGGAAGGAGAGAAAGATTGAGAAAGAGATGAATGATGCAGATCTTTAGCACTATATCATTTTTGGGCTAAAACATGAAGAGGTAAATCCATGTAATATTTTGTTCAGCTAAAATCGAACAATAAACTTCTCCAAACAGTTTGGGATAATACATTTCTAAAATGGCAAATTTCATTATATTGAAAATCAGTTTTAAAAAGACTTACATTTTTTTTCACAAAATCTGCAGGAAAAAGGAAAAA
Source organism: Mimachlamys varia (assembly GCA_947623455.1). Taxonomy (NCBI): domain Eukaryota; kingdom Metazoa; phylum Mollusca; class Bivalvia; order Pectinida; family Pectinidae; genus Mimachlamys; species Mimachlamys varia. Next base: position 48,247,105 of record OX392527.1, read on the forward strand.
GGAAAAGAGATTTCTCCACAGATTAAATATACATACATGTAGTTTTCCTTTCTCCAGATTTAAATTTATACATGTTCTTATAATTAACACTGATGAGACTTCTGTAAAGGGAGAGATCAAGTGAAATTTAAGATGGGATCTGGGATTCAATAGTCTGTATACAATTCGGATCTGGGATTCAATAGTCTGTATACAATTCCTTAAAGTTAAACATCTTCCATGTGCCGGTTGATAGAATTGTTATGCCACTGATATCTTAGATTACTAAAACGTATTGCGAGGAAAGCCTCATTTAAGGCATTTTGATACCCTAGTACAACTTTTAAGCTTTGATATCATAACCTTGAGATGGACAAGGATGCAGAATTATCAAACTTTAGATTAAAACTGGTCCAACACTACAATAATCAATGTACCTCTTAAATGCCGGCACAACCGAATAAAGGAATTTTAATGGTTTTAAAATGTAACAGGATGGAAAAAGTTTTTATCTGGGTCGTGTAAATTGGAAAAATACAATAATAGTGGCAGTATCAATCCATATATGTAAGTGTATTTATCCTCAAAATGGTTTTCTTTTTTTTGGTTGCCTCCCGACTCTGAATGTTGAAACTACAATCTTTTAATACAATTTGAAGTAATTAACAACAAAATATTTTATCAACCAAGACAAAAGTGTCAATGAAAGTGCAGTTAATCCACCAGACTCAATAACAGTATACTCAAAAAGGCCAGTCAAATATTGTTTTAGTTTGGCCTTTTAAAAATCTGAACTGCTGAAGGCACAGGCAATGTGATAATTTATAGAAGCATTTTAATGGTACACCTAACTAAAATAACACACCATGATCTTAACTTTTACATTGCCGATTATTTACTGGCTTCAATTAAAACCTGAGGAAAGTTCGTAAATTAACAGGCAAACACGATAAACACATCTTTTCGATATTGGCCTAATTTTCCTATTTCACACGACACATCCTACAACTTCGGAATGATCTAAGATATGATTAAAATCCACGAGGTCACCTTTCTTCAAATTATATACATGTGCTCCATGGTCTCCTACGGAAATGCTTTAGATGACATTTATCCATTCACTGCTCCATACAGCACTGTCATGCATAAAACATTTCTTAAGTACATAGATGTCAATAGGCACTCTACATGCACAAAACACATCCTTGGGTTGAAATATCTCGCTTCTGATGAACAGATTGACTTACTGTTGAACTTTCTTTACGTCAATTCAATTGTTCCCTTTGCAGTTTAGTCAATTTTAGCATAAATTTTCTTCGTGAAATCACAAGCACATGGAATTGGAAACAAGTGTCTGTTTTTGTTCATCTGGCACACAACTAAATGTATATGTGTGTATTTATGAGGTCATGAGTTCCATAATTGTTATCTTCTGTGACTAGAGATCAAAATGTTGGTGCCGTGAGATTTGCCGGAAGCCCAGACTTGTCCAAGTTGGCGAAGTAAGTATGGTTCAGAGCCCTCTTAGCTGAGATTCTGTATGCAGGGTCGTAAATCAACATTTGCTGGAGAAAAAAAAAACAACAGAAATAGTTGCAAAGGTTGAAAATATTTTTCATAATAGCAAAATACAAGTTAATAGTCATAATGGTAAAGGCTATTATTCCTATAAAAAAATCTTCCAGAGCCTGGCCCAAGACTCTTGTATTCCTGTTGTAACCTCTAAACTTACTATTGAGTCCTTGGGTGAGATAGGCAATTTTGAAACAAAATCAAAAGAAGAGGTAGTTCTATAAATAGCTCTGTCCATGGAGCCATTTTCTTAACTTTGAAATCGATAAAATACACCCTTTTGCAATCCAAGCATGAAAAATAGATCCTATAAACAGTGTACTTACTTTTTTCTTCATTGTATATACTTTTATGAGACATTAGGACAGATATATTTCAGTAAAAACGTTTGTATTTATAAAGGGGAAGTTTGGTATTCAACATAAAACCGGACCCAGACGGACCTTGATTTCAGGAATGGAAAATTAAATAAATAAGATCAATCTACTTATTTATAAAATATCTATAGCCATTAAATTACAGAAAACAAACAATGGTTTTTTTTTGTTTTTTGTTTGCAAAGTATATTGTTAACTGAAATGAAATTGTGGCATTATTTTTGTATTAATTGTCTTGCAATTTCCATATTTTCCCAATTTCCTGAAAATGCGGCGAAATTCACAGAACATGCACTGGTCAACCTTCACTAACAGGTGTAGACCTTCATTGTGTGATGCTATGGAGCAAATATGAACCAAATCTGACCACAGGTTTTTAAAGATATGTTGTACACAAGGTCTGTATGAACAGACACACAAAGTGAATACTATATACCCCCCTTACCTACATGGAGGTATACTAGTGAAAATTGTCGCTATACTATTATAGAAAGCTAATGTAGTACCTGTAAGATATCAAGACCAGTGTTGTCGAGTTGTTTGACCGCGGAGGCCAGCTGGTTTGTCCTCCAGTTAGGGAAGGTTGGTTTGTAGTCTGGCATATTTGTCACTCCAGGCCAGTCCTCCTCAGTAGGGGTGGTCAACGTCCTGCAACGGTGATAAAATCATATTTAGTGAGAGATTTTACTTCAGGCACTTTCATCAAGATAGCACTTGACATTTCCAAGACCTGAAAAAATCTTTTCCATACACAATGAGGAGACGTCCAATGACAAATTCTTTGTTACACCATCAAAAATAGTCAGAAAAGAGAAAAATCAATCTTCTCATTTAGAATTAAAGATCTACATACACAGCAGTTTATTATATTTTTACCGGGGAAATATCGAAAAAATTATTTATTCTATATAAGTGATATTTTTCACTAGTGAAAATGTGAAATGTGAAAAATATCACTTTTTTTAATTTGACCCATCAGAACGCTGCTTACAAACGACATTTGGGAAAACCAAAAGCTGCCACTGTAGATTTTGCTATAAAATGTAATAAACAGAATATCTAACAGTATCTTTAGTAATACCAAACATATTTCACTCGTGTGACTTATATTTTGATATGTTTCACTCATGCTTCACACTCGTGAAAAAAATATCAAAATATAAGCCCCACTCCTAAAATATATTTGGTATTACTGAAGATACTGTTAGATATCCTCTATTTTCTTTTCTTACACTAGACACTATAAAGACAGTAAAGAGTCAATAAGTAAAATTGATGCAGTTTTACATTAAAATGGTCACCTGAATATTCGGAATAGTTGATCGATTTCGGAATCTCCATGGAACAGTGGCCGCTTTGTGATCATTTCGGCGAATATACAACCTATACTCCAGATGTCAACAGGTGTGGAGTATCTCTGGCATCCGAGTAGAATCTCCGGGGCACGATACCACAGTGTCACAACCTGGACAAGGATAACAATCGACTTATAGAACATCGCACAAAACAACAAGAGATCTGCTTGGAAGAACAATAGAAGTCCATCAAAATGAAAGCATTATTGTATCAGAATTCAATTCCTATATATGTCACCACAAAAGCTGCCTCCATCATCATCTAAATATGTTACCCTTAAACCTACAAATTTGAAAGAAATTGCTTAAAAATGTTGGAGAAGATATCCTGACAAGATTTAGAATTGTGAAACATGCAACTTTCCAAACATAGACAAATCAAAACAAATGTCCTAGAAAAAACACAACTCCATGTCATCACAACAGATGGACAACACCAAAACCATGATACATCCCATTATTGACAACCATATAAAAATGGAAATGTAACCTAAAGATACAAGTCAATTCAGCAAAATAACAGTCCCCCACTGAATATGAATTATATGCCAAGAGAACTAATTCTAGATATGAATGATTGATTGACTTACCACCAGTAGTACAAGAGATTTATAAGCGTAAACAAGATAGTGAAAGAAAGAAAGGACAAAATGTAAATACCCCAAGTATGAGTTACAGTGACTTGATTAAGCAGTACAGGAAAAAGAGCCAGGACAATTTTTTTTATGTAGGTCAAAGGTTAAAATGTAGGTCAGTGACCTACTTTTGATACACAAAACACTGCATCACCAATGTGAACCCATACCTCAAGTATGAAAGTCAAGTGCCGGTTTTTTTAAAAGGTCAAACTGTAGACCAGAGTGACCACAACACCACTTCACCAAGGTGAACCAATACGCAGGTATGAAGTTCTCGTAACTAGTAATGTAGAAGATATAGAGCCCAGAACATTTTTTATCTGATGCAGGTCAAAGGTCAAAATGCAGGCCAGAGTGACCTACTTCTGTTACATGATGGTACCGTCTCATCAAAGTGAATCTATAATCCAAGATATGAAGTATGACAAGTAGTGCAGGAGATTGAACCGGGGATGACAAACTCAATCATTGGAAGGATTTTAATAAGTTTTGTCTTTAATAAATGGCAAAGACAATACAGCAAAGTCATTAGTGAATAGTTTTACGACCTACCTCGTGTGTGTATACCCTTACAGGGATACCGAAGGCCCTGGCCAGGCCGAAGTCGGCCAGTTTGATGATGCCCTTGTTGTCGATGAGAAGGTTCTGAGGTTTGAGGTCACGGTGTAACACACGTCGCTGGTGACAGAACAGGATACCCTGCATGATCTGGTACAGGTAACTCTGTCAACAGGAAAACAAATAGTAAGGCCAACACAAAAATATGTTTGTTTCAGCTATCACAACTGACCTAGATTTTACTGTTGACCCGAGCTATTTTATCACCTTTCATCTACGATTAATTCACGAGTCTGGCAAACTTTACACAACCCAATAAAATGTGCTTCCTTCCTGTTCTGGGAGTCTGACCTTATTCTGGACAACCTAATAGCCACTGAAAAGTGGAAAAACGCTGTAAAATTTTTGATTAAGCATGATATCATTTCTTTAAAAAAATATTTGTCTACCGACCTACCCTATTTTTTTTTCAGGCATGATACCTGAAACAAACATATTTTTTTTGGGCCTAACTGCACAGCTGTGGTTGAGTTGCTTATGTGAACAAAAATATATATATCTCCCCTTAAACTTTCAGCACAAACAATATTTTCTTAAAAACATTATTTAATTTTTTTTAGTTTTATCTGTATTTCTTTGCATTATCCGAGGAATTGCCTCTTGCTTAATTATCAAACACATACATGAACAAATATTTAGCAGTTAAAAGATGTAAAATTTGATCTTCACCTTTGATCCGAATACCCTGAGGAAAAGATGGAAAGTAAGAATGTCTCTGAAAAGTTTCATTACAATCAGATCAGCAGTTAATTGAATAAGCTGGTTACATAACCATGGAACGGGACGGGACGGACAAAGGTAACACTATATGCCCCCCCCCCCCCCCATTTCATGGCAGGGGCATAAATCTGAGGTTTGGTAAATTATATATTGTTTAATACATGTGAATGGACAGTGTGGGACTGTTGGCATTAATTTGGCATACAACTTAAAACAATCAGACATTTTGTTGACCCAATGACAATGCACTGTACAACATGTAAAATTTTGTCTTGGGGGGGGGCACATTCACTTACTTTGACCAGCATTTTGTCCATGAACTGACCAGATGGTATCGAGTCCATGTATCTTTTCAGATCCATCGACAGAAACTCAAACACCAGGAACAATTTGTTCTCCTGCATGAGGACATCTTCAAGTCTGAAACCACATCAATTTTAAATAATAAATGAACATTTTTAAATATGAAAGATGTGTTTTACCCTCTTTTAACAATGTCTTGTTTTGACATTTACAAGGCTTTTTTTCTGGGGACGTTTTGGTGTCGTTAATGGGCCCCATTCCCAATTGAAATTATTTCATATTTAAAGTGAATTCCCAAAATTTACAGTTTACTCATGAACAAATCTTTCCCAATTCACCAATTTTCCCCCCAAAATAAGAACAAAAGGCCCCTTCCCAAAGGATGAGAAAAAAGCCCCGATTTGCAATAACTGGTCCATTTGTATTGAAGATATCAAATAACCCTGACAACCCCAGGTTTTCATAAAGATCTCTTTTTTATAATATATCTCTTCAAATACGTATCAGAATAAGACAAGTTCAATTTGTAAACTGTGAAGTCATGTGATATTTGAAATTATATACTTTGGTTTGGTTTATTTTGTTTTGCATCCTATTAACAGCCAGGGTCATTTAAGCATGTGTCAGGTTGTGGAGGTGGAGGAAAGCCGGAGAAAAACCACCGACATATGGTCAGTTCCTAGCAACTGCCCCACGTGGGATTCGAACTCGCAACCCAGAGGTGGAGGGCTAGTGGTAGAATAACAGAACACCTTAACCACTCGGCCACCGCGGCCCCTACATCCAGACATTCACTAATAATAGAACACTAACAATTTCCTTCTGATACAGGTAGACAGTCAGTACTTTGTAGTATCAGGGATCAGACAAAAACATACCCTACAATATTGGGATGCTGCAATTCTTTTAACAAAGAAATCTCTCGGATAGCAGTGGATGGCACACCTTCCTCTTCGCTCTCCAGGCGAATTTTCTTTAATGCAACAGTTCTGTTGGACTTCTTGTGTCTGCCTTTATATACCACTCCATACGTGCCTGTAAACATCAATGATAATATCATTTTGATTTATTTTCGTTAAGTATGGTATCTCTTTATGTATGAATACACTATTTCTTATATTACTACTCTGTCAGAGTCAGGATCTGACCAGTGATCCAGCATCTGCATCCCCAGCAAGGTGATCAAAATAAGCTGAGCATGATTATTTTGATCATACTTACAGGGGATTATTGCAATTAAGTTAGAATTGGAATCACAGTTTTATCAGAACATGAAAATGCCCCTTTTGTAGGGGTGGGACGGTTCGGTTAAAAACAAACGAACCACGGTTCAGCATAGTCGGTTCGGTTCGTAAATACTGGATTTCGGTTTGGTTCAACAATTACTTATTACTGCAAAATAGTAGTCTTCCACTTGGGTCAACCAGATTCTTGTTGTCTGCGCACCTAATGATAAAGTGGCTGGCTGGACGTGGCTAATTCAAATGGTGCAGATTATGAGAAGTGGGGAATTATTTTCAAGTAAAACCTGATACCGATAACAAAAATGAGGAATCCAAATGAATCAACAGTATGTAACATGTTGGGAAGCTCATTAAAGTATTAGCACGACACTTTATCTATCATGTCAATCCTTCTAAAGTGGAAATATGGCTTGCAGGTTGGGGAACAGCCAGACTTAGCAACAATGTTTGTTATGAAAAGAAGATCCAGATCAGGTTGGTCATCTGCATTTATCTGAAGAATTTACTTGAAAAAAACTAACAAGCAACATCTTCAATACGATTCAAAAGTATTACAATGTCTATAACTGTGTTCATTGCACCTGATTCACGGCCAAATTCCGTTGTAGAAAAGACGAACTTCAGCAGACGATCCACAAACTTGAGCCTCCATATACGATACTGTCTTGCAATCATTTTCCCTGAAGTTTGCCATTTGATAGGCCTAGGTGATAGACTGACAGAGTAGCATGTTGGTCTTTGTTATCAAAGTTACTTAATGATCTCTCTCTCTTGCTTGTATACCATTTCAATTTTTATTTAGAGATCAAGAAGAGACCAGTTAACGTTCATTAAAAAAAATTGAAATCATTACAGTATGTTACTTGGTTTATATCTCTGCCTTACAGTTGATTAACTGCATGGTAAAATTATCTATTGCATGTACAAAATAACCTATGTAATGTGTATGGTATTGCAAAAATTAATTCATATTTGCTTACAAGCTATGTATACATACATGTACATTTGTACTTTACAGACCTTATAGTGTCACATTAAACTTGTTTATGTGAAAATAGATTCTAAACACACAATAACTGTAAATAAAATGACTTGTGTAAATGGAACCCAACCGAAAAAACTGAGACAGAAAAACCTGAACCGCCCCACCCCTACCGTTTTGACACCTTTTAGGATCTACACTAGTCTGAAGGGTTCTGACTCTCTTACCCGCTAAATATTGGGACAGCTGGCAGTTGAGAAGAGTCAGAAATCTATCTTGATTAAATATGTTAAACTTTAACATTAAGCAGTGTTCTATAATATCCAATGAAAATGACTGCACTTACTGAACTATCTATATTTGATCATGCGACGTTAAACGGCAGCTATTTTCAAACAAATCATGTTCCGAAACTAGTTACTTTTTAGAAATGGATGACGACAGCTAGTTCATGAATTCTGTGTCTTGATTAAATATGTAGGTTAGCAGAAATATATTTTCTTTCCACTGATCATGATACCCAATTTGTTGTGTAAAAAAAAATGTTTCATATTATAAAACACTGCTTAACATAGCTACCGTCCAAGGGTCGCTAAAATTTCACATATTTAACTAAGATGGAATTCATCCGCCAACCGTCCCAATATTTAGCAGGTCAATGAGTCAGAACCCTTCAGACTAGGGCTGTTTATAAGTGGTTGGACCCGTCGGTCCACAGTAGCCTTGCAAGGCCGGTATAAACATTTCCAGGTCTGTTAGGATTTATACCAGAAAATGTTACATTTAAAAACGGACAAACCAGTTGTTCCGCATAAACGAAAACAACCCAGGTCTCCACCAGTAACAGAAAGTGCAATTGGCATTATTAAAGTTTGGTTAGTATTGGCCTAGTGTTTGACTTCAATCAACTCTATAAGTTAATTGAAGTTGAAAATATCCTTTAAAATCTCCTTATCATAATCAAAGGCCCAAATTAACACCCTGGATGGCCTCCTTAGTAGACCTCACACATTATAGTAATCCATATTGGAATTCGAGACTCTTTATTATCGGATGTTTGATAGATGTCTCTCGTCAAGAAAAAGTCTTGAGGAGGAATTCCAATACAGATTAACATTATAGGACACCCATCTCAGATATGAAATCAAATTATTAAAGGCCCAATATACGTAACTTTCGGCAAAACTTGAAGCAAAAATCAAGCCTAATAACTTATTGTATTTATAGATTTAGTTAAGATTAACTGATATCAGCAATATTCAAGATGAATTCTTATGTGGTTACCAGTACAACAGCAGTTGAAACAGGGTATTTGTAAACACGCATCCATTTTTAACTGTCTTCTAACTGCGGCATGTTGTTGAAGTGGGCCCCATCTCAATTATTTTTAATTCTTTAGGAATTTTCTGTCAAGAGTTTCTTGTTAGTTACAGTACAGTACCGCTCAGGTTTAGTTCGTTTTAGGCTTATTTTTGCATGATTATCAACTGGATTTTTTTCAGAATTACGAAAAATTTCCTGATGTTACGTATATTGGGCCTTTAATATTAGACGATTTAATGATTTATTTAATCTGAAATGTGAAGTTATAATATTCCCTTTTAGCTTTAACTTGTTCATATATAGTTCTTAGCAATACCGCACCTTCACCAATTTTCTCAATTTTGATGTAATCCTCCATTGTTTCTGTCTTCGTTTAGGTGTGAAAAAGAAGTTATTCCTTTTCAGTTCTGTTGAAAAACTTTCTGAAATAACAAGAGTTCCATTATTTGTATGGTTTATCTTAGTGTCCACTGACGAAAACAAAACATGCGACGGACACCAAACATTTGTTATTGATGTTGTCTTCAGAGCGGAAGTCTACTGTACCCGCTCAAGTTTGAACATGTTGAAATAACGAACTTTGATTCGAGAGCATTGAATGTGGCAACATATCTACACAAGACATCTTCAGCATAACCTGAACATGTTAGAAGATCAGACACGTATGTTTGGCGAACAGTTGGCTATATTTTGAATCTCAATTTTCTAACTTTTGAAAAATTAAATCGCCATTTCACCCGCACGCCGAGTGAACTAAGAATTTCTAATATGGTGGCTGTTTCTTGATTCTTAATAAATTGAAATAACAGAAATGATAACAAATAGGTAACATGGTACATTTACGTATTTTAAGATGAATCAAGGACTTTGAGCTTTCCATTAATAACTAATTAGACGAGAAAACCTATTTCACATGTGAGTTACAAACCTTTCTCCACTTCAGAAATGCCGCTGTTTCGAATCATCCAATCAAAGCCGAGGTTTCAAAATGTAAATAATTACGTTCGGGGGCCACCGGACCTTTTCCATTTCAAACACTGTGGTCAGGTAAATCCAGAAGAAATCCGAACGAGTTGTGTCTTGTGACAAACTGAAAGCTGTGCAAGTGGCAGGTAACTATTCTCCGAAATAAACAGAATCCATGTTTCTTTCACAACAATAATCTATATACAGGACGATTGAGACACACTTGAAGTATCTTTGGATCACCATTTTTGTTGGTATTACACCTTGTGTAATTATGTTAAGACAGTATAGTGTATAGTACTTGTAGCTACTTTATTGTAATGATCATGATCATGACCTGTCAATAAAAAGTGGAACACGAAACTTGTGATCCTTAGTCAGTTCGAACGAGATCAACATATTTATAAACGTTAATCATTCAAAATATAAGTGATGTTATTAAGTTTTACATTTATTGGTTAATAGTATTAGGTCTAAACATGATGCAGATATATGAATATGGGCTGTGTCATGTTTTTGAAACATATTTCACAAAACAGTTTTTGAAATGAAACTATAGTCTATATTTTTTTCTAAATGTATAGTTAAAAGGTGTCAGAAGGTTGGCTTTAATACCGTAAAGCTGCTATGCCCCAAATATTGTTCATTAATATAAATATATTGCAGAAACCTGGGATCGCCTAATTGAACCAAAAATTTTTTTTTTCGCCCCGAATATATTTCACAACTTGAATGCAACACTCCTAAAATTCACATACGTATATTTCTTAATGACATAGCTTTATGTATTTTTATACTTGAAGAATAGACATGAAAATATGTGACTGTACATTACACATCGTTAGATATTTGGGACATCATTTTTGTGCTAATTAGGTAGCAGTGTACAGAAGGCTTTTGTGGCCATGGGTGATATTTTTGTACAATGAATAACCCCTATAATAGCATGCCTATGAAAATCTAAAAAAAAAATAAGGAGTAAAATTGGCTTAAGCATGATAAAGTGGACTTTGTGGACTTCACATTTGTAAAAAGAGAAAAAAAAAATTTTGGTTGGAGATTAAAATTTTGACCCTTCCGAAATGGGTGTCTACACATGAAAAGCTAGCTTTACCGGAAGTGAAATTTCGACAACAGCACCTGAGGGAAAATAGCGAAAAATCTAAGCGTACGACCTATGCTGGAACAGATATAATTCTGCAACCAAGGTAGTAAGCTTTCATTTTAGATAGAACTTAAGAAAAAAATTCCTATCTGCATAGGTCAAATTTTGTGTCAAAAACAGTGATATTTTGCATTTTTCGGTAATTTTTGATGTGGTAACCATGGTTTCCACACAAGTGCCATACATAGGATACATCAGTGTATACACTTCATAGTCTTTTTTATGAATTGGAAATGATATACAATTTACAAAAATGTGTACATTTACATCTATGCAGTGTACGGTAAAATCTCTGTGTTGACAATTCTCAGGCATTGGTCTTTTTTTCCATAAATCTCTAGGGTACTGTACACAGCTACCATATACAGCACACAAAAAGTCATGTTTTTGAAAAAAATAACTTTTCATGCTTGTTTGATATTTACCTTGATTTATTTTAGGTTAAATCTAATTACTAAACTTAAGAAATCAAAATGAACCATTATACGTGCATGCACAAAGGGAAGTAACTCGTGTAATTTTGTTACATTTGTGATTGCATAAATAGGCTTTTTATCTTGATTTCTGTTAACATTTTATTATACATTTAAAGTGATCATATTTTGATCTATGTTCTACTAAACAACATATATCATTTACAGGCTATATCTCTTGAGTCATTCAGACATAATTTTAGTCTTTTTCATTCATATCAGCACTCGGTATCCATGGATACTGTACATAAATTTATATTTATTAAAAATAGGTAAAATTGTCTGTTTTCAATCAAATTTTGCTATTTTATCTGATTTCCCCCCAAACTAAACCAGCATAATGATTAATCTAGTAAAGTCAATCATGAAAATTATGATTTTCCAGAATGACAGATGCAGAAAATGAGTTTTGAGTGAAATTTGATGGTTTTCACAATTTCTGAGAGTCACTGTCATTTCTCGGTGAAGCTCGGTGAAGATAAAAGCAGCAAATTTTGCTTTGGGGTTATTTGTCTGTTATTTCAGTATCTGACATTTTCGCAGTGTTCGTCGGCTAGGGCAGATGTGTCTGTTGCCAGAGTGTTGTTGTGATGGGTTTCCTGGTAGCCATTTTGATCTCAGTAATTATTGATGATGTCATACATACCCATTGATGACGTCACAGTTTTGATGACATCACAGTAACTATGACGTCATAAAATAAGATAAAAACATAACATTATCTCTAAACTGTCTTGTTTTTCCCATGCATAGGATCTCAAAGCGTCCAATTTCACCCATAATGGAATTTTATTAATGAAAACTACAAACTTATTGAGGTTTTCATTTTTCAGATTATCTCCCTTTATTGATAGTCAGAGAACAGAATTGGTAAAAATTCACCTTTCAGGGAAATTCATTTTACTCAGTAACTATTCAAGGGAGAAAGGAAACGGATACATCATTTTGTTCATTGTGTCATTTTCCAGACATCTAAAGGGGTTTGATTAAATTTTAAGGAATACAAAGTGATGTATATGGTAGCAGTGTACAGAAGGCTTTTGTGGCCATGGGTGATATTTTTGTACAATGAATAACCCCTATAATAGCATGCCTATGAAAATCTAAAAAAAAAATAAGGAGTAAAATTGGCTTAAGCATGATAAAGTGGACTTTGTGGACTTCACATTTGTAAAAAGAGAAAAAAAAAATTTTGGTTGGAGATTAAAATTTTGACCCTTCCGAAATGGGTGTCTACACATGAAAAGCTAGCTTTACCGGAAGTGAAATTTCGACAACAGCACCTGAGGGAAAATAGCGAAAAATCTAAGCGTACGACCTATGCTGGAACAGATATAATTCTGCAACCAAGGTAGTAAGCTTTCATTTTAGATAGAACTTAAGAAAAAAATTCCTATCTGCATAGGTCAAATTTTGTGTCAAAAACAGTGATATTTTGCATTTTTCGGTAATTTTTGATGTGGTAACCATGGTTTCCACACAAGTGCCATACATAGGATACATCAGTGTATACACTTCATAGTCTTTTTTATGAATTGGAAATGATATACAATTTACAAAAATGTGTACATTTACATCTATGCAGTGTACGGTAAAATCTCTGTGTTGACAATTCTCAGGCATTGGTCTTTTTTTCCATAAATCTCTAGGGTACTGTACACAGCTACCATAAGATTGATACATGAACATGATGATACATTGTACACATGTACTTATATATATATGTAGTGTACATGTGTGTTTTATTTGTTAGGTATGTATTTTCAATGTATTGAAATGATTTATGACTATGAAGGTAATTAAATATTGTATTTCATATACACACAATGCATGCTTTACATTGATCATGATCAATGTAATGACTAAATGCATATAGTTTTTATTAAGGATGTTGAATTATTGTATATATTAGATGATATACATACTCTTTTATATGTTTTAAGTAATTTGACGTGCTACTAGAATGTGATTAGGCTTTTGTCCGATTTATGTGTATAATCACAGTCAAAGAAAATCACTAAAATCAATTGTTCACACTGTCTCTGTTTTATAAAACATTTGCATTTGATTTCCAGATTTAAATTTAAGAAAAAGATGTCCTCAGGTGCACCTCCACCATACCAGGAAATTCAAGGGGGTCAGCAAGGTAACCCATTACATACTTAATCATACAATGAAAACTGAATTGAATGTGGTGATGCGACTCTAGGCCGGTAATAATTGAATTAGTATAAACCAGGAAATCTGTCCTTGTATATAAAGTTGTGTACTTGTTGCCAGTACAGAATTAATATACTACACTATATTCTATACTAAGCAGACTAACAAGTTTCTGTGTTACTTTAAATATATACTGTAGTGTCCTGAGCGTAATTCACATGGGATCATCCGATGGGATCTAACATATACTACTGGTACTTGAAGTTGAACCTGAAAATTAATCTATTGTTAATTAAGGGGCAAATGTATCTTCTTGAGGTTTAAATTTTGATTAATAATATATATAAGTCTGCCATAGCTGGTGTATGTATGCTGATGTGATTTATTAAGGTATATTGAGAAAGATTTTCACATGGTGTACACACTGTTCAGTGAGGAATTTTCACAATGTTTTGGGTCATTTTCAAATATATTGCTAATCTAAACTGAGGAGTTCTGCTATGTCAAATGTCAGGAATTCCAAAAATTCTCTGTGTCAACTGTCGTCAAAATTCTTATGACTTCACACTTGTATAATTGAATACGTAATCACGGAGTGTATTACCTGTAAGTGGCATGGGAGGAAGCTGTATTGATGGCTACAAGGAAGTTCGTTGTCAGTGGCATTCGAAAGTATTGTTTGGGGTTTATCGTCTTCACAAAAACAGAGTCATATGAGGATGACACCTTATAAAACAAAAAAGTAGAAAAAAAGAAAGACGAATAAAGAAAAATCCCATTGTTGGTGCAGTTGCTAGATCAGTTTTGATCCTTAACATCCTCTCAAAAGAAGACGCAGAAGAACCCCCCCCCCCCCCCCCCCCCCCCATCCACCACCACCACCACCACTCCCTGATAACCCTGACTCTGTGAAGGGTTGGATTGGGTTTTGGAACACATAAATCACCTTTGAAGAAGACACAACGGAAAACCCCTTATTCTTGAGAGGGAGGGGGGCACATTAGTCTGTGAAACCCCCACCCCTTCTTGATTCTGTGTTGGGTTGGGTTTGCGAGCCCATAAATCACCTTTTAATAAGACACAAAGGAAAACCCTTTATTCTTGAGGGGGAGGAGGGGGGGGCACATTAGTCTGTGTATTAATACAATCATGCAATGTGATACAGCATGCTTAATGTAATTAGTCAATGTAAAGCTCTATATGCTCCTATACTACTGTAGACCATTTACTTCCAAATAATTGGAAATGTCAGAAATTTCTTGCTACTTTTAAACTATATATGATGACTCATTAGGTAATAATTTCATTTGTCATTCATTCAACAAATAAACTTTTTTTTCCCATGATTTTTCCTAAAAAGGCTATGGAACAGTCCCTGGAGCAGCTCCTCAATATCCACAACAGGGAAAGTATCCCGCGGGACCACAGCAGCCCCAGGGAGGGTATAACAACCCTGCAGGACCTCCTGCCGGGGCCTACACTGGCAACCCTTACACCAACAACACTGGCGCCCCCTATACCAACCCACAGCAGGCAGGGTACAACCAGGGGTATCAGAACTACAGTACAACCAGTAATGTAGTTGTTAGCCAACAGCCTGCCCCCCAGGTGGTCATCGTGGGAGGCTGTCCGGCCTGTAGGGTAAGTCATCGGTCAAGGTGTAGAGATGGGGACAGTGTTCCTCAGGGGGAGGTAATTCATTGGTCAAGTTGTAGGGGTGGGACAGTGTTCTGTAAGGGGAGGTTATTCATCGGTCAAGGTGTAGGGGTGGGGACAGTGTTCCTGAGTAACTCGTCGTGGGAGTCAAGTCATTGGTCAAGGTGTAAACATCCTTGATATCCAGTGGTTATGATTACCTTTGCTCTCTACACCCCTGGAATATGTCATGGCAAATCTTAAGGCACGCTCAGGTAAAAAAACACCTGACACTCCCTAGGCTGCATGGCTGTCCTTTGAAGATCACAAAGGAGTCCGAACCAACTTCAAAACCAGTCAATTTTTACCGTTATGTGACCATGAGATTCTTTTGATATATGTCAAAGGTTGAACCAGTCTTCTTGCCTCATCAACGGGATGACGCAAACAGAGCCTTCAGTTTTGCCATGACATCTTCAAGGGCATCCTCTATATCTATAAGTTACGATCACCTACACTCTCTACACCCCTGGAATATGGACTGGACAACATGGTCCTATTTTGGTTCTAGCTAGATATCATGGCTTGCAAAATTGGAACTGGTATAAATACTTTTATAAATATTTGAAATATGGTACGTAATAGTTATATGTGTATTTTTTTTCAATAAATAGAATATGAATTTGTTTCTATCCACAGGTTGGAGTTTTGGAAGAAGATTACACTTGTCTAGGGGTACTGTGTGCCATTCTGTTCTTCCCCCTCGGAGTTCTGTGTTGCCTAGCAATGAGACAAAGGCGGTGTCCAAACTGTGGAGCTGTGTTCGACTGAGGTGCCCAAACATTCTAGTGGGGCTCTGATGTTCCTAGCATGTTCCGCCTGAAGTGACGATTACGAAACAGTTGTTCTTGTCTTTAGGTTTCAATTTAGTATTTCATTTATGTGAGGAAATTTTTTTTTTTTTTGTCAACAAACTTAGCATGAATTTTGGCATGCACAGAGACTTTGTTGCACTTTTTTGAAACTTTCTTAATACTAGGTAACAGCTATTTTTAGAAAGTCTTAGTGTCTGAATTTCAAAGAAACATACTAAATCAAAATAAATAAAACTGTTATGCATGTATTGAAAATGAAAATTGTGTGAAACTATTATTAAACGTCTATTCTGTTGTGTGACAAATATTTAAGTCAAATTAAAATCTATTGGAATGTAATTTTTTCATAGACATTTCATTCCAGCAATTCATATTACGGTACAAACTGTTACCGTAAGTTTTTATTGCATCAATTTTTTCTTATGAAATTTTGAAAATTGCATGATCTTTTCAAATTATTCACCCCTGAAGACACATATGAACTCTTCAATTCAATGGATAAAATAGTTCATTATGAAACTGATATCCTAAAAAGAAACCTGTAAGGTATATTTTACAAACAGGAAGCTTTGCCTATAATTAATGGATGACACCCTTTAAATTACCATATTGTGTCAAGGCAAGTCATTCTTGCCCCTTAAGGCTATGAGAGGGTCCCCAATGTTTCGGAAGCAGTATATATATTTGTTGTTTGTATGAATGGTGTTAAAAACATGAAAATTCATTATCAAGATGCATCAGTTTATATATATATATATACAAAATTGGTTCAAGGCGACAGATTTTATTCTTAACTGGAAGATGGACATTTGCTTAAATTCATTACAATGAAAAGAGAGCGAAAAATTATCACTACGAATATTAATGGAACATCATTGAACTCTTTCTACAGGTAAGACAGTAGGATGGGCTATTGCTAATTGTAAGTTTTTGATCCTGTGTGTACAAATTTCCCATCCAGTTTTCATTTAGGCTTGCTTTTGATATGTATACCTTAATGCTGTTAAACATTATTAGTAGTTTAATTTTGTGGGTATGCAAATTTGATAATTAGGGGTTTAAAACTTTATTCAAAATTGGGACTTACTTAACATACCTACAGCATTTCATTTTTTTTCAATTGTGGTTCCATATATTTATTTATATACTGGCTTAAAACAAACTACATGTAAATGATTAATTTCTATATTCATTAAGAAACTTTTATAGGAAGATGTAAGAAAGAAAATTAATTGATTTATTGGGGGAATTTGAATACAATGTACATATAGCGTATATATACAGTATGCAATCTTGTCCAGTTAATATGTATATAAAACACATCCACATTATAGGGTGCACTCAATACATGTCAGCTTTTAAAATACACTGTCAAAAGTTAAGCTGTGATTTCATATAAACTGAACCTTCATATTTTAATCTCCTATCAGCTTTTCCTCTAATAAATCATGTGATGATTTCTATTTACAGCTTTTAGTGCAATAAGATGTATATTCCATATTACTTACCGGTATATAGTTTAGTGTTTATGTTGATTATTTAATATCTCTATATCACAATGTCATGTAAATAATTAATAATTTAATCTATGTATGCAGGGATCACTTTGGGCGAGATTTAGGGATTTTTACCCATATTTTTCCTGAAAGTCTCATTGAAAATTCAAAATTGTATTACTTTATATAGAAAAATCTCAGATATTTTGCTGATCCAATAGAATCCCTCAAAATCTCACATAAGTTTAAAGAGTCAGAAATGTCCCTGCTGCATGTACATGTTTCAGTAAAACTATTTGTATATTCAGAATGATTTATCGGGTAGTACTGGAAGACAAGCACAAATTACAATTTTGAGAATATTCTTAGGTTTATTAAGTATCACAATCAGTCAAATAAACTTGAGACTTCATCATCTTATATGATCAGATTATAAAGTATGGCACAACAGAATTCAGTACATATTATGTATATTTAAGCATAAACCAGCAGTTCCATATACAGTATAAGCCAGAGTAAAAGTAGATTAAATTCAAATTTTTCTAAAATTTAGATTCTTCTCCATGAACATAAAATGTCATGTATCTATTTAATAGATTTTGTATATACAGACTATCGTTCAATGTCTAGCTCTGTTTAGTATTTATGATCAAATATGTCTACTTGTGTTTGTTTTGAGATGTAACGTGGTATTTGATTGGTCAAATGTTATCATTTGTGACGGTATAGTGGTATTAGCCATGATAAATAACATCTGCAGATTTTGTTAATGATGTCAGTGATGTCATGTTAGTTTATCATCAGTTTTTGTAAAACAGCGAAACCTGTAAAATACAGACCCTGATATCCTGTCTATTGTGAACCCTGAGTATTCTGACATCAAATCTGATATATAGTTATAGGCCTATCCCAAAAGTGTTGTTGTCTCCCTTGTTTGCCATGTGGCTACATTGGGAAGTATGTTTGAAATAAATTTGCGCTATGTAATTATAATGTCATAATGGGAATGATGTCATCTGATTGTCACATTTTGTCAAATTGTCGCAAAACCACTTCCCGGAAGTCAATCCTGTATCCACCATAATGTAGGCTATCAAGGGGAATTAACAACAGTTTTGGGAAAGGCCTATAGCAGATGCATGTATCTTTACATTAACTACCCAGTCCAAGCAATGGGAATCATATAAGAGAGGTTTCACTGTATAAAAAAAATATTGTTCATTAAAAAGATTTATCTGTATTCACCCCTTTTCATTAAAATTTAATTTGTTATTTTTTACATACTATATTGCCAGAGAAATACAGTATAATCACAAACACATTACATGATTGCAATTAAAATTTGTTGAAATAAACCATACCTAAATAAATAAGACTTGTTTGTATTAATTATGTCTTTATGAGATTTATTGTGTTAGTACTAGTTCTACTACAATGTACTTTGTCTAAACCAGATGCCATTGGGACCCAATTTTTTGGCCGGTTTACACAGGTGTCCGGTTTGTAGAGGTTTGATATGAGTTCACAGTGAAATATTGGGAGCGACCTGTAAGGCCGGAATAGACAGGGATTCGGATTTAACAGGGGCCAGTTTACACAAGTTATACTGTAGTAGTAAAACTATTCAAAATATCTTGACAAATCTTGCATTACCAACTGGCCCTAGTTTCACAAACAAAGAATTTTAAGTTAGGGAATATTCCTTAACTTCTGAAAAAGGAAAGCACACATTACAGAAGTTAAGGAAACTGTCGTAAGTTAAGGAATCTTAACTTCTGTAATGTTTTCCTACAGATATTTTTCAGTTAATGAATTTCCCTTTAGTTATTCAGGAACGTTCGTGGAACTGGGGCCAGACAATATGTAATTCACCATCATCTGGTCTTTGTGACATTGAAATTAGGCCAAAGGTCAAATACAGTCAATATTTGTTATCTCAAAAACTTGGAAGTTAATTATTCAAGTATTCGAGGTAAATGAGGTCAAATGTGTAGAAGTGTAGTTTGGCTGGAACACCATATAAATAGAGGTTACACAACGAGTGATTGCTTGATATGGAATTTATTTCACTCGAGTTAATTATTTTTTAAAAGTTACAAAAGACAGGAGCTTTAGCAAGTATCTTTTGTAACTTTAAAAAAATAATTAACGAGAGTGAAATAAATTCCATATCCAATAACCACGAGTCGTGTGACCTGTTTCTATCACAATATTAAATCCGCAGTGTCAATGTTGATTTTTGGAGTGAACCGCGGACTATTTGTGCGAAAACGCATCATCTCGTCAACAATCGTAATTTCCGGTCAAAGTTCAACTTCTGAACCAATCAAAAGTCCGGAAGATCATATTCCACTAGTGGTATATAACATGTATTTATCCAACAGTAAGCACGTTTACAAGTTGATTTGTAAGCACATTTATACAATGGTCCGAGAGTGGAATAACTTCGGGTATTGTGGTAGAAAGTATAATACAGTGTAACTTGTGTAATCTGGAAGTCATTGGGACCAAATGTTTTGGCCGGTTTAAGCAGATGTCCAGTAACACAGTTTGTAGAGGTTTGATATGAGTTCATAGGGAAATATTGGGATCGAACTGTAAGGCCGGCATAGACAGGGATTTGGATAAGACAGAGGCCATTATAGACAAGTTATACTGAACTTTGAATTAAACAAGGTCTTTAAGTTGTACAAGTTTGAGATAATAATGTTTAATAATGTTCAACTGTTACTGATCAATTTTAATCAAAGTACTGAAGACACAAACGAATTGGACCAGTATATATATGTCCCTAGTATATGATGGAAAATGATCTGAATCCTAGTTTATAGACAAGAAGGTGATTCAAATTTAATATTGCATTTTTTATAATTGAAAGAAGATGCATACATGTTTCAAGATCTTGTAAATAATCACCCTTTGCCTAGTTGTTTAAAAGATGTAGGTTGCAGAATCTGACGAGGTTTTTTTGCTGAAAGGTACCGTAGCGTTTGGGACTGTTTGGACTAAACTATGTTTTATTACACATTCAAAACAAGTAGATCTTTGGTAAGGAGTAGTTATACAATGTATATTATTATATTTCTGATGACATGAATGAACAAAGGATTATATTGCTGGAAACGTTTGCACTGACCTTCATATCCAGTATTATATGCGCAGTTGGTTTTTGCACATACCGGACACATAACACAGAGTCAGACGATTCTCTACAGGCTTAGTGCGATCGCTCACACTAAAAATCATTTGTCATTTTAGCTTGCTTCTAAAATACTACGAATAAAAAGGTAATTTTTTTTCATAGGACAACTTCACTGTTAATCATTTTTTTTATCATGAAGTTGTAAAAATATATACTGCATAGAATAACGGAGTCACTGCAAAGCAAAGTTGTGATTGGTCAAAACCAAGTATCCGCCAGAGGGCATCGCAGATTTTGTCACCTTTCCTCGTAGGCGATTTCATTTGTGTCAAAAACATTCATATTGATATAGGGTAATGTGAGACTCCATGTGATGATTTTTAATTGCAAAAATATCCAGCAAACCCAGCAAATGTATGTATTTACTGATAAATTATAAAATAATTTGATAAAAGCAGTACCTGGTGCAGACAATCATATAAATCATTTCAACCTTTTTTAACCCTAGATTTTATCAGAAATTTCTTGATTTTCTGCATCACTAATTGGGTATAATATTACCATTCAACAAATTTTGTATTTCATCATGAAAAGTGCAGTGGGTCAATATAAAAACAAAATATTCTGAAACTCAATGTAATTTTTTCATTTATTGATTAATATACAAGTTGATTTTCATACACATTTAATGATCATAACTGATGTTGTTGGAGGAATTCTCATTTTGTTCACGGAATTAATGAAATCAAGTTCTTTTCTTCAACTCATGGAAATCATTCTGATAATTAAAACAATCACATCACAAAGTTAAATATTTCTATACTTACAGATACATGTATTGTCAGTTTTCCTTTTGGAAATGTTTTTTTTAATTATCCAATGCTTATAAGAGGACATTGGATAGTTGCCTGGGTGTGGCACAAACCCCAGACTGGGGTAAAGGATCCCTCCCTGCCAAATATTACAAATAAATATGGACCACCCACTGTTGGGTTTAGGATCAATGTAGTGTCCAATATTGGAATCAATATAATACAGTAAATAATACATTGTTACAGTAACAAATAAACAGCCATCACTTTCACCTTTAACCTTGAAATAAACACCCATTTTCACATACTCTAACACAGTTACATCACGATTGTAACATAAAGTATTCAGTAAATGTCATATTTAAAGAAATGCCTTTATATTTTGGCGTTTTAATATCTGCTAGTTCTGATAACGTAACACATTCATTACCTAAAACAGGTAACTAGTATAAATGCATAAACAAAAAACAGTTTTAGAAACTTAATCATCATGACCGCCAGATGTGGATAACCATAGGTGTCAACCTCTGAAACTTCCAATGAGGGAGATCTCCCTCTCTCCATATTTTCAATGAGGAAGAAAGTGCGAGAAATGCGACTGAAACTGCATTACTCAATATGTCTTTCCTTTATAATGTGTCAAAATAACTTCAAAAAGAATTTGTTTGATCCAGACACACCTGTTATTGCCATTACACACACCCTGCAGTAACTAAGATATCATTTGACCACAGGATGTAGATTTTGAGTTTATGCGAGTTTGGACCTAAACGAGAGAGATGTCGAGGGAGATTGGTAAATTTTGATCAAAATGAGGGAGTCACCCTCCTAATGAGGGGGGGGGGGGGGGGGGTTGACAGGTATGAATAACCAAGATTAATCACATGTGTTAATCATTGTGTAGTCTAAGGTGATAAAAGGTCATGACCTGTACAGTATTTCGTCCAATGCAAAAGCTCCTAACATATGTGAGTAGCATCACATGTATAAGGAGCAGCCTGCCTGTTTATCCATTAAGTGAGGAAGCCTGTGATAACACTTTTTAAATACTCTCCGGGTTTAATGGAGGTTTTCACCTTCATCCTTATAACTTAATAGTCTTAAGATGACCACTAGTATCTTCCATTTCAATGAATAATACCTGGAACGGACATCAAACTTATGATAACACATTTTAAATACTCTCCGGGTTTAATGGAGGCTTTCACTTTCATCTTTAACGGCTTTAAAGTTGACCAAACAGGCTTTCACAGTCAAACACAAAGCTTCTAGTTATAGCTGTATATTACAGAGCTCCTCAGGAATACACAGAAGTGAATCAATGAACAACAATTTCATCCCGGAACGCCATGGCAACCACGGCCTTCTGATGACCACTGTATTCCTTCTTGACCTCGCCAGTATCCACACTCCAGAGTCGAGCTGTGTTGTCTGAAGATGCTGTGGAAGAGAAAATGCATTTGTTTCTGAAAGATAACAAGAGGCCCAATGGGCCTGCATCGCTCACCTGGTATCAATCTCTGACTTATATTATAGTGTAACCCTAAAGTCCCCTAAAATCTTTTAATGTAAGACATTTAGAAGAACATCTTAAGATTTAAACATATTTTACCCCTGTGACCTTATAAGACAACATCATTTTCATTTTCAAATTTTGTTTGGCTTCATCCCAGGACGCTACCAGCCAAATATCATGTCTCTAGGCAAATCAAGATCAAGGTCATTTCTTTTTGCAAACTTTGTCAGGCTTCATCCAAGAAACCTTTCAGCCAAATGTCATGCCTCTAGGGCTTTTGGTACTTCAGAAGAAGTTGTTTGAATGTTTTAACAGATTTGACCCCTGTGACCTTGAATATAGGTCAAGGTCATTTCTTTTTGCAAACTTTGTCAGGCTTCATCCAAGGAACCTTTCAGCCAAATATCATGCTTCTAGGGCTTTTGGTATTTCAGAAGAAGTCGTTTAAAGGTTTTAAAAGATTTGACCCCTGTGACATTGAATATAGGTCAAGGTCATTTCTTTTTGCAAACTTTGTCAGGCTTCATCAAAGGAACCTTTCAGCCAAATATCATGCTTCTAGGGCTTTTGGTATTTCAGAAGAAGTCGTTTGCAGGTTTCAACAGATTTGACTCCTGTGACCTTGAATATAGATCAGGGTCATTTCTTTTCCCAAACTTTGTCCGGCTTCATCCAAGGAACCTTTCAGACATATATCATGCTTCTAGGGCTTTTGGTATTTCAGAAGAAATCGTTTAAAGGTTTTAACAGATTTGACCCCTGTGACCTGGAATATAGGTCAAGGTCATTTCTTTTCGCAAACTTTGTCCGGCTTCATCCAAGGAACCTTTCAGCCATATATCATGCTTTTAGGGCTTTTGGTATTTCAGAAGAAGTCGTTTAAAGGTTTTAACAGATTTGACTCCTGTGACCTTGAATATAGGTCAAGGTCATTTCTTTTCGCAAACTTTGTCCGGCTTCATCCAAGGAACCTTTCAGCCAAATATCATGCTTCTAGGGCTTTTGGTATTTCAGAAGAAGTCGTTTAAAAGTTTTAAAAGATTTGACCCCTGTGACATTGAATATAGGTCAAGGTCATTTCTTTTTGCAAACTTTGTCAGGCTTCATCCAAGGAAACTTTCAGCCAAATATCATGCTTTTAGGGCTTTTGGTATTTCAGAAGAAGTCGTTTAAAGGTTTTAACAGATTTGACCCCTGTGACCTTGAATATAAGTCAAGGTCATTTCTTTTCGCAAACTTTGTCGGGCTTCATCGAAGGAACCTTTCAGCCAAATATCATGTTTCTAGGGCTTTTGGTATTTCAGAAGAAGTCGTTTAAAGGTTTTAACAGATTTGACCCCTGTGACCTGGAATATAAGTCAAGGTCATTTCTTTTCGCAAACTTTGTCCGGCTTCATCCAAGGAACCTTTCAGCCAAATATCATGCTTCTAGGGCTTTTGGTATTTCAGAAGAAATCGTTTAAAGGTTTTAACAGATTTGACTCCTGTGACCTTGAATATAGGTCAAGGTCATTTCTTTTCGCAAACTTTGTCCGGCTTCATCCAAGGAAACTTTCAGCCAAATATCATGCTTCTAGGGCTTTTGGTATTTCAGAAGAAGTCGTTTAAAGGTTTTAACAGATTTGACCCCTGTGACCTTGAATATAGGTCAAGGTCATTTCTTTTCGCAAACTTTGTCCGGCTTCATCCAAGGAACCTTTCAGCCAAATATCATGCTTCTAGGGCTTTTGGTATTACAGAAGAAGTCGTTTAAAGGTTTTTAACAGATTTGACCCCTGTGACCTTGAATAAAGGTCGAGGTCATTTCTTTTTGCAAACTTTGTCCGGCTTCATCCAAGGAACCTTTCAGCCAAATATCATGCTTCTAGGGCTTTTGGTATTTCAGAAGAAGTCGTTTAAAGGTTTTAACAGATTTGACCCCTGTGACCTTGAATATAGGTCAAGGTCATTTCTTTTCGCAAACTTTGTCCGGCTTCATCCAAGGAACCTTTCAGCCATATATCATGCTTCTAGGGCTTTTGGTATTTCAGAAGAAGTCGTTTAAAGGTTTTAACAGATTTGACCCCTGTGACCTTGAATATAGGTCAAGGTCATTTCTTTTCGCAAACTTTCTCGGGCTTCATCCAAGGAACCTTTCAGCCAAATATCATGCTTCTAGGGCTTTTGGTATTTCAGAAGAAGTCGTTTAAAGGTTTTTAAAAGATTTGACCCCTGTGACATTGAATATAGGTCAAGGTCATTTCTTTTCACACACTTTTTCGGGCTTCATCCAAGGAAACTTTCAGCCAAATATCATGCTTCTAGGGCTTTTGGTATTTCAGAAGAAGTCGTTTGCAGGTTTCAACAGATTTGACTCCTGTGACCTTGAATATAGGTCAGGGTCATTTCTTTTCCCAAACTTTGTCGGGCTTCATCCAAGGAACCTTTCAGCCATATATCATGCTTCTAGGGCTTTTGGTATTTCAGAAGAAGTCATTTAAAGGTTTTAACAGATTTGACCCCTGTGACCTTGAATAAAGGTCAAGGTCATTTCTTTTCGCAAACTTTGTCGGGCTTCATCCAAGGAACCTTTCAGCCATATATCATGCTTCTAGGGCTTTTGGTATTTCAGAAGAAGTCGTTTAAAGGTTTTAACAGATTTGACCCCTGTGACCTTGAATATAGGTCAAGGTCATTTCTTTTCGCAAACTTTGTCGGGCTTCATCCAAGGAACCTTTCAGCCATATATCATGCTTTTAGGGCTTTTGGTATTTCAGAAGAAGTCGTTTAAAGGTTTTAAAAGATTTGACCCCTGTGACCTTGAATATAAGTCAAGGTCATTTCTTTTCGCAAACTTTGTCCGACTTCATCCAAGGAACCTTTCAGCCAAATATCATGCTTCTAGGGCTTTTGGTATTTCAGAAGAAGTCGTTTAAAGGTTTTAACAGATTTGACTCCTGTGACCTTGAATATAGGTCAAGGTCATTTCTTTTCGCAAACTTTGTCGGGCTTCATCCAAGGAACCTTTCAGCCATATATCATGCTTCTAGGGCTTTTGGTATTTCAGAAGAAGTCATTTAAAGGTTTTAACAGATTTGACCCCTGTGACCTTGAATAAAGGTCAAGGTCATTTCTTTTCCCAAACTTTGTCGGGCTTCATCCAAGGAACCTTTCAGCCATATATCATGCTTCTAGGGCTTTTGGTATTTCAGAAGAAGTCATTTAAAGGTTTTAACAGATTTGACCCCTGTGACCTTGAATAAAGGTCAAGGTCATTTCTTTTCGCAAACTTTGTCGGGCTTCATCCAAGGAACCTTTCAGCCATATATCATGCTTCTAGGGCTTTTGGTATTTCAGAAGAAGTCGTTTAAAGGTTTTAACAGATTTGACCCCTGTGACCTTGAATATAGGTCAAGGTCATTTCTTTTCGCAAACTTTGTCGGGCTTCATCCAAGGAACCTTTCAGCCATATATCATGCTTTTAGGGCTTTTGGTATTTCAGAAGAAGTCGTTTAAAGGTTTTAAAAGATTTGACCCCTGTGACCTTGAATATAGGTCAAGGTCATTTCTTTTCGCAAACTTTGTCCGACTTCATCCAAGGAACCTTTCAGCCAAATATCATGCTTCTAGGGCTTTTGGTATTTCAGAAGAAGTCGTTTAAAGGTTTTAACAGATTTGACTCCTGTGACCTTGAATATAGGTCAAGGTCATTTCTTTTCGCAAACTTTGTTCGGCGTCATCCAAGGAACCTTTCAGCCAAATATCATGCTTCTAGGGCTTTTGGTATTTCAGAAGAAGTCGTTTAAAGGTTTTAACAGATTTGACCCCTGTGACCTTGAATATAGGTCAAGGTCATTTCTTTTCGCAAACTTTGTCCGGCTTCATCCAAGGAACCTTTCAGACATATATCATGCTTCTAGGGCTTTTGGTATTTCAGAAGAAATCGTTTAAAGGTTTTAACAGATTTGACCCCTGTGACCTGGAATATAGGTCAAGGTCATTTCTTTTCGCAAACTTTGTCCGGCTTCATCCAAGGAACCTTTCAGCCATATATCATGCTTTTAGGGCTTTTGGTATTTCAGAAGAAGTCGTTTAAAGGTTTTAACAGATTTGACTCCTGTGACCTTGAATATAGGTCAAGGTCATTTCTTTTCGCAAACTTTGTCCGGCTTCATCCAAGGAACCTTTCAGCCAAATATCATGCTTCTAGGGCTTTTGGTATTTCAGAAGAAGTCGTTTTAAAAGATTTGACCCCTGTGACATTGAATATAGGTCAAGGTCATTTCTTTTTGCAAACTTTGTCAGGCTTCATCCAAGGAAACTTTCAGCCAAATATCATGCTTTTAGGGCTTTTGGTATTTCAGAAGAAGTCGTTTAAAGGTTTTAACAGATTTGACCCCTGTGACCTTGAATATAAGTCAAGGTCATTTCTTTTCGCAAACTTTGTCGGGCTTCATCGAAGGAACCTTTCAGCCAAATATCATGTTTCTAGGGCTTTTGGTATTTCAGAAGAAGTCGTTTAAAGGTTTTAACAGATTTGACCCCTGTGACCTGGAATATAAGTCAAGGTCATTTCTTTTCACAAACTTTGTCCGGCTTCATCCAAGGAACCTTTCAGCCAAATATCATGCTTCTAGGGCTTTTGGTATTTCAGAAGAAATCGTTTAAAGGTTTTAACAGATTTGACTCCTGTGACCTTGAATATAGGTCAAGGTCATTTCTTTTCGCAAACTTTGTCCGGCTTCATCCAAGGAAACTTTCAGCCAAATATCATGCTTCTAGGGCTTTTGGTATTTCAGAAGAAGTCGTTTAAAGGTTTTAACAGATTTGACCCCTGTGACCTTGAATATAGGTCAAGGTCATTTCTTTTCGCAAACTTTGTCCGGCTTCATCCAAGGAACCTTTCAGCCAAATATCATGCTTCTAGGGCTTTTGGTATTACAGAAGAAGTCGTTTAAAGGTTTTTAACAGATTTGACCCCTGTGACCTTGAATAAAGGTCGAGGTCATTTCTTTTTGCAAACTTTGTCCGGCTTCATCCAAGGAACCTTTCAGCCAAATATCATGCTTCTAGGGCTTTTGGTATTTCAGAAGAAGTCGTTTAAAGGTTTTAACAGATTTGACCCCTGTGACCTTGAATATAGGTCAAGGTCATTTCTTTTCGCAAACTTTGTCGGGCTTCATCCAAGGAACCTTTCAGCCATATATCATGCTTCTAGGGCTTTTGGTATTTCAGAAGAAGTCGTTTAAAGGTTTTAACAGATTTGACCCCTGTGACCTTGAATATAGGTCAAGGTCATTTCTTTTCGCAAACTTTCTCGGCTTCATCCAAGGAACCTTTCAGCCAAATATCATGCTTCTAGGGCTTTTGGTATTTCAGAAGAAGTCGTTTAAAGGTTTTTAAAAGATTTGACCCCTGTGACATTGAATATAGGTCAAGGTCATTTCTTTTCACACACTTTTTCGGGCTTCATCCAAGGAAACTTTCAGCCAAATATCATGCTTCTAGGGCTTTTGGTATTTCAGAAGAAGTCGTTTGCAGGTTTCAACAGATTTGACTCCTGTGACCTTGAATATAGGTCAGGGTCATTTCTTTTCCCAAACTTTGTCGGGCTTCATCCAAGGAACCTTTCAGCCATATATCATGCTTCTAGGGCTTTTGGTATTTCAGAAGAAGTCATTTAAAGGTTTTAACAGATTTGACCCCTGTGACCTTGAATAAAGGTCAAGGTCATTTCTTTTCGCAAACTTTGTCGGGCTTCATCCAAGGAACCTTTCAGCCATATATCATGCTTCTAGGGCTTTTGGTATTTCAGAAGAAGTCGTTTAAAGGTTTTAACAGATTTGACCCCTGTGACCTTGAATATAGGTCAAGGTCATTTCTTTTCGCAAACTTTGTCGGGCTTCATCCAAGGAACCTTTCAGCCATATATCATGCTTTTAGGGCTTTTGGTATTTCAGAAGAAGTCGTTTAAAGGTTTTAAAAGATTTGACCCCTGTGACCTTGAATATAAGTCAAGGTCATTTCTTTTCGCAAACTTTGTCCGACTTCATCCAAGGAACCTTTCAGCCAAATATCATGCTTCTAGGGCTTTTGGTATTTCAGAAGAAGTCGTTTAAAGGTTTTAACAGATTTGACTCCTGTGACCTTGAATATAGGTCAAGGTCATTTCTTTTCGCAAACTTTGTTCGGCGTCATCCAAGGAACCTTTCAGCCAAATATCATGCTTCTAGGGCTTTTGGTATTTCAGAAGAAGTCGTTTAAAGGTTTTAACAGATTTGACCCCTGTGACCTTGAATATAGGTCAAGGTCATTTCTTTTCGCAAACTTTGTCCGGCTTCATCCAAGGAAACTTTCAGCCAAATATCATGCTTCTAGGGCTTTTGGTATTTCAGAAGAAGTCGTTTAAAGGTTTTAACAGATTTGACCCCTGTGACCTTGAATATAGGTCAAGGTCATTTCTTTTCGCAAACTTTGTCCGGCTTCATCGAAGGAACCTTTCAGCCAAATATCATGTTTCTAGGGCTTTTGGTATTTCAGAAGAAGTCGTTTAAAGGTTTTAACAGATTTGACCCCTGTGACCTGGAATATAAGTCAAGGTCATTTCTTTTCGCAAACTTTGTCCGGCTTCATCCAAGGAACCTTTCAGCCAAATATCATGCTTCTAGGGCTTTTGGTATTTCAGAAGAAATCGTTTAAAGGTTTTAACAGATTTGACTCCTGTGACCTTGAATATAGGTCAAGGTCATTTCTTTTCGCAAACTTTGTCCGGCTTCATCCAAGGAAACTTTCAGCCAAATATCATGCTTCTAGGGCTTTTGGTATTTCAGAAGAAGTCGTTTAAAGGTTTTAACAGATTTGACCCCTGTGACCTTGAATATAGGTCAAGGTCATTTCTTTTCGCAAACTTTGTCAGGCTTCATCCAAGGAACCTTTCAGCCAAATATCATGCTTCAAGGGCTTTTGGTATTACAGAAGAAGTCGTTTAAAGGTTTTAACAGATTTGACCCCTGTGACCTTGAATAAAGGTCAAGGTCATTTCTTTTTGCAAACTTTGTCCGGCTTCATCCAAGGAACCTTTCAGCCAAATATCATGCTTCTAGGGCTTTTGGTATTTCAGAAGAAGTCGTTTAAAGGTTTTAACAGATTTGACCCCTGTGACCTTGAATATAGGTCAAGGTCATTTCTTTTCGCAAACTTTGTCGGGCTTCATCCAAGGAACCTTTCAGCCATATATCATGCTTCTAGGGCTTTTGGTATTTCAGAAGAAGTCGTTTAAAGGTTTTAACAGATTTGACCCCTGTGACCTTGAATATAGGTCAAGGTCATTTCTTTTCGCAAACTTTCTCAGGCTTCATCCAAGGAACCTTTCAGCCAAATATCATGCTTCTAGGGCTTTTGGTATTTCAGAAGAAGTCGTTTAAAGGTTTTTAAAAGATTTGACCCCTGTGACATTGAATATAGGTCAAGGTCATTTCTTTTCACACACTTTTTCGGGCTTCATCCAAGGAAACTTTCAGCCAAATATCATGCTTCTAGGGCTTTTGGTATTTCAGAAGAAGTCGTTTGCAGGTTTCAACAGATTTGACTCCTGTGACCTTGAATATAGGTCAGGGTCATTTCTTTTCCCAAACTTTGTCGGGCTTCATCCAAGGAACCTTTCAGCCATATATCATGCTTCTAGGGCTTTTGGTATTTCAGAAGAAGTCATTTAAAGGTTTTAACAGATTTGACCCCTGTGACCTTGAATATAGGTCAAGGTCATTTCTTTTCGCAAACTTTGTCGGGCTTCATCCAAGGAACCTTTCAGCCATATATCATGCTTCTAGGGCTTTTGGTATTTCAGAAGAAGTCGTTTAAAGGTTTTAACAGATTTGACCCCTGTGACCTTGAATATAGGTCAAGGTCATTTCTTTTCGCAAACTTTGTCGGGCTTCATCCAAGGAACCTTTCAGCCATATATCATGCTTCTAGGGCTTTTGGTATTTCAGAAGAAGTCGTTTAAAGGTTTTAAAAGATTTGACCCCTGTGACCTTGAATATAAGTCAAGGTCATTTCTTTTCGCAAACTTTGTCCGGCTTCATCCAAGGAACCTTTCAGCCAAATATCATGCTTCTAGGGCTTTTGGTATTTCAGAAGAAGTCGTTTAAAGGTTTTAACAGATTTGACTCCTGTGACCTTGAATATAGGTCAAGGTCATTTCTTTTCGCAAACTTTGTTCGGCGTCATCCAAGGAACCTTTCAGCCAAATATCATGCTTCTAGGGCTTTTGGTATTTCAGAAGAAGTCGTTTAAAGGTTTTAACAGATTTGACCCCTGTGACCTTGAATATAGGTCAAGGTCATTTCTTTTCGCAAACTTTGTCGGGCTTCATCCAAGGAACCTTTCAGCCAAATATCATGCTTCTAGGGCTTTTGGTATTTCAGAAGAAGTCGTTTAAAGGTTTTAACAGATTTGACCCCTGTGACCTTGAATAAAGGTCAAGGTCATTTCTTTTCGCAAACTTTGTCCGGCTTCATCCAAGGAACCTTTCAGCCAAATATCATGCTTCTAGGGCTTTTGGTATTTCAGAAGAAGTCGTTTAAAGGTTTTAACAGATTTGACTCCTGTGACCTTGAATATAGGTCAGGGTCATTTCTTTTCGCAAACTTTGTCGGGCTTCATCCAAGGAACCTTTCAGCCATATATCATGCTTCTAGGGCTTTTGGTATTTCAGAAGAAGTCGTTTAAAGGTTTTAACAGATTTGGCCCCTGTGACCTTGAATATAGGTCAAGGTCATTTCTTTTCGCAAACTTTATTTGGCTTCATCTAAGGAAGCTACTGGTCAAATATGAAGTCTCTATGCCTGACGGTATTTTAGAAGAAGTTGTTTGAAGGTTTCGACATTTTTGACCCCTGTGACCTTGAAATTAGGTCAAAGTGATTTTTTTTCACAAACTTTGTTCAGCTCCTTCCAAGAAATCTACCAGCCAAATTTCATGTCACTGGGCCTTTCAGTATTTTAGAAGAAGTCGTTTAAAGGAAAAAGTTGACGGACACAGGACGACGGACGCTGCACCATCACATAAGCTCACTTGGCCCTTCGGGCCAGGTGAGCTAATAATGAGGTTTTCGTGTGATGCAGTTGATATCAGACTTGCCATTCACCAAGGCGGCCAGGGTTCAACTCCCTGGTTAGACATGAAAATGTATTGTAAACCAAATTATTTTCGTGTGTGATTAATTTTCGCTTATTTCGCAGGTGATTACAATTCGCGAAAATTATTTGCCGCGATTAGTTTCCAACAGTGGCATGCTAACTGTAGGAGAACTTTACTATACTGTACATAGGATTTACGTCTGTATTTATCGCGAAATTAAATTACTGTGAAAAAGTCGTTTCGTATGAAAACGCCAAAGTAAGTCGCCGCGAACATAAGTTGGTTTACAGTATGGAGTCATCTGCCCAATACATAAATGTTCTCCTCCCATGTTTAGACACCATCCCCAAGAGTGACATTAACTTAATTAAAATATCAGCACAGTGTTAGAACAATCAGTATGCAAAGGAGGTGTCATGTTTTTAGTCACGTCTATGTCCATGTCACGTCGGACTGGTTCTGCCACATTCCAAAGGCATACCCTTTAACCCTCCCTCATTACGAGGGAGACTCCCTCATTTTGATCAAAATTTACCAATCTCCTTCGAAATCTCCCTCATTTAAATTCAAATTCACACAAACTCAAAATCTTCACCCAGTGGCCAAATGATATCCTAGTTATTAGTAGTTAATGTGGGGTGAGTGTAATGTCCATAACAGGTTTGGGATCAAATGAATACTTTTTGAAGTTATTTTGATACATAAAATGGGAAAGACAATTGAGCAATGCAGTTTCAGTCGCATTTTTACGCACTTTCTCCTTCATTGGAAATGTGGAATGAGGGAGATCTCCCTCAATGGAAGTTTCATAAATTAACACCTAATACTTTTATTTACATTTTTGTTAACCAACATACAGTTGATGCAGACATATACATATAGATATAGTATTAGTCAAAGCATGTTTTAACGTCAGGGTAAATCCAGACAGAAGAACAGGCACCAGTTGACAGTGGAGTAGTGAAAGGTTACAATTATGATGGCATAAGAGCATGATGATGTCACAATGTCCCCATGTATGTTTTTGAGAAATATTAACATTTCCACTGCACAGAGACTATGACCAATGGATGTTATTTTCTTGGATATTTTTATTTATCTATTTATTTATTATCCTTATGAGATTTTGTCTCTCGACAGATGACTCATAAAACTGTTAGACTG
The DNA here is from genome assembly GCA_947623455.1 of Mimachlamys varia. Lineage (NCBI taxonomy): Eukaryota > Metazoa > Mollusca > Bivalvia > Pectinida > Pectinidae > Mimachlamys > Mimachlamys varia. The sequence continues at coordinate 48,280,740 of OX392527.1, forward strand.
ACGACAGACACTATGCCACGGCATAAGCTCACTTGTCCTTCGAATTGCTGAGCTGGATACATAGTTACCTGTTATGATGTATTGTGAGTCGCCACTAAATGCACAGTCCCACACCCATCTCTGAGTATTGTCCCTGAGTTCCGTCATCAAGGTACGGTCTGCCGTCCGCCAGATCTTTGCAGTGTGGTCGGCAGATGTGGTAGCAAGCAACCTACAGGACAAAACTCATTTACTTCAAAACACAGTTTGTATTTCATCTTTCCATTGTCACAGACTTAAGTTGTGTGTACAGTAAAACCTTAATAAAATACCCAATCTGATTAAAATTATATCTTGATCTCCACGCGGTTCCATAAACTTCTCTCTGCTGCGTCAATATCTGGGGATATCCCATAGATGGACCAAGAGGAACCTACATATGAAATATGAGAATGATCCATCCAGCACTTTTGAAGAAATAGTGGTTACAAGAATTGTTAAAGGATGGGCAGACCATGAACACATGGTAATTTGAACAGCCCACCATTATCAGATTGTGGGACAAAAAAGAGGGATTAGTAGGGAATACTTCCCAAAATAACTTACGTAGAATCTGGGCTGAACAAACATTTGAGAGCGTATCGACTGTGTGCTTCAAACTTGGTTTTTGGATGGAGTTTGGTGGGATCTGTTCCTCGCCCTCCTGTCAGTGTCCAAATGTAACAGCAGGACTGTAAAAGGTAAAAAACATGGTATTTGTTGTATTAAGCTAATTTCTGCTATTGTTTTCAGAAGAATAAAGCCCTTTCATAATGCTTTTTTCTTTGCAAATGGTATACGTATATTCTTACTAAATAATATCTTGTACACTTCAAGAAGGGTTCGTGTGTTTTGTTTCGGCTTCATTGATGACACCAATCGTGTAAATCTAGGTCCCATCCAAGAAAATGTCGTTTCCTCAAAGTGAGAACCGAGGTAATTTTTTTTACACATAACAACAAGGCATACTGATGATAATTTTCAGAATCTGCTAATATTTCATATTAAATCTTTAAAACTGATTCGTGTATCACAATTTAAATCATCAAACAGCCTAAATTTGAAACTTGGACTGGATCAAGCATTGAAAATATATTTTGATATTAGATAATATATGATCTTGCTCTTGATCCAGATCTGCTTACTAAAACACTTTTCAGTGTGTTTTTGACAAATTAAAGTACCCCCCCCCCTCCCCATAAAATATAATGAACCTCATGCTAAAATAGCATTCTTTCTTGAAGACAGCTGACATTTATTAAATGTTTTCGTCATGGCAATAAAACTAGCCCAGATTTACAACAAAACTTTTTTACTGTAAGATGCATTTGTTTAGATTTTCTTTATAAAATTATACATTTTTTTTTTAAAGAAACCAGTCTCACCTTGTTATTGACAGCGGCCATCATGGTTCCCATCGGGTCGATACTGATAGACTGGATAGAAGCGTCTGGTTCTGGTATCTATAATAATAAGTAGCCAGGATACGTATTGTTAGTAACCCAAGTTCAATAATTATTGTAACAGGAGAAAGAGAAAATGCAGCGGCCAAAGAGGGGATCAAGCCTACCACCTTCCAAACTATAGACCAACACTCTACTACTGAGCTACATGGTCCTCTTTGATCAAGCCAGTCCAGTTCTGCTTCATTCTATGTTCCTTTATTCCAAGTCTTTGTCCCAGAAAACACAACTATTTACAACACAAGTTTGGTTATCCCCTTGCTAGGCATACTTTCAATGTTTTTAATTTAACAAGGGTCGACAAGCTCGTTAATTTTGCAACAGGAGAAAGAGAAAATGTAGTGGTCAGTCCAGTTCCGCTGGACCGCTACACAATTATATCAGTGCTAACTGCTTCAGTAAAATTATCGCTGGATGTCGAAGACTTTAACAAGAAGACACCTGCTGTTACCCATTGAATGAAGTACAGTATATCTTGTCTAATCCAGCCCCTGTGTAATCTGAATGCCTGTCTATTCCAGCCTTGCCATTTGGTCCCGGCCTTTCCGTTTTAACTTACATTCAAAAAAAGTATGTGTAGATCATGTCTCTACAATCTACCTGCACCTGCATAAAGCCACCACAATTTTGGTCCCAGTGACATCCAGTTTAGTCAGGTTACACAATATAAATAAACTGCCATGGGAACCCTCTTTAGAATCTGGGATTTGCTTTCATAACTCCCTATTGTAGGTATGCAAGAGGTGATCTGTCTCTTTATTGCCAAAAATTTGGAGTCTTTAAAAATTTTTTTCTCGAGTGCTTTGCTTGGTGGTATCTCATTTTTGGTCTTGTATATAAATATGCATTCCAGCAGTAAGGGAATGGATTCTGTTCAATTGCTGAGATATACGAATGACCTTAAAAAAAAGGTAGCTGTTCTCTGCTGAACAATCAGCACTTTGAATAGTTATGAGAACTTGCTGAGTTGTTATCATTTTTTATGGACCATGTGGAATACTGAGCTTAGTGCTGATCTTTTTAAATTTGGTTTGTTTTGTTTTATGTTCTATTAACAGCCAGGGTCATTTAAGGTTGTGCCAGGTTTTGGAGGTGGAGGAAAGCCGGAGTACCCGGAGAAAGCCCATCGACCTATGGTCAGTACCTGGAAACTGCCTCATGTGGGTTTCAAACTCGCAAACCAGAGGTGGAGGGTTAGTGGTAGAAAGTCGGGACACCTTAACCACCACAGCTCCCTAATCTTTTTAAAATCACCCCAGGACAAATCTGTTGACACTTAACTTGACTGACTACTTACTATTAGAGCACTTGCTTTTCACCAAGGCGGCCAGGATTTGATTACCCGACCAGATGTGAAAATGTATGGGGTCACCTACCCGACCATATGGATTTTCTTCAAATACTCCGGTTTCCTCCCACAATAAGACCCCAGACGTGCTACCATCCAGTTATTAATTATTATAAGTTGTTTCATAATTATTGTAAAATTAATTTTATTTTTACTTACTAGCTGTTCGTTGTTATTTGTCTTAAGATCCCATATATGGATGGATCCGCTCTGGTCTCCGATGAACAGTTCTCCCTTAAAAAGAACACAAAATAAAAAAAATGTAGTTAGGCCTGTGATTGTCAATTAATCAGCGCATTAGTGAATAGTACTACAACTAGGTATATAGGTAGTCTAATAACTCCATAATTTATTTTACCTGCAATGGTACCCTTAATTCAACTTTTCAAACGATACTTTACTTCCTGTTGTCAGAGTATCATACTTAAAGTTGATTCATTTAGTGTAATGAGAGCCATTCTCAAAGATAAAATCCCACTCCACCATGAGAAGTTTCTTCTAATACGCACAGCCCCTACTGCCTTTTTGTAATAGCACTAACACAAACCTCACAAAAAGATGACACCTAAAGTAAAGTCTTATAGAAGTCAGTGAAACAAAAACATACTTTATTTCATGAAACAGATGTAGTAGCCCTTAAGAAACAGTCAATGATGAAATATTTTTTTATAAGTCACTTTTGTAAATAAAATAATGGCTTTTTATTTACTGAACACATCACTATATTCTGTCAATGTGTACATCAGTATCGACCTATGGTGATTTAAGGTTATCTCCCCTTGCTGATGATAAATTCTCTGTTGGTTCTGATAATCTGTCTTGTATTTACCTGATTACGATCAATTCTCTGTTGGTTCTGATAATCTGTCTTGTATTTACCTGATTACGATTATCTCCCCTTGCTGGTGATTTATGATTATCTCCCCTTGCTGATGACTTATGATTATCTCCATTTGCTGATGATCAATTCTCTATTGGTTTTGATAATCTGTCTTGTATTAACCTTATTAAGATTATCTCCCCTTGCCGATGATCAATTCGTTTTGATCATTTGTCCTTACCTGATTCGGGTGGAGACAAACACAGTTGATTGGAGCGTTCACTTGGAATAGTCTTTGACACTGTTGATTTCTTGACCTGAATAGGATATAACATTTTCATTGGATTCTTCAAGAAATCATATGCTTCAAAAGGATGTGGGATGAATCATAAGAAATCCTATATTTGGTTTTTTTTTTAAACAGAAACGAAAAACTAGCAAGGGCTTATACATTTTTTTTGTATTGAAAGCAATAACATTACCAGTTTAGAAGGCAACTCCTTACACTGGTTTATCAGGGACACTGAGTGACAAAGTATCAATGGTTTCCCAGGATATTAAATGAAATGTATCAATGCTTTACATAAAGTCTGTTTTATCCGATGTATGTTTTACCTGAAGTCTAATGAATAATGTTTTAACTGAAGTCTACTGTTTTACATGAGGATTAATGTTTTACCTAGGTCTATTGTTTTACCTGAGGTTTGATGTTTTAACTAAGGTCTAATGTTTAACCAAAAGACTAATGTTTTACCCATGGTCTATTGTTTTACCTGAGATTTTATGTTTTACCTGAGGTTTTTTGTTTTACCGGGGGTCAAATGTTTTACCTCAAGACTAATGTTTTATCCAAGGTCCATTGTTTTACCTGAGGTTTTATGTTTTACCTGGGGACTAATGTTTTACCTGGGGTCTATTTTTTTACCTGGGGTCAAATGTTTTACCTGGGGACTAATGTTTTACCTGAAGACTAATATTTTACCTGAGGTCCCAGATGCGGACGTTATTATCCTCCCCACCGGTGTACATCCATTTGCCCTCCTCTTGGAATCCAACACCTGTGATGTTTTTGGAAATACCTTCATAATTGATGACAGGATTGGGATTATTGGAGTTCAGATCATACATACGTATGTGCTGGTATCCTGTAATGCAAAAGAAAACATTATTTCACTAAAATAAACCTACTTTGTATACATATAGGCCTATTCACAGGACAACTTTGATGATAGCAATAACATAATGAAATAGAAGTACATATGCTGATACACACAGTTTTTCATTTATTTCAAAATCATGAAAAGTTACAATTGGTGAATTCACACATTTTTTTTCATTTACATAGGTAACTTTTCAACAATCGTTTATTTACCTGCTGCAGCTATCAGTTGTTTATCTGGTGTTATTTCCAATGCATTGACCTGCTGCAAACTGTTAAAGCTTATAATTTTGAAAACAATTTTTTTTCTAACACAGGAATAATTGTTCGAATTCATACAGTCAGTTAACTTTGTTTTAGATCATCCAAAACATTACATGTCTGGATAATGATCTTCATAATGCGATGTTATCTAATCACATTCATAGTGTAATGTTCAGCTAATTAAGGTACAAGTATATGAAGGAAAATACTGCCTTAAATTCTTAATGTAATGGCAAAGCTAATTTTCCCAGTTGTATGGCATAACATACAGTTTCTGTAGGGACCCGCTCACTAGTCAAGCAATGACAAGAGTGGTTGCAGATGGATGGGTAACAGACTGCATGTTATATTTGGTGTCAGGGTCGTAGTGACTCTATATATGATTATGACAGGCCATTTTCCAGTAGTTTGGGAAGATGCATTGATACACAGAGAAGGACCTACAGATTCCCCAGGCCAAGTCTGGGGACGGGACTTCTTGGAGGGGAGAATAGTGTAATATTGAGCTAAGGTACATGGTAAATGAAATACCGACTTTTGCAGTGAGCTGTATTAGTTGGGAACCCAATTACGGTGCGACGGACATGGGTAATGACAACATTGTATATGCCCCCCCCCCCCATTTCATGCATGGTGAAGGCATAAAAATCATCTCATCACTTAGAGCTACCCTATCATACCTCAATTCAAATGACATCCTCCCTGAAACTTAAAAGTCAAAAGAGTGCAAAGTTCATGCAATCTCATTCATTTTGTATAGTCCAATGATTAAAGCCCCATTCAATGTCATTGCACTTTGGTGTATGCATGATGTAATGCGTCTTAATCGTCATAATAACACGTTTTAACTATAAAATTAAGTTTGCAAATTCCGTTACAACACAGCAGTACACTGACTCTTAAAACAAAATATGACTGGTCAACTTGACAAGTAATAATTTATCAACACTTAGAAGGATACAGAGTCTGGATGCTGTACAGTTCGGTAGCAAATTCCACTGTGGGCCTGCCAGAACCTAATCGTGTGGTCATATCCGGCAGTGGCCAAAATCACAGGATCAGTGTTACCATTAGACCCACTCATAGCTCTAAGTTGTTGTTTTTTTTCAGGCTACATCGTTTACCAAAGTGAAATCCATCAGTACACCTGGCGGAAGTAAATAATAAAATCCCCGCAATGAATATGTCGGGATCAGTGATTGGTTTATATTGAAGATGAACATGTGTGTCTGTGTTTTGATTGGATAATAATAATGCTCACATTCTGTACCTAAGAAACTCACGTGGGTTAGGACGAAAAGGCTATATCCCATCCACCACAGACATCATCGATATAATATCCACTACAGGGCAGTAGGAGGGACAAAATGGCGACACGAAAGGCGGGGTTTAGGGCGGAGTTAGGCCATGAATGACCTCATCGTAAATATATCAGTGAATTCAGTTTTTACCACGAATACAGATCTAGACCTCATCGTCAATACACGTGTATATCAGTGACTTCAGTTTTTATCAGGAATACACATGACAACAACGCGTTAACGTCAATATGTCAGTGAATCCATTTTTACAACGAATACACGTACACATGACCATTAGACTACATTTAAATTCACGATCATGAACATTGATATCGACCATTAAAATGACAAAAAATAATGTATAAATTTATAAAATTATATTTTGACGTTAAATTGAAACACAATGTATTAGAAATCTTTGTTTTTAACAAAGCTATTCATTGACTCTGGAGAGGGATATAGAATCTATATACAAAGTGAACCAACAAAATATGAATAAAAGAAAGATTTACATGGAGACCTTTAAAAAAAAGTACCTAGCTCTACCCACATACCTACACTAGTGTGAGTATATATACAGGGTCCGTATTCAAAAAACCGTTCTCATGCTAAAGCATGGTGTTTGTGCTTAAGCCAGCTGTCCTGAAACTCGACTCTAATATGTCAACGATCAAAACGTCAATTGTAAATGTTGAAATTAGTATGTTGCTTCATTGATCTTCATTTCCCCAAATACGTTGACAAAATATGAGTTTTTAAATTAACTATAGCCAGAACAAGAAATCAGTGTTGAAAACAAAATCCATGATTAAGCATGAGAACGGTTTCATGAATACGGGCCCAGGTGTTCCGGAAGAGTAAGCATAATCTGCTTTATCCACGACACCCGCAATGAACGTAACATCCTCAAAGTCAGAATCTAGTCATCATTCTCAATCGCAACAAGCAAGCACACTAATGAGCATATTCAACAACGTCCACCATATCTTGCAAGGATGCAAAATATTTCTCGATGAGACCAATATGGCGACAAAACAATTTGCTCATAGTCTCACAAACCTGCATCATCTATCGCGAACATTTCTATATTTAGAGCAAGCACTAGAATAACAAATTAACTGCGACATGTAAACCCCAGAGGCTGAATCAGCAGGGATCAATATTACTATCAAGAAAGGGAAAGTTCACAATAGGAAAATCGATAAGCTGTCCATGTTGGTCATAGTTAATTTAAGGTCAAGGATAGCAGCAGATGTAGCCAGAGTTTCCTCTCGTAAACTAGATATTAATGATGGGACGATGATCGGATATAATCGATTAATCAGTAATTGACACTCTTCCGATGCCGACACCGACATAGTGATCCCTATATGTTGCCTTTTCATGCGACACAAAAAAGGATGTTACCTGACTGACTGGTTTGTTGTAGTATGGGCCTATCAGTTTTGTTGCATTACGTTATAGGCCTACGCTTGTGGAGTCGAGATCCAAACCAATTGTGATATCAGGGACGTATATGTGAGACTCACATACGTCCCTGGCGATATGAACAGGAATTTTAAGATGAAACAATAAATTTCGGGACTATCGTGTCCAGAATATAAGTTTCCGGATTTTGTTACAAAACTAACGTACGTCAAGGGCGGAACCGGGACTTTTTCGAGGTAATGTCACTATTCCAGATTTTCAGACTTTTTGCAACAAACATGCTATTGTCTGAACCTCATGTCATGTTGCTCAAGTTAAATAAGACAGTAGATACCACAGGGGCCTGATACTTTGTTACAACGGTATTGGCACTAACTGTTACATATTAAAGCTGACAATGCAACTTAAAAGCTTTTAATTAATTTTTTTTTTAATTATATTTTTTTTTCTGGTTTTAAAAATCTTCCCTATCTGTTCCAACCATCGTTTCTAATGAAGTGCCGCCATTTCTGTTTTGCCATTGCTTGGTAACAAGTAAGTTAGTTAGTTAGTTACGAGTTTTACGCCGATGCAGACACCGAATTACATATATTATATGGACCCCGATGGGTACAAAGGGCATGATCTGAAAACCCGGTTTGACGCCGGACGAAACACCGATGTAATTCGGTGTGTGTATCGGCGTTAAACTCGTAAGCAAGCAAGAAAAACACGGTTTTCAAAGTACTCCTGATCATGCTAAACCAATGGACAACGTCCATGAGTAATAAGTAAGCAATATTATTCAGAGGAAACTTTCCATCGCTAATAAGGCGATGGAATATTCAATAACACAAACTCGTCGATGTTTCCACTTCGCCTCATCTCTTCAATTACATGTGGAAGTAATAATACAAGTTCTTTGTATTCCCATTCACTATCAAAGTCTGTTGCGGTGCATTCATCGTTTTCTTCTTTGCTGGTATATGCGAGGCAGTCTTTTAAAATAGCGTGTTCCATTTAGCGGAACGTCTAGTTCGTTCCGGAACAACCGGAACGTTCCGCTAAATGGAACACGATATACGTCAGTAACATGGTCCGAGAATTTAATTTTTTTTAGTGGACTATCTTTCGGAATGGTATCAGATTTTGAAATATCTTTTCGTTTTCTTGATTAATGGTAAGTGTACGTCCTTGCTCTCTACACAGAGCGGGACTGATTTTGAAGTTCAGTGTTGTTGATTTGTTATTGTCCATACATATGTATTGTAATTCTTTGTAGCTATGGTTTTCAACAAGGTGGGAAATGGCATCATTGAAGTTGTCAAAGCCTTTCTTGCAGTAAAGGGCACCTGTAAGAGGTCATACCTGAAACAAACAAATTTATAATCAGACTTTAGTAAACGCGTTATGCACATATTCAATTCGCCGTACACTGCTTTGAGATTATCTCGACATATTTCTCAATATTTACAACGAGTTTACAGATGAGATGAATGTGTGTAGTGCAGATACACCTTATTTGATTAAAGACAGGGAAGGTTATTGGATAAAATTACTTAACATGTCAGTTAGACTCGATGAAGTTATTCATTGTGAATTTTTGCCGGTACATGCACGCGACATGTTTGCAAGTCTAGAAGAAATATTAACCTTTATCTGAATGGTGTCTGTGGTTTAAATCTTTCGGCGGCTTGTCGGCCAGTTTAACATATTCATTGCGGTTGACGTCACCCCGCGTGCTGATCTTTTGCTATCATTGGATGCCTAAATGTAAAGGAAGACCGCCATCCAATGACAGCGTACGGCCACCGCGTGCAGTGACGTCAAAACGCAATGAATATATATATATGTTAAAATGGCCGGCAGGCCGCCGAAAACTTTGAGACACGGACATTTTGCGTGATTATGGAGGAAATGGATATTATTTCTGCGGAAGGAGGATACATTTGACTTGCACTTGGGAGGTTTATAAAATAAAAATTATCCATCTTTCCAAAGGTACCAAGCGTTTTTCGTACCTTAACTAGAAATGGGATTTTTTGATGCAAGAAAGGTAGGTGGGGTCGAGTTTTCGATCTAGAAAGCTTTCCACCCTTTAGCTTTTATGACCATTGAGGGGGCATTTTTATCGGAAATTGATCTTAACCCCCCCCCCCCCCAAATGTGTAAAATTACTCTAAACACCCCATTTTAGGTCCAAAACTAGCTGTAACAAATTCTCAGGTCCCTGTGGTGTAAAACACGACACACCCGGGTGTGTAGTCAACAATGTGAAATTATATATTTGAACCATGGAAATAATTGGAATTATTACTGGTAGGATATTTAAAAGGTAGCCATGTGTTGGTTTTGACTTGCAACATATACATATATATATACCTTGTAGTTGTGTTGTGTTATTTTGTTTTAAGTTTCATAGAGATATGGTGTTTTAATTACAATTTCTTTTACATACATTATATATCTTTTCAATATCCATATTTCGTAAAAAAGCACGAAACGAGCCGTACGTAACGTAACTTGTACAGACTATCTGTATCTGTAAAAGAAGTGCTACAGCGAGAGGGCAGTGTCGGAATGAAACCGGTTTTGTAACTATTGTTGTTTTTATACCAAAGGGTGCCTTTACACGTTTCCAAGCAAGGGTAAACAAAAAATGTCTGCCACTTTCTTGGTTACGAAAGCAGGAAGACACATAGTCAATTAAGGAACATCTCGGAAGTATTCTGAGTAATCACATTCTGAATATTTGTTTTCAAATCTTAATTGAAAGCTTTTAACTTGCACAGGGACCTAATAATGTGTTACAATTGTATTGCCACTAACTGGTACAACTTGGGATCACAGGGACCTGCGAATTTGTTACAACTGTATTTATTGATACATATTAAGATCACAGGGACCTGAGGCTTTGTTACAACTTGGATCACAGGGACCTACGCATTTGTTACAGCTGTATTAACTGTTACATATTAAGATCACAGGGGCCTGATACTTTGTTACAACTGTATTGGCACTGACTGTTACATACTGGGATCACAGGGACCTGAGAATGTGTTACAACTGTATTGTCACTAACTTACATATTAAGATCACAGGGACCCGATACTTTGTTACAACTGTATTGTTACTAACTTACATATTGGATTCACAGGGACCTGATAATTTGTAACAACTGTATTGCCACTTACTTACATATTAAGATCACAGGAACCCGAGACTTTGTTACAACTGTATTGTTACTAACTTATATATTGGGATCACAGGGACCTGATAATTTGTTACATCTGTATTGTTACTAACTTACATATTAAGATCACAGGGACCTGGTGATTTGTTACAACTGTATTGTTACTAACTTACATATTGGGATCACAAGGACCTGATAATTTGTTACAACTGTATTGTCACTAACTTACATATTGGGATCACAGGGACCTGATAATTTGTTACAACTGTATTGTCACTAACTTACATATTGGGATCACAAGGACCTGATAATTTGTTACAACTGTATTGTCACTAACTTACATATTGGGATCACAAGGACCTGATAATTTGTTACAACTGTATTGTTACTAACTTACATATTAAGATCACAGGGACCTGATAATTTGTTACAACTGTATTGTCACTAACTTACATATTGGGATCACAAGGACCTGATAATTTGTTACAACTGTATTGTCACTAACTTACATATTGGGATCACAATGACCTGATAATTTGTTACAACTGTATTGTCACTAACTTACATATTGGGATCACAGGGACCTGATAATTTGTTACAACTGTATTGTCACTAACTTACATATTAAGATCACAGGGACCTGCGAATTTGTTACAGCTGTATTAACTGTTACATATTAAGATCACAGGGGCCTGATACTTTGTTACAACTGTATTGGCACCGACTGCTACATATTGCGATCACAAGGACCTGCGCATTTGTTACAAAGGTATTGACACTAACTGTTACATATTAAGATCACAGGGACCTGCAAATTTGTTACAACTGTGTTGCAACTAACTTTCATATTAAGATCACAGGGACCTGCGAATTTGTTACAACTGTATAAACTGTTACATATTAAGATCACAGGAACCCAAGACTTTGTTATAACTGTATTGCCACTAACTTACATATTGGGATCACAGGGACCTGCGAATTTGCTACAACTGTATTGGCACTTACTGTTACATGTATGGATTTCAAGTATACAGTAATAAAGGCTTTTAAAGCAGCTTTATTTTACACTTTGGGGGGATTTAAATAAATTTTCGATTATTCGCTTTACCTCAAAAATTTCTATTTTACACTACAAACCTTGGTTTAGGTAAAATATATATCTAACATATTCTCTTGCAGGCCCCTGTGGTAGACACAACTTTAATTAGGTCTTTCAGTGTTCTCTTTAATCTTTTATTTTATTTTAATTTTGGTTTTCACAATATGTTTGATAATTCTAAAATGCAAATAAATCTCATTGCTAACAAGAAATGGTAATATTATGCATATCAGAACTTCAATCTGTTTGACCGGCCATTCTTGATTGTCAATAAGCAGAGTTATTTCCCTTAGCTAAGGATGTATTCCCATAATAATTGGTAGAATTGAAAAAAGGAACATATCAATTTTGTCAACAAACAGAAAAACTGATAGACTCATTGTTATATAAATCCAAAAGTGGCTGTAAATTAAAGTTAAAGGGTGAAAATGAAGATTATCTCCCTTTCCTATATGTATAAGATTTTTTTTTTCAGTTCTACCAATTAATGATCAAACTATACATTCTGCAGATCGTCTTTCATTTCAGATAGAAACTGTAAACATACCAGTACTTTATGTACATGATACATACTGAAGTACATACATTCCAGAACCAAACGGTAGAACCAGAATATACAGTTTTAGATCAGACAGAGTCCGGTTCCGAAAAGTTATGTGTAACAAAATTCATAAAATTCATTATCATGTCTTTTATATTTAAGTACATGTTTACAGTTCCTTGCTGTTTAGTTAATTCTTCACATCACAGCCACAAGGCAAATAAATAAAGCTTCTCAAATTTATTTTGGAGCAAAAGAGAACAACAAAGACTAGGGATAACGCTGGACATACATTATTACATTTTAATGACTGAGGTATACAAATATGAACAGCGAAAGTAAAAATAATTTTGAAATATAAACAATTACAAATACTAGACATCAATTAAGTTACTTAACAGCTACTATCAGTGGTGGAAACCAGAGCACCTGGAGAAAAACCACCAACTACTATCGGATGTTACTTATTTAAGTCACTGCATAAATTCAGTGGTCATTTATGAACGATATGATTACAAAAATGACCCATTTTGAATTAAAACTGGAGAAAAAAATAACAAAAAACTGCATGAAAAAGGAGTTTTAACAATAATTTCCATATAAACCAAAAATGCACTGTACATATTTTAAAGGTTTGGACAACTATGTCCCATTTTTTATTAAAGCTGGAGAAAATCCATATATCAACAGTTTTCACAATAACAATTTCCATATTATGAATTACATGTATAGGGCTGGAGAACAATAACAAAAAACTCAATAAAAAAGAAGTTTTCACAATAATTTCCATAATTCTATAACACCAACTTCGTACATAACGTATTTTGGGATGTTCATTTGGAATTACAGATGGAGAGAAAAAAAATACTCCACAAAGTGGCAATTTAACTGGAGAAATAACAAGAAAAAGTCCATAAAGAAGCAGTTTTCACAATAATTTCCATATTTTGAATTATAGCTGGAGAAAAGTTACAAAAAACTCCCTAAAGCAGCAGTTTTCAATGATTTCCATATTTTGAATTATAGCGGGAGAAAAGTAACAAAAACTCGATAAAGTAGCAGTTTTCACAACAATTTCCATATTTTGAATTATAGCTGGAGAGAAGTTACAAAAAAACTCCCCAAAGCAGCAGTTTTCAATGATTTTCATATTTTGAATTATAGCGGGGGAGAAGTAACAAAAACTCCATTAAGTAGCAATTTTCACAATATTTCCATATTTTGAATTAAACAATGTAGCTGGAGAAAAAAACAAACACCTTGATGATAAAGATGCATATTTCACAATGATTTCCATATTTGGAGTTATAGCTAGAGAAAAGTTACAAAAAACTCCCTAAAGCAGCAGTTTTCAATGATTTCCATATTTTGAATTATAACGGGAGAAAAGTAACAAAAAAACTCCATAAAGTAGCAGTTTTCACAACAATTTCCATATTTTAAATTAAAGCTGGAGAAAAAATACAAAATAAAACATTTTGATGATAAAGATGCAGATTTCACAATGATTTCCTTATTTGGAATTACAGCTGGAGAAAAGTTACAAAAAACTCCCTAAAGCAGCAGTTTTCAGTGATTTTCATATTTTGAATAATAGCGGGAGAAAAGTAACAAAAAACTCCATAAAGTAGCAATTTTCACAATAATATCAATATTTTGAATTAAAACAATGTAGCTGGAGAAAATTAATAAAGACACTCATAACGAAGCAGTTTTCATTGAAACAATTTCTATATTTTGAATTATAGCTGGAGAAAAGTAGTCTATAATTTATATTCGAGACGAGTTAACATGACATATTTTAAGAAGTCTGGATAAGTTATTTGTAAATAAACGGTTTTATTTAAATGAAATTCTACATCTGAAATGTGTGTGTCACCGTTTAGCCCAACAATGAAAAAGTTTTAGGGGAGACAACCTAAGTATTCCAAAGCGACAATCAAAGTCAGGCCAAAGTTTTGTGAAACTTCTGACATATTAAAATATGTGAAAATAAGAATACGAAGAAAAATCTTTAAAGGAGCATATTAGACATATCTGATATAGTTTCCATTTCAATAATACAATCATTAGTTCTGTAAAACTTACTATAATAACTACACTGAATGTTTTCTGTAATGAATGACAAAACCAAAAAAAGGAGAAAGAAACATGTTGATGATTTTATAAACAGTTTTATAAAAACCCACAAAAACACAGAAAAAAAAAATCTCCCACAAAAAAGTGTCTCAATTTATTTTTTTGCAGAACATTTATTCTAAAAGTGTTGATTTAAAAACTGGAAAGATTAAGACAGATAGTCCTACTAAACATTTTGTATCTCCATGAAGAAGAGTTCCAATTTTAAGACATTTTCTGATAAGAATTTTCTTGCCTTGAAAGATACCGATTGTAAATCATGATGCTTTTCCACTACATAGCTATCACTGAGACTTTATTATATATTCTGTAGCATTACCGAGACTTGATATAATCATTTTGATATCAATGAGCAAATAAATTACAAAGGGAAATTATTCAATAATAAATATCTAGAAAGGTTACTGAACAAGCGCAAATCAAGGTATTGATTCAATCCACTTTTACATGTATTGTTTTAATCAACTCTTACGTGTATTGTTCTAATAATCTCTTACAGATATTGTTTTAATCAATTTCTTCAGGTATTGTTCTAATCAATTTCTACAGGTATTGTTCTGATTAACTTCTACAGGTATTGTTTCTAGCAACTCTTACAGGTTTCATTCTCCATGCTCCAGGGATACAGTCGTTTTCACTCTCCGTCACATCCTCAGTCATTCAGGGCTACATTCACTTTTACTCTGTCACATCCTCAATGATCTACATTCATGACTTTAACTCTCTGTAATATCTTCAGGTCATTTAAGATGTGCCGTTTCACACCCTCTATACTACAGGGCTGTACAGTCATTTTCACTCTTTTTACATTCTCAATGATCAGGGTCACATTATTAATAATCAGTGACTACAGTCGTTCCACTCCCTGTCACATCCTCCAGGTCATTGAAGATGTGCCATTTCACATTATCCATACTCCAGGGCTACAGTCGTTTTCACTTTTTTTACATTCTTAATAATCAGGGGCTATATTCACTCTCTGTAATATCTTCAATGATCTATTTCATTGAGGATGAGACATTTAACATCTTCCATACTCTATGACTATAATTGTTTCACTCTCTGTCATATCCTCAATGATCCAGGTAATTGAAGATGTGCCATTTCACATTCTTCGGCTACAGTCGTTTTCACTCTTTTTACATTCTCAATGATCAGGGGCTATATTCACTTTCACTCTCCGTCACATCCTCATTCATACAGGTCATTGAAGATGTGCCATTTCACATTCTTCGGCTACAGTCGTTTTCACTCTTTTTACATTCTCAATGATCAGGGGCTATATTCACTTTCACTCTCCGTCACATCCTCATTCATACAGGTCATTGAAGATGTGTCATTTCACATTCTTCGGCTACAGTCGTTATCACTCTTTTTACATTCTCAATGATCAGGGGTTATATTCACTTTCACTCTCTGTCACATGCTCAATGATCCAGGTCATTGAAGATGTGTCATTTCACATCCTCCATTATAGGGGCTATATTCACTTTCACTCTCTGTCACATCCTCATTCATACAGGTCATTGAAGATGTGCCATTTCACATTCTTCGGCTACAGTCGTTATCACTCTTTTTACATTCTCAATGATCAGGGGTTATATTCACTTTCACTCTCTGTCACATCCTCAATGATACAGATCATTGAAGATTGGTCATTTCACATCCTCAAAGATCAGGGGCTATATTCATTTTCACTCTCTGTCACATCCTCAATGATCCAAGTCATTGAAGATGTGCCATTTCACATTCTCTATACTCCAGGGCTACACTTTCACTCTGTCACACCCTAACACAAGATATCCTAACGTTTACTTATCTCTGAAGATAGGGTTTTCTATAATGCCGTTCATTAAATGGCAATATTTCCAGCATATTATAAAAAAAAACCCACACAATTAAATTGAATTTCGTAATATTAAGATAAAATGTCTTCGGGTGGCTTAACAAACAATTTCTGACATATTGTGTATATTTTTACAGAAAATGCTACCATATTCCAATCGAAACATCCCTCCAAAGCAGGTTCACTTTCCATATAGCCTAACCTTTTCAGCATTCTGTCGGTGTACAAGTGGAGAGATCTTGTGCATACCAAGAATACAGGATAAGTTATGTTCTGTAAAACAAAATAAAAAGGTTTATAGAAACGAGTGCTAAATATTAGCTGATGACATGTCATTTTGTGTGCAGTACAAGGTTCACATCTATTTTGTTTTCATCCCATTACATTAAACAAGTTCACTATTCATAACCTGATCACAACCAAACTTTCTAATTTAAAGTGTTTACAATACTGAGAGGTAAACATTTTTATTTTGTCGTTCTTTGCTTAATCTATTCATAATGGTACAAATAAAAAAATAATATACCAAAATGCATATTTGTATTGTTGCAATGCATTATTGAAACAATATTCTACAAACATTTACCAAAAAAGTAGTCTGGCAATATCCTAACAGATCCAGAGGAAATTCAGCATGTGTCTCAGTTTGGTGGCGGACAGGTCTTAGATCGATCAGGTCTCTTTCATATTTGGATTTCCAGGCCGTCTATGATGTAATGCCGTCTGCAGTCTTACACTGGCATCCAGACTATATATCAGGAAATCTACATCCAATTAAGTCACGTCTGAAAAAATACCAAATACTATATATATATATATACAATTTGTATCTATAATGTTGAGTTAGAAACAGATTTCTTTTGTACCAGTTTATTGCTACACATGTAAAGTATAACCATTGTCTTATCGGAAACCTTGTCTATTCTTGCTTTACCGTTTGGCTCTTAACGTATAGCCTACATCTTCAAACCCGACTTCTGCGTTAACTGACCATACATTTTTGTCCCAGTCATAGTAGTTCCATTACTGTTTACTTCAGATGTGACCAGGAGGAATCAGATTATATCCAGATACTAAACTAGACCTACTAAAAGTTTGCACTGACTGACATAAGTTTGAGCATTATCAGCAAAGTTTAGGACTGTGTATTACATTAATCAATATACCTGTTCTTTCTTTTGTTACTGGATATGCATCGTGGGTCCGTCACCTGTGGACCATGGCCTTGTGTTGTGCACTGCTGAATTTTGTTTTCATCCTCGGTAGTCAGTTTTGGTTGGTTGCATGAGTGGTGGTAAAACTATATTCTTTGGGTGGTCCTTGGTGGTTGCTTTATACTCTTTGGATGGCCATTTTGGGTTGTTTTCTACTCTATATGTGGTTATTGGTGGTTGTTCTATTATCGACCAGTCGGTCGTTGGTAGTTTTTCTATACTCTTTGATCGATCTTTGGTGGTTGTTCTAGGGAGGTTGTTTTATACTTTTTTGGTGATCAATGGTGGTTATTATCTACTGATTGGATGGTCATTGGAGGTTGTTCTATACTTTTTAGCCGGTCATTGGTGGTTGTTCGATACTCTTTAGGTGGCCATTTGTGGTGGTTCTATACTCTCTGGGTGGTCATTTGTTGTTCTATACTATTTGGGTGGTCATATGTGGTTGTTTAATACTCTTTGGGTGGCCATTTGTGGTTGTTCTATACTCTTTGGATGATCATTGGAGGTTGTTCTATACTTTTTAGCCGGTCATTGGTTGTTGTTCTATACTCTTTTGGGTGGTCATTTGTTGGTTGTTTTATACTTTTTGGCCGGTCATTGGTTGTTGTTCTATACTCTTTTGGGTGGTCATTTGTTGGTTGTTTTATACTTTTTGGCCGGTCATTGGTTGTTGTTCTATACTCTTTTGGGTGGTCATTTGTTGGTTGTTCTATACTCTTTGGTCGGTTTTTGGGAGTTGTTCTTTAATCTTTGATAGGTCATTGGTGGTTGTTTTATACTCTTTGGATGGTCATTGGAGGTTGTTCTATACTCTTTGGATGATCATTGGAGGTTGTTCTATACTTTTTAGCCGGTCATTGGTGGTTGTTCTATACACTTTTTAGGTGGTCGTTTGTTGGTTGTTCTATACTCTTTGGTCGGTTTTTGGTAGTTGTTCTTTAATCTTTGATAGGTCATTGGTGGTTGTTTTATACTCTTTGGGTAGTCATTGGTGGTTGTTTTATACTCTTTGGATGGTCATTGCAGGTTGTTCTATACTCTTTGGATGATCATTGCAGATTGTTCTATACTTTTTAGCCGGTCATTGGTGGTTGTTCTATACTCTTTGGGTGGTCATTGGTGGTTGTTCTACTCTTTGGGTGGTCATTTACTTGGGTCAGTTGATACTGTTCGGTTGATCGTTAGTGGTTGTTCTATTCTTTTTAGACAAACATTTGTTGTTTTCTATACTCTTTGGTCGGTCATTGTTTTATACTCTTTAGCCAGTGATTGGTAGTTGTTCTATACTCTTTGGATGGTCATTTGTGGTGGTTTAATACTTTTGGGTGGTCATTGGTGGTTGTTCTATACTCTCTGGGTGGCCATTTGTGGTTGTTATATATTCTTTGGGTGGTCATCGGTGGTTGTTCTACATTGAAGATGTGCCATTTCACATTCTCCATACTCCAGGGCTACAGTCGTTTTCACTTTTTTACATTATTAATAATCAGGGGCTATATTCACTTTCACTCTGTAATTTCTTCACTGATCTAGTTCATTGAGTATGTAACACTTCACATCCTCATTATTCCAGGGCTACAGTCGTTTCACTCTCTGTCGCATCCTCAATGATCCAGGTCATTGAAGATGTGCCATTTCACATTCTCCATACTACAGGACTATATTCACTTTCACTCTCTGTAATATCTTCAATGATCTATTTCATTGAGGATGAGACATTTAACATCTTCAATACTCCAAGACTATATTTGTTTCACTCTCTGTCATATCCTCATTCATACAGGTCATTGAAGATGTGCCATTTCACATTCTTCGGCTACAGTCGTTATCACTCTTTTTACTTGCTCAATGATCACGGGTTATATTCACTTTCACTCTCTGCCACATCCTCAATGATCCAGGTCATTGAAGATGTGTCATTTCACATCCTCCATTATAGGGGATATATTCACTTTCACTCTCTGTCATATCCTCATTCATACAGGTCATTGAAGATGATGTGCCATTTCACATTCTTCGGCTACAGTCGTTATCACTCTTTTTACTTGCACAATGATCAGGGGTTATATTCACTTTCACTCTCTGTCACATCCTCAATGATCCAGGTCATTGAAGATGTGTCATTTCACATACTCCATTATAGGGGATATATTCACTTTCACTCTCTGTCACATCCTCATTCACACAGGTCATTGAAGATGTGCCATTTCACATTCTTCGGCTACAGTCGTTATCATTCTTTTTACTTGCTCAATGATCAGGGGTTATATTCACTTTCACTCTCTGTCACATCCTCAATGATACAGATCATTGAAGATTGGTCATTTCACATCCTCAATGATCAGGGGCTATATTCATTTTCACTCTCTGTCACATCCTCAATGATCCAAGTCATTGAAGATGTGCCATTTCACATTCTCCATACTCCAGGGCTACACTTTCACTCTGTCACATCCTAACACAAGATATCCTAACGTTTACTTATCTCTGAAGATAGGGTGTTTCTATAATGATGTTCATTAAATGGCAATATTTCCAGCATATTATTAAAAAAACCACACAATTAAATTGAATTTCGTAATATTAAGATAAAATGTCTTCGGGTGGCTTAACAAACAATTTCTGACATATTGTGTATATTTTTACAGAAAATGCTACCATATTCCAATCGAAACATCCCTCCACAGCAGGTTCACTTTCCATATAGCCTAACCTTTTCAGCATTCTGTCGGTGTACAAGTGGAGAGATCTTGTGTATACCAGGAATACAGGATAAGTTATGTTCTGTAAAACAAAATAAAAAGGTTTATAGAAACGAGTGCTAAATATTAGCTGATGACAAGTCATTTTGTGTGCAGTACAAGGTTCACATCTATTTTGTTTTCATCCCATTACATTAAACAAGTTCACTATTCATAACCTGATCACAACCAAACTTTCTAATTTAAAAGTGTTTACAATACTGAGAGGTAAACATTTTTATTATGTCGTTCTTTGCTTAATCTATTCATAATGGTACAATAAAAAAATAATATACCAAAATGCATATTTGTATTGTTGCAATGCATTATTGAAACAATATTCTACAAACATTTACCAAAAAAGTAGTCTGGCAATATCCTAACAGATCTAGAGGAAATTCAGCATGTGTCTCAGTTTGGTGGCGGACAGGTCTTAGATCGATCAGGTCTCTTTCATGTTTGGATTTCCAGGCCGTCTATGATGTAATGCCGTCTGCAGTCTTACACTGGCATCCAGACTATATATCAGGAAATCTACATCCAATTAAGTCACGTCTGAAAAAATACCAAATACTATATATATATATATACAATTTGTATCTATAATGTTGAGTTAGAAACAGATTTCTTTTGTACCAGTATATTGCTACACATGTAAAGTATAACCCTTGTCTTATCGGAAACCCTGTCTATTCTTGCTTTACCGTTTGGCTCTTAACGTATAGCCTACATCTTCAAACCCGACTTCTGCGTTAACTGACCATACATTTTTGTCCCAGTCATAGTAGTTCCATTACTGTTTACTTCAGATGTGACCAGGAGGAATCAGATTATATCCAGATACTAAACTAGACCTACTAAAAGTTTGCACTGACTGACATAAGTTTGAGCATTATCAGCAAAGTTTAGGACTGTGTATTACATTAATCAATATACCTGTTCTTTCTTTTGTTATTGGATTTGCATCGTGGATCCGTCACCTGTGGACCATGGCCTTGTGTTGTGCACTGCTGAATTTTGTTTTCATCCTCGGTAGTCAGTTTTGGTTGGTTGCATGAGTGGTGGTAAAACTATATTCTTTGGGTGGTCCTTGGTGGTTGCTTTATACTCTTTGGATGGCCATTTTGGGTTGTTTTCTACTCTATATGTGGTCATTGGTGGTTGTTCTATTATCGACCAGTCGGTCGTTGGTAGTTTTTC
Organism: Mimachlamys varia; assembly: GCA_947623455.1. Taxonomy (NCBI): domain Eukaryota; kingdom Metazoa; phylum Mollusca; class Bivalvia; order Pectinida; family Pectinidae; genus Mimachlamys; species Mimachlamys varia. The sequence continues at coordinate 48,302,496 of OX392527.1, forward strand.
TATACTCTTTGATCGATCTTTGGTGGTTGTTCTAGGGAGGTTGTTTTATACTTTTTTGGTGATCAATGGTGGTTATTATCTACTGATTGGATGGTCATTGGAGGTTGTTCTATACTTTTTAGCCGGTCATTGGTGGTTGTTCGATACTCTTTGGTTGGCCATTTGTGGTGGTTCTATACTCTCTGGGTGGTCATTTGTGGTTCTATACTATTTGGGTGGTCATATGTGGTTGTTTAATACTCTTTGGGTGGCCATTTGTGGTTGTTCTATACTCTTTGGATGATCATTGGAGGTTGTTCTGTACTTTTTAGCCGGTCATTGGTTGTTGTTCTATACTCTTTTGGGTGGTCATTTGTTGGTTGTTCTATACTCTTTGGTCGGTCATTGGAGGTTGTTTTATACTTTTTGGCCGGTCATTGGTTGTTGTTCTATACTCTTTTGGGTGGTCATATGTGGTTGTTTAATACTCTTTGGGTGGCCATTTGTGGTTCTTCTATACTCACTGGGTGGTCATTTGTGGTTCTATACTATTTGGGTGGTCATTTGTTGGTTGTTCTATACTCTTTGGTCGGTTTTTGGAAGTTGTTCTTTAATCTTTGATAGGTCATTGGTGGTTGTTTTATACTCTTTGGATGGTTATTTGAGGTTGTTCTATACTCTTTGGATGATCATTGGAGGTTGTTCTATACTTTTTAGTCGGTCATTGGTTGTTGTTCTATACTCTTTGGTCGGTTTTTGGAAGTTGTTCTTTAATCTTTGATAGGTCATTGGTGGTTGTTTTATACTCTTTGGATGGTCATTGGAAGTTGTTCTATACTCTTTGGATGATCATTGGAGGTTGTTCTATACTTTTTAGCCGGTCATTGGTGGTTGGTTGTTCTATACTCTTTTGGGTGGTCGTTTGTTGGTTGTTCTATACTCTTTGGGCGGTTTTTGGTAGTTGTTCTTTAATCTTTGATAGGTCATTTGTGGTTGTTCTATACTCTTTGGGTAGTCATTGGTGGTTGTTTTATACTCTTTGGATGGTCATTGGAGGTTGTTTTATACTCTTTGGATGATCATTGGAGATTGTTCTATACTTTTTAGCCGGTCATTGGTGGTTGTTCTACTCTTTGGGTGGTCATTTACTTGGGTCAGTTGATACTGTTTGGTTGATCGTTAGTGGTTGTTCTATTCTTTTTAGACAAACATTTGTTGTTTTCTATACTCTTTGGTCGGTCATTGTTTTATACTCTTTAGCCAGTGATTGGTAGTTGTTCTATACTCTTTGGATGGTCATTTGTGGTGGTTTAATACTTTTGGGTGGTCATTGGTGGTTGTTCTATACTCTCTGGGTGGCCATTTGTGGTTGTTATATACTCTTTGGGTGGTCATTGGTGGTTGTTCTACATTGAAGATGTGCCATTTCACATTCTCCATACTCCAGGGCTACAGTCGTTTTCACTTTTTTACATTATTAATAATCAGGGGCTATATTCACTTTCACCCTGTAATTTCTTCACTGATCTAGTTCATTGAGTATGTAACATTTCACATCCTCATTATTCCAGGGCTACAGTCGTTTCACTCTCTGTCACATCCTCAATGATCCAGGTCATTGAAGATGTGCCATTTCACATTCTCCATACTCCAGGACTATATTCACTTTCACTCTCTGTAATATCTTCAATGATCTATTTCATTGAGGATGAGACATTTAACATCTTCCATACTCCAAGACTATGTTTGTTTCACTCTCTGTCATATCCTCATTCATACAGGTCATTGAAGATGTGTCATTTCACATTCTTCGGCTACAGTCGTTATCACTCTTTTTACTTGCTCAATGATCAGGGGTTATATTCACTTTCACTCTCTGCCACATCCTCAATGATCCAGGTCATTGAAGATGTGTCATTTCACATCCTCCATTATAGGGGATATATTCACTTTCACTCTCTGTCATATCCTCATTCATACAGGTCATTGAAGATGTGTCATTTCACATTCTTCGGCTACAGTCGTTATCACTCTTTTTACTTGCTCAATGATCAGGGGTTATATTCACTTTCACTCTCTGCCACATCCTCAATGATCCAGGTCATTGAAGATGTGTCATTTCACATCCTCCATTATAGGGGATATATTCACTTTCACTCTCTGTCATATCCTCATTCATACAGGTCATTGAAGATGTGCCATTTCACATTCTTCGGCTACAGTCGTTATCACTCTTTTTACTTGCTCAATGATCAGGGGTTATATTCACTTTCACTCTCTGTCACATCCTCAATGATACAGGTCATTGAAGATTGGTCATTTCACATCCCCAATGATCAGGGGCTATATTCATTTTCACTCTCTGTCACATCCTCAATGATCCAGGTCATTGAAGATGTGCCATTTCACATTCTCCAGGGCTACACTTTCACTCTGTCACATCCTAACACAAGATATCCTAACGTTTACTTATCTCTGAAGATAGGGTGTTTCTATAATGCCGTTCATTAAATGGCAATATTTCCAGCATATTATTAAAAAAAAACCCACACAATTAAATAGAATTTCGTAATATTAAGATAAAATATCTTCGGGTGGCTTAACAAACAATTTCTGACATATTGTGTATATTTTTACAGAAAATGCTACCATATTCCAATCGAAACATCCCTCCAAAGCAGGTTCACTTTCCATATAGCCTAACCTTTTCAGCATTCTGTCGGTGTACAAGTGGAGAGATCTTGTGCATACCAGGAATACAGGATAAGTTATGTTCTGTAAAACAAAATAAAAAGGTTTATAGAAACGAGTGCTAAATATTAGCTGATGACAAGTCATTTTGTGTGCAGTACAAGGTTCACATCTTTTTTGTTTTCATCCCATTACATTAAACAAGTTCACTATTCATAACCTGATCACAACCAAACTTTCTAATTTAAAAGTGTTTACAATACTGAGAGGTAAACATTTTTATTATGTCGTTCTTTGCTTAATCTATTCATAATGGTACAAATAAAAAAATAATATACCAAAATGCATATTTGTATTGTTGCAATGCATTATTGAAACAATATTCTACAAACATTTACCAAAAAAGTAGTCTGGCAATATCCTAACAGATCTAGAGGAAATTCAGCATGTGTCTCAGTTTGGTGGCGGACAGGTCTTGGATCAATCAGGTCTCTTTCATGTTTGGATTTCCAGGCCGTCTATAATGTAATGCCGTCTGCAGTCTTACATAGGCATCCAGACTATATATCAGGAAATCTACATCCAATTAAGTCACGTCTGAAAAAATACCAAATACTATATATGTATATACAATTTGTATCTATAATGTTGAGTTAGAAACAGATTTCTTTTGTACCAGTTTATTGCTACACATGTAAAGTATAACCCTTGTCTTATCGGAAACCCTGTCTATTCTTGCTTTACCGTTTGGCTCTTAACGTATAGCCTACATCTTCAAACCCGACTTCTGCGTTAACTGACCATACATTTTTGTCCCAGTCATAGTAGTTCATTACTGTTTACTTCAGATGTGACCATGAGGAATATCAGATTATATCCAGATACTAAACTAGACCTACTAAAAGTTTGCATTGACTGACATAAGTTTGAGCATTATCAGCAAAGTTTAGGACTGTGTATTACATTAATCAATATACCTGTTCTTTCTTTTGTTACTGGATATGCATCGTGGGTCCGTCACCTGTGGACCATGGCCTTGTTTTGAGCACTGCTGAATTTTGTTTTCATCCTCGGTAGTCGGTTTTGGTTGGTTGCATGAGTGGTGGTAAAACTATATTCTTTGGGTGGTCCTTGGTGGTTGCTTTATACTCTTTGGATGGCCATTTTGGGTTGTTTTCTACTCTATATGTGGTCATTGGTGGTCGTTCTATTATCGACCAGTCGGTCGTTGGTAGTTTTTCTATACTCTTTGATCAATCTTTGGTGGTTGTTCTAGGGAGGTTGTTTTATACTTTTTTGTTGAGCAATGGTGGTTATTATCTACTGTTTGGATGGTTATTGGAGGTTGTTCTATACTTTTTAGCCGGTCATTGGTGGTTGTTCGATACTCTTTAGGTGGTCATTTGTGGTTATCTACTATTTGGGTGGTCATATGTGGTTGTTTGATACTCTTTTGGATGATCATTGGAGGTTGTTCTATACTTTTTAGCCGGTCATTGGTTGTTGTTCTATACTCTTTTGGATGGTCATTTGTTGGTTGTTCTATACTCTTTGGCCGGTCATTGGAGGTTGTTTTTATACTTTTTGGCCGGTCATTGGTTGTTGTTCTATACTCTTTGGGTGACCATATGTGGTTGTTCTATACTCTTTTGGGTGGTCATTTGTTGGTTGTTCTTTACTCTTTGGTCGGTTTTTGGTAGTTGTTCTTTAATCTTTGATAGGTCATTGGTGGTTGTTCTATACTCTTTGGGTAGTCATTGGTGGTTGTTTTATACTCTTTGGATGGTCATTGGAGGTTGTTCTATACTCTTTAGATGATCATTGGAGGTTGTTCTATACTTTTTAGCCGGTCATTGGTAGTTGTTCTTTAATCTTTTGGGTGGTCATTGGTGGTTGTTCTACTCTTTGGGTGGTCATTTACTGGGGTCAGTTGATACTGTTTGGTTGATCGTTAGTGGTTGTTCTATTCTTTTTAGACAAACATTTGTTGTTTTCTATACTCTTTGGTCGGTCATTGTTTTATTCTCTTTAGCCAGTGATTGGTAGTTGTTCTATACTCTTTGGATGGTCATTTGTGGTGGTTTAATACTTTTGGGTGGTCATTGGTGGTTGTTCTATACTCTCTGGGTGGCCATTTGTGGTTGTTATATACTCTTTGGGTGGTCATTGGTGGTTGTTCTACATTGAAGATGTGCCATTTCACATTCTCCATACTCCAGGGCTACAGTCGTTTTCACTTTTTTACATTATTAATAATCAGGGGCTATATTCACTTTCACCCTGTAATTTCTTCACTGATCTAGTTCATTGAGTATGTAACATTTCACATCCTCATTATTCCAGGGCTACAGTCGTTTCACTCTCTGTCACATCCTCAATGATCCAGGTCATTGAAGATGTGCCATTTCACATTCTCCATACTCCAGGACTATATTCACTTTCACTCTCTGTAATATCTTCAATGATCTATTTCATTGAGGATGAGACATTTAACATCTTCCATACTCCAAGACTATGTTTGTTTCACTCTCTGTCATATCCTCATTCATACAGGTCATTGAAGATGTGTCATTTCACATTCTTCGGCTACAGTCGTTATCACTCTTTTTACTTGCTCAATGATCAGGGGTTATATTCACTTTCACTCTCTGCCACATCCTCAATGATCCAGGTCATTGAAGATGTGTCATTTCACATCCTCCATTATAGGGGATATATTCACTTTCACTCTATGTCATATCCTCATTCATACAGGTCATTGAAGATGTGCCATTTCACATTCTTCGGCTACAGTCGTTATCACTCTTTTTACTTGCTCAATGATCAGGGGTTATATTCACTTTCACTCTCTGTCACATCCTCAATGATACAGGTCATTGAAGATTGGTCATTTCACATCCCCAATGATCAGGGGCTATATTCATTTTCACTCTCTGTCACATCCTCAATGATCCAGGTCATTGAAGATGTGCCATTTCACATTCTCCAGGGCTACACTTTCACTCTGTCACATCCTAACACAAGATATCCTAACGTTTACTTATCTCTGAAGATAGGGTGTTTCTATAATGCCGTTCATTAAATGGCAATATTTCCAGCATATTATTAAAAAAAACCCCACACAATTAAATAGAATTTCGTAATATTAAGATAAAATATCTTCGGGTGGCTTAACAAACAATTTCTGACATATTGTGTATATTTTTACAGAAAATGCTACCATATTCCAATCGAAACATCCCTCCAAAGCAGGTTCACTTTCCATATAGCCTAACCTTTTCAGCATTCTGTCGGTGTACAAGTGGAGAGATCTTGTGCATACCAGGAATACAGGATAAGTTATGTTCTGTAAAACAAAATAAAAAGGTTTATAGAAACGAGTGCTAAATATTAGCTGATGACAAGTCATTTTGTGTGCAGTACAAGGTTCACATCTTTTTTGTTTTCATCCCATTACATTAAACAAGTTCACTATTCATAACCTGATCACAACCAAACTTTCTAATTTAAAAGTGTTTACAATACTGAGAGGTAAACATTTTTATTATGTCGTTCTTTGCTTAATCTATTCATAATGGTACAAATAAAAAAATAATATACCAAAATGCATATTTGTATTGTTGCAATGCATTATTGAAACAATATTCTACAAACATTTACCAAAAAAGTAGTCTGGCAATATCCTAACAGATCTAGAGGAAATTCAGCATGTGTCTCAGTTTGGTGGCGGACAGGTCTTGGATCAATCAGGTCTCTTTCATGTTTGGATTTCCAGGCCGTCTATAATGTAATGCCGTCTGCAGTCTTACATAGGCATCCAGACTATATATCAGGAAATCTACATCCAATTAAGTCACGTCTGAAAAAATACCAAATACTATATATGTATATACAATTTGTATCTATAATGTTGAGTTAGAAACAGATTTCTTTTGTACCAGTTTATTGCTACACATGTAAAGTATAACCCTTGTCTTATCGGAAACCCTGTCTATTCTTGCTTTACCGTTTGGCTCTTAACGTATAGCCTACATCTTCAAACCCGACTTCTGCGTTAACTGACCATACATTTTTGTCCCAGTCATAGTAGTTCATTACTGTTTACTTCAGATGTGACCATGAGGAATATCAGATTATATCCAGATACTAAACTAGACCTACTAAAAGTTTGCATTGACTGACATAAGTTTGAGCATTATCAGCAAAGTTTAGGACTGTGTATTACATTAATCAATATACCTGTTCTTTCTTTTGTTACTGGATATGCATCGTGGGTCCGTCACCTGTGGACCATGGCCTTGTTTTGAGCACTGCTGAATTTTGTTTTCATCCTCGGTAGTCGGTTTTGGTTGGTTGCATGAGTGGTGGTAAAACTATATTCTTTGGGTGGTCCTTGGTGGTTGCTTTATACTCTTTGGATGGCCATTTTGGGTTGTTTTCTACTCTATATGTGGTCATTGGTGGTCGTTCTATTATCGACCAGTCGGTCGTTGGTAGTTTTTCTATACTCTTTGATCAATCTTTGGTGGTTGTTCTAGGGAGGTTGTTTTATACTTTTTTGTTGAGCAATGGTGGTTATTATCTACTGTTTGGATGGTTATTGGAGGTTGTTCTATACTTTTTAGCCGGTCATTGGTGGTTGTTCGATACTCTTTAGGTGGTCATTTGTGGTTATCTACTATTTGGGTGGTCATATGTGGTTGTTTGATACTCTTTTGGATGATCATTGGAGGTTGTTCTATACTTTTTAGCCGGTCATTGGTTGTTGTTCTATACTCTTTTGGATGGTCATTTGTTGGTTGTTCTATACTCTTTGGCCGGTCATTGGAGGTTGTTTTTATACTTTTTGGCCGGTCATTGGTTGTTGTTCTATACTCTTTGGGTGACCATATGTGGTTGTTCTATACTCTTTTGGGTGGTCATTTGTTGGTTGTTCTTTACTCTTTGGTCGGTTTTTGGTAGTTGTTCTTTAATCTTTGATAGGTCATTGGTGGTTGTTCTATACTCTTTGGGTAGTCATTGGTGGTTGTTTTATACTCTTTGGATGGTCATTGGAGGTTGTTCTATACTCTTTAGATGATCATTGGAGGTTGTTCTATACTTTTTAGCCGGTCATTGGTAGTTGTTCTTTAATCTTTTGGGTGGTCATTGGTGGTTGTTCTACTCTTTGGGTGGTCATTTACTGGGGTCAGTTGATACTGTTTGGTTGATCGTTAGTGGTTGTTCTATTCTTTTTAGACAAACATTTGTTGTTTTCTATACTCTTTGGTCGGTCATTGTTTTATTCTCTTTAGCCAGTGATTGGTAGTTGTTCTATACTCTTTGGATGGTCATTTGTGGTGGTTTAATACTTTTGGGTGGTCATTGGTGGTTGTTCTATACTCTCCGGGTGGCCATTTGTGGTTGTTATATACTCTTTGGGTGGTCATTGGTGGTTGTTCTACATTGAAGATGTGCCATTTCACATTCTCCATACTTCAGGGCTACAGTCGTTTTCACTATTTTACATTATTAATAATCAGGGGCTATATTCACTTTCACTCTGTAATTTCTTCAATGATCTAGTTCATTGAGGATGTAACATTTCACATCCTCATTATTCCAGGGCTATAGTCGTTTCACTCTCTGTCACATCCTCAATGATCCAGGTCATTGAAGATGTGCCATTTCACATTCTCCATACTCCAGGACTATATCCACTTTCACTCTCTGTAATATCTTCAATGATCTATTTCATTGAGGATGAGACATTCAACATTTTCCATACTTCAAGACTATATTTGTTTCACTCTCTGTCATATCCTCATTCATACAGGTCATTGAAGATGTGTCATTTCACATTCTTCGGCTACAGTCGTTATCACTCTTTTTACTTGCTCAATGATCAGGGGTTATATTCACGTTCACTCTCTGCCACATCCTCAATGATCCAGGTCATTGAAGATGTGTCATTTCACATCCTCCATTATAGGGGATATATTCACTTTCACTCTCTGTCACATCCTCATTCACACATGTCATTGAAGATGTGCCATTTCACATTCTTCGGCTACAGTCGTTATCACTCTTTTTGCATTCTCAATGATCAGGGGTTATATTCACTTTCACTCTATGTCACATCCTCAATGATCCAGGTCATTGAAGATGTGTAATTTCACTTCTCCATTACAGGGGATATATTCACTTTCACTCTCTGTCACATCCTCATTCATACAGGTCATTGAAGATGTGCCATTTCACATTCTTCGGCTACAGTTGTTATCATTCTTTTTACTTGCTCAATGATCAGGGGTTATATTCACTTTCACTCTATGTCACATCCTCAATGATCCAGGTCATTGAAGATTGGTCATTTCACATCCTCAATGATCAGGGGCTATATTTATTTTCACTCTCTGTCACATCCTCAATGATCCAGGTAATTGAAGATGTGCCATTTCACATTCTCCATACTCCAGGGCTACACTTTCACTCTGTTACATCCTAACACAAGATATCCTAACGTTTACTTATCTCTGAAGATAGGGTGTTTCTATAATGATGTTCATTAAATGGCAATATTTCCAGCATATTAATAAAAAAACCCACACAATTAAATTGAATTTCATAATATTAAGATAAAATGTCTTCGGGTGGCTTAACAAACTATTTCTGACATATTGTGTATATTTTTACAGAAAATGCTACCATATTCCAATCGAAACATCCCTCCACAGCAGGTTCATTTTCCATATATGCCTAACCTTTTCAGCATTCTGTCGTTATACAAGTGGAGAGATCTTGTACATACCAGGAATACAGGATTAGTTATGTTCTGTAAAACAAAATAAAAAGGATTATAGAAACGAGTGCTAAATATTAGCTGATGACAAGTCATTTTGTGTGCAGTACAAGGTTCACATCTGTCTGAATATTTTGTTTTCATCCCATTACATTAAACAAGTTCACTATTCATAACCTGATCACAACCAAACTTTCTAATTTAAAAGTGTTTACAATACTGAGAGGTAAACATTTTTATTATGTCGTTCTTTGCTTAATCTATTCATAATGGTACAATAAAAACATAATATACCAAAATGCATATTTGTATTGTTACAGTGCATTATTGAAACAATATTCTACAAACATTTACCAAAAAAGTAGTCTGGCAATATCCTAACAGATCTAGAGGAAATTCAGCATGTGTCTCAGTTTGGTGGCGGACAGGTCTTGGATCAATCAGGTCTCTTGCATGTTTGGATTTCCAGGCCGTCTATGATGTAATGCCGTCTGCAGTCTTACACTGGCATCCAGACTATATATCAGGAAATCTACATCCAATTAAGTCACGTCTGAAAAAATACCAAATACTATATATATGTATATACAATTTGTATCTATAATGTTGAGTTAGAAACAGATTTCTTTTGTACCAGTATATTGCTACACATGTAAAGTATAACCCTTGTCTTATCGGAAACCCTGTCTATTCTTGCTTTACCGTTTGGCTCTTAACGTATAGCCTACATCTTCAAACCCGACTTCTGTGTTAACTGACCATACATTTTTGTCCCAGTCATAGTAGTTCCATTACTGTTTACTTTAGATGTGACCATGAGGAATATCAGATTATATCCAGATACTAAACTAGACCTACTAAAAGTTTGCACTGACTGACATAAGTTTGAGCATTATCAGCAAAGTTTAGGACTGTGTATTACATTAATCAATATACCTGTTATTTCTTTTGTTACTGGATTTGCATCATGGATCCGTCACCTGTGGACCATGGCCTTGTTTTGAGCACTGCTGAATTTTGTTTTCATCCTCGGTAGTCGGTTTTGGTTGGTTGCATGAGTGGTGGTAAAACTATATTCTCTAGGTTGGTGTTTGCTTTATACTCTTTGGATGGCCATTTTGGGTTGTTTTCTACTCTATATGTGGTCATTGGTGGTAGATCTATTATCGACAAGTCGGTCGTTGGTAGTTTTTCTATACTCTTTGATCAATCTATGGTGGTTGTTCTAGGGAGGTTGTTTTATACTTTTTTGGTGATCAATGGTGGTTATTATCTACTGATTGGATGGTCATTGGAGGTTGTTCTATACTTTTTAGCCGGTCATTGGTGGTTGTTCTATACTCTTTTGGTTGGTCATTTGTTGGTTGTTCTATACTTTTTAGCCGGTCATTGGTTGTTGTTCTATACTCTTTTGGGTGGTCATTTGTTGGTTGTTCTATACTCTTTGGTCGGTAATTGGAGGTTGTTTTATACTTTTTGGCCGGTCATTGGTTGTTGTTCTATACTCTTTTGGGTGGTCATATGTGGTTGTTTAATACTGTTTTGTCGGTCATTGGTTGTTGTTCTATACTCTTTTGGGTGGTCATTGGAGGTTGTTCTATACTTTTTAGCCGGTCATTGGTTGTTGTTCTATACTCTTTTGGGTGGTCATTTGTTGGTTGTTCTATACTTTTTAGCCGGTCATTGGTTGTTGTTCTATACTCTTTTGGGTGGTCATTTGTTGGTTGTTCTATACTCTTTGGTCGGTTTTTGGAAGTTGTTCTTTAATCTTTGATAGGTCATTGGTGGTTGTTTTATACTCTTTGGATGGTCATAAGAGGTTGTTCTATACTCTTTGGATGATCATTGGAGGTTGTTCTATACTTTTTAGCCGGTCATTGGTTGTTGTTCTATACTCTTTTGGGTGGTCATTAGTTGGTTGTTCTATACTCTTTGGTCGGTTTTTGGTAGTTGTTCTTTAATCTTTGCTAGGTCATTGGTGGTTGTTCTATACTCTTTGGGTAGTCATTGGTGGTTGTTTTATACTCTTTGGATGGTCATTGGAGGTTGTTCTATACTCTTTGGATGATCATTGGAGGTTGTTCTATACTTTTTAGCCGGTCATTGGTGGTTGTTCTATACTCTTTGGGTGGTCATTGGTGGTTGTTCTACTCTTTGGGTAGTCATTGGAGGTTGTTCTATACTCTTTAGATGATCATTGGAGGTTGTTCTTTACTTTTTAGCCGGTCATATGCGGTTGGTCTATACTCTTTGGGTGGTCATTTACTGGGGTCAGTTGATACTGTTTGGTTGATCGTTAGTGGTTGTTCTATTCTGTTTAGACAAACATTTGTTGTTTTCTATACTCTTTGGTCGGTCATTGTTTTATACTCTTTAGCCAGTGATTGGTAGTTATTCTATACTCTTTGGGTGGTCATTGGTGGTTGTTCTCTACTCTTTGGCCGCTTCATTTTTACTCTTTTTTTTGGGCGTTGTTAGTTATTCTATACTCTTTGGGTGGTCATTGGTGATTGTTCTATACTCTTTAGGTGGTCATTGGTGGTTGTTCTATACTTTTAAGCCGCTTCATTCTTTACTCTTTTTTGGGCGTTGTTGGTTATTCTATACTCTTTGGGTGGTCATTGGTGGTTGTTCTATACTCTCTGGGTGGTCATTGGTGGTTATTCTATACTTTTTAACATGTAGTTGGTTGTTGTTCTATACTCTCTGGGTGGTCATTGGTGGTTGTTGTATACTCTCTAGGTGGTCATTGGTGGTTGTGCTATACTTTTTAACCCGTCATTGGTGGTTGTTCTATACTTTTAAGCCGCTTCATTCTTTACTCTTTTTTGGGCGTTGTTGGTTATTCTATACTCTTTGGGTGGTCATTGGTGGTTGTTCTATACTCTCTGGGTGGTCATTGGTGGTTGTGCTATACTTTTTAACCCGTCATTGGTGGTTATTCTATACTTTTTAGCATGTAGTTGGTTGTTGTTCTATACTCTCTGGGTGGTCATTGGTGGTTGTTATATACTCTCTGGATGGTCATTGGTGATTGTTCTATACTTTTTAGCCGGTCGTTGGTGGTTATTCTATTCTCTTTGGGTGGTCATTTGTGGTTGTTCTATACTCTTTAGGTGACCATTGGTGGTTGTTCTATACTTTTTAGCCGCTTCATTCTTTACTCTTTTTGGGCGTTGTTGGTTATTCTATACTCTTTGGGTGGTCATTGGTGGTTGTTCTATACTCTCTGGGTGGTCATTTGTGGTTGTTTTATACTCTTTGGTTGGTCATTGGTGGTTGTTCGATTGTTTTCAGCCCGTCATTAGTGGTTATTCTTTACTTTTTGGTAGGTCATTTGTGGTTGTTTTATACTTTTTAACCGGTAGTTGGTTGTTTTTTCTATACTATTTGGGTGGTCATTTGTTGTTGTTCTGTACTGTTTGGGTGGTCATTGGTGGTTGTCCTATACTCTTTGGGTGGTCATTCATGGTTGTTCTATACTCTCTTGGTGGTCATTGGTGATTGTTCTATACTTTTTAACATGTAGTTGGTTGTTGTTCTATACTCTCTGGGTGGTCATTGGTGGTTGTTCTATACTCTTTGGGTGGTCATTGGTGGTTGTTATATACTCTCTGGGTGGTCATTGGTGGTTGTTCTATACTCTCTAGGTGGTCATTGGTGGTTGTTCTATACTCTCTGGGTGGTCATTGGTGGTTGTTCTATACTCTCTGGGTGGTCATTGGTGGTTGTTCTATACTCTCTGGGTGGTCATTGGTGGTTGTTATATACTCTCTAGGTGGTCATTGGTGGTTGTTCTATACTCTCTGGGTGGTCATTGGTGGTTGTTCTATACTCTCTGGGTGGTCATTGGTGGTTGTTCTATACTCTCTAGGTGGTCATTGGTGGTTGTTCTATACACTCTGGGTGGTCATTGGTGATTGTTCTATACTTTTTAACATGTAGTTGGTTGTTGTTCTATACTCTCTGGGTGGTCATTGGTGGTTGTTCTATACTCTTTGGGTGGTCATTGGTGGTTGTTATATACTCTCTGGGTGGTCATTGGTGGTTGTTCTATACTCTCTAGGTGGTCATTGGTGGTTGTTCTATACTCTCTGGGTGGTCATTGGTGGTTGTTCTATACTCTCTAGGTGGTCATTGGTGGTTGTTGTATACTCTCTAGGTGGTCATTGGTGGTTGTTCTATACTCTCTAGGTGGTCATTGGTGGTTGTTATATACTCTCTAGGTGGTCATTGGTGGTTGTTATATACTCTCTGGGTGGTCATTGGTGGTTGTTGTATACTCTCTGGGTGGTCATTGGTGGTTGTTGTATACTCTCTAGGTGGTCATTGGTGGTTGTTGTATACTCTCTAGGTGGTCATTGGTGGTTGTTTTATACTCTCTGGGTGGTCATTGGTGGTTGTTCTATACTCTTTGGCTGGTCATTGGTGGTTGTTGTATACTCTCTGGGTGGTCATTTGTGGTTGTTCTATACTCTCTGGGTGGTCATTGGTGGTTGTTCTATACTCTCTGGGTGGTCATTGGTGGTTGTTCTATACTCTCTGGGTGGTCATTGGAGGTTGTTCTATACTCTCTGGGTGGTCATTGGTGGTTGTTATATACTCTCTGGGTGGTCATTGGTGGTTGTTCTATACTCTCTGGGTGGTCATTGGTGGTTGTTATATACTCTCTGGGTGGTCATTGGTGGTTGTTCTATACTCTCTGGGTGGTCATTGGTGGTTGTTCTATACTCTCTGGGTGGTCATTGGTGGTTGTTCTATACTCTCTGGGTGGTCATTGGTGGTTGTTCTATACTCTCTGGGTGGTCATTGGTGGTTGTTCTATACTCTCTGGGTGGTCATTGGTGGTTGTTCTATACTCTCTGGGTGGTCATTGGTGGTTGTTCTATACTCTCTGGGTGGTCATTGGTGGTTGTTATATACTCTCTAGGTGGTCATTGGTGGTTGTTCTATACTCTCTGGGTGGTCATTGGTGGTTGTTCTATACTCTTTGGCTGGTCATTGGTGGTTGTTCTATACTCTCTAGGTGGTCATTGGTGGTTGTTCTATACTCTCTGGGTGGTCATTGGTGGTTGTTATATACTCTCTGGGTGGTCATTGGTGTTTGTTCTATACTCTTTGGCTGGTCATTGGTGGTTGTTCTATACTCTTTGGCTGGTCATTGGTGGTTGTTCTATACTCTCTAGGTGGTCATTGGTGGTTGTTCTATACTCTCTGGGTGGTCATTGGTGGTTGTTCTATACTCTCTGGGTGGTCATTGGAGGTTGTTGTATACTCTCTGGGTGGTCATTGGAGGTTGTTGTATACTCTCTGGGTGGTCATTGGTGGTTGTTCTATACTCTCTAGGTGGTCATTGGTGGTTGTTATATACTCTCTAGGTGGTCATTGGTGGTTGTTGTATACTCTCTGGGTGGTCATTGGAGGTTGTTGTATACTCTCTGGGTGGTCATTGGAGGTTGTTGTATACTCTCTGGGTGGTCATTGGTGGTTGTTGTATACTCTCTGGGTGGTCATTGGTGGTTGTTCTATACTCTCTGGGTGGTCATTGGAGGTTGTTGTATACTCTCTGGGTGGTAATTGGTGGTTGTTGTATACTCTCTAGGTGGTCATTGGTGGTTGTTATATACTCTCTAGGTGGTCATTGGTGGTTGTTGTATACTCTCTGGGTGGTCATTGGTGGTTGTTCTATACTCTCTAGGTGGTCATTGGTGGTTGTTGTATACTCTCTAGGTGGTCATTGGTGGTTGTTATATACTCTCTGGGTGGTCATTGGTGGTTGTTGTATACTCTCTGGGTGGTCATTGGAGGTTGTTGTATACTCTCTGGGTGGTCATTGGTGGTTGTTTTATACTCTCTGGGTGGTCATTTGTTGTTGTTCTATACTCTTTGGGTGGTCATTGGTGGTTGGTATATACTCTCTAGGTGGTCATTGGTGGTTGTTCTATACTCTCTGGGTGGTCATTGGTGGTTGTTCTATACTCTCTAGGTGGTCATTGGTGGTTGTTGTATACCCCTGGGTGGTCATTGGTGGTTGTTGTATACTCTCTAGGTGGTCATTGGTGGTTGTTGTATACTCTCTAGGTGGTCATTGGTGGTTGTTGTATACTCTCTAGGTGGTCATTGGTGGTTGTTGTATACTCTCTGGGTGGTCATTGGTGGTTGTTCTATACTCTCTAGGTGGTCATTGGTGGTTGTTATATACTCTCTGGGTGGTCATTGGTGGTTGTTGTATACTCTCTAGGTGGTCATTGGTGGTTGTTATATACTCTCTGGGTGGTCATTGGTGGTTGTTCTATACTCTCTGGGTGGTCATTGGTGGTTGTTATATACTCTCTGGGTGGTCATTGGTGGTTGTTGTATACTCTCTGGGTGGTCATTGGTGGTTGTTCTATACTCTCTGGGTGGTCATTGGTGGTTGTTCTATACTCTCTGGGTGGTCATTGGTGGTTGTTCTATACTCTCTAGGTGGTCATTGGTGGTTGTTCTATACTCTCTGGGTGGTCATTGGTGGTTGTTATATACTCTCTGGGTGGTCATTGGTGGTTGTTCTATACTCTCTGGGTGGTCATTGGAGGTTGTTGTATACTCTCTGGGTGGTCATTGGAGGTTGTTGTATACTCTCTAGGTGGTCATTGGTGGTTGTTCTATACTCTCTAGGTGGTCATTGGTGGTTGCTCTATACTCTCTGGGTGGTCATTGGTGGTTGTTATATACTCTCTGGGTGGTCATTGGTGGTTGTTATATACTCTCTGGGTGGTCATTGGTGGTTGTTCTATACTCTCTGGGTGGTCATTGGTGGTTGTTCTATACTCTCTGGGTGGTCATTGGTTGTTGTTGTATACTCTCTGGGTGGTCATTGGTGGTTGTTCTATACTCTCTAGGTGGTCATTGGTGGTTGTTCTATACTCTCTGGGTAGTCATTGGTGCTTGTTCTATACTCTCTGGGTGGTCATTGGAGGTTGTTGTATACTCTTTGGGTGGTCATTGGTGGTTGTTCTATACTCTCTGGGTGGTCATTGGAGGTTGTTGTATACTCTCTAGGTGGTCATTGGTGGTTGTTCTATACTCTCTGGGTGATCATTGGTGGTTGTTCTATACTCTCTGGGTGGTCATTGGTGGTTGTTATATACTCTCTAGGTGGTCATTGGTGGTTGTTCTATACTCTCTGGGTGGTCATTGGTGGTTGTTCTATACTCTTTGGCTGGTCATTGGTGGTTGTTCTATACTCTCTAGGTGGTCATTGGTGGTTGTTCTATACTCTCTGGGTGGTCATTGGTGGCTGTTCTATACTCTCTGGGTGGTCATTGGTGGTTATATACTCTTTGGGTGGTCATTTGTGGTTGTTCTATACTCTTTGGGTGGTCATTTGTGTTTGTTCTACTCTTTGGGTGGTCATTTACTGGGGTCAGTTGATACTTGATGGTTGGTGGTCGTTTTATTCTCTTTAGACAAACATTTGTGGTTGTTCTATACTCAATGGTCGGTCATTGTTTTATACTCTTGAGCCAGTGATTGGTAGTTGTTCTCTACTCTTTGGGAGGTCATTGGTGGTTGTTCTCTACTCTTTGGCCGCTTCATTCTTTACTCTTTTTTGGGGCGTTGTTAGTTATTCTATACTCTTTGGGTGGTCATTTGTGGTTGTTCTATACTTTTAAGCCGCTTCATTCTTTACTCTTTTTGGGCATTGTTGGTTATTCTATACTCTTTGGGTGGTCATTGGTGGTTGTTCTATACTCTCTGGGTGGTCATTTGTGGTTGTTATATACTCTTTGGGTGGTCATTGGTGGTTGTTCTATACTTTTTAGCCGGTCGTTGGTGGTTATTCTATTCTCTTTGGGTGGTCATTTGTGGTTGTTTTATACTTTTTAACCGGTAGTTGGTTGTTTTTTCTATACTATTTGGGTGGTCATTTGTTGTTGTTCTGTACTATTTGGGTGGTCATTGGTGGTTGTTCTATACTCTATGGGTGGTCATTTGTAGGTATTCTATACTCTTTTGGTGGTCATTTGTGGTTGTTCTATACTCTTTGGCTGGTCATTGGTGGTTGTTTTATACTTTTTAGCCCGTCGTTGGTGGTTGTTCTATGCTCTTTGAACGGTTCTATACCCTTTTGGTCGGTTCTTGGTATTTGTTAGGTCATTGGTGGTTGTTCTTCACTGATTGGGTGGTCATTTGTGGTTGTTTAATACTTTTTGGCCGCGTCAATTTTTTGGGGTATTGTTGGTTATTCTATACTCTTTGGTTGGTCATTGGTGATTGTTCTATACTTTTAAGCCGGTCGTTGGTGGTTATTCTATACTCTTTGGGTGGTCATTGGTGGTTGTTTTATACTCTTTGGGTGGTCATTAGTGGTTGTTCTATACTCTTTGGCCGCGTCAAATTTTTTTTGGCGTTGTTTGTTATTCTATACTCTTTGAACATTCATCGGTGGTTGTTCTATACCCTTTTGGTCGGTTCCTGGTAGTTGTTCTTTGCTCTTTGATCGATCTTTGGTGGTTGTTCAAAGGAGGTTGTTTTATACTATTTTGATGATCAATGGTGGATATTCTCTACTCTTTAGATGGTCTTTGAAGGTTGTTCTATAATCTTCAGCCTTTCATTTGTGGTTGTTCTATTCTCTTTGGTTGGTCATGGGTGGTTGTTCTATACTCTTTGGGTGGTCATTTACTGGGGTCAGATGATACTGTTTGGTTGATCGTTGGAGGTCGTTTTATTCTCTTTAGACAAACAATTGTGGTTGTTCTATACTCTTTGGTCGGTCATTATTATATACTCTTTAGCCAGTGATTGGTGGTTGTTGTATACTCTTTGGGTGGTCTTTGATGATTGTTGTATACTCTTTGAGTGGTCATTGGTGGTTGTTCTCTACTCTTTAGATGGTCATTAGTGGTTGTTCTCAAGTCTTTGGCCGCTTCATTCTTTACTCTTTTTTGGGCGTTGTTAGTTATTCTATACTCTTTGGTTGGTCATTGGTGATTGTTCTATACTTTTAAGCCGGTCGTTGGTGGTTATTCTATACTTTTTGGGTGGTCATTTTTGTGGTTGTTTTATACTTTTTAACCGGTAGTTGGTTGTTATTCTATACTCTTTGGGTGGTCATTGGTGGTTGTTTTATACTCTTTTGGTGGTCATTAGTGGTTGTTCTATACTCTTTGTGTGGTCATTTGTGGTTGTTCTATACTCTTTAGCCGGTCATTTGTGGTTTTTCTGTATTCTTTAGATGGGCATTGATGATCGTTCTGTGCAAGATCATTTGTCTGTCGTTGGCGGTTGTTCATCATTCTTTAGTCCGTCATTGGTCGTTGTTCTGCACAGCATTTATGCATTCTGTTTGATCCTGTTAGAGATAACAAATACACTGTGGTTATTTCCTGTTATACCTAAATGTCATTAAATGTGTGTATAGTCGAGCATCGTTATCTCCAAGTCAACGTGGCCATATGAGTTACAAGAGTTTGAATGCTAGTGTAAAGCTTGGGATTGACCGAAAAAATACGTGGAATAATATGAGTTCGAGATAACGAGGTTCTACTGCACTATTCATTAACAATCAAAATTCATATATTGCTTAAACAAAGGATTATTTTCAGCCTTAACTAGGAAGAATATCTGATATATTAACATAACTAAACTTTAGCAGATTTGTACCCAGTGACATAGGTTGTTCTGTGATATTTAATGTAATATAAATTATACCTGTGTTGTAAGGAATTGTTGTCAACGCTGGAGTGGTACGGAATTCTGTCTGTAGTTACCGAAGTGTTCTGTAAATGGTTGTCATAGCAATGGTGGCCTCTCTTGTATTGATGTCCTCAAACAAATTGTTACCTCTATCAATTAACTTTTGGTCCGACATTGATGATTGACCCCTCACCCACCACAGGAGTCGTACGTGGTCATATCTTGTACATCTCTGCATCCTTTTTGATCCTGCCGAAGATATTAAATAAATTTTGATATTTAATTGTCACTAAATACCTATATATATCAACACATATCACATGTTGTTTTGATTAATTACTTCTATACCAGAACGAATACAAGGTTAATCAGAGTTACTAAAAAATACCAGATAGTGACATATAAATTGAGGTTTTTAATCAACCAACAAACATAACTTTTAATACTCATTATCAGAAAAACCTAGGACTATGATAGTACTGAAATATCAAATATACCTGTTTAATAACTAATCGGCGCTGTCAACGTTGGAACTAAACTTGTGTTCTATTCCATGGTCGCCATGGCTTGGATTGCGTTTCCTGGATAAGCGTCTTTAGGTTCACTAGCATGTGTAGTCCTCTTTTCTTTAATGGGCTATGGTATCTCATATCAATTGCTTAGTGTGCTCAAGGTCGTATATCCTATCAATTTTTGTGGCGGTTAATTTCACCTTTTTGCCGGTAGTTATCTTGCGTCTGTTATTTATCTGCAGTTGTTTCCTTTGCTCGGTTGTCAGGTGGTTCTGATATTGATCAATTTTTTTTTGTTTTTTGTGATTTGTAGACAACTCCGGTGAGTTGATACATTATTCCCCTTAGGTCGGTCGGTGAAGTCCAATAATTAAGCCTTATTTGTTTTTCCTTGCTTTATTATTTCAGATACATTATGGGTTGTCACAAGCAGCGGTTCTGTCTGCCACTGTCTGTAGCTGGTGGTTGTACAATACTCATTGTTCTGTCACTTTGTTCAATTTTCTGGTCTGTATTTGCTGTTTGATCCATTCTATTTCGTCTGTTTTACATCATAATATCATCTGGTCAGTCTTATGTTGCGCGTCTTCCTTATGATTGCTTTCCTAATACTCAGATGTTGCTATTGCTTCCATCTTTTGTTGGCCTTTTAGCATTGCTGTTTCCTCCCCTGGTCTTTTCGTTTGTTGTCCTGTGCTTGGGTCTGTTTTGTTTCAATATTTGCACCGTGATTTGTCAGATATTGCTTCAATCTTCTGGTCAACCAATGTTGGTATCATAGGTAGTTGACTCATAGTTGTAGCCAGTCATCAGTTGTATACTCTTCTGGCGACCATAGGTGCTTGCTTTTATACTCTGGGGTTGGACTTGGTTGCCGTTTCATGCACTTTGGTTGTTTGCAATTCCATACTCTTTAATTGGTTAATCGAAGTTATTCTATACATTTGTCCGTCATAGATGGCTGTTCCATACTCTTTTGGTGATGCATTGGTGGTTGATCGATGGTCTTTCGTCTATCACTGGTGGTTGTTTTAATCATAGGAGGTCACCGATAGTACGTTGTTAAGTATTCCTCAACTTTTGGGCAAACATTAATCTTTCAATCTATTTATTCATTTATTTGTACTTGTTCATATGTATCCAGTACAGCCAATTGAGGCATATCTACTCCTCCATCCCTGCTCCAGTACGGCTAAGGACAGCTCCAGTGCTGCCATACGAGGTCTGGTATTCCCAGGATCTGCAATGTTATCCTGACAGAGTGTAATTATTTGGAAAGATTTGCAATGGTATCGATTTACCAAACCAATTTTTGGTAAAATCGGCGATACCTTACCGCCGCCACGTATAAAAACGATACCTTCAGACTAATGTCATCAGGCCGCGTACTGTTCATTACAAAGCACTTTTGCTAGCAACAACAGTAAATATGTTGTAAAAGAAGGACAGGAAATGGTGAGAAACCAAATCCAAGTCGGCCTATCCAAACACTATCATACCCCTCATGCCAATCAAATTATGAACGCTGCTGATTTCTCTCAAGTCAACCGCCCCGCATTCAACCTTTTTTTCACATGTTTTCAAACAAGTAAATCACAAAACAATCAGACACCAATGATTGTGAGGGATTTTCGTGAAGAAAACAATGCAAAGCCAGAGAAGAACACAGTTTGAAAGACCCGATCAAAGATCAACATTGTCCATTTCTTCGACTGCAAGAGTGAGCAACGTTTGGAAGCAGCCTAGTTGGAACTTGGATCCGACGCATTAACTTTCCTTCATTCTTACAACAGATTAAGAAAAAGAAAGAATATTACCGTTCTGCCGATGAAAATACCTGACCGTGCAGAGGTCAAGTGCTCCACATCCAGTACAGCGTTTGAGGTATGTCGGCAGCAACTCCTCTGCACCAGTACAGCCTATCGAGGTATCTCTCCTCCATCCCTGTTCCAGTACAGCCAAACTAGGAATCTGCTACGGACAGCTCCAGTACCGCCATACGAGGCCCGGTATTCCCAGGATCTGCAATGTTATTCTGACAGAGTGTAATTATTTGGAAATATTTGCAATGGTATCGATTTACCAAACCAATTTTTGGTAAAATCGGCGATACCTTACCGCCGCCACGTATAAAAACGATACCTTCAGACTATTGTCATCAGGCCGCGTACTGTTCATTACAAAGCACTTCTGCTAGTAATAACAGTAAATATGTTGTAGAAAAAGGACAGGATATGGTGAGAAACCAAATCCAAGTCGGCCTATCCAAACACTATCATACCCCTCATGCCAATCAAATTATGAACGCTGCTGATTTCTCTCAAGTCAACCGCCCCGCATTCAACCTTTTTTTTACATGATTTCAAACAAGTAAATCCCAAAACAATCAGACACCAATGATTGTGAGGGATTTTCGTGAAGAAAACAATGCAAAGCCAGAGAAGAACACAGTTTGAAAGACCCGATCAAAGATCAACATTGTCCATTTCTTCGACTGCAAGAGTGAGTTAGGTTTGGAAGCAGCCTAGTTGGAATATGGATCCGACGCATTAACTTTCCTTCATTCTTACAACAGATTAAGAAAAAGAAAGAATATTACCGTTCTGCCGATGAAAATACCTGACCGCGCCGCGGTCAAGTGCTCCACATCCTGTACAGCGTTTGAGGTATGTCGGCAGCAACTCCTCTGCACCAGTACAGCCTATCGAGGTATCTCTCCTCCATCCCTGTTCCAGTACAGCCAAACTAGGAATCTGCAACGGACAGCTCCAGTACTGCCACACGAGGCCCGGTATTCCCAGGATCTGCAATGTTATTCTGACAGAGTATAATTATTTGGAAATATTTGCAATGGTATCGATTTACCAAACCAATTTTTGGTAAAATCGGCGATACCTTACCGCCGCCACGTATAAAAACGATACCTTCAGACTATTGTCATCAGGCCGCGTACTGTTCATTACAAAGCACTTCTGCTTGTAATAACAGTTAAAATGTTGTAGAAGAAGGACAGGAAATGGCGAGGAACCAAATCCAAGTCGGCCTATCCAAACACTATCATACCCCTCCTGTCAGTCAAATTATGAACGCTGCTGACTTCTCTCAAGTCGACCACCCCGCATTCAATTCAAGTTTTACAGATCTTCAGAGGAAGAAAATCCGGCACCATCATACAACATCATTCTCGCCACATGTGTCGATCTCGCATACCAAATGTACATCTGATGCAACTTGATATGCCCACATGATTTGGGAAGCATTGTTGTATTAGAATAGCAGATATTTCTTCATAAAGGTGTCTGTAATTATAGAAAGGAACACAGTTAGAAAGACCGGATCAAAGATCAACATGGTCCATTTCTTCGACTGCAAGAGTGAGCAACGTTTGGAAGCAGCCTAGTCGGAATTTAGATCCGGCGCATTATCTTTCCTTCATTCTTACAACAGATTGAGAAAAAAGAAAGAACATTACCGTTCTGCCGATGAATATACCTGACCGCACACCGGTCAAGTGCTCCACATCCTGTACAGCGTTTGAGGTATGTCGGCAGCAACTCCTCTGCACCAGTACAGCCTATCGAGGTATCTCTCCTCCATCCCTGTTCCAGTACAGCCAAACTAGGAATCTGCTACGGACAGCTCCAGTACCGCCATACGAGGCCCGGTATTCCCAGGATCTGCAATGTTATTCTGACAGAGTGTAATTATTTGGAAATATTTGCAATGGTATCGATTTACCAAACCAATTTTTGGTAAAATCGGCGATACCTTACCGCCGCCACGTATAAAAACGATACCTTCAGACTAATGTCATCAGGCCGCGTACTGTTCATTACAAAGCACTTTTGCTAGCAACAACAGTAAATATGTTGTAAAAGAAGGACAGGAAATGGTGAGAAACCAAATCCAAGTCGGCCTATCCAAACACTATCATACCCCTCATGCCAATCAAATTATGAACGCTGCTGATTTCTCTCAAGTCAACCGCCCCGCATTCAACCTTTTTTTTTACATGTTTTCAAACAAGTAAATCCCAAAACAATCAGACACCAATGATTGTGAGGGATTTTCGTGAAGAAAACAATGCAAAGCCAGAGAAGAACACAGTTTGAAAGACCCGATCAAAGATCAACATTGTCCATTTCTTCGACTGCAAGAGTGAGTTAGGTTTGGAAGCAGCCTAGTTGGAATATGGATCCGACGCATTAACTTTCCTTCATTCTTACAACAGATTAAGAAAAAGAAAGAATATTACCGTTCTGCCGATGAAAATACCTGACCGCGCCGCGGTCAAGTGCTCCACATCCAGTACAGCGTTTGAGGTATGTCGGCAGCAACTCCTCTGCACCAGTACAGCCTATCGAGGTATCTCTCCTCCATCCCTGTTCCAGTACAGCCAAACTAGGAATCTGCAACGGACAGCTCCAGTACTGCCACACGAGGCCCGGTATTCCCAGGATCTGCAATGTTATTCTGACAGAGTGTAATTATTTGGAAATATTTGCAATGGTATCGATTTACCAAACCAATTTTTGGTAAAATCGGCGATACCTTACCGCCGCCACGTATAAAAACGATACCTTCAGACTATTGTCATCAGGCCGCGTACTGTTCATTACAAAGCACTTCTGCTTGTAATAACAGTTAAAATGTTGTAGAAGAAGGACAGGAAATGGCGAGGAACCAAATCCAAGTCGGCCTATCCAAACACTATCATACCCCTCCTGTCAGTCAAATTATGAACGCTGCTGACTTCTCTCAAGTCGACCACCCCGCATTCAATTCAAGTTTTAAAGATCTTCAGAGGAAGAAAATCCGGCACCATCATACAACATCATTCTCGCCACATGTGTCGATCTCGCATACCAAATGTACATCTGATGCAACTTGATATGCCCACATGATTTGGGAAGGCATTGTTGTATTAGAATAGCAGATATTTCTTCATAAAGGTGTCTGTAATTATAGAAAGGAACACAGTTAGAAAGACCGGATCAAAGATCAACATGGTCCATTTCTTCGACTGCAAGAGTGAGCAAGGTTTGGAAGCAGCCTAGTCGGAATTTAGATCCGGCGCATTATCTTTCCTTCATTCTTACAACAGATTTAGAAAAAAGAAAGAATATTACCGTTCTGCCGATGAATATACCTGACCGCACACCGGTCAAGTGCTCCACATCCTGTACAGCGTTTGAGGTATGTCGGCAGCAACTCCTCTGCACCAGTACAGCCTATCGAGGTATCTCTCCTCCATCCCTGTTCCAGTACAGCCAAACTAGGAATCTGCTACGGACAGCTCCAGTACCGCCATACGAGGCCCGGTATTCCCAGGATCTGCAATGTTATTCTGACAGAGTGTAATTATTTGGAAAGATTTGCAATGGTATCGATTTACCAAACCAATTTTTGGTAAAATCGGCGATACCTTACCGCCGCCACGTATAAAAACGATACCTTCAGACTAATGTCATCAGGCCGCGTACTGTTCATTACAAAGCACTTTTGCTAGCAACAACAGTAAATATGTTGTAAAAGAAGGACAGGAAATGGTGAGAAACCAAATCCAAGTCGGCCTATCCAAACACTATCATACCCCTCATGCCAATCAAATTATGAACGCTGCTGATTTCTCTCAAGTCAACCGCCCCGCATTCAACCTTTTTTTTTACATGTTTTCAAACAAGTAAATCCCAAAACAATCAGACACCAATGATTGTGAGGGATTTTCGTGAAGAAAACAATGCAAAGCCAGAGAAGAACACAGTTTGAAAGACCCGATCAAAGATCAACATTGTCCATTTCTTCGACTGCAAGAGTGAGTTAGGTTTGGAAGCAGCCTAGTTGGAATATGGATCCGACGCATTAACTTTCCTTCATTCTTACAACAGATTAAGAAAAAGAAAGAATATTACCGTTCTGCCGATGAAAATACCTGACCGCGCCGCGGTCAAGTGCTCCACATCCAGTACAGCGTTTGAGGTATGTCGGCAGCAACTCCTCTGCACCAGTACAGCCTATCGAGGTATCTCTCCTCCATCCCTGTTCCAGTACAGCCAAACTAGGAATCTGCAACGGACAGCTCCAGTACTGCCACACGAGGCCCGGTATTCCCAGGATCTGCAATGTTATTCTGACAGAGTGTAATTATTTGGAAATATTTGCAATGGTATCGATTTACCAAACCAATTTTTGGTAAAATCGGCGATACCTTACCGCCGCCACGTATAAAAACGATACCTTCAGACTATTGTCATCAGGCCGCGTACTGTTCATTACAAAGCACTTCTGCTTGTAATAACAGTTAAAATGTTGTAGAAGAAGGACAGGAAATGGCGAGGAACCAAATCCAAGTCGGCCTATCCAAACACTATCATACCCCTCCTGTCAGTCAAATTATGAACGCTGCTGACTTCTCTCAAGTCGACCACCCCGCATTCAATTCAAGTTTTAAAGATCTTCAGAGGAAGAAAATCCGGCACCATCATACAACATCATTCTCGCCACATGTGTCGATCTCGCATACCAAATGTACATCTGATGCAACTTGATATGCCCACATGATTTGGGAAGGCATTGTTGTATTAGAATAGCAGATATTTCTTCATAAAGGTGTCTGTAATTATAGAAAGGAACACAGTTAGAAAGACCGGATCAAAGATCAACATGGTCCATTTCTTCGACTGCAAGAGTGAGCAAGGTTTGGAAGCAGCCTAGTCGGAATTTAGATCCGGCGCATTATCTTTCCTTCATTCTTACAACAGATTTAGAAAAAAGAAAGAATATTACCGTTCTGCCGATGAATATACCTGACCGCACACCGGTCAAGTGCTCCACATCCTGTACAGCGTTTGAGGTATGTCGGCAGCAACTCCTCTGCACCAGTACAGCCTATCGAGGTATCTCTCCTCCATCCCTGTTCCAGTACAGCCAAACTAGGAATCTGCTACGGACAGCTCCAGTACCGCCATACGAGGCCCGGTATTCCCAGGATCTGCAATGTTATTCTGACAGAGTGTAATTATTTGGAAAGATTTGCAATGGTATCGATTTACCAAACCAATTTTTGGTAAAATCGGCGATACCTTACCGCCGCCACGTATAAAAACGATACCTTCAGACTAATGTCATCAGGCCGCGTACTGTTCATTACAAAGCACTTTTGCTAGCAACAACAGTAAATATGTTGTAAAAGAAGGACAGGAAATGGTGAGAAACCAAATCCAAGTCGGCCTATCCAAACACTATCATACCCCTCATGCCAATCAAATTATGAACGCTGCTGATTTCTCTCAAGTCAACCGCCCCGCATTCAACCTTTTTTTTTACATGTTTTCAAACAAGTAAATCCCAAAACAATCAGACACCAATGATTGTGAGGGATTTTCGTGAAGAAAACAATGCAAAGCCAGAGAAGAACACAGTTTGAAAGACCCGATCAAAGATCAACATTGTCCATTTCTTCGACTGCAAGAGTGAGTTAGGTTTGGAAGCAGCCTAGTTGGAATATGGATCCGACGCATTAACTTTCCTTCATTCTTACAACAGATTAAGAAAAAGAAAGAATATTACCGTTCTGCCGATGAAAATACCTGACCGCGCCGCGGTCAAGTGCTCCACATCCAGTACAGCGTTTGAGGTATGTCGGCAGCAACTCCTCTGCACCAGTACAGCCTATCGAGGTATCTCTCCTCCATCCCTGTTCCAGTACAGCCAAACTAGGAATCTGCAACGGACAGCTCCAGTACTGCCACACGAGGCCCGGTATTCCCAGGAGCTGCAATGTTATTCTGACAGAGTGTAATTATTTGGAAATATTTGCAATGGTATCGATTTACCAAACCAATTTTTGGTAAAATCGGCGATACCTTACCGCCGCCACGTATAAAAACGATACCTTCAGACTATTGTCATCAGGCCGCGTACTGTTCATTACAAAGCACTTCTGCTTGTAATAACAGTTAAAATGTTGTAGAAGAAGGACAGGAAATGGCGAGGAACCAAATCCAAGTCGGCCTATCCAAACACTATCATACCCCTCCTGTCAGTCAAATTATGAACGCTGCTGACTTCTCTCAAGTCGACCACCCCGCATTCAATTCAAGTTTTAAAGATCTTCAGAGGAAGAAAATCCGGCACCATCATACAACATCATTCTCGCCACATGTGTCGATCTCGCATACCAAATGTACATCTGATGCAACTTGATATGCCCACATGATTTGGGAAGGCATTGTTGTATTAGAATAGCAGATATTTCTTCATAAAGGTGTCTGTAATTATAGAAAGGAACACAGTTAGAAAGACCGGATCAAAGATCAACATGGTCCATTTCTTCGACTGCAAGAGTGAGCAAGGTTTGGAAGCAGCCTAGTCGGAATTTAGATCCGGCGCATTATCTTTCCTTCATTCTTACAACAGATTTAGAAAAAAGAAAGAATATTACCGTTCTGCCGATGAATATACCTGACCGCACACCGGTCAAGTGCTCCACATCCTGTACAGCGTTTGAGGTATGTCGGCAGCAACTCCTCTGCACCAGTACAGCCTATCGAGGTATCTCTCCTCCATCCCTGTTCCAGTACAGCCAAACTAGGAATCTGCTACGGACAGCTCCAGTACCGCCATACGAGGCCCGGTATTCCCAGGATCTGCAATGTTATTCTGACAGAGTGTAATTATTTGGAAAGATTTGCAATGGTATCGATTTACCAAACCAATTTTTGGTAAAATCGGCGATACCTTACCGCCGCCACGTATAAAAACGATACCTTCAGACTAATGTCATCAGGCCGCGTACTGTTCATTACAAAGCACTTTTGCTAGCAACAACAGTAAATATGTTGTAAAAGAAGGACAGGAAATGGTGAGAAACCAAATCCAAGTCGGCCTATCCAAACACTATCATACCCCTCATGCCAATCAAATTATGAACGCTGCTGATTTCTCTCAAGTCAACCGCCCCGCATTCAACCTTTTTTTTTACATGTTTTCAAACAAGTAAATCCCAAAACAATCAGACACCAATGATTGTGAGGGATTTTCGTGAAGAAAACAATGCAAAGCCAGAGAAGAACACAGTTTGAAAGACCCGATCAAAGATCAACATTGTCCATTTCTTCGACTGCAAGAGTGAGTTAGGTTTGGAAGCAGCCTAGTTGGAATATGGATCCGACGCATTAACTTTCCTTCATTCTTACAACAGATTAAGAAAAAGAAAGAATATTACCGTTCTGCCGATGAAAATACCTGACCGCGCCGCGGTCAAGTGCTCCACATCCAGTACAGCGTTTGAGGTATGTCGGCAGCAACTCCTCTGCACCAGTACAGCCTATCGAGGTATCTCTCCTCCATCCCTGTTCCAGTACAGCCAAACTAGGAATCTGCAACGGACAGCTCCAGTACTGCCACACGAGGCCCGGTATTCCCAGGATCTGCAATGTTATTCTGACAGAGTGTAATTATTTGGAAAGATTTGCAATGGTATCGATTTACCAAACCAATTTTTGGTAAAATCGGCGATACCTTACCGCCGCCACGTATAAAAACGATACCTTCAGACTATTGTCATCAGGCCGCGTACTGTTCATTACAAAGCACTTCTGCTTGTAATAACAGTTAAAATGTTGTAGAAGAAGGACAGGAAATGGCGAGGAACCAAATCCAAGTCGGCCTATCCAAACACTATCATACCCCTCCTGTCAGTCAAATTATGAACGCTGCTGACTTCTCTCAAGTCGACCACCCCGCATTCAATTCAAGTTTTAAAGATCTTCAGAGGAAGAAAATCCGGCACCATCATACAACATCATTCTCGCCACATGTGTCGATCTCGCATACCAAATGTACATCTGATGCAACTTGATATGCCCACATGATTTGGGAAGGCATTGTTGTATTAGAATAGCAGATATTTCTTCATAAAGGTGTCTGTAATTATAGAAAGGAACACAGTTAGAAAGACCGGATCAAAGATCAACATGGTCCATTTCTTCGACTGCAAGAGTGAGCAAGGTTTGGAAGCAGCCTAGTCGGAATTTAGATCCGGCGCATTATCTTTCCTTCATTCTTACAACAGATTTAGAAAAAAGAAAGAATATTACCGTTCTGCCGATGAATATACCTGACCGCACACCGGTCAAGTGCTCCACATCCTGTACAGCGTTTGAGGTATGTCGGCAGCAACTCCTCTGCACCAGTACAGCCTATCGAGGTATCTCTCCTCCATCCCTGTTCCAGTACAGCCAAACTAGGAATCTGCTACGGACAGCTCCAGTACCGCCATACGAGGCCCGGTATTCCCAGGATCTGCAATGTTATTCTGACAGAGTGTAATTATTTGGAAAGATTTGCAATGGTATCGATTTACCAAACCAATTTTTGGTAAAATCGGCGATACCTTACCGCCGCCACGTATAAAAACGATACCTTCAGACTAATGTCATCAGGCCGCGTACTGTTCATTACAAAGCACTTTTGCTAGCAACAACAGTAAATATGTTGTAAAAGAAGGACAGGAAATGGTGAGAAACCAAATCCAAGTCGGCCTATCCAAACACTATCATACCCCTCATGCCAATCAAATTATGAACGCTGCTGATTTCTCTCAAGTCAACCGCCCCGCATTCAACCTTTTTTTTTACATGTTTTCAAACAAGTAAATCCCAAAACAATCAGACACCAATGATTGTGAGGGATTTTCGTGAAGAAAACAATGCAAAGCCAGAGAAGAACACAGTTTGAAAGACCCGATCAAAGATCAACATTGTCCATTTCTTCGACTGCAAGAGTGAGTTAGGTTTGGAAGCAGCCTAGTTGGAATATGGATCCGACGCATTAACTTTCCTTCATTCTTACAACAGATTAAGAAAAAGAAAGAATATTACCGTTCTGCCGATGAAAATACCTGACCGCGCCGCGGTCAAGTGCTCCACATCCAGTACAGCGTTTGAGGTATGTCGGCAGCAACTCCTCTGCACCAGTACAGCCTATCGAGGTATCTCTCCTCCATCCCTGTTCCAGTACAGCCAAACTAGGAATCTGCAACGGACAGCTCCAGTACTGCCACACGAGGCCCGGTATTCCCAGGATCTGCAATGTTATTCTGACAGAGTGTAATTATTTGGAAATATTTGCAATGGTATCGATTTACCAAACCAATTTTTGGTAAAATCGGCGATACCTTACCGCCGCCACGTATAAAAACGATACCTTCAGACTATTGTCATCAGGCCGCGTACTGTTCATTACAAAGCACTTCTGCTTGTAATAACAGTTAAAATGTTGTAGAAGAAGGACAGGAAATGGCGAGGAACCAAATCCAAGTCGGCCTATCCAAACACTATCATACCCCTCCTGTCAGTCAAATTATGAACGCTGCTGACTTCTCTCAAGTCGACCACCCCGCATTCAATTCAAGTTTTAAAGATCTTCAGAGGAAGAAAATCCGGCACCATCATACAACATCATTCTCGCCACATGTGTCGATCTCGCATACCAAATGTACATCTGATGCAACTTGATATGCCCACATGATTTGGGAAGGCATTGTTGTATTAGAATAGCAGATATTTCTTCATAAAGGTGTCTGTAATTATAGAAAGGAACACAGTTAGAAAGACCGGATCAAAGATCAACATGGTCCATTTCTTCGACTGCAAGAGTGAGCAAGGTTTGGAAGCAGCCTAGTCGGAATTTAGATCCGGCGCATTATCTTTCCTTCATTCTTACAACAGATTTAGAAAAAAGAAAGAATATTACCGTTCTGCCGATGAATATACCTGACCGCACACCGGTCAAGTGCTCCACATCCTGTACAGCGTTTGAGGTATGTCGGCAGCAACTCCTCTGCACCAGTACAGCCTATCGAGGTATCTCTCCTCCATCCCTGTTCCAGTACAGCCAAACTAGGAATCTGCCACGGACAGCTCCAGTACTGCCACACGAGGCCCGGTATTCCCAGGATCTGCAATGTTATTCTGACAGAGTGTAATTATTTGGAAATATTTGCAATGGTATCGATTTACCAAACCAATTTTTGGTAAAATCGGCGATACCTTACCGCCGCCACGTATGAAAACGATACCTTCAGACTATTGTCATCAGGCCGCGTACTGTTCATTACAAAGCTATTCTGCTTGTAATAACAGTTAAAATGTTGTAGAAGAAGGACAGGAAATGGCGAGGAACCAAATCCAAGTCGGCCTATCCAAACACTATCATACCCCTCCTGTCAGTCAAATTATGAACGCTGCTGACTTCTCTCAAGTCAACCACCCCGCATTCAATTCTAGTTTTACAGATCTTCAGAGGAAGAAAATCCGGCACCATCAAATACAACATCATTCTCGCCACATGCGGGTGTATGGCATACCAAATGTACATCTGATGCAACTTGATATGCCCACATGATTTGAGAAGGCATTGTTGTATTAGAATAGCTGATATTTCTTCATAAAGGTGTCTGTAATTATAGAAAGGAACACAGTTTGAAAGACCCGATCAAAGATCAACATTGTCCATTTCTTCGACTGCAAGAGTGAGCAAGGTTTGGAAGCAGCCTAGTTGGAATTTATATCCGGCGCATTATCTTTCCTTCATTCTTACAACAGATTGAGAAAAAGAAAGAATATTACCGTTCTGCCGATGAATATACCTGACCGCGCAGCGGTCAAGTGCTCCACATCCTGTACAGCGTTCGAGGTATGTCGGCAGCAACTCCTCTGCGCCAGTACAGCCTATCGAGGTATCTCTCCTCCGTCCCTGTTCCAGTACAGCCAAACTAGGAATCTGCAACGGACAGCTCCAGTACTGCCACACGAGGCCCGGTATTCCCAGGATCTGCAATGTTATTCTGACAGTGTAATTATTTGGAAAGATTTGCAATGGTATCGATTTACCAAACCAATTTTTGGTAAAATCGGCGATACCTTACCGCCGCCACGTATAAAAACGATACCTTCAGACTATTGTCATCAGGCCGCGTACTGTTCATTACAAAGCACTTCTGCTTGTAATAACAGTTAAAATGTTGTAGAAGAAGGACAGGAAATGGCAAGAAACAAAATCCAAGTCGGCCTATCCAAACACTATCATACCCCTCCTGTCAGTCAAATTATGAACGCTGCTGATTTCTCTCAAGTCAACCGCTCCGCATTCAATTCAAGTTTTACAGATCTTCAGAGGAAGAAAATCCGGCACCATCAAATACAACATCATTCTCGCCACATGCGGGTGTATGGCATACCAAATGTACATCTGATGCAACTTGATATGCCCACATGATTTGAGAAGGCATTGTTGTATTAGAATAGCTGATATTTCTTCATAAAGGTGTCTGTAATTATAGAAAGGAACACAGTTTGAAAGACCCGATCAAAGATCAACATTGTCCATTTCTTCGACTGCAAGAGTGAGCAAGGTTTGGAAGCAGCCTAGTTGGAATTTATATCCGGCGCATTGTCTTTCCTTCATTCTTACAACAGATTGAGAAAAAGAAAGAATATTACCGTTCTGCCGATGAATATACCTGACCGCGCAGCGGTCAAGTGCTCCACATCCTGTACAGCGTTCGAGGTATGTCGGCAGCAACTCCTCTGCACCAATACAGCCTATCGAGGTATCTCTCCTCCGTCCCTGTTCCAGTACAGCCAAACTAGGAATCTGCAACGGACAGCTCCAGTACTGCCATACGAGGCCCGGTATTCCCAGGAGCTGCAATGTTATTCTGACAGTGTAATTATTTGGAAATATTTGCAATGGTATCGATTACCAAACCAATTTTTGGTAAAATCGGCGATACCTTACCGCCGCCACGTATAAAAACGATACCTTCAGACTATTGTCATCAGGCCGCGTACTGTTCATTACAAAGCACTTCTGCTTGTAATAACAGTTAAAATGTTGTAGAAGAAGGACAGGAAATGGCAAGAAACAAAATCCAAGTCGGCCTATCCAAACACTATCATACCCCTCCTGTCAGTCAAATTATGAACGCTGCTGATTTCTCTCAAGTCAACCGCTCCGCATTCAATTCAAGTTTTACAGATCTTCAGAGGAAGAAAATCCGGCACCATCAAATACAACATCATTCTCGCCACATGCGGGTGTATGGCATACCAAATGTACATCTGATGCAACTTGATATGCCCACATGATTTGAGAAGGCATTGTTGTATTAGAATAGCTGATATTTCTTCATAAAGGTGTCTGTAATTATAGAAAGGTACACAGTTTGAAAGACCCGATCAAAGATCAACATTGTCCATTTCTTCGACTGCAAGAGTGAGCAAGGTTTGGAAGCAGCCTAGTTGGAATTTATATCCGGCGCATTAACTTTCCTTCATTCTTACAACAGATTGAGAAAAAGAAAGAATATTACCGTTCTGCCGATGAATATACCTGACCGCGCAGCGGTCAAGTGCTCCACATCCTGTACAGCGTTCGAGGTATGTCGGCAGCAACTCCTCTGCACCAGTACAGCCTATCGAGGTATCTCTCCTCCGTCCCTGTTCCAGTACAGCCAAACTAGGAATCTGCCACGGACAGCTCCAGTACTGCCATACGAGGCCCGGTATTCCCAGGATCTGCAATGTTATTCTGACAGAGTGTAATTATTTGGAAATATTTGCAATGGTATCGATTTACCAAACCAATTTTTGGTAAAATCGGCGATACCTTACCGCCGCCACGTATAAAAACGATACCTTCAGACTATTGTCATCAGGCCGCGTACTGTTCATTACAAAGCACTTTTGCTTGTAATAACAGTTAAGATGTTGTAGAAGAAGGACAGGAAATGGCAAGAAACCAAATCCAAGTCGGCCTATCCAAACACTATTATACCCCTCACGTCAGTCAAATTATGAACGCTGCTGATTTCTCTCAAGTCAACCGCTCCGCATGCAATTCAAGTTTTACAGATCTTCAGAGGTAGAAAACCCGGCATCATCAAATACAACATCAGTCTCGCCACATGCGGGTGTATGGCATACCAAATGTACATTTGATGCAACTTGATATGCCCACATGATTTGAGAAGGCATTGTTGTATTTGAATAGCAGACATTTTCTTCATAAAGGTATCTGTAATAATAGAGAGGAACACAGTTTGACAGACCCGATCAAAGATCAACATTGTTCATTTCTTCGACTGCAAGAGTGAGCAAGGTTTGGAAGCAGCCTAGTTGGAATTTGGATCCGACGCATTATCTTTCCTTCATTCTTTCTTGAGAAAAAGAAAGAATATTACCGTTCTGCCGATGAAAATACCTGACCACGCAGCGGTCAAGTGCTCCAGATCCAGTAAAGCGTTTGGGGTATGTCTGTAGCAACTCCTCTGCACCAGTACAGACTATCGAGGTATCTCTCCTCCATCCCTGTTCCAGTACAGCCAAACTAGGAATCTGCTACACACAGCCCCAGTTCTGTCATACGAGGTCCGGTATTCCAAAGATCTGCAACATGTTTTTGACAATGTAAACATGACTTGCTATAGTATTATTTACCAACCACTTTTTGCCCTGTCGGCCATATTGTTTCTGATGAAAATTAGACAGTGCACAATAAGGGACCTAGGGGAACCAACATATCTTTAAGAATAATCAATCCAGCACAATAATTGTTTAAGGACGGACGGTCAGCAAACCTGAGACAACGGACACAGAGTGATTTGAAGAGATGGTGGGTTAAAAATCTAAATACTAGACAAACGCCTTTAATACATAAACAGAAGATATGAATTTGGAGTTGAAAATTATATTTAAAAAGTAACCGCAACACATTCATTTTAATTCAGTTAATTACAAATAATGGGAAATTAAGAGCACCAGTAACGTAAATGCTTTCAAAACTCAGTATTGTCAATTTGTTGTACACAAGACTTACACGTAATGATATGTCTCGCATGTCCCGGCATGGAATGCTGAGTTGTATTCATTATTCATTATTCTTATAGCCACAAACCAGTGTTTGAAGATTTTATAGCTATACCTCTTTAGATTTTGGA
Source organism: Mimachlamys varia (assembly GCA_947623455.1). Lineage (NCBI taxonomy): Eukaryota > Metazoa > Mollusca > Bivalvia > Pectinida > Pectinidae > Mimachlamys > Mimachlamys varia. Next base: position 48,338,143 of record OX392527.1, read on the forward strand.
AAACAATAAAAACACCAACTTTGTTCACGAGATAATTTCTCATTTAGTTCCGACACACTATGCTTCATAATGTGATAACAAAATGTTCATCAGTGAATAGTTACAAAATTTGACCTTGACCTTGACTTTTAGTGACAAGGTTAAGTTCAATCAACATATGATTTTGACCAACTTTGCTTCATAATGAAATAAATTGTTCATCAAAGAAAATTAAGTTACAAAATTTGACCTAGTGACCTGACATTCGGCAAGTTGAATCATTGTGTAATTCTGACCATATTGAAATTAACAAGTGCTAATTGTAATGGGGTACCATTACAGATGTCCCCCAAACTACCCCTTTGGTCGGAACTGATGAGCCCAATGAACTCACAATGGAAATATAGCTGACACCCCATATATCAGCGGTCATGTTGACGAATTAGGAAACGGAGGTTACGACAATGTCCGTGGTGTCCTACTACAGTTATATATAAAATTTCATTGAAATTGGACAATATATAAATTTCGACCAATCAGAAGCCAGGAAATAGCGGCCATGTTGACGAATCACGAAAGGAGGTTACGACAATGTCCGTGGTGTCCTACTACAGTTATATATAAAATTTCATTGAAATCGGACAATATATAAATTTCGACCAATCAGAAGCCAGGAAATAGCGGCCATGTTGACGAATCACGAAACGGAGGTTACGGCAATGTTGTTGGTGTAATACTACACATATATATTAAATTTCATTGAAATCGGACAATATATAAATTTCGACCAATCAGAGGCCTCCATTTTCGTTTCGGTGGCAACCAAACTTTACGAAAATGTTACCATGTTATTCAGCATCCCTTAAAACACCCATGTACCAATTTTTACTGAAATCGGAGACTGAATTTTGAAAACAGGAAATTAGCTCTGGCGGCCATCTTGGACTTCCGGTCGCGAAAAAACAACCCGTTTTCACACACCCCGCCCCTAATGAGTATGTGTGTGAAGTTTCGTGAAGATCCGTCCAGTAGTTTTTGAGAAAACGGTCGGAAACCTCCGCGGCGGAAGAAAGTGGAAGAAACAAGAATAACAAGAATAATAATAATAATAATAAGAAACCGAGCAAAAACAATATGTCCCCCCACTTCGTTTGGGGGACATAATAATAATAATAATAAGAAACCGAGCAAAAACAATATGTCCCCCCACTTCGTTTGGGGGACATAATTAATGAAATCCATTCAAGAGTATTTTTTTTAGATAATTAAGGTGGAGCTAAATGCAATTAATTGTCAACTTTACATTAAAACCATGTACTAGGATGCTCTTGATTATATTTAACCATAAAGCAGGTTTGGTGATAATTAATTGAACTGTCTGGAGTTCCTGAATATAAAATTTGAGAAGGATCAATCCAGCACTTCTCAAGAAATAGTGATCACAAACCATTAATGCAAAATCCAAGATGGCCGCATGTCAGCCAAATGTATTTTCGGAATAGCTAAAAAAGACGACAATGCACAACTAAGGACAAATGGAAACATGAATATGAAATTGGAGAAGGATCCATCCAGTACTTTCAAAGAAACAGCGATCACAAGAATTGTTTAAGGATGGAAGGATGACGGACGGACTACAGACGCAGGGTGATTTGAATAGTCCACCATCTGATGATGGTGAGCTAAAAACACTGGAAAAGTAATATCTATGCCTCGCTTTGCTTGGTTACAGCATAATTTCCATGTCTTAAAAGAATAAAATTTCTAAAAAAAGTAATACAAGAGGCCCAGAGGGCCTGTATTACTCACCTGGATACATTGGTATCTAGGTAATCATGATAATATATTTTCATTTTGGCTCGCCCCTCAGCCCCCTAGGGGGTCAGTCCCACCATGAGTACAATTTTGAATCCTGAACACCTAGGGATGTTTCCTACCAAATAAGGCTTATTTCCAATCAGTGGTTATGTAAAAGAAGTTGTTTATATCAATAAAGCTAAATAATTCTTTGTGGCCCCGCCCCGCAGCCCCCTGGGGGGTCAGTCCCACCATGAGTACAATTTTGAATCCTGAGCACTTATGGCTTCCTGCCAAATAAGGCTGATTTCCAATCAATGGTTATGAAGAAGATGCTTAAACCAATATTATTACTAAGCTTAATAACCCTTTTTGGCCCCGCCCCTCAGCCCCCTGGGGGGGGGGGGGGTCAGTCCCACCATGAATACAATTTTGAATCCTGAGCACCTAGGGATGCTTCCTGCCGAATAAGGCCGATTTCCAATCAGTGGTTATGAAGAAGAAGACGCTTAAACCAATATAGCTAAATAACCCTTTTAGGCCTGCCCCTCAGCCCCCTGGGGGGTCAGTCCCACCATTAGTGCAATTTTGAATCCTGAGCACCTAGGGATGCTTCCTGCCAAATAAGGATGATTTCCAATCAATGGTTTTGGAGAAAAAGTCGATTAAAGACGCTCAACCCTACGTAATACACAAGTTTTGATTCTTGTTTTGTGGCGATGTAGCTTCCTATTCGTGTACCTGGTATTTGAAAACAGGGTATCAAATTCGTTCTACACAGTGATATGTTGCGATGTCAACAATGGCGAGATGAGAGGGGACGGTGCAAGTCTTCAATGTAGGCCTATAGTACCAGTGTAGTATGGTAATTTGAACCCCATGGTAAATTGACCCTGGGGTCAAAATACCATTATGGTAAAATGACTCCCCCACCCCTACCCCATGGTAAAGTGACCCCCCTTATTAATGTTACTATATTATGTTTTTTCATATATATTTTCACATATTTTTATTAGGACAATGTTGCAGCAATAACAATAGTGCAAGTTTGGATGGGTAGGTTGAATAAAGAACAAAATAACGGTATATGTTTGAGGATAAGGGGGGGGGGGGGGGGGGTCACTTTACCATGACTATGGTGAAGTGAAGCCTTAATTTTTTTTGACTTTTGTCCATTAAATTTTCAACAGTAAACTTTGTTATTCTATACATTATCAAACAGCAATAATGGTTTTGGGTATATACTTTTAATGTGGTTGAAAACAAAAGGGGGGGGGGGGGGCAATTTACCATGGCCATGGTAAAACGCCCCCCCCCCCCTCCTTCCCTTCCCCTGTGACAATGTCAGCAATATTCTTTTAACAAATCTTTTTAACTTTATTTCTTTTATCATTCTTTAAATAAGAATTTGTTTAAATTTGTTTTTGAAAGGTTATTTTCATGTTCGTCATGTAGAGATGAGGGGTTCACTTTACCATGGTCATGATGAAATGGAAGCCTACAATTTTTTTGGCTTTTTTCCATTAAATTTTCAACAGTTAACTTTAATTTATTATTCTATACAATATAAAAGAGCAAAATTGGTTTGGGGTATATACTTTTGATGTGGTTATAAAACAAGAATTACGCGTAATTATAAGTCTCGCCTTTCCCGCTTTGTTGATAATGTTTAAGTCCCAACTTCAAAATTAGTATGACAAAATACATACAGCAAGATTATATCTGTAACATAGCCAAGTTTCAATTTAATTACAAATCAATAACACTATAAATAGAGGATCCTAACATAAATTCGTAAAATTCCCATGTTTTTACCCCCAAATTCCCATGGTAAAATGACCCCCCCCCCCCCCCCTTCCCTTCCCCTATGACAATGTCAGCAATATTTTAAAAAAAATCTTTTTTAAGTTTATTTCATTCATCATTCTTTATTATTCTTTTAATAAGAATTCATTTAAATTTGTTTTGGATAGGTAATTTTCATGTTCTTCGTGTGGAGATGAGGGGTTCACTTCACCATGGCCATGGTTAAGTGAACCTCCCATCCCTACAGGACTCCTATGAAAATCACCTATCCAAAACACATTTTGATTTTGTTTTTTGATCCACATTAAAGGTATATATCCCAAAACATTATTGCTGGTTGATAATGTATAGTAATGTATAGAATAATAAGTAAACTGATGAAGATTCAATGGAAAAAGTCACTTGCCAAAATAATGTACATGGCCATCATCATAAATTATGATGGTAAATTGATCCCCCCCCCAACCCGCATTTTTTGTTTGTTTTCTGATCCACATTAAAGGTATATATCCCAAAACATTATTGCTGTTTGATAATGTATAGAATAATAAATTCCTACAAAAACCAATTTTAATGAATTTTGATTTAAAGAATATAATGAATGAAGTAAACTTATAAAAGATTTACTAAAAAATTCAATTTTGTTGACATGGGGGGGGGGGGGGGGTGTCATTTTACCATCAATCAATGGTTTATCAATGGTAAATTGAACCCCCCCCCCCCCCCCCCCAAAAAAAAAACAAACCAATTTTGCTGTTAAATAAGGTATAATATTGATATTGAAGGTAACTGAAAAAGATGCAATAAAAAAAATTACTTAACAAAAACATCTTTAAAAAAGGCTTCACTGGCCATGGTAAAGTGACCCCTCCTCAAACATTCACCTATATTTTGCTCTTCTGTTAACTTTCCCATCCAAATTTGCAATGTTTTTATTGATACAACATAGTTCTAATAAAAATATGTGAAATTGTATATGAAAAAGCATATTATAGTGACATTTGTAAGGGGGGGTCACTTTACCATGGGAGGGGGTCATTTCACCATAATGGTAAAATGACCCCGAGGTCATTTTACCATAATGGTATTTTGACCCTGGGGTCATTTCACCACGATTCAAAATACCATGCTACACCGGCCATGGTTTCTCAAACTGGAGAGAGAGTCGGCATGTGGTAGAATTATTCGTGTTGGCAGAACATTTACACAAGGGCTCACTCACATGTGCCTAGTGTCATTATATATGCACTATTATTGCTGTTGAAAATATAACACCCACTATAAAAACTTCCTAATAGCATCAAGGGAGACAACCTACCATAGACACAGTTTTACATCTAGTTTTCAATAAGTAGCATAAAAAGCTTGTCTGTGATATTTAGATTCAATTTTTTGCTTGTGCTTTATATAACTATATGGTATGTAAATAAATTGACTGTGAATATTGAAATTTTTTCGCTAGATATAAAAATAACACCTTTTGTAAAAGTTGTTTTGTCCATTTTTCCGCAAATAAAATATTTTTGATGTAGCTATTGATTTCTTTTTTTATTTTATTGTATGTTTGTGATTTTGAACAACATTCACGAGAAAAAAAATAGAAAAAACATAAGATTTTGAGAAAAATAATTTTTTTTTTTGTTTTTTACCAAAAATGAAACAAGTCATAGGAATGCTTAGATTTTCACAAAATCATCTCTACCTGATAGCATAATCAACATATGAAAGTTTTAAGGAAATCTAGCAGTTAATTGCGAAAGAGTTGAGCCTCCTTAAACCAATATAGCTAAATAACCCTTTTTGGCCCCGCCCCTCAGCCCCCTAGGGGGATCAGTCCTACCATCAGTACAATTTTGAATTCTGAGCCCCTTTGGATACTTTCTGCCAAATAAGGCTGATTTCCAATCAGTGGTTATGGAGAAGAAATCGCTAATATCAATATAGCTAAATAATTCTTTATGGCCCCACCCCTCAGCCCCCTTGGGGGGTCAGTCCCACCATGAGTACAATTTTGAATCCTGAGCACCTAGGGATACTTTCTGCCAAATACATGTAAGGCTGATCCAATCGGTGGTTATGGAGAAGAAGTCCCTTAAACCAATATAGCTAAATAACCCTTTGTGGCCCCGCCCCTCAGCCCCCTAGGGGGTCAGTCCCACATTAGTACAATTTTGAATCCTGGGCACCTAAGGATGCTTCCTGCCAAATAAGGTTGATTTCCTATCAGTGGAAATGGAGAAGAAGTTGTTTCAAAAATTGTTGACGGATGACGGATGGACGCCATGGTATGGCATAACTCACCTCGGTCCTTCGGACCAGGTGAGCTAATAATTTACTAGTAAAATAAATAATTTTACTATTGCGGATTATTGTCATCAAGTAGGGATGGTTTTCAGAGGGATCTTGGCGCCCACCATTGACGATTTTTCATTCTATCATTCTTAGAAAGATGGATCTTTTCCCTTAATTCGCATTATAACTTTCTGATCAGTACCAAAGATCTTCCTCAATTTTCATTTGTAGATTCTTCTCGTTTTAGAAATAAAAGATGGATATGAAATTTCATCAAGTAATTCAAGAAATAGTGATAACCAACTTTAAATGATAAAATCCAAGATAGCTGCTATTCAGTCATTTTGTTTTTCCAATCAGACCCAAAATCAAAAGGGCACAACTAGGCATCAACATATGAAATATGAGTAATTATATATAAAGAGCCATCAAGCACTTCAAGAAATACTGAAAACAAACTTTTATTTCAAAATCCAAGAAGTCTGCCTTTCAGCCATTTTGTTTTTACGATCAGTCCTAAAATCAAAAGGGCACAAGGGGAACATACATATGAAATTTAAGCAAGATCCATCCGGTACTAGCGATAACAATTAAGAATTGTTTAATTTAAGGACAGATGGACCACGGACGCAGAGCGATTTTGAATAGCCCAGCATCTGATGATGGTGAGCTAAAATGGACAAAATAGAAGCGTTATTTTCATATATAAACTACGGTATAGTAAAATTACCCCCTCCCCGAGGGGGAACAGCCTTGGGGTTCTGAAATTTGTATTAAAACAAAGCTCCTAATGATCTTTCCATCCATGCAGAGAAATAGAAGAATTTTGCAATTTTCTATAATTTCCCATTTAGGGCCTCTACCAGACCCCTGAAAAATATGGACTTTTTCAGCCCTATCATTTGTATAAATTTGAATCCAAGTGCACCTAGGGATGTTACCACTGAAATATAAATGTCATACATAGCTTAGATTCAGAAGTCATTAATATGAATATAGCCAAATTGATCCCTTTTGGCCACAGGGGATCAGACCCATTATTTGTGTAAATTTGAATCCCAGCTACCTAAGCGATGCTACCACTGGAATGTCATACATTACTTTGATCCAGAGAAATTGTTGTTTAATGGCAATTATTGCCAAATCGATCCCTTTCCACCCCGCCCCTTAGGCCCCTATGGGGTCAGTACCATCATTTGTATAAATTTTAATCCCAGTCACATATGGATGCTTCCTACAAAATTCAATGAAATGCCATTGGACCAGGTAAGCTTAAAATTAAACCTAAACACCATTTTATTTAATTTTCCTGCATATAATTTTTCTGATGTATCCATACATGTATGCTTGTTCTCAATTAACGAACAAAATAACAGGTACATGTATGTAATCAGTTCTGTATGATAATTCCCTGTCTTCGTTTTGGAGCTATTTCTGCATGAATCTAGTTGCCTAACACCCTTATTAAATGTCAAAAAGTTCATAATTCAAGGGAGTATGCTGGAATGCTATACATGGCACATAGTTTGAAAGATGTCCTTTATTGAATTATTTTTTTATATGAATTTTATATAACAGTGCCCCCCCCCCCCCTGCTAGTATTTCTGCATAAGTTTGAACTAGACTACTACCCCCTCCTTCCCCCATGAGATAAAATAGATGAAAAAAATAAATAAAACCTGCATAACTCTTTCCAAGCGGTCAAAACGCGAAATTTCTGAGAGATACAGTATGTATATAGCCAGACAAAACGGTGTTCATTTAAAGAGGTACAACTCTATCAAAAGGATCGAAAATGCAAAGTAAATACTTCAGGGGGCACATCTCTATTTTTAACTGGCTATTCCCTCAAAATTTTAAAAATATCTTGTCCTTTTTTTTAATATAACAAGAAATGTCTGTGAGACATAAATGCCCGCTCCTCATAGGAGGCTATAGTTCGACAGAATTTCATAAAATTTGGATTTCAACCAATCAGTGGCCATGAAATGTCTCCCATTTTAGTTTTCATAAAATGAATACTGCCATTGCTTTTGTATTGCCAGATAACATATATATATACATACCAAATGTCATTGAAATAGGACAATATTTAAATTTCGACAAATCAGAAGCTTGTATTTGGCAGCCATCTTGGAATTGTTATGCCGTATATTTTGTTAATAATGATCAAGTGCTGTCACATTATCATCCCAATAAGTTTAATCATAATTCGTAAAGTAGAAGAAAAGTTATTACAGGATACATTTTCAGCCAATCAGAGGCTGTGGTGGCCATCTTAGATGCTTCGCTTTTTCACAAAATGAATACTGCCAATGCCTTTGTATTGTTAGATTGTATGTACCAAATTTCATTTAAATCTGACAATATTCAAATTTCAACCAATCAGAGCCTTTATTTGGCGGCCATTTTGAATTGTAATGCAAAAATTCTTTATTTGTATTGAGTGCCGTCATGTCATCTCTCCCACTAAGTTTTATCATAAAGTAGAATTTATTACCGGATGAGTTTTTAGCCAATCAGAGGCTGTGACGGCCATCATGGAAGCTTGATTCGTTAAAAAAGAGCAATTAAGGTAAACAAGACATCATGCTTATTCATATCATGTATGCTATATAAGTTTGATGACAATTACATCAGTAGTTATTTAAATAAGCTGGTTATTATTACCATGGGATGGGACAAGATGGGTCTACTCCACTATATGCCCCCTCATTTCATGGTAGGGGCATAAAAAGGGGAGGGGGGCAGCTCTATGCAAAGTATCGAAAATGTACTTCATGGGCAATTAAATTAACATCTCCATCTTGACCTTGCAATTTCAACAAAAAATTTTAAGATATGTTGTAAACTGGGCAAATATGCATAGCCGGATAAAATTTTGTTAATTTTATCATATAAAAGGGGGACAACTCTCTACAAAGGGTCGACAATGCAAAGTCATTTCAGGGGGCACATCTCCATATTGTAGTGTCTATCTTCACATAATTATTACAAAAAAACCCTGTTGTAAAATGGGCAAATGCATTATAAGCTGGACAAATTTGATTCATTTTTTCTAAAAAAAAAAAAAAAAATTCCTAAAATATTAATATCTGTCGAAAACTGAGCCAATGCATAGCTGGATAAATTTTTTTTTTACACGAAAGGGAATAACTCCCTGTAAAGAGTAGCAAACACAAAAATATTTCAGAGAGTACATCGATCCATTTTGAACTGGCAATTCCAACAATAATTTTTTAAAGATCCATTGTAAACTGAGCAAATGAATAGCTTCACAAAACTGTGTACATTTTTTACATAAAGGGTGGAAAATATAAAGTTACTTCAGGAGGCACATCTCAGAATTGTACTGGCTTATAATTCCCACAAAATTTCAAAAAGCTCTGTTAAAAATTGAGCCATTATGCATAGCCAGTCAAAGTCTGTCTATGGACAGAGTCGAGACTAACAGACAGACATGCAAGCCGTGGATTCCGAAAGTTGAAAATGCATAATGACTATAATGTTTTCATAATAGTCATATGTAAGCCACTGCATTATCAGCGGTGGCTGCCGGCGTCACCACAGGGAAAGCAAAACTCTGGTATGTTATTTACCTGTTCCGTAGCCTGGGAGCTAAACCCGCTCTTGACTGCCTTATGGCCACTGTAATACAGTTTACTGTATATTATAAAATTAGCATAATCCCAATTAATATGATGCAAATTTACTTAGTGTTTCAACAAGAGGGTTCCATATTTTTTCAACATTCTGTAATATGTATTGACCAATTGTACCAAATTGTGTGTGTGTGCGAGTTGTGTGCACCATATTCGAACGATGTATGAACGGTGTGTGCATGATTTATGCACGATGTACGCATGCAGGTTTTGGTGCATTGTCCGTTACCACAACTCTATGCTATTTTATTTGCAGTCAGGGTTGACTGTTGGAGTACAATCAAATGTGAACTGTATTGTAACAAGTATTATGCGTAATTATATGTCTCGCCTTTCCCGCTTTGCCGATAATGTTAAGTCCCAATCGTAAAATTAGTATGAGAAGTTATACATACAGAAAGATGATATCAGTAACTTGGCCAAGTTTCTATTTAATCACATATCAATAACACTGTAAATAGTGGATGCTATCATAAATTCTCAAAATTCCCATGTTTTTGCCCTAAAACAGCAAAACCTGCAAATAAATTTCCTCCAAATTTCAATAAGCTCGATCTTCAGTTTCATAATATTAGTAACTACCCTAAGTTTAATTGAATCCGATATCAGTAACACTATAAAAAGTGGACTTTAACACAAATTCTCAAAATTCCCATGTTTTTGCCCAAAAACACCAAAACCTGTAACACGATTACTTTTAAATCAAAGTTAGGTATTAAGTATGATGGTTCGAGTAATGTGACCTACTTTCATTGCAATTGGATAATTATAACACTGTGAAAAGTGGACTTTACTGCAAATGCTGATGCCGCTGTCGGAAAAGTAACACCTAAGTCACGCTTTCTGGACTATCGTCGAGGTGAGACAAAAAATGCAATGTCCTACCAGATAGATATGATATTTGGTAAAAGAAAGCTATTGGTTCCGTCAATAAAAAGGTGTCAAGCTCTGGAGACCCAGCTCCACAAATTGTAACAGGACTTGAAAAACACGACACTCGGTTTCTCATCATTCTGTTGCGATACATATTTACTTTTCATTTATGATATTTTCTCTAGATTTTCTGTTTCAATTACGTTCATCTAATTTATCTGGTTTAGTATAACATGCAAACGAAAGCTAATGAGCGCTTTGACATGCTGTCAAACTTTATCTTAAATCTAGGTCTCTAAAGCGCTTAAATGGTGAACTGTTAAATTATTCATTCAAATGCTTCAATGACTACGACAATGATGGATGTACTAATGTAGGGATCGTCACTCGATTTGTCTCTTTTGACGTTCGCTGTGTTATAGAAGTCAGAGACAGGTTGTTTAAACAAAACAAGATATGTTGAACTTGGATAGCAGGGATTCTGGGACAGCTTCTTTTAATAGAAATCTACAGTATATTCAAATTTTAATTAACAGGTTTATACAAAGTATACAGAATTTTGCACTTGCCCTGTCAGGCAGGTAGTGTGGACAAGCTGCCTGCCCGACATGGGATTGTACCTGCCCTGGGCAGTCGGGCAATGCTTAATGTTGAGCCTTGATTGTGACTAGGGCGGGGATCACAACCAAGGTATATAATTGTTACAGGGCGGAGATCACAACCAAGGTATATAATTGTTACAGGGGGGAGATCACAACCAAGGTATATAATTGTAACAGGGCGGAGATCACAACCAAGGTATATAATTGTTACAGGGCGGAGATCACAACCAAGGTATATAATTGTTACAGGGCGGAGATCACAACCAAGGTGTATAACTGTTATAGGGCGGAGATCACAACCAAGGTGTATAACTGTTAAAGGGCAGGGATCACAACCAAGGTGTATAACTGTTATAGGGCAGGGATCACAACCAAGGTATATAATTGTTACAGGGCGGAGATCACAACCAAGGTATATAACTGTTACAGGGCGGGGATCACAACCAAGGTGTATAACTGTTATAGGGCAGGGATCACAACCAAGGTATATAATTGTTACAGGGCGGAGATCACAACCAAGGTATATAATTGTTACAGGGCGGAGATCACAACCAAGGTATATAACTGTTATAGGGGGGAGATCACAACCAAGGTATATAATTGTTACAGGGCAGAGATCACAACCAAGGTAAATAATTGTTACTAGGGCGGGGATCACAACCAAGGTATATAACTGTTATAGGGCGGGGATCACAACCAAGGTATATAATTGTTACAGGGGGGAGATCACAACCAAGGTATATAACTGTTATAGGGCGGAGATCACAACCAAGGTATATAATTGTTACAGGGCGGGGATCACAACCAAGGTATATAATTGTTACAGGGCGGAGATCACAACCAAGGTATATAATTGTTACAGGGCGGAGATCACAACCAAGGTATATAATTGTTACAGGGCGGAGATCACAACCAAGGTATATAATTGTTACAGGGCGGAGATCACAACCTAGGTATATAATTGTTACAGGGCGGGGATCACAACCAAGGTATATAATTGTTACTAGGGTGGGGATCACAACCAAGGTATGTAATTGTTACAGGGCGGAGATCACAACCAAGGTATATAATTGTTACTAGGGCGGGGATCACAACTTAGGTATGTAACTGTTACAGGGCGGAGATCACAACCAAGGTATATAACTGTTACAGGGCGGAGATCACAACCAAGGTATGTAATTGTTATAGGGCGGGGATCACAACCAAGGTATATAATTGTTATAGGGCGGGGATCACAACCAAGGTATATAACTGTTATAGGGCGGAGATCACAACCAAGGTATATAATTGTTACTAGGGCGGAGATCACAACCAAGGTATATAATTGTTACAGGGCGGGGATCACAACCAAGGTGTATAACTGTTATAGGGCAGGGATCACAACCAAGGTATATAACTGTTAAAGGGCAGGGATCACAACCAAGGTGTATAACTGTTATAGGGCAGGGATCACAACCAAGGTATATAATTGTTACAGGGTGGAGATCACAACCAAGGTATATAACTGTTATAGGGTGGAGATCACAACCAAGGTATATAACTGTTACAGGGCGGAGATCACAACCAAGGTATATAATTGTTACTAGGGCGGATCACAACCAAGGTATATAATTGTTACTAGGGCGGGGATCACAACCAAGGTATACAAGGAATTTCTCGATGTGTCGAACTTTTGGCAAAACACTACTTATTTACTATTCATGAATTGAACTTCAATGAATCAAATTTTTCGCTGTATCAAAGTTTTAATCTGATCCATTCAATATGAAAACATTGAAATTACAAATAATAAATCAAAGTGAAAATCTGTTCCCCTCTTCCAACGGATGTTTCTGAAAATTTGGTTCAAATCTATCACATACTTTATGACTAGAAGGGATTTAAAGGCTTTTTCTCTATTTCCCCTATTGGGCCCAATGTGCTCTGGCCCCAAGGTGGTCAGAGTCACCATTTATACAAGTTTCTGACAAAATTTGGTGCAAATCCTTTCAATACTTCATGACAAGTAGGGATTTTAAAGACCTATCCCCTATTGAATCTGGCCCCTCCAGCCCTAGGGGAAGGGGGATTTAGATTAACTATTTATACAAAGTCTGTTCCCTCTTCCAAAGGATGTTTCTGACCAAATTTGGTTCAAATACTTTATGATTAGTAGCGATTTAAAAGGCTTTTCCCTCTATTTCTCCTATTTGGTCATGCCCCTTCGACCCCAGGGTTATCATATACTGGATACCCATCTGTTGCAAAGTAATATTTTCATATGTGCCAAGTACTTATTTTGCATATGAAGAATTGTTTCGAACTTTGTCGCAAACTGTTGCTTTGGTGTGCGTCGATATGACCAAGATGGCGGCAAATAAAATATATCAGAAAAAATGTAAATGCATAACCAAAATTATTTATTGAGATTTCTGGGAGTAATTATGGATAGTCTTATGTCAATCACGACAAAACCGACATGTATTAAGCAAAACCTAACAACTACGTAAACGAAATCCACCCTTATTTTGGACCTATATTTCAATGCAGTTTTGCATACAGCAAATCATCTCTTTTGTCGCCAGATAAATGTAAATTTTTCAGTCATAATCATATACCAGTAGGTCATAACGCTATGAAAAAAAAAAGAGTTCAGTTACCTGTTTATTTCTTGCAGCAGATGCGAATGTATAATCATACCACTGGGGGAGGGGGGGGGGGCAAGTCTAGTTAGAACTTCCGGTACCGAATCCAGTAAATCTGTTCCCCTTTTCCAAAGGATTGTTCTGACGAAATTTGGGTCAAATATATTTAGAACTTTATGACTAGTAGCAATTAAAAAGGCTTTTTCTCTATTTCCCATATTGGACAACGCCCCTCCAGCTCCAGAAGTCAGAGTCACCATTTATACAAAATCTATTCCCTCTCCTCCAAAGGATGTTTCTGACCAAATTTGGTTCAAATCTATTCAGCATTTTATGACAAGAAGGGATTTAAAATGCTTTTCCTCTATCCCTCCTGTTAGGCCCCACCTCTATGAGGGGCCAGAATCACTATTTATACAAAATCTGTTCCCCTTCCCCCAAGGTTGTTTCTAACCCCAAATTTGGTCAAAATCCAATCAGGACTTTTAAATGAAATGTAGCGATTTGAAACAAATGTTGACGGACGAAGGACTGACAACGGATGCCACGTCATGGCATAATTAAGAAAAAAATTATTTTTGAATACCCACAACTTACATTAACTTTTTGTTAGTAGCCATTGCTTGGGTCTAGAAAATTTATACCAATCTAGCTTCATAACCACTTTGGCCTTGTCTCTCATCCCCTTCCATAATATGATGCAAATTATCAATTTTGACAGGATAATTTCATCACACATCAAGACCGCCATTAAGAGATTCAGAGGTTAACGGGTATATGCCATACGTACAATTTTGAATCATCATATCCCATGAATACTACAGATTCTAAACAAATGCCTTTGATACACAGACTGCATAGTAGTTCTAGAGAAATTATTTATAGCCAAATTGCCCACTTGTCAGGCCCTGCACCTCAGCTCTATTATTTGTACAATTTTCAGACAAATTTGGTTAAATTCCTATCATTAGTTAAGGAGAAGTAATCATTTTAAGAAATATGACATCATCAGTTTTTGCATTGTCTGATTTTTGTTGTTATACGATATAGCCTGAAAAAGTTTAACATTGCGGGTATAGGCAAAATTAAATTATATGAAAAAAGACAATAAGACGTAAGCTCGAATTGGGTGTAAAGTACAATTCATCGATGTACCAATATTTGTCGGTCCACAACATGATTCATGATACAGAAGGGCTCAAATTGATACTTACGATTTACAAAAATAATGTTTAATCTGCTACGAGATCGAATATATTATCATCACTGCTGTAGTTCCATCATCATCAAATGCGAAAAATAATAAACTGACTGTTTTTAACAGCTTTATATACATAAACATGAAGTAACATGTTCTGCATCTAGCCAATAAAGTGGGGGCTATTTTTCAAAATCATGGGCCAGCATTTTGATAACTGCATATATTTATTTTAACATTCCTTCACTCTTTGAATCTTACCAGAGTAATTAGTATTCTGTTTTACTACCCCACAAATGACACTTTCCCAGCTCTGATGCACACCAACATCATATTCAATCAATTTTAAATTTCTAATAGGTCTCTTGCCCTTTTATAATTAGCTGTGGTTATTAACTTATAAATGTATATATATTATTCTGAACACTAATGAATCTTTTCTATTTTTAGTTACAAGTGTAAGGTCTGTTTGTGAGTGATTGCGCGATGGGAATATCGCAATTAATTTTGTGATTGAATGACTTAATTATATGTACATTGTAATATCAAATAAGTTTGGGGTAGTGAAGATGCACATGTTTTTCAGCGGTCTCATAAAATGAAAAGTAGTAATGGCTCCCTGAAAAATGATTCATTTTCTACCATGAAAGCACTATTTTATTCATATCATGTCCAACAGATTTATTCATAATGATTGTGGGTTAAAGTTTAAAATTTCAGCATTGTAATGCTGAAAACGTAGTTCCCTGTCACTTATTAATTGGGAATTATTCAATCCCAATAGAGTCGAACAAGCCAACTCAAAAATCCTGTCCATTTGGATAATCTATAGTACAAGGGAGATAACCATATGCAAGTTTTATCTGTTTATAGTACAAGGGGGGTAACATGGAAGTTTTTGTTATACAAAAAAAATCCTTTTCAGACAAAAGGCCCACAATTCCCCCTGGATACAGTTTTATCTCGGTAATCATGGCAAAATCATTCCCAAAAAGATCCCTGGCACAGAGATGGACACAAAGCCCAATCCTTAATGTAGCACTATCTGTACGAAAGGTCGGTTGTTAGGATAGGATCTCAACCATTTCCAGGGAGCAACTCAAACTAGGTCCCAAGGGCGTGGCTACAGTTACATCCCAGGGTCAATGCTAAAATTATGATCGTAGCCAGCATATATAGGATGAGCTAGGAGAGTCAGTCCCACCATTAAATTCTTTTTTTTTAAAATTTGTACAATTATAATCCCACCACCTACTGTAGCATCCTGGGGTCAGCCCCACCATTTGCACAATTACATGTATAATCCCCACCACATAGGTTATTTTAGATTTTCCGCTATTTTCCCTCATGAATAAATCAAAGATAGCTTTTGGAAAGTTTATACAAATGTGATATCCACAAAGTTCCCTAAATCATGTTTATGCCAATTTAACTTCTTTTTTTTTTAGATTTTGATAGGCATAATATTATAAGGGTTATTTATTGTACAAAAATATCACAGAATCCTTTTGTACACTGCTACCAGTATACCTACCTACTTTTGTAAATAACTTTTTGACATGGCCCTAAGCCCCTCCATTTGATGTTTGAGTTCCCACCTCCCTTGAATGCTTCAAATTCCAACTTATATATAGTAACGAATATAGTCAAATTGCCCCCTTTTGGTCCCCGAACTCTTGTGGTCAGCCTTTCCATTTGTAAAATTTCAAATCCTAACCTCCCTTGAATGCTTCCAACTTAATATGACCAATTTCCAGTAAATAGTTCTAGAGAAGGAGTTTTAGGAATATAATGAAATTGCCCCTTTCAGCCTGCTGCACCATTCAGCCCCTGGAGGGTCGGTCCTAATATTTGTCCAATTTTGATTAGTTTACATCTAATGTTAATTAGCTCCAGATAAGATAGCTGTTCTTGGCCACCCTTCAGCTCCCAGCTGGGGGTCACATGGACTACAGTAGCTACCAGTGTACAAAAGATTGCTATTCATTGCTTGCCCCCCCCCCCCCCCCAGCCCTCTGGGGGTCAGACCCCTCCATTTTTACAATTTTGAGTCATCATCCAATGAAAATATATATATGCTTCTAATCAAACCTGATTGGTCAATAGTCAATAATTGCCCTCATCAGCCCCCTTTGGGCTTCGCCCCAAGATGATTCCAGCCAAATATGATCTCCAAAGTTTAAATCAATATGCAATTATTGAGAGCTATTCCCGATCGTTGATGAAATAGTTGACGGACGGAGAAATTGTTGACGGACGGACGGAGAATTGTCGACGGACGGACGCTGCGGTATAGCATTAGCTCACATTGGCCTGTCAGACCATGTGAGCTTAAATTCAAGCGTTCACAAAAACAAAGTTAATATTCACCAGAGGTATACGTACAAACGCACCCCCATTCCATATACACTTATACAAATCGTACGTATACGTGAAATTACCAACTGTGCGTGCGTATGAAATGAACATACAGTGTATGTATATGTATATATATAAACGTACAGAGTCGATTTCATTATAACAGCACATGTTACAAGTTTATGTAAAGTTTAACAAATAACCACAAAAACTTATAATAGCATATAGAATCTGGAAGATAAAGAAAGTGACGGAAAATAGCTACAATGTTTTACCTTGTCCGGCCGGTCAGACAGCTTTCTCGTAATGGTGGGTGACCAGACTCGCGCCAAAATGTGAAACGTGACAATTTGGAATCAATTTCATTGGCGGACGTGACCATGTGCCTAGGCTATATTCGTGCGCGTGATTTGTACTCATTACATAGCTGAGACAAACAATTCATAATCAAAATTCATATCAAATTCCTATATTTTATCATGCATGCACAAAACTTTCTGAATAAATTGTATTCCGTTGCAATTCTCATTTCAAGTGGCGTAGGTTGTAACGAACATTATTACATCTTGACATGAGAACTCTTTGGTGTCGTAGGTGTATAGACGTTGCGCTTCCGCCAAGTCGCACGTGATCGCGTCGTGTACTGGCCATGAACGAGTAAAGGAATAAGCTGAATATCAGAAGAGAACAATGTATCCACGAATATAATATTATATTAAACATTAATTTCATGATAAATTAGCACACCTTGTCATTGAATACGAATATCCAGATGCTGTGAACGGTTACACATTAAATAAATTATGCAAAAAAAAAAAATGTTTCAGTGTGATACAAATGCCTCCATTTCTGTGATTTCCTCTAAAATTGACAAGGCTCTCCAAAGTCAGTATTATTCTTTTTAGTGTGTATTTGTGTGTAAGGGTGTGTATGTACGCGTGTGTGAAAATCATGCAACCCTTACTTAATCAGAACTCGGCCTGCATCGTATCATCATACACCTGCATACCAAATTACAGTTCTTTAATTTCATTTATAATATTACATACATTCTTGATTTATCATCATTTCTAAATCGCGCGTATCGCTACAACTCCTTGCTAATTTCGAATTTGCAGTCTATCGACGTATCACTGTTGATTTTATTATTAAATATCCGCAATAGATTTCTCTTAGCGACTTATATTAGCTTCATTTTTCCTCATACTTTGAGACTTCTAGGCGGAGGTACAAAATATATCGCATAACCAATGTCTGCCCCCTCCCTTTTGTTAAAGTGAAAACTCCATGTTAACTAAATGTTTTTATTTCCCTTTATCTTATACCAACGCATTGAAAAATGTACAAAAAAACCACCCTATTATCTTTTAATCAACGCGCGATCTCCACCATCCTCGATATCCAGGGGTTACATGTATGTACGTTCTCTACACCACTGGAATATGTCATGACAAATCTGAAGACACGCTCAGGTGGAAAAAAAACCCTGACCAATTGCTAGGCTACATGACTGTCCTTTGGGGATTACAAAGAAGTCTTACCTGACTTCAAAGCCTGTCAATTTTTACCGTTATGTCACCACGAGATTCTTTTGAGATGTACATCAAAGGGCCGAGCCAGTCATCTTGTCTGTACATCTGTTACATGACTGTAAGTCTGTTACATGTCTGTGCGTCTGTTACATGTCTGTATGTCTGTTACATGTTTGTACGTCTGTTACATGTCTGTACATCTGTTACATGACTGTACGTCTGTTACATGTCTGTACATCTGTAATATGACTGTACGTCTGTTATATGACTGTACGTCTGTTATATGTCTGCATGCCTGTTACATGACTGTACGTCTGTTATATGTCTATACGTCTATTATATGTCTATATGTCTGTTATATGTCTATACGTCTGTTATATGTCTGTATGTCTGTTATATGGCTGTACGTCTGTTATATGTCTATACGTCTGTTACATGTCTGTACATCTGTAATATGACTGTACGTCTGTTATATGACTGTGCGTCTGTTATATGTCTATACGTCTGTTACATGTCTGTACGTCCGTTACATGTCTGTATGTCTGTTATATGGCTGTACGTCTGTTATATGTCTATACGTCTGTTATATGTCTGTACATCTGTAATATGACTGTACGTCTGTTATATGACTGTGCGTCTGTTATATGTCTATACGTCTGTTACATGACTGTACGTCTGTTATATGTTTGTTACATGACTGTACGTCTGTTAAATGACTGTACGTCTGTTACATGACTGTACGTCTGTTACATGACTGTACGTCTGTTACATGTCTGTATGCCTGTTATATGTCTGTTACATGTCTGTACGTCTGTTATATGTCTGTTACATGTCTGTACGTCTGTTAAAATGTTTGTTACATGACTGTACGTTTGTTCCATTTCTGTATGTCTGTTAAATGACTCTACGTCTGTTATATGTTTGTTACATGACTGTAGTTCTGTTACATGGCTGTACGTCTGTTACATGACTGTACGTCTGTTACATGTCTGTACGTCTGTTATGTTTGTTACATGACTGTACGTCTGTTACAAGACTGTAGGCCTGTTACATGGCTGTACGTCTGTTACATGACTGTACGTCTGTTACATGACTGTACGTCTGTTATAATTATATTATGTGTATATGGCATATGTGTACGTCTGTCACATTTCATATAGGAAATATAGAGACCCAATAATTTGTAATCGGTATATTAAAAAATTGGTATCAAGGTAATCATGGTAAAATATTTCTAAAAAAGATGCTATGGGCAGGGACAGACCCAAAGAATTATCATTGAAGTATATCTGTATGAATCAAAGATAGGTTAATGGGTGGGTATCTCATTTCTCACTGTTTTCAAGCTCAACTGAGAACCAAGGTCCATAGGGCTGGGCTATACCCTTACATCAATGGTAATATCATGATTGTGTTTGTTTCTGTATAGTTTTGGGGTGGAATGTCTGTAAGGGCTTGGCAGAATCTTGGGTCAAATCTAAAATCATATTTGTGATGTTCTCTTTATGCTAAGCAATTGTATATGTAGTTTTGGGGTGGGGATCTCAACCGTTTAAAAGTAATATTAATATTTCTAAATGGTCCCCTTTTGGCCCCACACCTCAGGCTCCTGGGAGGTCAGCCCCATCATTTGTATAAATTTGAATCCCATCTACTTAGGGATGCTATCATTAAAATATGAATGTTTCACATTGCTTAGATCCAGAGAAGTCGTTAATATGAATACAGCCAAGCAGACCCCTTTTGGCCCCGCCCCTCATGCCCCTTGGGGGTCAGCCCCATCATTTGATCAGGATGAGATGAGTAAAATCTCTTTTCAGTAATAGTTATATACGATATGACCTGTAGTGGATGAGATGAGTAAAATCTACTTTCTGTAATAGTTATATATACCGATATATGGCCTGTATTGGATGAGATGTGTGAAATCTACTTTCTGTAATAGTTATATATATATACCTATACTATATGACCTGTAGTGGATGAGATGCGTAAAATACATTTTCTGTAACAGTTATATATATATACCTATATGGCCTGTAGTGGATGAGATGAGTAAAATCGACTTTCTTTAACAGTTATATACTGATTTGACCTGTAGTGGATGAGATGAGTAAAATCAACTTTCTGTAATAGTTATATATACCTATATGACCTGTAGTGGATGAGATGTGTAAAAAAACAAATTCTGTTATAGTTATATATACCGATGTGACCTGTAGTGGATGAGATGGGTAAAATTTATTTTCTGTAACAGTTATATATACCAGAGACGTATAAAGCCAGAGATTGGCAACTCACTCTTTCTCTTACCGGAGCTCACCCGTGTCGGGCGGACTATGCGGAATCCATCAATTTCATTGCTACGGTCTATGATATTGTTAGAGGAGTTCCGAAATGCAAAAATTACGGCTGCCATAGGCGGCATTGGAAATCTTGTTATCTTAATAAAAAAAATCAATATTATATGCTTTGATTTTCCCTAGAAGATCTATTTCAACATATTTTGATTACTATTATTGTTATTATTTGTTGTTTTTCACTTCAACTCCATCAAATAATAACTATGCAGTTAAAATATGAAAATTCACCGTGATTTACTGTATAAAGAAAATAGGCAAGAATGTTCTTTAAACTCCTTTTTTTCTAGACGGTCAATTTTAAATCTGTTTGGTTATTTGTATTTTATAATATGTTTTATATCAGTCTTCTTTGGTTCAGCTTCGGGAAATAACTGCAAAATTGCTTAATTCATTTGAGAATATACCAGTATTTCAAAATGAGGTTAAAATATGAAAAATTACCGTGATTTACTGCGTAAAGAAAATAGGCAAGAATGTTCTTTAAACTCCTTTTTTTCTAGACGGTCAATTTTAAATCTGTTTGGTTATTTGTATTTTATAATATGTTTTATATCAGTCTTCTTTGGTTCAGCTTCGGGAAATAACTGCAAAATTGCTTAATTCATCTGAGAATGTACCAGTATTTCAAAATGAGGAAGTCATAATACCAAAACAAAAACAGGCAAAACTATCGTTAAACTCCTTTTTTCTGGACGTTCAATTTTAAATCTATTCATGATTTAAATTCAATTTTTTTCTCTTAATATCCCTTCTCATATATCGATTTGAAATAAAATCTAACTGAATATAGGGTGAACTATAACATTAAAAATATATTTTTAAAAAAAGCATGTGATTTCACAATGTTTAACTTTTATATGAACATCCAAATGGTCATTTTATTCACTTCGCCTATTTGTTAGTTGCCATTTCAACGCTAATTATATACTGGGACACACAAATAACCTCTGCGGGGATGGAGAGCCGCGGGGGTCATTACAGGTGTGAGATGACTTACCTGTGTGGCGATCTTACGGGAGCCGAACAAAGGGAGGAAGGTGTGGGTAGGGATAAAACGCCCCAAGGGATCGTTCAGTACTGTTAATTGTAATCTTACACTTCTGACTAGTTAGTATAACTATTCTAGGCGAAGTTCATAACATATTTACACACCCTGTCAACTGCCAATTCATACCCAATCTCTTACAGGTAAAAGTATATAATTGACATTTTCACACAAGTTAGTCACCCTTATTTTACACTTATAACGATCCCCATGGATTGTGCAAAGTTCATATACATCTATTTTATAAATGAGATGGAGTTTCTATATTATCGCATGTTTATTTTTTGAGATCTGTCATTAAACTTGTCTCCAGTATCTACTACACGCGGACCGCAGCCCTATCTCGCGACAAATCTCTGAGAACAATAGGCTCATGCGAGAAATTGCGAGACCTACGCGAGTTGCCAATCTCTGGCTTTATACGTCTCTGTATATACCTACATGACCTGTAGTGGATGAGATGGGTAAAATCTACTTTTTGTTATAGTTAAATATACCTATATGACGTCCTGTATATGTAGTGGATGAGATTGGTGAAATCTACTTTCTGTGATAGTGCACGTGGTATATACCGATATGACTTGTAGTGGATGAGATGCGTAAAATCTACTTTCTGTAATAGATATATACCGATACGAATTGTTATTGGTGTGACTACAATGTCTGTGCTGTTCTTTTAAAACAGATGCTGTGAGCATCTCAAAATATATCAAAATAACACAATAACCAAGGGCGTAGCTGGAGGTGTTTCAATGTGCAAGCCCTACGAGCGTTTATTAGCAGTTACTTCAAGTGTAGTCCGAAGGGTTCTGACTCTCTGACCCGCTAAATATTTTGACGACAGGCGGGTGGAGAGTCAGAATTCCTCATTAGTTAAAAAGTGGAAATTTTACCAACCCGTGCACGGGTCACTGTTTAAGCTGTGTTTATAATATGAAACATTTTCAATCACATGTAAAATAGGTAGCAATGGAAAGAACATAACATAAAAAAACAGATTCAAGTTAGTCCTTATAATTTAATCTTTACCCAGCAAAAATTCAATTTATTGATAGACTCTTTTCTCTTAAAAATTATTACGCTGCTACATTATCCAATCAAAAGCGACGTTATAAACGGCGGCGTCATTTACGCTATGGGCCGATAGCATATTCTTTTAAGCCAATGGAAATGCTTATTTCAAGCAAGATTAAATTATAGTCATATCACGTCATAAAGACGTCATTTGTTATGGCGTCACAATTGTGTTATTACATTTTGTGATACCATATTCATGACTTGGGTCGTATGACATGACTGAACGGGTCAGTAAGGTGATAAAACCCGATATATAACATATGATTGTACGAATAACAAACTTCATGCAGCCTGGTCTGTTTATCTGACGAGTCGATTAAAAATAGTAACATTATCAGTGGACTTAAGAATATTAGTCGAATTCTGAAATATCTCGACTTTAATACACATACTTTGGAAAATGATGTGCAAGCACGGGCTTATGTGCTTACATGGCAGCTACGCCTCTGATAACCAACCAAATACTGCCCGATCTTGTCCGGTTCTGGAATTCGTCACCCGATCCTGTATATCGTTTGACCCTTTTATTTAAATGAGAAGAAAGACCCTTCCGTCGATCTGTAATATTATGTTATTAAGGATTAAAGTATACGATACATTGTAAATAAATGTTACTCTTAAACATATAATGAAACATCTTTTCAATAATTAGCTTATTTTGAGGCAAACGAACGCTGCTTGACTATACGGCAAGACTTGCCAATCTTGTTTGATTGACAGGTCGCCTGTAGTGGGTGAGATACACATATAGTGCCTGTGGTGGATGGGATATAGACCTGACCGTGCACGTGGTGGATGGGATATAGACCTTACCGGGTTAGGATGTCAATTTTACTTGGTGTTCCAGACGAGAGAGTTGGTGACAGATCAACCGATTTCACCACCAACAAAATAGGAGGAATCCCAGTAAGTCTATCAAACATTTTAGATATAATTTGAGTTTAATCCAAATTATAGCAGGGCCAGATAATGACGTGAAAAGGTATAATGAAACTTGGAGGCCTATTGACCGTTTTGACAGATCACAGGGACATGCATCGTCGGAAACCCACGGTACACCTCTCAATTCTCTGACGATGCAAGTGACCTAGCCGTACGTACATTGTGTACGCGTACGTGTCCCTGTGGACAAATCTATACATACAAATGTAGGCTTATGATCGTATGACAAGCCATTTGGGTTTTTACCTATTAAAATGAAGATATCTCTATTTAATTAAAGATATCTCTATTTAAAATGAAGATATCTCTATTTAATTACTGTTGAGACATCTGTAATTTAAATAAAGATATCACCATTTAAATACAGATATGTCTCAGCTTAATTACTAATATCTTTATTTCTATTGCAAATACAGATATCTTCATTTAAAATGCAGATACGGTATCTCTATTTCAAATTCAGATATCTCTTTATGAATTACAGAAATATTTATTTCTTGTCTGATTAAAGATATATTTATTTGAAATATAGATATCTGTATTTAAATTAAAGATATCTTTATTTATTGTTTAAATAGGGATATCTACATTTGAAATAGAGATATTTCTAATTCAAATACAGATATCTCTATT
Source organism: Mimachlamys varia (assembly GCA_947623455.1). Lineage (NCBI taxonomy): Eukaryota > Metazoa > Mollusca > Bivalvia > Pectinida > Pectinidae > Mimachlamys > Mimachlamys varia. Next base: position 48,362,926 of record OX392527.1, read on the forward strand.
TTAAATAGATAATCTTTAATTTAAATAGAGATATCTGTATATATTATAAAATACAGATATCTCCATTTTAAATACAGATATCTCCATTTTAAATACAGATATCTCTGTTTGAATTGAAGATATCTGTATTTATGTTTTCTCAGTTTGAAGATTAACATTGAAACACAAAGAAAATAATGATTATACTCCCGGATCATGATCAGTATAAATGTAATGCTTGTAAGTTACGTAATTGAAAAAAAAGTACAGACCTATGAGAGGTTTTAATGCGACAAATGCATTGAGTTTTATTTCATTTTCACTTTTCCTTGATTTAAACTTGTTTCTCTTTTAACAGGATTGGGTTATTCCTGGTAGTCAAATACCAACATGTCGTTGTTGTGGGAGAGTTATGTCCCTTGCTGTCCAACTGTACTGTCCACAAGAGGGTTCCCAATACCACCGGACACTCTATCTGTTTTCCTGTCACTACAAGATATGCTGGGGGAAACCAGACAGGTAGATATATAAAGGCATCATTTATTTTAATCTGACTGACCTTAAATCTTGCAATTGCCTTAACAGAACAACTCCTGAAATTTCATGATGGATTATTCCAACCTTTAAATTGGCCGAGTTCAAATGTGTTTCCAGGGGTAAATAACTTAATAGCTATATGACATGAAAGAACAAAGATTTTGACTTGTGTATGAAATGTTTTGTTTGTTAAGGGTGTCTTTAAAAAGAAACTTTATTCTCATTATTTCTCAGAAAGCAACCATTAAAAAATGCATCTGAGGCATATGTAACAAGGGATAAGTGAACTTGAAATGAAATATTTGACTAAAACAGGTAAGGGCAATTTAAATGTATATTTCATATATGTATGTACATATTAAATATCATCAAAATGTCAGTTTTTTTTGCTTAAGAATCCTGATACTTTTTGTGGAAATAAAATAAAGGGGAGGTAATAAAGGTACATGTATGTATGGAAAACTACAGTAAAGTTCTTCTGCATTTATCTGCAAATATTCAAGCCCCACCTCTCTTGAAAAAGTAGTACAGTGGATTCCACTTAATGTCACCCCTGTTAATATCACATTTCTCTTTATATCTTTTTTTCCGAATCACCATTTTCCCCTCTTTATAATCTATGTAATATTATTTGGTTAATATCATGGATTTTGAGGTGAATTCCTGTTTAAATCATATTTTTTAACCAATCACATCACATATCCAGAAAATGATGTAATTTCCATAGATTTCAGATAAATCTTGTACAAAATATTGCATAAAAAACCCCAAAATAACCCCCAATTTTTTTTTTTATGAAATAATGTTATCTATAGATTGAAACATCTCCATATGTACATTTGATAGCTTACTTTTAGCTATGGAGATTGGAAATGCACTATATTTAGTAGAAAAACATGGGCTGATATATGCTGTATTGCCTTCATTCTCAGTGTGACTGGGGTCCTTAAATAAATGACTCTACAGACAGGTAGCAAGGGAATGAAGACTCTTTCTAATTGACTGATGTTTCAATGACCCCGGAAGTCACATTTCAACTCTTCCAATTCAAAGGTTGGATAGGTCCAATATGAAATTTCAGGGACGAATGACTTAATGTACATTTGTGATTGAGAAATGATGCACAAACATATAAACAACATTTATTTGTCTTTTAAATTTCGTAAATCTTTTTTTTTCAGTTGGACAACAGTAAGATCTCAGAAGCTGGATGAGAGTTTTGTTACCAAGGCAACAAAACCTGAGAAAGTTAAACCAAGTGCCACTTCAGAAGATTGGTGTGTAGCTGCCGATGACTGGGGAGTGGATGCAGATGACTGGGAAACTGGAACTGATGACCTTGGGGTAGGGAGTGGTAACATCCTGACAGGGAACATTGTGAGTGAGACTGAGGTCAAAGTTGAGAGGTCAGGTGTCAATACAGGTCATGACCTTGGGACAAATTGGCGAGATGTTGTTGTAGGATCAAATGCAGTTGGAAATGAAAATTTAATGGAAATAGCCTGTAATTCGAGCAACAGTCAAGATCAGGGAGAGCTTTTATCTACAGAAGGAGCTAATGATCTCCAAGAAGAAATGGCACAATTGGATGTCCATGATTTTGATGATAGTGATTCCGAAAAAACTGATTCAGATATTGTCATGGATACAGACAGTGCTACCTTGAAAGTTACAGAAGAAGGTGTTGAAAAAATGATGAACTTATTAGTAAGAAAAGGTCAAGATCAAAATAACAAAGGTCAAGGTCAACCCAGTGCTGCAGAAAGTTGCCATGGAAATGAAGGACTTGTTTTTGAATCCTATTACATAAGTGTGTTTTATGAATCAGAAACTGTGGAGGAAAATACCAATCATATACTGGACCTAATCAAAAACTATCGACAAAAGGAAGGCGGGGACTTTGATCCATTACCCGAGGAGAAGGGGAGGTAAGTGTTAAAATTTGATGTCTTCATTTCTCATTTCATCAAATTCATTTCTTTTCAAATAAATAGATAAAATCAATAAACAATATTTGATATAGCGCTGTATCTAGCTAGCATAAGCTACATACTCTTAAGTGCTTTAGAGATAGACCATGTATGCTATTATGAAGAATTTGCATTATATAATAATTAGCTGCCTTATAAGGCACTAACAAATAGTCCTATGCCACCTGGCTTATTGTCTCCCTGTGTGTGTGTGCTGGAGAGATATATTGTGTTCTGTTGGTAGTGGGACTGTGCTTCCAAAAGCATTTTTAGGTCATCTGACCCGAAGGGTCAAGATGACCTATTGCCATCATGCTTCGTCCGTCGTCGTGCGCCGTCCGCCGTCCGTAAACTTTTCCTTTAACAATCTTCTTCTTAGTAACCAAAAGGCTCTAGGTGCTGATATTTGGCCAGTAGGCACCTGGGATTGAGTGCTACAAAGTTTCCTCATTTCAATAACCTTGACCTATTTTCAAGGTCACAGGGGTCAAATATGTAAAAACCTTTAACAATCTTCTTCTCAGTAACCAAAAGGTCTAGGGTAATGATATTTGGCCAGTAGGCACCTGGGATAGAGTGCTACAAAGTTTCCTCATATCGATGACCTTGACTAACTTTCAAGGTCACAGGGGTCAAATATGTAAAAAAGCGTTTGACAATCTTTTCCTCACTAACCAATAGGCCATGGGTGATCATATTTGGCCAGTAGGTATCTTGGAAAGAGTGCTACAAAGTTTCCTCATATCAATGACCTTGACTAACTTTCAAGGTCACAGGGGTCAGATATGTAAAAAAACGTTTGACAATCTTCTCCTCACTAACCAAAAGAATAACCAAAAGGCCCAGAGACCTGATATTGGGCCTGTGGCATGCTGGGATAAAGGGGTACCAAGTTTGTTCAAACAAATGACCTTGACCTTCATTCAAGGTCACAGGGGCCAAAAAGGTCAAAATCTTTTTAAACAACTTCTTCTGAATAACCAAAAGGCCCAGAGACCTGATATTGGTCCTGTGTTATGTTGAGATAATGGGCTACCAAGTTTGTTCAAAGAAATGACCTTGACCTTCATTCAAGGTCACAGAGGACAAAACGGTCATAATTTTTAAACAACTTCTTCTGAATAACCAAAAGGCCCAGAGACCTAATATTGGGCCTGTGGCATGCTGGGATAAAGGGCTACCAAGTTTGTTCAAACAAATGACCTTGACCTTCATTCAAGGTCACAGGGGCCAAAAAGGTCAAAATCTTTGAACGACTTCTTCTGAATAACCAAAAGGCCCAGAGACCTGATATTGGGCCTGTGTTATGCTGGGATAAAGGGGTACCAAGTTTGTTCAAACAAATGACCTTGACCTTCATTCAAGGTCACAGGGGCCAAAAAGGTCAAAATCTTTTTAAACAACTTCTTCTGAATAACCAAAAGGCCCAGAGACCTGATATTGGTCCTGTGCTATGCTGAGATAAAGGGCTACCAAGTTTGTTCAAAGAAATGACCTTGACCTTCATTCAAGGTCACAGGGGACAAAACGGTCATAATTTTTAAACGACTTCTTCTGAATAACCAAAAGGCACAGAGACCTGATATTTGGCCTGTGGCATGCTGGGATAAAGGGGTACCAAGTTTGTTCAAACAAATGACCTTGACTTTCATTCAAGGTCACAGGGGCCAAAAGGGTCATAATCTTTAAACAACTTCTTCTGAATAACCAAAAGGCCCAGAGACCTGATATTGGGCCTGTGGCATGCTGGGATAAAGGGCTACCAAATTTGTTCAAAGAAATGACCTTGACTTTCATTCAAGGTCACTGGGGCCAAAACGGTCATAATCTTTAAACATTTTCTTCTGAATAACCAAAAGGCCCAGAGACCTAATATTGGGCCTGTGGCATGCTGGGATAAAGGGCTACCAAGTTTGTTCAAACAAATGACCTTGACTTTCATTCAAGGTCACAGGGGACAAAACGGTCATAATCTTTAAACATTTTCTTCTGAATAACCAAAAGGCCCAGATACCTAATATTTGGCCCGTGGCATGCTGGGATAAAGGGCTACCAAGTCTGTTCAAAGAAATGATCTTGACTTTCATTCAAGGTCACAGGGACCAAAACGGTCATAATCTTTAAACAACTTCTTCTGAATAACCAAAAGGCCCAGAGACCTGATATTGGGCCTGTGGCATGCTGGGATAAAGGGCTACCAAGTTTGTTCAAACAAATGACCTTGACTTTCATTCAAGGTCACTGGGGCCAAAACGGTCATAATATTTAAACATTTTCTTCTGAATAACCAAAAGGCCCAGAGACCTGATATTGGGCCTGTGGCATGCTGGGATAAAGGGCTACCAAGTTTGTTCAAAGAAATGACCTTGACCTTCATTCAAGGTCACAGAGGCCAAAACGGTCATAATCTTTAAACAACTTCTTCTGAATAACTAAAAGGCTCAGAGACCTGATATTAGGCCTGTGGCATGCTGGGATAAAGGTCTACCAAGTTTGTTCAAATAAATGACCTTGAACGTCATTCAAGGTCACAGGGGCCAAAAGGGTCAAAATCTTTAAAACAACTTTTTCTGAATAACCAAAAGGCACAGAGATGTGATATTGGGCTTGTTGCTGGGATAAAGGTGTGTCAAGTTTGTTTAAAGAAATGACCCTGACATTCATTCAAGGTCACAGGGGCCAAAAGGGTTTGTTGTCAAGTTTACTCACTAGGAATAAGCTGAAACTTGCCAGAAATGATATCCTGAGATGGTCCCAACAAAGTGTTGTTATTTTTCAAGCCCATCAGAAATCCAAGAAGGCCACTATCTTGAACTTGGCAATCTATACAGGCATATTATAACTTGATTTAATGACTACACGTATTTTCATAGTGATTTTACAATTGGTAATCAGATGACCGTTAAGGCCCGTTGGGCCTCTTGTTAATAGTGCCACCTCACATTGATGCTTTAGCACAGATATCGCAACACTCACCTCAGACCATTTTACAGTGTTTTTCCTGGGTATTTTGGGGAAAATTCAATTTGCCAAATTGGGAAAAAATTAGCGTGAACAGGTAATAAATTGGGGAAAAAATGTAAACCCAACCACACTCATTAAATGTTCCATGCTAACTAATTTTACAGTGCACAGTGTATCATTAAGCTTTATGGTATGGTAAACAATGAAAACAAAGAACTGGGAGTTACATGGTGAGTCGAGTCTGAGTCACAGACTCACTCACTGATATTTCTTTTAATGATTTTTTATTCATTATAACATCATGTGCGTGTCCTTTTTTTCCGGATTTTTAAAAGTCATAATAATTGGGAATTTTCAGCGATCTATTTACAATTTATTTTCATGGGTCCTTTTTGTAAATATTGCAGAAAACTATGGGTCCCACAGTGTTAAATTGAAGTATTTCCAAAATTTCTATGAGTCCTTTCATAATTGTATGAGTATTGGACTCAGGACTCGCATGTAGATTGATCACTGAATTTTCAAGTTGATTTTGGGAAAAAATAACACTAAAACGCATTGGGAATTGGGTCGTTTGGCGTACCCAGTTATATAGGCAGGAAAAACACTGTTTTATACCCCTACCTGGGTGATTAGATTTGTGTGGATAGGAGAAAAACACTCTTTGAATATTCCATGTGTAAGACAACTTTTGGGATTTAACCCCAGCAACCTGCATGGAAGGCCGGAGCTTTAAATACATGTTGGACCTCAACGGTCACCTGAGTTTTGATGTAACAGTACCAATAACTGCATATCTGGGTCTTTAAAGGCCCAATATACATAACTTTCGGCAAAACTTGAAGAGAAAATAAAGCCTAATAACTTTTTATATTTATAGATTTAGTTAAGACTAACTGATATCAGCAATCTCCAAGATAAATTCCTTCGCGGTTACCGGTACAGCAGCAGTTGAAACACACTATTTGTAAACACGCGTCCATTTCGAACCGTCTTCTACCTTCGGTTTGTTGTTGAAGTGGGCCCCACATGAATTATTTTCGATTCTTTAGAATTTTTTGTCAAGAGTTTCTTGTTAGTTACCGCTCAGGTTTAATTCGTTTTAGGCTTATTTTCGCATGGTTATCAACTGGATTTTTTATTAGAATTTTTCAGAATCACGAAAATTTTCCTGAAGTTACGTATATTGGGCCTTTAAAGATAAGATGAAGATTGTTCAAAATTTAGCCAATTTGACCGTTTGAGCCCCTCCAAACTTTCCAACTGAAAAAAAAAATACATCCAAAAGTTTAATTTTCTTATATAAACTATAGTTAACTTCACCCCCTACCCAGGAGGGAACGTGAATTAATTATGAGTTAATTATTTTGACCCCTTTTGGCCCCTCCCTTAGGCCCTTAGTGGGTTATAATTAGGACCATATAATTATAACACACTTTGGTACATCTTTCAAATTAGTTCAGGGGTTTTTGAGAAGAAGTCAAAAATGTAAATTGTTTACAGATGCATGACGGACGACAGACGACACACTACGGGGGACAAAAGACAATTAGAAAATATCACTTGAGACTTCGTCTCAGGTGACCTAAAAAGTGTCGTTGAAGTAAAGATCACTCTCCTATATCAACCATGTGAAAACATTTGTTACCTACCTACCCTAAATTTGTCCAACACATTACAGGAAAAATTTGTTTTTTTTGTCTGGCCTTACATGTTCTGGTATGAATGCAAATGTTTTTGGTCAAGCTATGTTTTCGTGCAGGGGTTCAACAGAGGAGTATATTCTTTGTCTGATTTTAATGAATGTCATTGCGATCGATATTTCCAAATGAAAATGATAAGCCATTTAGCTTTACTGCAAATATTCATGTAACTATGAATTACAACTATTCAATTTTTCAGCATCAGCATTTTATACTTTCCATAAGAAACTCACTTGGTTACTTTTGATAGTTTTAACATTAAATAAACAATTTTGTGTATCTCTTCATTAAATACTTAATTCTAAACATTCTCATTTAAACCTAAAATGTAGTTTTTCACTAGTGGAATGTACACTGTACAGTATATACTATTAAAAATTGTCCCTGTCTAATCCAATTTCCTGTCTATTCCATCCTTACCATTTGGTACCGGATTTTCCCCTTAACATAAATCCTACCTCTACAAACTGGACACCTGAGTAAACTGGACAAAATGTTCTGTCCCTGTGACTTCCAGTTTAGACAGGCCAACTAACTATAGGCCTATCTCAAAAGTGTTGTTATCTCCCTTGTTTGCCATATGACTACATTTGGAAGTGTTTTTGAAACCAATTTGCACCATGTAAGTATGACGTCATAATGAGAATTACTTCATTCAATATTGTCACATGGCGCCAAATCATCACAAAAACAATTCCCGGAAGTTCATCTTGTATCCACCATTGTGGCCTATCAAGGGGAATAACAACACTTTTGGGAAAGGCCAATCAGCAATTAATCATATTGTTTATTAACTTATTCAAGTAGAGTATTTAGTTATACAAGTAACATACGGTAATTTTTAATTTGCAAACAAAACCATTCTTTATATCCTCTTTCTCATATAACAAATTCTGCATCATTAAGTAATTACATAATCAGTTCTCTAATTTGCAGGTCTAAAGGAGCGGGAGGGGGTGAAACGTACGAGGAGGATCATGTCGTCCATGGTGATAAATATTTCTACAAGTTCACCAAGAGGATAGCAGCCTGTCCACAACAATGTATACGGTAATTAACTAGACTTCTTTTTTCATTCCACTTTTCTAATGCGCTTTTGTCCATCTTGGGTCAAAGTGGTTAATTACATATAACGTGCCTGACATTAGATCTGCTACCACAAGCCCCTCCACATTGGAGTTGCAAAGTGGTTAAGGTGTCTGACATTCTGCTACCACAAGTCATCCACCTTCAGGCCAGGGTGGTCAATTACAAGTGGTTAAGGTATATGACATTCTGCTACCACAAGCTCTCCACCTCTGGGTCATGGTGGCTAAGTGGTTAAGGTGTCTGACATTCTGCTACCACAAGCTCTCCACCTCTGTGTCATGGTGGCCAAGTGGTTAAGGTATCTGACATTCTGCTACCACAAGCCCTCCACCTTTGGACATCATTTGCCAAGTGGTTAACCACAAGCCATCCACCTCTTGGTCATGGTGGCTAAGTGGTTAAGGTGTCTGACATTCTGCTATCACAACCTTTATCCACCTCTAGGTCGCGGGTATGACAGCCAGTTGCCAGGTCCTGGTTGCAGTTTTGTATTTTTCTCCAGGAACTCTGACGTTCCTCCACCACTTAAACCTGAATTACCATAGCTGTTTAAGAAACATAAAACACAAACAAACTGACTGACCATATTGTTCCATATACAATGTTTACATTTATAGGTAAAAATATAGATACATGTAGTAAGTACACTGAGAAATGAAGTATGATTACGATGTGCTAGTATATTTAAGTATGTGCAGAATGATGTGACTATGTACATGCATGGTACTTGTAAGGCTACTTATCTTTATATTTATAGATATCAGTGGAATGGAGCTCCTTTGTACATTTCTCGGCCTGACCCTAAGATGACCACAGCTGTCACATGTGGTCAGTGTGGAGGTCAAGCGGTGTATGAACTACAGCTATTGCCAGCATTGGTCAACTTCCTGCATGTTCCAAACACGTCAGGTGAGGACAAAAGTTTCTTCATATTTTGAATAAGATTTTAACACGTCTTTCCTCACCAATTTTGGCTATTTTCTACATACATGTAGATATTCATGTAACAGTTAGATTTAAAGAAACCTTTTTTAAAAACATATGTTTCCTTTGAAGTTATCAGTATTGAGAATTATGTCAATAAGAATTCACAGAGCAAACTGGTGTGATACAATATGAAAAAGTTAAAACTGCAAATGATCTTATTTCAGTATTGTATTTATATGGATTTATCAAATGCAACATGGCAGTAAGTTTTGTAGGAGAAAATTATCTGCTAATCTTCTTTCTAATCAAATTTGAAATCAACAAAAAATTTTCCTGGCATTAAGCTCATGTTTGTTAAAAGGTCCTTTTTCAAGGCTCCCATATTTATTTTGCAAGAGGTTCATCACCAAATTTTATTTAGCATTTAGTGGTAGCCTCTAAGGCTTATAACAGGATTATATGACCAAGATAATTACGAAAGTGCTTGAAAAAATTTCTAAGGACTAAAGATACACTTTTTTTAAAACATTATTCATGACTATGCCTTCTGAGTAGTCTCCCTTTAATATGACCATCTTTTGAGTGACGTTTCCTGCTTTACAGATCCAGCAACAGAGTTTGGGACAGTTATTGTGTACAGTTGTCGGAGTAGCTGTTGGAGGGACAAGGATATCACTCTTCAGGAGGCGACCTTAGTGCAGGCGGACCCCGACAATCACCTGTTCAGATGATAATAATAATAATAGAATTTCGTAGCTATTGAGTTGTCCCAGAATAACCGTGCCATGATGTCAGGGCCCCAACAGGACTTCTTATGGTAGACTTTCATCTCTGAGCCAGTCAAATCATAAATGTCAAGGAACCACCTTATTTCCAATCATCCAAACTCCTGTAATCTCAGAATGTATTTTTTTCTTGGACTGTATGTTCTGTATGACCTGCCAAGTGTGTGAACTTACAAACTTTGGTCACTCTCAAAGCTAAGCAGATATGTCTTGATAAAACTACTTGCCCAAAAGGAATTGGTACCTGCTTCAAATCTCATTTATGGTGTATGAGTGATTATGAATAAAGAATAAAAACCTGTTTTTATTATGTTTTGATTATAATATCCCCCCCGCAACGAAGTGGAAGTAATGGGGATGAGTGGTTTTCTGGATGTCTGGATGTTTGTCCGGGGAGCCGTCTGTCCTGCTGAAACCTGTACAGGAGAATTCACATTAACTAACAGACAGCTTTTATTCACTTTACTTGAATGATCAGGATATTATGTAGATTCAGATTTAACCTTTTTTCAGGAATTGCAGAGGCCCTTTATGTGAAAAATACTTGCTAGAAATATCAGGTAGATTATATTAGCAGAACATCACCACGAATTATCACACAAAAAAAAAGGGGGGGGGGGGGAAGAAAAATGATAAGCAATTAGAGGAAAGAATTTTTAAAGAATTCAAGAAACCAATGTGGTTGTGCAATGGCGAACAAGTCAAGATTCAATCCCTTTCAAGGGAATACTGTCCCTTTTAGTGAATTAAACAGCCAAAATATGAGTTCCCATTTCAGTAAATTGATCCAAGCCACAAAAATTATATATCAACAATCAGCATCTGTCGGGTGTAGATTATCCTACAGATAACAGTTCTAGTTGCCATATTGGGTGGTAGATCAATTTTCGATAAAAATGCCCCATCAAAGGCAAGCGCGGATGCAGGATTTTGGAAAGGAGGGGGTCCAACTGGCATTTTTTGTTTTGTTTTATTCACTAACTTGCATCATTTAAAGCGTACCTGGTCCGAAGAACCGAGGTGAGCTTATGCCATACCGTGGCGTCCGTCCGTCGTCCGTTTGTCGTCCGTCCATCCGTCGTCCGTCAACAATTCTTTAAATGACTTCTTCTCCCTAACCACTGATAGGAAATCAACCTAACTTGGCAGGAAGCATCCTTATGTGCCCAGGATTCGAAATTGTACTTATGGTGGGACTGACCCCCTAGGGGGCTGAGGGGTTTGGCCAAAAAGGGTTATTTAGCTATATTGGTTTAAGCGACTTCTTCTCCCTAACCACTGATTGGAAATCAACCTTATTTGGCAGGAAGCATCCCTAGGTGCCCAGGATTCAAAATTGTACTCATGGTGGGACTGACCCCCTAGGGGGCTGAGGCTGGGCCAAAAAGAGTTATTTAGCTATATTTGTTTTAAGCGTCTTCTTCTCCCTAATCACTGATTGGAAATCAACCTAATTTTGCAGGAATCATCCTTAGGTGCCCAGGATTCAAAATTGTACTTATGGTGGGACTGACCCCCAAGGGGGCTGAGGGGTGGGGCCATAAAGAACTATTAAGCTATATTGATATTAGCGACGTCTAATCCCTAACCACTGATTGGAAATCAACTTTATTTGGCAGGAAGCATCCCTAGGTGCCCAGGATTCAAAACTGTATTCATGGTGGGACTGACCCCCTAGGGGGCCGAGGCGGGGCCAAAAAGGGTTATTTAGCTATATGTGTTTAAGCGTCTTCTCCCTAACCACTGATTGGAAATCAACCTAATTTTGCAGGAATCATCCTTAGGTGCCCAGGATTCAAAATTGTACTTATGGTGGGACTGACCACCTAGGGGGCTGAGGGGTTGGGCCAAAAAGGGTTATTTAGCTATATTGGTTTAAGCGACTTCTTCTCCATAATTACTGACTGGAAATCGACCTTATTTGGCAGGAAGCATCACTAGATGCCCACGATTCAAAATTGTACTAATGGCCGGACTGACCCCCTAAGGGGCTGAGGGCAGGGCAAAAAAGGGTTATTTAGCTATGTTTGTTTAAGCGACTTCTTCTCCCTAACAACTGATTGGAAATCAACTTTATTTGGCAGGAAGCAACCCTAGGTGCCCAGGATTCAAAATTGTACTCATGGTGGGACTGACCCCCTAGGGGGCTGAGGGGTGGGGCACTAAAGAATTATTTAGCTATATTGATATTAGCGACGTCTTCTCCATAACCACTGATTGGAAATCAACCTTATTTGGCAGGAAACATCCTTAGGTGCTCAGGATCCAAAATTGTACTAATGGTTGGACTGACCCCCCAGGGGGCTGAGGGGTGGGGCCATAAAGAACTATTTAGCTATATTGATATTAGCGACGTCTTCTCCATAACCACTGATTGGAAATCAACATAATATGGCAGGAAGCATCCTAAGGTGCCCAGGATTCAAAATTGTACTAATGGTGGGACTGATCCCCTAGGGTGCTGAGGGGCGGGGCCAAAATGGGTTATTTAGCTTTATTTGTTTAAGCGACTTCTTCTCCCTAACCACTGATTGGAAATCAACCTTATTTGGCAGGAAGCATCCTTAGGTGCTCAGGATTCAAAATTGTACTAATGGTGGGACTGACCCGATAGGGGGCTGAGGACGGGGCCAAAATGGGTTATTTAGCTATATTTGTTTAATCGACTTCTTCTCCCTAACAACTGATTTGAAATCAATCTAATTTGGCAGGAAGCATCCTTAGGTGCCCAGGATTCAAAATTGTACTAATGGAGGGACTGACCCGCTAGGGGGCTGAGATGTTGGGCCAAAAAGGGTTATTTAGCTATATTGTACAAAATTGTACTAATGGTGGGACTGACCCCCTAGGGGGCTGAGGGGTTGGGCCAAAAAGGGTTATTTAGCTGTATTGGTTTAGGGTTTTCTTCTCCATAACCACTGATTGGACATCAACCTTATTCGGTAGAAAGCATCCCTAAGTGCTTAGGATTCAAAATTGTACTATTAGTGGGACTGACCCCCCAGGGGGCTGAGGGGCTGGGCAAGAAAGAAAGTATTTTACCATGATAACCTAGATACCAATGTATCCAGGTTAGCGATACAGGCCCTCTCTGCCTCTTCTTAAGGCTATAAAATGTCCTCCGACGAAAAAGGGGGGGGGGGGCTAAATCCCATATTTCACATTGACACTCATGCTAGATCCTCTAGTTAGTGCATCTATATTAGAATAATATAAATATTGCCAATTTTGAATTTTGACTTTTCGTTCAGTTCGAATAAAATGACAGCAAAAATAATTGATGATGAGTCTGTTAAATTATGCGAAATTATGCTTAAGAAAATAAGCGAGATTTTTAATTACAGCTGTACTATACCTGAGTTGAAAACGGCAAAATCACATTACATAATACTTACTGACAGAGACGTGAATGTAACACAGATGGCTTTCATGTCTCTGTTATTACTTACTAACGAGTAAATGACTTGAGCAAAACGTAACCTCGTATTTTATTTTTACATCAATGATTTGTATAATGATACAACCAAATGGCACCATTTGAAGTAACTGCTAATAAATGCTCACAGGGCTTGCACATTGAAACACCTCCAGCTACGCCCCTGTACTGACGATATACTGGCGACGCATATTCGAGGTCACAGGGACCTGAGAATTTGTTACAACTAGTTTTTGACCTCAATTAGGGTGTTTAGATTAATTTTACACTTTTGAGGGGTTACGATCTATTTTCGATAAAAATGCCCCACCCCCTCAATGGTCATAAAAGCCAAAGGGTGGAAAGCTTTCCAGGTCGAAAAATCGATCCCACCTACCTTACTTGCATCAACAATCACATTTCTAGTTGAGGTACGAAAAAACGCTTGGTACCGTTGGAAAGATGGATAATTTTTATTTTACAAACCTCCTAAATACAAGTCAAATGAATCCTCCTTCCGCAGAAATAATCTCCATTTCCTCCAAAAGCAGGCAAAATTTCCGTGTCTCAAAAAAGTCTTCGTCGGCTTGCCGGTCAGTTTTGCATATTCAATGAGTTTTGACGTCACCTGGATGTCCAATGACAGCGTAAAGCCTCCGCGTGCAATGACGTAAAAACTCATTGAATAGTTCGTCTTTTTTTTGTTAAGAATGCTATATGCATTAATATTGGTGTAGAGAACATTTAATCGGTCAGATAATGTTTGTGATTGATTAAAAGTACCGTATGTACAGTTAAAACTGGTAAAAACTTTCTCAATATAAATGTACCTGGCCGGTGTTGTCGGCTTGAATGGTATTGACCTGTAATAACCCAGATTGGGAAACAGGGCACTCCCTATTCACCAGATGAGTATTGGGCCTACTGTAGGATTGAACCACAGGGACTTGAGAATTTGTTACATCTGGTTTTGGACCTAAACTAGGTTGTGTAGAGTACTGTTACACTTTTGGGGGGTTTAGATCAATTTTTTTTTGACTTTTTGGACTATTGTTTCTTTATGTTTTGGGTAATATGGTGGAAAATATGTTTTCATCTCTTGTACCTCCATTTTAACTTTTCTGGCGATAGTTTTATCAATACCGTCAATCTTTGATTTTATGGACTTCTGTTCTCATTCTTTCTGACCATGTCTGTCGGGGCCGTTTTCATATTATTCATGGATGGAAAGTTAATCTTACATCCTGAGCCTTGAGTATTGCTGGAGACAGTTTGGTGCACTTAATACAGAATTGGAGTTCACAGATTGAGCATTCTATAATAACGCTATCCTTTGTAAATTCAGCATCACATAGTGGGGGCACGTGTTACTTGCTTGTCTCACAGGCACTTGTGACCAGGAGAATAACCATCTATACATATAATATATAATAGAATAATTTAATCTTGTTTGAAACAAGCATTTTCATTGGTTTAAAAAATTATCAGCCCATAACGTAAAAATCGACGTCGCCGTTTATAACGTCGCTTTTGATTGGCTGATGCAGCAGCGTAATGATTTGGAAGAGAATTTTTAATAATAAAGAGAATTTTCGCAGGGTATAGATTAAATTATAAGTATTAACTTGAATCTATTTTTTATGTTATGGGGTTATAACACATGAAACCGGAGTGTACTCTCATCATAAACCGCTTCGCGGTTTATTTAGAGTACACTCCTGTTTTTTGTGTTATACCCCCATAACATAAATAATAGATTCAAGTTAATCCTTAAATATAGCGAAATTTGAAAAAAAAAAAAAAATGCAGAAACTAAATTATCCGGTTTTTTTATTGTTATTAATCATATAAAACCATAATGAAAATAATTGCCAATTTTCAGATTGATACGTCAAGCGGATACATTTTACTGAGTTGCATATACCTTTCTCTTTTTCAGTGTCTGATAGTCGATTTTTTGTGAAATTTAACCGCTTTTGTGAAATTTAACCGCTTGACGTATCAAGCTGAAATTTGAAAATTATTTTCATTATGGTTTTAGATAGTTAATAGCATAAAAAGAAAATTGGAAAATTTAGTTTATATATTTTATTTTCTTCACGTATAGTATAGTTCACGTATTGAATTGGTCAAATTACGGTATATATAATGCAGTATTTCCTACTTGTAATAATAAAAATTATTATAAGTAATGATACCCCCTTCTCTTTTCAGTTCAAATTATTCTGTCGGATGATTTTTGTCTTAAAGATTTATCATAACTCTGCCAAAACAGGGGATGGGGGGCAGCTTCAATCTATTTCACGCCTCCTTATATTTTTGATACAATAATACATAAAATACATAGACTGGCAATGAAAATGAGGGGATGCGAATGTAAGTGTAAAATGCGTACGGTATTCGTGCTCAACATACAATGTATTTGGCGCCTATGGGCCTCTGTAGTTTTCTTTTCATTTATTTGTAATCCCATCCAGGAAAATGGCACAGTGTATTTTTCTTTAGCCGTTTGCCACCCATTTCTATAAAAACAACCAGTTTCCTTGACGTCTGTTTGAAAATGGCCCCACCTAACGTCACGTGATCAAAATTAGATAGTCCAGAAAGAATTGCGACGCGCGGCCATTTTCAAACATATTTTTTTAGAAATGGGTGGCGACAGTTAGTTTACGACCTCCTGTGACTTGATTAAAGGTGTAGGTTAGTAGAAAATAATATCTGTTCTTTCCATTGAAACGTAATTTGCAGCTTAAACAGCGACCCGTAACCGGTCGGTAACCGCGTGGAAGGGGGGGGGGGGGGGGGGGGGGGGGTGGGGGGGGGGGGGGGTGGGGGGGGGGGGGGGGGGTTGTAGCCCCAAATTCCCCAAAGAATCAAGAAGCATTAACAAAACGATACACAATTGTGAGATCATTACCAGGTGATCAAATCAGGCCCCTTGAGCCTCATTTTTGCTTTACGTTTTGAAAGAACAAAAAATAATCTTCCTTTTAATATCATGTCAGCATCGACTGTACATAATTTTGAAATAAGTTGGAAAAGCCTGTTGGGGAACCAGAGAATCCTGTAAAAATATAGGTCCGAGATATGGTAATGATCCAAGAAGCGTCAAACTGTATATTTCAAGGGCTGTAATAGACAATTCTGTATAGGTAAATACCTAATTATTTTATTGAATTATGCTTATCGAGCTGAGACGTAGTTATATTTCCATTTAATATACATGGCACCACGATATATTATCACGATTTCTTTATTACATTTAAAATATACAATGGAAAGTAAACAATGCAAATATATATTAATATTTATTTATATCACACTCATTGCCAAAGATCGTCTTAATTTTTGAGCATTACTAGAAAATGGCAAAAGTACACTGTACCAAGAAAACTTGTTTGTCCATAATTCGTTTGACCATAATCGAGAAAATGAGGAATAGTGGGATTTTCTTCAGATGAAAAAGCAGTTAACTGAACTTGGAATCAACTTTCAGGTCCCTGATTTGACAGAAAAGATACGTTTTGGCCGTAAACGTAAGGAATAAGATCGGAACAAACTCGATGAATTATGCTACATGTACCACAAATAATCGGATATATTAGAGAGAATACTAGTAGGAAATCAGAAACCCAATCGGAACTCCTCGGCCGATTCGTTCAGATGACCGATTCGGCAAAGAATTTCCGAATGTCAGGAAACGTTAGCTCTTTTGGAAAGTGCCGAGGGTTCCCGATTGGTTCCATGTTTGCCTGAAAGATATTACACTTGGCCTATAATTCAATATCGTTTCCGAATATATACGATATGAAGTAAGACTATGCTACCCCGAAATCATTTTGGTTCATTGCTTGCATTATGCTTTTTTGTTCTTTTTAATCTCAACCTGACAAAGATTCGTTTTTTTAGTGTTGCTTAAAAAAAACGCAACAACGAAACAGTGCAATCAGCTACCGCTATCAAAATAAAAGGCACTTGCTGTATTCGTCCCTCTTGCATCGTCGGAGACCCACGGTACACTTCTCTGACGTTTGCATCCCATGGGCTAAAATGGAAAGAAACTCTCGTTTTCGTACTAAAATAGTAGCCAATCATATCGATAGTTTTATCCGTGACTACATACAGCCGGGACATCAAGCCGGGGTATCCCGTTTCATTTGTAGCACCGCCTGTCAACAAACCCTGTCGATTGTGTTATAATTGTGTCGATTGCGATTAAAATATAAGGTCCTGCTATACGGCGATTGACATCGGCGTCATGCCATAGAAATATAATGGTCGTGGTCACGGTAAAATAATCTAACAAAGTGTCACAAGAAACGACCATTCTGATTGGTCGAAATCTCCGAATAAACTTCTATTCGGGGAAACGAAGGTTTACATCGATTCTGGCCCACGGGATGTAAACGTCATCAGAGAAGTGTACCGTGGGTTTCCGACGATGCCCCTCTTGCAGCTTTAGATGTCTGAAAAACTCGGATATGTTAACTCCTCAATTTCGGTACTTCCGACTTAACCTTTAGGGTGGCTATAACAATAATTATACAGTTAGCAGCTAAAGTACATAAAATAGCACCATATGACATCCACGTCGTTCCGAGATGTCTAATCATGTAACTTGTCAAACGTCTAGTTGAAGCGTTCATGTTGTCTATTTCTACAAGCGCCGCGTTGAAAAAGCTGTTGGCAGTGGCAACCAGAGCTATATGGTGTAGTTGATGTGAATTACCGATAATGTCAAACGTTTTTGGGAACCAGCGTTCTGGAAAATGGGCGGCATAAACCAATGCATTGATTATGGCAAATAAGACGTGCCATTTATGGAGGCCTAGGGTTCGGTCTGTTTCCATATAAGATGGCCAAATCCAGCGATGAAATAAAGGCATTAAGAGCCAAAAATAAAAAGCGCTTACAGTTGAAAGTTGGAAAATTTTCGCGGCTTTGTTTTCCATTCCAAGGCGAAACTTTGTCCAGCAGAATCCTATAGTAACTTGTAAGGACAGAATCACACAAACCGGTATTGACCATTTCGTTAAAAATACTGCCAGCTGTTCATCCCTGACCAAAAAGCAATGGCTGACAAGGGTAGTACCCGTTGCATATATCCCTACGCAGCTGTAGTCAATGAAGAAACACGTGTAATGTACACAATCCGATCGGTCGCAAAACCAATGCGCGAAAGAACTTCCGGTTAGAATTATAAAAACACCTATCAGCCCTGCTCCTAAGGGTCGAGATTCGGCATCATTTATAAAGTCAAAAGTAAATGACATTTCACGTGCTTTTTGGGCTATAATTAGAACACCGATAAGATGTGTCCAAACGTTGAAGGTCTGGTTGTTTGCCTGAAAGACGCTGATGACGTAGTAAGACCATGGTTGATGAGGTCGGCGGTAGCCTGTGTGAATGTGTTTGTTACAAACAGCGGCCAGACCATGATCACTCGAGGTCACGGTTGATGGCAAGTTGAAAAATCCCATGCCAAACCTGTAACACATAAAAATACAATTATGTAGGTCATTTAGATTTTTTTTTTTTTTGTAAAATACAGAATTGCTAAATTTTTGTAGAAATTTCTCAATTGCACAAGCTTTCATCCACTTGTTTACGTGCAATCAGCGCTCTATAGTTTTAATTACTACGGCGTAATGTAGTATAGATATAAAGAATGTTGCATGATGACTTGTGTAAATCATTTACACAGGTAAAAGAGTATATAAACTATTATAAGATATTTTGAGCATGAAATTTAACAAATTCAGGTTTACACGCCCCTGTGAATGCATAAAAAATATTGATCTCTTCGGAAAAATAATCAAGGTGAGAAATAGGCATTACTAAACATGGCAAACACACGGCTGGTATCCGAGTACTCGGAAGTTTTAAGTTACCAAGGAAACAATGCAGCTATCGATAACGGGTCTATATTGTAGGGATTCAATAGATAAAACAACATATTACTGACTGAATAGTTGGAACAAAGTTTCCGCTTGAAATAACATTATAAGTCAGTATTGTAGTATGTACTGACATGATACAACAATTTAATCTATTTAACTTACCCTACACATTGGAATCTTACTATTTATACTTTTACATGTATCAACTAACTGGTTTCGATTCCTAACCGGCTAGCGGCAATTTTATCTTCCATGCGTCTCCCATGAACAACATAAATCAACGTCCACGGGCTATGGCGTCATATAATTTGCAGATTTTATGTTTCTTGAGATGAAAGACCATTGTTTGAGCCCGTTCTTAAGAAATAATAGATAACCTATACACTTTAGAAATTGGATTACACACGATATGAAGAAAACAACATCTACATCTACATCTACAGGTTACACTGATCTGTCATTCCTGACAATCACTCAGCGTTGCACAGAGGTGCTAGGGTATTGTGTATGTAGTGCATATTATATGCATGTGACTGTTAAATGCGTGTTCTGTAATGTGTGGGATGATCGATGGGTGTGTGGGTGTGTGTGTGTGTATGCCTGAATGTGTTAGAACGATAGAGCATTGAGGCCTCGCTTGAAAGCACCTAGGCTTTCTGCCTCAGCTACTGCGGCTGGAAGGGTGTTCCACACCGGGATCGTTCTAGGGAAGAAACTGTATTTGAATGTGTTTGTTTTCGTGTACTGGTTTCTGTATTGTTTGTTGTGTGAAGACCGAGTACGTTTGTTTGTGTGTGATTGCATGTATGTCTCTGGATGAATATCAACAAGTCCATTAACAATCTTATATATCATTGTCAGCTGTGCCTTGAGTCGTCTGGTGGAAAGCGACTCCCACTGGAGATGTTCAATCATATCGGTCACGCTGCTGATGTTGTGATATCTGTTCGTAACGTATCTTGCAGCTCGGCGCTGTACTTTCTCGATCCTATCCTGTTGTTTTTGGATATATGGACTCCATACAGATGAAGCATACTCTGTTATGGGTCGAACGAGTGTCCGATATGCAGCCGACTTAGTATCCTCACTGCTGATCTTGAGGTTTCGTCGCAGGAATCCTTGGACACGATTCGCCTTGGATGATACTTTGTTGATGTGGTGTGACCAGGAAAGAGTGTTGGAGAGGTCCACGCCTAAATAAGTGACTGTTTCGTTGTTATCCAGACTCACATTTTTTAGTTGGTAAGTATGTTGGTATATAGACCTTTTACGCGACACATTTAGCACTGAGCATTTTTCAGGATGGAAAAGCATACCCCACCGGTCTTCCCATGCTGCGAGTTTTTCCAGGTCTGACTGTAAGATTAGATGGTCGGATGGGTCGTTAATGGTACGATATAACACAGCATCATCAGCAAACAGGCGCACGCTTGAATTCACACAGTCCGGCAAGTCATTTATGAACATGAGGAACAGCAGAGGGCCCAGTACTGACCCCTGGGGAACGCCGCTGCACACAGATGAGCTGTCCGACTTCTCACCATCTACCACAACCCTCTGAGTTCTGTCCCGGAGGAAGTCGCGAATCCAGGTGTATGTTGTACCTCGAACACCGTAATGTTGTAGCTTGGCCAAGAGACGACGATGTGGCACTCGGTCAAAGGCCTTGGAGAAGTCCAAGACCACGAGATCTGTCTGCTTACCAACGTCTAGTGCTCTGGCCAGCTCATGGACGAATGTGAGTAGCTGGGTTTCACAACTTCTTCTGGCACGAAATCCGTGCTGTGAATCCGTTAGGATGTTAAAACGGTCTAGATGGGAAAGGATGTTGGTGACAAGGATGTGTTCTTGTATCTTGCAACAAATGCATGTAAGCGAAACCGGTCTATAGTTGCTAGCACGGAATCTCTCGCCCTTTTTAAAGACAGCGGTGACGTTTGCTGTCTTCCAGTCAGATGGGATGCAGCCTGTGGCGAGCGCTCGATTAAAAATGATGGTTAGATATGGAGCTACCTCATTAGCCAGATCCTTCAGCACTCTGGATGGTATCAAGTCAGGTCCGCTTGCCTTGTTGACGTTAAGGCGACTGAGTAGCTTCAACACCCCTGCATTTTGGATGGTGATGTTCTCCATACTGGGGTAGGGGTTTCCGGTCATTGTTGGAAGTGGGCCGTCATCTTCTTGTGTAAAAACTGAACAGTATTGTGTGTTTAATATACCCGCTTTGTCTTTGGCCGATTGATACATGTGTCCCTGGTCTTTAAGGGGAGATACACCACTACTATCTTTACTTAGCGACTTGATGTAGTTCCAGAATCTCTTCTGTTTAGGTGGTCGGTCAGCTACTTCTGTATCTCCTTCCTCTATAATGTTATCCACATATTTCCAGTAGGCATGTCGCATGGCCTTTTGGGCACAAGACTTGGCTTCTTTATATTTTGAAATATCTGATGGATTTTTAGTTTTCTTTTGTCGCCAGAACAATTTATCACGTTTCCTGAGTAGTGATTTGACGCGTCGGTCAATCCATGGCTTTTTATGTTTATTTCCGGATAGGAACTTTGTTGGGATGTGGGAGTTTATTAACCTATCCATTTCCGCTCTGAAAATTGTCCAAAGTTCGTCAACAGACTTATTTGCACTGTCACGCTCGAAACCAAAGAAGAGTGATGAAAGCTCTTCCTTGAATTTGTCAAAATTTGCTTGCCTATACTGGGATACTTTTCGTGGTGGTAGCTTTTTCTTTGTAGGTCGTAAACTGCTTTCAATAAATACAGCCTCGTGGTCGGATATACCTGGCATTGTCTCCACTTTGTTGATCAATGAGCTGTTATTAGTGAAGAATAAATCCAAAATGTTCTGGGTTGTTTCTGTTACACGTGTTGGTTGGTTTACAGCTTGTTCGAGGGACACTTCATTTACAATGTCTATGAGGAGATTACTTAGAGTGGGTAGATATCCTCCCTCAAAGGCACAGTTATTGGCCCAATCAATGTCACCCAAATTGAAATCTCCTCCAATCCATATGTGTGATCCCTTTCGAGGTATCCTGTTGATGTATAGTTGGAGTACTTCTAAACAACTTGGGTCGGTACAGTTTGGTGGTCGATAGAATGCACCAACATACAGGTTATTGGCCCCTTTGATTGAAATTTGACACCAGACCATTTCATCATTACCTGCAACTTTAAGTTCCTCAGGTTCAAAACTTTCAATGTTTTTTGATACCAGGATGAAAACGCCTCCTCCTTGTATTTTTTGAGTTCTATCCTTACGGTATGATTTAAAGTTATCAGGGAATACTTCTGATGACTTAATTCCACTATCGAGCCATGACTCTGTACCTATAACAATGTCGGCTTTTGTTGTTTCAATCATATTAAACAGTTCCGCTTTTTTGTTTTTAACTGATCGGCAGTTAATTATTATTGTACGCAGTGGTAAATCACTTCTGCCTGACTGATTCTTGTGTTTGTCAATCTTTTTTGGAGACGACGTTGCTGTCGGGTTTCCAAAGCTCAGGTTTCCACTTACATTAGAGTTATTTGAAGGTTGAGAGACATTTAAGCTTTGAAAGTAGTTTGTACTTTCATGGATGGTTGTGTCGAATAATGTACTAGAGAAGTTCGGCATCCCACACTGAATACATTCCCAGCTGATACTAGAATGATTTGACAGAGTTTTATACATTTCGTCCGATAGACCCATACATTGTTGATGGTACCACTTGTCACAGCTATCGCAACATATACCTGGTGTTCGCCATGTAACTCTTTTGTCACAAACGCCGCATGGATATTTCACGGTTCTAGGCCCTGGGTTGGGTTCAGGGGCGTACGAGTTCGCGAGTAAGATGCTACATAGATATAACAGAACAAGTTTATTCTTTTCCATTTTTCGTATCCGTGGTGCGTTTATTAAGAATTGGACACACAATGAATTAGAAAAGTGTTCATTACCACAGGATATCTTCAGTTGCTGATTTGAGTCCACAATATGTGTTGTACACACAACGTTTTTGATGGTGAAGAATGTAAACAAAGCAGCGATTGAAAGCCGGAAGTGCTGGTGAGCTGTCATTTTCGTTTCCGGTTGGAGGTAGTCACCAGAAAATATTATTAGATAGAGACAGTCGTATGGTAAAATATGCAATTATGAATTACAAAATGATGCATGATGTATGTGATGGATGTTCCCAGATTTTAAGTGTTACCCGAAACCTAAAAATATGGTGTTTGATGTCTTCATGTCGGGAGCTTCTAGCAGTGTATGTTGACCCTTGCACACACATGCGCACAACACTGTGCTGAATGCATGTTGTAAGCAATATACAGGTACATGTATATGTGTACATTATACATAGTACCTCCTTAAGTCAAATTTAATTTTTTCAACATTTTATCAACCAATAAAATGAATTGAAAAACATATAATAAATTATCGTTTAAATCCAAACTTTCCGAAGTGTTACGGGAATAATTCAAACATACATATTGTAAGGGAGCTAACTCTTATGTTACACATCATGTCACTGTATTGAAGTTACGTAGCATATAACCTTAAGTCAAATTTTCACAATTTGATATTTTGTTTTTCGTTTTGTTCTTTATTAAAAATTAAAAGATTATTTAAAAAAAAGTTTTTAGTTAATTATAACAATGAAGTATACAATGAACGCAACAAATCGATATCTCGTTACGTTCATGGGCCTATTAACGCATCTCCTAGTATTGGTAGTATTACATTGTATGTTGCATCTAACAATGAAAACACTAAAATAATCACACGAAAATCATATGATCAAGCTAGACAGAATACGAGAAATAAAACGTAAACACAAATAAGTAAACATTTCGGACGTGTGTACTTACAAATGTCGTAATTCATTCCAGAGGTATCTATATACCTTGCCGTGTGATATTGTTGTCTGCGTGTTCTATATCGTCACCAAACTGGAACATTTGTAATGGCCCGGTAAGCTAACAGCTTGTGGCCACATAATAATTTAATGTCAAGTACGACAGCTCAGCTTTGACTCTGAGCTTATATACAAAAGCTAGAACGTAACCTACTTATGATATTGCCTTCCTCATAATTGAAATCTATGGGCGAATACACATTTATACCAATGTACATGAAGTATGAAGTGTCTTTAAGCGTTGAATTGTCGTTATATATAATACATATACTTTGCTTATATGCACGAAGGGAATACTTACATACACACACACATATAAATAGGTATTGCTAAACATACGTCTAGATTTAGGTAACTGTTTCCAATTCAACAACTTACCTGTATTACTACACTTTACAACCGACATCAGTTGTATTAACACCGAGGCACTTTTTGACGTAATCTGTTTGTCCTGTCTCGATCGTACACAACACAGGTATTTAAAACTTGTCTGAGAGAATACACAGTAATACTGACTTAAACGAGACTAAATTCTGTGCAGGCTCATACGTTAACTCACCTTTAGATAAGACCAATGATGAGTCTGTGTATATTCATCACCATGTGTATACATACCTTGCAGTGAGTTCACGATGAAATCGGATGTGCTTTAGCCGGAACCACTCATCCGTCACTTCAACACCCGAGATGTGTATATGCCAACAGGGACGACACGCTTCACCGACATTGCTGAACGATACACATGCACGTACTAAATTATAAGTAACTTTACTTTTCTATGAAATATGGTTTTGCATAGTTTTTTAGATTTAGTAATTTAATTATTCATCACTTTATATTTACCATTACATGATACTACCGCTATATAACATTGGCGAATGCAGTTGGCATTCAACTGGTTATGAATGCCATCGACCGATCGCCGACGTCATCAAATTGTGACGTCATAATTGTTAGGTTGGATACGACTGATCGTCCCCGGATGATGGTTGTTCTATTAATTTAACAATCATACCCGATAGATACAGTATTTGAGGCAAATGCTGAAAAATAAAATGTGTAATTCAATTTTAGCTCGACTGGCTCGAAGGGCCAGTTGAGCTTAAGCGATGGTGCGGCGTCCGCCGTCCGTCAGTTTAGTTAGTCCTGCGTCCGCGAACTTTTTCTTTAAACGACTTCTGAAATACCAAAAAGCCTAGGGACATGAAATTTGGCTGGTAGCTTTCTTGGAAGAAGCTGAACAAAGTTTGCGAAAAAAAACATCACTTTGACTTCCAAGGTCACAGGGATCAAATATGTCGAAACCTTCAAACGACTTCTTTTGCAATACCATCAGGCATTAAATTTGACTGATAGCTTCCTTGGATGAAGCCGAACAAAGTTTGGGAAAGAAAATGACCTTGACCTATAATCAAGGTAACAGGAGTCAAATCTGTTAAACTCTTTAAACGGCATCTTCTGATTGACCACGAAGTCATAGAAGCATGCTATTTTGTCTGAAATGTTCCCTTGATGAAGTTCGACAAAGTTTGCGAAACAAAATACCTTGACCCATATTCAAGGTCACAGTCAAATCTGCTTAAACATTTAAT
Organism: Mimachlamys varia; assembly: GCA_947623455.1. Taxonomy (NCBI): domain Eukaryota; kingdom Metazoa; phylum Mollusca; class Bivalvia; order Pectinida; family Pectinidae; genus Mimachlamys; species Mimachlamys varia. The sequence continues at coordinate 48,388,705 of OX392527.1, forward strand.
CCACTTCTTCTGACATTCCAAAAGGCGTATAGACATGATATTTGGCTAGTAGCTTCCTTGGAAGAAGCCGAACAAAGTTTGCGAATTAAAATGACCTTGTCTTACTTTCAAGGTCACAGGGGTTAAACTTTTTTAAACATGCTCTTTTGGGTGTCTTGCAGTAATTTATTTTAGACAACTTTTGGGTTACAAGTAAGACATGTATTCCAGATTAGTGATGCATGCCCATTTGGCCTATTGTTTATGAGATGAACAGATTTTAAATATGGTAAATATTTTTAAGTGATGGTCAAGCTTTTGACAGTACAGTGGCAGGCGTAGACGATTTGGGCAAGAAATGATGCATCCATATGACTTTCAAGCTTGGTATGTATTCAAGGTCCCAGTTTCACGAAAATTCTTAAAGGCGCAATATACGTAACTTCTGGAAATTTTTCGGGATTCTGAAAAATTATGGGAAAAAAATCCGGTTGATAACCATGCAAAAATAAGTCTAAAACGAAGTAAACCTGAGCGATAACTAACAAGAATGTCTTGACAAAAAAATCCGAAGAATTGAAAATAATTCAGGTGTGGCCCACTTCAACAACGAACCGAAGGTAGAAGACAGTTCAAAATGGACGCGTGTTTACAAATAGCGTTTTTCAACTGCTGCTGTACCGTTAACCGCGAAAGAAGTCATCTTGAATATTGCTGATATCAGTTAATCTTAACTAAATCTATAAATATAATAAGTTATTAAGCTTGATTTTCGCTTCAAGTTTTGCCGAAAGTTACGAATATTGGGCCTTTAACTCAAGGGCATCTTTAACTGAAAAATCTCCGTATGAAAGCATTTTAAAACTTAAGGAAAGTTCCTTTACTTAAAATTATTTCCTTAACTTCTGTAATGCTTACCTTTAGAGATTTTAAAGTTAAGGAATTTTCTTCAATTAATGAACTTTCGTGAAACTGGGACAAGGCACGAAATGCTATCGTGATATAACGAGGGGAGGTAACTCTTTCAGATGAATGTCTTAAGATCGGTAACTATTTAACGTTTAATGATATACATGTTACATTGCTGTGACATACATTTTCTTTTTAAAAGAGTCTAAACATAACCTTTACAATGGAAATGAACACTAGAAAGTTCCACACTAGAAGGAATGACAACTTTTGTTTGCACAAAAGGATAATCATATAAACGACCAGGTACACAGAAATTTGACGACATCTTTGAAACACAAGAACTGTTGCAGTTTGCAGTTTTCAAAAAAAAATGAAGGAGTCAGCTCTTACATAAATCATAATAATAAATAGTATGATATAATGTACTAATTTAGCGGAACTGGATTGTGTCGATCGTCGGCTGCCAGATAGCAGCTCCATTGGTTGAGCATCCGTCTAGAATGTATCTGTTTCTCTCACCTATGCTCTCTACACCCCTGCAGTATGTCATGGAAAACTGAATAAGTTTCTGTATGCACCACCTTGTTGATGAGACAGGAAGACTGGTTTGACCCTTTCATATACACCAAAAAAATCTCGTGGTCACATAACGGTTAAAAAATGAATGGCTTTGAAATCTGTTGTCGCTCCTTTGAAATCTTAAAAAGGAAGATATCATTCTAGCGATAGGTCAGGGTTTGGTTTTTTATACCAATCAAACTTCTGTCTTCGTGCCTTCAGTTTTGTCATGACATATTCCAGGGGTGTAGAGAGCAGAGGTAAGCGTAACCCCTGGATATCGTGGGTGTCTGGAATCCGGAAGGTCCCAGGTTCGAACCCCGGACTGAGTGTAGTTTTCTTCTCCTGCTTCACTCTTACCTAGGTGGTAAATGAATCAGGTCAGATGTGATTTATTCTTAGTTTCGAACTTAGCTGTCTTCTAACGTTACCTTGACCTGTGGTCAAGTGGTCCCAGTGGCTCTAGGACAGAACGCCGTTGGGTATACAATGTGTGTACATAGGAACTGTGTGGCGAACTTAATGCTCTTCGCTACCACAGGGGCTTGACACGATGAGTATATATAAGCATTATAGTATCTATAAAAAATATATATACACTGTATATATGGGCTATCAGTTGGAAAATCGTGTCAAGTCCCCGTGCTTGTTACAGTACGTATCGTATGAACAAGTTTTTGTATCAAATTTATATGATTGTATCAATATCTAAACACAAATTAATTCCTGTTTTTATCGGCCTTTTTAATGTTTAACATGTATCATTTTCACTGTACAGCACGAGTGACGTATCTATTACGTCACAGACATCTATACATTTGTCTTTGTCGTCACAGTATCACTTGGAGCTTCAGTTAACTACGGAAGCCTGTTGGTAACACCAGTGAAAATATTTATCTGGCGGCTTGGCGGATGTTTTCACCAATGTCAACAGCAGGCTTAGATACTTTTGTGGCGGTCAACAGCTAAAATGTTTTCACTTGTGGCACTAATGGGCTTCTGTAGCTTACCGATCCAAATAGATATCGTTATCAGGCTTCGAAAATTCGAAAAACTTACAGTTAATGCTAGACTGTTTCTCTCTGTATATCATACAAAAAATGGTTTCTACATACTCGTCCGAATGTTGCCTTCCGTGACATTATGGATGTCATAAGAATCACATACATGTACATACATACATACATACATACATACATATCATAATCCTGTATCCCCAAAGTAGCAAAATAACAAAAGCATTGCATGATAATGCATGGCAAAACAAAATAGCGTAAAATTTAGCCAAATGAATTATGTGTAACAGAAGAAACAGGAGGCCCATGGGCCTTGACGGTCACTTATACTTAGATATACTTGTACCCACATATTTTTTTTTTATTCTTTGCGACGATATCATCATTAACCCCAACCAAGTTTGAACTGGAATTCGGACAGGTCAGCAAAGACCCAGTCTAAGGCTACATATCTAACAAAACCACTAATCATTGCGCTTTGGATCCAATGGTCAAACCCATGATTTCAACCAATATTGTATTATTTCCAACTGAAAATGAACAAAGTAATTACCCAAAAGTGTTATTTTCCTATATAAACTTCAGTAAATTTCAACCCTCCTCAGTGAGAGAATATAAGGTCCAGTGGTATGAAATTTACAATTTTGATAAAGCACATTGAAATTATTCCATCTATGAAGAGGATTTGATTCCAACATATCTTGGTGTGGAGAAGATGATTTTTGAAATTTCAACTAATTTGACCCCTTTTGGCCACCTCGGGCCCCTCGGAGTTTAGTACAACTTAATTTACAGTTGTTGTGCATCTAGAGAAGGTTTAACTTTCATTCAAATTGGTTAATTTTTTTTTTTTTGAGAAGTTGAAAATATAATTGATTACGAACGGACGACGGGCGACGACGAAAAAAAGACGATTGGAACAGGTCACTTGAGACTTCGTCCCTAGTAAAAGTTTAAATGTTAGTGTTGACAGATAGATAATAGTGCTACAGTAAAACCCATATCGCCGGAAGGGGAGGTACCAAAACGGCGGTCAAATCCAATGACAAGTTCTGGAATGAGTGTAGAGTTTCGATGCACAAGCTGTAAGGAATTATAGTGTGTAAATTTACGATTTCAAGCTTAGGTAAATCACACTTTCTGGCAAGTTTTTCTGTATAACATTAGAATCTATAGTAAGTTCCTTGTCTTCATGTTCAATCCACGTTTTCACAAATATTCAGTGTATACATATTAAACAAGACGGTAAAAATGACGACCAAGACAACTTTCTGTAGCGGAAGCAGATAGGGTAAATCGTCGGCAACCAACTCAATTAGTAGCGCGTCCGTCTTGACTTCAGATGGTCCAGGGTTCGAACCTCGGCCAGATCTTGCATTTCCCACGGTTTTTACACTTCAATAGAACAACATACAACGAGTGTGCTTCGATCGAGGAAAATAAATCTACCCTGTGCTATGTTGTACACGGGCACAGAATACAAGATGAAAAAGTGACGTTTCTTTTTTATCTCCCATGTCACGTAGCCATAATAAAACCATCCTTGATATCCAAGGGTTGAGCTCACCCACGCTCTCTACACCACTGGAATACGTCATGGCAAAATTGACGCCAAAACTACAGCTGTTTGATTGGTCTCAGGTGAAAAACACTGACCAATCGTTAGGCCGATACATGTTCTTAAAAGATTCCAAAGGAGCGATGCCCGACTTCAAAGCCTGTCAATTTGTACCGTTACGGGACCGCGAGATTTGTTGATGCTCATCAAGGATAGAGCTCGTCTTCTGGTCTCATCAACAACTTAGCACAGACGGAGCCTTCAATTTTACTATGACATTTTCTAGGAGGGGTAGAGAGCGTAGGTGAGCATAATTCCAGAATATCGAGGATGTAATAAGTAAAACAAACTAAATTACTTTAAATAGCATAGTCAGTTTTTGTTTGCCTATAATTTTGATAAATTATCCAGTTCTTCTCCGACCACGTGTGGATCATTATGATGGTCGTCAGGTATCGAATCAGCATGGTCGCCATAGCTCCGTTTGTATCCCCATCACATACTTTACCCAGAGAATAATTTATTTGACTAGCCTATTAGGGTCAATCTGTGTGACTCTTGCACGACTGGTCAAATTTTCTCACCTCTGAACGCTGTGCTACTTTCATTGTTGCAAACAGGGCCGCTACGGCTATCAAAAAACAGTCCGTGCAAATCACCAACAGTACTGTCCCATACGAATTCTCAATCGTTCCAAGTTTTCCGGCCATATAATTTACATGTCTTATAGATGCAAACGACTTTATTTCTTCAAGAGTCACGTTGAGAAAGTTATCCACAGAAACGACTTGAATGATGTGGTGTAGTTGATGGGATTGTCCGATAACGTCAAACGTTCCGGGGAACCAGCGCTCTGGCACATGCGCAGCATATACCAAAATATTGAGCTGGAACAATAACACGTGATATATATGAAGCCCCAGAGTATTGTCATGGTAACTGTTTGACGCCCAGACGGATCGCTGAATTAATGGCAACATGAACCAGAGGTAACTTGAATATGTAGTAAAAGCTTGGAATATCTTACAAAGTTTGTGGGATCTTCCAAGGTAAATTTTCGAAAAAGAAAGTAACACAGACAATTGTACTGCAAAATATATGCATCCCGGCCTCGACCATTTGACAAGAAAGGCTGCCAGATCCTTTTCTCGCACGAAGTATGTTTGGCTGATCAGAGCACAACCCATAGAATACAGTCCTATGGCGTCGTAGTCCATGCAAAAACACGTATAGTGTGCCACTTCAGATCGGTCACCGAAAATGTGAGCTAACGAGCTAGCGGCCAAGAGAGTCAAAATGCATAGCAACCCTGCTCCCAAAGGTCGAAACATAGGGTCGTGTATAAAGTCACAATTCAAATATATGTCATATGATCTGTATGCTATATATAGAAAGCCAATGACGTGTGTCCACACATTGAAAGTCTGGTTGTTGGCGTGGAAGACGCTGATGACGTAATAAAGCCAGGGTTGATGTGGTCGACGATATCCCGTACGGATATGTTTCTTGCATATTTCAGATGGCATGCGTTCAGCTAGGGTCAAGGTCGGCGGGGAATAAGGGAGCTTCATTATTACAGGTTCTGAAAACGGAATAAATCAACCTCAAAGTTCAGCCTCAAAGTTTTAAACATAAAAAATCTTCCATAATATCCTTTAGATGTGTAGTTGTTTATTAGTCAAAATTTCCTATACTTAAAATTTTCTTGTCAAAACTAAGTCAAGTTCGGTGGTTGTGAATGCAAATATATTTTGCTTATTGAATATACAGTTGGACATGGTTATCTATAACTCGAATACTCCGTTTATTTCGAAGTACTTTGTCGGTCCTGGCCAAGCTTTACACCTACATTCAAACTCACGTAACTCGAATATATTCAGTTAACTCGAAGTTTAACCACGGTCACGTCGACTTCGAGATAACGGGGTTCGACTGTATAATTAGAAAATATGCAAAAAGCGTAAGAGTTCATTTTAACCTCTGATAACACTAAAAGACAATTGATTCTGAATATCTTAAGAAAACGTTTTTGTTAGTTGTGCATTGTACTTTTTATAAGTAAGCGTTACCAGGCCCTAGACGTACTAGAACTTCTTCATCGAAATTGTCATAAAAGCGTAAACGTAGCCATTTCAACCTCTTGTCTATCTCCAATAGTGAGAGGTCACATTTCTTCATGACGGTATGCGTTCTGTCTTCATTTGACCTAATTGAAGTTATCATATCATATGGCGCATCATCGTCGGAAACCTATGGTACACTTCTCTGACGTTTGCATCCCGTGGGCTAAAATGGAAAAAAAATCTCATTTTCGTACTAAATAGTAGCCAATTATATCGATAGTTTCATCCGTGACTGCATACAGCCGGGACATCAAGTCAGGGTATCCCATTTCATTTGTAGCACCGCATGTCAACAAAACCTGTCGATTGTGTTATAATTGTGTCGATTGTGATTAAAATATAAGGTCCTGCTATACGGCGATTGAGATTGGCGTCATGCCTACAGAAATATACCGGTCGTGGTCACGGTAAAATTATCGAACAGAGTGTCACGAAAAACGACCATTCTGATTGGTCGAAATCTCCGAATAAACTTCTATTCGGGAAAAGGAAGGTTTACACCGATTCTGGCCCACAGGATGCAAACGTCAGAGAAGTGTACCGTGGGTTTCCGACGATGATGGTGCATTAAAAGTGAAATATGGCATCGCAACACTATATGCTATTGGCAGCCATATTTAAGGATTGACAAGCATTTTCATCGCGTTCTCGGTAGTATGAACGCAGCTGGTGATGGACACATTTCATGTACTATGTTGCACATTACCGCTTCATATATAATATGTCCGTTGCCCATTTGCGTTCATACTGTCATAAACGTTGTTAATATCTCGGTTAACCCCTTATATTTCCTTAATCAGTAATGTAAGAATACTATATGAAAAAATCAGAGCAGATTGCTTCGATAGTAAAAACGGTAACCATGGTTGCTAAAGTGAAATAAAATAATACAGTAGTTTAGGGAATCAACATTTTTCAAAGAAGGACCACTTTTTTTCATTATATTCAAAATTTGATCCTTCGATGGGAAAGTTTTTTTTATCAAATCTGAGAATCTCTATCACTTTCATAGATATGGTGAATAACAATACCTAATATCACAAAAGTTCAAAAATCATACTCAATTAGTTAAATATATTTTCTATGCCTTTTCGCTACCAGAAATTATTTACTCAATAAACATTTTAGCCCTTTTCATAATGCAAACTTTGGGAAATATGGACTGTTTTCCGCCATACCTCTTTAAAAAAAAACACCTGTGATTTTTCTAACTACATATACCAATAGGACTTTGATTACGTTTATACACGAACTGGGCCACTATTCTGGTAAAGGGACGCGATCGAACGTCCAAAAGGAAGTCACCATTAGTTTGGTTTACCGTCAAAGAATTTCGAATATACATTTGAAAAACAAGTATGACTTCATATTGTTTTTGCATTAATTAGACACAATGAATCATAAACGTATTATATGAAGGAGTTATCGCACTGAACAATATAGCAATCCGCTAAGACTTTTTTCGCAATCAGAATTCACAAAGCTGAAGAAGAGAGAGATACAAATATAATGTAATGTTTACTACCTTGGCGAGTTGCAGGTGTCGTGCAGCAGTACAGGTGTTTCCATCTGAAATGATCAGCAGAAATGTACTGGGGGTAATGTAGGTACTATAGTAGTGTGGGCATCATCCATCAACTGTCAATATTTATCGTACGCCTCGAGAATATTTACAGCTCTTCCTTACTCAGGTTAGTAAACTCCGTATAAAGATTCATAGTGTATTCCATTTATCGGACGTTTCAGTGGTACAAACTTGGAACTAGTCTACTAAATGAAACAGAACGTTCTGAATTCCGTTCCTGCGCGTGAAAATATAATAATCGAAAAGTAAAAAGAAACGACTTTTCCGGAAATTACTAAAACGGTTCAGTCATATAATCTGAAAAAAACAAAACGAGTAATCGCTTTTATTTACAAATTTTACACACTATGATGCCATTAGAGTTGGGTAATTATATATCTTACTAATGAAATGAAGTCTAACTGGTTACAGTTATATCTATTTACAATTTATCAAAGATCTGAAACAGAAAAACTTTCACTAGCCGCCATATTGAATCCAACTTGGAATCCTCAAACGAGACGTTCCCGACGGACCGGTTCGTTCGTTCCGGTGGAACGTCGCATTCCATTTAGCGGAACGTCTGGTTCGTTTCGGAACAACTGGAACGTTCCGCTAAATACACGCTATAATATTTACATCTCATCCTTATCGAACTTAGTAAACTCTTACTGTGTATTAATAGAGGTTACAAAACGAGTGGTTGTTGGATATGGAATTTATCCATATCCAACCAATTATTCTTTTGATCGGTTGAAAAGTTAACTTCTCAACCAATCAAAAGTCCGGAGGGTCATATTCCATTAGTGGTATATTTAAGCATTGAACTGTTACCAGATGTAGTTTACAGTCGATATGAATACAATTTTGGTGACAGATAAATAGAATGTCGCCCGTTATTCATGTTATCTGAGGCGGAGTGCAAAGCGTTGACGTAACGTAGTCCAACATGGCGTCAGAAATGACGTCACAATGGCCTGATTCACATCAATGTCATCTAAGCGATTGATTCAAAGTCATCATACATGTTATCTGAGGCGGAGTGCAAAGCTTTGATATAACAAAGTCCAACATGGCGTCAGAAATAATGTCATGTCACTGACGCGTACCATAGAATACATTCGTTGCCAAAATAAATTTGAGACTTCTAATTGTCGTCAATGCGTATATTTCTTAATTAACGAATAACTTCATCGACTTCTTAAAAACGAAGTTCTTGTTATATGACTCGCACAACTGAATAATTTACTATATGTTATTACTAAGCTTTCCAGCTAATAACTTTAATATTTGAAGTTCAACACATGTGACAACCGCCTAGATTCACAGATACATACAAGACAAATGCTTCAAAGGGCATTTTATGAGGAGTTGATGTTATTGGCTAAATCTGTCGAGTGCATATCCAAATGCTTCGACAGGTTTGGCGCTGACCGGGACGTCGTCTAGTTGATTCCAGTCAATGGCGGTCCTTACGAAGAATGGTTTCTTATATATTGTTTGGTGTTTGCTTTTGGTATAACAAAGCTTTTGTTGTTGTTTTTTACTTGGTCAACTACTGGGTTTACTGTGACACAGTCTCTGAATATTTTAGCCCGTAATTGTCGTTTAATCCTGTGGTTTGTTAGAAACTCACTAGGGGGTAGTGCCGGAACGAACCCCTCAACCACCTTATAAAAGTATCAGACGGAGGCTCTTTCTAGCGTTTGTAGATCCAGCACTTGTGCCATCTTGCCGATAGTTCCTGTTTCTTTGGATTTGTAATCTTGCTTTATAAAGCGGATGCCTCTTCTTTGGATGCGCTCTAGCTTGTCTATATTGTTTTTTCTGTAGGGGTTCCATATAGTGGCGCCATATTCCATTACAGATCGTACCATGGAGACGTATGCTTTTCCCCTACAGTTCTCTGTGCAGTGTTTGAGGTTTCTGCGTAGGAAGGCTAGAGTTGATTGGGATTTCTTGGCTACTTTGTTAATGTGTGTGGTCCATTTTAGATCAGATGGAATTTGTAGGCCAAGGTAAGGGTTGTTTTGAACTTCCTCCAGGATGTGGTCGTTATGGGTGTAGAATTTTGATGTTTTAGTGCAAATGCTTATTACGTAGCATTTCCTAGCATTAAAACTCATTCCCCAATTTTTTAAGCATTCTTCTAGGTTCTTGAAATCTTTCTGTAAGAGTGTGGGGTCTGCGTAGGTATTGATGGCACGACAGAGGAGACAATCGTCGGCGAAAAGTCGAACTTTAGATGTTATGCTGTCTGGTAAATTAGTGTATAAGGCAGAGGAACATGAGGGGTCCGAGCACTGTGCCCTGGGGGACTCCTCTGATTTCGTTCATTCGACAATCGTCCTTTTCGTTCGTTATGTGAGGAAGTTGGTAAGCTACTTGTGTATGTTTTTTTTTTCGTATTGGTGTAATTTCCCTAGCAGTTTGTTGTGTGGCAATATGTCGAAGGCCTTAGAGAAGTCCAGGATGGCGATATCTACTTGTTTGCATTGGTCTTACTCTTTGAAGAAATCTTTTAGTGTGGTGAGTAATTGAGTTTCGCACGAATTTCCTGACCTGAACCCGTGGTTTAGCGATGGTAGGATGTTGTTTCTCTCAAGGTCCTTTAGGATGTGTCTGCAGATGATGTGTCCTAAAAGTTGTCTGGTTACAGATGTTAAAGGAACTGGTCTGTAATTTTTGACTAGATGTTTGTCGCCTTTCTTGAAAACGGTTGTGACATTTGCGTCTCTTCAGTCTTTTGGGGAGTTCCCTTTTGTCCACCGATAACTGGAAGATTGTTGTGAAACTTGGCGCTAGTTGGTTTGCGCACTCCTTTAGAATTCTATTCGGGATGTTGTCTGGGCCCGATGAGTTACTTGGGTTTATCTTGTTCAGTAGTTTTTTTACCCCTTCTTGGTTGATTATGAGTGGTGGAATGTCTTGCTTTGCAGATTTGCTTGTTGTTGGTAATGGGTCTGCTGGATTTTCTTTTGTGAAAACTGATTTGTATTGATATATCAAAATCTGAGCTTTTTGCTGACTGTCACTGATTAGTGTACTACCTGATTTTAGTGTTGCGATTCCGAATGAGTCTTGTCTTTTTGATTTTACGTATCTCCAAAAGGGTTTGATGGTGTTGTTGGATAGTCCTTCCATTATGTTATTGTTTACATTGTTCCATTCAGCCTGCCTAAGATGACGTTTGCAGTCTTTTCGGAAGTGTCTGTAACTATTCCACTTTCCTGTTTTCCTGGCTAACTTTTATTGACTTGATTTCCATTTGAGAATTTTCCTTTCTTTGTGTTTTAGGCATGGTGTTAAGTGTTTTGATCTTATTTCTCTCGAGGGAATGCAGTCATCCATGTGTTCTTTTAGTGTGTTCCACAGGTCATGGATACTCATAATGTTCGCGTACATTTCTTTGATGTTTATTACTAGGTCATCTAGGGCTTCTTTTAGTTTTGTCCAATCTGCTTTAGAGAAGATGTAACATTTCCTGGCTGGGGTTGGCTGATAGTGTGGTTTAGTCTCTATGTCTATTATGACGATGTCGTGATCTGACATTCCTGGCACACTGATGGAGGTTATGACTACTGATGGATTTGTTGTGAACACGAGGTCGAGTATGTTATCACCTCTCGTTGGTTTATCAAGTATTTGTGTTAGGTCTGCACTTGTTGCTACATCAAGTAGATGTTGTACGTCTGTGTCACTGCCTGCTTTGGTGTTTAAGCTTTCCCAGTTGATATCAGGGCAGTTGAAATCCCCTGCTAAGATGATGTTTTTGTCCCTTAGCTTTGATGTTTTCTGTAGGGATTTTTCTAGTGTTGCAGGTCCTTCATTTTTCTGTGTGGCATGTAAAAGCTGTAAATGAAGGTGTCTTTGTTGTTGTTTGTTTTAATGTTGACCCACTCGATTTCGCAGTCTGTAATAAATTCTGGTTTTTCTTCTGAGGTGATGTTTTTGTTTACTAGGAAGAACACTCCTCCTCCTAGTGAACCTCGGTCATTTCTGTATACATGGTAATTTGGTGGAAAAACTTCACTGGATCTGATGGCATCTCCAGATGGAATCTTACCTGGTTTCACATCTTTTAACTATGATTCTGTGCCATGATTCGATGGTTGCAGATAGCTCTTGGGTCTGATGTTTTATACTTCTGCAGTTTATGGTCATGATACGAAGGTTTTTCTTTTTTGGGGCGTCCCTGTTTCCTTGGAATGAAATGATAAGTTGAAGGAGAAGCTGTATTCATTTTCATTTATAGATAATCCTCTCACATCGCCTACATATTACAAGGGAATGCAAGCATTGTAAGTTCAGTGAATAATCGACCGGAGCATTCGATAGATATATTTATTCATTAAGAAGAAATAAGACATTTGAATACTTGACATAGGGATGTTAAGAATATTTGATGAAATGTGATACCCAATGTACTTTTCAGTGGCATAAGTGTCTTGTGATTGTAAGTAATATAATATATTTACGTTCCCCTTGGTGCCTACTTGTGCCCTTTTGATTTCAGGACTGATCGGAAAAACAAAATGGCTGAAAGGAGACTTTGGATTTTTATATTTGAAATTTGTTATCGCTTCTTCTTGGATCTTTCTCAAATTTCATATTTATCTTCACCTTGGTCCCTAGTTGTGCCCTTTTGATTTTGGCTATGATAAAAAACAAAATGGCTGAAAGGCGGTCATCTTGGATTTGGGATTTTGAAAGCTATTTCTTAAGAAATACTGAATGGATCTTACTTAAATTGCACATGTAGGTTCCACTGGTGGCTTGTTGTGCTGATCGATTTAGGAACAAAATAGCTGAAAGGCGACCATCTTGGATTTTGTAATGAACATTTGTTCATGAAGTACTTGATGGATCTTACTCAAATTTCATATGTTGATACCTAGTTGTGCCCTTTTGATTTTGGGTCTGATTGGAAGAACACAATGACTCAATGGCAGCCATCTTGGATTTCACCATTTAACGATTGTTATCACTATTTCTTGAGAAATTCTTGATGGATCTTCTTCAAAGTACATAAAAGTTCCCCTCGTTTAAGAAATACATGATGGATTCGGAATCTGGAACTGATCAGAAAAACAAAACTCTTGACAAGAGACCAGCTTCTCTCAACTATTTAATTTTCAAGAGAAATTCATAGAACTAAGATTAATATATACATGAAGGTTAAAATAAGAAGGGGAAAGATCCATCTTTCTAAGAATGAATGAAAAACCATCAATGGTGGGCGCCGAGATCCCCCTGGGATCTCTTTTCCATCGACAATTCTTTAAAGACTTTTTCTCCATAACCACTGATTTGTTATCAACCTTATTTGGCAGGAAGCATCCCTAGGTGTTCAGAATTCAAAATTGTCCTGCTAAGAGGCGGGACCAAAAATATTATTTTGCTATATTGGTTTGATCAACTTCTCCAAAACCAAACAATGGATACCAACTATATTTCACTGGTAGCATACCGTGGAAGTGGGGTTTGAAAATTGTACTCATGGTTTGGCTGATACCCTCTACCCCTGGGGGCTGAGGGGCGGGGCCAAAAGGGGTTTGTTTGACCATATTGTTGTTATAAATAACTTCTTCTCTAGAACTATGCACTGGGAATCATTCATTTCATTGGAAACATTCATGGGAAGTAGGGATTCAAAATTGTACAAATGGAGAGGATGACCCCAGGCCTGTAATTTAATGGAATAAAGGACAGTAACTGTAACAGATCAAAAATGTTTATTTATTCATAAGATTAATAGATATTGTATTATCTACAATGTACAGTATTATATGAATGTGGCCCCTATAGGATAAATGCCTGACAAGGCTTCAGGCGGACCTGGAGTGCACTCCAAGTTTACCTGGAGTCCAAACAGAGTGCATTCCAAGTTTACCTGGAGTCCAAACAGAGTGCACTCCAAGTTTACCTGGAGTCCAAACAGAGTGCACTCGAAGTTTACCTAGAGTCCAAACAGAGTGCACTCCAAGTTTACCTGGAGTCCAAACAGAGTGCACTCCAAGTTTAACTGGAGTCCAAACAGAGTGCACTCCAAGTTTAACTGGAGTCCAAACAGAGTGCACTCCAAGTTTAACTGGAGTCCAAACAGAGTGCACTCCAAGTTTAACTGTAGTTAAACGGAATGCCTTCCAAATCCAAACGGAGTGTACTTTGTATAACATTTAGTCTACACTCAACTGTATGCTACTGGGACTGCATGAGGTATTTTAAAATGATGACATGTGAGCGTTTATTAGTAGTGACTTCAAATGATGCCATTTGGTTGTACATTTGTATCATTATACAAATCATTAATGTAAAAATAAACTACGATGATATGTTTGTCTGGGAAACAAAATCAATATCCATACATTTCTGAAGTCATTTACTCGTCAGTAGGTGATAACAGAGACATGAAAACCATCTGTGTTACATACGTGCCTCTGTCAAAAAATATTATGTATTGTGATTTTGCCTATTATTACACAGGTACAGCTGTAGTTAGAAATGCAGTTTATTTTCTGAAGCTTAATTTCACATTTTAATACCCCCGCAACAAAGTAAGGTTGGGAGGGTATACTGGAATCTGTTTGTCTGTCTGTCTGTCTGTCTGTCCCTCCGTCTGTAGTTACAGCGATGGACCGGCTACTCATCCTAAGCTATTGATGGAATTTTAACAAAACTTGACGAGGTCACTATATTTCGAGTTTTGGGGGTAAATGATATTTTATCCAGACAACTCCTCATAAATCTGTGAACCGATTCAAGTGAAACTTCACAGGCATGTTAGGGACCATGTGTAATTGTGAGTGCAGGTTAATTTTCTGCTGAAAACTTTTGTTCTATACAAGGTATTGTGGTAAAAATTCGTGCACAAGCAAGTATATGACAGTTTGTTAGGCATCTTAAAAAAGACATTTGAAACAAAATGGCTGCCAAATGGAGGCTTCTGATTGTTATCTCATCAGATTATGATGAAAATCGTTAAAAAGGGGTTGTCTTACACCAGAAACGCAATGCTGGGGTTACGTTTTCTTATTAAACAAAAAGGCGATGAAAAGGAGGTTTCTGTAATGTCCGAATTCCATAGAATGGTATAGAGGGGTTGTGGAGAAATACAAAGAGATCAAGAAGGGTTATCATGGAGAAGCTAGGAGTAGTTGAGAAAGTTCAGGAGCCAACTGACTGGGTTAACTCGATGGTGGTAGTGAGAAAGTTCAGGAGCCAACGGACTGGGTTAACTCGATGGTGGTAGTGAGAAAGTTCAGGAGCCAACGGACTGGGTTAACTCGATGGTGGTAGTGAGAAAGTTCAGGAGCCAACGGACTGGGTTAACTCGATGGTGGTAGTGAGAAAGTTCAGGAGCCAACGGACAGGGTTAACTCGATGGTGGTAGTGAGAAAGTTCAGGAGCCAACTGACTGGGTTAACTCGATGGTGGTAGTGAGAAAGTTCAGGAGCCAACTGACTGGGTTAACTCGATGGTGGTAGTGAGAAAGTTCAGGAGCCAACTGACTGGGTTAACTCGATGGTGGTAGTGAGAATATCAAACAATAAGCTCCGGATCTGTATCGACATAAAAGACCTGAACAAGGCTATCAAAAGGGAACATTTTCCTATGAGAACAATAGATGACGTCACAGCTTAAGTATCCAACACCAAGTACTTTTCGAAACTTGATGCAGAGTCCGGATTTTGGCAAGTTGAGCTAGACGAACCAAGCAGTGAGTTGTGTACGTTCAACACACCCTTTGGACGATACAAGTTTCTCAGAATACCGTTCGGTATATCAAGCGTACCTGAAGTGTTTCAGAGAGCTATGTCTGAAGTTTTCAAAGACTTAGATGGTGTTGAAACCATAGTGGATGATATCCTTATTTGGGGCGAGACACGTGAACAACATGACGCTAGGCTACGTGCAGCACTAGAAACGTCAAGGAAAGCTTATGTGAAACTCAACAAGTCAAAATGCCAGATAGCAGTCACAGAAATAAACTATATTGGAAATACACGCAGCGCTCAAGGTTTGAAATCGGATTCAGAAAAGGTAAAAGCCATACAGGAAATGCCTGAACCGGAGGACAAGGCAGGGTTGATGGGGTTTATGGGTATGGTTCAAAATGTTGCAAAGTTTATACCCAACATGGCTGAAGTCAGTGCGCCACTTCGTCAACTTCTGGAAAATGATGTTTGCTGGACCACAAGAAAACATCTATCAACGTCTGATAGATCTTGTAAGTGAGACACCCGTACTTAAGTTTTATGACAAATGAAAAGTGTAGGCAAAGGGCTAGCGATGTTATATTTTGGCTCAAAATGTCAAAAGATATATCTGATGTAGTATCGCGCTGTGCTATTTGTCAAGAAAACAGAATAAGCAAGCCGAAAGAACCACTCATATCACAAGAAGTTTCGTCGAGACCATGGTCAAAAGTAGGTGGTGATCTTTGTCAGATAAATGGTGATCATTTCCTGGTACTAGTAGATTATTATTCAGAATTCTTTGAAGTGTCAAAGTTGACGAATACCAGGAGTAAAAAGGCTATAACCAACTGCAGATCTCAGTTTGCACGCCATGGAATTCCAGATCTAATGATTAGTGACAATGGTCCACAATTTTATTGTCAGGAATTTCGGAAATTTACAAAGGAGTTTGGGTTCGAACACAGAACTTCAAGTCCCATGTTTCCACAATCGAATAAAATGGCCGAGAAGGCAGTACAAACTGTCAAACAGTTACTGAAAAAAAAGCTAAACAAGATGGACGAGATCCATACCTGGCCTTATTGGTCACAGGAATACACCGCGAGACTCCAACCTAGGATCACCAGCGCAACGACTCATGGGTCGCAGAACCAAAACTAGGTTACCTACATCAGAAACATTTTTGAAACCAGAACTAGTTGTAAATGTGAAGGAAAATCTGGAGAGTAAAAGATTACTTCAGAAACAATATCATGACACTAGAACAAGGGAAGTAACTCCATTTCAAAACGGACAAAATGTCAGAGTCCGAATCAAACCTGGTATTTCACCCTGGATACCTGGACGCGTAGTCGCGAAAGACTCAGCACCGCGCTCATACATAGTGAAATCACAAGGCAGGACTTATCGACGAAACTCAAATCACATTCTTCAGTCGAAAGAACATTTTACCGAAGAACAGCTTGATGTCAATCCTCAATACATTGAAAACCAACTAGACATTCCAAATACTAGTGAAATACAACCCGAGTTGTATCGTGAGAGCATTGACATTCCACAAAACCTTAACCAGGAATCTGCAAAGCCAGAAGTCCCTGCCAGAACATCTAGTGGGCGTTTAGTTAAAAAGCCTGAGTACTTGAATGACTATGTTCCTTAACTACAGGTTATAATTCTGCGGGAATCCAGTGAACTGCTTATTTTTCAAGTTAAGTTCTCAAGTTAAAGAGGCATCACGGTAAAACTATATTTTTTTATGCTTATTTTGAATTATTGTATATATGAATTAAATGTATACTCTTGTGGAAAATTAATGGGCGATTTACGCTGAAATATGTTCTCAAAAATTTAAATTAATAATTAAAAAAGGGAATCACTATTCGTTGATCAACGATTTGGACCAATTTTTTTTGCATCACATATGATAACGCATGCGCATAACAAGCTACATCGGTAAACAAAAAATGGCGATCCGCGTGACCTACATGTAACTACCAAGCGAAAAGTGGCCGAATGGTCAAATTTTAACGTAAGGACTATATTACGGAAGCATAATGAGGGATGTGAAGTATTCAAGGGAGAGTCAAACAGCCCAATTGTTTGCATTGTTACAGTTTTCTTCTGGATAGCCGGTGACACAGTTTTTTATTTGGTTTTGGGGCCTCCCAAGGGATAACTCTTTCATTCCTCTGTTACATGAAATGCGTGTGTAAAACTTGAAAGCGTGTATTGTAATATTCCCTTTATATTTAATATTCCAGTCAAACGGCATTATTGAATTATATTGCTGAAGAGAAAGACCTTTTCACATACAAGAAAAACCGTATGGGGGGGGGGGGGGGGGGGTACGTTGTAAAACGCCGGTATCCCGGGTGATTGAGTTTAATGTATACGGATTCAATTTGGACAAAATTAATAAATTTATGACATCATGTGCGGATAAAAAAATCTTGTCATACCTAATCTATAAAATACGGATTGTACAAATATCATCGGGTTTGGACCCCGGTATTAAATTTGATATAAACCAAAATATATGTATTATATAAGTGAAATCATTAATTCGTAAAAAAAAAATCATATATATGTATGTCCCATGTCTGCAGTTGTGTTGAAAATGTTAACGAACCTTTAAATTTACATAAAAAAGTAAAGAATCATAACATTTATAAATGGATTAAGTATTGGACAATTATCTTCTCGACTAGTTCCAAATTTGAGATATATATTATACATGTATTCTACATGTTTAGTGCGTGGTGCGTCATATGAGTGCACGGACTTCCGTGATACATATATAAGTGTAAGTGTTAAAGTATGTTGACGCTGAAATTTGGATAGATTTTAAATGGTTATATAGATAGTCTGAAAAAAAATCTTCAATACGTCGAGTTGTATAAAAAAATTCGGAATCATTTCATTTTATTTTTTTACTTTTCAATGCATGCACATCTTTTGTGAAATGGTTCTAAATGAGGATTCGTGAAGATAACTTTTTACAGAAATTAAGGTTTGCCCTATGGTTGCCATCGTCGGAAACCCACATGACACTGTTAAACGTACAATGTAAGAGTGCAGTGTAGCTTTTATGACCATTGAGGGGGCATTTTTATCGAAAATTGATCTTAACCCCCAAAATGTGTAAAATTACTCTAAACATCCTATTATAGGTCCAAAACTAGCTGTAACAAATTCTCAGGTCCCTGTGATTTGCATCGGTTTCAGTCAGGTACTGATGTCGATAAATGATGCACAGATGTCGACATAAATTTATTCATATGCATATCGTGTGTAATTAACGTCTGATTATTAATGTGAATGTGATTCAATAAATTTATACACGGACTTTGTGTCTGGTTCATCATCGGACCTGTACATTACGTATCCCCTCCCTATGGGCCCCTCGTCGACTTGCGCGACAAAATAGTCACGTGATTGACGCGTGATCAGCGCTATTTTTATCGGGCTTTCCCAAGGAATGCAATTTTGCAAGTGGCTAATAAACACATTTTGAGTGCGCTTTGAATATTGAAATATCAGGAAAATGTATCTGGTAGTGCAGACAGCATGTACATTCAAGAACTTCATTGTAGACTTCCCCGGGATGCCCCTTTAATGTTGAAAATATAAAGACTTGTTTATAATGAACTGTGTCAATTTAAAAAAAAAAAAATAACTTAGTATTTTTTCTCATTTCAGATGTTTGATTGCAAATTACAAATATTTCAATAATAAAATTTATAATATTATATTTGATTCATTAATTAATAATAGTCTGAATAATAGCATATTATCGATATCTAAAAAAAGGGAGATGTTATGATATAGCACTCTGTCCATCCAGTGCATGGTAATTAGTATGACCTATAGCATATATGGAGCCTCACTTTGAATAAAGACAGTTTTCACAGTCCGCCATATTCGAGTGCTCATTACACTTGGTAACGAGTATGGGTCCTGATGGGTATATATAAAGGGCATGACCTGAAAAACCGGTTTTCCAAGTACATTCAGGGCTCCGCGCACTCGGCAAACGCTATAAAGAATCAAACGCACTCACATGAAGACTTTGAACCACAATACTGCCATGCTCGTTGTTACTAATAACACATTCTTGAAATTGCGTATCCGAAATAAAAGGTATATCACTGAAAATATTTCCATAAATCCAATAGATATCGCCGGTCTTTTACGTGCATATAATCGCCTCCACGTACAAACTCTTAGTCTTGGTCTTGTAGACGATTGACAAGCAAACACGTGTAAAACACGGCACACCCAGGTGTCTTAATAGAGAGGTTTCACTGTATGAGAAAAATGATTGGTTCTAGTCTCAAACAAATTTATTACCTGTATTCAATATCTGCTTCCAAAGGTCATATCAGTATATTTACATTGCTTCGCATCTTCTTTTTTAATGACACAATTCTAAGAGGCTGCTGCCACCATACGCCTATAACACCCAGTGCCTCAGGATATAACAACATTTGCTACTGTGACGTCATCAATATCTATTGTCACCAATTTTATTGTTGTTTACACTTGATTTGCTGTTAAAAATAACTAAATAAACCACACATATTGTATCAAAATGTAAATATAAGTATTGAACGTTTCAGCAAATGTTTCGCGAGCATTCGAAAATAAATATGTTACCTTTATCAAGCTGGGATAGAAAAGGACAAGGGTCCCGACCCTTAGCCACTGAAAATGACTCACCAAGTCTCGGTGGAAAAATAAGGTAAAGTCATCTCTCAAAAACCACAGACATTTTGCCAAATTGCACTGTAATACTTATGACTTTGTGATGGCTCCCCACTCTTAGTCCACCCCCAAAACATCAGATTTCCGTAGGCATAGTACTTGCTTATTTAATAACCTTTAATCCCCACTGCTTTGTGTGGTGAATTCGTGTTATAGATGGCCAATTGATGTTCATTTAAGGACGTGTCAAGTTTTTGTCTCTGTTGTTATGTTGTCTATCTATTATAATGTCATCCTTTTTTATCTACACCCTTTCTATGCATGACACAGCTTTGCACAAGTGTAATGATATTTCGATAAACATATTACAAATAAGATTAGTGGCGGTGTTGTGTGCAAGTAATAATTGTATATGAACAAGTAATGGATCATATTTCTGCCCGCATATACTTGTTGCCTTTTAAATTTGTGATCATTCAGGTTGTTACTCACTATTAATAATAGTCATAATAAAAATAATACGAGAACGCAGTTCACACATTATTATCCGTGGTTATATGGCCTAAGCAACCAGTCAATACCGTTCTCAACTCCCTGAGGGAGCATACAACCGGTGCTGCCATTTCGGCGTTTACAGCTAGCATTCTACAATTTCTAGCACTACCAAACCACGTACTCATTCACAGCTGAGTAGACTGAAACAAGCAGATTAAAGTATACATCATAAGTGCCGTGTCCAGGACTCGAACTCACAACCTTTCGATCACGAGCCCGGCGTTCTACCAATAGACCAACGTGCCTCCATCTGATTTTAGTCTGGTATGGTATATTTTGGCATTTTCCCCCAGAATGGTATAAAGAAGGAGGGAACAGACCCGTATTCTTGAAGTATGATAAAGAGGCATGCTAACTAATATCAGTATTTTTGATTATAAAACAATGAATGCAATTGTATTTTTTTACTAAATTTCTTTATTCATTCACTTTTTATC
This sequence comes from Mimachlamys varia, assembly GCA_947623455.1. Classification (NCBI taxonomy): domain Eukaryota; kingdom Metazoa; phylum Mollusca; class Bivalvia; order Pectinida; family Pectinidae; genus Mimachlamys; species Mimachlamys varia. The sequence goes on from OX392527.1 coordinate 48,409,811, forward strand.
GAACAGAAATACGTGATATTACTTCCAATAAACACTCTTAAAGACATAATAACATCACAAATATATGCACCATATACAGCAAATGTATCAAAATACAATTTTCATACACACGTAACAAGCATACTACATCAAAAATTGCCCACATATGTACAATTTCTCTAATAAACTAATTATTTCCATAAAAGAACCCACCACACATAGCATACAGACCCAATTGTCAACTCTATACCATCCTATACCTATACACTTTATGGTTACCGGTCTACCCCAAATGTATATACTTTGTATAAACAGCATATATACACGAGCAATGCATTTTCAATACCCAAAGTTCCCCAGACGTACTTAATATCTTACAAATTCACCTAACACAACTATTAGAAATGTAGGAAGTTGGACATAAATTACACTATTACTAAATTTAAAAGGTGCAGTATATGTGTGTGTTACGTTCTCTAAAGATAGAGGGTGGCAGACTCTGGATTCCAACTCCTTTGGTCCCTATGAACAATGAAGAGTCCTAGGAGAACGAAACAGCTGCATGATGCAGTTTAATTCATATTGTCGACATACTGTGTCTATTACTAAATTTAAAATGTGCAGCATATGTGTGTGTTATGTTATCACACATGTGATTGTATCAATATAATTGAGTAATCGATTAGGCATGACATACATGACCTACACTGCACCATACTTCTGTTTCGTCTTTTTAGGACTTACAAATGGGTATAGGGACCAAACAAGTGGAAATCTTAACGGGAGGTGCATATACTATTATTATTTCAAAAACGTTAAATTTCAAATTAATAGCGAGTTAAGTGTATCTGTTATGAACCATTACACTTCTCATAAGAGTATATCGTAACGTTCAACAGAAGAGTATACCACCTTGTATCATGAAAGATGAACACAAGACACACACATGTGATTGTACCTATATAATATAGCAAATAATACAACATTCCAATATGAACTCATAATTCTCTGCAATTCAATCATAGTTGAGATATATTCTCTACCCAGCATTCTCAACAAATACTGCATACACTCCATATGCATATTTTATTAATTGAAACAAGTAATGCGGAAAGTCATGTGTTGTTGTTTCGAAGAAATATAGAACTAAAACTGTAAACCTATGACTAACTAATACCCCAGCTTCCCATCATAAGTAGATGTGTCAGTGTGACACACAACCCTCAGAACAAGAGATTCCGCCAATCGTCGATTGGTCTTTATGTGATGGATCTTTAAAAAGTAAATTGTACAAGGAGGGTCCTAGGGAACCATACATATAAAACTTGAGAAAGATCCATCCAGGTGTCTAGAATTAGCAAATCAAAGATGGCTGCATATTGTTCTTCGAATCAGCCCGAAAGGGGCACAATGCAACAGTATAGGCACCAACGGCACCCTACATATGAAATTTGTGAAAGAGCCATCAATTAATTGTCAAGAAATAGTGATTACAAACTTCCCGCCATAATCCAAGATGACCCCTGTTGTGTTTCGGTTTTTTACAGAAAGTGGCACAACTTTAATATCTTTTGTCGAAACATAACAAATTGCAGAGGGCACAACTACATGATCATAGGGATGCAATATGCCAATTTTATGAAATATTGCTTCAATACTCTACTAGATACAGTCGCCATTATTTCGACAATTAGGGGAATAACTCCAACAGATATTGTCGAAGTTTTAAGAACAGCGAAAGGTCACAGCTTGATATCATAAAGACGTAGTATGTCTAGTTTGAGAAATATTACCTCAGTACTTTATCCGATATACTTGACACACTATCTCAACAGAATATCTACAAATGGACTTATCTCTAAGAAATGTTGTCAATATTTCACGGAAAGCAAAAATTAAAATGACAAAACAGGTTTCTCTAAAAATCTAACTGTTGATCTTGCATTGTTAGCAAGAAACAGTCAGTCAAATTTCTTTCAGCTTATATTGAAGGTTTTAAGGTAAGCTGTTCTATATGGCGGTGATTTGGATCTAGATCCTGTGTTTTTGTTACCTCCAAGCTGCTCCAGCCTTAATTGCTCATCAAAGATATATATGACATATTTAATTATCAAAGTCATGTATATGTAACAGGTGAATTATTATAATAGCTAAGTGTCATTTACCACATGTTCCGTCATTGGTTTGTAACAAAATAATGTAAAAAAGAGAAAGTTTTTCCGGAGTACTCTGTTTTTTTATGGTGACAGCTTCGCTACAGAAATGCCATATAATAGGAGAGCAATTAATATCATAAAGACCATTTTGACTGTTGTCGGTAAATATTCCATTATATATTCATTTCATCGAAGGTTTGGTTAAAAGTTTAGTACCGGTAATGAGATTTCAAGACGAATATCGCAATTCGAAGAGCATTTGTAAAAAAAAAATGTTCAAAGCTGAATTTAAACATATCCATAATTTCCCAAGAAAAGAACCTACGGCACGGCTTAAGGACGAAATGCGCGTGGTTTAATTTCAGTTAAAGTTCTATGTCACAATTTGCTCGCTGTTTCCAGGGACAAATATTTTAGGATATCAATAGCTGATCTTTGACCGCTGACACTCTCTCGCGGTAACCAGGGTCAGATTATGCTGTTGTGCCCTCTTGAATATGTGAACTTTAACATTTGAACTTGTGAACTTGAACCTGTGTCATTAAACTTGAACATTGTTTGAGGGCTGGCTATATACTTGTCGGCAACTCGACTTATAGGTTAAATAGCCGTGATCAAATACGCCAAAGAATAAAATACAAATAAAATTAAAATATTTTACACTTTTTTATGGCTTTTTGTCTTCTCTTCGATAAATCTGCCACATCCCTTAGATTTTGTAATTGTTATAATTGTTTAATCCTTGATAAATAGCGAGGTTTTCACCACCGACGTTTTGACCTTTTGTGTGATAGTCAGTTGAGCCCATGTAACATTTTCCAAGTCGTTGAATATTGTGTACAATATGGCGCCAGAGCAGTCCATTGAGCTTAATGCTGTGAAGTCCTCCATAATTGTATCATAAGATGAATCGGAAGTGATAAGGACGATAAAAATGTTGTCAAACCACCAGATTGGTCAGGGACATGTCTTGATAAAGTGTACTTTGTACAACCAGGATACTCACATAATTACCATTATCATGATCTTTGCCTGCTGTGTATCCCGAACGGTTTAATATGATACAAAAACATCTCATATACGTACATGTCATGAGGTTGGATTTGACGGAAGGAAACGGTTTCTTCGCTAATACTCTCCAGTCCCTGTATTGAAGACAAAAAAAACAAAGTTATAAGTCTTCCATATGCTATCCACGTGCAAAAGCTATTGACAACACTTACTTACTCTCTCTCTCTATACCACTAAAATATGTCATAGCAAAGTTAAAGGTCCACGATCTCAATCGTTATGCTGATACCTGCCATTTTAAAGATTTAAGAGAAGAAATGCTTTACCGGTACGCGGCTTACACGTTCTTTTGGTGTAAATCAAAAGATCAAACTATTCCTCTTGTCTGTTCCATCTGGAGGTGAGCTGTCGATATTCCAAGTGTGCAGAGAGTGAAAGTGAGTGTTACCCATGTATATTGAGGATGATAACATGCAATATTATAAGACTCTTTCATGACCTGGGTGTAAAATATAAATTGATCATAGGTACGTGTACACTGTTTGTAAACAGTAGCATGTGGTTGAGAGAAGTTAGGGGCGTGTCTTGTGGGTCAAAGGTTAGTAGTCACCTATCGGTGTACAGGTAGTGACAATGTGTAGGTCTCGTGCGTAGATAATATGCACGTGCTAAAGTAGTTAATAAATGTGACAGATAAGTAATGTATAGACATTCGAGTCTTTGCGGTCATAGCAAACGTTGATTTATTGATTCAAAAATAAAAAAAAAAGAAAATAAATGAATAATTGAAAGTTAAAATCAATTGTTTCAGGTTAACCCAATTGCTGTGCATTATGGTGGATATTTGCGAAAGGAGGTAGAAACGCGATGGTAAGTTTTAATGTAGAGAGATGATTGAATAAAAGTGTTTGACCGAAGAAGGCAACTTTCATGTATACAGTTGTTGAGTTTTATACGATAAATGTTTTATGTTCGGTTGAACATAGTAAATAAAAACATAAAGGGAAATTCCACCCCAGGGCTTTGCCAAATTTGAATATCCCGAGGGTGGAATGTCCCTATCGTACTTTTGGTCAAGAAACAGTATTCATGTCTCATATCAACTACCTGTATAAGCTCAAAAACCTTCAACATACTTTTGACTGGCCACCATTTTGAAAATATCTACTTTTCCTTGAGTTGTTTTGACGAAAACAAATGATATAGCGAGACTAAGCATACCCCATATTTGCAAATGTAGTTTGCGCAGAAAAAATAATGTCAGCTTTCTAATATACATGGTTAAGACTTTTCTTAACCGCTAAATAAACTATACTCTCGGCAAAGCCTCGGGTTTACCAAATTTGAAAACCCCTCGGATGGAAGTTCCTTATCTTACACCCCTGGTCACGAAAGAGTATTTTTCTCTCATTTCAACTACCTGAATAAGCTCAAATACCATGAAAATACTTTGATTGGCCACCATTTTGAAAATATCAACTTTTCCATTGAACTTTTTGACGAAAACAAATGATACAGCGAGATTAAGAATACCCCATATTTGCAAACATTGTTTGCGCAGAAAAAAAATAATCTCAGCTTTCTAATGTATATGGTTAAAATATCGTGGAAGGTTTTAATTTCATGACGTTGCCATTTTTTCTTTTTGGCATATTTGAACGAACTCGTGACGTCACGTCATTGTTGCGCCATTGTGACGTCACGCCGTGGCTGTATTGCATGGGTAGGTGTATAATACAACCATAGCAATCATAGGTGTATTGCCCTAGACAGGCCAGTATTATATACTTAGAAAGGAGAGAAAACCGCAGCGATCATAGGTTAATTGCCCTACACAGGCCAGTATTACACACCAAGAAATAAGATAAAATAAGAGTATGATCAATAACTTATATAATTATTAGGTAGGTGTTGTTTAATTACCAATGAACTATATAATAAGTAGAAAAGTACTGTAAAGCAACTTAATTTTGCGTTAAAAATAAAACGACTATTTCCCGGCGATTTAATTTCGCGATACATACGAACATAAATCCTATGTACAGTACAGAACAGTACTCCTACAGTTGGCATACCTCTGATTAAAACTATTTCGCGGCGATTAATTTTCGCGAATTTATATCAAATGCGAATTACGCGAAAATTAATTGCACGCAAAATTAATTTGGTTTACAGTAGCAGCCAGGTTAAGGATACCTGTCTCAATGTAGGCAAAAACGTTGGAAAATTCCTTAGTAGTTTTTCATACAAACAGTTGTCTCCCTTATTGGGACTGTTCATATAAATACGTATGAAAGCTTAGCACAAGGGACCCTGGAAGATACTAAATGTAATTAATCAAACTATGATTAATTTCTACACTTATAAAAGTTATTTAAGCTTAAGCAAACATATTGAATGATATCTACAAATGTTTAAAATGTGTAATTGGCGTTGACGTTTATTGACGACAACAATTAAATTCCTACTTTCTGAATGTTCTTAAAAGTCTTTTCGGTTAAATCCTTAAAGGAGGGGTGCCAATTTGGGCCTTTCTGCGGGAAGATAATTTAAGGTCAGTTGCATATTGTATTATGTTCAAAACCTCTGATTTTGTGTGGGCTCTTAAAAAAATTGGGGATCAAAGTGGGGGAAGTGTAAAATGAAAATTTTGTTTTTGAAGTTCTCAAGGACTGAAAATGTAGAAAAACTTCTAGTTTGTGTAGTTTCTGTTAAATAAGTAGAAGACTTTAAGATTTAAGTTGAACAAAAATAAGTAAAAAATCTCATAAAGTAGGTCAAGGTCACATATTGGCACCCCTCCTGACCGAGTTAAATGATATTGATACCAGGAATATTAAATGTTGAAAGGGAACGATACATACACTCTTCAAATGTGGTTCATAATTGATAATGTGATTAGGAGGAAAATTTCCCAGCAAGTGACTTAATGGAGAATATCCGTGGAAGTGAGATCGTGAATTGGAATCGGTACTATCAGTTAGATTCACACCAATAGACTCCATACATGTTCCGAGACCAACGTCCTCCCATGGACTGTCTTGTTTACATACACCGGTATCCAGGCCGTCTCTAACGAGTCTGCGCAGTGACTCTTTACTTAACACGTAAGTGGCTCCGCCGCTGAGATATCCTTGCTTCATATACCGCTGAAAACGACGTCCTAGGTAAATTGGCTTTTTTGGTGAATAAGATGAAAGAACGTGTCGTAAATTTTCCATAATAACATATGCGTCATCGTCTACTTTCAGGAACCAATCAGCATCGTCTAAATGATGCTGATACAAATATTTAAATGTTTCCATCGTCTTAGCTGTGAGATAGCTATATCCATCTGGTGTATTGACACCCACTGTAGGGAAGTCCGTGTTTGTCGTGGAAGTGATGAACAACACTTTGGTACAGCGCCTAGCCCATGTATTCTTCACATGTCTTGCTTTTGATTCAAGGTTCTTTCGGCAGGTCAGGATCCAGCAAAGAATACGAACTTTCTGCTTCAAAATACTGGAAACTGTGTTGTTTTCTTCAATAAAAATGAGATTTATTCGTGATTTCGATCTGTAAACAAAGCTATAACTAACAAGATTATTGTTCGGTTTTACAAATTTTTACAAAACTTTTCTATAAATATGCTGTATATATTGTGAATTTTACTGTCGATCACTTGTTAGAAGAGTCATGTACTCAAAGTATCATCGATATAGTATAAAATCAGTTATTATTATTTCTTTTCTTTATTATTTCAAATTCAAAAAAAGAAGATGTCTGTTCAAAACCAGCAAATCATTAATACATATGTTCGCCATGGCATGGAACGCCATGTAAACACAAACAAAAAATGTAACGAATAATGACCGAAATCTGCCATGTCAAAATACACTAAGCAATTCCTGACATTATTTTGTCATCTACTACAAAAGCAGTTGGAAAGACTGCGACCTTTTCGAGTTTTGCACAAGCGATTACCATACCTATACTTTTGGACCTTTTCTAGTTTTGCACAAGCGATTACCATACCTATGCTTTTGCAGTTAGTGACAACATAATGACAAGAAAACGCTCGCAAAATATTACTTGCGTGAGGAACTCAATCATTGTCGCCAATTCAGTAAATGCCATGAAGACACATGGACGATACCGACACAAAGCAAGTTTACATGGCAATATATTTACAATGAAATGACACATAGGTTATTTACGTACGTGTGGGTCAAATGAAATGTTAACAATTTTCAATTTGCTTTTCTGTTGCGTTATGAGGAGATAATATCGGCACCATTTCCGGGATACAACTTTTCACTTGAAAAACAAAATAGCGGCCAACACGAAGTTTGCAATGACGGTATCTGTATCTGTAAATACACTTGATGTGCAAAATGTGTCGAGGAACTGTGTGTGTGCGCAGATATATTAATCATTTGCGCAGGGGGTATCCTGTAGTGCTAGCTTGAAGCTGTTTACACTTGTACAATTAATGATGTTTATAGGTAGGCTATTCCAGACATTGATGCTTTTCGGTACAAATGAGTTCTGATATGTATTTGTCGAGCACGATTGTACTTTCACTGATTTATTATGATATTTCCTTTGTACTCGTTGACTGATCTCTATGTGCATTAAGTTTGCGGGGACGCCACCAGATTGTTGATGATTTTATAGAAGAGGTCTTTCCTTCCTTCTTGCAGGGGCTGCCATTTTAGTTATTAGCGACACTACTTTTCCGTTCGTAGTTGTCCATAACGAATCTTATCGCCCTACTTTTTATGCCCTCTAACGTTTCTGTATTGTTCTTTGTATATGGATCTCACACACTACTGCCATAGTCTAACACCGATCTTACGAGTGAGACTGATGCAATTTCTATAAAATTTCTCTGGCTGTGTTTTAGATTACGCCTTATGAATCCGAGGAAGCTATTTGCACAGTTACTGATCTTGTTAATGTGGCAGAGACAGCCAGGTTTCCTAATAATTATGATGCTCTAATGTAGCAATATTCTGATGGATTTGTAAAGTCCAAGATATGTATTATTTTAATATTATTTAATTATATCCTGTATTGCTCATGTATTGTCAAAGTGCTGTACTGTACTGTCCTTGTGTTATTGTCCAGTTGTCAGTTATGTAGAGCCATGTGCTTCTGTTTATGTTTTGTGACCTGTGACCTTTTAAATTCTTACCTGTATTCTGGTCATGTGACCTATTCTATTGCTACCTGTTGGTATATGATTCTGTAAAAAGTAAAAGTCTTTTTTGTAGTAATTGCCAGTTTAGTTTTGTAACGTTCCATTTTAACCTAAAGCGACTAAAAAAATCAATGGTCGAATCTAGCTGTTATTCGGACGTCGGATTCGGCCATCGTAAATTGCCCTAAATATTTCGCGGTCACATGATTAAACCACCGATTTCTAACTCCGCTTCAAAAGAGTTCTTGTATCTCGGAAACGGCGTACTAAACTTTGACTGAAATGATAAGAAATGAGAATAGGATGAGGCCTAAATATGGTTGAAAACTCATTGGATAGTTGGGAATATTTAATTTCGGAACGAACTTCACACAGAAGCAAACAGCGATGTTTCAAATCTTGAAAAAATGCTACATAACAGCATGATTTTTAGACACAAGTACGTATACACTACCTTCACGTAATGGTGGCATGGGGTTGGTGAATTGTTCCTGACCAGACAGACCAAACGGATCCAAATAAATGATTATCAGGAAGACACCAAGAACAAGGATGGTAATCCAGTGTAGTTTCCTTCCTGCTGAAATATAAATCATAGTTGTTAATCATCGGGCACCGAAGGCACCCGAGCGAAGCTCTTGAATGGTAACACATGCGTGCGTAAACAGAGTTGTTTCCCTTTGCCTTTCGTCCGGAAGTAACCCTCCAGTGGGAAAAACCGTCACCCAATCGGCAATCATCGTTTATTTGAAAATAACTGTAATTTCTTTCAGCTTATTTCTATTTAATTTATCGATATCTCTGTCTGTTGTTTTCTGGGGTTTTTTCTCGACTTGTCGAATTAAAATTATGGAAATTTTATCTCATTCTGAACCAGTACATGAATTATTCTCAGTAAATATCCGATAGGTCCTAAAACTACTCTCTTTTAAGCCTTTGCCTTTGTTATACTATTTCTGTCACACACAGAGTCTTGGCAAACAAAAACACTGAACAACTTCTTAATGAACAAAAACTGATGACTCCCTTTCCCCGGTTTAAAATGTTTTACCCTTCCAATACGATATCACAATGATTAAGATGTTCATACAATTGCGAGGATATGTTGTGATGGTAAGAAGGGTTAGGGTTGGGAGAGGACAGCGGATGGGTTATAACCAAAATTGATATCGTCAAATTAACAAAGCCTACATGAAAAATCGAAATATTAAGACCTTAATTTGACCAAGAGTTATATAGTGAAGGAAAGTGAGTGCATACGCCTGGTGTCCTTCCATAAGAGGAAACCATTGATTTGGACATTGAAACTTCGCCTCTAACTCCTGTTCACACATGAGTAGATACATCTACAAGTGTGCCGTGAAATATATCTGTGTATATCAATATGATTGGAAAGCAATTGTTAAACTTAAAAAAAAGTTACAAAATTGTTAAAAATTGCAGGTAACTGCATTTTTAAAACATATCAAACAGAATGACAAATAATGAAAAATTTACTCATAAAACGCTTAATGTGAAATGTTCGTGTTCATAAAATTGGTATGAACCGTTTATTCTCAGATAAACTATGCAAACATGCGAAAGTTTTTAGCCTTCCATGTAGAGTTTTTATATACCTTATGATAAACTCCCTGTAGTGGAAATCGACTAGGGGTATCTATGATAAATAAACGTTAACTTACGTGGGCGAATCATCTCCTTAACAATCTGAAACATATCGCGTCTGTAATGAGAAGACATAACATAAATGAAAATATGCTGCGTCATATTTAGCAAGAATAAACCACTATATTTACATTTGCTGTTCAACTTACCATTGTAATGCATTGTGAAGGCAAATGCTGTTACTTAAGTATGTGACAACATTTGCCATTTGCCATCGGACGACAAGGCCGATAAGCTGGGGGGACCCGTTGGATCTCTCGGAGCCGATTGGTGATGGGGGGGAATGATGATGAATGTTCTGTCATATTACCAGCTGAGAAAGCTCAGAATGAGATCGTCCTAGTGGTTATGTCGGAATATTTTGAGGCCGACGTCCTAAGGGACGCAATGGTCAAGCAAGTGGCGTCGTTAGGCAATGTGCTAAACCGGCAAACATTGGGAAGACGGCAGATAAATATAAACCGGAGAACTGTGTTAATGTTAGGGCCCCAAACATTAACAAAGAAATCTGGTCAAAGTTGGCTCGGCCATTTCAGTCGAGGGATTACGAGTTGAAGGAGGCACCAAGGCCAAAAACCTCAATAAAGTGGCAAAAATCACATGGTTCTCTTTCATTCAAGCCGCTCAGGCTTGTCGGGTTGAATATGCATCTTGACAACCTATAGGTGCGCAACTCTGACCTCTAAAGGTTGAAATATACGTGCCTAATCCGGGTATTTTGCCTCTTCAGGGCCTATAAAATACACGACACGTCGCTCTTCCATGTTTTTTTTTGCTAGTCAGCAACAAGCACGCGAGTCGGTACGGCCAGCTTAAAATTAGTGCTACTGAGTCTACCGCAGGTAGATTTTGCATAACGACATGCATTCTAAAACAAGACCCGGGAGAGGAGGTATGAAGGCAACTAAGCCTGTGTTAGTGACTATCCCTATGGATGACGACGAGAATTTATCACTCGACCCGGAGGAGGACTCGGCGTCTTTTTTTCTCGAGTCAAACTCAGAGTTTGACTTTACTGTTGAGAGCGGCGCGGCCGCACTGGGGTCAGCACCCCTATCAGTTCAGGAAGTCTCGGCAAGAGCGAGAGGTAAGAGTGAGACGAAGAAAAATGGCCACGCTGTGGGCGAAACCCCAGCTATTAACAGAAAAAGGTCGTCGCATGCCGCGGGCAGCGAGGAACAGCTCATAGCAAGTAAGTGTCGAAAAGAACAGGTTGACGAGCGTATCAGACAGAGTTAAGGTTAAAACTTATGAGAAAACGAGCTGAGGGCTCGTCATCAGGTCGTATTACCCGGCCGGGAGCCGGTTTTGCAAGAAATGACAGTCCGAGCGATATGTGGTGTGGTTCGGACGACAGGGCCGATAAGCTGGGAGGACCCGTTGGGTCTGTCGGAGCCGATTGGTGATGGGGGGAATGATGAGGAATATTCTGTCATATTACCAGCTGAGAAAGCTCAGAATGAGAACGTCCTAGTGGTTATGTCGGAATATTTTGAGGCCGACTTCCTAAGGGACGCAATGATCAAGCAAGTGGCGTCGTTAGCCAATACGGCATGTGCCAAACCGGCAAACATTGGAAAGACGGCAGATAAATATAAACCGCCGGAGAACTGTGTTAATTTTAGGGCCCGTAAAGTTAACAAAGAAATCTGGTCAAAGTTGGCTCGGCCATTTCAGTCGAGGGACTACGAGTTGAAGGAGGCACAGAGGTTGCTAGGTCTGGGTATGGTGCCTTTAATGAAATTAACCCAGTCATTGATGGAGTACCCTAGTTTTAGAGAAACTTTAAGACCACTGTGTGTGGACTGCTGTGTGGCAGTGCATTTCAGAAGCTCTCAATGGAGAGACGTTTCATGCTGAGACAAGCTTTACCTAAAGGGTGTCACTCCCTATGTTCTAAAGGTCAAGGACATTTCAGAAGCTAACAAGGTTTTTAATGCTTTTTCTGAAAACAGGGGAGGCAGAACATGCTGCGGCACAGGTCGTGGGCGAGGATCCCATGGACAGAGGTCAAACAATACTGGTAGGCATTGTTTACGGCCAAACCACAGGGGCAGAGGGTATGGCTACCAAAGACGCCCCAGCCGCGGTCAACAGGGCCAGCAGCAACAGCAAACCCAGTCAAAGGCAGAGTGACATGCCCAGTAGAGGTAAGTCAAAGAAACCCTTCAGGCAAGATCAGGTTTAATCTTCACTTTTGGAAATCCATCACTGATGATGAGTGGGTCTTTCAAACCGTGCAAGATTATAAAATAGAATTTGATATTCCATCAGTCTAGAATGCCAGGACCAATTTCATTTAACGAGAAGAAAGAGACAGTGAAGGGGGGATTGCACAGAGGCGTGACTAAAAGTAGTGGATAAGGTGTTTTTGTTAGTTTTTTATTAGTGCATTAGTATAAGAAAACAGTTGGTAAAAACAGTGTTGGTATAAATTAGTGTATGGTCATGAGAGATTCAAGGACTGTGGGTGGGATGTGTGCCTTGAAGCCCTCTAGTGTTGTGCATTGTACTGCTGCTACCGGAAGGAGGTTCCGTTGGGGAATTGTGTGTGGGAAAAAGGAGTATTTATATGTGTCTGAATGTGTAGGGGTGTGCTTGTCTGATTCTGTGGTTAGTTGACTGTAGGATTGTAATAGGGTCTATTGCTACCTGCTGGTGTATGATTTTGTAAAAAGTATAAGTCTTGTTTGTAGTAATTGCCAGTTTAGTTTTGTAACGTTCCATTTTAACCTAAAGCGACTAAAAAAATCAATGGTCGAATCTATCTGTTATTCGGATGCCAGGACCAATTTCATTTAACGAGAAGAAAGAGACAGTGAAGGGGGGATTGCACAGAGGCGTGATTAAAAGTAGTGGATAAGGTGTTTTTGTTAGTTTTTTATTAGTGCATTAGTACTAACGAGAAGAAAGAGATAGAAATTATAGATCAGGAGATATCTGACCTTTTGAAAAAAGGGGCAATTCAAATTTCTGTACATGTACATGAAAAAGGGAAGTTCATTTCAAATATTTTTGTGGTTGAGAAAAAGAAAGGCAAGTTTAGACCAGTTATTAATTTGAAAAAATTAAATGAGTTTGTAGTCTACCATCGTTTTCAACGAGAGACCTTGATTGTGGTATTGGAGTCTGTTGAGAAAGGTGATTATTTCTCTTCCATTGATCTGAAAGATGCCTACTTTAGCATTCCCATGGCTGAAGAGTGTTTTAACTATTTGAAATTTGAATGGAAAGGAACATTGTATCAATTTGTTGCTTTGTCATTTGGTTTAACAAGTGCTCCAAGGGTATTTACCAAAGTCTTCAAACCAATTTTCGCAAACATCCGTAGTAGTGGTATTTGTGCATTGATGATTCTTTGGTGAAAGCAGCTGAAAAAGATCGATGTAAAAAGGATTGCTTGGTGTTGGCAGATAGGTTACAAATGGCAGGTTTTCAGATCAATAAGGAGAAATCGTCTTTTAAAGCGGACACAGTTATTGTACATTTGGGCTATGTAATTGACTCAATTGCATTCACGGTTTCTCTACACAAGAGAAGGTGCATACACTTCGAACTGCAGCTAGAAAGATACTAGAGGTTGATCAACTGTCGCTACGATGCCTTGCAAGTTTGGTAGGTTTGTTTACATCATCTTTAAGGCAGTCCGAATGGCTGGACTCTATTATAGAGTTTCAGACAGAGTCAAGACTGAGAACTTGGCTGCTGGATTGTCCTATGATGATGTTTTAACATTGCCAGGTACTGCTCGAGATGAGATTCAGTGGTGGGGTGCCAATGTGGAAGGTATGAATGGTCAGGTAGTCCGGCCACAAGAACCTGGTTTAGTTTTGGAAACTGATGCGTCTTTGACAGGTTGGGGAGCGAAGCTTGTAGATAGACAAACTAAAGGTTGTTGGTCATTTGATGAAAGGATGAGTCCCATACATCTGTTAGAGTTAAGGGCAATTTTGTTTGGATTATTGTCGCTTTGTAAGACTGTTAAGAATGAACATATCCTTGTTAAGTCTGACAGTGCTTGTTCAGTCACATATATCAATAAACCAGGTGGTTGTGTTTTACAACTGAATAATGTGGCTAAGGAAATCTGGAATTGGTCAGAGGAACGGAATATTTATATTTCCGCTCGTCATATACCCGAAAAACAAATGTGGATGCAGATTATCTGTCTAGGTCTATGCAAACTTCAGGTGAATGGTCGCTGAACGTATCCATTTTCGAAAGAATATGTAGACACTATTTCTACCCGGATATTGATTTGTTTGCGAGTAGGCTGAATAATAAGTTACCTAGATTTGTGTCATGATTTCCAGATCCTTTAGCATGGACGTCAGGTGCTTTTTCATTGTCATGGAAAGATCACTTACCATTTATCTTTCCTCCTTTCAGCCTCGTAGCCAGAAGTTGAAGGACGAACAGGTGAGTGGAGCCATCATGGTCCTGCCTTTGTGGAGAAACCAGGTATGGCTACCTACACTGTTAGGCATTGTTGCGGGTGCTCCCGCAAGACTTCCAAGGTGGAAAAACCTGTTACTCTCGCCTCAGGGCGAGACCCATCCAATGACCAGCTGAAGACTTGTCGCATGCTTCGTATCAGGAGATCCCTGCAAAGGCAAGGCTTATCGCGACAGTCTGCCAAGCTCGTTTGTTTGTCCTAGAGAAGGTCAACTACAAAAAAGTACGATCGATCTTGCGTGGAACAGCTGGGTATCTTGGTGTGGTGGACGGTCGGTTAATTAAAATTGCCCGTCTGTTACGCAAGTGATTGATTATATAACACATATCTTAAACAGTGGGAAGTCATAAAGTCTAATCAATACCCAAAGAAGTATGTTGACTCAAACAATTGCAGTGTTAGGTAATGATCATTTAGTAAATAACCAGCTGTTATCTAGGTTCATGAGAGTAGTGTTTAAGGTCTAGATACAGGACAATTTAATATGGCGGAGCTAGGTGTTTTTACCAAAACTAGTTATTTTTCTAAATACTGCAAAATACATGACCAAAATAGACCACAAAGTACATTTTATGAGGGAGAATCGATAATTTCAACCATATTTTGGTACGTTTGGTGGTTTTTCTGATATTTTGTTTTATATGCCTAAAAACGCGTGCACGTTTGCAGAATACTGCGAAAGATAATGAAAACAATAAATATCATTTTTTGTTTGTTTAATATACACAGAATGATAGACGAGCCTTCGATTTTTGAATTGATCCCAATTTCAATTGAAACCCGCAGAATAAGAGAACGTACTAGCCACAAGAATGGCAACTTCCGCACATTCAGAACACCGATCACATCTGGGTCAGATTTTCAAAATTTCCATCGCCGATCGACAAATTTATGTGGCACGCCGCATAGCCAAAACAAAAATCTTACCGTCTGCGGTATGACAAGTTATGACATTATGTCATATATCTTAAATCAAACATCTTCCCGTTGCATGTAGCGAAATATAATCCTCTGCCCTCCATTTTGAACTATTTACCTTTTTTAGATATTCATACGCCTGACTTAGAGGCATGGTGAAACATCGACAAAATTAACAATTAAATTGAATTCAAGCATGCAGTAAAGGTTAATGTTACTTGGTATATCGTCACAAAGGAAAAACTACCCATTTCTATCACGATAAATTGTTTTTAGCGATTGCCAGTTTTCGTTTTTTGGGCGAATGTATAGCACGTGAAAATATGTTCCTCGGCACTTCCGGCAGTGTTTTTTTTTAGGTAATTTAATGATTTTGAAAGAATTGTCAATAAAGTTTAATTTGGGTTGTATATATTCTGCTGGAATTCGTATATATAACACACTTCCGCGTGGATCGGACAGTATTAACTCACTGATTATACCGATTCGTTCTCGGCTTCGCACCTGTCAAACATCGCTTGCCATTGTAAACATGAGTGGCAGTTGAGGCACATGGGTATCAAAATACATTTCTCAAACTTAATTAGTAATTAGGTAACCGTATTTTAAATGTAAATTACGTTATGTCGGTGTTATTATTTTTAATTTTATACATTTATTTGACGCGAAACTTACATTTACATGACAAATGACCTATTTAATATAAAATAATGCCCCTATATTACCTCCACGAGATACAGGAAACTACTTTTACCTGAAATGAAAACAGCATGCAATGGACGACATTTTTAGAGGGGGTACCTGTTTATTTCTCCCTGATACTCTGATTTACAGATTAATATCGAAATTTTAACACTGCGTTAACATTCTATGAACATTGCAGCAACTTTGTATATATTTTTTTAAATGTTTCAAATAACTATATGAAAAATATTTGCGCACTCCCATTTGGATATCATTTACTTAATATTTTTTTCCTAAGTACAGATTTTGAGGCTGAACTGCATTTTATATCAATATTAAACATAATGGGATAAAGCTTATGCCATATATTTGAAGGAAACATTAAAATTTCAATATTACCATTTTCATCCAGGTGACAACCAATATGGCTGTACCTAGTCCTTAATTCGAATCCACCCAAGCCGAGATATGAGTTAACATGGGATGTGTCAGTGTTGCTCAGGTTATTAGAAACTTTGAATCCTATGTCTAGCTTAGATTTACCGATGTTGACGAAAAAAATGGTTTGTTTACTTGCTTTGACAACCGTACAGCGGACACAGATTCTCGTGAATTTAGACATCAACTTTATGCAGGATTTAGGTAATTCTGTTGTATTCACGGTCCCAGACCTCATGGAAACATCCAGACCATCGTAACCTTTCTATAAGGTAACAGTAGAGAGGTTTTCTATAGAGGGAATGTGTGCATTAAGGTTATTGAGAGAGTATTTGTTAAGAACAGAAGGCTTCAAAAGTCTAGTAAACTTCTGGTGTCATTTAAGTTAGGAACTCAAATTACCACAGATACTCTGTCTAGATGGGTTGAGGAGTTAATGCAGAAGGCAGGGATAGATTCACAGTTTAAGCCTCATTCTGTACGTGGTGCAGCTGCGTCAGCGGTGGCAGCTGCAGGTTTGTCTTTAAATAAAATACTTATGAGTGCTAATTGGTCTTCCGCAGGTACTTTCAAAACATTCTACCTGAGGGAGAGGGAGAAGAGACAGGCCGGTAGAAAAGGGGTTTGGTGAGGCAGTATTCTCCACAATGGACAAGGAAACAAATGAATAAAAAGTTGAACTTTGAAACACTTGTGTTTGGTATTTTCATCTGAGTTTGGTGTGATACCTGTATATTGTTGAGTAATCGCTTTGAAGATGCATATTCAACCCGACAAGCGTAAGTGGCTTGAATGAAAGAGAATCCCCCTCATCCGAGTATCTCTGATACGATGGATGAGAAGGATTCTCTGAAATGAAAGCCCGAAGGCTGGAGGGTTGAATACCCACCCTCCCGAGTTATTTGATTACCAACAATGTCCTTTGAAGAGGCATGAAAGAGCGACGTGTCGTGTGTTTTATAGGCCCTGAAGAGGCCAAATACCCGGATTAGGCACGTATTTTTTAACCTTTAGAGGTCAGAGGTGCGCACCTATAGGTTGGCAAGATGCATATTCAACCCTCCAGCCTTCGGGCTTTCAGTTCAGAGAATCCTTCTCATCCATCGTATCAGAGATACTCGGATAAGTGGGGATTATGTATTATAACAAAATATCGTAAATGTAGATATACATGTAACCATTGAACTTATGCCAGATTGTATTTATTGTCAATATGAATGCAATCTTGGTGCCAGATGGATATTCATGGGATGTTATTTTATATTTATCTTGCATCAAGATTGCATTCATATTGACAATAAATACAACCTGACAGACGTTCAATGAATAATTGAAAGCATTTGATTTTCATCTATACTGCACACCATAACCTGATTTCTTACAAAACACACAACTTATTTTGTTTCGCAAGCAATTGACAAAATTACTTGTTTTATACGTGTGCTGGGATGCAATGAAGTCAATGGCAGATATGGTGTATTTGATGTAGCCCACGTGAAGTGAGTCAATAAAATGTACTATTATTTTGTAATCATATGAACAAAATTGATAATAGGTTTGTTATCTAAAATTAAATCAAAAGCTTAATCGATTTGAACAGTAAAAATAAATAAACATAAACTAATAACTGAACGCTCAAACTTACATTGTAACTAGCTCTGTACAAAAGTTAACTGCGTTACCATTCGGCTAAATCAGACATAGTTCATTGATGAAATGTAAACGATTTTGACCAACGTAACACCAGTCGCAGTTTAAAAAAACTTAATCAATCACATCTATCATTTTTTTTAAACATTTCCCAAAGGAGGACCACTTTCCCGAAATACAATTCCTTTTTGTATATAACAGAAGAAAAACAAATATTCAAAAGTTGGACATAAAAAGGTATACACGATCGAGTTCCTACCGTGTTAGCTGGATTCAATTCAATTCTGGAAGCCGGTGTGGCGATAAAGCTGCAATTACTTTTTTTCTTGTCGGGGTAGAGTACTAGTGATGATAGATGAAACATAACCAGTCTAACTCCGCCCCCTGTCAGCCCCGACATGTTCAATCATATGAAAAAATATCATGCACATGCGTGATTACATCTTATTATTGATTTCACGTTTACTAGTGCTTCTGTAATGCTTGACGTAATAATTTAGCGGGTATAGGCATTTATCTGAAAACAGATTTTGTTGTGTGTAACATCATCTTTTTATGCTTTTTTCTTTCAGTTAAACTGATAGACATCGGTAAAGAAGGTTGGCTATCTGTCAATGAACCACTGTATGGAACACAATGCTGATCCATACCAACACACTGTTATAAACCCCAAATTGTGGAACAAACACATACCTTAAATTCTTCAGAAAATCTTCAATGAAAAAGAGGCCCAAAGGTTCTGCATCGCTCAGTTGTTATTTTATAAACGTTTAAGCTAAAACGTGAACCAAGAATGGAAATATTTAACAAGTCTAACTAAGACTTTAAAATAAATACTGTACATGTACCTATACTGACATCCTCGATATATATATAAAACTGAAGGCATGCTCAGGTAAGAAAAGAAACCCTGACCAATCGCTAGGCTGCATGTCCATTCTTAGAAGATTACAAAGGAACCGCGACCGACTTCAGACTACTGATTGTTGCTTGTTATTCCAAATAACACGGTATTAAGACTTTTACCGAAGTAACCTTTGAAATCCACAAAACAAATCACTGAATATTTAAGCGTCAACAAAACCATGATCAGAACTCAAAATCGAATAATTCTGAGGCAACTTTTAAACAAAAGCAATATTTACACGAAGACTCTTGAAAAAAGGTATAAAAATTAAGACCAGGTGTTCCAAAGCCATTCAGTTAATTAAACTAATTTGGTAGCCCTAAATCCCAACTATCATCAAACTGTGGTCCTTGATCGTTTCAGTATTTAAGATCACTTTGAAGCCTGATACCTTGGATATCATGAAAGGTAATTTATAAGAATATTATTGATGTCAAAAAATAGCAAGTACTGTTTTTGTAACTGAAGACCCCCAAGTAGTCCCTCAAATGCCCCTGCAGTAATCAATCAAGTTTTTGTGCCGAGATTTGTCTTTATAGGTTGAGTTGTTGAAATAAAACAATATCTCAATCTAGCCTTAGGGCGGCCCTTTTGTCAGTTCAGAAAATCGATGACACAATTAGGTTTTCGATGTCAGGCAACCCCTTCATAGCAATTTCAATCAAAATCTAACAGATTAATCAGAAGCCTACTTTCGGCAGTCATTTTTTTAAACAGAAAATGAATCACTCCATTGTGTTTTTGATGCAAGACATCCCCTCTATACCATTTTCTATGAAATTCACACATTCCTTAATTTCAGAAGCCTCCTTTCCACTGCATTTTGCTTAATAAGAAAAGTTAACCTCAGCATTGTGTTTCTGGTGTTAGACATCCCTAATTTACCGATTTTCATCAAAATCTGATAATATCTAAATTTCAAACAATCAGAAGCCTTAATTTGGCAGACATTTTGTTTCAAATGTCATTTTTTTGTTAAGTTGCCTAAGAAACTGTCATATACATGTCTTGTGCACGAATTTTTACCCCAATACTTTGTATAGAACAAAAGTTTTCAGCAGAAAATTACCCTGCACTCACAATTACACATGGTCCCTAACATACCTGTGAAGTTTCACTTGAATCGGTTTACAGGTTTATGAGGAGTTGTCTGGATAAAATACCGTTTACCCCCAAAAACTCGAATTATAGTGACCTCGTCATGTTTTGTTGAAATTCCATAAATAGCTTAGGATGAGTAGCCGGTGCATCGCTGTAACTACAGACGGAGGGACAGACAGACAGACAGCCTGATTCCAGTAAACCCTCCCAACCAAACTTTGTTGCAAGGGTATTAATATGTGAAATTATGCTTAAGAAAATAAGCTGCATTTCTAAGTACAGCTGTACCTGAGTAATAATAGGCAAAATCACAATACATAATGTTTATTGACAGAGGCGCTTATGTAACACAGATGGTTCCAGGTCTCTATTATCACCTACTGACGAGTAAATGTAGGTATATTGATTTTGTTTCCTAGACAAACATATCATCGTAGTCTATTTTTACATTAATGATTTGTATAATGAGACAAATATACAACCAAATGACATCATTTGAAGTCACTACTAATAAACGTGCACAGGTAATTATCTTGAAATACCTCCTGCAGTCCCAGTAGCATACAGTTGAGTGTAAACTAAATGTTATACAAAGTGCACTCCGTTTGGAGGGGCCACATTCATATAATACTTTACATTGTAGATAAAACAGCAAATATTAATTTTATAAATAAATAAACCTTTTGTTCTGTTACAGTTACCTCCCTTTATTCAATCAAATTACAGGCCTGGGGGTCATCCCCTCCATTGGTACAATTGTGAATCCCTACCTCCCATGAATGTTTCCAACAAATTATGATTGATATCCAGTGCATAGTTATAGAGAAGAAGTTATTTATAACAGCAATATGGTCAAATAAACCCCTTTTGGCCCCGTCCCTCAGCCCCTGGGGTAGTGAGTGTCAGCCAAACCATGAGTACAATTTTCAAACCCCACTTCCTAGGTATGCTACCAGTGAAATATGGTTGGTATCCATTGTTTGGTTTTGGAGAAGTTGATTAAACCAATATAGCAAAATAATCTTTTTGGTCCCGCCTCTCAGCGGTACAATTTTGAATCCTAAACACATAGGGATGCTTCCTGCCAAATAAGGTTGATTACCAATCAATGTTTATGGAGAAGAAGCCCTTAAAGAATTGTCCATGGACGACGGATGGACAATGAACGCCACAGAATGGCATATAAGCTCACCTTGTCCTTCAGGCCAGGTGAGCTAACACGGAATCCCAGAGGGACCTTGGCACCCACCATTGATGAATTTTCATGTATGTATTTAATCTTAGTTCTATAAATTTCTCTTGAAAATTAAATAGTTAAGAGAAGCTGGTCTCTTGTCAGTTTTGTTTTTCTGATCAGTTCCAGATTCCAAATCCATCTTGTATTTCTTAAACGAGAGGAACCTATATCAGTCCATCAAGAATTTCTCAAGAAATAGTGATAACAAGCTTTAAATGGTGAAATCCAAGATGGCTGCCATTGAGTCATTTTGTTCTTCCAATCAGACTCAAAATCAAAAGGGCACAATTAGGAATCAACATATGAAATTTGAGTAAGATCCATCAAATATTCTAGCAATAACAAACTTTCATTACAAAATCCAAGATGGTCGCCTTTCAGCCATTTTGTTTCATATCAGACCCAAAATCGATCAGCACAACAAGGCACCAAGGGGAACCAACATATGCAATTTAAGTAAGATCCATTCAGTACTTCTTAAGAAATAGCTTTCAAAATCTTTCAATCATACCCAAAATCAAAAGGGCACAACTAGGGACCAAGAGGGAATTAAATATGAAATTTTAATAAGATCCATACAGTACTTCTCACAAAGTAGCGATAACAAACTTTTATTTCAAAATCAATGATGATCCCCGTCCGCCATTTTGTTTTTCCTATCATGCAGTCCCAAAATTAAAATTGCGCAACTAGGGACAAAGGGGAATTTCCTTCATATGCAATTTGAGAACTTCAGTACAAGAAATAGATATAACAAGCTTTCAATGGCAAAATCAAAGAAGGCCACCTTCCAGCCATTTTGTTTTTCTGATCAGTCCCGAAATCAAAAGGGCACAACTAGGGACCAAGCGGAACCTACATATGCAATTTGAGAAAGATCCTTTCAGTACTTCTCAAGAAATAGCGCACCATCTGATGACGATGGGCTTAAAATGTATAACTTGTTTATCGATGGACGACGCAGGATGATGGACAAAGACGATTAGAATAGGTCACTTGAGACTTGGTCTCATGATCAGCAGACAAAGACAATTGAACACATTATATACAATGGTTTAGTGACTTTTGCAGGTTTTATTTACCTCAATCTGACATAACTTACAACATGAATCGATACATCGTCTCTCACATAAGCAGAACACATGATACTATATATCATTAACAAAGGAAATCGGCAATGTATTGCAGTTTAATATTTCCATGATAATAATAATGACATAAGACAAAAGTAAAATTTAACAATAAAACATACCCCCCCCCCCCCCTCCCTACGTCACAATGCCTGGTTAAATGTACCACATGTGCCAGGAGTAAGATAATGTACAATTTAATGTACTGTATATAATTAACATTCAAACTGGTTTTCCCTTAGAAAACATGTCAACTTACACACCCCTGAGGATACATTTGAACTCTTCCAATTCAAAAGCTGGAATAGTTCGTTATGAAACTTCAGGGGTGATGTTTACCGGAAGCAATCTTAACAAGGAGATGAGCCCATTGACAGCTATTGGTGAATATGAACAGCTCAAAAACACTGGATGTCATAGTTTATTGTCAAATACTGGGACGAATGAATTAATGATCGCCAGTTCAATTACTTTTATTTCTTATCACTGTAGATCATAATGAACTCGTCCAGATCAAAGCTTGGCGGAGTCTACTGAAGCAAAAAAGGGCTGGAAGGATTAGACGATAGACAGACATGGAAGTGTAATATGAACGAACACTTGGTCCGGTAGTTAATCCTATTATATACTGCAGAACGTACATTGGTTCTATGGGGATTCGCCCCTGCTGATAATTATACATGGTATGTAACGGATATATCTGAGAATTATCTACCAGTTCTGAGGCATAGCACGACTGCATCCTGTAATTTTTAATTAATATTGAACAACTCTAAATGACTAGAAATTTAAAATTCGAAGAAACCATAATCATATTTAGTTAAGTTGATAACTTCACATACTTTCCTGATTATTTCAATGCTTAAACCTTTCAATAATTTTGAAGTGTCTGCAGGAACTTGAAATATCTGAAATATTTCGAGATAAACTTCATGCACAGACAATTTCACTCTTAACACCCCAGGGGTTATGCTGACACTTGATCTCTATACAGAGCGCAATTGAGCTTAACCCCTTGAGGATCGAAGATGAGACAATTTATGTAACACCAACATCTTCCGAAGAGACAATTTATGTAACACCAACATCTTCCGAACGATACAGGACAAGATTATCTGCCTCAATTAACTGAGGTACCAGTTATCTTATTCTGATTAAAAAGCAATGGAAGCAAAAATACTTGTATACAAAAACATGATATAGTGGTGTGAATACATGTTCGGTCATAGATTAGAAAATTGAAATCTATTATGCGAATAATTTAATGTTCTAGTGAACACACACAGACACATCCTAGAAACTAAACAACTGTGCTTGGTCCACTCCCTAACATATTACATTTCAAAATAAAAATGAACGAGGACAAGCTAAACAGCGGTATGTACAATCTTTTCTTCCATGTTGGTCCAAGATTAATTACAAATGTTTCAAGTTATATGAACATAAATGCAGCGAGAAAAACAGTCGGACCGACAATGGAGCCATGATAACACAGAGAGGTGGTTAGGATGAATAACCCGTTTCTTGCAAAATTAATAAACAGCAACATTATCTAGTTTAAAAACAGGAAAACCTTAGTAAAATGCCTCACCTTTCATTTGAAACCTTGCCTACCACCAACATTGTATAAAGGTCCTTTTTTGAGAGATCCTTAACTCATTCTCAGCTGCAGAAATATTTGAACATTATAGAATCTCATGAGTGAATGAGTTAAAATATGTTTCCCCCAATTTATTGCCAAACCTCTTTAAATTGCCATTTTTTTCCTGAACGAATGGTGGCAGTAAAACAAGTTTGTAATGTATATCACTCAGCAGTATCAATATTATTGAATGGGAACACAAAATAATTTTAAGAATAACAAACAATCCCAGAGGGATCTTGATGCCCACCATTAATGATCTTCACTTGTTTTAGCAGAACTGTTTAAGGATAGATGGCTGACAGACCACGGAATAAGAAAGATTTTAATTTTAAGAATAACAAACAATCCCAGAGGGATCTTGATGCCCACCATTAATGATCTTCACTTGTTTTAGCAGAACTGATTAAGGACAGATGGCTGACAAGCAACGGAATAAGAAAGATTTCAATTAGTACATTAACAATCTTAGGTAAGAATTATTGCTCATAAAACTGAATGCAACGTATTATAAAAATTAAACTAGCAATGCTCTAACAATTTAAAGCTTAAGTTCAGAATTAAGCCCACCTTGTACAATTATGTAAGCTGGAATCACAGTACATTAGAAAAATTGATCAGTTTATTTGGTTTATTTTATAATATGTCCTATTAACAGCCAGGGTCATTTAAGGACATGCCAGGTTTTACTAGGTGGAGGAAAGCCAGAGTACCCGAAGAAAAACCACCAACATACAGTCAGTACCTGGCAACTGAAATCGATTAGATTCACATTGAAATATTTACAGTCTACACTGACATTCACTTGATAACCATTGTCCTGCAAACTAGAGTTATTTTCCAGTAACTATACTTGAGAATTGTCAGGTTTACACAATTTACCTTGTGCTCCATTGGATTTATGATCTCATAAACTTCACAAAATAAAACATTAATCCTTAAATATTACCACTTAAAACAAACCATTGTATGCCTAATATTATCACATGATTATATAGCTATAGGTTCATATGTTTTTACTGTACTATTATGCTCACCAGTGATCGAATGTCAATTTACTGCTGTCCGCTAGGGAAGTGTATAATACTAGCTAGTATCACTGTCAATACTGTAAATATATAAAAGACTGGAAATAAGAGGAAACTGAAACCAAGTAACTCTTTTACTCCCGAAAACAGAATAGGTCTTTTTGAAATTTCAGTTGTTAGATAAGTATATAAAACTCGGAGAGTTTGATTTCTTTACCACTGAAGTTAATCTAGATCGGTGTAAATCATTTTATTTTCCAGAGCAATAACTTTTCACGATGAGCCACAAGGGGAATAACTTGTGAATTTGTTTTAATCTTTTGTAAGGTTTGAATTATATAATAGATTACTATCAAAAGAATGTAGATCGAAATCAATAAAGCATATTTACAACAGTCAAATCAATAATTAGTGAAGTACATACTAGAGATCTCCCTCATATCAAATTTCAAATGAGGGAGAAAGTACTTGAAATGCGACTGAAACTGCATTGCTCAATTTGCGTTTTCCTTTTCATGTATCAAAATAATTTCAGAACCCTGTTATGGTCATTACACATACCCTGCAGTAGCTCGGATATCATTTGACCACTGGATGTAGATTTTGAGTTTGTGCGAGTTTACATCAGGGAGATTTTGGGGGAGATTTGTAGAATTTTGTCAAAATGACGGAGGGTTAAAAGGTATTGAAGTGATATCGAACCATACACCTCAGAATGAAGTGATTTACATATGTAAAGCATTCACTCCTCATATTTAAAATAGACTTGTCCCAGATTTTGACTTGGTAAGGTTCAAATGTGACATTAGGGTTAAATAGATAATTGTGTTGTACAAGAGTGCATAAATACAATTGTATTGCTAACTAAATGGATGTGATATACGTGTAGACATGATTAAATATATGGGAAACATAAACCAAATCAATACACAAATCATTGGAGATCGAATCACAGAAAATGTTTTGTATCTTATTACCCCGTTTCAATAATATATATGGCTTGTAATTACATAAAACTCATTCACCCCTTGACGACACATTTGAACTCTTCCGATTTAAAACTTGGCATAGTTCATTATGGAATTTCAGGAGTAAATGAGTTCAACATAATTTCAATATATTTAATTTTATATTGCACATGACGATAAAATTATTGTCAGTAATGGACCTCGCCAAGAGAGATGTACACAAGACATTTAATCTCTGACTGCCAAGTCCTAACCTAACACCAGGTGGAGCTAACTTGAGGTGGGAGGGTGTGAGTTAATCAGTCAGCTACAGACAACACATACAAACTTTTAATGTCTCCGTTTTGACACCATGTCACAATATTGCATACTGTGTAGGACCAACACACACAACGATTACCTAGCTTTAAGTCCATTTCTAAAAGAAATATTAATACATAATCGTATAGGTAGTACATAATACCTTATTCCGGAATGATACAGTTCACAAGTGTCTTCTTTTACTGACGGGCATTAAATGATGCATTAGATATAAATAGATACAAAAACTATCCAACCCCCTTTCCCAAAACATAAGATACACAAAACACCCTCAACTTCCCAGTAAGTAAGATGGAAAACATAGCCATCCCAAACAATGCATAGGGAACCCATTCCTTAGCCCAAAATATTATCAACAGCATCATCATTTGGAGGGAAAAAGGAATGATTGTTTTGATTAACACAACACAGGTTTTTTTTTTTGTATCTATCATAAATATTGCTGTATATTGTAAAGCTATATACATGTACAGCATAGAACCACATGTCATCTTAATGGATCCAGATATAAAATGTATATCATCTAACTACGTTGAACTTCAAACTAAGCCCAATAAGTGCACAGCCTCAAACTCGGCCTGAACTTTGACTTCCAAAAAATGCCAAAGTTCTTCATGCGTTCGGCCCACTTAAATACTGTAGTAGATACCCCTCCATTTTGAAATTTTATATATTTTCTCGGCATATATTTTGTTTTATTTCAGGTATTGTAAAAGCCAATAATGGGTTCATTAAATAGGCTAGCTAAGATGCTTTTAAGTGGTGGTTGGGAGGGCTGAGGTTTGGGGTGGGGAAGGAAGATAAGGTAAAGGGTGAATACAATATCAACTCATATAGAGCCGGAAATAAACCTTGACCAGCATTCTATCAATTGTTGACAATGCACATACTTTTGCAGCTCCTTATTTTAAGAATGAAATCATTCAATCTATATTAGGTTCAGACTTACAGCTAACAAAACATTATACATCAAAACAAAAAAGTTAATCTTGGGTTCGGTCATACTACATGCATTGTAGAAAATAAAGAACACTGGAAACCTATATAATTATCCTGAAACCGCCAGCGAGATTTCTGATCACAATGCCAATATGGCAGATGTACCGGGGCGCTATGTTAGAGGTTACCATTAACATAGCTCGTGTACCAGTGAAATCATCCTTGATATCCAGGGCTTACGATCACCTATATGCTCTCTCCACCCCTGGAATATGTCAAGGCAAAAATGAAGGCACGCTCAGGTAAAAATAAAACTGACCAATCGTTAAACTGTATGTCTGTCCTTTAAAGATTACAAAGGAACCGCGATGGACTTCAAAGCCTGCCAATTTTTACCGTTCTGTGACCACGTGATTCTTTTGATGTACATCAAAGGGTCAATCAAGTCTTCTTGCCTCATCAACAAGGTGGCACAAACAAAGCCTTCAGTTCTACCATGACATATTCCAGGGGTGGAGAGAGCGTAGGTGATCGTAATCTCTAGATATGGAGGATGTAGTGAAATGTGCTACACACTGACAAACTCATGATCAGTTCCATCAAAATCTCTTCCTAATCAGCTACATACCAATAAACTCACAATTAGTTACGTGGGGTCCCTTTCTAGTCTATATCGGTGGAACGAAGATCCATCAGACATATCACTCCAGTATACCAGGTCCTTACAAAATACACTGCAGATTAATTTTCGGAGCGAATAGTTTGAGGGCTGCTTTACACTACAACATACTTCTTAAACTTACCAATCAAATACTGTAAAAGTGGAATTGTTTGCAGTGTGGAAATACTTTTGCTTGCATTAAAATGAATGACACTGAATTTGCTATTTGAAAACAATTCATAAACCAAATACTTTTGAATACTGACTCTTGAAGTTGAAATATTGAATACAGTATGCAGTACTTTGCGGAGAACATTGGGATGCCAATACATGTACTAACATAACATTTTTGTAACTTTCATTTTACATCATAAACTTAGTAACAAACATTACACACTTTTTAAATACAGAAATAGTTATATGCAGCTTCGCTTCAAATCTGAAAATTTTACAACATATTCCCACAGATTTCTTACACAATGGACCTTTCGACAATTGTGCGAATGAATATCGTGATAAAACTTTTAGAAATTTGTATAAATTCCATTTCACCGTTAATGTTATGGAAACAAATGTTGCCTCGGACACAGGGATACTATTCAAAGAGGGAAGGTCAAGGGTTTTTTCCCCCAATATAGAGTGATATGAATTAAAGGATTTTCTATTTGATAATACATGGTACAATATGCCTATAAAACACCAATATCATGTTTATGATAAAACAGTAGATAAAGATAAAAACTCGTAACAGCATAATTATATTGTGCAAATATTTACCAATTAACATAGCAATGGACTATTATATATACACACACACCGTTTCACATGTAAACAAATGGCAGTGGAATTTATCTTTAGTTTTAACATCAACAGTTTGATACGAGTTTTGGTGCTTCTGTACATTTGATAGAGGCCTGTTTCCACGACCAATAATACACTATGTTTATAATATTGTTATAGTACTAGAAACATTTACAGACAGTAATATACAGGGCAACAACAAGGAAAGATAAAATATCACAGATAGCTATTGACAGAAACGTAAAAACTCTATACGCTAAATCTAGTATGGGTTATGATATTATATAAACCAGTTTCTGTATTACAACCTTGGCTTTGGTGCGGAAGTTTCTCTTAACGTGGCAATATACACACACTAATCTTATTTACAAGCAAGCACAACATGTACCTATACTATTGACCCATTGTTGGTTCCATTATCTCTATAACGTAATACATGTTTGATATTACTTCTCACTAAGTGTGAAGTTCCAACACTTGCATAATATTTATAGCTCAAATCTTCTTTTAGAACTGTTTAATGATTTTTTTAAGGAAGTTACACCTAAAATGCCATACAAAAACACAATATCACAACACAGCTATAACAGTTTTAGGCGATGTCTTTGTACGTGATGATTTCAGACTAGGCCTCTATCTGGATCTACAGCTGTCCTAATACTCTCCCTAAACACAGTGTGACACAGGACCATAGACTTGGTCAAGTCCTAAACTATTCTAGTCAGTAACAAATATGGGGACAATGGAGGCGAAAGTTAAATCTAGCTTGAACATTCATCATTTTATAATCATAATACAACATTTTGCATTTTAACCCTTTTCCTCCATTTTAAATTATAGGGTGTTTTACCCTTTCATCACCGTAGACTGTAATGGACTAATCCCGATCAGTACCTGGGAGAGTCTACTTTAAGATACATAGGGGTAAACAAATCCCCTAATGATAATAAAGATCATTTCAACTTTTGCTTGATAATAAAAGAATCATCCAACTGGTTAAACCAAAATTTCCAAAAACTTCACAGCACATCAAGCAGACGACTAAAAATTAAAGCTGTTTAATTTGATATTACCATACAATGGTGACAGAATACTGCCAAATCTTGGTCCTAGTTGGACAGATCTGTTTCCTATTTCTCACTCAAACATAATTATATAACCAATATATCATCCTTAACAATATCATCAGCATTGCAAACTGGAACTGCTTATTCCTATAATAAAGTCAAAGAAATTAAAAAAAAAATTAACATTTTTTTTTAACATTAAATACAATAGCAATGGATCTCTAGCTAAATGAAATGTCTAAGCATGGCTACTTTTTTGGTACTATATGACATTCGTATATCAAATGTAACGATGATTAGGCCCAGATTGCTTATCTGGGGAATGTGGAGTATAAATGAGTCTCACATAGTCCAGCACAGACAAATGGTGTATTGCACGTTAACAAATACCCTGCAGAGGAATGACTCACAGAATGATGCAATCCTATAACTAATGAAATGACTTGACTCAATCACCCCTGAAGACATATTTGAACTCTTCCGATACAAAGGTTGGAATAGTTTATTATGAAATTTCAGGGGTAAATGAGTTAAACTATTCTACAATGATGGTAATTTTTTTAATCCACAATGATAGATTCTCTGTCATTACTTGTATGCATGGATACATTTTTAATCTCATATTTATTAAACAAAGACATGTATACAAAAGTTCTAATTTATACTAACTTATCCATCATGACAGAAGTTCCAGCACTCCGAGACAGGTGTAATGGATGGCCTATATATGCCTGACTACTGTGGCTAGTGGTTAAGACTACTTAACATATGACGTACATATTAATTTTGGCAATTTTTTCACCAAGCCTATGCAAATTCCTTCCTCTTCAACCTTTCATAATCTACATGTATGCTTTAAGTGAGTTTCCAAGGAGATGACTCTTGAATTGTTGGTAATGAACGAAAACATTTCCTCTTCTCTGCATGGTTTCTCCTCTCAAAACCTATAACAATTGTAACTCAGCTGTGTGTATGAGTGGAGGAAGGGTCTCCAACACTGACGCTGTATAGCGGAGTCTCCACTTCACAAAAACTGCCTGGGCCTAGTTATTGGCATGGCCTTAATGATATAAGGATAAAGCCTGAAATTGTATTTTTTAAGCTTGGCCTGATTGTAGGTGTAGCCTGGCACTGCTTGATATGGCCACATGTGTAACGAAAGGTGAGATTTGCAGTCATGGTTCAGGATATTGACTTATCGGTGTTGGCCTGGTCACTGCTGATCATCTCCTTATGGTTAGTAGGTGTAACTGAAGACTAAAAGGCAAGTCTTTATAAACCTGTACCAACTTGCAGATGTGGCCATAGCACTGACACATCCTCATATGAATCGTAGGTGTAACCTGAAGACTTGAAGAGACAACCAAAGACTGATATATAGACTTTTAAAATGGCCTGATGCCTTGAAGGACTGGAGTACGACCTGCTGTTGGTAAAGGTTGTATGACTTGATGCCTTGAAGGACTGGAGTACGACCTGCTGTTGGTAATGGTATCAGCCTGAAGGACTGGATTATGACTTGCTGTTGGTAATGGTATCAGCCTGAAGTACTGGATTATGACTTGCTGTTGGTAATGGTTGCATGGCCTGATGCCTTGAAGGACTGGAGTATGACTTGCTCTTGGTAATGGAATCAGCCTGAAGGACTAGCTTATGACTTGCTGTTGGTAATGGTATCAGCTGCAGCCTGCTGGGCCTTGATAATGTTGTAACACGCCTGACACACTCGTACTGGTCTGAGGATCCGAAGGCGCCGAATCTCTGTCTCGTACTTACTACATCTGAAAACAGAAATCGGTTGAAATACATGAATTGCATCTTTCATTATATCTAAGCAGATTAATACCAAAGAGATTATCATCCATTCAGTCTCAAAACTTTTATACATGAAAAACAGAATAATATTCCAATTGACAATTTTTTCTTATCACCCACACATTTCCTTTTAATATTAGCCCACAAAATCTTCGCTTATTTAGCATCATTCTACAAAACCTTCATGAATGTTTCATCAAAGAGTGCGCATATTGATAAATTTTTCTTCAAAGATACTTGACGTTGCTTTTTTTTGGTCTGTGAGAGGTGATAATATTTGGCGAGTTCGAGCGTCAACTTTAGTGGCTGTAGTCTAACTATAGTATGATCGAACTCACTTTAGTTATGTGCTTTGCCAAGTGTATAGAAACGAGAGGTATACAGTGCGCATGTCTTGTAACTATACAACAAACTACCAATTTCCTTTAGTCGGACTAGAGCTAATAGCAGTCATCAGTGCATGTGTGATTTTTTGAAAGCAAGGCAGTGATTGTTAGATGTTTACTCGCATGTGTAAACATATTAGATGCAACAGCCTGACTATAGTAAATAGCTCGAACTCGCCAAATATGAAAGAATGATTTCAAATTTTGTAACCATAAAGGAGGTTACAAAAAGATTGATACCCAACATTCTTGTTTTGAATAGATTTGTAATTCGAAAAAAAATCCCTGGCCTCACTCATCCCAAGCACCCCTAGACCGTTCTAGATTCAGACATTGTAAAGTATTATTTCCCAACCTGGAGCAGATACACCGTTCCAGATTCAGACATTGTAAAGTATTATTTCCCAACCTGGAGCAGATACACCGTTCCAGATTCAGACATTGTAAAGTATTATTTCCCAACCTGGAGCAGATACACCGTTCCAGATTCAGACATTGTAAAGTATTATTTCCCAACCTGGAGCAGATACACCGTTCCAGATTCAGACATTGTAAAGTATCATTTCCCAACCTGGAGCAGATACACCGTTCCAGATTCAGATATTGTAAAGTATTATTTCCCAACCTGGAGCAGATGCACCGTTCCAGATTCAGACATTGTAAAGTATTATTTCCCAACCTGGAACAGATACACCGTTCCAGATTCAGACATTGTAAAGTATTATTTCCCAACATGGAGCAGATAGACTGTTCCAGATTCAGACATTGTAAAGTATTATTTCCCAACCTGGAGCAGCTAGACCGTTCTAGATTCAGGTCTCACTCCCTGAAGCACCCCTAGACCGTTCTAGATTCAGGCCTCACTCCCCCGAAGCACCCCTAGACCGTTCTAGATTCAGACATTGTAAAGTATTATTTCCCAACCTGGAGCAGAAGACCTGTCCACAATTGCGACAGTGATGTCTGCGTTCTGCGAAGGAGAAGCGGACGTTGCACGTTGGACAGGTCTCCGCCCCATCATCCTTCAACCAATGGTCAGCTACTACCTTTCCCGGCTGGTCAGTCACCGTCCAGCTGAATATCCGGCCCTTGGCATCACCAACATACACTGTCTTATGGTCTCTGGTATCAAAAAAACAAATGGGTTACATGCAGCTTCAATACTATATCATCTCTTTAATCTATGGATTTTTTTGGTAATTTTCATCCCTTATTTTATGTGTTTTTAGTGAGTTATCAGCTCTTAATTTATGTATTTTTTGTGAATAATCATCCCTAAATTTATGTATTTAAAGTGAATTATCATCCCTAAATTTATGTATTTTTAGTGAATTATCATCCCTTAATTTTTGCATTTTTAGTGAATTATCACCACTTAAAAAAGATTTTTTTTTGTGAATAATCATCCCTAAATTTATGTATTTTCAGTGAATTATCACCACTTAATTATGTATTTTTTTTGTGAGGACTCAAGACATGTTTCACAAGAGGGAATCCAACAATATGGAAATTATTTGGTATTTCACAAGTTCGAAAAGATGGCCTTGGTAACCATAGTGAAAACATTCTATAAAACCTGATAATCTGATAAAAAGTTTCTGCCGTGCTATAACAAAGAGTCTTGAATCTGCAGCAGTTTGAACAAGTCTACTGTGAAATGAATCCCTGAAAACGTTACGTATGACTTGTAGGTGAGGGCAGGATTCCTGGACTTACTTTGATACTGCGATAGCTGTAACAGCTGCCGGATCCTTGTTGTCCTTTCGTTCGTAAGCTGTGTGCATTGTTAGCTTACTTCGGAAAACAAGCTGCCTTTGCCATCTAAAACCTGGAAAATTGTCACACGGCATATAAATCATGCAGTCTGGTTTAAAACTTCCATCATTAGAATTACTTCTCAATTTATTAAAATTTAAAAAACATTTTCACTTTACTGTTTTAATTTGAATTGTCAATGCTAAAAATTTACACTAATCTATACTATCTAGCTATTTTTCCCGAAGTTTTCTAAAAAGGTTTGGAGAAATCATTGAATGGCAGATCTTTCTAAATGGTGAAAGACTGGACTTTGTGTTGGTCTGTGTCAATCTGTCAGTAGATTTATCCCTTGTTTTATTTCATTTGCCTTCCCAAACCGTCACAAACCATAGCCACTTGATTGTATTTTACATCAGTAATGGTCCACATTTCCAACAACAGACCTACCAGCATATCAAATATGACAGGAAAAAAAGATACAATCAAAGTACTGAAAGTACTGCAAGCTAAGGCGAAAAGGATTCATTTGTGCAACTAGTTATTGCCAGGTTTTTATGAATCTACATGATATAATTGTAAGATTAACGCCAATAACGTCCGCCAGAGGTCATCGTAGATATGTAAGATGAAGGACTAGTACACTAGCGATACGCTGTTGGTAGATATACCACCTTAGCCTGAAAATATGTCCTTTGTTTACCTTCTCGCAGTGCATTTCGTTTTCTAGGTTTTCTTTTCAGCAGATCTTCCATAGTTTTGGGTGAATTTTTCACTTCATTGTCTGTTATGACCTCAAAGTCTGACGATGCCGACTTCGACAGAGTTGTCTCCTCTTTCTCGTCGCCTATCTTGAGGTCCGGATGACTCTGGCTGTAGTTGATCCCATCAACTGTAAGTGCGGAAAGACAAGGTTCAGACTGACTAGGTATCTGAGTATCACTAATGTTTGATTGGTACATGATGTCCAGTGCATCGAGGGCAGGGTCAATCTCTGCCCCGTCCGTACTCCC
Source organism: Mimachlamys varia (assembly GCA_947623455.1). Taxonomy (NCBI): domain Eukaryota; kingdom Metazoa; phylum Mollusca; class Bivalvia; order Pectinida; family Pectinidae; genus Mimachlamys; species Mimachlamys varia. Next base: position 48,444,724 of record OX392527.1, read on the forward strand.
TACATCGTCCGCGCGACACATATCACTGATGCTACTCGTAGTACTTATAACACTGCCGTCACGCTCTAAATCACAACGTGAGTCCCGCAAGTGTGATGGAATGTGACTCTCACTCTCGGCCGATGACCCCATTTCTATTTCACGTGCTGTCAGGTCCGGGTCCTTGAAGTCCCGGAGTCTGTCCACGACAGCTCTAGCGTCACAGTAACTTGCACACGATTCTTTTCTGGACGTCTTTGGAATGTCGACCACTTCACTGCCCATTGCTTCAGCCTGCTCCTCCACAGGTGTAGCATCACATTTGTCCTCGTTCTTTTCACTTTTGTTCTCAATCGGCACTTGTACATGCTCAATAGACCACATCTGTGAGGGAGAATGTTCAGAATAAGCTACAGTTCACAACTCTATTGCCTTAACAAAGTCATCCTGAAGACACATTTCAACTCTCTCAAATCAAAGGTTGGAATAGTTCATTATGAAATCAGTTAATGCATGTCCTGTGAAAATTTCAAAATATCAATTTTTTTGGTTACTCATCTTGATAAATTGATACTTATTAAATATGTATCAAGTTAAATTTTTTCATCTTTTCAATCTTTTAGAAAATATAAAGACCACTTTCAATCCCTGTAAGGTATGTACCAGCAGGACTCTAAATTGTTGCGAGAGAGTATAATGATTGAAGTGTGACCACTACTTACCCTAACAACTCCATCACTGCTTCCGGTCATAATGACGTTACGACTGTCCCACTCGATAATCTGTCAAACAGTAATTGATGAAAGAAAATGGGAAGAGATAAAAGGGGAAACAAAACGTCTTTAAGCATATACAAAGATCATTATCAAGATATGAAATTGTCATTCTAGTCCAATACTGTAATACATCAATACGAAATAGTGAATATATGTTACTTAACATGAAAAGTTGTTGAAATTTCGAGACACACTTTAATCAGATCTTGTAAAGTTCACTCCAATACTTTGAATCTTTTACATTTTTTGTCTCATTTTCTTCTGATGAAATCAATCTAACTGGAAACTTTGGAGACCCAATCCCTTTGCTTGTAGCCTAATTATATCAGTATGTGTATGATCTGTTACCTGGGACATGGCGAGACAAAGGATTTGTTAACTGCAGAGGGTAGCCATGCATTGGTATATAAGTAATGAGGAAAGCTTGATTACCTGGGACATGGCGAGACAAAGGATCTGTTGACTGCGGAGAGTAGCTGTATTAACACAGGCAATCTCCTCCCCGTTGATGGACCAGACGTAAAGATAAGTGCCGGCACAGCTTGCAATGTCTCCCTGGAAAGATAAGGTTCTGCTTCAGTGAACGCACAAAATATGGCATATATAATTTCAAATCTATAAAAGAGAATTATCCCTTTATTTAATTTTCAAGCAAGGATATTCCTGATGTGAAGACAATAATGAGGGATGAGGATACCAGGGAGGCATAATGTAATTGACAATATATATGAGGAGTATAGTGGGCCCTGGGGAAAAAATCTTGGTGTAACAGTTGCACTCACCTCCTGATATTTTTTTCTCAAATAGGTAGGGAATTTGTCAAAGTCAAATAGTAAGCAAGTTTATCTGAAAATGCACCTTGTTCATGAATGGTAGAAAATCAATAGCATTTTGAGAAGCCTTCAGGAGACCAATTTAGAATCAAGTCTGTTTGAGGAATCATAGCTTGATTAAGTGTCTGATTATTGATAGTAATACTTCATGCCTATCAGTCAGTGTATTGATATATTTCAGAATATGTCAACTACACCTTGCAACCTGGTGTTTAAAACTGATAAAAACAGAGATGTTTGAGTGATCAAAAATTGGACAAATTACAGGGAGGTTTTTTTTCCCAATGTACCGTAAGTTCGTTGATACAGACGGCGGCCACGGGTGCGGAATGTCCTCGTAGCTGTCGGACATACAGGAGGCGACTGAGGTCCCAAATGATACAGCAGCGATCACGAGACCCGCTGACGATCACGTTGTAAGCCTGAGACGAAGCCAGACAAGTCACTGTCTCCAGGTGACCAAACAATGGCTGTTTTAGTACCACCTTCTTCTCCTTGGGTCGGTTCTCCCACACATTTACAACCTGTCAATACAGGCAGCAACGTAAAAGTATCTAAAACCCAATTTACTTTACAGGAGTGTGGATTTACAGGATATCCTTTTTCTCCATCTTCCTCGCCTGTAATATTCTTTTATAAATACCATTGAATAATTTGTTATTTATCTGCATAATTTATATGTTTATTTACTAACAGTCCATTTACAAAGATCCAGAAATTTTAAAACATTTTTCCAGCATGATCCTAACTTAACATATTTTCATGGTCATAACCTTTCCGCACACTGTTCAAGTTAAAAGATCCTGGGCCTGCCATATAAAAAGTGTAAAACAGCAAGAAATCTATTCTGCAAGTAAAAAGATTATTGTGTCTGTGAATTTATGCAAGATTCAACAATTAAGGAGAAGTAGTTTTATATTACTTTATCTGCAATCAACATTTAATACTTACACAACTGGTGCCACCTGTGATAAAGATTTTGGCATTAGGACAGGTGGAACACAGAATCTCCCCATTGTCTAGTGACTCGTACACACTGATGGCCTGTCAACGAAATAAACAATACTTATCATAACATTGCAAACAATATATATCACAGTAGTCAACTTGCATCCTATCAATAGCACCAAATTATGTATCACTATGGTATACAATGAGATTTTTACAAAGTTGCTAGAATGACGTTTTCTAACAATAGTATTTGCAGGTGATACACTCATACCTTATAGCAATGCCCCTCCCCCCTTCTCTTTTTTTCTTTTCTTTTCACACAATAGGTTGGGTGCCCAGTAATAAGCCCATCCCTTATTTTCAAGTTTGCTGACACCAACAAAAGGTACAAGTCACCTTTATCTGCCTTTTACACTCTGAAACAAGGCTTTTTCCTGCCTGACGATACCTACCTTTTCTGACTCATAATTTCCAATCCGAACACTTTGATCTGCAAACCCCCAGGCCAGGTATCGGTTGTAAACGGGAGGGATGAGGACTTTATTCTGCTCCACGGCCAGGACATACTTCTCATGTTGTATGATTTGGCCTACAGCACTCTTCAACTCTACAAAAAACAAAAAAATTTACTTCATATAATATATATATTATCATTTCTGTTATTCATCACAACGGTTTGAATCTTCAACTCTACAAAAAACAAAAACATTTACTTTTATATATCATTTCTCTTATTCAGCACAATGGTTTGAATCTTTTCTTTTCAATGATATAAGAAATACATATTCTACTATGTTATATTTTCTTTTCAATGATATAAGGAATACATATTTTACTATAGTTACATTCACCCTACTGGTTGAACCACTTGAACCTGAGTGAAAACACCAGACACAGATTTGGACCGAGGTTGACCTCTGGAAAATCTGGCACGTGTGGTTTGAGGGGTCCAGACATACCTGTCTGAAACTAAATTGCTGACTATTGCTAGTTTCTTGAACAATGTGAGTCCAGGTGAAGATGTAAAGATACGTTATATAATTTAGTGACCTTGTGAAATAATAGCATTTTATTCTTGATATGCTTACGGCTATTTCAATAAAATATCTACCTTACCCCAAGATGCCAAAATAAATCACTTTTATCCATGGTTGAATTTCCTTCCTATTACTACTATCGTATGTGATTTATTAAATAAATTATATGGGTGGTACTATCCCCCTAAACAAAACTTGGAGTACTGGGGTGGGGTAGATGTTTTACTGGAATAGTCCTTAAAATTACTCCTCCAAAACTGTGGATTTTTAGCTCTGCCTATGGTTCGGTCCAAGTGCGTTCGTTTACCGTGTCATATTTCTGTGACTCCTGTGTTGTTTGAACCTGTAGCGTGAATGTACCTAATGTTATTTTTTCTAGTCAATGATAATTATAAGGAACACATATTGTACTATGTTTCTACTATTTCAACTGATAGTAGTACTGTACCTTTTATAGTCTGTTTTGTAGGTCGGAGATTGTCGACATTGTGGAAAAATAATTTCTCCGCCATTGCTGCCGGTATAGATCCCATGGGAATCGGGTCCAACAGTTTAATATTTAGGCGCTTCTGTGGATGAGGCCTCTTAAACAACTGTAACAAATGAAGTTGATACCATTTATCAATAATATGAGAACATCACATTTAATATCAAATAATGATCATTCCTTTTAAGAAATATTCCAATTTGAATAAAAACATCTTGATTTAAGAAGCAACTTGCATGTGGGATTAAAAAAATTCATAGAAAGTTACTTGTTGAATTTTTTAGGCTCCTGCTCGTCATGCTGAGGAAAAAATGTGTAGATTTTATGTCATATACAGTACGCTTCAGGTGATATGGTAGTCAAACGCGCGCGGAGCGACAATCCCGCTCACCTGTCGCTCGTAGCCGCGGGATGACCACAGACGAGACTCCGGCCGTCCAGGTAAGATCCGCTGGCCTTAGCCCCCCGCGACTATCCCGTGGTCATGGGTGATGGGGATTAACTTTGGTCAGAAATTAGGCCTACAGTGTACTGAAACTTGTACGATGTTCAATGCCGGAAATATGATCGACAAACGTATCGTAACAGAAAGCGCTAACTGAATTTGGCGGACGGAAAAGAAATAACGTTAACGCTATCAAATATGTACTGTACTGTAGGCTAACTGTCTGTAATCCCTGGGAAACAAACATTCTGTAATGAACTGGACGACTGTAAACAAATGAATTTCACAAGAAAATTCTCCATTCATCTTTACGATAAAATACCATTACGTTTCGTCAATGCCGTGGTTTCGTGATGGTTCTACCCCAAAATAGACAGTGTACCTGATACGCAGGTGTCGATCAGCTCCACTAGATTACACGATTCTACTTCGAATAATGCAATATTATTGCATCTTTATGATTATTCACATTAACATTATCTGTTTTTCCGTGTACACCATGTCAAAAGTTCTCAAAACTTACCGATCAACATGTATTTTTAACCCGTGACATCTACCGGGGCTGACAATTTCTTGTCGGTTGCATTCTGAATGATTGGTTGGTTTGAAATGTCAATCACACCTGAACACAGTAGCCCTCGTGACATAATGGGCGGAGCTTACGCAATGCACCGCATCCTGTGACTGAACTAGATGATGGACCGTGTTGTCGAGGTGCCATTCAATTAATTTATATTTGTGTTTAAAAATAACGACGGTCACATTGCGTAATGACAGTAACGTGCCATAAGTCTTTCAATTTTTTTTTATTTTGCTATCTATTCTTGGTATTTCCAACTTTTTTCAATGAATTTTCCTGACTTCGTTTATGGATGGATTTTGACAATATTTTGTTATTTGGTACAGAAATATACAAGGTTTACTCTCATAATATTTATTTAATTTTCCGTTGTGTATTGATGGAGCTATACAGAATTATCTACACTGCTAATTTCCGTGTGACACCATTTCTCTATATAACGTTACCAAAATGATGAAAATATTATGAGATGAAACAGTAAACAATTCTCTATAAGTACACAAAATTTCATTAAAAATGATCCCGAAACGAAGTCAGGAAAATTCATTGAAAAAAGTTGGAAATACAAAGGATATATAGCAAAATAAAAAAATTGAAAGACTTATGGCACGTAATTGTATGTATATTATCAGGGACGTTATATACGTCCCTGATATTATTGATTATAAGTGGCAGTCTGCAGTTGATTTATATAATTATTTTAGCTATAACGTTGACTTCCATTACATGGACTTATTTCCTGTTACGCATAAATCGGAAACAGAAAGTATTACCTAATCGTAACTGTCGTCAACGATTATAGGTAATTCCTGGATTTGGTGTAGTTTGTTGAAAAATATAAAATTTAGGTAATATTCCCTGGCAATTGGTCCAGTTTGTGTTTAAAGCTTTTACAATAGCACGGACTTGGATTATCTAAGTCCGTGACAATAGGAAATACACTTATACTAGAATCATATAAACCAGGGACGCATACATTCCTGTATAAACTAACAGCATCAAACCAACTACGTTTTGAAAGTTAACTGTAATGTAAGCTTTGTTTGATATACATGTATCCGTATTTCTTTACGTGTGGTAAAAATTATATAGCAAAAAAGTTACAGACACGTACAGTATATCGTCCAACGAAAGGCCGTAAGGTCTCAATAACGGACGTACAACCATCGAAATCACTACGACACAGTATTAAAGTCAAAATGAATCAAATCTTGGGTTTTATTTTTCTAATACATGTACTCCAGTTTATATTTTGTATATATTTATGATAACGTTAAATGTGGCTAAGAAGAGCCAGTGCCGGTCGCTTGATTTTTTCACGAATCTGTCGATGTAATTTATAATACCAGCTGACAAAAGTTCAAAATGACTGTGAGAATTTGATCACGAGAATTTTTTTACCAGACTTAATTGTAAAGCAAATCTATATTTCATCAGTACGAAATAAAATGTTCCAATAATCATTATCTACACCAGGCATATCTGCATCTCCAAGTTGATCTTTCAATGTCAGCATTCCATTCCACATTTTACTATAAACTTCATTTCTCCCGTTTATAAAATTTATTACAAATGCAACAGGAATTCGGACACAACTGTTGAAACTTCACTTGTGTTCAATACGCAAGCTTCCGTATTCTATGTGTAATTAGTAGCTGTTATCACAAAGTTGAGATTCGTTAGTTGTTTCTAACTGTACAAGTATCGACACGGACTTGGATAGATAATTTCCCGTGCTGTCGACGATAATAATTGTACAATGAAGTACAAATGAACAAAGGTCATTCCCCCCTGAACTTTCATAATGAACTGTTCCAACCATTCAACCAGACCAGTTCAAGTGTGTCTTCATGAGTGAATGAGTTAAGGGTCGACAATTTTACGACATCATATGGTAATTATTACAGTCCATTTTCGCCACACCTGTACGGGATATACACCCCAGGGCAAGTTTCACACCTGTTTCCTGGGGGTTGTTAAAACTGTGTAGTAGTTGATACTGTCCATTGTGTCAAACTGTTTTGATTGACAGGTGTTACGCACAGGTGACCCCCCCCCCCCCCTTTCTGTTAAATGCAAACAGTTTTAAGATCTTAAGCGACTGCCAGGTGAGAGAAACTACGGTCAACAGTTAATTGTACGGTGCCTGTATAAAACAATTTACTATCGTGTGTATTGTCTGAAAACAATGTTTGACGATAGGTGAAGGGCAAAGGGAGTGAGGGGTACCGGGCTCAGCAATTTCCCGTGTTTTGTTGCAATTTTGCTTTTAGAAAAAAAATTTGATTTTTTTTTATAATGGTACGTACACAAAAAAAGTTTGGATTAAAATACACGTATCTTTTTTTTCCATTCATCAGAATATAATGTGTTTTTTTTTATTGTGTATAGAGCATTTCGTATCTGCAAGATGAAATAATAAATGGAAACGATTAGCGAGATTTGATCTTTTGATAACAGGCACCTGAGAATTTGTTACAGCTAGTTTTGGACCTTTAGCCGGTGTTTAGAGTATTTTATCGAAAATTTGACCTAAACCTCTCAAACATGTAAAATTTATACGTCCAAAACTAGCTGTAACAAATTCTCAGGTCCCTGTGTTTGACTTCTTGAGTAGCTGTCACTCGTCAGTCACAGTTCGATGCATCCATGGGTTTAGTAAGCTTGTGCAAAAGATCCGCTAACATTTTGATTTAAAACTAGCCAAAATTTAACCTCCGCTTACAATATGCCTACTGTCAGAAGACCAAAGTCTTCCAGGTAGTTCCATATATATATATATTAGTTTGCTGTAAATGCAAAATAGACGAGTTTGTCCAATACATTAACACATAAAAAGAACAGTAAAGCTAACCAAGCTTTCACAACTTGAGACACCTGTTAGCTGGGCTGCAGAGCTCCTTGCTGTAGGTCAAAGGTCCCCGCCACGGCCGGTAAAAAAAAATCAAACGCTTTCTACCCTCTGGCAGAATATGGACTAGCTAATTAAGTCAGGTATGGGACAAGTATTCTGTATTTTAGGGTTGAAAGCATGACTCCGAAATCCGTGAGTGCCGTGTTTGTTTTATGCATTTGTCAAGATCGAAGGCGAACGGGACACATGCCTTTCACTACGATAGTGAATGATTGGAGAACATACTTTTTTTTTTCGTTAACTGTTTTTAATATTTCCTTTCAAACGATGTTTTTGAAATACCTAAACATTTTGGCACGGACGTAAGTAAATTAGCAATCTTATTCCGTACTTTTGGCTTCACCTTTATTGACCTCGCATTACGTAATGTAAATCATCGGCGGATTTTGCCATTGAAAATTTTCGATTACATGATAAAACAACATTTCCAAACTAGAGACTTCTTTTAACATCTGCATTATAGCCTCGTGTTACGCATATACAGTACGTTAACTTAGCAATTGTTAGCTTGCGTATTAATTGTTTTATTATCCATTTTCACCTGATGATCTGACGTGAACGTTAACAATACGACACGACACGTTTTACGTCTGTATTATATTTCATAAAAAACACATATAAAGTGTAGGTGTGTATAACATTCAGTTATCCTGGACTGTCGGTGTTCACTTCACAGTAGTAAGTAGCAGATAGACTTAATCCCCAACGCTCAAGCGCGCGCTGGGAGCGGGATCCCGCGACTTTGCTCAGGTGATTACTCCGAGGGGTTTTAATCCCCTCCGCTCCGGCGGCGGCTTTAGCCCGCGGCGCGTTTGAGTACCAAATCACCTGAAGCGTACTGTACATTCCGGATAACTGCATTTTTTCCTTTTGAATGAAATTGTATTTAAAAACATTTTAGTTAAAACAATCGCTTTTTGAATTACTTTGTATTAAACTAGATACCTGAAATTACAAGATATTCTACCTGTTTGGGAATCTGGCCAAAGTTGTTGATGAATCCGATGGTTGCGTTTTTCTTGAGAGGATCGTCAATGCTGTAGATGTCGACATTTCCCTCGTAGAAGAGATGATGGAACACATTGACTGAGTCTATGGAAGACGGGCCCAACTGTTTGTAGCCAAAGATCAGATCTATCCATTCATGGAGGTGGGCGCTCACATAGTCACTCTCCAGGGCCTGAAAATGGTCCAAAAGAGGGGGGACTCACCAAACACCTTACAAAACATTGTAAACCCATTTACCCCTGAAGACATATTTGAACTCTTTCAATTCAAAGGCTGGATAGTTCATTTTGAAATTACAGGGATGAATAAGTTAAACACTAACAAGATTTTGATAATAACTTTATAATATTCAAAGGTTAAAATTACAATGAGTACAGTACACATCCATCCTTTCAGAAGCCATCTGTAGACCAAATTTTGTATCAATGATGCATAAACTCTAGAAATACAATACGTCATTAAGTTAACCTGGTAGTATGTATTATTTGTGTATGCTTTCTTTCACAAAATGAATCTGCATAGCAAAATTATATCAATTGAACCATTAACTCTTGCATTCTACATTAGCACAAGTCATGATCAATTTTAAATTTCTATATATTTACTGCACTGATATTTGTATTTCTACTTGAAAGTTTAGTGAAAAACAGAAGAATTTGAAAATGTAACTTGAAACATTGGCATGTTCCTCATGACATCGTTCCAAATACAAAATTTAAGTTTTATTCTATTTCACATACAAACACATAACAATCAATCAGTATTTTTACAGAGATGCCCTGAATTAAGGCTATGGTTAGAGGACCGAGGTCCGATGACACTTATCAGCACACTGCAGCTTGAATGTTCATTGATACTTTACCTCATGTTTGGTCAGCTGCTTAACAGCCCAGCACGGCTAGGTCAATTTTGTTTGTCTTTGATTCCTCTCAGATCATCAGGACTGATTAAGTTTGATCTAATTATATCAAAAAAATGTTCAAGGTGACCGACCTACCTCTCTGTGAGCTCTGATGAACTCCCTGGAGTCTTCGCGCGCCCATGGAGGGAGCACGACATCGTGCAGCTGGACACCACTCTGTTTACAACCTACATAGAATAATGATGGCGGCATTCAATCTTACAGCATTTACATTTCTTTAATGAAGATCACATCTTTATATTTAAATTCTGTATTGCATTTGCCTAGTTTATGATTTTAGCAAACCAAATTGTAATCATAAACTGTATACTACAATTTAAAGTGAAAAGGTCAATGTATGACTACCAGAGTCACGTCACGCTGAACAAATTATGGTTATATCAATGATTTCATTCGCAAATAATAATCAATTTCCTTTTAAGAGCATAAACGGACGACATTCTATTTATCTGTCACCCAAATTGTATTCATATCGACTGCATATTACTATTTGGTAACAGTTCAATGTTTAAATGTTTCATCTCTAGAAATGACAACAAAATATAAAATTTGTTTTGAGGAAAGCCACAAAACTGTTACTTACCCAGATCAAAGTTATTTGAGTTTTTTAAGAATTCAGGCAGATAGAAGAATTCAGGGATGAGTTCCTTTACATCAGCCATGTTGTTTTTGGAGGCTGACAACCAGTTTTCTTTAACACTGTGGAACATTCTGTCAGCTAAATCAAAGTGGCCTCCCTAGTAAGGAAATAAAAAGATTGATTTTGAGCAAAAATAATATACTTTTATCAAAATCCTATATGTGTTGGCTTTATACACGCATTAACAATAATTTTACCACAGTTTCTTTAAATGTGCTGTAGCCAGGCAGACTTGTTGATGGAGGTGTGTTACCTGGAGACTGAGAGTATTACCTGGAGACTGAGGAAGTGTTACCTGGAGACTGAGAGTGTTACATGGAGACTGAGGAAGTGTTACCTGGAGACTGAGAGTGTTACATGGAGACTGAGGAAGTGTTACCTGGAGACTGAGAGTGTTACATGGAGACTGAGAGTGTTACATACAGACTGAGGAAGTGTTACCTGGAGACTGAGAGTGTTACCTGGAGACTGAGGAAGTGTTACTTGGAGACTGAGAGTGTTACCTGGAGACTGAGTGTGTTACCTGAGATTGAGAGTGTAACATGTAGACTGAGTGTGTTAGCTGGAGACTGAGAGTGGTACCTGGAGACTGGGAGTTACATGGAGACTGGGAGTGTTACCTGGAGACTGAGTGTATTACCTGGAGACTGAGGAAGTGTTACCTTGAGACTGAGAGTGTTACATGGAGACTGAGAGTGTTACCTGGAGACTGAGGAAGTGTTACCTGGGGACTGAGAGTGTTACATGGAGACTGAGAGTGTAACATGAAGACTGTGAGTGTTACCTGGAGATGGAGTGTGTTACCTGGAGATGGAGTGTGTTACCTGGAGACTGAGTGTGTTACCTGGAGACTGAGAGTGTTACCTGGAGGCTGAGAGTGTTACCTGGAGACTGAGAGTGTTACCTGGAGATGGAGTGTGTTACCTGGAGACTGAGTGTGTTACCTGGAGACTGAGAGTGTTACATGGAGGCTGAGAGTATTACCTGGAGACTGAGAGTGTTACTTGGAGACTGAGAGTGTTACCTGGAGACTGAGTGTGTTACCTGAGATTGAGAGTGTAACATGGAGACTGGGTGTGTTAGCTGGAGACTGAGAGTGGTACCTGGAGACTGGAAGTTACATGGAGACTGGGAGTGTTACCTGGAGACTGAGTGTATTACCTGGAGACTGAGGAAGTGTTACCTTGAGACTGAGAGTGTTACATGGAGACTGAGAGTGTTACCTGGAGACTGAGGAAGTGTTACCTGGGGACTGAGGAAGTGTTACCTGGGGACTGAGAGTGTTACATGGAGACTGAGAGTGTAACATGAAGACTGAGAGTGTTACCTGGAGACTGACAGTGTTACCTGGAGATGGAGTGTGTTACCTGGAGACTGAGTGTGTTACCTGGAGACTGAGAGTGTTACATGGAGGCTGAGAGTGTTACCTGGAGACTGAGAGTGTTACCTGGAGACAGAGTGTGTTACCTGGAGACTGAGAGTGTTACCTGCGGGATGAGAGTGTTACCTGGAGACTGAGAGAGTTACCTGGAGACTGAGGAAGTGCTGAGTGAAGGGCTCCATCCTGAGAAGGTATGAGGCCACGATCATGGCCGACGAGTAGTGGGTCCCATAATGGTAGGGCGGGGTCTCACCTGGGACAATAACATTTAACATGTACAATAAATAACTAACATTTAGTACACATGTACTGAACAAATTCATTGAACTGAAGGCTTTTCCATAATGAACCATTTGGAGGCAATTTTTCAGAGATCCCACCACCCATCATATATCAAAAGGGATTTAACATTAAGAATAGCATGCAGATCTGGTTTTATATATTAAAACAGGTGCCTTCCTCCCCACACGATTAATTATTGAATAGGCTTTATCTATCCCACCCCTGGACTTCAGGAATTGTTTAGGGGTAACACCAACAAAACTTTATTAATAATTTACATTAAAGCAATAGACTTTCTTGAAAAGAAACCCAACCATTGACAGTATAGATTTATTTTGGTGTCCCAGGGTTAGGGAGATTTATTTTACAGAGATAGCCCTCATCTTTGATCTGGCACAAAAATATACAGAGATAAACCAAAGCATTTTCACTGAAAGTGGCCTGACCTAATAAAGGGTAACCAACCTTCAGAAATACCACTGAGGGTGATTTATCTTCCTTTCATATATTCTATTGATGTTAAGTTGTTTTCAAAATTTCAAATTTATAGCTGTAATGATTCAATAGATATTAAGTAAATCTTCCAAAATAGGACAAATTTCATTTTAACAAGAGTTCCTGAATGATTAATATGTTTCAGCAGTATTAAATGAAACCCCCACCTTGAGGGTCATCCCAGTCCTGGTAGCGTTTTCTGAACTGCTTCAGTCGGTCAGGTGTCTGGGCCCCCATGGGTTTAGACAGATCACGGAATGTCTCTGACTTGTATAGGTCCAACTCCTGTGGAAGACAAACAATGTCAATGAAAACAATTGTTTTGTACAATACTGTAAAACATGGCTATTTTGAATTATTTTTAGAGAAAATTTGCTGACTAAGGATTTTTACTGTCAAACTTTATTAAAATTTTTGAAATGAATATGACCTATAAAACACGTTTATAACAAACACACATACCGGTACAACAAATTCATGGTTATAAAGTAGTGTTTTTGATTCCCCTCCAGGCACCCGAACATCTGGGCCCAGTTGTTCAAAAGATGATTCTTTTTATTCAGTATTTATCATTTTTTTTTTACCTTTAATTATTCTGTCAATATAAAAGGTGCAAGCTCACAATTTTGCATGTAAAGTGACAGTACTTAATACTTGATATCTTGGAAATTGTAATTCAATCCATGGTTTGGTCTTAAAGTCATAGGAGAATTAAATTTGCATTAATCCCCATTTGAACAACTGGGCCTTGTATGTTATATACATATAATGAACAAATTTCCTTGGTCCTCAGAGATTCTTTATAAATGAGTTTTACTGCTTAGTGCTATATATATAGAGCTGTATAAACGACTGATAAAAAAGACACTGCCTGTATATATAGCTGAATTGTAATGAATGTGGTGGCATATGACGGTATACGAGGGTGGCGAACTTAACGAGAGAATTATAATAGAGGGAAATCTGTTCTAGAGGTTAAGATGGCGGTATGTGAGGGTGGCATTAGATTTGGGTGGTGATAGGTCGAGGGTACACTGTATATATATATATTATTTAATAGATATCATTTTTGACAGTATAAAGTTTGCCTGATGTGGCAGTGAATTAATAGCATCAATGTACAATTAAAATCGAATAGCCAAGTCTGGGAAGACGAGTGTAATATTTAACAGAAGTCATTATATGATGTTCCAATACATCCGCTCATTTGAAACTCATGTTTGAGACATCTTTGATAAGGAAATAAATATCATAAATCTAAATTGATGAAGAAATCATTTTTTACAGGCCTAGTCGAAAGCCTACCAAGGCATAGTGTACCCCTTTATAGTTGACAGGCCAAGTTGAGAGCCTACCAAGGTACAGTTTACCCCTCCTTGTATTGTTGACAGGCCTACTTGAGAGCCTACCTCGGAGTCGTAGTCGGCCACAATCCAGGGAAACACCGGGTACTGCATCAGGTCGTTGTAAGATCGCCCGGCCAGAGTATTAAGGTGCATCAGATACTGGAAGTTGTTTATTTCACCTCTCTGTAGAAACAGCAAAATGACAGTGAAATGACAAAGTAGAATCTTTCCCGGTAATTTGTTACATATTGGGTGGAAATTTCTACTTTTTAAAAATTCTTCTTTAAACCAGAATATTAAAATTTTTCCTTATAACTTTGCTTTATGGTCATTATAATATGAAAACTGACAAAAAATAGCATATTTCATTCACACTCTGAAAACCAAGAAACCATACAAAATCAGGATACACAATATAATATCATATATAGAATATATAATCATGTTACACAATACTAATTAATTATAAATACTTACTTCCCATCTTTGCGTGACTGACTTCTCACCAATCAAGTTGCTAATTAATCCAGATCTGTGGAAAATAATTATTACGTCATTGTTATTAAAGAGTAGATATTGTAATCATGTTATTTAAACTTTTCACGCTTTACTTTTTGGCAGACCTTCAAAAAGCGAGTTATACACTCAAATGATTAAAATTGTTTCAAGCTAATCAATTTGAAATGTTGACCGAGTTTCAAAACAAGCCTGGGAAATTGATCAAATGCTTTTGATAATTCAAGATTTTTATTTTGCTAGTGAAATCCAGTTCATGTCAAACATTCTATCAATATAAATTGAAAATATCTTCCTATAATTTTTTATTTAAAATAACTGCATCAGTTTAACTCTTTTCGGTGTTGTATTAAAAAGCAAATCTAAATAATTAATATAATACCACTTTAGAATGATACTGATTTATGAACAGCTTCCTGCAGTACATACCCTGCTTCCACCTTGGCACTGTGTTTCTGCCCCGACACAGACTGCTGGGCATTGTCCGTCATTGAGGTCGCCACTGCCATAAACCTGAAACACCGGGTAACAAAGAACCATAGGTTTTGTAACATGTATCAGCTATTCTCAACGATGTTCACTTGATCAGATCTGCCTATAGTTCCTTGTATTTAACTGCTTTAAACATTTTTAGTGGTCAATACAGAATCTGAAAACTAATTTAAAATGAAATATCATTTTCGGCTAGAAAGTTGTTCACTGGCGGGACTTTCAGACTTCTGAAAAAGAGTCTCCCAATTTTCCCTTTTCTGGAGCAGCCTTAATCATGAATGAAAAACATTCAAACCTTGTTATTTTGAATTCAGCAGGACCATAGGAAAACCGGGTATTCAAGTTAAGTGGGCCAAATGTTAAGTGTGAAGTTTGGCTGGACTGATAAAATAGTTCAAATTAAAATGGAGTATTTGAGTTAAATGAGTTTGAGATAGCAAGTTTTGACTGTAACCACAAATATTTTTTGTAAATTATGTAATTAATTTCCCCGGTCCAAACTTACTTTGCATAAACTTTGTTCCTGAGTTTCCTTGGGAATGCTAGTAAGTAGTTCCTCCCGTCCGCAGAGAAGAATTCCACTGCTATGGGCTGTAGTAAATACCTCCGCTTGTGTACCTCTCGTATATCTTCATGGGCAAACTTACTACATCTGCAGACAAAACATTTTTTCATCAGAAATGCATTTGGGGTGGTTGTTTGGTGCAGAAGATAGTGCAATCATCTGTCACCTAGATGATGGTGGATTATGTCCCCGATCGGTCGTGAAAACGTTACGAAATTACCAACCCGACCACATGAGTTTTCTTCTGGTACTTTGGTATCCTCCCACATTCAGACCCCCCCCCCCCCCATCATGCCAAACAAGAGTGATCTCATCACTTGTTCCTTACAGTTTATTAAGTTCAAGTTTTAAACAAAGATTCCATTTTGTTAAATTCTTATATCAAATGCACATGTAGATATTAAAAAATATATACATATTGTAAATGTTCAGCAATATAGTTATTACTGTCTGAACACAGGACTTTTGCTTCTTGGCTGGAAGACCAGTTCAGTAATTCTGCAGCTATTAGAACTTACATTCGTTTCTGTGAACCTGTGCCTTTTGTGGTTTTTGGGATGATTGGATCATGAAGACTGCAAGTACAAAAATAAAATATAACTGTAAATAACAATATTGAAAACATCAAGAAAACAACATAAACAATTTGAAATAGTTGTTAGCCAATTCACCCTTGAAATTTCCAAATAAACTCTTCCAACCTCTGAACTGGAAGAGCTCAAATATGTTTTCAAGGGATCAATGAGGTAAAAGTTTCTACATAAGATATCATTCATAACATGTTCTTTCAATCATGACATCTAAATTTTCATTGGAAATGAGAATTGATTGAAAGGTTCATCGTAACAGCCAATCAATGCAAAAATGAAATTTCATCGTAACAGCCAATCAATGCAAAAATGTAATTAAGACCAGAAAAGAGAAATACAACTCTCTCTACTAGTACCAGTTAACACATTTACCCCTGAAGACACATTTGAACTCTTTCAGTTCAATGGATGAAATAGTTCATTATGAAGTTCCAGGGGTGAATGATTTGACGTTACAGCATACACATACTCTGGAGGTAGACTATCAATGTCGCGGATCTCGCGTGTCCTCAGCATAGTAAAGCCGTCTATTACGTAGAAATGTTCCCGGCCAAACAGCAGCAGGCCTTCTGCCGTATCCAAGCCCAGTATTCTTGCACATCTGAAGATGTTGGTTATCTGTTAAGGAAAAATTTTGAATATATATATAAACCTTCTCATTGTAAAATTTTCTTAAACAGAAATGACAGAATATTCTTTCTTTCTAATCTTAAAAGTTTCTTAAACAGAAGTAAAGGAAGGCTTTTTTTTTTTTTTTACAATTTTGAAGGAACATTTTTTAGAATGTATAACAACGCTTCATGTATAAAGTTTACTTTCTGTTTAAGATATTGTTATCTTAAGAAATGTAAGCTAGCTATTTCTGGGTTTTTTTTGTGACATATAATTTTGATACCAAAGAATACCCCTTTTCTGGTTCTATGCACCAATCCAAACTACTAGTGACACTATTTGTTATAAATTCTGCACAATTTCTTTATTTTATCATCAATATTAAAGACGTAATTATTATACATTTTACCAAGTGACTGGTTGAATATGTTCACTTCAAATATTTTTTTAATCAGTAGTTTAACCTTCCCTTTCCTCGCGTTCACCCAGGGGTGAAAGAGTTAAACTTCCCTGTACCTCACCTTCTCGCCTTCACCCAGGATCCTTAGGATGGTCTGGTTGTTGTCTGATTTTCCACCAGCGTGCACCTCTGTTACATTTTCACCGGCATTCTCCTGATTGTCCGGTTTGTCCATGTCGCCCTCCGTTGTCGTCTCGTCAAGGTCATCATCGGGCTCTGCCGACTTCTGCTCACTGGAGCGTGGTAGTAATTTCGGCATGCTCAGCATATCTGCACGACCACAGGAACAGTATTAATTGCTAACACATATATTCAATCTGATTTCTTCTGTCAATGAAATTGGTTTCTTTATAATTAATGTCACTGAGAATGATTCTTACCATCCATGTTTTAAAAAAGAAAAAAAATTGTACCCCAAAAGAATAAAGAAAATAAAATATTTTAATGATTCTTATCATCGTTGCTTTCGAAAAACTGATTTTGTACTTCAACACAATAAAGACCTAACCATTTCATTCATATTTTAGGGGAGATAAGCTAAAACTTCAATCTTTTGAAAATTCATAACCTAGAATGATCAGTTCAAAATAAAGATAAATTTTTCTACTCATAAATTAAGAAGAAAACCTTGCACTAGATGACATCTTAAGACTGATAATGTCATACCTATGTTACAACACTTACCAACTGGAGAATTGTCCTCATCTTGTCCGCCTCCGGAATTCCCTGTAAGTCCACTATCCACACCCATCTGTATGGGTAGTATCTCCTTGCCATGCTCCACTAGAGTCTGTGGCCGGTAACGTTCGTAGTATTCCTTGCTATCAAAGCTCATGGCTACCTTGTACTTCAGAGGCTGAAACACCAGACAACAAAAGGGGGATATATAAACCCTATAGTATATGATTGGGTGGTGCAATGAATAACACACTCGCCTTTCACCAAGACTGCCACGGCTTATTCCCCGATCAGATGTGAAAAAGGTATGGAGATACCTGAATGACAACCTGGGATTTCTCAGGGGATCTCCTATTTTTGTGAATGTAAAATTTTGATGGCAGGTTTTAATATTCATTAAAACCCAAAAGAGATAATACCTGGAAAAGGAATATAATGTCTACATAAATATACCAAGACTTCATTGGTAACAGACAAATGCGAAGGAGAATTTTTTTAACCAAGTGTAACACTCACGCTGTCCTCCATGTCAGGTCTGTAGGGGTAGTGTTGAAAGAAGATATCATTCTTTACCATTTTCTTCCTCATACGACATGGACCTGCAGAATAACATTTTTCAATTCAGTCATTTGTAGTTAAAACATTTCAATATTTAGTCTTGCTATTTAAGCCACCATTATCCAAACAGTATTTAAGGTGATAGAGGAACCCTTATTTTACAGATTATTGTCCTTTTCACAAGTTCAAGCATTTACTAATAAATCTTGTACTATCAAAATAATAAGAATGATCTGAAAATGATGTGATTGAGACCACAGAGGCAATCCACCATGCAAGAAACATTATTTTGTAATTAAGAATGAGTCTGATGCAGAGTATCAGTGAACTTAACTGAGGCTAATCTCTTGAAAGTATCTACCGTAAAAACTCGTGTAATCTGCGCACTTTTTTAAGGGAAATTAAAATCAAATAGTTGGGGGTGCGTAAATTACAATGATATAGATGTGTGTCAAGTTTTTTTTCAGTGAAAGATCGAGAAATCTGAAGGACGCCGCCATATTGGAAAGTCGGGATTGTTTCCTTTTGTACACAAGATCCAGACGACGCAAGCAGAATAAATAAATTAATATTAAAACCATTCAAAATATATACTGTATTTGTGTTGTTATTTATGAATTACACGGGAATTGACGATAAGTTATTTATGATTGACGTCCCGATGTCATTTGGACCAGGCCAGAGTTGAGACGGCCGCTCGGCATACAACGTTTATTTGACAAGTAATTATAAGCCCAATTAGGTAAACAAAACATTAAACGCAAATACAGGCATTCTATTTCACTCGTGTGGTCATCTAAAACCATAGTTTATCTAATAGTTTAGAAAAAATCAGGTATTGATATTGCCGATAAATATTCCGACCACGGTAAAAGTTTCGTCTCGTTATCACTTTGACATACTTTCGTTTTCAGTTCCAGACGAATAATCACTAAAGGCGTGTCCAATTAAGTTCCTTGCTTTTCTTCTCGTAATCCTGCAGCCATTTCAATTGCACTTGCAACATCTTCGGCAGTAAATATTTCAAAATGTCATCGAATTCGCAGGAACTCGTTTCAAAATCGAAAGTCGCCATTGCGTTCTACGTGAGTAACTTTCGTAGTAAATTCTTTGGTTTTCGCGGGAATATCGTGTCATGTGATGCCTTTATGAATGGAAATTTCTATTACTATTTCGGTCGCCAGAGTCGCGTGATACATTCGGCCAATCAAAACCGTCGTAACATGTTTTCTATACCAATCGTAAAATCGCTTCTTCACGACCGTCGGAACCACAAGGATGGCGGACGATGTCTCATAAAAGCAATAACAGAGACCACACGAAGCAAATAAAGCGTGTAAAGGCGTTAACAGGGGCCGAGGAGTTAACCGTAAGAGTTATAACATTTACACATATAATTAGTTAATGCAACGTAACGTTTATGCCATATCATCTATGCTGTTACCGCTAATTATCGCAACAATGCTTTCACCGTCTCCACGTGGTCGCCTTTGTGTTTACATTACATATAACCAATCAAAGGTAGCCTATTATCGAGGACTGAGAGCGTGTCAAAAAAGGCAATTTTTCATTGGTCAACCCGTGGGACTGTCTTAGGCCTGTACCCGTGTGATTGCGGTAGCCTAATTATACCAAGCCGTCGGTTTTATGAAAGTTATTATCGTCTAATTGATCAGGAGAACACTTCTAAGGTAATTACCGTTTAAACAAGATACCCTACTCAATGAGATCAGTACTAGTATACGGTAATTGTGCTTTTAATTACACCTGTCGTCGATAATTACATGTCAGCTTGACCGAGGATGGTTTTTGATCGACCAGGCGTGTGTAGGGTTCGGTAGGCACAAAATACGTTTTTCTTATACTTGCTAATAATTATGCATTTTTCTAATAAATGAATAACACAAACTCAACCATGTTTTTTTTTTATTTACTGGAGAAAATCGTCACCTAAAAAGAGAAAAAAGAATATTGAATGACATGAGAACGAGACAAATTAATGGTCGTCAACTTTGCGATTTTTTCGATTTTTTTGGGTGCGTGAATTATATTGATACAGACCTTTTTCCAGCAGTTTTGGGGTGATTTTTAGGGTGCGCAAATTACACTGGTGCGTAGATTACACGAGTTTTTACGGTAGATTGAGGGGTCCAGAGTACCTGACTGTAACTAAAATCCTGATTTTTGCTTGTTTACACTGTCTATTTCTTTCTGTCAGAAGCAATGACAATCCAGAAACAGATTTGGATGAATGCAATGATAAATCTGTGCATGTTTACTTCTTCCTATGGTTTGGTTCAAGTGCATTAATTTTGTTTATTATGGAATATTTCTGTGACAACCGTACTGTTTCAACCGAATACACAATGTAGCAACAAATCTTCACTGTCACAGCCTTTTACTAGGGGAGATAACTCCCCTTCGTTCACCGTCACAGCCTCTTAGTAGGGGAGATAACTCACCTTCAGTCATATCGGACTGCCATTTGTCCAGTCGACTTCCCAGATGTGGCCCCCACAAGCCTTTCTCCCGTAGCAATTCCCCCTCGGTCTGGGCCCACTCCTCAGCCAGGTATTTTGCCATATGTTCTTGGCCCTGAAGTATGTGAATAAACTCAATGTTGTATCTAATACACCGCCAACACACACACTGGCATACACATATATGGAGATATTAGCCAGGTGGCATGACTTGTTGTTAGCACCTGTGCAGCCCCTGTGAATTCCTCAGAATTAAATTGATTAATATATATGCTTATATCTACACACAGCAAAGTGCTTTCAAATGGCTTATGTTAGCCAGAAAGGAGATTATTGCAAATGTTTTTGATTATCATAATGATCTTCAGTACTGCGTGTCAAATAAAATTGAATTACCAACATGTTAGCATCACTTCAACTTTTAAGGAATATTATTTATAGCTCAGGAAATTTGACTTTAAACTTACGTGTATATACTGCTGAAACTGCAGCTCAGACAAGTCTTTGACTATAGCCATGTGTGTGAGTGTCCAAGAAATATAGTCCTGTAGAGAAAATGAAGAGGACACAGTGTACAACATGACACATGTATTGGTGTTTTCTTTCAGTATGTTAAGAAATAATTTTCTTCAAAAATTTCTCTTGAAAAAGTGAAGATCTTGGCAGTATTAAACATACCAATTTGTAAATATATCAATATAATCAATCAATTTAGTCCAAATTTGCATAAAAAGATGTTACACAGCTTGTTTAAAGAGTGAAAATCTTTTGAGAAGGAAATCTCCATTGATTGTATATCACCTTAAAGGCCCAATATACGTAACTTTAGGCAAAACTTGAAGCGGAAATCAAGCCAAATAACTTATCATATTTATAGATTTAGTTAAGATTAACTGATATCAGCAATATTCAAGATGTCATAATTGTTCAGAAATCCTAAAAATTTCCTGAAGTTACATATATTGGGCCTTTAAGGCAATGATGAAATATGTTAGATACTCACAGTCATGTGAACATTAGACGAAGGAGATGACTTTAGGGGCAGCTCTTTCTTCTTGGTTCTTGTTGCAAATCGTAACATACCACTCCCAACCTTTTGTAGTTTCTGTCAATGTAACACCAAAAGCACAATGAGACAAGCTCTAAGCATGCCACTCTTTCAACCTTATTTATCTATTTTCAAAGGCCCTGTTGCAGCTATATAGAGGTTTTGGCCAAAAGAGCTTATTCATTAAATATGACTGATAAAATTCGCCTCTGGAATGACGAACTTGCAGTCACTCTTAATAGCCTAAAGGTGCAAATTAAACTTCCATAAAAATTTCTTTGATTGCATTAAGTATATACCTCTCTTAAACAACTGATAAGACTGGGACCTACCGATTGTATCTGAGCTGGAAGTCTCTCTGTGTAGGAAACGTTGCCCTTTCTCTCCGAGTCAGCATACGCTATCCACACCTTAGAGGCACTCTCCTGTATCAAACCCCTAAACACACGACATCATTTCGTCAAAAAAAAAAAAAAAAACATTTCCAAAAATAATCAAACTTAATAGGAACGAAAATCAAATAGATTTTCAAAGATTAAAAGAGTAAACAATGCCTTGGCCATCTCAGATTACCTGAAATGTATGAGCTAAAGTTGGTGGTCTTACCTGACAGAACTGAGATCTGGAGATGTTATCTTGGCACTAGCTGGGTCCATGTTATTCAGCTGAGTTTTAAACACTTCTTCAAGAACCTAGTCGAGGGAGGCAAGAAAAATGTTTCAATTTTAGAAAGATAAACAGTCGAGACTATCTGAAGTGACTTTCAAAAGGACTGTTTAATTTTGGTCAGATATATATATATGGCAGGCTTGATGCTTAACGATGTATACATTGAATGAAATTGCATAAAAAATAAGTCTTGTACATGTATTAATATCTTAATTGTGATGACAATGATTACACTGAATAAAATCCCTCGTCTGCATCGAAATCAAAAATTGAAATTAATTTTCTTTCGTTAAAACCGTTTTATCTTAACTTTTACTAATACCTGTTAACAGAGCTTCAGTTTGAGTGGAGAAAATTTTGCAAATCATCAGTTAATACATGTTTTCAATTAAAGTACAGTTTTATGAAATTTTAAAAGGACATAGCCTTTTGAAACGGGGACAGTTTCTCCCATACATGTATTTATTTTTTATTTCCCACCATTCAACACCATCTATACACAAGTTTCAGCATACCGGTTTTTTACAGGCATACAACTCCTCCCAAACACGTTTGGCTGCGTTGGCCACCAGGTGGTGCCCTTCTATGACACTAGAACTCAGCTCCATATAGGCAAGATCCGCCACCTCCTCCGTATACTCCTCACCTTCCTCCATATTTACATGCCACGTTGTCCGCATAGCCTTACCCCCGTGCAGGTTGGCAGCACTGAAATAGAAGTCCTCAGTACAAACATGGGGTAATTGTTAACAGGGAGATGGCCAGGCCAAACCTGTGGAAAACAGGGAGATGGTCGGGCCAAACCTGTGGAACACTCATAGCCTTACCCCCGTGTAAGTTAGCGGCACTGAAATAGAAGTCCTCAGTACAAACATGGGGGTAATTATTAACAGGGAGATGGCCGGGTCAAACCTGTGGAACACACTGAACTCTCTGAAGCAATATATAGCTTATCAAATATAAGGTTCTCTACTGATTATGCTATATTATTATAATGCTTCTTAAAGTTATTTTATAATTAATCGTGTGGGGGAGGTGTGAGGCACATGTGTTAATATATTTTTGGAGGTAGGGTTAAAACCAGATCTACCTTCCATTCCTTATATCATATCACTTTTATTTTTAACCAGATCTGCCTACCATTACCTTATATTAAGCCACTTTTATTGCTATTTGATGAGTTGGGCCTATGAAGACGTGCCTTCTCCTCATTCCTTACATGATTTGCTCACAATATCAAAATTTGTTCAACCTGTGGTGGATAATGTTCCTAAAGATTACAGTCAAAGCAGAAAGCATGGAAAACACCTTTATATAATCCCCTCATTTCATTTCCTACCTCACTTACCATCAACATGTTTCATAATTTTTTTTTTACAAATTCCTTCAAATATTTCCCTCAATATACCAACATACAACATTACAAACAGCTTTCCAATTGATCTTAAATTTCCTTACCTGTACCTTCCTTTGATGCCTAGCTTACTGCTTATGACATCAATCCTACTACAGAAGTGAGAGATTGATAGACAAAGTCACCCATAGGTATCAACCCCTGAAACCTCCAATGTGGGAGATCTCCCTCATATAACATTTCTAATGAGAGATATTCTGCATGAGCATGCAAATGAAAATGCTTAACTCAATTTTTCTTTTCCCTTTTATATGTATCAAAATTATTCCTTTTTTTTTCAAAAATTTGATTCAGATACAACTGTTAAGATCTTAACACATACTCTCCAGTTACTTGGAGATCATTTGACTACAGAATGTAGATTTTGAAATTGTTCAGGTTTAGCTGTAAGTGAGGGAGTTTCAAGGGAGACTGGTAAATTTTGGTTAACATGAGGTAGTTTCCTTTCTCATGAGGTATTGTCTTAACACAATTATCACTGATGACCAACAACTTGACTTGAGTACCTTGATTTCAAGTACACTGACCACAAATGTAAATCTGGATTTAGTTGTTCATACATTAGCTAGCAAACCAATTCTGACACATCAACTTTTCAAAATATCTTATCATTTTTGAATATATATATTTTTTTTTTGATGTTCGAATAGTATTAAAAACATTGAACATGTTTAGATTTTTGCATTTTTGATATTATAAATCATTTAGTGATTATGTTAACTATTCTAAAGAAAATATTTGAACATTTCCAGCCAGATTACAAAACTTATAACAACCTACAACAGACATGTGCTTTACGGTGCAAACCTTTCACTACTACCCAACATGTCCCTTACCTTGTTGACTTACCAGATAGTGAGGCACTGAAAGGACAATACCACTGATGGTTATTAAGAACAACTCAGTCAACTACCTTACCAAAGCCATGGAAATGGCAGCCACTTACTCAATTGTGTTTCAAATGTTTGAAAGATATTTCAATTCATGATCCTCTCTCCTTGTTAATGTGAAAAAAGGTTTCAAATTTCAATTATCAATTCAAAGTGTCATTTTGTGACTGTCAAAACCTATTTCACGCCTGATATAATCAAAGTTACTTGAAGAAGTTCTGATTTCAGCCTCAAAAAAGGTATCTAAATCTTGACCAAGACAAACTGAAATTTCATCATCTCTATGCCTTGGATAATGCATCTGCCCTATATAAAACAGTATCACACAAAGTGTACCTTTGGCTGGGGTCCTCGGTCAGCTGGAGTAGACAGTAACACAGACATACGAGGAACTCCTGGTCGTAGTTGGCCGGCCCAAATACCAGGCCTCGGTTGCTGGTCAGTTTGTGGAGAGCGTCCAGGACTGTGGTCTGTACGGCCACTGACTGTATCGGCCGGGACAGTTGAAACAGCACAGTCCGGTTCAGTGACCGGTATATCAGGTCCAATGAGATTCCTGATGCTGAAATGGGACCAACTTATTACAAGCTTCACAGAGCATTGATGTTCATTTATTTCATTCAAATCAATGTAAAATCTCATTAAGTCTCCAAGAATTTTTTTTTTTTGCCAGCCATGTGGAAAACACCTGTTTCCACTTGACAGTAAAAAACATGTTTCAACAACACTGCCACTCAGCAGCTAATTCAGCTAGTGGAGCTGGAGATAAATTCAAATTCCATGGACAGTCTGTAACTGGCATCCTACACAGAATTACTTTCCGACATTCTGCTAGCTATTTGTACAGTTAGATAGACTATAACAATCAGGATGAAATATCTTTTCCCAGGACACTACAATAGTAGCGTTTGACAAACAATGTCTTGGTATGTGGGCCAACAAACTACCATTTATCATATTAATCTGTCTTGTATTTAAATATTTACACAATGTACCTACCTTTGCGTTTGGCTTGCTGGATAAGTTTACTGATGAATTCAAACACTTCCTTTGACTCCCGTGTGAATACATCTGTTCAAAATAAGAGGTATGGGAATGTTATGGTGGAAGATTTATCAGTTATACTTGTAAACTTTGATATCAAATATCTTATATAACTAATTCCTTATTAATACACAACAGTAAATGACATGTGAATAATCGCACTATTTACCAGAACAAAACAAATTGTACCAGATATTTGCTCTTGAATAGGAAAACGTGTAAATATTAATTAGCTGAAAGGAAGAATGCCAAACTATGACATTTTTATTCCAGTTGGTTTCTGCACTTTATACAATTCGAGAGTAAACCCTAGGTAGTACAGATGCCCTTAGCTATAAGAGCGATACTTACTCTGCCAGAGTTTGTCGACAAGTCGACTGGCGAAGTAGAAGACATTACTGGCCATGTTGGTGTAGCTACCACCACTACCAATAGGTAAGGCTGCCTGGTCTCCTAGTAACACATCAGCCGCCACCAGGTGTTCCATCACAGTCTTCATGATTTCTGTTTGGTATTCCTTCCTCTGTGCCCGCGACGCATTCTCAGGGGAGGCCTGTTATACATGGACAGTGTTAATAGCATATGTGCCTTGTTATTCGCTTCCATTTTTTTTTTTTCATAAATTCAAGTTTACTTGTTTCTGAGGTTTTTTCAGCTGTCAAAATTAAACACTAAACACATCATTGGAAAGAGCAGACTTACTACAAATTGTACTGCAACAAGTTCCTATGCTTATTGCAAGACAGAAATTTAAGAAATAACACTTAGCATCTTACTGTATTGCAGAAAGATTGGGGTGCTTTCTTTCAATTTTCACAATTGTTTTATTGATACAGCATTTGCAGTTAAATTGTAGATATGAATTAAGACAAATATTCTATTGCCTGTGTTTATATCAACAATTCCAATGGAACCAGAAAGGCTGAGAAAGAAAATAATCATTAAAGTTAAATGTTGTATGGTATGTTAGAAAATCCCACACTTACATCGAGTACGACGTCTAGTATGACAGTGGACTTGGACGACATCTGCTGGGAGAAACTGTCTATCACAATGGTCCGCAAGAAATCTATCACAAACTTGCGGGCGGGATGTCCTGTCAGAAAGCCTACAACATAATTCAACACACATGTTACATGGGAACCTTAACTCATTCATCCTGAAATTTCATAATGGACTATTCCATCCTTTGAACTGGAGGAGTTCAAATGCGTCTTCATGGGTTAATAAGTTATTTATCATGTCATGTGAGGCAAAATCCTTTTGACTGTAGCATGATTGCAGGGCATTCAGTTAGAATATTAGTAGGATAGTCTAAAATACTGGGTCGATATTCATGGAACTTAAATTTTAAACATTATCAAGAATATTTGCTGTTTAGTTAACTTCAGATAATTTGTTGTGACATAAGTCTACATTGGGATAACAAACTACTGCCTCCTTACCAGGTTTGTATTTTTCTGGGGTGCTTATATTGACAAAGGACTCCGAGTCGGGGAAAGGTTTGAACTCCTCTGTCGGTGTGGTGACGTCTCCTCCGTCAGACTCGATGATCACGTTGGGAAAGAGAGTCGCTGCCAGACTGCCGATGAGTTCGGGTGAAGAAGACAGCATGATGAACTCCGGCTGGTTGTGATACAGAAACAACAGAAACTGCATCAAGGTCACAGGATACTCTTGTACCCAGCTATCCTTCTCTACCTCCACATCCTGTCAAAGAAAGATCGATTTTAAGGTCAAGGACACTTATGTTTCTTTTTTACTTATCAAATTGCACACCAAATAAATTAAAAGTCTAGGTCATTTGATGATTTCTGTCTTAATCCAGCATCCTATAAATTGAAGATAACAAGTCAATGTATGATATCAGTGATTAATTTACAATTTATTTTCATGGGTCCTTTTAGTACATATTGCTAAAAACAATGGGTCCCACAATGTTAAAATGAAGTATTTCCCGAATTTCTGTGAGTCCCAACATAATTTTATGAGTACAAGACTTGGGACTCGCATGTAGATTGATCACTGTGATATGTATTTTCTACTTCCTGCAATTTCATGTCCTGTAAATATAGGTCAAAAGTTAAGGTTAAGGCCACAAAACTGACTTAATATAATATTTAATCAAACAAGTTGAAAGTCAAGGTTGCAGGGTTTTACCACTCCTCTCAGACACGTCCTCCAAAGCAAAGGTTAACATTTGATATATTCAAGATTGCAAGTAATTCCTATCTGAACATTAAATTTTTATAGTAAATTAAAGATCAAAACCTGTAATTTCAAAAATCCACAGGACATTGTCCGTAAAAGAGCAATACCACTTTGACAAGTACTTATGAGGTTCAGCATGTTCCTGATCATAGACATGATGACCAGTGCAGCATCACGACACACCAAGTACTTACGAGGTTCAGCATGATCCTGATCATAGACATGATGACCAGTGCAGCATCAGGACACACCAAGTACTTACGAGGTTCAGCATGATCCTGATCATTGACATGATGACCAGTGCAGCATCACGACACACCAAGTACTTACGAGGTTCAGCATGTTCCTGATCATAGACATGATGACCAGTGCGGCATCACGACACACCAAGTACTTACGAGGTTCAGCATGTTCCTGATCATAGACATGATGACCAGTGCGGCATCACGACACACCAAGTACTTACGAGGTTCAGCATGTTCCTGATCATAGACATGATGACCAGTGCGGCATCACGACACACCAAGTACTTACGAGGTTCAGCATGTTCCTTATCATAGACATGATGACCAGTGCGGCATCACGACACACCAAGTACTTACGAGGTTCAGCATGTTCCTTATCATAGACATGATGACCAGTGCGGCATCACGACACACCAAGTACTTACGAGGTTCAGCATGTTCCTTATCATAGACATGATGACCAGTGCGGCATCACGACACACCAAGTACTTACGAGGTTCAGCATGTTCCTGATCATAGACATGATGACCAGTGCGGCATCAGGACACAGCTCTGTGTGTTTCTCCTTAGCTACTATAGACACCGGTTTACTAGCCGGCACACCAAATATCACTGTCCATACAGCGTCGAGATTCAACTGAAAAAAAATACCAACATCAATTAACATTCAACTACAGCTTTTACCAACGCTGGATCATAACGCAATGGACAGGTGGACAACTAGACAAGATCACCAGGAAACTATAATATATCCTTGATTTGAAATTTTATGAAATTCTTGAATATGTGATTTTCTAATGAATCCTTTCCTTGTACAAATTGATCTTCAGCAAGATTCTATTTTATAGCAAATTGTTGAAACATCTGTAGAAATTTATATTTAATAACAATTTAAAAGACACAGCCCAGAAAAGATCATATTAGAAGACTAGAAGAAGAATCGGTATTAAAGGCCCAATATACGTAACTTCAGGAAATTTTTCGAGATTCTGAAAAATTATGAAAAAAAATCCAGTTGATGACCATGCAAAAATAAGTCTCAAACGAAGTAAACCTGAGTGGTAACTAACGAGAAAATATTGACAAAAAAATTCCAAAGAATTGAAAATAGTTCAGGTGGGGCCCACTTCAACAACAAACCGAAGGTAGAAGACAGCTAGATATGGACGCGTGTTTACAAATACCGTGTTTCAACTGCTGCTGTACCGGTAACCGCGTAAGAATTCATCTTGAGTATTGCTGATATCATTTGATATTAACTTAATCTATAAATGTAATAAGATATTAGGCTTGATTTTCGCTTCATGTTTTTGCCGAAAGTTACGTATATTGGGCCTTTAAAAATATGTTTCTTTCCATTCAAAGGGGGGGTTGGGGGGATACACAATAATACAGCAATATTCAGCTGTATGAATGTGTGTCATACCTGACAGTCAGTGGGTAGTTTGTTGGCCTGTTGCCCTAGTAACAGTGCCATCAACAGGAAGTAGACTTCAGGCACATGACTGTGTTTGGGGAGCAGCCATTGCAAGGCATTAAAGCCTGGTACACGACAGATCTCTTTGTTTAGCTCTCTCTTCTGTCCTCCTTTACTGTTGGTGCCAATATTTAACCCTGTCAATGGAAACAATATCAAATCATTGATAACAAATTAAAATTCATCAACACAAACTTAAGAAGATCTAAGCAGTGTTACCCCTCTCCCCCTTCTTTCTCTTATTTTAATTTTTCTTCTCTATGTTTGAAAATATTTGACCTGTATGGTGTATATCAATGTTTTTCTCTGTTTTTTTACCATCTGTTGGTCTTTGCAGTCTGTACAGTGTATATCATTGTAAGTTTTTCTGTTTTTTACAATCTGTTGGTCTTTGCAGTAATGTTAGCTGTGAATTATTTTCATAATTCACCTTAGCCATTAAAATCATCATCTCAAGTTTGTTTCTTTACATCTCCACAATGGCATCATCACAACTACAGTTGTCATATATCAAATAGATCAATCATATGTACTTATAAATTATGCATCCAACATCATAATGACCCTTTAAAACTAAATAACAGAATGTAACTTGAAGTATGTCTGTGTGCCGCCTTCCCCTATACGAAATTAGTTCTTCATGCTTACGTATGCAAAGTTTGATGACAATCGGATTAGTAGATATTTAAATAATCTGGTTACATTACCATGGGACTGGATACAACACGATGGGACACGACACGACGGCACGGGACGGACATGAGTAACACTATATGCTCCCCCCCCCCCCCAATTTCATGGCAGGGCCATAACCAGCATTTCCTACCTAGCATAACTCCAACATGTTGCTTGAGAACGGGCTCGGTGTTTCTGAGCCAGCCCCCGCCCGGATTGCCTTCCCTGAACCGTTGTACGGCTGTGGGGTTCTGTAACATCACCAGTAGGATACGAAGAGCCATGATGACAGTCGAAGGGTGGACGTGGCCTTGTACAAACAGTAGCAGCCAATCAAAACCAAGCACTTTCTGTATTTCTTCACACGTCCTGAAACAACACGAAACATCTTGAATATTGTGTAACAGGAGAGACAAGAAATGCGATGACCAGTTATGTTCGAGCCTGGGACTCTCTAGACTTTATAAGTAGGCCCTACCTATTATGCTATCTGGTTGCCAATGATTGACCCAGTCCAGTTTTCCAGCAATTGCTTCCAAAAGTGACAAAAAAAATCTTTTTGATTTATTTAAAACAAAGAAAACCTGTATTTTCATACACTGGAGAGAGAATTAGGACCTACATTTTAATCAGATTGATTACAATACAAATTGTTAAAGTTTTAACTTGACATTTTCAGTGTTTAAAAGGAAGGCAGGACAACATGTTTGCTAGGAATTTTCCACTAATTAAATTTTGATCCTAGAGGTAAGATTTACTGTGACATGATAACCGTGCAGAGCACACTTTCTGCTGGTGATGTAACATAGCTCTCAACACAGACGACAAGACTATATCCTGGGGTACTGACTTTTGTTTATTTATTAAGTATTTATATACACTTTCATATTATTACATGTAAGCTTAATGATTGATTGTGATTGTTAGACTTTCTTTATTTGTGCATTTCAAGTAAAATTATTATCCACGTGTTGTGAAGCGCTTTAGAGTAATTTTTCAAATTATATAGATCACTATATAAATGTTTTATATTATTATTATCTTATTATTATTTAATCCATCTTGAACCATTTAAAAATTTCAGCTTGGACATAACTCATTCAGAAGATGTTAAACTTTTAATGTATATTTTTTAATTGAGAAGAGAAGAGGTAAGACAGGATACTGACTGAGTATTGACGGGAGCCGAATTGCTGTCCTGTAGGAGCCTCAAGATAATCTCCAGACAAGTGTTCCTCATTTTGATCAGGTACACCGTCGTCTTCTCTGCATCTCCTCCTGAAAATAACATCAATTTCATTTCTATTTCTTCTTCAAATTTTGATCTACTGCACAAAGTGGTTTTCCAAGTACTGATGGTAAGTTATCATGCTTACTTACTCAAATTTTAGCCATTTCCAAACCTGATCCATTTTCTTCTTCTTAATATGATAATCATGCATGTGTTTGAAGACCTTCTCTTCTGTAATATTCATATACGTGTATATATTCACTACCACAGCATAGGAATAAAGCTGTGTACATACCTGTAGAGTTGTCTCCCTGTGAGGCCGGAATAAAGCTGTGTACATACCTTTAGAGTTGTCTCCCTGTGAGGCCGAAATATAGCTGTGTACATACCTGTAGAGTTGTCTCTCTGTGAGGACAGAATACAGCAATGTACATACCTGTAGAGTTGTCTCCCTGTGAGGCCGGAATAAAGCTGTGTACATACCTGTAGAGTTGTCTCCCTGTGAGGCTGGAATAAAGCTGTGTACATACCTGTAGAGTTGTCTCCCTGGGAGGCCGGAATAAAGCTGTGTACATACCTGTAGAGTTGTCTCCCTGTGAGGGCGGATTAAAGCTGTGTACATACCTGTAGAGTTGTCTCCTTGTGAGGCCGGGGCACCCTTCGTCTGGTTGACTCCGTTGAGGACAATGTTTTTCTCTGTAGAGGACATCTGAGGTAGCGTGGACACAATGAACTGACCAAGTCTGTAATCACACAGTTTAAATCAAAATAACACAACAAAACAACAAATTCAAGAGAGGAAACAAATACTATTTCTTTGACATCACTATGATGAACCTAAGTAAATTGGAAGATATGCCAGAGTAAGTAAATACAATAATTCCACGGAAGTGGATGTGTCGCCTGCGCAGCAAGTTCGGAGATAAGTTTTTAGGAGCTATCTATGGATATGCATTGCATCAGTTCCAAGTGGAATAGAAACAGTGACCTTGACCTTTGATCCTGAAAAGCAATCCCAAGCAAGCACTTTTGGTAAGGAAGTATACTCTATGAAGTTTGAGTTTGATTGGCCCAAGGAAACTCAAGTTAGCGCAAGGAAACAGATTTTCTATTTATAGCAAAAGTGACCTTGACCTTTGACCTTCGACTCTTAAAAGCAATCACAAGCGAGCACTTTTGGTAAGGTAGCACTGTATGAAGTTTGAGTTTGATTTGCCCAAGGAAACTCAATTTATCGCACGGAAACTGTTGTTGCCAGACGCCGCCGCCGACACCGACATAGTGATCCCTATAAGGCGACACAAAAACCAGCCTGTTGTAGCGATACTCAGAATTCCAACAAACGATTAAAGCATTCTAGGACAGGCCATTAACTCATTAACTAGTCATAATTACTGGTATCGTAGTAAATTATTAGGATTTTTTGAGAAAATCATTACGATGCTCCCAAGTATGATTTTTTAAAACTTTCCAAATAAAGTTAATATGATACAAAGCAATACCTGAGTAAGTCATTATGACATACCTGAGAAAGTAATTAAGATATACCTGAGTAAGTCATTGAGACATACCTGAGAAAGACATTATGACATACCTGAGTAAGTCACTAAGACATATCTGAGTGAGATATACGTGAGCAAGTAATTATGACATACCTGAGTATGCCATTAAGACATACCTGAGTAAGCCGTTAAGACATACCTGAGTAAGCCATTAAGACATACCTGAATAAGTCATTAAGACATACCAGAGTGAGATACACCTGAGTAAGTCATTAAGACACATACCTGAGTAAATCATTAACACACATACCTGAGTAGGCTGTGTTGGTCGGGAGGACCCTGTAGTAGGACGTACACAACATTTGTGATGGTGTCAATGGTCGCATCTGATAGTTTGGTGTCCTTGAGGATGTGCAGTAACCTTGACGTTAGACCAATGTCCCTCATTAACTGGAAGTTGCTCACTTGGTCACTAAAAAATAAACCAAAACCTACAAATTTTGAGTCTAATTGCATCATAATATATATTAACCTTATCTGCATCTTTGATGCAAAACATAACGTATTCATTCTCAAGGCCACATTTTTTCATTTGTACATTAATATCGTCAAACCAAATAGTTAAACTTAGCAAATCTCATGAATATTCATTGTTATAATCTACAATTTTTTCTGAAACTATAAAAAAAAAATCATAATGAATCCCTTAATGGCTCTTTCTATCAAACCATATCGTACATGACTGAAAATTAAACATCCCATAAAATACATTGCATATTTTAGTTATACCATTTGCCCACTGTTTGACATTTTAATTCTGGCCACTACACAAAACATCTTGTCCAACAAAGAAGCCATGGACTGGTCCAGGAAGCAGCTACGTATTTCCCAGCTACCCATAGCCTACATAGTGTTCCATGTATTTTATGGTCCAGGAAGCAGCTACATATTTCACAGCTACCCATAGCCTACATAGTGTTCCATGTATTTTATGGTCCAGGAAGTAGCTACGTATTTCACAGCTACCACTAGCCTACATAGTGTTCCATGTATTTTATGGTCCAGGAAGTAGCTACATATTTCCCAGCTACCCATAGCCTACATAGTGTTCCATGTATTTTATGGTCCAGGAAGCAGCTACGTATTTCCCAGCTACCCATAGCCTACATAGTGTTCCATGTATTTTATGGTCCAGGAAGCAGCTACGTATTTTCCGGCTACCCATAGCCTACATAGTGTTCCATGTATTCTATGGTCCAGGAAGCAGCTACGTATTTTCCGGCTACCCATAGCCTACATAGTGTTCCATGTATTTTATGGTCCAGGAAGCAGCTATGTATTTCCTAGCTACCCATAGCCTACATAGTGTTCCATGTATTTTATGGTCCAGGATATAGCTACGTATTTCCCAGCTACCACTAACCTACATAGTGTTCCATGTATTTTATGGTCCAGGAAGCAGCTACTTATTTCCCAGCTACCACTAGCCTACATAGTGTTCCATGTATTTTATGGTCCAGAAAGCAGCTACGTATTTCCCAGCTACCCATAGCCTACATAGTGTTCCATGTATTTTATGGTCCAGGAAGTAGCTACGTATTTCCCAGCTACCCATAGCCTACATAGTGTTCCATGTATTTCATGGTCCAGGAAGTAGCTACGTATTTCCCGGCTACCCATAGCCTACATAGCGTGCCATGTATTTTATGGTCCAGGAAGCAGCTATGTATTTCCCAGCTACCCATAGCCTACATAGTGTTCCATGTATTTTATGGTCCAGGAAGCAGCTACATATTCCCAGCTACCCATAGCCTACATAGTGTTCCATGTATTTTATGGTCCAGGAAGCAGTTACGTATTTCCCGGCTACCCATAGCCTACATAGCGTTCCATGTATTTTATGGTCCAGGAAGTAGCTACATATTTCCCAGCTACCCATAGCCTACAAAGTGTTTCATGTATTTTATGGTCCAGGAAGCAGCTACATATTTCCCAGCTACCCATAGCCTACATAGTGTTCCATGTATTTTATGGTCCAGGAAGCAGCTACGTATTTCCCAGCTACCCATAGCCTACATAGTGTTCCATGTATTTTATGGTCCAGGAAGCAGTTACGTATTTCCCAGCTACCCATAGCCTACATAGTGTTCCATGTATTTTATAGTCCAGAAAGCAGCTACGTATTTCCCAGCTACCCATAGCCTACATAGTGTTCCATGTATTTTATGGTCCAGGAAGTAGCTACATATTTCACAGCTACCCATAGCCTACATACCCGTACCAAACTGGCTAACTGCAAGTATACTTGAAGTATACTTCAAGTATAAATAAAGTCTACTTGGTATACTTTTAGGACTGGATATTTGACAAGTATTAGGGAAGTATACTTGAAGTATACTTGACTAATACATGAAGTATACTTGCTGAAACTTTGTCATTATTTCAACATTTACGCTAACACTTTCTATACTTGTCAGGACTTAGAAAATTTTCTGTGCCTGTATCAGCAAAATGTTTAAGTCCATGTTCGTAATTTTGTCAGATTTTTTTTAAAAAATCATATCTTCGCTATTTATTGGTTGATTTTTGTCATCTACGTCTCATTTTTCACAAAATTTCTTGTAGAAAATCTATTCCTGTATATTTTTGATTTTTTTTTTTTTCAAATTTATTTTTAAAAATCATTATTTATTTCAGATTAATTTCCTTAAATAACAATCATTTCAAAATGTACAAAACGCTTTAGAATCAATAAGAAATATTATGACTCAAACAAAATTAGAAAAAAAAATTCAAATTACAAGTCTATTGTCCATGTGGATACTTATCCTATCTCTTAAAAAAGTACGGTCATAAAGCCTATAAATAAACAGTCGATTATAAATTAAAAATTATAAACAAAACGAAACCGAAAGTTGCTACATGTTGTGCACTTCCGCGATCAGCAAAACGTTTAATTCTCAAATTCACGAAACGACATATAACCTATGCGTGAACGTCGAAATGTTTCCCGGTCATGGCTACCGTTCGTTCAAAATAGTTTGCGAAATTCACATTATCTATGCCCTCGCTTGAGACAAAACCACGCGCCATTTTGGGTTCAATTTGTTTTCGTTACATCAGAGTCTTTTCGATGTTTGACAGCAACGACGCAAACTCTAGATCAGCGCCACCTACATTTGTACTTCCGGATTATGCGCGCTTAGTTTAACCGTCAACAGGACCAATTTAGTTTGAACGATTGAACCGTTTAAAGCCGATATGAGGTATCTGTCTGACGGTACTTTCAGACGAGGTTTGCATGAACATTTGCAGGTCAGCCGAATTTATACCAGAACATGTTACATTTAAAGACGGGCACATACAGCGAGCAAACATGTCTGGGTGTTTTTTTGAAAGAACGATATTGTTCGGAATCGTGCTTGGATATTAGGCCTAGATGGAATTTTTTACTTCATCTATTTACTACAAGTTGTAAGCAAAGAGCTGTACTAGAGGAACGAGGAAGTATGCTGCCCTTGACAAGACAAGACTGTCACAAGTCGAGAGTTGTGTACCCGGTAGGAAGGGGACAAGATGGCAGCCAGAAAAGTTCGACAAAGGTAACGTTACACTTGATAATTTCGTTTTCGAAGCGAATATGCACGACTCTTTTTTTTCTTGCCCTTATCGAGGTGGTTTGTAATAATTGTCGTGAAATATGTTGGTTATCGGCTGTGATAAATATTTCTATCAAGTTTCAATTCAATGTGATTTGGTTCAGTAATTAATTATAATGCAGGGATTTGGGGATTTTTACCCATATTTTTCCTGAAAATCTCATTGAAAATTCAAAATTGTATTACTTAATAATTTATATAGAAAAATCTCATAGATATTTTGCTGATCCAATAAAATCCCTCAAATTCTCCCGATAGGTTTTAAGAGTCAGAATTATCCCTGGTAAGACAGAGTGATGTGCCAAAATTCTGTCATTTTTTTTATTTTGCTTTATCTTTTTTGTATTTTCGCCTTTTTTTAATTAATTTTTCTAGTGCGTGTTTAGCTTTATTTCAGAAGACACTGATACATTTGTATTCAACATGTTCTGACAGTTCATTCCAAATTTTCACTGTTCTTGATTTTGACAATTTTTTCTAAGCATACTGGTGGCCGACCAGTTCTCGCCAAGTACCAGTTGTCGCTAATGGCACTGTAATTTGTATATTTCTTAGTTAATTACCAATTTTTTTCTGAATGTTTTGAGATGAAGGTTTGTCTTTCTTGAACAAATTCGTGTATAGCAAAATAGTGTGATTTTGCCGACAAAGCGAGTGCAGTGGCGAGAACTGGTCGCCAGCCAGTATAATGATCACTAAGGGAATATAAAGTTAAAATCATTAAGATTTTTTAAAAAAGCACAGTGACACATTTACACTGGAATTTATAACATGTCAATATATAATACGATACATGTAATTTTTTTATTTTGAAATATCTTTTTCTTGTTTTACAGTCGGGATTGCCATGAACAAGTACCCTGGAGTAGCAGATCTTGACCATGATGAGTGGGTATTGATCCAGGCAGTGAACGGAAAATTTCGAAGACTCAAGAATGACATTGAATAACTCAATTCAATGAGTGAAATTTTATATATATTTGTGAATGTTGAGTATCTGTGGTTGTAAATAGACATTACCTGTGGAAATATTTAATTGACAGCACTTGTTCGTGGATGTGTAATTATAATCAACAGGATAAGGAAAATTCACAACCAGACCAAAGTTGGAAACCGGGACCTTCTGAACTCAAGATAGACGCTTAACCTATAGAGTGATCTGATCGCCAAATTCATTGATAATCTTAATCCTTTAAATATCTACTAGATGTAGGCAGTACCTGTGGATGTATTGTAAAGACAGTATGTGTATGTACAGTATACTGTACGTATTCGATGGATGTGAATTCAAAGACAGAGCCTGTGTATGTGGATGTATAATATATAAAATCAATTGTCTTTGGACCTAGCTGGTATACTATAATTCAGATATACACTATTTAAATATGTTTTGTGAATATATCAATGAAATATCTTCCTTTTAATTTGATTCATATTAACTGTATAACATGTTTTGTGAATATAATGAAAATAATCGTAATTATTTCAATCTGGTAGTTGATGTATATCTTTTGAATGATGCATAAATTCATTACTGATATAAAGCTACTCTAGACTTCATGTTTGTCATTAATTCATTCTTTTTGCAAGTATACTTGGAGAATACTTTAAGTATACTTGATATATACTTGTAACTTTATACTTTCCAGCATTACTTCAGCTATATGGACATTGTACTTGAAGTATACTTGCAAGCATACTTGCAAGTATACTTCAAGTATACCTGCATGTATACTTGACAATAGACACCAAGTATACTTGAAGTATACTTCAAGTATACTTGAACTATACTTGCAAGTATTCTTCAAGTAGGCAGTACTCCAAGTATACTTCAAGTATACTTTTAGCCTAATACTTACACCTAATTTGCATACAAAATCAAAATACTTTAAGTATACTTGAAGTATAGTCCAAAACTTATACTTTAAGTATACTTTAAGGCTATACTTTAAGTATACTTTAAGTATTAATTAATTCCGTAAGGGTAGTGTTCCATGTATTTTATGGTCCAGGAAGTAGCTACGTATTTCCCAGCTACCCATAGCCTACATAGTGTTCCATGTATTTTATGGTCCAGGAAGTAGCTACGTATTTCCCAGCTACCCATAGCCTACATAGTGTTCCATGTATTTTATTATTAATATTTCAATATTAACAAAATATCTTCAAAACCTACAATAATTACAAAATCCAAAAAATTTCCAAATGAATGGAAGAAACTTTTTAAATATTATAGTATACATGAAGACTGCTGGTAACTTTTTCAGTCATCCCATACAGTTAATACAAAATCCAAACTTTTCGAAAGTAACTTTCCATGTATGAATGTTCCTTGTGACATTTTTACTAATCAAACACGAATTCCAATTTAGACTAATTAGATACTTTTTATCTTAAAAGTAGCTGCATATTATGAGAGTGAATTTGATCATTTGTACAATAGTTGTGATAACATTTAAGGATTAACCTTTGATTTTGTTTAGTTTATTAGATCATAAATCCAATGGAGCACGAGGTAAATTGCGTAAACGCGAAGCGTTTACGTTAAATTTACCGACTGCTCCATTGGATTTATTATCTAATAAACTAAACAAAATCAAAGGTTAATCCTTATATTTACAGTATTTTCCTGTAAATGGTTCATAAGTTTTTGTTCAATTTAGCCCCATCTGCAGACAAATATTTCATTTCAAAACTTACAAACGTGAAAACAGTTCAATAAATGTAACAGCATGAAGTTTGCATAAGCCGTAGCTAGCTCCGCCCAATTCAATTGTTAATGATGTCATACAATTGTGATTCGAACGGGATAATTTGCATAGCTCCGCCCACATGTATTGTTGTCGACGTCATAGAAATTTTGCACGTTCTCAAGTATAGTTACTGGAAAATAACCCTAGTTTGCAGTACAATGGTTATCGAGTGAATATCAGTGTAGACTGTAAATATTAATTTATAAACCACACATTTTAATCAATAGTACTGGTACAAGCACTGCTTTCAGTTGTATATGATTTATTTTCTAATTGACATGCTTCTAAAACTATACTATCATTGATTGAATATGCTTTTGGTTTTATAACCAGAAAATATTTTTTGAATAAAATGATGAATGGAACCAAATATCTGCTAATTTAAATGTGCGTTGGAAACAAAATGGAAACAAGTCTACCTTAAATGAAAATATTTGCATTATGAATTTAGGAGATGAAAAGTTATTTTTATGTATAAATGAACAAATCTGGACAAAAAAGCAAAGTGTTTCCTGCGTGAATAGAAAGATTGAAGGCATTAATATTCTAGATGAGAGAAATCAAATTATATCTTGTACAGTGAGTTTGATGCATAAATGATATGTTTTCACTACAGTGATGAAGAAAGAATTCAAAAGAACTAATTTTCGATGCTCTCCGTTATAAACGACAAAACTTAAATCTGGCATTCTGCTTGTAAAACCGTCACAAAACAAATATGAATGTGTCACTCTGCATCTTTACAAACAAAAACACTGAAACGAAACACATGTGGCATCTCTTTGTGCTTAAACAGCATGATATTTACACTCCACAAGGAAATTCGAACATTCCACAGCTACCTGTTCACCAAAGTTTAAGTTACACAATGATATTTGAACAGAGGCACCAAACAAAACAAGCAGCTGCAGCACACCGTGTCTAGCCATGCACAACACCCAGGTATAAACACCAACACAACCTTACCTGTGAACCGCCCACCTGGTAAATAAAGGCATTATCATCAGTTGAGGCATGCTCAACATCAACAGGGGACAACATTCCATATGATGGCTAGCTATATAGTAGAACCACAGGACACAACTTTCAAAATTTCAGAAGTTGCAGAACTTGTTATATTGTACCATTCCATGCCCAGTAATTACCATGAACAGTATAGCTGATGTTACTGTAAAAGTTGATATTTTTGCGTGTGGAATTTTTCGCTTAGTCAACCTCTAAACTGTTCGCGGTGCGGAAATTTTCGCGCTGTCAATCAAGCTGTTTTGTACTGTGTGACTTTAATACTATAAGGACCATGCACATTTTGAGTAGTGTAAATATGTTCGCAAGTAGATATATTTGCGGATATTTAATGCAAGCGAAATGAGCGAAAATTTCAACACAGTGAAAAATTCCACTTTTACAGTATAACTTACACGCTTAACACGCTAACACTCTACAAGAGGACAACAGGTTTGTAAGGTTCTGTAACACGACAATGGGCTTGTGAGGTAATACTCGGGTATTAGTGTCTACCATGATACCAGGTTTTGATATTACACTTCCAGACCCGTTTATATCTCAATTTGTCCAATGCACCCAACGGTAGATCATAATACAACACATAACATCAAAATAATAATGGACGATTTAGCAGAAATGGAAGCGGTCAAGAAGCTGCCAGCTTATAGGAGACGGAAGACGGAGAGTTGAGTAAAATCATATCTATTTTTAGGATCAGAAATAATTGAGGAAACATGACTGCCCTATAAAATAAAAGGAAGAACAGCGATAACATCATAAGCCACTAATTAAAGCTAGCTCATGTTATGAGATCTAGACTTTCAGGGACGATTATATAAATAAAATGAATAAAGCAATATAATTATTTGTATAAGTGGTCAATGATGGATTACGGTTGTTTGGTTTTAAAATCAATACTAAGAATAGAGAATGTACTAAATAATAAAACAAAAAGGGAAAAAATAGAATGTGTTGGTGCAACACGAATGCACCTGCATCCGCATTATTTTGACTTTCACAAATGCAATGTGTCTGGAATTAGCATTGTCAACGTATTTTTCATTGAAAAGTAAGCCCAAAAAATCTTGAACCTACGGGACAAACAGAATCAGAGTAGCACAGTCTGCCTCCAACTTAGTCGTACGGGGCATAAAAAAGGTAACACATTGTGCAGTAAGCAGTCATAGAATAAGTATAACTTAAATAGTGAACTATGCTGATACAAGTATTATATTACAGCAATCTACGACACTACAGGATCAGTGCAGCTATTCAATGGATGTGTCGAACGGCCCCTCTATCTTACACAACAAATTAACATTATTTTGAGGAGTTTATGTTTGGGTATAACTAACACCTCTAGTAAAACTTGTGTGATGTGGATTTGTATTGTGATTTTTTTTTTTTTTTTGCAAGGCTATCATATACTAAGATACAATGTAGTGTTGAGTGAATGCATTTCAGCAGAATTATGATACCGAAGAGAAAAAAAATGTTTAATGAAAATTTCCAAACAAGACATTTTGGTATTAATTCTGATGTTATGATGATATTACACTATAAACACAGCTACAGATATGATCGAAATTCCACAAATCACAAAATTTCACTTTGAACCTGTCTTATCCTGAGCACAAATATCCACAAACATGTTTTCATTTCAGAACATGCGATACATTTAGTGGATTTTAACATGGATATCATATAGATGTACCGTATTTGCTGTAATTAGCGCCCCTCCCACTTCTGCAGCGGTATTAAAATTATATAAGAGCCCCTACTGATTGTGACACAACTAAATTAATCTATATTAAACTAATAGTATAACGGAGGTGTAACATAGTAACTATGTTACACTTCCGTGTGCACATGTTTACAGAAAAACAAACTCCGAAAATATTTGTAACGTGTGGCTCATTTATGTACAAGTACAAACTGTCTGAAATTGATGACAACAATGTCGCGCATCATGATTACTACCCATTCTGGTCACACTACAAAGGTACTTATTGACCTTATAAAAATGGACATTATTCGTCCAGATCTCAATTTTGTTATCGTAATAAGCACCCTTTTTGTAACCATTTTTTAGGCGCCTAGGCGCTAATAACAGCAAATACGGTATGGAATATTTTTTATTTATCAATTATAAATTTCATCATAAAATTTCCAAGAGATCGAAATGCACAATTTTCTCATTTATGTTCTAAACCTGTAACTCATGTTCATGAGTGCCTCAGATAAAACAAGTTTACTATAACGGGGCACCTCAACACTATACCAAACATACTACACTTTACTACTACTACCCACCTCTTCAGACGAGTCAAGCGGCTAAAACAAGAACAGTATCATTCACTGTAGACTGTTGGTAAGTACCAGGTACATGCAAACTTAATTCTGAAAACTTACTTTCCTGCATTTATCTAGGAGTGTCACTACACCTTCATATCTTAGTTTTATGAATGTTTTCATGTCACTCTTGAATTAAGTTATGTAAGTGCGTGCAAGAAAAACCAAATTAAATATCAAATATCTATGGCAACAAAAAGGTACCAAATAAGTTTGAAATACTGATAAAGTTAATTTTGATTTGGTGTCTGGAGAGTATTGAGATTATTGAAGATTTTTACCTTTTTAAAATCTTGTTAAGGAACTTATTTTACGTCATAAATTAAATCGATTATAAACAAACATTTCTCTATATATCTGAAATGTTATTTTCCTTGTACGCTATTTTTAATTATACTTTTGCATATTCATAGTGTCAGAGGTAGATCACATTTTATTATTAGATCACAGGTTTTATGTTCCTATTATATCTAAGTGAGATCAATTAAATCAGTCAAATGAACATTTATCTAAAGCACCAAGCATCATTTAAATTTAGTTGGTCTGTAGGTTTTGGTGAATTTTATTTCATTAATAAATCATGATTAATAGGCAAATATTTATTTAATCCCTGACTTGCAAAAACCTGCATTTTGACTCCTAAAATCGCCAAACGACTCCCAAAATTGATAAAGCTTGCCTATATATATTACTGGTGATTGTGGTCCCAGGACTCCGTAATTTATAAAATTTGAGGGTCCCATGGAAAACCCTGATTTAATCAGTAAATGTTTTTAACATTAATATTCAAAAGTAAAATAGCTTTGTTTAGAATATCTGCAGATATTATGAAATTATTTTGGTAAGTCTCCATTAGAGCATTGTCAGGAAAAGCAGGGTTTAGCTGAAACTGGCAAGCTGTTTGATATAAGAATTGTGTGACTGTAGCACGCAGCACTTATAACCCTCCAAAGATCGGACATTCGCAAACTCATGCCAACATAAAAAATATTTAAAGCAAAAATCATTCTGGGAATTTTCAGCCTCATCCATCAAGGTAAAATGCAACTTGTTAAAACACATAGACCAAACTATATAAAGTTTTAGAAAAGAAATTAAAAATATAAGAAGATTTGTGTGACATGCATTTGCTTGTAACTTAGGTACGTATCTGTATTGATACTTAAGCAATAAACAATAGAAACACAAAGAACTTACCTTGATTCTGTTAACAGCTCGTAGAAATGTTCGTACAGTGAGCGCTGTAGATCGTATGGAGCTTCATGCCACACCTAACAAAACAACAAACAAATTAGGTATCAATCACACACTACATCAGGGTGTAGGCCATTATTGTAATGACCTGTGAAACCTAAGCCAGCTCTATATGATGTGAAGTAATATAGATACAAATAAATTAAAAGTAGAAATTTGACCAAAGGAACAGAACGAAAAAAATGTCAACTGAATCAAGAGCTCAATGCAAAGATTGATTTCAAATTAGAAATGACCTAACCAAATTCGAAAGAGAGAAAGAAAAGAAAATATACGAAGAAGCCAAACTAAAGGAAAGAGAGGACA
Source organism: Mimachlamys varia (assembly GCA_947623455.1). Lineage (NCBI taxonomy): Eukaryota > Metazoa > Mollusca > Bivalvia > Pectinida > Pectinidae > Mimachlamys > Mimachlamys varia. The sequence continues at coordinate 48,489,486 of OX392527.1, forward strand.
CAGGGGGATGTATCTACTGTGTTCGAGGCCCGCCATGGAACAGGAAAATTGTGCGTCTTCCAAAACCGGCGATATAAAATTTTATTTGAAGGACATGCATGATCTTATTAAGTCCAAATCAAGATTTCTTATGTAACTTTGTCAAATGATATATACGAATAATAATAACTAGGATATTTGTTAACAGTTTTGAGGAACAATGATCAATTTTATACACAATATCTTAGATATGGATATAGAGGTAATTACTTTGCCTGCGTCCATTATTTACTTATTACTTATTAATAAAGTGAAAAGCCGAGAAAAGGAAATGGAAAATGCCAAAATCAGTGAAAGATGAATCATAGGTCATGGTGACCCTGATTCACTTTTCTAATTAAGTCTTTCAAAAATACCATTCAAAAGTAAGATAACTTTCACCAAGTTTACAGATATTTTTTTTTTTCCTTTTGTGAAATTAAATTCACTCCAGAGACTTTGAAAAGTTAACGACAACAAACATCATGATTTCCTTCCACTAAACACTATTGATATGCGAGATCCTGTCCTACATCATGGCCATACCTCCAGATCACACAGCAGGTCCTCGAAGGCCTTCTTGTTAGGTATGACGGAGCTCTCTTTACCGCTGTCCACAGTACCAATGAGGGAGAAGGTCAGGTGCAGAATGTGACTGTTTAGGAGGTGCTGCTTCTTCTTGTACAGCATGGCCAGGGTCTGGAACAGGGAGACAATTCCATGTTACCAAGTGTTAGTAATTGTAAATGATGCTAATTTACACAATACTGTAAACATACATATTTTAGTAGTAATCTTATTCTAGTGATTCCCGCGCTGAAAGTATTCCGCTGAATTATGATTACGCTAATTACCATTTCTGTATATTGCTTTGAATTATTTCTAAATCTAAAACCATTTTCCAAGACCAAATCTTATATTTTATAATCTGACAGTAGAAGATTAAACTTCTATAAAATAATAATGATAAGCCATGACATTTTTGTTACATCTATATATATATATATATATATATATATATATCCTAAAACAAATGATTTCCTGCTTAGGTTGTACAGTGGACTCCACTTAATATCACCCCTGTTAACATCACATTCCTCTTTATATCATGTTTTTCTCAAGCACCTTTTTTCTCTCTACATAATCTATGTAATTTCATTTGGTTAATATCATGTATTTTGAAGTGAATTCCTCTTAATGTCATGTTTTTTTTAGCCAATCACATAAAATATCCAGAAAATGATGTCTTTTCCATTGATTTCAGATAAAACTTGTACAAAATGTTGCATAGAAAATAAAAAATAACCCCAAGATTGATTTTAAAATGAAAAAATGTTATCTATATATTGAAACATCTTCATATGTACATTGAATAGCTTGCTTTCAGTTATGGAGATTCAAAATGCACTAGATTTAGTGGAAAAACATGTTTCTCTTAATGTCACATTCCTGTTCATATCATTTTTTTGTCTGACAAATGCAACATGATATAAAGAGGAGTGTACTGTACCTGATAACCCTGTATTCTTTCCATGTCCTTGAGAACAGTCTTGTTGCTCTTTACGACACAGACCAGGGCCTTCACTGCGGCATACAGGCCCTCAACATCAGTAGCCATTGCCAGCAGCCCCAGCAGAGACGAAGCGCCTCCGACATTCTCCAGCATCTTAGCCACAGGTCTTGGGCAGAAGGTTCGTACCCCTAAAAATCAACCAAATTCAGAATATACGTCTACAAAATAAAAATCCTTCTTCAGAATACATGGTAAAACTTGATTTTTGAAGATAAAATGTTTTTTTCATAAAATTAAAAAAAAAAAAAAATGTATTTCAAAACACTTAAACTCAATTTCTTCATTTTTAAAATCCCATAAAATGTTGCAATCAATAAAACACAGCATTTCCTTTCCTGAAAACTAATCTGATAATTTTATATTAATCTGATAATTTCATATTCAATGTAAGAGATACAAAGACATATATATGATTCAGAAAACAATATTTTACTATTATCTAGATCTGTCAGAAAACCTGATGTGAAGGTCCTACCTAGATACCCGATGAGGATGGCACCCAGACTGCGGGCCAGGCCGCTGAGGTGAGCCGCTGAGTTGTGGAGGAGGCGGATGGGTGTGGCATTATCGTGGGTTGACATGGCCAGCTGTTTGGCGATGGACTTGCTGTCCACCTTGTTGTAGACTTTCCTGATTTTGGCAATGGTCATCTGGAGAACGGCATGTGCATGGACTCCAAACACAACCTTCTCCTCGGCGATCAAGGCATTGACTGTTTCACTGTCTTCTGCAAAACAAAGACAACTTGTGTTTCATATCATGATAAGAAGAATGCCAAAACACAATGAAACTTTGAAATCAGGCAGAAAAAAAAAGTAGAAATGTTTGTCTTGAAGCTTTATGGACCTAAGGAATATACGGATTAAAAATGAAATAGAAGTAACATATGATCTTTGAGACAAATTCCAGTCACAGAACACAAACGTGAATCATATCTTACTCTACAAAGTCAAAATTTCATGTAAACATTACCCCTGTCAATTGATGTAAAAAGTAACAGTCATAAAACTGGTTTCAGAAATTATGACACAGGAAACGAAGTGAAACAGACGAACCTCGCGATCTCTAACTCTTATTACTCAAAGACCCCGTTTAATTCCCTAACTAAGCCAATATTCACACTAAACATTCAAACTCGCTTATCTTTAAGTTTACCCGCTGTCCTGCTGTCTCTGTGACAACAAGGTTTTAATGTAATCTACAGTGATGACATCAGTACACCTATAGACCTACCTAGGACAGGCGACTGGAAGCTGCCCAGGTATGTAGGCCCCAGGTTGTAAATATTGGCCACCACAGCATGAGTTACAATGTCCTCCAGTAAATGACAGGGGCCCTGTCTCCAGGTAAGACGAGAGTTCTTGCGTAGTTGGGGTGGGCTGCCGATGTATGCGAACACAGAGGTGAAGGCGGTGGGGCTGGCAGTTCCGCCCCCTCCCAGGTTAGGCGAGATGTAGTGCAGCTGTTATAAAAAAACACAAAATCATAATACAGAATCTGACATATCTAATCAATCTGTAGTTTTCTCACAAACGTACAATTTTGATAGTTTTAATTTACATCTTTAAAATTAATATACATTTAATGAACCTGTGTCCATAGAATGTGTTTGCAATCAGTTATAATATATCAAGTGACAAGATAAATAAATCATTTGTGGATATTTAAATGGTTCTTTTATCAATCAAACAATTTTACAATAAGGCACTTTGATGTAATTGTCAGATTTTTTCATTCAAAACTTCATTGCTTCACTGATATTCCTGCTTGATTGGAATCAGAGAAAGCTGGAATGTGAATAAATAATGAAGATGTGGTACTTGACAGTTAGAAATCTATCCTGAGATGAACCGAAACGTCTAACACATAAACTCTGACTCAAAGCAGAGGGTTGGTATTAGACTCAAAGCAGAGGGTTGGGATTATAATTTATAACACAATAATTGTATAAAAGAAGAGCAGCTACTCCCGAGTCCAGGTTTGAGTATTAAGTGACTGAGACCTAGAGGACAAACTTTTTCCTGATCTACACTGAAAGGACGTTGGTACTTGGGGGGATTTCCACATTATATTTATAGTACAATGAATTAGCACTTGCTGGTGTTTTACTGAACTGCAATTGATCAGATGTGAGCTTAATGCCAGCCATAAACAATGCCTGTTAATTTGCAAACCAGATTTTGTTCATCAATAAATTTTTTTCAATGTCAGGTGTTACGACCTACTTTTTGTGTGTTTACGTGGTCCCCGTCTACAAACAGACTGACGCTGCTGTTTTTCATGATCCCGGCTCGATGGAATATCAACACTAGGTGGTGCCACTGTCCTTCCTGCGTCAACTCCGGGTACCAAAACCTCACGGTGTTGTCATTTAATACAGGCTCTGGTTCATTCTCTATACCAGTCACTGAAATCAGATAAACGTCAGCCAACGTTACAAAGTATCTGCCTCATATATCTTTGCATTCTCAACCCAACTGATTTTGAATCTTGTTTCATAGATATGTATAATATGGAATGCTTTATTATATTGTTTGAGCAGAATGTTTTAGATGAATTTCCTTGGCCATTATCCTCTGAAGAAATCTGAAATATCTTGGTCCAATCAGCTTTTTTGGTTATGTGATTTTGTTTATTATATTCATGTAATTATTTTGGCTTCTGCTTTTAAAAATCATACTCATCATTACGGTAATCTAGAACATTATTTTTCTGAAACAATTGAAGGTATATATTATAAGCAATACTAGAGTACAAAAGTGTTCATCAAATGTAGTACTGTATAAATATTTGCCTGAAATTACAGGTATATGTATATGAATCCACCCTACTCATGGATATTTTTGTATGTACAGTATATTTTAATTTTCAGGATCAGATAAACAAATCTGTCAACATAAAAATTAGAAACACAATGCATCAACATATCAAAAACTGGGGTGTTAATTCTGATTAGTTAAACTTTGACAATTTAGGTAGACTTACTTAAGGTAAACTTACCTGTGTTTGGCAATGTAGATTCCTGTGTTGAGACGATAAGAGACCGCTCCCTAGACGTTAACATGACACTGAGACAAATGAGATTCTCCTCCCTCCCCTGGAGATTCCGAACTATGGTCAGCAGCCGTACCGGGTGGGGGTCACTTGTACTAGAGAATTTGTCCACACAGAACCACGACGAGAAGGTCATCCCTGACTGAGGAGGGAACACTCTCTCCCCCGTCCCCACTCCCCCTATCACTATGGGGTCTGACCCGCCCACCACTCCCGACACCACTGAGGGGGTAGGGGGGCCCTGGGGGGCAATACTGGGAAGGTACAAACACCCAAAACCTTCAGCGCTCATGTCAAATTCAACAAAGGCAGGCGTCACGGCCAAACCATGCATTCTAGCGTCTTTTGGTGTAGTCATTGATACGAGACATTTGACCCGAGTGAGTGGTACAACGCCCCCTGCTGTCTGGAGACGTTTAACGACTTCCACTGGCGTGCGGCGCTCCTCTATACTAGAGGCACGACTCAATGGCCAGTTGTGGTTCCATGTCTTTTGAGTGGGGCCGTCGAACATCTCATCCACTGGTTGACAGTTCAATGGGGACCCTAATCGGGCAAAATCCCTGTAAACAGTATGTATGATTAACTGAAAATGAACCCGCAATAATTAAATCAATCTATATCAAAGACACAGACGCAAAGATATATCCCCAGCCAATGAAAGTCTCACAAAAACCTAGTGATTATTCCAAAGGTATCATTTGGCAGGCAATCAGATGATTAAGTCATAGCAATATCATTAAATATGTGTGGAATTAGCTGAGAATCAAACTTGAATGAGAAGTTCAGATAATAAGTCTACCAAGTAAGTCACATAAAAATCCAATCATTCCTCCAAAAGATATCAAGCGGAAAGCAATCTGACGGACAGAATACATTTGTATATCCCCTGTCAACTTTTTTGGGTTATGGATAAAAGTTTTTATTTTATTTTCGTTATTTTTTTTATGGGGGGGGGGGGGATTGGGTTTATCCAAATGTTATGACACTTTTATGATTGATACAAACAGTTCAAAATGATGCAACCTATTTTTAGAATTGAAAGTTTGTTCATGTATAGGCCACAAATAGAAAATCTAACATATTCCCCAAATATTGACATAATAAAGTATACTGCTACAATCACAATACAACTTTAACTATCAGTTTTGTATTAAAACTTACTGTAAAAACAATATTTCTGCCCATGGAAATTTTTCACTTAGCCAACCTTCAAACTTTGGAGGAAGTAAAAATGTTTGTAATGTGTTCATATCATACAATTTTACACTGTAGAGTTATGCAGTGTTAGATATATTCACACAGATTTAATGCTAGCCAAATAAGCAAAACTTTCATCGCCACCAACAATTCCACAGTATTTAAGTACTTACCTCAGATCTCTAGGTGTGAGTGACTGGGCGGCCAGCCTCTCAAACATAGCCCTCAATATGGAGTGTAAGGGGTGCAGCTCGTCCGCTAGAGCAACGTAGCCGTGACTCAGCAGCTCGTGTGGGAAGCCGTTTTCACACATGATCTGTTGATTCCGCTCTGTGTGTAGGAGGGCTCGTAACAACTTAGCTGTGTACAACTTCAGGGACAATGTCAGCTGTAAAAGAATCAAAATAGTTTTAATATTCACATACTAAAGTTAAACCCCACTTACTCAAACTCGTGGGGACTTGATCAATAGTTTGAGGAAGACATGGTATTTGAGTAATCTGAGGTTGGTTGAATATGCACGGACTGTTCAACGAACGAGGGCTATTTGAGTAAGCCGGGTTCGAGTAAGAGGGGTTTTACTGTATTTTAATATAAGCTTACACTGACTGTTATTATATTTTTCCTATATTGTTCTTCTTGTTCAGAAATGGTCTGAAATTTGTATTTGTTTTAAGATTTTGCATCTTGGCAACAGGCAAGATCATAATATGATTAAAGGAGTCTGGAGAAAATTGGCAACACAAAGACCAATCTTGCATCATTCTGACTATGGACTTGAGAAAGGAAAGTAACCCATTTCTAATAACTAAGTAATACACACTATATATTATCAATCTTGTATCAAAGGTCTCTAAACAAACCAGTATACGGATGACCTATAATTCTTTGAATATTTTTTTTTCCAAAATCTGAATTCAGGATCACGATATAAATCTGAATGATGTCAAGAAATAGTCTAATACATAATAAACCAATTTTCTGAAATTTATGATTTGGCAAAATACAAAATCCTAACTATTAAAGTTATGATCTCTCACTATATTGTTGACATATTTACAAATTTGTTGACACTAACCCTGGAGCTGGCCTCGTGTTCTAGGGCGGGCAGTAGGTGGAAGATGGACAGTACAGCCCCTGGGTGTACGATCACTTGTTCCTGGTTGGTGGTGGGCGAGATGTTGATGCTCCCCGTCGAGGCTCGTTTGGGTTTTGGTGACGTCGGTACGCCATCTTCTCGGGCAGACTGGATCATAGTGAAGCGTTTCATTGCTGGGGAATCGGTGGCTTGTGGTTGACTTCCCCCTACACCTGGCCTATAAATAAAGCAGATATAAACTTCCCATGATTTATTCAGATTAGCTATTCTATATATAGTCAAACCTCGTTATCTCAATATCTTAAACTGAAAGACTATGTTTAATATGAAGAATTTCATCGACCCCGGCAAACCTTCACACTGACATTCGAACACGCTTAACTTGAATGCTCGGATGACTTGAAATGTTCCCTCAGTCTAGCCGACTTCGAGATAAATAAGTTCCGACTGTAGATTTTTAATATTTTTTTATAACATGACATTTAATATTTGGTTATCTTCTCCTTGAATGATCAAAAATTTCACATGCTAGTTACTATTCTGACAATACTCATTTGAATTTGATCAAAACATGTTACATCAGCTACATTTATCACACAATAACATCTCAGTCTATTTTACTTTCCCGAAACAAAATGACCCTAACTATTTTCTCTATCAGATCTGAGCTATATTATATCAATAGACGTGTAATATTTCATGCATTTTACAGGCATCTTTGTTCTGCAAAAATGAAATCTGTTTTTTAAGATACATTCAATTTTGGGTAACGACAGTATTTTGTAAATGTATACAAAATACAAACTTTACTGGCATGTTGTTTGAACTAACCTAAAGAAACTTTTTAAATGGATTTTTAATACAGTAGTAAACATACTTATCAAATATATCCAGTGCCATATTGTAGAGATACTTTATCATTATACAGGCTGACAGCAAGGTGATGGGAACCTCTGTATCCAGTCTGTAAGAAAAGCCATGTCATTTATTAATTTTCCTATTTCAAATTATCTTAAATCCAAGTTTTTTTTTTCAATTGTACTTTAATTTCATTCAATTGTACTTTTTTTTTCATTATGAGTGTGATACATACATTTTTCATTACAAGTGTAATTACCGGTAATAAAATCATTATGAAATTGGTATTAACAGTTGATACCATCAATTCATCTTAATTACCATAAATTGATTTCATTTGCATTAAATTTCATTACACTTGTAAAGAATTAAGAAAATCAAAGATAACTGTTGACAATTATGCAATTTTACCTCTTAAAAGTGATACTGACATTTGTATGAAGTTATAATAAAAATTAAATTTTTGAAGACAATTTCATGGTATATGTATAGTGATTCTTCATATTACCTTGAAACTATTGGTAATTATTTGAAAATTGGTTTTGACATTTTTTTCAATTCAAAACAAAACTAACTTCAATCTTCAAGAAAAACATAATTATTATATGTCTTACTTATTCTCCTTAGTGTGGACAAAGAAATCCTCAAACACAGCAGTAATGGTCTCCTCATCTTCTATGATAAAGTCCATGGCTGGCTGTATATCAATGGTCCCAGCAAAACACCCCAGTAATCGTACAGCTTCTGTGAGGCTGTCATATCGCACCTGCCGCACAACATCATATACAGTCAACATCATGGATTAATATTGTCATCATATCACCTCAGATTAATTTACTTTTTTTTCTGTTTTTTTTTATGTTCAGAAAGATGTTTTAAAGATTAATTTACTGGGTACTAAAGAACATTCACCTTTTTTTTCATTCTTTCTACAATTTGCCCTAGAAATGAGGTGTAAGGTTAACAGCAAAGTGTATCATTTGAACACTTTATACAAGGAAACCTAAGCCCAGTCAAAAGATCCTCCATTCACTAAACAATTTCATATTATTCCAATATTTATTTATCCTTCAAATGAAAAGAATCCATAAAGAGTATGTTGTAAATTAATATTTGCGCTGAGAATTAAATTGACTTCCTCCTTATAGGAAGGATAAAAAGATGAAATTATACTGCATTGCTGGTTTACAAACAGTACTTATATTACAAACACGTCTTATTTCAGGGGAGACTTGATGTGTAAGATCTAGACCAGCGTTTTTAAACGGGAGGCACAAGTCAGGTTCCAACATCTTACCTCTGTATCAAAGAATTTAGCATTTGCAGGTTCGTATCTCATGGCTACTGTGAGGGTGCTGAAAACAGTCCGCAGCATACCCAGAACTTCATGCCGGGACACTGTGGATAGAGAACATACTGGTAGAATATTGGTTTCGCACTACAACATTTTCAAGGGCACTTAGCATAAAACATGTTGCATCAGCTTTCCATAGAGAAAGTACTGGTAGATAAATGGTCCTACACTATATCAGTTTATGTCAAAATGTGATATGAATTTATCAATTTTTCAAAACAAACAGTGATTATATGTTTTATAGTAATTTGTATTCGTTAAAATAATAATTTTTCTCTATGAAGGTTCGGGACCTGGTGAATAGCCTGGTCAATTGAATTGATAGATCGGTCAATCTGGCAAGTGTTGTTATGACCAATACGAAGACCGGGCTCTCGGACAATTGACCAGGCTAGAACTAGCTTATTATAACTGTAATGTATACACTTTATGTGTCTTTCTTCCTATCGCTTGCTGTTCCTTTCCCTCTGTCATTTTAGTTTAATGTACATGATGTGTTATCTATATCCTTTGTTTTGTTATAATTTTCTCGATGTATTTTACTTATGTTTTAGTCGTAAAATAGCCCTCCAAAGCTAATGTTCATTTTTTAAACATATACGACTTTTAAATAAATCTTGTATCTTGTACACTTTTGATGTTTTCAAGAAAGGTATTAAAACTCTTCTTGCACTGTAGAGTTTGAATGATTCAGTGAAGACTTATTCTAATGCTTTAAATTCTGTGAACAATCATACACACCTGTGCTCCAGGGCATTTTGGGTGGGTCTGCTAAACACCCCTCCATAGATACCAACACAGACATTACATAGACAAATCCTCCCACCTTCCTGAACACTGTCCTCGTCCGATGACTTTCCCTCAACACATGTAGCAAGGACTGTGAATTGTGAAAAAGGATTTAAAATTGGTTTACCCTTATACTCGTCAATAAAATAAGCATTATTAAGTGGCAGAGTATTTGTAACAATTTCAACACTACTTTCAGAATGAGAATTTATTTCATATATACATGTATGTATCAAAGTAATTAAGTACAGATATTATTGCTGGTCATTTTGAACAATTTCACCACGCACCAAAGGAAGGTTATTTTATCCAGGGGGTATATTATTTTTATTATTTCCTTACAAAACTGTTGATATCAATATCAGAGTTTTCCAAATTTAATTTTTGCAAGAAAGGTCTACATACTACATAGCAAATATTGACATTTTTTAAAATCTAGAAACTAGTCCTGACACCCAATACTTTTACCCCCAGGCATCATCAGTGTGCAAAAGTAGTTATAGACCAATAGACCGAAGCCACAGGAAAACCTGTCGGTCTATGCAAAATGCTAGTACAGTAGACCTGATGTCTAAGCAATTTAATTGCTCATGAATGTCGAAAAAATATCAAAACTGTTTGAACAAATCTTATCAATTGAATTTCTCTTGCATGTCGTTGATTTTCTGATTTGTTTGACTGAATTTGTCTTTGCAAATCAATTTGTGTTCAAACATCGGTTGAAGGAGGGGGGATCACTCTGTATTAAGTGGTTAATTGTCAATGATGGAAGAATTTAGTCTACAGAAATTTTGTTCGGTCTATGCAATTTGAAATGTCCATAGACCTATTGTCTATGGAACTTCATGAATTACTTTTGCACACTGCATCATGCTAGTGGCATTCTTTACTCCTGTCTTAAAATCTAAATTCGGTCACGGATAATTCAATCTAATAAACTGAAAAGCAGTGTCTATCAATATCACATATCTTTACCTTTAGAATATGGGTTTTAAGCTCCAGAGACAAGACAGGTGCTGTGTGCATCAAACAGAGTAGGGTGCCCATGTCGTCGTCACCACCAGGGGACAGCACCAGTTGCTGTATTATGCCGAGGACTTGGTGGCGACACTGAGGAAATATCACCATGTTGTGTGCACACCTTGCTCCTCCACACTCCCTGAACACAGCTACAAAACAAACAGCTAGCACTATAGCAAGGCACCTACTGAAATATTAACTGTTCCTCAGTGTTCAGCAACGAAATAACATGCACCTCAATATTTTTGCTACTTACATATTCTCAAAGATACAATTTTCGATCAACACCATTTGTGATATCAATAAGGAAAACACCATTTTATCCTTTTATTAGTTTAAAGACTGGTTTATTTTGCTGGAAATTAATGTTTTTAAGCCCATTATTCTGAAGCTGCGTGATAATGTTGAAGTTAACAAAGCAAATTATTTAGTCAGGCATATCCCCATCGATGTTATTTTCACTGGATATCATCATAGTTTGAGAAAGGTACCCTTGCATTACTGTGCTGCCATTGACAATAATTATCAAGAGTTTTCATTTGGATATTTGCCTGTGTTTTCAGTCGAATATTTGTCTACCTGTCTTGGCACAAAATATTCAAAATTATAAAGTATACCTGTGTTAACGTGCTATCATTGAAAATCTGATTTTAGCAAATCATGCTTTGTTACTGAATTGGCACTCGAGATATATTTCCGTCATAAATAAATACAGACATACCTGCATTACTGTTGTTGGAGCTCAGTAGGAGTGTGAGGCAATCCATGACTAGGAAGCCCAGCTGTTGTTGTTCAGGATCCATCTTCTCATAACCTATGGAAGGAATTAAACAATCACATCACAGTTAATGATCAAGAGATCCGAGGGCCTGTATCGCTCACCTGGATACAGTTGTATTTAAGCAATTATGGCAAAGGTGACAGATCCCAAAACCAATTCCTGTAGCATATCTGTATAAAATATATGACAAAGAAATTAAGTCCATCGGAATGTTGTCACACTTCTGGGTCAGTCTTAATATCATGATTGAATTCCTCTCTTTTAATTAAGCAATTGATTTATATAATTTTGGGTTGGGGATCTTGAATGATTCAAAGTCACTGCCCAGGGACTAAGTCTCCTCAGGAGGGGGAGGTCTTGGAGATATTCTAAAAGCATATGTGCATTTGTCTCTTTCTTCTCTTGAATTGTACACCAGTATATAGTTTTGGGTGAGGATCTCAACCGTTTCAAAGCTATGACCCATGGAGTTCATCTCAAAGGGCCAGGCCAGACCGCTGAAATCCTATGTGCATTCATCTCTATATATTCAGGAATTTCATATATTGTCTAGGGTGGAAGTCTCCCTACATAGGGATCACTGGGAATCCCAACCTATGAATTTCCTCGCCAACTGTATAAATTTCTCTTGTGCAAATGTATATCATTCACAGTTATACTAAGGAAATTTACACAAGTTCAAGGAAATTTACATAAGAACACTTTTATTTAGAATGATTAGAGTAAATTTCAAGTGGTTTGAGGAAATTTAAATAGAATCGAGGAGATTTACATGGGTTCAAGGAAATTCGAGTTTTTCACAATCAAGGCAGTCAGTACCTTACTTGTGCATTACCCACTGTCAGACAACAAATATATACAGCTGTAAATTCATTCAATCACTTTGAGTCATAGCAGTTTTTATGTAAATTTACATTTACTTGAGTAAATTTCCTTGAACTTGTGTACATATCTGCATACAACTGTGAATGATTTACAGTTGCAGCAGGAAATTTACAGATTTTGCACGAGGAAGTTTTACACAAATGGCATTCCAAGTGGATGCTACCAGTGAAATATACCTCGATCTTTCACTGAAAAAAATCTTGACACACATCTATATCATTGTAATTTACTTTACGCACCCCCAACTTTTTTATTTTAATTTCCCTTAAAAAAATGCGCAGATTAAAACGAGTTTTTACGTTAGTTGGTATTTATTGTACAGTAAATAAAAAAAGTTGTTAACAGGAATATAGACATATTGTCCCCTTTTGAATCTTGTACAGGCAACAGATAAAGGGTATGGCATAAGCTCACCATGGTCCTTCAGAATTGTTCGGTAGAACGACAGAAAGTCGAACTGTTTATCTGTTCACCATGTCACAAGTGTGGAATATCACTTCATCGTAACCCATTTTTTTCGTTGCGAAAACATGTTTAATATATTCTTGTTTTATTTTGACGATCATTTGTACTCCATTGTATATTTGTAAACATTTTTACTACTTTTTTGCCGTTTTTACTGTCATTAAAGCCTTGAAATCGACAGTAAAATCCGGGTCCGCCATTTTGTTGTCAGTGTAAACAACTTGGACTGAACTCGATAAAAACCTGCTGTTTTCTGTGAAAACGACTATCATAACAAATAATTAAGCTTGTTATAAGTAATATTGAATGTTTTGAAACTCTTTTTGATATTTGTCTGTTAAATATGCATTTCGCATGTAAACTTCTCTGTACAAACACGCCAAACAAGCAAGTAACACACACGTTTCCTTGACGTCTCAAGGCGTCATGAAGGATACAGGAGCACTTTTTTATGACGTCTCAAGGCGTCATGAAGGATACGGGAGCACTTTTTTATGACGTCTCAAGGTGTCATGAGTACGGAAGAGTTGAAATGCAGATAAGCTGCTGTATATTCTGTTTTGACTGATTGATCAGGTTTGTGTCATCTCGAACCTTAGGTTGAGAAAGGCTGCATATAACTACTATAGACATCTGATATGTTGTGTTACCTGTAGGCTTACCTTGATCAGTCTCTGGATCCTTTAGGAGGGCTGCGTACCTGTGCAGACAGGTGACCATCACCTCTAGCATGCCCACCTCCCTGAATACCTCGCGATAGACAGCGTGGTGCTGTAATACTCGCTGTAACGTCTTCATACACAGGATACTGCATCGTATGGAACTGTAATCACACAAACAGGAGATCTTTTATTTTTAACTGGTAATTTTTTCAAGAATGTTCTACTCTTAGAAGAAAATCAATTGCTGTTTTCATTAAATTGTCAAAAGGTCTACATATAATATATATCATCTGAAAGGAAAGAAACAATTTTTATTTAGCAAGTTTCAATTTTGCTGCATCTTATCATATGTAGAAGATAGAATGATCAAGGTTCAGGAAAGAGTACATAGAAAACACTCAACATGCTCTCCAGTTCATCTGATGTGTAACATTTTTAAAAATCTTTTAAGATTTTAAGTTTTTTCTTTGCACAGACCATATTTGCCTAATGTAAATGCTACAATTACATAGGTTTGAGTTTTATTTGACAATTTCTTTTTTTATTTGACAGAAATTTTCATAATCAAAATGTTATCTTAGTCCTCTTTTCACATGAAATTTCGAAACAAACCAAAACTGTGGCCATAAAGTTTATGAGTACTTACTGGTTGCCTTTGATTAGAATACTGCCAGAGATCAGTTCCTTACATGGTACAAAGTTGAGATCAAATACCACAAACTCTAGTAATTCAAAGAACTTTTCCTGTAAACAAATAGAAACTCATTAGGTGGAAATCCTTAAACCATAACATCAATTGTTACATTATGACATACATGTACTAGTTAATGAATCTGTGGAAGGTTGGGAGTGACGAAAGCACATGGAAGAAACAGTAAACTGTATATAATTACTCTCAGAATTAAATCAACATTCATCAATTATGTTTAATGTAAAGAAACACATTCTGTAATCACAATCTGGAAACTTTCTTCTAAACAAACACAATATGTGTGGAATTGTGATCCAATCACACTACGACTAATGATTGCTTACATTTATCCAACTTCAATTTAACACATAATCAGAGATGAGCATCTGACCTCTTATTAAAACTGATGTACCTAATCTGTCTTCAATTATTTGACTGTTGAACAACAACATTGCTTACTGTATGTAGTATTGAACTAAACTTCTCATCTTCAAATGTACATAATCTATTTTTCCATTTCTTAGTATTTTGTTGATTAAACATTAAGCTATTTCAAGTAAAACAAAGAGCAATCACTCTTGTTTTTTTTTTAAATACATTACCTGGACATCTACTGGTTTTAAATGAATTTTCTCAGCGAACTGTGAGAGAGTGTGTTGTGGTTCGAGGATGAAGTAGTTAGCACTGTCCTGGTGGTAGATGCTGTTGATGACATCCAGGACGATTACACACAGAGGACTTGTGGTCGCCTGTAATCATACACAAATGATCATGAAAACCTAGAAATTATCAACTTGTAATATAATGTGATACTTTTGGTTTTCAATATTGCACGATTCATTAGATTTACAGTTATCAAAATGACCTGAACCAGTCCTAACTATTTCACCAAATCATGTACAGTAAATTTAAAACAAAGAATCAACACTGACCACTGACAACTTCTGTCAGGAAGTATTTTGATTTGCAAGTTTCACAAAATATAATTTAACATGAAAATTTGAATTTACATGGTATGTTTATTGTTTTGAGTACAAAGAAGTGTTACTCACCTTGATGAACACCGATTGTAACACTTGGAATGCCTGAATGTTTCTTACACTCACACCTGCAAAACAAAATCTGTGTTGTGTATTTTGCTCAAGTCTTGCAGAATTTTGAATTAGTTTTGTACAACAAAGATACATTGTACTTAAATATTAACCATGATAGATTTATCACAGAAGTTACTGCTCTTGTTCTTAAGATTAACATTTAGCGATACATCAGCAAAAGAAACAGAAACATTTAACATTAATTATATAAAGATGGACTTTCCTGTTAAATTAAGATTAGACTCAACCTTGGCTATACCTTTTAAATATCTGCATGTATACTAATAGTAAGAAACATTTGAAAACTGGCTATCTAGTATTAAAATGCAGAAGACAAAACTTCTCACATACTACCTTAAGTTAAGAATATGATATGATTTGCAAAAATTACTACATGTACTGATATCGATTAGGGATAAATAATGTAAAAAAAAAATATAAATAATTAGTTTGATGACTGTAGAAATACACCCACTTTACAGGTTATTGTATATTTTGGAGTTATTTCCCTTGATCCAGTAAATATCACCGACCCCTAGTGCATGTTAGTTATATAAATTAATATTAATCCCTGCAGACCCAGTGATTTCTTGAACATTGAAATGTTGAAAGGCAATAATTTTGTAATGAAAATTGACAAAATTTAGCAAAATTTTCATAGATATTCAGAAAATAATGTTCATCCAATTTTCAGAATGGGAAACCACTCAAAATTGTATACAGTAGAACCTCGTTTCCTCGAACTTTTCCCCGGGTTCCGTAGACTTGAGATAACAAGGTTCAACTGTAGTAAGATTCATCAAAACAAAATCACTGGGTCCGTCTACCATATGATTCTGATTACAAACTACAGTGTTCATACTTTATGTCAGATATTCAATTTTAGAAATTAAATGTCATTACAAACATTAAACAGGAAGCCTATTACATCTGCACAACATAAACCATTACAAAAAAAACAACTTGACATGTTTTTCCGTTTCTAAACGAACAGATGTCTTGAGATGATCTTTTCTCCCTTTACTACAATCTCATTAATGTAAAGAATTTGTAGGAAAAATTTTTTTTTGCTGTACTGGAAGTAACTTATATTTTCTATGCTAATCTTTTAATAACGAAAAGCAATATGAATGTGTGCTAAGGCTGAATGTCCTTGCAATAATATTCTATATACTGATATATATGATTGAGGACTAGCTGCTTATATCAGCAACACAATCTGCAATTATCCATTGAATTTCTCAAATAAGTGTATAATTAATTTAGTTATGAATACTGCTATTTCCTGATTTTGATAATTACCTTTTAAAAGGTAAACGTGGTTTGGAACCTCTAGGGAGATCATACAAATGGACATTGCAGAATGTGAACTGAATATAATCAATCTCCCTGATATTACATGATGGTGAAAAAGAAAAGTAAGGAAACTCAACTGCAACTTGGACTTGCATTCACATGTATGTCTGTAGTCACACAACAAAACAAATCAAACAAGTAATATTATGCAAATAAGGAAGTTAAATAAAAACACCAAGCACCCTTCGTTTATCTGGGTTAGATAGCAAAGCGACAAAAATATACATTTACAAAGGATATGAGAATGATATATTCATTCGATGTCAGATACGAAGTATTATCATATGTTAGGAACTATAAATTTTAAAATGAAATAGGCAAGGCAAAAAAGTATATTCTGACTATTGTATAGGCTTGGTCTTAATTCTGCATTGAATATTAAAGCAACTGTTTAAATCTGTCAAATATCTATGCCTGGATTTGGGGGAAATATATAAGTTTATATTACCAGGTAATTAACATTTTAATATTGAACTGTTGATAGATTATGACTACAGACTTAGGCAGACAAAATTTTTAATATCCATTAAATATTTCTGCTGGAGTAGTTTTCTACCAGTTTAAACAAATTCAACCTAAGTCCTTTAACACAATGACATTAAAGTATTGTATTTGCATATATTCAAAATGTTACAAGCATCATAAAAGACAATACAGTGTATGTGGTTTTGAAAAAAAAATGACACAACAAAACCACAAAAGAAAACTAAGAAAACACAGGAAATATTAACAGAGAAACTAGTAAATTTTCAATTATTTAAAGTTTTTAAGTACAGGCTAAATTTTAGATTCACTAGAGACAGAAACATGATAACATGACTTGACAAGCTAAACAAATAGCCATACATTATATAATTAAATCACCATGTTGTAATATTATTAGCATTTCACTCTATAACCATTAAACATTTCAAGTTCTTATATTGAAGTTTAATTATCAAAGGAAAATCTTTCAAACCAAACCAGTACTGTAATGCTCTTGTGCCACTTCCTATTATATACGGTAGACTTTTTTCAAGATAAGTAATAAACGATTCAACAAATAAGCCATGCTGAAAGTCTAAATATTACATTTTTAACAAAAATATCACACTTTGCTGGACACATGCCCCATATTTCCTGCTCACCTTTGCCTGTGGGTTGTGGTACGGAGAACCCTGGTATCTGGAAGAGTGCCCCGGAGCTCCCGTAGCTAGGTTTGATCTCCACAAAGCCACAGGTGGTGAGGGATCCCACCAGTAACACCAGGTTCCTCAGGGCCTGCTGGGCCTCCTCGTTCTTGTCCTGTTCCAGCCTTCAAATAATACATCCAAGCTTAATCCAAATTTCTACACATGGAGATTCATTTTATGCTGATGCAGTAATTTTAATTTTTTGCTGAACTCCAGATTTAAAATATATTTTAGATGAATATAAACTGAATATATATAATGAATATGGATCAAAACTAAGATTTCCAATTATTGTTCTTTAATACAATTTCTAGTTCCAACTTCTGTCATAAGTATTAGCAGGTAATTTGCAGGTGTGGCCTCTTCTATAAGGATTCTCCTTTTGGTTAGGCAATGTATGGTCATCTTCTAATATCATAAATAATATTGTATTATAAAACTTTATTTCCATGACTAACAACATGATACAAGAATATCAATCTACAGATTCAAAGAAACTTGCATACATGAGTAAGTGCTATTCTAATCATTTACTTTGCAAATTATAATTACTTTGTTCCCAAATTAATTTTAATTACCAGTATATTTATATTAAAGAACAAATGTCATATAAAACAACGGTAAATGTTTCCAGTCGGAAGTTCTGTGTACCTTAGGAGGAATTCTGACAAGTATATATATCCTTGGCATGAACGGAAATCGTCTAACAGAATCTGGGACACTTCACTCGAGTCTTTGAGGAAACAGAACACGGTGACAAACATTTCCACGAGCTCAAGAGGAGATAATTCCTGAATGCGCTGCATATTCTCTATACAGTGCCGTACACAACCTTTTTCTGAAAAAAAAAAGAAAATAATAATTTGTTTGAATCAAGTCATCAAATGTCATGAAGAAGATAATTTTAATATGTCAACAAATCAATTCTGAAAATAAAAGGTCGGAAATTCATGAATTTCACATGTATAAGGAAAACCATACATCTGATTTCTGTAAAATTTGAATTGTTCTAGGTGTGGATATTTTTACTGAATTCACTGGCATTAAATCTTCATGAACATATCCACACACGAACAAATTTAATGCCACTCAAACTCTACAGTGTATAATAGTATCATAGGTACACAGTGCAAAACAGCATGACTGACAGCACGAAAATTTCTACACCACAAATGTTATGGAGGCTGACAAAGGGAAAAATTCCACGCACGAAAATATTGGCATTTACAGTATATCTGCCAAATCATGACCTTGCAATCACGGATGCAAAAAGCTTGACCCAGTGACCATATATTATTGACTCTAAAATTGATACAAGTGCAAGTCTAGTTATCTTGTAAATGGAGGTGTTGTAAGGGAACTGAAAGTGTTAATTACCATGTATATACTTCACAACGTTGGTGGTCAGTCCGTGCCTTGATAGAGTGACCAACACCTCTCCGGCCGATTTCCTCCACAGGGCGTTGTGAGGTGGACACCAGCTTGTTATTGCACTAAACAGTAGACTAAGATCATCCTTCCTCGCCAGCTCCTCTGCTGGTGACTGGTGATTACACAGCCTCACCAGAATCTAAACAATCAACAACATTATTCTTCCTATCAATATCAGAAATGTCTTGAAAACACTGCAATAAGAGACATCTAAAACTTATTGCAACAAGAGACAATGCATATGAGCCTAGTCTGTTATCTCATCTTTGGTTTATCATTGATGACAATTAAACATCTTCAACAGCCAGCAAATTTAAACAGTGGACAAATAGCAAGTCAAGCCTTGTCTTCACCAACTTAAAAACTATTTCAAAGTGAATCCTTGATTCTACAGATCATATTACTATCAAGGAGATATTTAACCAGTTACATTAAAAATATTTTTCAAAAACTCTTAATTCTTAAAATAATTTCAAGAAAATGTTCAGGTCTTGTTATGTATACCTGAACAAAGACTTTCTGCAGAAGAATTCGTCTTTCTTTTGCTGTAAATTGGCTCCCCTCATCTAGTGAGTCACCGTCTATTACGTCTGGGAGGTCGAAGAACAGGTAGAGACATTTGACGAGGGTAGAGGGGAGTGAGGCTGCGGTCATACAGTCTATCAGTGCCTGACTTCCACTGGATAACAGATTCAGTGCACTCAGCAGCATCCAACCATTACTGGTTTCCTCCGTAGATTCTATCTCCAGAAATTTGACAATGGCACAGCTGGCTGCCTCTGTTGGATGGAAATAATCCATTTAGGTATGAACAGTATATTCATGGTAAACAGACAGCAATGTGAAAAGACAATTGTGTTTAATAACATTTATATGCACACCTACATCATTCAGCTAATTTAGATTCAACTTATATATTTATTGTATCTACCTGTATGTTGTTTTGGACTTGACCCTGATGTAAAACATTGATTTCAAGAGTAAGCAATACTGGGAACATTATGATAGAGGTGTGGAGATATGAAAAGTTATGGAAGAATGCTGTTAAATTTCATTTGATATACTGGTATGTACACAGAAATTACAGGAACTTGTTCCAGAAGGGATAGGTGTTAACAAATAGTAATTTAGAAAAGTGAAGCCAAGAGCTACTCCAGATATGACAATAAAAGCATCAATGTATGGGATACAATCAATATACATATTTGGTAAACTTGGGTTCTTAAATAAGTATGGTTAACAATTGACAATAAGCACCAGGTGAAAACAATTTTGGGTAATAATGACAACAAACAATCACCTGCCACATATTTATTTCTAGAAAACTGAACAGTTCTTTACGATTTGGCAGCATGCTAATCAAACAAACTAGTTTAGGCTTTGGGTACCTGTTGACTGGTTGGAAGCCCTTCTTCGTATCTCGGTTACCATAAGTTTTGAAAGGTGACTGCAAAACTGTAAGACATCTGCAAATTTTTCAGTCATTTCACAAGACTGCACCTCTCCAAAAACCTGAAACACCAAACAAGAATGGAAAAGAGTGAACATCAGCGAAATTGAAATGTCCAAAGTTAATATACAAGACCAACAAACTCCTTTTTTTACATACTGTATATAAACTTTTTATAAATTTTAAAAACTCTTAAAAAAATCTGTAGACTACACCACAAGTTTGTCAATATACTGCATTGCTTATATACTTGATCCATCTTTTTAAACTTAGTAGACTCTTTCATACATTAAATTGCAATTCTGAAACATTTTTTTTTTTTACTTTATTATTATTATCTTTTTAATATATTTGTAGTACAAAAGTATATATATATATATATATGTCAGTGTGACATACATGTAAATGCCTCTGCTGACATCCAAAAAGAAGAAAGGATTGTTTTAGCATCATTGACTTTTTAATAGGTGAACTCATCACTTTTCATACTCATGTTAATGTTAAGTACTGGTTCACTAAGGCAGACGTCTACAGCTAATCACTGCAAAGGACAGCACTAGAACTGCACATACATGTGCATATCATCGGCATTTTGATTAATGTGCAGGATTAGTTCATCTTACACCAGTGGGCTCCCTTCCAGGTAACTGGCTTTCTGCACGCATGGCAGACCTAACATTTGACTTGAATGCACGGCCATTTCATAGCTGGGACATAAAAGTTTTTTTTTTTTAATTTTTGAATAGCGAACATTTCTAACCATGGCATGGACATGGTGCATTGTTTCTATTTTTGCCATACCTTGCAGAATAGTGGAATCATGCTGTAGAGTTTAGACTCTTGTTCTTCCTGGACATGGGTAGTCTTTTTAGGGGGGTACTTGAAATCTCCAAACAGCTTTTTCAGATGTGCTAAAGCCAGACTGTTGTCTTGGGCTTTCTGAGATGGCTCTGCAGGCCCCTTTGTGTTAACAAATCTCTTGATGAATGACGACATCTTGGGTGTCCAGTAGCGGTTATCTGGCACTGAAAAATAAGAATGAGTCATCTAAACCGTAATCTACATTCCCAACCTAGAGAATTCTACACATCATATTTCTTTATCCAAAATATGGTATGTAAATGTGTCACTGTCAATGAAACATTCAGGGAAGGTTAGTGTTGGGTTAGTTTATTTTGTTTTATTGGAAGGACACCAGATTTATTATTGCAATATTGATCCCTCCCCCCCACCCCCACACCCTTGTTATTATTAATATTGTCAACTATTATGTGGCTGAGTTTTAAGTTATTGTCCAAAACATGTCTTCCAGTCCTTATTTTTTTAAGACACTCACAGCTGCTGCATGTGCTTACTAATACTATGAATACTATTACATGTCAAAACATTCTAATTACAATTCTCACACTTTACATGGATGTGTCAACATTTTCACTGTTCATCTCAGGAAGGTGAGGGGAGAGGCCCACAGAGGGGTGTGTAACAGCCCCCCGCCCGACCTTCAAGATGATCATTGGAAATGTAATTGGGTCTTATTATTTGTCTACCAAGACTTTTCCTCTTCCTATTACAAACTGATGGCGATGATCTTCCCTGTTTCAAGGAAGAGAATTCGAAGCTGTGGCATGTAGTCAAAGAACCTGGGTTGGAGATTTAGAAAAGTGGGGGGGGGGGGGGGAGATAGTGTAAAAGATGTGCACTGATTAGGTTGCCTTACAAGCGCGAGCTGTAGGGAATTTCCCTTTAGCTCACTTGGTAGAGAATTGGGCTGGAGAGCCAAGGGTCGCGGGTACAAGCCCCAGCGATGGCAATATCTTTATCACTTTATTTCCTTCCTCCTAGCTATAGGGTGGCAATGAAATGTATGTGTAGTTTGCATTAATGTCACAAGATTTTGTCATTAGCACTGTCTACATGTGTCATAATTGTTTACACAACACCCAAGAAAACCTATATAAACTGTGGGAAAATAGACAAACCTGTGAATAACATTGTTTCTATTGGTATTGATTGGTTTAGGCCTAGGCCTAATGATCAATAACAAATGAGAATATTTAGTGGTCGGTAAATTTGTAAACATGTGACTTATAATATAAGAACGAGTCTGTGCTGTGAGCACCTAATCAGGCTTTTTATACATATAGGCCTAAGCCTGTATATACGAACATGTTCAGCAATAAGTTGGCACTTGACGAGCCATTCTGTATAATAATTAATAATGTGTCAAAATTACGATAGGCTCTTCGTACCCCCTATCAGCTCTATAAATACATTTGTTGATATAATAGAGAGGCGTCTCATGTGCCTCAATAATTGAAAGGGCTGGCTGGAACCACTTTCAGTCACAAGAAATCATACAGAAGTGAAACGAGCGTGTAGACCGTCAAAACTTATATATGACGTCTGCAACCGAGACTGGATGAGGCAGAATTTTTACAACCATTTCGGAACATTCCATCCCATAAGCAGCTCACCTATGACAGGTTTTGCACCGTATCAGCAGTAAATATTAGCATACCTAGTTAAGATATGTGCTAAAAAGATACACTTGTCATCTTAAATCAGAAAAAATCCTTGGAATCATCATGTTTTCTTTAGTCGACTCCTCCATCGCCATTGCGCTGACTTCACTTCCGTGCATATATTTTCGGTATCACCGGTAGGTGGCGCTATCACAAGAGAGTTGTTTTCGTAAACTCGCACCTGTTAAATCTAATTTTCTTATACCTATGCGGAATTAACATTCCTTCTTAATGTAATTAATGTATGGATTAACATATATATATATAAATATTTCAGTATTGCCCAAAATGCGATGTTTATGTTTAATCAATGTATTGATTAATTACAACCTTGGATAAGCCCCTATTATTATCCATGCAAAATTGCTTATTCCTATATATATCTATAATGTCAACGGCCACTTGTGGCATTTATGGTTATATATATTTACATTAAACTTGACACATGGCATACTAGAAACATTTAAAGTGTTATAAATATGAGGGAATTAGGAGCTCAGAAATACTACAATATTAATTTACTTGTCAATAGTGATTGCGAGGTTGATATTTGCATTATATACGTTAATCTTTCAATGAGGTGAAGAATTTCCTCGTTTGACTATATCTATATTATATATGCCGATATCTTAATTAGGCCTATTGAAACAGATCTCTGTTCATTTCCTCGATTATATATAAAGTCTACACGTACTGGGTAAACATAAGTAGCATATGCAATTAAACGTCCTTTTAGCAGGAACATGTTACATCACGTGCACAGGGGCATGATAATTTGTTTTTACAATTTTTAGGGTTAACATAATTTTCGATAAAAATACCCCCTCACAATGGAATCGAGTAGTGTACATGGCCTACGATCTATAAAGCCCTCAATTTAAGCAGGGACGTGTTATTTTTTATAGTATTTTAATATGTAATTGAACCAATGCAAGTGCACAGGGGCTTGATAACTTGTCAAAGCTAGTTTTGGACATGATCAGTTTTGGACATGACCTAGGCCTATTTATAGTAATTTTACACTTTTGAGGGGTTAAAATCATTTTTCGACGAAAAATGCACCGTCAATGAAATAAATCGATAAGACCTTTAAATTAAGCAGTAACATATTATTTTTACAGTATTTTATTTTATATCATATAATTGAACCACTGGGCCTGATGATTAATGCAGCTAGTTTTGAACCTGACCTAATGTGATTGAGTAATTTATATCAATTTTAGATAAAATGCCCCACTCAATGTGGTCATACAGAGGGGGGGGGGCATTTTTATCGAAAATTGACCCTCAGATTTGTTATGACATTATATATATCACGGGTGCAAAGATTCTAAGCGAGCATAATCTCGCTAGAGTATTGGGAATGCATCAATTAGAACCATGGACTTAGATAGCAATCTAAACTAATTCCGTGATCGGAACCAGAGACGTATAATATACAATTATAGCCTTTTGATGAGGTCGATACTGTGTTTTATACGTTTCTGTTGGAACCAATTGATTGACAATTAGCAAATGCGGAAAAAAAGTTTAAGTTGATCAATTCTTTGACAAAATGGTTTTCTGGTAAAGATGTTGATTGGTATATTTGGATAAAAAAAAAGTCACATGTCAAACTTGAGAGAGTAGGGAATGAGGTATGGGGATTAAGGAGATAATTTTTTTTGATACTTTTGATTCTGTTGACCCTCACTGTTCAAGAAAGGTAGCGGAAGACCCTTTTGTTGGGAACATGCGAACCTGATCCAAAGTATAATTTTAACTTAGTCTGTGAAGTAATATTAAAAAAAAAATCAAGAATTACAAACCCAAAAGGAAATATTATAATATATTCAAATATGAGTATATATGTGTCATGCTATTATACTAAGTATTCTGTATAGACACTCACCTGTTTGAAGATATTCCATGGTTTATAAACACAGGTGATAAACTATAGTAGTGTGAAGATGATAACCTAGTTTATATTGAACTACCTGTATATTATATTGGGTCATTATCAATACTAGTGTTACATAATCAAGATTTCAAACGAGGTCAGTGTAACCCGTGCCCTTTGACCTTACTTGTCACTAATAACGATATCCCAATTGAGACGTATACATCTAACACAAACTATAAATATAACATTATTTTATTTCTCATTTAAAACCGAGAAAAGTGGGCGCATTTGCTTCTGAATATTTTATTTGCAATTGTCCGTCTTTTCTTGTTATAGCCATGCAATTACACGTGCAGTTTAATAAACATACACGAACATAATTATATTGAGTTAATAATAGAATGGAGTAGATCTTAAAATAACGATATGAATTTCAATTTCTTGATATTTTCATATTTGGGAATTAGGAGGAGGAGGGAATGTGTTGCGGTAAATGTATTCCCTGCCTACAAACGCTTTGAATGTTGTATATTAAAACATCATTCTTTTCGAACACCACGTGCGGAACTTCGCCCTTGCTCCCCCTAGCTATCCTCTCCCTGTGTTTATGGTGTGATAACACGTTTGGGTTGTCTTTCTTTGATAGGGGGTGGCAGACTCTGCTGGTGGATTTTTTAGACCCCGAGGTTTGCTGGAACCGCCTTAGCCACAGTTAATTTGATTTGAGTAGTGGCACGGTACATAATATACACATTTTCGTTGTACACGATTTGAAATTATACAGAACTAGTTTAATTTTACTTCTAAATTCATAATTAAAGGGGTTTCACGCACCCTGACCCTTCTGTTTCTATATTAGTTTAGAAAGTTTGGATTCCCACCTTTTGGCCCCTAGCAGCACTGAAGAGTCCCAGGAGGACGAAACAGCTGTATATTGCAGTTTATTTCATTTTCCGGCATACTATATAGATCTATTACTGAATTTGAAAGGCACAGCAATAGTGTGTGTTACGTCATCTTTGAGGATACACAACCTTCATAAAATGCCCGTCTATTCCATTCAAGGTACAATCAGATTCCAAATCTACGAAAAAAACTTCGCCATGATAGACATTTTAACAGTATTAATTTCCTATTTCTTTGGATCAGCAATACCCAATCCATCCCCACTATTTCACCATGCAACCTGTTCATTGAAATATCAATACTTTGTACTATTAATCCCTAAATGTGTTCGTCGTATTGAATGTAGAGTATGTATATTGAATGAAATAAAGTTTATACAAAATTTTGGATCTTATTTACACATCGAGTTTTCAGAATTAAAAAAAGATAAAAGACACTTTTTTTTTCTTTTCAACATGATTTTTTCCAGTTTTTCCTGAACGTTTTAAGATGATTAGCTTGTTTCCACGAGAAAAAATTCTTACCGGTCCTTATAATACTGCATGGTGCATACACCTGACTTGTTATTCAGAAATCACACAAAAATCATCATAAATAACGCTGTATCACCGGCTTCATATATTACCCCAATCTAAACCATTATCTAGACTTCTGAATATTATTCTTAGCACCATTAGATGATGGTTACCATGGAAATGAGATGCTGCAAGTATCCAGAGATAGAATTCAATTAAAGTGGATTTTGAAGACCTCAAATGATCAGTTGATCAATCGACTTGAACTGACCGTTGAAACGTTGGATTTTCCATATAAAGAGCGAATTTCTCTCCATAAAAGCTGAATTGTAACACAAGTTATATGGCCGTGAATGATTTTGGACCATATTTATGAAGAAGGAAGACAAATGCTCAAAAAAATGAAATATGAATGAGAACGATAGCGCGATAATAATTGATTGAACTTAAAATAAAAAAATGTTACGTACTGTTCTACATCAGCCACTTAATTCGAATTCGTCACCATGAAAAACACTTTGGGTTTAATTAGTTGAAGGGCGGTGGGACGGTCGAACGGTGCAGTGGTTAGCGCACTTGTCAATCACAACGGCGGCCGGGGTTCGGACGTGAAAAGGTATGGGTAAATCTACCCGACTACATTGGATTTTTCTAGGTACTCAGAATAAATGCCACAATTACAGATTACTTTCTGCAGAATTTTGGTTGCCATGGTAACCAGGTCACTATAAACACGTTTTTGTTTGAAAAGTTTTGCTTGAAAAATGTTCCTAAACCTGTGAACCAATTCCAATGAAGCTACAAAGGGATGTTAGGGATGATGTGTATATGTATCTACAGATACAAATTTGTTCGTCATCAACATTTTCTTATAAAATAAAATATACTGCAAAGGTGGGGGGTGGGGGGGGGGGTATAAGTTAGCCATTGGCTTACAATTCTTAAAGGGCCTGTTTCCAAAATGGCCCCTTCTCTGATTCAAATTTCCTGTTGGTGGTGCATTGCCCATGTCGTTGTGGTCACAAATCTATAAAGTATAAAGATTTAGGTCACTTGGTTTGGTTTTTATGGCTCCTCAAAGTTGTACCTTTCGGAAGCTGTCTAAGTGTCGATAAAATGTGCATGTTATGTAAAATATTAATGAAAATCTAATCAAATGATAGTCACCGTAAAGAATACATTCATGGCATGATTGTGACAAAAAATCATGTTTCCATTGCGCCATTTGGCTGTTTTATGGAAGAAACAATCTCAAAAATGCCATTTTCGATGATAACATTTTAGACACAAAAACTGTGTTTTTTAGAGAATACACCCTTTTATGGGCGTTGGATGCAAACCAATTTTTATCCTATCAAACAGTACGTAATATGCTATTGATGAGAGGAAAAAATCATCAAAATGTAAGTGGTGGAACATTTTCCAATCTTGGGTTGAATTAGCCTATGGTT
Organism: Mimachlamys varia; assembly: GCA_947623455.1. NCBI lineage: Eukaryota > Metazoa > Mollusca > Bivalvia > Pectinida > Pectinidae > Mimachlamys > Mimachlamys varia. The sequence goes on from OX392527.1 coordinate 48,517,714, forward strand.
GAATTGCCGATTTTCGACTTTCTTTAGATAATTAACAAAAACACGAGAGTATTTGCTCGGTATGTTGAGAATATGTACACAGATACGAAAAAAAGTGAGAGAAACACTTTTTCATGAAAGAAATCCAAGATGGCTACTTCACAAGTCCCCGTGGTTGAAGACATTGGCTAACAAATAGACAGAACAACACACAAAACGTGTTCCTTATGATTTTGATTGGTTTTTGCATTTACGAGAGTGTTCATAGCTTCGGGCGATTGTATAATACCTATATTTATAAGTTTGGTGAGTCACATGGTAACGGGGATCTTTCATATCGAGCCCCAAACATACTTTTGACATATGACATATGACATTTTGACATGTTGCCGCATGGAAAACTATTTCAAGTTTTATCGGAATTTCTTTACCTGTGGTTGTAATGGTCGAGGGTTTTCCAGCGCCCTGTAATACCCAAGGTACAATTGTAGTACAAGATACTGGAGACATGCGCACACATTCCCATCGTTCTCTCTCCAACTGGGCACTGGCAGTAGTAGTCTTTTATTTGGGCCTCATCATCAGGTGAAACGGTGAACCGTACCCAAACGTTATATTTCGTTTGGCTTTTGTATCGCGAATGTATTTGACATCGGAGAAGGTCTGGGGAGTGCTGGTAAAGCCGCACCTCATAGTCTCCGTCATCACTTAAATGTTCGGCGATGTAACCAGGAGCCAGAGATATCTGATACGTTCCACACGTAATTGTTCTCAAGTAATCGAGATCGAGACGGGGAAGCAGTACGGAAGATGCATCCATCTTGACAAAATCGGACCTTGCCCGTTTAGATAGATCCGGATCTGTCTTGACTGTCTGAGCTAAACCATTCGGTGTTGTCAAACGGTCCTTCATACGTTCAGCCATTAGCCTATCTTTGGCATCTCTCTCTTGAGATCTCTGGTAGATCGGTCCTCTATAACCATTCAGACAGGCTGTGACGGTTCGAAGCAAAGCCTCAATGACGTTGATAAAGCTGTCGGAAGAACGTCCAGTGTTTCAGACGACCATGATAGGATTCCACAATCCACCTCGATTTGGTGATAGTTCTGTCAAGATTTGCTTGGACGTCAGAATGTTGACTTTGACCGTGTTTCAGGTATGACGGCATGCTAGCATTGAGGTCAGAGGCTTCGAGAACTTGTAGGACATCTCTAAAACCTCGGTCAACGACAACATTGTCATCTGGTTGTAGCCAAGTAACTAGCTTGTCCATGACATCTTTTGTAATTGTAGCATCATTTTCGCTGCCAGTGAATGGTCCTACTGTGTCCAGAATGTAGCCATCTAGTAAGGCGATGCTCATGAATTTGAGATAGTTTCTCTTCTTCTGGCTATAGTAGGACATTCTCTGGAGCTTGTGGTTGAAGCTTTTTTGGATATAAATATAGGTGCCATCTAATATGGCAGTGGCTTTATCTCCAAAAAATTTCTGAAAAGACAGTATTGTGCCCGAGCAACTGTTCTCTTGTCAAGTGATCCGGCCCTAGCAATTGTGGGTCTATCGATGTGTCTAATGCCTGTACTATGGAGTGGAAAGTTTTGGACACACTTGACTTGGAAATTCCAAAAGGAGAAGAACACTGACTCCAGGAAATGTCGTTTTTCAGTTTTACCCAGAACAGTAGTAGAGCATCGTGTGTAGTCTTGGTATATATACCAGATGAAAGATATGGGGAACAGTGCGAGTGGATTTCGAGGAACTGATCTTTGGACCAACCTGTCCAGGCCATGCATGCCAAGTCATCAAGAGAAGAAAAGCTTATTGCAAACGCAGACTGGTTCTGTGAAAGGACGTGCGACACTTCTAAGAGGTCATTAATGATTTCGGACGATTTTGATGGTAACTGAGATTCCAAGGAACCTCTACCATCAAAGACTACCTCTGTAGACGGATCTAAGTCGTTACCAATAAGGTGAATGGAGCAGACGCGGGATGAGGTGGGGCACCACAGATTGTGTGAATAGATCAGGTGATGTCTTTGATTTTGTTCCATTTATTGCAAAGGTAACAAGACAGAGACAGCATTTTTTGTGTGAAGATGATCCATTCAAAAGATCAAGAAGGGTCAGCAACGGCAGGATATGGGACGGGGAGTCGTCTTCTTCCTCTATTTCCTGGTTCTCCTCGGTTTCAGTTTCAGGCTGATTTTTGTTCCGAAGATACTTCATGTAGCACTTCTGGCAAATGAGTGCTTGTTTCTTTGCTGACAACAATCCTTGTTGCACCAGCGTATCTAGGAGCCATTAATATTGTGGACTATTAACATTGCGTGCACTTCTGTTCTTATTGCCACTACGTTTCTTGAAGTATAGTTGACAGCCTTCTCCAACACATTTACCCTCTATCTTGAAACAATAACGATTGGTTTATGAAGCGTCGATAAAGTAACAAAATAGCAAGCCACCGATGATTGCTGTAAACAGCTAATACTTAGTAGTGTGGAGCAATTATGCGAAAATGTGTGATAATAACGAATTGATTAATTACTTAGAACAAAATAAAGTATTTCATATGGATAATCTATCTAATCGATGTGGCGTGGTCGGCAGGCACAAAGAAAGTGAAACAAGTCAGGGTCCCAACCCTGACAGAGCCACAACGCTTTGGAGATGGGACAATAAAACAAGGAAAGTGAGACAAGAATAGCTAGCGTCGAGTCAATGATTCCGTAAACGTATAGACAAAGACGAGAAGATACGGATAAATGTTTAAGGTCACACGATCAGAAAATTCAGAAGAGGACAACTTGAGATAGAAAAGTATTCATGTATCAGGGTGTCCTCAGTGTAAATCTTTATATCGATACTGTTTATTTAGTCGTTTGATATCATAAAACTGTCATGAAAATAATCGCTCTGATATTCAATATAAAATTTTGTATATAATAAGCTATATAATAGGTTTCAGACAAGGTTGTTACTCATTTCCCCTTTTCTTTCAATTTACAACCACATTCAGGCGGCGATATGAGAACGTTCCACCACATGGAATTAGCTGATTTTTGGTACACATATGTAACAAGTTAAGCTCTATCCGATTTTGTGATGGAAATTTGCATCCAAAACTATATAACGGGAGAAAATTGCAATTGTATGGCATTTTTTTCCCTAATTGTGTCTCTGCAAGAGCATTTTCATCGAGAATTATTTTTTTTTATGTTTTATGAATGAACACGATGTATTGCAAATATTTATCAAAAAAAAATTATACTATGTTGCTAATTACAATTTCGAGATAACCTTCTTTTATTTACGACCTTATGTCTTTAAAGCTCAAAATGACAACTTTATAAAAATACATTTTCACTGAAACTATGAAATCCGGGTGTCGGAAAGGTGTAAAATTATTCTTCGGAAAAGAAAAAAACTGTAGTGGAGCTAGATAAGAAATTATACGGGGGCAGGCTCCTATGGAGAATTAACATTACTGGAGTTGATTTGGGATTAGGAATGGGTCGATCAGGCCTGTGCCTCAGTAGGGAGTAGGATAGACAAGGGGGTGTACGAAACAGTGTTTTTGTTGTTGTTATTTTGTCACGTATCAGCAGCTACGTAAACGCACCTGTACTATTACCTGTACAAGTATCCTGCGGCTACCTGACACAATCTAACTACATTGAACCTGTACAGGTAAACACAAACATCACAGTCATGACGTCAACTAATTCCGGCGATTATTGGGTCAATGTACTTAAACAGTAAGGTCGCATGAACTTGGATATATATCAACATGAAAATACGGGCACTGACTCACCTGTTTTCTAAAAGTGAACAATGCCAACGATTTGTTAGACCTCTTTTCTATACATCTGTTGCGATCCTCATTTTAATAATACCCAGAATGTTAATAACCTCTGTATCATTACACTTCAGCCATCCCCCCCCCCCAAAAAAAATTATTTTTATTCAATTTTAATATACATATATGATATAAAAAATGTATCAATAATATTGCGTTTGATTAATAGGATGTTAAAATTGTATTTTTTAGCATTGTGTATATTGTTATAAATATCATTATTAATTTTGTTTATTTTGGGGGAAATTCGGTTTTTTATTGCTTTGTTGTTAGAATTTCGATAATGTTTTTAAAACGAGAGATATGTATGCTAGCATAAATATTGATACGTGATTTGTCTGAAAGTTATTCCATGGTTTAAAGGCCCAATGTACGTAAATTCAGGAATTTTTTCGGGATTCTGAAAAAATATGAAAAAAATCCAGTTGACAACCATGCAAAAATAAGTCTAAACGAAGTAAACCTGAGCGGTAACTAACAAGAAACTCTTGACAAAAAAAAAATCCAAAGAATTGAAAATAATTCAGGTGTGGCCCACTGCAACAACAAGCCGAAGGTAGAAGACGGACGCGTGTTTACAAATACCAAGTTTCAACTGCTGCTGTACCGGTAACCGCGTAAGAATTCATCTTGAATATTGCTGATATCAGTCAATCTTAACTTAAATCTATAAATATAATAAGTTGTTCGGCTTGATTTTCGCTTCAAGTTTTGCCGAAAGTTACGAATATTGGGCCTTTAAGGATGTATGCTAGCATTAATGCGTGATTTGTCTCAAAGTTATTCCATGGTCTAATTAGTGTTTTTTATATTTATTTTTTGTCTGTCACACTTTTCTTCTACATAAAGGTTTTATGTTTGTTTTTCAAAGAATTTCGTCATTAGATAATGCGTATTAAAGAAACATGTTATTGCTTATCATGTCATTATTCCGAGTAGAGTTATCCCCCTTATCCGATTACAGAGAAAGGATGCTAAGCTTTGGTTGTGATAGAAATTTTGTTTTGTCAGAATTTGTATTGAATGTTGAATACTTTGTTTTGTAAGAATTCGTATTGAATGTTGAATACTTTGTTTTGTTAGAATTGTATTGAATGTTGAATAATTTGTTTTGTTAGAATTTGTATCGAATGTTGAATATTTTGTTTTGTTGGAATTTGTATTGAATGTTGAATACTTTGTTTTGCTAGAATTTGTATTGAATGTTGAATGATTTGTTTTGTTAGAATTTGTATTGAATTTTGAATAATTTGTTTTGTTAGAATTTGTATCGAATGTTGAATATTTTGTTTTGTTTGAATTTTGTATTGAATGTTGAATACTTTGTTTTGTTAGAATTTGTATTGAATGTTGAATGATTTGTTTTGTTAGAATTTGTATTAAAAGTTGAATTCTTTGTTTTGCTAAAATTTGTATTGAATGTTGAATATTTTGTTTTGTTTGAATTTTGTATTGAATGTTTGATACTTTGTTTTGTTAGAATTTGTAATGAATTTTGTGCACTTTGTTTTGTTAGAAATTGTATTGAATGTTGAATACATTGTTTTGTTGGAATTTGTATTGAAAGTCGAATACTTTGTTTTGCTAAAATGTGTATTGAATGTTGAATGATGTGTTTTGTTAGAACTTGTATTGAATGTTGAATAATTTGTTTTGTTAGAATTTGTTTTGAATGTTGAATAATTTGTTTTGTTAGAATTTGTATCGAATGTTGTTTACTTTGCTTGTAATAATTTGTATTGAATGTTGAATACTTTATTTGTAAGAATTTGTATTGAATGTTGAATACTTTGTTTTGTTAGAATTCGTATTGAATGTTGAAAACTTTATTTGTAATAATTTGTATTGAATGTTGAATACTTTATTTGTAAGAATTTGTATTGAATGTTGAATACTTTGTTTTGTTAGAATTCGTATTGAATGTTGAAAACTTTATTTGTAAGAATTTGTATTAAAAGTTGAATACTTTGTTTTGCTAAAATTTGTATTGAATGTTGAATACTTTGTTTTGTTGGAATTTTGTATTGAAAGTTGAATACTTTGTTTTGCTAAAATTTGTATTGAATGTTGACTATTTTGTTTTGATTGAATTTGTATTGAATAATTAATACTTTGTTTTGTTTGAATTTGTATTGAATGCTGTAAACTTTGTTTTGTTAGAATTTGTACTTTATGGTAAGCTTTAGCAACAATAAAAAAATCGGTTACGTAATGTTTTGTGTTTGTTCAAATTATATGACAGCCCACTATCATGAGACTGGATTGGCTTGTTATGTTTCCATTTGTCTATTTCTGGATCAGTCATTACCAGCTGTCAGTAAAGTGTGCGTTATATATCTGTAGGTAAAATACATACAAACACTTTCACATTACCGTCAATAAAGATGGTAACAGACTGTTAGATAAATGTTATATTTATGTAAATATAGCACCTGCTTACATCAGTATAATTGATGTAACTTTTAAAACGAAGTACATGAATAATACGTACAATGTCTACACCAACATAGAAAAAAATATATTTCTATAAAAAAAATATGTATATTATTTTTCAATACAATGTACACTTTTAAAAAATTAGAACATAAATCTGGAAATGTTAAATATGAATATTATTTTGACACATATAAACGGCTGTATATGGCTAATGCTATAATAGATATCCAAGATGTCTGATCATCAGAGCTTCCGGTTAGCCTACTGACCAACCTTCAGTTATATTTGCACAGAAACTTTTATTCAGACCGACGTGGATTCTATTTAAAGTAACAATGACCTTTATCTTTGACCTTCGAAACTGAAGAGCAATCCCAAGCAAGATTTTTCAGTAAGGAAACACTGTATGACGTTAGATTTAGTTTGATAGGCCTAAGGAACTCGAGATATGGGATCTATTTAAAGTAACAATGACCTTCATCTTTGACCTCCGAAACTGAAGAGCAAGCCCAAGCAAGAGCTTTCAGTAAGGAAACACTGTATGCCGTTAGAAGAAACCTTTGTTCAGACATGGGATATATTTATAGTAACAATGACCTTGATCTTTGACCTTTAGAAATTAGAGAGATCGAGAGTGTCGGAGAGAGTAAAGAAGAGAATGGATGGGTGAAAAGGAGAGTGAGACAGTGGAGAAGTGAAAAGGAGATTGAAAGATTGAAAAGATGAAAAGGAGGATGAAAGAGTGGAAGGGTGAAAAGGAGATTAAAAGAGTGAAAACGGAGGGTGAGAGAGTGGAAAGATGAAAATGGGGATGAGAGAGTGAGAGTGAGTGGGGAAGACGAAGATTTTCCCATCAAAATCAATATAAATGTAAGCAAATATAACTATATAATGAGGGCTCTTAAACGTAATTACAATTTGTTGATATACAATTTAAAGTTGACTGATACATGCGGTCTTTGATAGATAAACCAGGCCTTGAACAACACTTTGGACAAAAATATATCTATAACCTTCAAATAGGGCTACTACACGAGAATGCCATCTGTAGAGCAGGATGACATTCAGAGCTACAGTTATTGTATAACTTAGTCATTGAAGCGTATTAAAACAAGTACATTTAATCTGAGACACGTCTTAACTTAAAACCACGTAGATAGACCGATTAATCATGTCACAGTGAAGCCAGATTGTGTGTTAACGAGTTAAACAACTTTGACACTAGTTTGGAGGTCGCGGTGATATTTGTCAGTATGGCGTTAATACCATATGTGCTCCTCATTTTGTTAAATATTATCTTCTGCTCAGCTGAAATATTGGAAAACAAAAACAGTAAGTAGCCTGTCAATATTACAACATATTTTATTTTTTTTTCATTATTGCTGAAACATTAGAAAACAAACACAGAAAGCAGCTAATAGTATATTAACATTTTTTCATATGTTTTTCTTTTAATTATAATTTTTTTCTTTTTTAATCTCTTTTCAATAATTACCATATCTCATATTAATCAAATGCTTCTCAATGTTATGATTTTCTTTTACATAAATGTATACTCATTAATGTCGTACTTTGTGACCTGTCTTGTGAACAGAGGCAGAGGAGCTGAATTTGATAGTGTCAATAGCTTTCCACGAGAAGATCGCAAGGGAAGCTCCCGCCTTGAAGGAACTGGTAGAGAAACAAGCTGTAGAATGTGGAGCCAAACTTAACAGCACATTTAAAGCTTGTGAAAGTTGCAGGGCTAGGTAAGGGTAGATACCAAATAAAACATGGCTATGTTTGTGGGTGAGAGAGAGAGAGTGTGTGTGTGTGTGGGTGGGGGTGGGGGGTATGTACGCGCTTGTTCGTAAAGTGGCATTGAGAGGACAAACACTGCAGTTGTTGGCCATAAGTAGTGTCGCACCTAGCATTTTCCCGTTGACTTGAGTGCATTTCCACCAATTTTGAAAATGTCATCATTCAATAACAGCTGGACCGATTCCGATAATTTTTGTTTTGTAAATTTCGTTTCCAACACATATTTGAAGTGCAGATATAGTCTGTATGCTTTGTTGCTGAGGTGTTTAAAGGCGAACTGAAATCTGTCAACTGGACGTCTCCCCTGACGTCAATGTTAATTTCATAGAAAAGTGACGTCGTTAATAAGCTCCAACTTCAAACAGATCTGAAATGTAGTGTATTGAATACAACTGAACCCGTGCCTATGGTCTGAAAAGTCTACTTAATTCTGGTGTAAATCTAAATAAGTTGGTTGAAATCGGTCCCATAGTTATTGTATAATGGCATCTTCAAAATTAGCAGAAATGCACAAAAGTCTATGGGAAATATTAGGTGCGACAATACCTATTGGCCAGGTATTGCATATACACACAATCAAAGAAAGGAAATTTGGAAATAAGAGACATTTCCAGGACATTTCTTTTTATATGTGTGAGTGGGTGTGTGAATATACTCATTAGTATGCCATGTTGTGTGGAAATAATAAGCCAGTTCTCACCTTGAGGACTTGATATATATGTTTATGGCAGGAGTTATCGACGAAACAGAAGACACTCGCCCTTCAGGTACACCTGGTCTTGTTCTTTGGTAATTCTTCAAGTGTCTGCGTGCTAATATTTCCTTTGTTCATGGTTTGCCCCTGGTTTAATCAAATTTGAGTTTCGGATTATAGCTTTAATGATGTTCAGGATTTCTCTGGTTTTTTTTGTCCTCTCGTGTAAATGTTAAAATGATAGTTTGCACAAATGTTTATTATGATATCATAATTGAAAGTTCATCTGTGAAATTTGCATGTGCAGCCATTATTTTAGGATCAGTTAGAGTTCAGTTGACTTAATACATCAAGATGCAGAGCTAGAAGACAGACAGGTCTTTTTAAATTCAAGAGTCAAATGTAAATTTGAAGCTAGACACATACTCTTTAAAAAGTCTGTAAATTTACGTTAAGCATTTGAAGTTATGAATGATTAAGACAAATACTTATAAATTGCCCAGTTCAATTATTAGGTAACATTGTATTCATTGTATTTATTTTCAGTTGTTTTATTTCAATTTTCATGTGACGAATGTTTTTCCAGGCTTGCAATCAAATCTCTACCAAACAAAGGTGGTCTCGACCAGCTGCTTTTACAGATATTGCCGACACGGTTGGGTGGATTTGTACTTGGTGACGTTACTGGAAACCCGCTAGGAACTATTGTTAAGGAGAAAATACCAAGTCTTGTCAAAGATGCCGGTAGTAACCTCGAAACATTCTTCAGGGGAACCATTCCAAAGGTAGGAAATGACATTAAAAAGCAGTTAGGGATATTCTTCACCAGAACACTGCCTGGGACAGGGAAAACTGTGGTAAATCATCTTGAAATCTTCTTTAAAAAGACATTACCAAAAGCCGGGAAAGGTGTTGGAGGTCATTTAGATTCATTCTTCACAGAATCTATTCCAAAAGTTGGAAAGGATGTTGGAGACCATCTGAAGAAATTTTTCAAGAAAACACTACCTAGCACAGGAAAAGATGTCGGAAGGCATTTGCATAAATTCTTTAAGAAGACAATCCCAAAAGCCGGAAAGAATGTGAAACATTTCTTCAAGAATTCGATCCCCAAAGCTGGAGAGGAAGTTAAAAATTTCTTCACCAAGACTATTCCAGGTAAATAGAGTTGTACATGGATCACCGATCTGATAAGGGTTCTTTGGTTAGCCTCCATGCTGAATTTGTAGTTTTATCTGCAATCTGATTAAAATCATATCTTGATCTCAGCGCCGTTCCGTAAACTTCTCTCTACTGCGTTAAGATCTGAGAAAATCCCATAGGGGGTCATGTCCCGATGACCTTTTTGCATTACTGCTGTCAGAATCTTGATAGTGAAATTTTGAGGCGACAAAGCTTGTATAATCGCATTTGTCCATTTAGTCATTTCGTCACCAAAACGTTCATGTGGAATAATGTGACGATTTGACTTGCTGCAAGATGACAGGTTAAGTAAAGAGGCGACAAAGGTCATCTGAACGTGACCTTTTATGGGATGTTGTCAGATCCTTTTACAACGGAGTGAGAACAATGATCTGTATTTTAATCAGATTGTTTTTTATTTGTAAACTTATTAAGCGTTGGACCTGGATTATTGCTTAAAATGTTAGAAAGACTGATGTTCCTTGAGTGATGTTCATATACACTAACACTTTTCTTTACTTTGCTATTTCTACTTACATTGTATCTACCTAACCATTATCATTCTACTGATGTTTTCAAGTATCTGTTTTATCTCTTTTTATTTCGTTAATCTGTGGCTATGGTTGAGTAATACTTTTCTGGTGCTCTCAGCTAGTATCATGTGAAATAACTATTTTGATATAGCACTTGTAAAAACATGTTGCCATAAAAACTTGCCATAAGGAAAGGTACCTTTGTTGTTGCTGTTAAATCACCTAGATGTCCAGATGTCTGTATACTAAACAGCTCTAACCACTGACGAGATTATACATTTTGCCTCTCGAACTTAAAGGCCCAATATACGTAGCTTTAGGAAATTTCTCGTGATTCTGAACAATTCTGAAAAAAACCAGTTGATAACCATGCAAAAATAAGCCTAAAACGAAGTAAACCCGAGCGGTAACTAACAAGAAAGTCTTGACAGAAAAATCCAAAGAATTGAAAATAATTTAGGTGGGGCCCACTTCAACAACAAGCCGAAGTTAGAAGACGTTTCAAAATTGACGCGTGTTTACAAATACCGAGTTTCAACTGCTGCTGTACCGGTAACCGCGTAAGAATTCATCTTGAATATTGCTGATATCAGTTAATCTTAACTAAATCTATAAAGATATAAAGTTTTTAGGCTTGATTTTCGCTTCAAGACTTGCCGAAAGTTACGTATATTGGGCCTTTAACGCGATGCACAAGCTTTTACTAAAAATTGAATAATATGTTTTGATAGGACTATTTATGGGAAGACGCAGACGACAAGCCTCTCAGTGTCCCCACTGTGATCAGATTAACACTGACAAGATGACGTCAATGGATGTGATGCGTACAGGTGAGTTGTCAATTAGAAGACCAATAGACAAATACAAAAAATATGTACAGCAGAACCTCGGTACTTCGGAGTACTTTGTCGGTCCCGGCCAAGCATTACACTAGCATTCAAACTCACGTAACTCGAATACTCGGATAATTCGAAGTTTTCCTATAGTCCCATTAAGTTAGAGATAACAACGAGATAGTTATAATAAGGATGATGTAATGGTTTGGCAAATACGATAATCAAATAATGGTCCTGACATAACAAAGATAACCTTGGGAATAGAAGCGCACCATTTTTATATACTGTTAGTGTGTTTATTGTTGTGATGGCAATAATGTCATTTAAAGTCTACTATCCAGAGTGACAACGTCAAAAAAGAGATGATGGAACATTAAAACCGGTAGTAAATTGATTGACATTTTTTGTAGTAAGAACAGTTTTATTCTTTTGATATCACGATAAAGGCACCGTAACTATTTATGTTTTTTTACTTTCAATTCTTTTTATCTCAACACTTGATCTCCTGTTTATAGCTGAATTATTGAATTAGCAGTTTCTGGTGTTGGTCATCACTATTATGCAGTCTAAACAGCATTTTAAGGAGTTTTTTTCATATTCTTTCGCAATGCAGGATACTTAATTTTATAATTTTACAATCGCAATAACATTGAAATATGTTTAATTCGTGAAATGATCATTCATTCGTTTGCTACATATTCGTTTTTAAGCTGAAACTAGCATTACTGACTCGATTTATGTTGATTTTTTTAAGTTTGCGGACAAGCATATGTGAACAATGTTGCGCAAGTTTCTACTTAAAATTGAATAATACGTTTTGATAGGACTATTTGAGGGAAGACGCAGACGACAAGCCTCTCAGTGTCCCCACTGTGACCAGATTAACACTGACACTATGACGTCAATGGATGTGATGCGTACAGGTGAGTTGTCAATTAGAAGACCAATAGACAAATACAACATATGTACAGCAGAACCTCGATATCTCGAATTCGTATAACACGAAGTACTTTGTCGGTCCCGGCCAAGTTTTACAATAACATTCAAACTCACGTAACTCAAATACTCGGATAGCTCGAAGTTGCACCTATGGTCCCATCAACTTCGAGATAACGAGATAGTTATAATAAGAATGTTGTTATGGCTTTGGCAAATACGATCAAATAATGACCCTGCTTTCAACACATAACAAAGATAATAGTGCATCATTTTGATGTATTGTTAAATGTATTTATCACATTTCTGCAGGTAGTTTTTTGTAATAAGAACATGTTTTTTATTCGTTAGATATCACAATAAAGGCACCGTAACTGTTTATGTTTTTTCCCCAATTCTTTAAATCTCAACACTTGACCTCCTGTTTATCTGAATGATTAAATTAGTAGTTTCTGGTGTTGGTCATCACCGTTATGCAGTCTAAACAACATTTTATGTGTTTTTCATATTCTTATTGCAATGCAGGATACTTAAATTTTACAATCGTAATAACATTGAAATATGTTTAATTCGTGAAATGATAATTCATTCGTTTGCTACTTATTCATTTTAAATAAGAAACACATGTTGATGTCTCGACCTATGTTATTATTTTATTCAAGTTTGCGGACAAGCTTATGTAAACAACGTTGCACAGTACAGGAAGATGGCGATCATAAACCAACTAATCCATGTCGACAAAAAACCTGTAATTACCAAGGTAAGTTATGGCCTAAGGTGAATATCTTAATTCAGTTTATTGTGACAGATGTCTAAGTATGCTTTTTTGTTGATTTTGTTTCTAATTTTCTTCAGTACAATTTGTCATTAGCTGTTTTATGCGATATACAGGTGTCAGTTTCAAATGGTATCGTATTGCATTATATAGCGACAAGTGAAGGATAACGTAACACACACATACGCTAACAATGAAATTAGCGAAATTAAGGGCATTTGACGGCAAAACCTATGTTGCATTTTCTTTCAACATCATTTGTCAACGATGAACGTTTTTGTTATGGTAAGCTTAATTGGATAAACGTATCGTGAAGTCAAATTAAAAATCATTATAATGTGTTCACAAAAATACTTTCGATTTGGCGTTATGTTATAGTAATTATGTTTTATATCTGAGCGTGTCTGATGGCTTTGTATATGTTTTTCTTCAGTTTGAGAATCATTTAAACAGCTTAGTTTCATCATATTTAGGGGGTTTACACGTTTTGCAAGTAATGTTTACGTAAAAATGGAGACCGATTGACCTCAAACGATTCTTTTATTCTTCTTCATGTATTTTCAAACCATCTTTCTCTATTTGTAACTATCTGAGAAAGAACCTTTATTTTTAGAAACGCTCATCAATAAAGTTGTTCACTTAAGGATGTACACCTCTGAGAAGTCAAAATTTTCCTGTATCAAACTTTTTTTCTAATATATAGTTTTGGATAAGGGAGTTTAAGGCAAGGCAGAAAATGCAAAGATAATGCTATGTCAGCGTGCTCGTTTTTGTGCTATGATCGGTCAGAGATACCAATATGACATAATAAGGGATTTTAAGTCAAATTTTTAGTTTCGACCAATTGCATGACATTTTCATACAATATCTTCCGAATTGATAATTCGAAATGTATGAATGTTTGCAGAAATGACAAAAATATTGTTTTCTTTTAAGTTATGGAAGTAAAATTTCTCTAACTTAATATTTTTACTCGGGAAAGCAATTTGAGTTACCCATACCCCTTATTTTTAATGAGAAAATCCTCATTTTTTCACCATTTTTTGCAGATTTAACGCTTAATTAAAAAAAGTTCTGATATCAAACTTTTTACAATATTTGGCGGATGATAAGTAAATGGGTTTCTCTTTCTAAAATCATCAGAAAAATGGGGAGTTAGTGTGCTTAATTTTTTGTCCCTTTATTATTTGTGTTATTTTTCACAGTTTTGGGTTCAAAAATAAAAACTGCTCCAGTTACACTAAGTATATGAAAAAAATACAAAAATTGTATAATTATCTTCTTTGTATCATACTGTTTCTATAGAGTTGAACATTATAAAGTTGTACAGCAAAAATTAGCTTGCTATAATTAGAAATGGCTAAGCACTGATGTTTTTAAGAGATCGATCTAGCATCAAAATGGTGATTTTTTTTTTAAATTCACGTAAAAAAATCTTCAAGCAACAGACACTTATAGTTTTGAATCAATTTTCAGATGCATATATGCTATTAAAATTGATCATGCTTTCTTCATTATAACATAAAATCTTTAAATGAGACATAAACGAGACTTGAACGTGACTGAAACCTCACAAGAGTACTTCCTTAAGTCTTTCGTACAATTTCAAATACAAATATGATTTGTTCGATGGTACACTTTTGTGTTGCATCATCTCGTATTTATTAAACAAAAGTAAACGGAAGAGATGCATCGAATAGGGGTGTATTTTTTATATTTGCAGTTTTGTCTCAGTGTGCATTTAAATTGTTGCTTTAACTGGATATATTAGATATATATTAATTTTGTCTGTGACTTATTATATTTTCTGTGTCAGTATTTTAGCTTCAACGGATTTCCGCTTTTTCAATAATACAGTAATTACGAATATTCTGTGCATAAATTTAACAGTTATTACGAATATCCTCTGTATAACTTCAACAGTTATTACGAATATGTTCTGTATCCTTCACATTTTCTCAGTCAACATATTACAGAAATGACGAATATTCTCTTAATGAGTATTACAGCTACTATAAAACATTACAATTATGACGAATTAGCTCTGTATGAATATCAACAGGTACAATGCATATTTTATGTATCAATATTACAGTTACAATAATAAGTCTATTTCTTCATTTATAATATACGAATGATGCGTACTAGTGAGTTGTCAATATTAGAAGACCAATAGACAAATAAAAAGACCATGAACAGTAGAACCTCGTTATCTTGATCTCGTATAATTCGAAGACCCTGCTTAGTTTGAAGTGCTTTGAGTTTGCTTATTAGTGTGCTTACTTGTTGTGATGACAATGATGACTCGGTTCTCATTTTGAGGACTGATGCTTACTTGGATGTGACCAAGATTTACATGGCGGGTGTCGTCGATGAAGTAGAAAACGCTTACTCTTCCGGAGCACCTGGTCATATTCTCTTGTGCTTTAACTAGAGTCTTCATGTAAATCTTTCCTTTTTTCCTATTTTGCCTCTAGTTTAATCGATTTTGAGATCGGATTATGCTTTTGTTGACGCTTTGGTATTCCCTGATTTCCCCCATGTATCAATATTGCAATTGATACGAATATTCTATAAACAATTTTACAGGTGTTAGAAATATTTTTCGTTTTAATATTGCTAGTACTTCGAGTATTCTTTAACAATTTTCCAATAATTACAAATATATACTATGTAATAAAAACACCGGCTTACGAATATTTTCTGAATTGAGATTTCAGTTATATTAAAAAATGCAAACGTGTGCACTAAGTTTTGTTTATCATAAAGTAATTTTTCAGTATATACATGCATATTGTGTTTCCATATGTATTTATTATAATATATTTCAAATATCTCTTTATCAATTATTTCATACGACGATACTCAAAATAAAACAATTTTCCCCTATATATTAATTTCATGATAAGTTGAGTATGGCCTTTTATAAGTATATCGTTTTTTAACGACTCTGTTCCTTTATATCATTAAATATATGCATATAGCTAAACAATACACGTATATGTCTATGAACGTGCCTATAACATTACAATTAGATGAATAAGTGTCTGGAATTTCTACAACTCGTATACATGTATGCAGTTGTCACGCGTGTCATTTTTTCATTTCAGGTGACGTTCATGAGGAAAGATGCTGTCAATAAACTGTTGGAAGGTGTAGCTACAGCATCACCCTTCGCTGTCACTTATACCGACGGAACGACCTTAGAAATCCTCAAATCTGACAGCGTTCTAGATCTACTGCATCCTAACCAGACTTTGGCCGAGGAACTAGCTAAGGAAATATGGGACATGATATAAACATTGTATATACTTGTTTAGTCTATAAATAACACAGCTTAATTACATAATATTTCGCAATTAAATTACATGTCATGCATGCATGAGTTGTTACGGTTTGACCTTGTATTCACTCATATGTGTGGTTACATGAAAATTAGCTTTGGATATTTTTTTGGGCATGCAGTAAGACTCCCTTTAATATTCAGAATAATAATTTTGTTGATATTTTTTTTTATTATAATCATTATTTCTTAATATCTCAATAAAGTTGTAATAAAAGTGTTTTTTTGGTGTGTCATGTATCTTTATTTCATAATCGGATATGAGTTTAAAATATGAATTGTCCAAACTAAGAATCCTTCTAGCCTGTTTATAATTTGAATATGTAATATTACGCAGCAGGCTGAAACTCTATTTATGCATATATGTACTGTATGTCACAATCTTATCTTTAATAGAAATCACGCAAATGATCTTTCTTATTAGTTACAGTTTTATAATTCTATTCAATAAATGAACCCACTTTATGCTAATTTCTTAGATACGCTATTGTTGAATTGACACTTAACTTTTTGTGGTTGAATATTAATTAATCTTCATTAAACACATCAGTTTTTTTTGTAGAAAGATGAGAATACTAATTTTAAGAAGATTTGTTTTTAAATCTGAAAGATTTATGATATATTTTGTGATATATGTAAGTAATATTAATTTTTATAGATATTAATTAATTTTGTTTCTAATTCGAGTTGACTGAAGATTTACGAGCTATGGGATATTTTTACAGGTGAATGAACTTGACCATAATATGTAGAAATTATCAGACACATTGGTTTGGAATATAGATGTTTTTGAGCATGCTCATTAATGTGATCGGTTCTCACTTTTAGAACTTGATGTTTACTTGGATGTTACAAAGATTCAGATGGCGGGTGTCGTCGATGAATCAGAAGACGCTTACTCTTCCGGAACACCCGGTCTTATTCTCTTGTACTTTTACTAGGGTCTCCATTTAAATCTATTCTTTGTTCATATTTTGCCCATGGTTTAATCGATTTTGAGTTAGGATAATGATTTTGTTAACGCTTTGGTATCCTCTTATTTATTTAAATGACTTGAAATTTACTTGGATGTGAAAAAGATTTACATGGCGGGTGTCGTCGATGAAGCAGAAGATGCTTACTCTTCCGGAACACATGGTCTGATTATTCTGTACGTTTACAAGGGTCTCCATGTAAATCTTTCCTTTGTTTTTATTTTGTATGTTAAGTAAGTGGAAGCAATTCAATCAAAGAGGTTAATAATCGTGAACTCATTGAGAAATATTTTGTATCATTGTTTTATATAAAGGGGACGTTTTTGAATATGCCCATTAGTGTGTCATGTTTTTACGCTATCATTACCTCAGTTCTCGTTTTTTGACCACCTGATATTTACTTCGATATGACATAGATTTACATGGCATGTGTCGTCAATGAAGCAGAAGACCTTTACCCTTCCGAAACAAATTGTATTATTCCCTGGCACCTTTTCAAGTGTCTCCGTGTAAATCTTTCCTTTGTTCATACTTAAAAGTTAAATCGAATTTGTGATAGGTAATTCTGATCTTTCAAGAAACAACATATTTATGTAACCGGATATTGAATACAACATACGCTTATTCGATAGATGCTCTTTACGAGAGTCTTCATGTGAAACTTTCCTTTGTTTCTATTTTCCCCCTAGTTTAATCGATTTTGAGTTCGGATTATGGTTTTGTTGACGCTTTGGTATTCTCTGATTTTTTTATATTGCACAACGCCACATTCGCTTATGATCGCCGTTCTATTTTAAAAGACATATTTGCAAGGATGGCAAAGTACGACAGAACATCGCTTAAATATAAAAAGGTTTTAGCCGGACAATATGTGGAAGATGACGTAACACACATACATACATGCTACACATTTTAAAATTATCAATAAATACAGTATGCCGAAAACAATGCACTATACAACTATTTCGTACTTCTAGGACTCGTCAGTGATGCTAGGGGCCAAAAAGTGGGAATAGAAATTTTCTAAACTAATGTAGAAGTAGAAGGGTCAGGTGCGTAAACCTCTCTAATTTATGAATTTAGAAAAAAATAGTACTGTATAAGTCGTTTACTACAAAAGTGTGTATATTATGAACCATGCCACTACTCAAATTAGATACCTGTGGCTATGGAGGCTCAAGCAAACCTCGAGGACTGAAATATCCACCAGCAGAGTCTACCACCTTGTATCCTGAAAGATGACGTAACACACCTTGAAACACTATGGTTTTAAATCTATCTGAATAGATATTTGAGAGCAATTTAAAATCGTAATTAAATCAAATCGACTATGCATAGTTCATCAAAATCAATAAAAAATGAGTTCTAGTTGATATTACTGTTATAATGAATGCATATGCTGATGTTTTACATGACATGGACCGACATTCATGAGTAAAGGTATAAGAAATAAGAAATAATAAAAAGCCAATAACAATAAAACTACATTAACATTGGCAATTAGAAGTGTGTCCGTTGACGTGTATTTTGTACCAAATGTCTTGCCTCCAAAGTAAGTGAAGAACACACACACACAGCCATTGCACTAACATGTATATGGATCCTCAGATTGCACTTGATACATGTATGTGTATGCTCT
This sequence comes from Mimachlamys varia, assembly GCA_947623455.1. Classification (NCBI taxonomy): domain Eukaryota; kingdom Metazoa; phylum Mollusca; class Bivalvia; order Pectinida; family Pectinidae; genus Mimachlamys; species Mimachlamys varia. The sequence goes on from OX392527.1 coordinate 48,536,701, forward strand.
TATTTAAGGTAAACACCACAGCCACATTAATCATGCAATCAAAAGTGTTCCCTAAAACATCATGTCACGTTTGCATATATATTATATTCATTAATTCGAATATCCAATTATCTCGTCTTCCATCTCTCCCTATGTGTTGGTGTTACCGTATCAGGACGGACGGTCATTATGTTCTTAATATTATGGGTTATCGTCTTGTTATTGAACTGTTTCGGCTCAGCTGTGAAGGACCGACAAAGTAAGTATGAAATATAGTGATATCATATATTTCGAGATTTCGAAAAGTCATTTGGCAAGTTATAGAGCTGTCTGAGACACAAGTTGTTTAAAACATGACATTGAGAAATGTAACCGACTTATTTATGTGAAAACATCATAAGGTTAAGAGGTCTTTGTAATAAAGAAAATTCATCTACCCAACATATTAAGCATTTAACGTTTATTTAAAGTCATGTTTGTTAATTGTTGCCTGTGCTATGTCATATCATGTTGTGTGACTGGATCTATATGCCATGATATTAATTATATCTAATAAACGTGTCGATGGGGAAGCACTACCGAGTTTAGATGTATGTACTGGTCTGTACCAAAGTATCCTCTCTATAATCTAATCTTGTTTAAAACAAGCATTTTCATTGGCTTAAAAAAATATGTTATCAGCTCATTACGTAAAAAATGACGTCGTCGTTTATAATGTCGCTTTTGATTGGCTGATGCAGCAGCGTAATGATTTGTAAGAGAAAAGAGTCCATCAATAAAGTGAATTTACTCAGGGAATAGATTAAATTATAAGTATTAATTCTTAATTACAACTCAAAGGCATACATACCGACTCTCTTGTCATATATATTGACTCTCTTGTCATACAATTTGACTCTCTTGTCATACATTCTGACTCTTTTGTTATATAAACTGACTCTCTTCTCATACATACGGAATCTCTTGTCATATATACTGACTATCTTGTCATACATACTGAATCTCTTGTCATACAATTTGACTCTCTTGTCATACATTCTGACTCTTTTGTTATATAAACTGACTCTCTTCTCATACATACGGAATCTCTTGTCATATATACTGACTATCTTGTCATACATACTGACTAACTTGTCATACATACTGACTAACTTGTCATACATACTGACTCTCTTGTCATACATACTGACTCTCTTGTCATACATACTTACTCTCTTGTCATACATACTGACTCTCTTGTCATATATACTGACTCTCTTGTCATACATACTGACTATCTTGTCATACATACTGACTCTCTTGTCATACATACTGACTCTCTTGTCATACATACTGACTCTCTTGTCATACATACTGACTCTCTTGTCACACATACTGACTATCTTGTCTTACATACTGACTCTCTTGTCATACATACTGACTCTCTTATCATATATACTGACTCTCTTGTCATACATATTGACTTTCTTGTCTTACATATTGACTCTCTTGTCATACATACTGACTCTCTTGATATACATACTGACTCTCTTGTCATACATTCTGACTCTTTTGTTATATAAACTGACTCTATTGTCATACATACGGAATCTCTTGTCATACATACTGACTATCTTGTCATACATACTGACTCTCTTGTCATACATACTGACTATCTTGTCTTATATACTGACTCTCTTGTCATACATACTGACTATCTTGTCATACATACTGACTCTCTTGTCATACATACTGACTCTCTTGTCATACATACTGACTCTCTTTTCATACATACTGACTTTCTTGTCTTACATACTGACTCTCTTGTCTTACATACTGACTCTCTCGTCTTACATACTGACTATCTTGTCATACATACTGACTCTCTTGTCATACATACTTCTCTCTTGTCATACATACTGACTTTCTTATCAAACATACTGACTCTCTTGTTATATATACTGACTCTCTTGTCACACATACTGACTCTCTTGTCATACATACTGACTCTCTTGATATACATACTGACTAACTTGTCATACATACTGACTCTCTTGTCATACATACTGACTCTATTGTCATACATACTGACTCTCTTGTCATACATACTGACTACCTTGTCATATATACTGACTCTCTTGTCATACATACTGACTCTCTTGTCATACATACTGATTAACTTGTCATTCATACTGCTCTTGTCATACATACTGACTATCTTGTCATACATACTGACTCTCTTGTCATACATACTGACTAACTTGTCATACATACTGACTCTCTTGTCATACATACTGACTATCTTGTCATACATACTGACTCTCTTGTCATACATACTGACTATCTTGTCATACATACTGACTCTCTTGTCATACATACTGACTCTCTTGTCATACATACTGACTATCTTGTCATACATACTGACTCTCTTGTCATACATACTGACTCTCTTGTCATACATACTGACTATCTTGTCATACATACTGACTCTCTTGTCATACATACTGACTCTCTTGTCATACATACTGACTAACTTGTCATACATACTGACTCTCTTGATATACATACTGACTCTCTTGTCATACATACTGACTCTCTTGTCATACATACTGACTATCTTGTCATACATACTGACTCTCTTGTCATACATACTGACTAACTTGTCATTCATACTGCTCTTGTCATACATACTGACTATCTTGTCATACATACTGACTCTCTTGTCATACATACTGACTAACTTGTCATACATACTGACTCTCTTGTCATACATACTGACCCTCTTGTCATACTTACTGAATTTCTTGTCATATATACTGACTCTCTTGTCATATATACTAACTCAATCGCCATACATAATGACTCTTAAGCCATCCATATAGTTTCAAACTTATAGTTTCTCTTGCCATACATATAGTTTCTCTTGCCATACATATAGTTTTTCTTGTCATACATATAGTTTTTTTCTAAATGTATCTGTATTTCATTTGTTTTAGCTTTAATACATACCGACACGTCAAATAAACTCGATATATATAGTAAAAAGGCATTTACTTATCAGCTTATACAGAAATATAAATTATCTTGATTAATTTAGTTTAATAACAGACTGTTAATCATCTCTGACTTTGAAAGTAAGAGACTCCGTCAATCATCACCAGTTTTACATGAGACTCCAGCAAGGGAACAGACTTCCATCAGACTACAATTTGTGTAACCTATAGCGACCACCACAAACATTTATGTGTTAATATAAGCGAAATAAGTGAAGCCCCGTTATTAAAAATTTTAAATCTAATTTTATGTCTTAAAATGTAATTTCAGGAGAATTTATTTCAATGTGTAATATAATTTCGTCTAGACGAAATCTGTTTATATCATTCAATCTGATTAAAATCATATGTTATATTTCTTGGTTGACTTCGTACTGCATATTGTATTTCATTCAGATAAATTATTTTCGATAAAGCACAGTCATGTTGGACCAGGTGGCTCGGAATGATAAGCGTCCCCTTCATTTACATCTAGGTCAAATTCGAGTAATATTTCCCATAGCCAGAACTAGGAAACTGATATTGAATAACTTACAACTATATAAACATCCTCATAGCGAGAAATAGGTTAGTCACAATAAATACTTTACATGTATACTACATCCTCATAGCGAGATCTAGGTTAATATTTACGTTTGCATGGCAACGCCACTATATTAACTAACCAAGGGGACGTGCAATTTAAGATACAGTAAACGACACCCATCACGAGACGATTATGACGTCATCGTTTTGGCATAGAAACGACGATGATTCGCAGTCAAAATGGCTGTTCCATTTAACGAATTTAGATGTCGATAATGAAACATTTATCATAGTTTAAATCTACATGAAATCTGCATTAATTCGCTACATGGATAGGAAATGTAAATATAAACATTGATAGGAAGCTCTGTCATTTATATCGCCAATAAACACCATATCAAGATACTTCTATGCTTAAGTGACAACAAATGCTACAAGTCAGTGACAGCACAAAACTTACATGTATATAACCATTGTGGACATTATGTTAATGCCTCTTCGTCCATTTAGATAAGTTTGTTTAATCACAAAATTTTAATAAAATTGTAATAGATCTTATCCTAATTCGGAAATTACCTTGGACAGAATACATAATGCAAATATGATTTGGCTTTTCGTTAGTCATCAAACGTTAAAAAATATATCATATGCAAGACTTAATGTGTTTGGTGTAATTGTGCTCAACGATATGCCCTGTACTTAAATATTATAACAACTCCAAACCAAAGGTATCGACAATTCTAGATAATTAAATAAATGAACTATGCACATGACATCTAGATAAGTTCATAGTTAACTCGATTTCAACTTTAACTATGACAAACATGGATATCTTACTACAAAGCTATTCGATAAACGTGACTTTTCCAATTTTCCGGTAATGGACTTTCCATTTCTTGATAGAAACATCCCTGCTTCTCCATCCCTGCTGACAAACAAACGAACAATATAGGGATTCAACAGATGCTGGTTTTGTATCTTTGTTTGATATGAAGATGATGTTTTTGAGTACGCCTGTTAGTGTGCTAACTTGTTGTGATTGGCAATAGTGACTCGGTTTTCATGTCGGAGACTTGATGTTTACTTGGATGTAACCAAGGCAAGATTGACATGTCGGGTGTCGTCTATGAAGCAGAAGACGCTTACTCTTCCGGAACACGTGGTCTTATTCTCTTGTACTTTTACAAGGGTCTCCATGTGGACCCTCCTTTTCGTAATTTGCCCCTAGATTATCGATTTTGAGTCGGATTATGGTTTTGTTGACGCTTTAGTATTCTCTAATTTATTTTCAGCAGATTCATCAGTTTAAACTACGACATGGTGCATATATTAACAACATATCATACATAGAGGATATTCAATGGTTTCTCGTTAGAGATCAAATGTATTTCATGAGTGTGGCAGATTTTGTTTTTATATTACGCGCTCTTGAAACTATATTTTAAATTTGATATACGAGTGAAATATATTTGATATTTATTGGGAAACCATTGAATTTTCTTTTCATTACATTTTCAAAAATCCCTAAAGTCTGATTTCATTGTTGAAAATTTGCGGTTACAACTGATTGGGACGATATGCTTAAGGCTTACAGAATATTAATACGCCACAGGATGAAGTTCTATTTTTGGTTCAAAATATAGCAAAAATACAAAACGTATTAATGAAATCCATTAGGTATATATCTATTAATATCTATCAATGATATCGGTCCGAATCTTATGTCATCACTAGTGATGATATAATATTTCTTATATCACCAGTAGTGATGATATACACAGTGATGATATAAGTTTTATCAAGCTGATATTTTCTGATATTTCACTGGTAAAAATGTAATAAAAGTACTTTCGACATTAAAGCTTTATAGAAACAAAACCGTTACGATAGAATAAAACTAAATATTATATGCGAATGTTTTGCATTACTCTTCTAATTTGAAGTATGCGTTAAAATGATATGCTAACGAAAAATTGCTGCCCGTGCTATTTTGAAATATGGGGAGTAAAACATATATGGATCAAACATATATACTTTTGAAAATTTGAATTACACGCTAGGTTATTCAAAAACTGTTGTTTTTTTTTTCTTCTTAAAACTAGTACTGTAATTTTTACATTAGGTTTTCCATGGGATGTTAAATTCTTTTCAAATAGGTTAGAATTGACAAAGTTCTGACCAAATCTGTTTTAATAAATTAATATATACATGAATCCTTTACAAGAATTTATTATCAACTTTCTTTTTTTAGACAATTTATGGTGCCATTTGCATCCCAACACATATATTAAATATGAATTTATTACCTTAGTTCCTTTTAAAGCAAATAAGTACAGGATAATTTATGATTGTCATCTGCATCCAAACACATCTATTGCTATCTATTCATGTCTGAAAAAACCGAAAGTTTCCCTCACAGCTTATAAATGTTTTTTAGAGAGTACCGAAGCGTTACCCAAACCATTATCCGAACTAAAAATTGATTTAACAAAGATCTACATGGAGACCCTTGTAAAAGTAGAAGAGAATAAGACCAAGTGTTCCGGAAGAGTAACCGTCTTCTGCTTCATCGACGACACCCGCCATGTAAATGCTGGTCACATCCAAGTAAACATCAAGTCCTCAAATGAGAACTGAGTCATTATTGTTAATCACAACAAGTAAACAAACTAATGAGCTTACTCAAAAACGTCCATCCTCATATCATTTACAGGTACAGAATATTTCTCGATGCTTTTTTTTCTTTATAAACCAGGCTTGTTTTCATTGGGACTATAGCCTGATGTTAATATCAATACTCATATCGTTCGCAAAGAGTACTTATTTTATTGAATACAAATTAAAGCGTATTGTCGAATTTTAACTACACAGGGATTCGAGAGATGCAGGTTGATCAGAACTAAGGGCAAGTTTTATGGTCCCCATCTTTGTCTCATTGAGAAATATTCTGTATCTTTAAGTGAAATGAAGATGGAGTCTCCGTGTAAATCTTCCTTTTGCTCCTATTTTGCCTCTAGTTTAATCGATTTTGAGTTCGGATTATGGTTTTGTTGACGCTTTGGTATTCTCTGCTGTTTTCGAATTACAAATTCGTGAAAATCAATCAATTTTTGTCGTTCACAGAGGCTAAAGAGCTCAATCAGATAGTGACAACGATTTACCGTGAGAGGATCCTACAAGAATACTACACATATAAGGAGCTTGTACAACAACAGGAACTTGAATGTGAAACCAAAGTAAACGAGACAAAAGCTACATGTCACACATGTATATCAGGGTAAGATTAATGTAACTATTGTAATAAGATATTAATATGCATTTCATGTTAATTTTTAAAAAAAATGCATGAAATAACGCATAAGATTGTAGAGCCTTTCCTGACCTGACATAAGTGTATATCCTTGTTAGTGAATTAGAACATTTTGCAACATTTCATAAACTATTTCCTGTTTTCCTTTGCCAATCAAAAAGTCATGCATTTAGCCACATTATGTCGAGTCAATAAAGTCAGGTGATATTTCATTCAAATATCACTATTACGCTCTACACAATTGGAAAGGCGTGTTATCTGTTTAGCCAATCTGTTTCCTTTATGTAAATTTATATTATTTTACAGGTTCATTGTGTTACCTGTTTAGCCAATCTGTTTCCTTTATGTAAATTTTTATTATTTTACAGGTTCATTGAAACATCACCACCAATGGACCCCAACATACCACAAACTAGTGGTATAATTATCTCTACAGTCGTAAATACCTTCCCAAACAACATTGGCGATGCTGTCTTGTCTACTGTACGCGGTACTATCGACCAAACCCCTGGTAGCGAACTACCAGCCAACAGTCTTCGTTTAACAACAAGCAGTAACATTGGCGTAGCACCCAATAGTAGGGACAGTGTTCTAACCGTTAGGGACACTGTAGTAATACCCAGCACAAATAGAAATAAGATCGCTAGTGGTGATATAATACCAACCACCAGTAGTAATATCATACCACCTACCACTAGTGATAACTTACCAACCGTCAGTGATACTGTAATACCAACCACCAGTAGTAAGAACATACCAGTTACCACTAGTGACAGCTTACCAACAGTCAGTGATATTGTAATACCAACTACCAGTGGCGATACCTCACCAAACATTATTGAAATTGTAAAACCAATAACCAATGATAATGGCATACCAACCACTATCGATGAAGCACCACAAACAACTAGCATTCACAGCCTACCAACCATAAGTGATATCGTTACACCGACAACAAGTAGTTTTACCATGACAACCATCAGTGATAGTGTTAACCAAATCACGAGTGGTGGTAATAAGCTACATAATACTAATAGTAACATACCAACACCAACGGGTCTAAGTAAAGCTTTACCGACCAAACACAGTGGTATGTTATCAACCATTACCAATACACTTACAGCAGTAGACAGTAGTATTAGTAAACCAACCAAACAAATCAGTGGAATATCAACCATGGGTAAAACAACAATACCAGCCAAAAGTAACAGTGAGATAGCGACCAAACAGAGTGTTACGTTAAAAACCATTGGTGAAACAATATCACCAACCAGCAAAAGTAAAACTATACCAACCGAACACAGTATTACGGTACCAACCATAGGTAAACAAACCACACTAACCAGTCGAAGTAAACCTTTACCAACCAAACACAGTATCACGGTACCAACCACCAAACAGAGTGTTACGTCAAAAACCATAGGTACACAAACCAAACCAACCGACAAAACTATTACGGTACCAGCCAAAGACAGTAGTACGGTACCAACCAAACACAGTATTACATCACCAACCAAAGGTAAACAAACCACACTAACGGTACAAACCCTAAGTAAAACAACCACACCAACCAGCCGAAGTAAAGCTATACCAACCAAACATAGTATGTTATCAAATGTAAGTAAAACAACCATATCAGCTGACAGTAGCATTAAGATACTCCCTAAATACAGTATCCCGGCACCAACCCCAGGTAAACAAACCACAGTAACCGATAGCAGCGTTAAGAAATTGACAAAACAGAGAACTATATTGCCAAACAGAAGTAAAACAACCACAATAGTTAGTAGTAGCAATGCGTCACCGACAATAATTAAAACAACCGCACCAGCAGACAGTAGCAATAAGATACCAACTAGGCATCATAGTCCGTCTCCGATCCCAAGTAAACAGACCACAACAGCCGACAGTAGCGATAACTTACCTACCAAAGACAGTAAAACGTTGCCACCTGTAGGTATACCAGAAAATAAAACCGATATCATGTTGACCAAACCCAGTTTGACGTCACCAACAATACGTAAAACAACCACACCAGGCAAGGGCAGCATAAACATAACAAATATTTTTAATAACATACCAAGCGTCAGTGATAAAACCGTACCAACCGTCAGTGATAAAACCGTTCCAAGCGTCAGTGATAAAACCATACCAACCGTCAGTGATAAAACCATACCAACCGTCAGTGATAAAACCATACCAACCGTCAGTGATAAAACCATACCAACCGTCAGTGATAAAACCATACCAACAGTCAGTGATAAAAACATACCAACCGTCAGTGATAAAACCATAACAACCGTCAGTGAAAAAACCATACCAACCGTCAGTGGGAAAACCGTACCAACCGTCAGTGATAAAACCATACCAACCGTCAGCGATAAAACCATACCAACCGTCAGTGATAAAACCATACCAACAGTCAGTGGTAAAACCATACCAACCGTCAGTGATAAAACCATACCATCCGTCAGTGATAAAACTATACCAACCGTCAGTGGTAAAACCATACCAACCGTCAGTGGTAAAACCATACCAACCGTCAGTGATAAAACCATACCAACCGTCAGTGATAAAAACATACCAACCGTCAGTGATAAAACCATACCAACCGTCAGTGATAAAACCAAACCAACCGTCAGTGATAAAACAATACCAACCGTCAGTGATAAAACCATACCAACTGTCAGTGATAAAACCATACCAACCGTCAGCGGTAAAAACATACCAACTGTCAGTGGTAAAAACATACCAACCGTCAGTGATAAAACCATACCAATCGTCAGTGATAAAACCATACCAAGCGGCAGTGGTGATAACATTCCAAATATGAGTGGTGTAAAACCCATAAGCGTTGAAAACAAACCGTCCATTAACGTTGGTTTACCTATCACAAATGACATTGACTCACCATTTATGAGTGGTAATAACATACCAACAATCGACGAGAATATCATACCACCCAAGAGTGGTATTAAAACACCACCGAAAAGCGGGGATGACATACCAACCAACAACGATATGAAAATGTCAAAAACCACTAAAGATAACGTTAAAAGTATAAGTACTCATAACAAACCGTTTAAGAATGATCACATGTTACCAAGAATTTTAAACAGACCAATCGCAAGAAGCAATAACAGACCAGTTCACAATGTTAATGTTATATTACCTATCAGCGGTGACAACTTTTCGAACAGACCAACCAACGATAAGAAAAATGAACCAATTCCTTTTGGAAGTCGGGATTTACCTGTGAGTGGAAATAAACTAGGGGATGACACCATTGTCAAAATAGAAAGCGGTAGTTTAATAAAATTACCAACTGTTGTTAATCTTGTGGAAAAAACTCCAAAGAGCAGCGGTCTTGTCATTTTAGATACCAGTGTTTTTAACAGAAATGATACCAGTGATAATACACAACCAAATACCACTGTCAGTAACCTTACAGATGCCAGTGGTTTTAACAGAAATACTATCAGTGATACTACACAACTATCTAACACCATTATCAATTATACAGATACCAGCATTCTTAACATAACAGCTATTAACGAAATTAACGCATTACTAACAGAGATGGGTTCTCAAAGTATGTTAGATACTGGTATTTCTCCTTCAACGGAAGCACAGTCATCGCTTACAAAAACGGACGAGCAAACCGTCCCAAACGTTGTAAGTGAAATACATAACAACAATGAACCATTCTTCAAAGAGACAATTCCTAAGGTAGGAAAGGAGATTGGTGAAACTGTGGAAACATTCATTAGCAATACACTTCCAAAAGTCAATGTTGGAAAACCCTCCGGTGCTTCAAAAGGATTAGATAGTGCGATGGATTCATTCGTTTCTGAGACACTCCCAGATACTGCAAAGGGTGTCGGCGACCTCCTTCAATCTTTCTTAGATACGAAAACCATTGAATTACCTAAAAGTATAGGAAGTTATCTTGGAACATTTTTCTCTGAGACGATCCCAAAGGCTGGTAAAAGTGTTGGAGCACATTTGGGAACTTTTTTCACGAAGACGGTTCCAGGTAATTGCTTTGCATCTTTTAAAAAAAAAAAAACATATTATAAATAATAATATGTTGTTTACATTCATCTTTTTTATGATTGATTTATATAATATTTTGATTTGAAAACGTACGCCTTCCTTCATATGCCGAAAGACGTCATTACATTTCGACAGAACAAAATGGAATAAGACGCAAAACAGTGACTTGTAGCATTACATTAAAAAAATGTAAAATATAATGTTAAAGCGTAATTTTGGACAATTCAATCCTTGTGATGATTAAAAATTTCTATTTTACGGTTGTTTTATGGTCCCCATCTTAGTCTCATTGAGAAATATTCTGTATCTTTAAGTGATATGCAGACGGCCGTTTTTGAGTTTGCTTATTGGTGGGTTTATCTGTTGTGATTGACAATGATACTGGGTTCTCATTTTGAGAACCTGATATTTACTTGAATGTGACAAATATTAACATGGCGGGTGTCGTCGATGAATCAGAAGACGCTTACTCTTCCGGAACACCTGGTCTTATTCTCTTGTACTTTTACAGGGGTCTCCATGTAAATCTTTCCTTTGTTCATATTTTGCCTCTAGTTAAATCGATTTTGAGTTCGGATTATGATTTTGTTAACGGTTCGGTATTCTTTAATTTATTTTCTATTGGTATATTTCTTATTGGAAACACGCTTCGTATGGTTCACACACTTTAGCAATATATAGAACCAGATATTTGAAAAAGCGGTCCATCAATTTTCTGTCTAAAGTAATATAATGTATTGTGAATATCCTTTTTTTCACATGAAGAAGCCTCATTGTGATATCGACCGGATCTTCCAAGTAATTTATTGTGGTAGTAGTAACTGAGATTTCTAGAGCAACGGACAAAGTGTGTATATTGATGGATATCACATTTGTACACAATATTTTGAATTGATGATTAAACAATAATTTGCGGTAATAGCAACCTTAAAATTCCTTTCGAGCGCTGTGAAATGAAAACTGTTCTCCGAATACTTGACAACTCCACATCTAGAGAAATAAACCTTCTAGCGTGACGTCCTCTATCAATGACAAGGCATATAGACATATATACACATCATAACGGACAGTATAGGGGGCTAAACAAATATATAGGAATATACGTCTGGCTATTTAAAACCATTTTGAAAGTGAATTTCAAATCATATTGCACAATTATATATGAAAATTGTAAATACATATAATTTTCTCATATATTCTAATATTATCAACCATTATAATTCTTTTTTTTCAAAATCAACAGTTATGTTATGAAGGCAGCCGCAGGAATATATTTATTAGCTATTTTGCAAGTACACTCCTGCTGTCGTGCCCGAATATTCAATCGGTTATTGTATTTGTGCAGAATATTTGTGTAATAGTTGTTGTTTACTTTTTGTCAAATGTTTCATGATTGACCCAAAAACAAATGGCAAACCATATCGTTGGCTATGCTAAATTATTTCTTTAATACACTGATATGACTATCTGTATTTTGCGAATTGCTTTTTCTTTGTAAGGATTATTTATCATAAAATCTGTATATACATGTATTGTGCTTTGTATGAAGTATGAAAAAAGTCATTAATTATCATATTAATAAGATGTATAAAACTTGTAAATGATCATATGTATAAAACTTGACCTAATGAAGATCACAGAACCAATCATTGTTGTTCATGTTAGTAGAACACTTGTACACACATTCAAGATAAATAACAGGCAATGATGCACAATTTACGATTCCCAACAATGACATTTTATGTGTTGTAGATTTTTTTGGCCGCAGACGAAGACGGCAGGTTTCGCGGTGTATATCATGTGATGATATCAACAACATGACAACTACAGAGCTCAAATATGCTGGTCAGTTTTATATAAAACTAACTCGTATATTAGCTTACAGCGAACTCCGAGTGTATCCGATTTTATTAAATTAAAACACCAGCGTTATTTGGAATCTTTTCAAAGTTTGTCAATATGTTTATTAGAATGTGTTTTTTGGTTTTTTTTTCAATTATAAACAAATAAACAAAAATAAATCGATTTTCATTTTGTAAGGAAAGCTAACGATGCTCCACATGAAAGATATTAACCGCACCGTCGTCATATTAACATAAGTTGTCAATGTCTACACGGTAACTACCAAGAATGAGATAATTAACGTCAATATAAGCAAGTTACACTGCGAGATAACCTGTGCTTTTTAATGTAGGTCATGTGTAAAAAAGAAAACTCGTCTCTTTCTTTTTTACCTATCGTAAACAACTAATATCAATATTTATTTTCATTAAGTTTTTTTTATTACTTTATATGATCTTAATTCTATTGTTTTGTTTATGGTTTTTTTTGTTCGTTATTTAATCTCATTTTGTATTTTTATTGAGAAAAAAGGTTGCAACATCATCATTTGAAAAAAATATTTCTGCGTTTCAAACGGTTGAACATAACATTTCATTTCCAAGAAAAAAGTGTACGATATTGTTTAATTATTCACCACACTTACCACATATTATCTTTCTACGTCATACCGATGTTGTTGGCTTCTTTAACAAATGATTAATCATTCAAAATATGATGACATATACTATTTTTTAGTAAATTTACTTCGGCCACTTTTCTTTTGTAAAATGCCATTGGACAGTATTCACCTGTTCTATGTCAATCATACAAGGATAATTATTTATTAACAAATCAATTATTAAAGTGAAGAAGACAGTTTAGAACCTTCCACATTGTGCAAAATCAAGCAGAAAAAGTATATTAAAATATAAAAAAATACATTTGAGACCGGTGGCACAAAGCCAGGGGTATGTGTTTTGCAAAAAAAAAGACTATCATATATAATGTTTTACGTTATTATTATTATTGAGGATACAAATTAGAGCACTGTGATAGCTTTTATTTAAGTCATGCTTTACCTTGCCATAAATTATATATTTTTTTTTACATATTTCTGACATAATTCTTACATATACATTTTTCTTGCAGTGTGTGGAGTTGACCCAGCCAAACAGTTTAAAAAGATGGTAAAACTTGGCCATCAGATATTTCGGAGTAGAAAACCCGTTATAACCAAAGTAAGTAAGGCCCGATTTCAACTTGGTATTAAAATATAATATCAAAATCCATTTTAATGTTTTTTTCTCAGAATATTTTCTACTGTATAAAATATAGAAATAAGAAAACAATTCCTGTCAAAAGCCCACAAATAAGGTTTATTAAACGATAAATCATAGATGTATTAAAACTCATCCTATGAAAAATAAATACATGTTTTTTAATACTATACCTTTCATAATGTTTCTATGAGTTACTAAAGGGCATTCGGCTTTTCTATGTAACCGTCTGATCAATTAACCTGAAACAAAATACATATCAAATGCGTAAAATATCAGGTGCAATATTTGAACCTTCTCATACTGCTTTTCCAGGAATGATTAAAATGTAAATAACATTTCTATGTAACCGCTTGGTCAAGTACCTGAAACAAAACGCATGTCAAATGTGTCAAATGCTAGGTGCGATACCTGTAAACATTCACAACAAATGTATATTTCCATGAAAAACATGAGAATATACTAGTACGTAACATATTACCATTTCTATTTAACCCTCAGGTGACGTACAATAGAGAGGATGTGATAGGCACAATAAGAAAAGGGACTGTCTCGGTACCCTACTTTATGATCACATACAACGTTGGGGGGTTCTCAAGAACACAACAGATTAACAAGTCCCTGGAACTACTGAGCTCCAATCAGGATTTAGGAGAGGAACTTGCCACAGAATTATGGAATATATTCTTTACCACAAACATGCCTGTCTGATTTACATTGGATACGGTTTTAAAGAAGGAACTGGATAAGGAAGTGTGGGTTCAATTATTTGCCACAAAAACGCGTATGTGGTTTTGAGAGGATACAAGCACATTTAACTCAGTCATGTCGATACAATTTTATATTGTTTTTTACAAGATCTGGTGTAATTTTAAAGTAGAGATAAAGTAGGTTGATATCCAGCTGCTAGCTTATAATTATAATATCGTGAAATCAATGTTCGGTTATCTGATTATTTACATATTATCATATCATTTAATAAATATTACATATCAAATAGTAACTCAGCGCTAGATATAGTCTTTGAATCATTTATTTTAATTTCATATTTTGTGGCCACCAATCGTTTAGGTTTATAAGCTATGTACATTATTCCAAAGTATATACAATTCTGTGTATTCATAACGTTAATTAAATTAATAAAGGTCGAATGACGATGTAGGACATATAATTGACAGAGATTGTTAATGTTTGGTCTACATACCACAAACATACGTAGGGGACGCTTCATCAGAAGCACCAATTACATAGCAATCGGAGTATTCCTTCTGACGTATGTACTCATGTTAGGTGTACTGAAGCTCAAAATCAACGATATTTTTTAAGACAAGATAAATGGGATTTCTTATACAGAAAGGAAATAGCTGGAGTTTGTATTTCATGTAATTGCTATTTAACAAGTAAGTGTCAAACAGATACTTTGATAGATTTACAATAAATAAATAGATAAAAAAAAATCACGAAAAAAGGTCATGATGAGTGTGTTTTTAATTCAAAAACATGCGTAAATTGTGTCACTGGTGTAAACCAACATGTAAGGAATCATATGTCCATATCTCATGCATATAAAGTGTTTACATTTAATTAGAATATATTTTTGGGCAACAGACTTGCACATGACAATATTTCTACTAAAATGAAAAGTGGCCAATTCATAAGAAGTATATCATTGTATTTAGATAATAGGATACGAGATTTCGGTACGATAGGAGTGTCACAGGCGAAGGAACATACGAAATCAATTGTACTTTTACTTTATATCTTCTACATTTTCGGCGTTATACTAGTTTACTTTTTCTTTAAAAACACTTGTGGTTTTACATAAATACTTGATGATATATCTCGAGAGATGTCATAATAAAACTTTCTAGGTAGCTTCAACAGAATATTCAATAATATTGTGACAGTACTTCTTTCAAAACTGGCAAAACTGAAAGTTTCGTAAGAATTTATTGACGTAATATGATACAGAAAATATATGCTGAAGCGGGATTTAGATTTGTAAACGCGTTAGGTAAAAGTCTCCCGTACAAGTCACTTTACAATATTTCGGAGAAATATCGAATTCGATACTGAAGTAAGATTCGAAATACTTATAGTCTTATTGTGGGAGGAAACCGGAGAAAACCCACGTGGTTGGGGAGGTGACCCCATACCTTTCTCGTCCGGTCTAGGAATCGGCGGCCTTGGTGAAAGGCAAGTGCGCTATCCATTGCACCACCCGACCACCTCACAAGAATAATATAAGACAATAAATATGGACGAAAGAAGGAATAATTTTGTGTAACTGCTATAATACAAGTTAGAAAGTTACAATAAGATATTATGTAAACATACCGTATACCGATTAATATAATCATTACCGAAATGCATGATGATTGCCGGGAAAAATACCATGATCATCGGGCATATTTTGCACATGATAATAACTGAAAATGTGCTTTGATACATGATAATTTCCAGGTTTGTATTGGAAATGATAATTGCTTAGTATACAAAAAAATGTATATTGTATATATTATAATTAACAAGTATGGTCTGTAATATATAATAACTAATCATGTATTGTAATATATTATGTTTATCAAAAATAACTATTAATTGACAGTTTTGTACTTTATATGTTAAACAGATCATCGTAATTATTTTCTCATCTTTAAATATTTTTTTGTGTGTGTCCTATATGCACTTATGTTAATTTTATTTTTGTTTGAAGGACGAGATTTGAATAAAATATCTATCTAAAATATATGCAAATTATTACATCGTTTTTACACATATCACAATTACAATGTGCCTTGCAATTAACAGGTCATTAAAGCTCACTGATCAACTAGACACATCAATTGATCAAAAACAAATAACCAATGTTTGTTGTCACGTTATCAGTCTAACATTCAATCATCATGGGAAAGATTAATGTTTACCTCAGTTGCACCTGTTATTTTTAATCTATTTACATATTTGCCTCAGTCAAATATACAATGTAGACTTGATAACAGTTTAGATATAATGGACAAATTATTTAAATATTTGGTAATTAACGAGAGTAGCGACATCTGCCTATACCAGGTTTTAACTTCATGGAACGTCCGAGATAACTTTAGAAATAATACATTTTCGTGATTTGATTATTACTTTACTTTGTCCCAATGTGAAAAAATGAGTTTAAAGACACACGCATGCAATTGCACCTGTACAATTAAGTAATTAAAAAACACGCAAATATGAATAGCACTGCATCCATTCAGCTGTTTCGTCCTTCTAAGAGTGAACGATGATGTAGAGGCCACAAAAAAGATTGGTTTGGTTTATTTTGTTTTACGTCTTATTAACAGCCAGGGTCATTTAAGGTTAGTTTAAACATATTTATTGCCAAAAGTTGATAGGGGATTAGGCACAAGTTATTACAAATTATCAACGCCTTCTCCCAATATACATTTTACATGACATTTCAATAATTAGTTCACAAAAGTACATAGTTGAAATCACAATTGATCTTAAAATATCTTGCTGGATTTGATAAAACTGCACATTTCTAAAAAAAATCTGTGTTTAGGTCATTTAAGGACGTGACAGATATTAGGGGTGGACCTACGGTCAGTACCTGGCAAATTCCCCATGTGAGTTTCAAATTTGCAAACCAGAGGTGGAGGGCTCGTATTTATACGATATAAAACCAAGGGAGGGGGTGTATCAGCAATGTCAATCCCCATAATAGATAAGTATGGTCATCAGGGTTACGGCAAACATCGGGGACTAAAACTGCACCAGCTAAGTCTGCCGCCTTGTATCTAGAATTTAACTTAGGGAAATAAGTAAGTATCCGAAATTCTAGGTCTGCTGTTCCAGTTTATGCATTTTTACTCATTAAGCCTGAGTTTATGAAAGGAGGACAGAAATGGAGTACCTAAGGGCGAAATATTCGTCTTTTACAGTATGAATATGAAATATTCAACTGTTATAGTATGTTTATGAAATATTCGACTGTTATAGTATGCATATGAATTATTCGACTGTTATACCGTATATCGATTTTTTTCAGCGAGTGGCTTATTTTCGCCATGTTCGCGACAACATTCTATCGCGGAAAATATAATATCGCTTAATTGGTTTCATAATAACAGTATGAAGATATTCTACAAGATGAAAGCATTAGGTACAAAATGGTTGGTAAAATTGTATGATAACCTCAGAATACGACCTGATATAACTTTAGTGGCCCTACAACGGCATATTGTCCGGCTACTGTATCCTTCGCGATAACATTTCTTGCAATACCTGAAAATTTTAATAAATAAAATTGTTCGATACTATTTTTGTGTTATATATGATACTTATGGTAAAATTACCACTGTACCACAGTAACTGCATCAACGATAAAATTAAACTACGCTTAATATAAACCTGTGATTTTGTACAGAAAACGCAGAATTTAGCACACGATAAAACCCGAAATACGGTAGTATGGATATGAAATATTTTCGAAATCTAATTTGTTAAACATTGTGACCTTCCTAACAACTAAGGAATGTGTTTGTTAGGAAAACAATCAGAGAATACACTTCACGTTAATTGAAATGAATAAACAGATTTCAATCACTACTGTTTGATTCCGAAGTAATGCAATTTCCTACTTGGCATGGAAAGAATGACCGTAGTAATACTACATGATCAGAACAAGGGTTAAATCAAAGTCTTGTGATTTCTATAAACACATATTAGCATAATGTATCTTACTACTCCCGGAATGAATCGTGTTCTGAAAATTTGGTTTGGATAATTTGTTAAACATCATAATAACAGCCATGGTCAGATGTGTGCGTGTTTGTAAGCGTGTATATATGTTATGTGTACTAACAACGGGTGAACCATCCAGCACAGCAATCCAACCGGTCACATTATACTGACAACGGGTGAACCATCCAGCACAGCAATCCAACCGGTCACATTATACTGACAACGGGTCAACCACCCAGCACAGCATTCCAACCGGTCACATTACTTATACTGACACCGGGTGAACCACCCAGCACACGAAGCAAAGATGGCGACAATAAAACTTGCTGTTTTTTCATTTTTTCCCTTTTTACATTGTTACCTTGATCCTTAAATGGAAATATTTGTAATTCATTATGCGGTTTCGTTTACATAAAAGGACATGATAAAAAATAAAAAGATGTGTAACACACATATGCTGCATTTTTTTAAAGTAGAGAATACCGAAGCGTTAATTAGTAAATGCAGTAATATATACAGTATGCCAAAAATGAATTAGACTGCACCATACAGCTGTTTCGTCATTCTATGACTCTTCAGTAATGCTAGGGGCCAAAAGGTGGGAATCCAACATTTCTAAAGTAGTGTAAAAGCAGAAGGGTCAGGTGCGAAAAATTCTTTAATTAATGAATTTAGAAGTAAAATTAAACTATTCTGTATAATTTCAAATGGTGTACCACAAAAAAGGGGAATATTATGTACCGTGCTACCACTCAAATGAGAAAACTGTGGCTATGGAGGCTCCAGCAAACCTCGGGAACTAAAAAGATTCACCAGCAGAATCTGCCACTCCCTTTCATGAAAGATAACGTGACAAAGGCATATAATGCACCTTTTAAATAAATCTTGCCACAGTTATTTCATTTTCCGTGAAGTTGTATTGTTGAGTATCGTTATGATTGTTAAAATTCGAAAACGTACATCAGTATTGATACGCTGCACGTGAAAAGTTAGAAAAAACATATCTCATCAAACATTAAGTATAATAAAATATAATTTCTTAGCCTGTTAACAACAATATATTTCAATTAGAAATGATTAACAAAACATGTTACTTAACAGTCTGGAGCAGATTAATATAAATACATACTGTATATATATTTTAAGTTGCACCTGTCACTGACACACCTGATGGGATAATTGATAATTTATGAGATTTTAGCCACGTGGCTCCTGGAATATTATGCTGATACACATATTAATTTTCAGTTTTAGCAAACAATAAAAATTTGATTATTCATGACGTAATCAGGGTTATATCTCCCTTTTTTTGTTTACAAATGTACTGTGATTTAACTGTTTTGTTTTAGGTCAGGCTGGTTACCTTTAGACTAATTTGAAAAAACAAAACGATCAACATGTTGTTTATGTTAATAAGGTGCATGACGCGTGTCGTTATTTCCTAGAACTCCGCCTGTATGTTGATCACGTGATTATATTCTTAGAATCTGAATATCATTTGCGTAGGCAGTGATAATAAGATGCCTAGCCTATTGTAGAATGAATGCTATATAAGAGGGGTTGAAATTGTGGAAACCTCACAACTATTCTGATAACAAAGACGGCAACATACTCCAAACATGATTCTTTCAGCGTGCTTGTGCCTGATCGTATTCAACTTTGGGTTGACCTCTGCAGCAGTTCGTAGTAGTACTGACAGTAAGTATTCTATAAGTATTTAATGACACCAATCATCATATACAATATATATATGTATATAACATGCACATCATTATATATCTAACTTGTAGTCTTGTAGCTGAAGATTTAAAATAAATGCTTTAACAATTTGCTTTTCCTGTCTTTCCCTGAATCGGTAAAAACGTTTTTTGTTTGTTTGTTTTTTTTTTTTTATTTTTTCGAAACAAAAACGGGAATGCGATAGTGAAGTGTTGGGAATCAGTTTTGTTGACGCTTTGGCATTCTCTGATTTTTTTGATTTTTTTTTTCTTTGCATTACATAAACGATTGGCTTAGAAATTCATCATTTTTGGAATCCCTTTTTTTGTTTTTAAATTTCATTTGGTTAAAGTTAATTAATCAAAACAAATCAGGTTTTGCTTCGTATTTTTGTCGAATTGACACATATCTTATGTATAGTATACTCAATTTGTTTCATTTTTCTTTACACAGAGGCCGATGAATTGAATTACTATATAGCAGTAAATTATCTGGCCTTATATGAAAATTATTTCCCTGTTCTGGAGAAACAACTTGAGGACGCCACACTGCAATGTGAACTAAAACTGAACGCAACGGTGGATACTTGTCTGGCCTGTATCGAAAGGTATCTATCGATGAAGATCACTATTCCGACATTTAATGACATAGTGTCGCCTGTATTGAAATGTATCCATTAGTGAAGCTCACTATTTCAGGTATTGAATGGCATTGTCTTGCCTGTATTAAAAGGCATATATCAATGAATCTCACTATTTCGATATTTGATAACATGGTCTTGCCTGTATTAAAAGGCATATATCAATGAAGCTCACTATTTCGATATTTAATAACATAGTTTTGCCTGCATTAAAAGGCATATATCAATGAAGCTCACTATTTCGATATTTAATAACATAGTCTTGCCTGTGTTAAAAGGCATATATCAATGAAGCTCACTATTTCGATATTTAATAACATAGTCTTGCCTGTGTTAAAAGGCATATATCAATGAAGAAGCTCACCATTTCAGGTAGTTTATGACATAGTCGCAACTATATTAAAATGTATCTATAAATGAAGCTCACTATTTCAAGGTCGCCACGTTGGTCTCATTTAGAGATATTCTGTATCATTTTATGCCATGAAGATTTTTGAATATGCTCGTTAATATGCCTGAATATTATGATTGAGAATGATAAATCGGTTCCCACTTTGAGGACTTGACATTTACTTTGATGTTATATACATTTACATGGCGGGTGTCGTCCATATACGCAGAGGACGATAACTCACTCTTCCAAAACACATGGTCTTCATTCTCTTGTACTTTTTTCAATGGTCTCCGCGTAATAATGAAAATTATTTACTACTTATAGTGGGTTTTTGAATAATATCATGAAAAATGTTTCGTGTTTATGCTTTCAGGGTTTTGTAATGTAACACCTTTTATTGCATCTTTACACTCTTTATACAGCGTTGTCTGTATTATACATTCTTATTTTATCTATCTTCTTACAGAAACCAAAATTCTGGCAAGGCACCAGGAAAGCCGGGAATTGATAAATTGATTTTAGGTCTCATTCCCCCTCCCGTCGCTATAGGGTTGGACAAGTTTGGTGGTGGAATAAAAGACGCCTTCGGAAAGAAACTTCCAAATTTCGTTACTAAAGTTATTCCGAAAACCTTCGGCGGTGTTGGCAAAGACATTGGGAAATTTTTCACTGGCACAATTCCAAAAACCTTCGGCGGTGTTGGCAAAGACATTGGAAAATTTTTCACCGGTACTATACCAGGAGTCACTAAAGATGTAGGAAAGCATTTGGACAAATTCTTCACCGGAACATTACCGAATGTAGGCAAAGATATCGTCGGAGGGTTCAAAGATTTTGGAAGCGCTGTGGGAGGTAAATATTCAAAGCTATATTTATCAGGATTGTAAGTAAATATGCCATCATAGTGTGTAGCAAAGACTTTATCTTTGCACATGAACAAGATAGAAAATAACATTTGTCAAGAATCAAAGAAAACAAATGATTACAAATATAACATTGCGCAAGGTTTCTTTTAATAGAATTATACTATTGACATAGTTAACAGGACTGAAAAACACTTAACATTTAAACATTTTACGTACCTATAAGTATAAGCTCAATACTATGTAAGCCTGTTTCATCATTAAGATGACGTAGCACACACATATGCTGTACCTTTTAAATTTAGTAATAGATACAGTATGCCGAAAAAATGAATTAAACTGCATCATAAAGCTGTTTCGTCCTCCTAGGACTCTTCAGTGATGATAGGGGCCAAAGGGCATTCGTATTACACTATCTATGATATTTATCATAGGGACCTAAGAATTTGTTACAGTTGTACGTGTTATAGGGGTTAATATATCGACATTCATAATTTGAGTATACTTATTTGTGGGCTTACTTGTTGAAATCGACAATGT
Source organism: Mimachlamys varia (assembly GCA_947623455.1). Taxonomy (NCBI): domain Eukaryota; kingdom Metazoa; phylum Mollusca; class Bivalvia; order Pectinida; family Pectinidae; genus Mimachlamys; species Mimachlamys varia. The sequence goes on from OX392527.1 coordinate 48,559,597, forward strand.
TGACTCGGTTCTCATTTTGAGGGCTTGATGTTTACTTGAATGTGACCAAGATTTAAATGGCCGGTGTCGTCGAAGAAGCAGAAGACACGTACTCTTCCGGAACACCCGGTCTTATTCTCTTGTACTTTTGCATGGGTATCCATGAAAATCTTTCCCTTTTGTTCATATTTTGCCTCTAGTTTAATCTATTTCGTTGGATTATGGCTTTGTATACGCTTCGGTATTCTTGTGTTTTTGATCGAAAGTCGATCTTAATACATGTAAAATTACACCTTAATTTAGGTTCAAATATATCTGTAATAGATTATTTTCGTATTCCTGTAATATTTAACAATGAAACATAGGTACTTAAAAACTGTTAAACTGTCAAATGGAGGTGATTAATTATATATGCAAAATGAAGTAATTCAGCTTATATATGAAACTGTAGATGAGTTGAACTTATAACACCAATACCAGTAAGGATTGAACGTATACAATTTGTTGATAGTTCATTTTGGCAGAAATGAATACTTATATGACTCATAGGTGATGTTAGGGTGGGGGGTTCAAAGGGATGGGGATGCAAACTGGTGGTCGGGTGGTGCAGTGTATTGCGCACTTGCCGTTCACCAAAGCGGCCGGGGTTCGATTCCCCGACCACCACATGAAAAGGTATGGGGTCACCTGCTCGACCACTTTGGTTTTCTCCGGGTACTCCGGTTTCCTCCCACAATAAGACCCCCTCGCGCGCTAACATCCGGGCAAACAAGAGTGATTAATATAAGTTGTATAACTTGTTTCATAATTGTTGTAAAATAAATAAAGTTTTTATATTTATATAACAATTTAAAAAAAAAAAACACTTAAAGTTGTTATGTACAAGAACAGGACTGTAATGTGAAGCTGTTTTGTGATTTATGTACAGCTGACTTGTGTGATAGCATAATGAACTATTCAAAGCTTCGAAGTGTCAAATTATTAAAAATACTTAAAAAAGATTGTTTTGATAATATGCTGCGTTTTGTTAGTAAATTGTATGGAATTGAAATTTATCATCTATATCAAATCACCTGCTTTCTGGTATGTTTTCTAGCTGTGATGTTACTTATATATTTTATATCTGTAATTGACATCTTTATTTTTAATTATTGTGACGATTTGTTATGATATACTGATTATCTCAATATCTATATATCTTATTTCTATGTAAGTGTTGTGTAAATTATTAAAGTGTGTCGTTTTACCTTGCATATATGTATGTGATATAACAGGGGTCGTTTTGAAAACTAGACGAAAGTTTATATAACCCTGTCTAAATAAAAAAAAAAAAAATCATGATTATCATTATCTATAAATGTTTACGTATCTGTAGATTTATTCGGGCGCAAGAGAAGAGCAGCTTCGGTCTGTCCTGCATGTGACAAAATTGACAGCGAGAAACTAACGAACAAGCAAATGCGACTGGGCGGTAAGTGTTTATGATATACCAATATCTCTGACAAGTATTCTGTTTCTCTTTGTCAATGATCCCGTAGATAAAGTCAATTGTTTGAGGCTAACATAAATAAAAGCGTGATGTAGTAGAAAGTTGCAATAGTAATAACATGCAATTTGTCACGAATACATTTATGAAAAAGTGATTTTGTGAAATACAAGTGATTTTGTTATTTCGTTTAAAAAAGAGGTCCATGATTAAAAGAGCAACACATTTTTCCATTGTCTTATTGAGAAATAACATGTTTACCTTTCTTAAACAGTGTGCGGTCAACAAATATTCGACATCTTTGAAGAATACGTTGCTGTAACAGCCATCTTTGAATGGCTGAAGGCGAAAAACCCTATCATCACCAATGTAAGTTATGTACTAATATTTTGTGATAAATATTCATATTAATGTTATCAGAATAAATAACACACTTCATTGTTGTCCCTAAGTAAGTATCTTGATCGAATTAGCTGAATTTCATCTTTTGAGAATTATATCTCCTTTTCTTTAAATTTGAGTTTTTGTACACTGCTTATAAAAGATATTATCATGGATGCGCGAATTTATCCTTGTGCTAATATGCCAAACACTGAAAATGCGCTAAAATTCGATTGTGCCAAATTAAGAACGTTTATAGTATTTTGATAAAGATGAAATTTTACTAAACATAATGAAAATGATAAAACGCATTTACACTGGTTTTTCTTGCAGGTGTCGTTCAGGGATGAGGATACCATAAGTGAACCTTTCAAGAAAGTCTTTACTGCAAAACCGTTCTCTGTCACCTACAGTATTGGAGCCGGTGCTCCTTCAAAAACGTACACAGAAACCGCCAAAACACTGGACCTCTACGACTACACCAATACTGAAATTGGCGATGCTCTCGCTAAAAAAATCTGGGAGGAGTACACGTCTTGATCTCGACCGTAATTAACGGCCTCCAACTCAACATAACTTTCTTGTTGTGCGCCATCACTTTTCTCATTAATACAGTATTTTATTTTCTTTATATATTTTGTTTTACATTTTTCTTTTAAATCTTACAAAATAAATATTTCTTCAAAGCCATTCTTGTGAGTTGATATGTTTTAATCAAGCTTGTAAGGAGGACGTAACACACACATATGTTGCAACTTTTGAATTTAGTAATAGATACAGTATGCCAAAAAAAAAATTAAATTGCATCATACAGCTGTTTCGTCCTCATATGACTCTTATGTGATGCTAGGGGCCAAAACGTGGGAATCCAAAATTTCTAAACTAATGTAGAAGCAAAAGGGTCAGGTGCGTAAAACCCCTTTAATTTATGAATTTAGAAGTAAAATAGTAATTTTTAATCGTGTACTACGAAAATGTGTATATTATGTACCGTGCCACTACTCAAATGGTATTAACTGTGGCTATGGAGGTTACAGCAAAACTCGGGAACTAAAAAAACCACCAGCAGAGTCTGCCACCCCCTATCATTTAAGCTGACGTAACACACACATATGTTGCAGCTTTTTAATTTAGTAATAGATACAGTATGCCGAAAAATGAATTAAACTGCATCAATTTTATATTCGTTGTGCCATTATAACGAGAATCTTGGCATTACTAACTAATCATTCATCACTTCATTATGGCGATTACTTGACAGCGTCATTTGAAGCCAAACTTAAACAAATAAAAACATGTTTATTTCAATACTGCTAGGTTAGGAAAATAATCTAATGGTGAACGTTTTAGGACCATTATAATAATTTAAGGGTGGATCCATTAGAATTATGCTATGTTTCTTTAGAAGTTTTTACTGCTTGAAATAAACTCTCTATTTCACAACATTTTTTCACTTTAATGCATGAGGCAATTTCAAATTATGAAGAGAGATTCAGACTAAAAATATAATGTAAAAATTGTCTTGGAGAAAGCTAATATTTTTTTCTTTATTGGCGGTTAAGAATTAGACATCAAAAAAGTTTTCTGAAAATCCCAAGGCTGGATGAAATGTAACTGGAGAGATGTGTTTTTGTTTAGTATGTCCTTAAACAATTACAAAATATGGCCCGGGCAAGATGTTTATGGGAATTTTGTATTTAATGCAGACGTTTGAAACAATCGTATGTTTTTTAATCTTTGACCTTTAGAATAAAGGTCACAGTGACCTATTTACACTGTATTTGACATCATATATTGTTGATGCAGATGTATTTCAAGCTTCATCAAGATACCTTTCAAGGTTTTAACGTTGTTGCCCAAACAAGCTATTTATGAAATATTCGCAAATATAAAAGTATTTAGCTTATACCAAATTATTCAATTAATCTATAAATGTTGAATGTTTACTTCAAGTTTAATTCAGATGTATTCAATGGTTTAAAAGTAACAGACCGGACAATTTGTTCCTAAATCATATACAAATATCTTTGGCCTTTGACCTTGGAGTGAAGGTCACAATGACATAATGACAGTACACTGCACATCATTTATTGACGATGCAGGTATGATTAAAATTTTATCAGTATATTTTCAAAATTCCGGACAAGATGTTCTTTAAAAAAAAAAGCCCACAGATTTAACCTTTGACCTTGGTCAAGCTTAACCAATGGCAGTGGATAACAATGTTCTTCAAAGGTAGAGTGTACTTTTACCATGAATACTGTCTTGTAAAATCCTTATGATACTTGACTGTAAACAAGTTAAAGTTTTTTTTTTGGAAAAAACTAAAATGGCGAAATATGTATTACTCTTTATTACATAAGGCTCACATAAACTAGGACTACGAACATAAAAAGTACATATAATATCACATTAACTAGGATTACAAACATACTAAAACACGTTTAACAAAGTACATCATTCATCAACATTACTACATAGTTGTGGATCGCGTATGACGAAACATACAATGCACCAACAGTGGATTACTTAATGACATAATACATACTTCATAAATTGTGAAACACCTATGACATAATACATACTACATACATTGTGAAACACCTATGACATAATACATACTACATAAATTGTGAAACACCTATGACATAATACATACTACATAAATTGTGAAACACCTATGACATAATACATACTACATAAATACTGCATAAAGATACTTAATTATGACCTGCTACACAAGGTGTCACTGCTAAATTGGTATACACTCTACTCTAACTAAAAGGGAATCTTTATCAATGGTATTTCTTATGATAATAAAGAACACCATGCAACAAGGGAGATAACTGACTACATTGTATGCACGTCACCAGCATGAACTATTTATATGACTAAGTTCACTAATCAAAAGAAATAACAACCGTATATAGTGTTTGTTTCGTTTCCATGGTCTATATATGATTTAATAACCGAGCCCCCAACAATTACACATCTTACACCCTAATAATAAATCTAATATAATGAACTGATTATATCATATTCGTAACATAGCTGTAACTATGTTGACACTAATTGATATCTCCACCCAGCATCAATTAACATGTTCAGTGAACCATGATAAAGAATGACTACAGGTACAGAAATGTATACAAGCCTCGATAGCTCCTCTCTACCTGCGGAAGGACATTGTTTAATGCTTAGTAGGCTAATTATCTGATATGTACAGACAAGCTGATTAAAGTATTGCATACATGTACAATGCATGACAATAATAATAATTGTATGTTCATTCATAAAAAAACACGCATTAGTATCTAGCCATGTGTGGCTTACGAGACACTATCAAAATATTCATTGAGTTAAAAGATTACATTGTGTAATAGTTTTGTCTTCTTTGATATATAAAACACAATGCTTTATAGACTTCTTTCTATAAACTTTCTTCTTTTATAAGAAATAACAATTTATTTTCAGTACTTATTTATTTAAACGTTAAATTTTCGCTTCCGTTCAATTAAGAATAAACAGTATAAGTTTAGGGGGAAAAAATCACATTCTATCAACAATGTAGTTTCATCATGTTTTTTCCTGTAGAGGTATTAATTGCCCGTTTCTGTAGTTGTGAGAATAGTCATTGTCAGAGAGTCACGTCAGTAAATGGTCATTAGCACATTAAAACATGTATACATGTAAATAAGCATTTTATCCAATTACATTATGTATTTGCAGTGTTCATCACTAGTGCAGCTGTATCATTTTAATGCCAAAATTAACTGGATATTGTCAGTGACGTTTATAACACTGTGCAATATATGTCTCTGATATTGTATTGTCGTATTAAAATAAAAACTATAAGCTACTCAATTAAAAGATGACAATATCTTGCCCACTGCCAGAAATAAATCATGTCGGTGATCAACACATTTCATTCAAGAATTTAACAAAGATGAAAGATCAAATAAGAGATCTTGTAAAACAAGGATAGAGGCAAATTTATTTGCTTAATCAACATGATGTGGTTAAAACCGCATTTGCCGCAAAATTAACTTGAAATCTGAAATGGTGACACCCCCTTGAAAAATTTCTGGATCCGCCCCTGGTAACTAACTGTGATATATTGAGAGTTAAATATACACAAATGTAGATATTTCAAAGTGAGTAAGCTTAACCGTATTGTATTCATGACAATTGATATGTACAAATTACAAAATGTATTTCTACTCTGATTATTGGGAAACAAGTACTATTTTACTTATACATGGTCCTTCTCATCGTACATGTCAAGCTTGGCTAAAACTACATATAGAACTTCGCAGTGCTGGTTAATATATATGTACACATGAAGCTGCTTTGAAAGAAAAAGAAGATAGAACATAATAAAAGGTTGATATACACTGATTGAGATTGAATATGGAGTTTTCTTTTAATTAAATGTTAAAAGTATAATGATAATTAATATTTTTATATAATATAACCACATTACATTAATGATTAATTATGCCTTGACGTAGATTTGATCGGCAATCTGTGGTGCTACCTGGGAAGGGTCAAAGATGTTGAGTGTAGTATTGGACTGGTAGGTCTGAGTGGCCGTTCCTATGGTAAATGTCACATTAAGTGGGGATACATTTAGAATCTGTTCTGAAAGCCTTGAGTAATCCAGCTTATCATTGTCATATGATATCTGAAATTAAAAAAACATTACACTTGTTATACAAATTGCAATTATTTATACATTTGTATTATATGAAATGATTTTTCTAAGCAACACGTTGACGATAACACATTGTTTAATGCAATCCATTCAATTCAAGCATTATCGATTGGGGTGCCATATCACATGTTTACACTTGCCTTCTGCCAGTTAAAAAATCACTTTCTTTTAAACTTTATGTGTTGCCATACATAATTTGTATAACAAAACGAATTAATTTGAAAGTGTTTTATTTCATAAATGCCACCTCAAAGAAAAGCTTTTTGTGACAATTTCACTCTATGAGTTCTCTTGCATATATCAGAAGAAGAAGAGGATTCCATACTAAGGAAAAAACGTCCTCCAAGCCACTTAATCTGATACGGAAACAAATACCGTATCAGTGTTAACAACAGTGATTTGATCAATGTAATATCCTAGCAATTGTATTTTGCTTTATATTCAAAGAAATATTTTGGGTGTGGATTTGTATGAGCAACAGAATGAAATAAAGGTCTGAATACTTACTTTAGTGATGATTGGGTTGGTCAATACCTTGGACCACTCATACAACTTGGTCATCCTGGCCAGTTCGTCCACTATCTCTTGTTGCTGGGTGGTGAACGTAGTCCCGCAAACTGTGAAGAAAATTGAAACAAATAAGAAAAATAAAAAACTATAAAACGTGAATGGTATTACTGCATTAACTAACACAGGCAAAATTTAAAGTACACTTAAACCTCGTTATCTCGAAGTCAGCAGGACCGTGAGCATTCGAGTTAAGCGATATCGAAAAGGTGAAGTGTGAGAATTGGTCGGGACTGACGAAATGCTTCGAATAAAACGGAGTCTTCGAGTGATACGTGTTCGTGATAACGAGGCTCGACTGAAATGATATGGTTTCATAGCTTCCAGGACGGATAGGTGAGCTTTTATGTATGTTTGTAACTGGTTCACGTGGAGATATAAGTATCGACTTCCGTGATTGCGTCTTGTTTTGTGTATGTGAACATGGATTTGTTGTGTTTTGTGTATGTGCACATGGATTTGTTGTGTTTTGTGTATGTGAACATGGATTTGTTGTGTTTTGTGTATGTGTAAATGGATTTGTTGTGTTTTGTGTATGTGCACATGGATTTGTTGTGTTTTGTGTATGTGTATATGGATTTGTTGTGTTTTGTGTATGTGTATATGGATTTGTTGTGTTTTGTGTGTGTGCACATAGATTTGTTGTGTTTTGTGTGTGTGCACAAAGATTTGTTGTGTTTTTTGTATGTGCACATGGATTTGTTGTGTTTTGTTAATGTGCACATGGATTTGTTGTGTTTTGTGTATGTGCACATGGATTTGTTGTGTTTTGTGTAGGTGCGTATGGATTTGTTGTGTTTTGTGTATGTGCACATGGATTTGTTGCGTTTTGTGTATGTGTATATGGATTTGTTGTGTTTTGTGTATGTGTATATGGATTTGTTGTGTTTTGTGTATGTGTATATGGATTTGTTGTGTTTTGTGTATGTGTAAATGGATTTGTTGTGTTTTGTGTATGTGTATATGGATTTGTTGTGTTTTGTGTATGTGTATATGGATTTGTTGTGTTTTGTGTGTGTGCACATAGATTTGTTGTGTTTTGTGTGTGTGCACAAAGATTTGTTGTGTTTTTTGTATGTGCACATGGATTTGTTGTGTTTTGTTAATGTGCACATGGATTTGTTGTGTTTTGTGTATGTGCACATGGATTTGTTGTGTTTTGTGTAGGTGCGTATGGATTTGTTGTGTTTTGTGTATGTGCACATGGATTTGTTGCGTTTTGTGTATGTGTATATGGATTTGTTGTGTTTTGTGTATGTGTATATGGATTTGTTGTGTTTTGTGTATGTGTATATGGATTTGTTGTCTTTTGTGTATGTGCACATGGATTTGTTGTATTTTGTGTATGTGTTTTTGGATTTGTTGTGTTTTGTGTATGTGTATATGGATTTGTTGTGTTTTGTGTGTGTGCACATGGATTTGTTGTGTTTTGTGTATGTGCATATGGATTTGTTGTGTTTTGTGTATGTGCACATGGATTGTTGTGTTTTGTGTATGTGTATATGGATTTGTTGTGTTTTGTGTATGTGTATATGGACTTGTTGTGTTTTGTGTATGTGCACATAGATTTGTTGTGTTTTATGTATGTACACATGGATTTGTTGTGTTTTGTGTATGTGCACATGGATTTGTTGTGTTTTGTGTATGTGTATATGGATTTGTTGTGTTTTGTGTATGTGCACATGGATTTGTTGTGTTTTGTGCGTGTGCACATGGATTTGTTGTGTTTTGTGTATGTGCACATGGATTTGTTGTGTTTTGTGTGTGTGCACATGGATTTGTTGTGTTTTGTGTGTGTGCACATGGATTTGTTGTGTTTTGTGTATGTGCATATGGATTTGTTGTGTTTTGTGTATGTGTATATGTATTTGTTGTGTTTAGTGTATGTGCGCATGGATTTGTTGTGTTTTGTGTGTGTGCACATGGATTTGTTGTGTTTTGTGTATGTGTATATGTATTTGTTGTGTTTAGTGTATGTGTATATGTGAACAAGTCGACTTATTGTGTGTATGGTTACTAGTTTGTGGTTGTTTTGTGTGTGTATGGTCATGGTTTGTGTCCCTGTACTGGGGTGTGGTAAATTTTGTGGGTTTTGTGGATGTTTTCATTTAATTTTTGTTTCGTGTTTGTTTTTCTATATTTATATCATGCTTTTGTTAGCTTTGTAGAGTATATTTTACGGGTTCTATTTTCTGTAATAAATTTGTTGCTTACAAAAAGCTCTGATCAAGGTGACAATTATTTCATTAATTATTCTTTAAAATATGGTGATATTAGATTCGAGAATCCTGTTATCAAAGCTTACCTGACTGGAATATTTCCGCCTCAGTCTTGGTGGTGATGTCGATTTTATCACACACCGGGCATACGCTTGCCTGTCGCCTCATTCTGTCCAAAAGGGCGGTGGATCGTCTACGTCTTCCAGAAAACAGACCTGAAATATATATAACAATACAAACAATAAGCATCAATACTAATTACATACAAAACTATCAACAATAAATAGTACGTCCAAAAAACAAGTCCCAAAAATAGTTTGAACCTTTTATGCAGTGAAATATTTTGTCTGCCATTTGTACTATCTCATTAATCGCCACATGCTACTTCCAAAATGATATATTCTTTATTAAAATTTGGGACTTTGAGTTAATGTCCATGTAATGGAAAGTGTTATCTAGTCTATAGATTAATTTTTGTTAAGATAAAGAATGATTAAATCAAAAAAGGAGACGACATTTTTATTTTTTTTATTTGAGTGTTTTGTTCACGTGACAAATACCTACCTCCGATACTATTTCCCAGATCAGACAGTCCACCAACAATTTGAGTACCCACATCCGGAAGTGACGACATGACATTCCTTAAACCACTCAGAGCGGAAGTTGCACCAGTTGAAAGAAGATCAGGAAGGCTATTGAGTTTGGAAATAGTTGCCGCTCCAAATTTAGTAACACCATTAACAAACCCGCCGGAAGTGTCTATTGCGTTTGAAATAGCTGTACCGAGATCCGTGAATTTTTTTCCGGCTGTGGTCAATGCCTTCTTCACTTCAGATACAGCTTTTTCAGCTTCATTACCCAGGAAATTTCCGATACTTTTCAATGTACTTGTAGTGATTGTTGCAAATTGCTGACTTTTGCTACCCATAATGCCTCCAAGATTTGCGATATCCTGACTTGCTCCATTGAAAAATCCCTCCATGGCAACGACAGGTTTGTTGAGTTCGGAGACGATGCTGCTGAGCAGATTGCCGGACGGTGCTGAGACTCCAGGATTACTGTATTAAGTAAATTTTCAATTATAAATGTGTTATGATTGGCGGAATGGGCTTCGAAAATAATAATATTTGAAGCTGATATTACAACAGTCCCTTAGAAGTTTATTAGAGAACTCTTCGAAATGTTTTTTGTATAACGATATTGTAAGTGATTTTTCTATCCAGTTCCATGCCAAAACTATAGAATCTGTCTAACAAAGCTACGTATGTCGGCACACTGTTTGGCAATCGAAACAGGTCGTTACAAAAACATTGAAAGAAACAGGAGATTTTGTCAGTTATGTAAGTCCTCTACTGAGGTAGAAGACGAATATCATTTTGTGTTAATTTATAATATGTACAAGGACATAAGACTCGTTATATCAAAACATATTATTGGCATACACCGTCAATGTTCAAACTTATTCAATTACTGTCTGTTTAGAAACCAAAAAGAATTAAACCGTCTTGAAAATAACATATTTGAAGCTAATAAGATAAGATGTACACATATCTGTATAACTCGTTCTCCACTTTACTTAACATTCGCTGTCCTACCCATGTATATGCATTGTACATCAATTGTACTTATGGGCCGTAAGGCCAAATGTTAATAAAATGAATTAAATTATATTACAATTGCTACTTTGGAGTATTACTCAACTGAACAATAAATCATATGTTCTTCATAATAATGCACTTAAAAATTGCTAATTAATTATTTGTCTATGCTAGGAATATATTTAATATCAAATTGACCTTATCTCAGTACTTTGCCAATGATAATGTGACGCTTAATGGCAGACTAATACTGTATACAGGTATGTTATTTTCGTTGAATCTTGAAAAACAGACTTCTTACCTTTACTTCTACATTCATAATTAAAGGAGTGTTACGCACCTAACCTTTCTGCTTCTACATTAGTTTAGAAATTTTAGATTCCCACCTTTTGGTCCCTATCGTCACTAGGAGGACGAAACAGCTGTATGATGCAGTTTTATTCATTTGTTTCGGCATACTGTATTTATTACTGAATTTAAATGGTCAGCATATCTGTGTGTTACGTCATCTTGTTAACTTTTTTGTCTACTACTACTTTTCAGAAGAAAGGTTCCAGGAATCCGTCCTCGTATGACCGTGACTATTACGTTTAACGTGAAACCCCAAACACACAAACAAACCTCTTTTCTTACCTGGCAACACATGTCTCGCAGTCGACAATAGTTTGATTAATTTTTGTTTCACAGTCCAGAATCAGTTTCTGTTGTCTGGCCAGAGTGACGTTCACATTGTTCAGGATTTTCAGTATGAGTAGCCCTCTTACTTCGTTATCGATATCTAAAACAAAAAAACAAACTACATTTTTGAACATGTAAAAATGTGGGGGTTTTTCAACCATTTATTGTAAACTCGCATATCCATGTGTATTTAAGTGACAATTAATTGAGTTTGTTTATTTTTGTATAATATCATCACATTGTAGTTCTGTTCTCCTAACGAACTAGTCATACCAATATTTTGAAAAAAGGCCTATGGTTTCATTGATATAATAATCTATCGAAGTATGACATTTAACTTAACCTTGTATAAATATAACAAATAATCAATAACCTATAAAATAAAACATATAATTACTAACACTGTACACATATAAAAATATAATCAATAACCTTGTAAAGCGTATATATAAAATATAATCTCTAACTTTGTATACATATAAAATATAATCTCTAACTTTATATACATATAAAATATAATCTCTAACTTTGTATACATATAAAATATAATCTCTAACTTTGTATACATATAAAATATAATCTCTGACCATATATACGTATAAAATATATACCATCTTACCCCATATAAATATAAAATGTAATCTCTGATCCTGTATACATATAACATATAATCTCTTATCCTATATACATATAAAATATAATCTCTAACCACATATACGTATAATTTAAATAACATCTTACCCCATATAAATATAAAATATAATCTCTGATCCTGTATACATATAAAATATAATCTCTTATCCTATATACATTTAAATATTAATAATATCTAACCCTATATATATATAAATTATAATATCAAACCCTGTATAGTATATAAATCACTTACCCTGTAAAGTTCTAGCGTTCACGTCCACTGGTGTAGCTGCCAACAATACATTATATAACCAAACAGGACAAAGCAGACACTGATATATATCTACATCGTGATCATCGGTTAAATCTGAAACATATTGAATAACATTAGTTTGCAAAAGATGTGGAATCGCGTCAGTAAGTAAAAGTATTCACAAACGAAAATTCGGACGGACTCGCAATTAACTTTTTTTCACAATGGTTTCACATGTGAAACTAGATACTTTCTTATCCTGAATTCATTCCACTGTCATCTACAATGGGATAATTAAAAACAGGAATTAAAGAAGAACTCAAATTTTAAAACTTTTCAATTTTACGGCAATACAAATAAAATTGCAAAATATTTCAAAGAACTAATTCTAACTTACACAATTCATTTTCAAAAGGTTTTAATAATGATATTGTTCTTAGTCTTCAATATCAAGTATTTAACAATAAAGATTCTCGTTAAGTTTGGAAAATGTCTTGAAAATACCCCTTTGGTTCCAGATATGTGAGGTTATCACTTAAAGATATAGAATATTTCTCAATGAGATCAAGATGGCGACCATTAAACTTGCCCATAGTTCTGTTCAACCTCCATCTCTCGAGTCTTAGTGTTGAAAGTTTGTAGAGCAAGCCCTAGACTATCGAATCAACTACGACATGTTAACACCATAGGTTGGAGAAGCAGGGATGTTATTATAAAGAAATGGAACGTTCACGATCGGAATATTGAAATCATCAAGTTAATTGTTTAGCTTAGTAATAAGCTGTCCATGTTGGTCGTAGTTTATGTAGAGATCGAGGTAAGCAGCTGATGTAGAAGAGTATGTTGTGTCCTTTAGTTCAAGTTCAGAAGGGTATATACGATCGACGTGGTCATCAAACTTCCTGTTGTTTATAGACAACACATCGTCGGTATATATGAAAGTGAAGTTAAAAGATTTGGCAAGGTTTGTGTTACCTTTCCTGATAAGCTCTTCCACAAATTCAGCCTAGTATGCAAACAAAAACTTATGATTAAGAAAGAGAAATCTCTTTTAAAAATCACGGTCATGTACTGGTGGTAAAGAGTTTTTATCATTTTCAAACAATAAATATGTTCTTTCATTACTTGAAAACGATATACATCGTACCATCAAGTCCTGAAAACTTTGGGGTGAAGCTGTATGTTAATTGTAATGAATAATTGGATTTTAATCACTGCTGTTTGAATCCGAAGTAATGAAATTTTTACTACTTAGCATGGAAAGCATAGAAGTAGTACTACATGATCAGGACAAGGGTTTAATGAAAATCATGAGTCGTACTTCCTTGTGTAGTTAGTAAGTCTTGTAATTTCTATGAACAAATACACATATTAATGGATCTCAAACCAATTTTTATTAGCATAATGTATCTTAATACTCCCGGAATGAATCGTGTCTAAAAATTTGGTTTGGATTATTTGTAAAACATAATAATAACAGCCAAGGTCATATGTGTGTGTATTAGCGTGTATACGTGTTATGTGTACTAACCAGTACAGCAATCCATCTGGTCACATTATACTGACAACGGGTGAACCCCCCAGCACAGCATTCCAACCGGTCACATTATATTGTCACCTGGTTTACCACCCAGCACAGCATTCCATCTGGTCACATTATATTGTCACCGGGTGAAGCACATGAAGCAAAGATGGCCACAATAAAATTTGCTGGTTTTTTTTTTCTTCATTTTATAACTTTGTTATATTGTTACCTGGATCCTTAAATAGAAATATTCGTAATTCCTCATGCGGTTTCGTTTTAAATAATAGGACATGATAAAAAATTAAGAGATGCATAACATATATATGCTGTACTTTTTTTAAAGTAGAGAATACTGAAGCGTTTATTAGTAAATTTAGTAATAGATACAGTATGCCAAAAATGAATAAGACTGCACCATACAGCTGTTTCGTCATTATATGACTCTTCAGTAATGCTAGGGGCCAAAAGGTGGGAATCCAACATTTCTAAAGTAGTGTAGAAGCAAAAGGGTCAGGTGCAAAAAAAATCTTTAATTAATAAATTTAGAAGTAAAATTAAACTACTCTATATAATTTCAAATGGTGTACTACATAAAAGGGGGAATATTATGTACCGTGCTACCACTCAAATGAGAAAACTGTGGCTATGGAGGCTCCAGCAAACCTCGGGGACTAAAAAGATCCACCAAGATAGTATGCCACTCCCTTTAATGAAAGATAACGTAACAAAGGCATATAATGCACTTTTTAAATAAATCTTGCCATTTTGCTTTGTCGATTATTTCATTTTCCGTGAAGTTGTATTGTCGAGTATCGTTAAGATTGTTAAAAATCTAAAACGTATAGCAGAATTGATACGCTGAACGTGAAAAGTTAGAAAAACATAATAAATTATCTCATCAAACATTAAGTATAATAAAACATAGTTTCTTAGCCTGCTAGCAACAATATATTTCAATTAGAAATGATTAACAAAACATGTTACTTAACAGTCTAGAGCAGATTAATTTAAATACATACTGTATATATATTGTCACTGACACACTTGATGGAATAATTGATAATTTATGAGATTTTAGCCACGTGGCTCCTGGGATATTATGCTGATACACATATTAATTTTCAGTTTTAGCCAACAATAACAATTTGATTATTCATGACGTAATCAGGGTTATATCTCCCTTTTTTGGTTTACAAATGTACTGTGATATACTTGTTTTGTTTTAGGTCAGGTTGGTTACCTTTAGACTAATTGAAAAAACAAATCAATCAACATGTTGTTTTGTTAATAAGGTGCATGACGCGTGTCGTTATTTCCTAGAACTCCTCCTCTGTGTTGATCACGTGATTATATTCTTAGAATCTGAATATCATTTGCGTAGGCAGTGATAATAAGATGCCTAGCCTATTGTACAATGAATGCTATATAAGAGGGGTTGAAATTGTGGAAACCTCACAACTATTCTGATAACAAAGACGGCAACATACTCCAAACATGATTCTTTCAGCGTGCTTGTGCCTGATCGTACTCAACTTTGGGTTAACATCTGCAGCAGTTCGTAGTAGTACTGACAGTAAGTATTCTATAAGTATTTAATGACACCAATCATCATATACAATATATATATGTATATAACATGCACATCATTATATATCTAACTTGTAGTCTTGTAGCTGAAGATTTAAAATAAATGCTTTAACAATTTGCTTTTCCTGTCTTTCCCTGAATCGTTAAAAACGTTTTTTTTTTTTTTTAACTTTTTCGAAACAAAAACGGGAATGCGATAGTGAAGTGTTGGGAATCAGTTTTGTTGACGCTTTAGTATTCTCTGATTTTTTTTTTTTTTTGCATTACATAAACGATTGGCTTAGAAATTCATCATCTTGGAATTCCTTTTTTTTTTGTTTTTAAATTTCATTTGGTTAAAGTTAATTAATCAAAACAAATCAAGTTTTGCTTCGTATTTTTGTCGAATTGACACATATCTTATGTATAGTATACTCAATTTGTTTCATTTTTCTTTACACAGAGGCCGATGAATTGAATTACTATATAGCAGTAAATTATCTGGCCTTATACGAAAATTATTTCCCTGTTCTGGAGAAACAACTTGAGGACGCCACACTGCAATGTGAAATAAAACTGAACGCAACGGTGGATACCTGTCTGGCCTGTATCGAAAGGTATCTATCGATGAAGATCACTATTCCGACATTTAATGACATATTTTTGCCTGTATTGAAATGTATCCATTAGTGAAGCTCACTATTTCAGGTATTTGATGGCATTGTCTTACCTGTATTAAAAGGCATATATCAATGCAGCTCACTATTTCGATATTTGATAACATGGTCTTGCCTGTATTAAAAGGCATATATCAATGAAACTCACTATTTCGATATTCAAGAACATAGTCTTGCCTGTATAAAAAGGCATATATCAATGAAGCTCACTATTTCGATATTTTATAACATGGTCTTGCCTGTATTAAAAGGCATATATCAATGCAGCTCACTATTTCGATATTTGATAACATGGTCTTGCCTGTATTAAAAGGCATATATCAATGAAACTCACTATTTCGATATTCAAGAACATAGTCTTGCCTGTATTAAAAGGCATATACCAATGAAGAAGCTCACCATTTCAGGTAGTTTATGACAAAGTCGCAACTATATTAAAAGGTTTCTATAAATGAAGCTCACTATTTTAAGGTCGCCACGTTGGTCTCATTTAGAGATATTCTGTATCCTTTTATGCCATGAAGATTTTTGAATATGCTCATTAATATGCCTGAATATTATGATTGAGAATGATAAATCGGTTCTCATTTTGAGGACGTGACATTTACTTGGATGTGATATAGATTTACATGGCGGGTGTCGTCAATATACGCAGAGGACGATAACTCACTCTTCCAAAACACATGGTCTCTATTCTTTTTTTCAATGGTCTCCGCGTAATAATGAAAATTATTTAATACTTATAGTGATTTTTTTTAATAATATCATGAAAATGTTTCGTGTTTATGCTTTCAGGGTTTTGTAGTGTAACACGTTTTGTTTCATCTTTACACTCTTTATACAGCTTTGTCTGTATCATACATTCTTATTTTATCAATCTTCTTACAGAAACCAAAATTCTGGCAAGGCACCAGGAAAGCCGGGAATTGATAAATTGATTTTAGGTCTCATTCCCCCTCCCGTCGCTATAGGGTTGGACAAGTTTGGTGGTGAAATAAAAGACGCCTTCGGAAAGAAACTTCCAAATTTCGTTACTAAAGTTATTCCGAAAACCTTCGGCGGTGTTGGCAAAGACATTGGGAAATTTTTCACTGGCACAATTCCAAAAACCTTCGGCGGTGTTGGCAAAGACATTGGAAAATTTTTCACCGGAACCATACCAGGAGTCACTAAAGATGTAGGAAAGCATTTGGACAAATTCTTCACCGGAACATTACCGAATGTAGGCAAAGATATCGTCGGTGGCTTCAAAGATTTTGGAAGCGCTGTGGGAGGTAAATATTCAAAGCTATATTTATCAGGATTTGCCATCATAGAGTGTAGCAAAGACTTTATTTTTGCACATGAACAAGATAGAAAATAACATTTGTCAAAAATCAAAGAAAACAAATGATTACAAATAAAACATTGGTCAAGGTTTCTTTTAATAAAATCATACTATTGACATAGTTAACAGGACTGAAAAACACTTAACATTTAAACATTTTACGTACCTATAAGTATAAGCTCAATACTATGTAAGCCTGTTTCATTATTAAGATGACGTAGCACACACATATGCTGCACCTTTTAAATTTAGTTATATATACAGTATGCCGAAAAAATTAATTAAACTGCATCATACAGCTGTTTCGTCCTCCTATGACTCTTCAGTGATGCTAGGAGCCAAAAGGTAGTCGTATTACACTATCTA
Source organism: Mimachlamys varia (assembly GCA_947623455.1). Lineage (NCBI taxonomy): Eukaryota > Metazoa > Mollusca > Bivalvia > Pectinida > Pectinidae > Mimachlamys > Mimachlamys varia. The sequence goes on from OX392527.1 coordinate 48,577,569, forward strand.
TGATATTTATCAAAGGGACCTAAGAATTTGTTACAGTTGTAACAGAACATTAATTAAAGCGTACAGAACAATTTAACGTGTTATAGGGGTTACTATATCGACATTCATAATTTGAGTATACTTATTTGTGGGATTTCTTGTTGAAATTGACAATTTTGACTCGGTTCCATTTTGAGGGCTTGATGTTTACTTGAATGTGACCAAGATTTACATGGACGGTGTCGTTGAAGAAGCAGAACACACGTACTCTTCCGGAACACCTGGTCTTATTCTCTTGTACTTTTGCATGGGTATCCATGTAAATCTTTCCCTTTTGTTCATATTTTGCCTCTAGTTAATCTATTTTGTTGGATAATGGCTTTGTATACGCTTCGGTATTCTTGTGTTTTTGATCGAAAGTCGATCTTAATACATGTAAAATTACACCTTAATTTAGGTTCAAATATATCTGTAATAGATTATTTTCGTATCCCTGTAATATTTACCAGTGAAACATAGGTACTTAAAACCTGTTAAACTGTCATATGTAGGTGATTAATTACATATGCAAAATGAAGTAATTCAGCTCCCATATGAAACTGTAGATGAGTTGAACTTATAACACCAATACCAGTAAGGATTGCACGTATACAATTTGTTGATAGTTCATTTTGGCAGAAATGAATACTTATATGACTCATAGGTGATGTTAGGGTGGGGGGTTCAAAGGGATGGGGATTCAAACTGGTGGTCGGGTGGTGCAGTGGATTGCGCACTTGCCGTTCACCAAAACGGCCGGGGTTCGATTCCCCGACCACCGGACATGAAAAGGTATGGGGTCACCTGCTCGACCACTTATGTTTTCTCCGGGTACTCCGGCTTCCTCCCACAATAAGACCCCCTCGCGCGCTTACATCCGGGCAAACAAGAGTGATTAATATAAGTTGTATAACTTGTTTCATGATTGTTGTAAAATAAATAAAGTTTTTATATCTATATAACAATTAAAAAAAACACTTGAAGTTGTTATGTACAAGAACAGGACTGTAATGTGAAGCTGTTGTGTGATCTATGTACAACTGACTTGTGTGATAGCATAATGAACTATTCAAAGCTTCGAAGTGTCAAGTTATTGAAAAGTACTTAAAAAAGATCGTTTTGATAATATGCTGCTTTTTGTTAGTAAATTGTATGGAATTGAAATATATCATCTATATCAAATCACCTGCTTTCTGGTATGTTTTCTAGCTGTGATGTTACTTATATATTTTATATGTGTAATTGACATCTTTATTCTTAATTATTATGACGATTTATTAAGATATACTGATTATCTCAATATCTATATATCTTATTTCTATGTAAGTGTTGTGTAAATTCTTAAAGTGTGTCGTTGTACCTTGCATATATGTATGTGATTTAACAGGGGTCGTTTTGAAAACTAGACGAAAGTTTATATAACCCTGTCTAAATAAAAAAATATCTTTATTATCATCATGTATAAATGTTTACGTATCTGTAGATTTATTCGGGCGCAAGAGAAGAGCAGCTTCGGTCTGTCCTGCATGTGACAAAATTGACAGCGAGAAACTAACGAACAAGCAAATGCGACTGGGCGGTAAGTGTTTATAATATATCAATATCTCTAACAAGTATTCTGTTTATCTTTGTCAATGACTCCGTAGATAAAGTCAATTGTTTGAGGCTAACATAATGATAGCATGATGTAATAGTAAGTTGCTATAGCAATAACATGTAATTTGTCACGAATAAAATTATGAAAATAGTATTTAAAGTTATTTTGAGAACTACAAGTGATTTTGTTATTTTGTTTAAAAAAGAGGTCCATGATTAAAAGAGCAACACATTTTTCCATTGTCTTATTTAGAAATAACATGTTTACCTTTCTTAAACAGTGTGCGGTCAACAAATATTCGACATCTTTGAAGAATACGTTGCTGTAACAGCCATCTTTGAATGGCTGAAGGCGAAAAACCCTATCATCACCAATGTAAGTTATGTACTAATATCTTGTGATAGATATTCATATTAATGTTATCAGAATAAATAACACACTTCATTGTTGTTCCTAAGTAAGTATCTTGATCGAATTAGCTGAATTTCATCTTCTGAGAATTATATCTCCTTTTCTTTAAATTTGAGTTTTTGTACACTGCTTATAAAAGATATTATCATGGATGCGCGAATTTATCCTTGTGCTAATATGCCAAACACTGAAAATGCGCTAAAATTCGATTGTGCCAAATTAAGAACGTTTATAGTATTTTGATAAAGATGAAATTTTACTAAACATAATGAAAATGATAAAACGCATTTACACTGGTTTTTCTTGCAGGTGTCGTTCAGGGATGAGGATACCATAAGTGAACCTTTCAAGAAAATCTTTACTGCAAAACCGTTCTCTGTCACCTACAGTATTGGAGCCGGTGCTCCTTCAAAAACGTACACAGAAACCGCCAAAACACTGGACCTCTACGACTACACCAATACTGAAATTGGCGATGCTCTCGCTAAAAAAATCTGGGAGGAGTACACGTCTTGATCTCGACCGTAATTAACGGCCTCCAACTCAACATAACTTTCTTGTTGTGCGCCATCACTTTTCTCATTAATACAGTATTTTATTTTCTTTATATATTTTGTTTTACATTTTTCTTTTAAATCTTACAAAATAAATATTTCTTCAAAGCCATTCTTGTGAGTTGATATGTTTTAATCAAGCTTGTAAGGAGGACGTACCACACACATATGTTGCACCTTTTGAATTTAGTAATAGATACAGTATGCCGAAAAATGAATTAAACTGCATCAATTTTATATTCGTTGTGCCATTATAACGAGAATCTTGGCATTACTAACTAATCATGTATGCCAAAAAAAAATTAAACTGCATCATACGGCTGTTTCGTCCTCATAGGACTCTTATGTGATGCTAGGGGCCAAAACGTGGGAATCCAAAATTTCTAAACTAATGTAGAAGCAAAAGGGTCAGGCGCGTAAAACCCCTTTAATTGATGAATTTAGAAGTAAAATAATAATTTTTAATCGTGTACTACGAAAATGTGTATATTATGTACCGTGCCATTACTCAAATGATATTTACTGTGGCTATGGAGGCTCCAGCAAAACTCGGGAACTAAAAAATCCACCAGCAGAGTCTGCCACCCCCTATCATTAAAGATGACGTAACATACACATATGTTGCACCTTTTTAGTTTAGTAATAGATACAGTATGCCGAAAAATGAATTAAACTGCATCAATTTTATATTCGTTGTGCCATTATAACGAGAATCTTGACATTACTAACTAATCATGCATCACTTCATTATGGCGATTACTTGACAGCGTCATTTAAAGCCAAACTTAACAAATAAAAACATATTTATTTCAATTCTGCTAGGCTAAGAACTCTAATGGTGAACGTTTTAGGACCATGATAATAGTTTAAGGGTGGATCCATTAGAATTATGCTATGTTTCTTTAGGAGTTTTTACTGCTTGAAATTAACTCTCTATTTCACAACATTTTTCACATTAATGCATGAGGCAATTTCAAATTATCAAGAGAGATTCAGACTAAAAGTATAATGTAAAAATTGTCTTGGAGAAAGCTAATATTTTTTTCTTTATTGGCGGTTAAGAAATAGACATCGAAAAACTTTTCTAAAAATCTCAAGGCTGGATGAAATGTAACCGGAGATGTGTTTTTGTTTAGTATGTCCTTAAACAATTACAAAATATGGCCCGGGCAAGATGTTTATGGGAATTTTGTATTTAATGCAGACGTTTGAAACAATCGCATGTTTTTTATCTTTGAGCTTTAGAATAAAGGTCACAGTGACCTATTTACACTGTATTTAACATCATTTATAGTTGATGAAGATGTATTTCAAGCTTCATCAAGATACCTTTCAAGGTTTTAACGTTGTTGCCAAAACAAGGTATTACTGAAATATTCGCAAATATAAAAGCATTTAGCTAATACCAATGAAACTCAATTAATCTATGAATGCTGTATGTTTACCTCAAGTTTAATTCAGATGTATTCAATGGTTTAAAAGTAACAGACCGGACAATTTGTTCCTAAATCATTTACAAATATATTTGGCCTTTGACCTTGGAGTGAAGGTCACAATGACATAATGACAGCACACTGCACATCATTTATTGACGATGCAGGTATGATTAAAACTTTATCAGTATATTTTCAAAATTCCGGACAGATTTAACCTTTGACCTTGGTCAAGCTTAACTAATGGCAGTGGATAACAATGTTCTTCAAAGGTAGAGTATACTTTTACCATGAATACTGTCCTGTAAAATCCTTATGACCTTGACTGTAATCAAGTTAAGGGTTTTTTTGGTAAAAACTAAAATGGCGAAATATGTATTACTTTTTATTACATAAGGCTCACATAAACTAGGACTACGAACATAAAAAGTACATATAATATCACATTAACTAGGATGACAAACCTACTAAAACACGTTTAACAAAGTATATCATTCATCAACATTACTACATAGTTGTTGATCGCGTATGACGAAACATACAATGCACCAACAGTGGATTACTTAATGACATAATACATACTACATAAATTGTGAAACACCTATGATATAATACATACTACATAAATTGTGAAACACCTATGATATAATACATACTACATTAATTGTGAAACACCAATGATATAGTACATACTACATAAATTGTGAAACACCTATAACATAATACATACTACATAGATTGTTAAACACCTATGACATAATACATACTACATGAATACTGCATAAAGATACTTAATTATGACCTGCTACATAATGTGTCACTGCTAAATTGGTATACACTCTACTCTAACTAAAAGGGTATCTTTATCAATGGTATTTCTTATGATAATAATGAACACCATGCAACAAGGGAGATATCTGACTACATTGTATGCACGTCACCAGCATGAACTACTTATATGACTTAGTTCACTCATCAAAAGAAATAACAACCAAATGTAGTGCTCGTTTCGTTTCAATGGTCTATATAGGAATTAATAACCGAGCCCCCAACAATTACACATCTTACATCCTAATAATAATTCTAATATAATAAAAATGCTGATTATATCATATTCGTAACATATCAGTAACTATGGTGACAACTTGAGTTGTCACTGGTAACTAACTGTGATATATTGTGAGTTAAATATACACAAATGTAGATATTTCAAAGTGAGTAAGCTTAACCGTATTGTATTCATGACAATTGATATGTACAAATTACAAAATGTATTTCTACCTTGATTATTGGGAAACAAATACTATTTTACTAATACATGGTCCTTCTCATCGTACATGTCAAGCTTGGCTAAAACTACATATAGAACTTCGCATTGATGGTTTATATATGTACACATGAAGCTGCTTTGAAAGAAAAAGAAGATAAAACATAATAAAAGGTTGATATACACTGATTGAGATTGAATATGGAGTTTTCTTTTTTATTAATTGTTAAAAGTATAATGATAATTAATATTTTTATATAATATAACTACATTACATTAATGATCAATTATGCCTTGACGTAGATTTGATCGGCAATCTGTGGTGCTACCTGGGAAGGGTCAAAGATGTTGAGTGTAGTATTGGACTGGTAGGTCTGAGTGGCCGTTCCTATGGTAAATGTCACATTAAGTGGGGAAACATTTAGAATCTGTTCTGAAAGCCTTGAGTAATCCAGCTTATCATTGTCATATGATATCTGAAATTAAAAAACATAACACTTGTTATACAAATTGCAATTATTTATACATTTGAATTATATGAAATGATATTTCTAAGCAACACGTTGCCGACAACACATTGTTTACTCGTTGTCATAAATGTAATCAATTCAATTCAAGCATTATCGATTGGGGTGCCATATCACATTCTTGCACTTGCCTTATTCCAGTTTAAAAAAAAAAAACACTTTCTTTTAACCTTTATGTGTTGCCATACATAATTTTTGTAACAAAACGAATTAATTTGAAAGTGTTTTATTTCATAAATGCCACCTCAAAGAAAAGCTTATTGTGACAATTTCACTCTACGAGTTCCCTTGCATATATCAGAAGAAGAAGAAGAAGATTCCATACTAAGGCAAAAACGGCCTCCAAGCCACTTAATCTGATACGGAAACAAATACCGTATCAGTGTTAACAACAGTGATTTGATCAATGTAATATCCTAGCAATTGTATACTGCTTTATATTCAAAGAAATATTTTGGGTGTGGATTTGTATGAGCGACAGAATGAAACAAAGGTATGAATACGTACTTTAGTGATGATTGGGTTGGTCAATACCTTTGACCACTCATACAACTTGGTCATCCTGGCCAGTTCGTCCACTATCTCTTGTTGCTGGGTGGTGAACGTAGCCCCACAAACTGAGAAGAGAATTGAAACAAATAAGAAAAATAAAAAACCATAAAACGTAAATGGTATTACTGCATTAACTAAAACCAGGCAAGCTTTAAAGTACAGTTAAACCTCGTTATCTCGAAGTCGACATTACCGTGAGCATTCGAGTTAAGCGATATCAAAAAGGTGTAGTGTGATAATTGGTCGGGACTGACGAAATGCTTCAAATGAAACGGAGTCTTCGAGTGATACGTGTTCGAGATAACGCGGTTCGACCGACAGAAATGATATGGTTTTAAAGCTTCCAGGACGGATAGGTGAGCTTTTATGTATGTTTGTAACTGGTTCACGTGGAGATATAAGTATCGACTTCCGTGATTGCGTCTTGTCTTGTGTATGTGAACATGGATTTGTTGTGTTTTATGTATGTGCACGTGGATTTGTTGTGTTTTGTGTATGTACACAAGGATTTGTTGTATTTTGTGTATGTGTATATGGATATGTTGTGTTTTGTGTGTGTGCACATAGATTTGTTGTGTTTTGTATATGTGCACATGGATTTGTTGTGCTTTGTGTATGTGCACATGGATTTGTTGTGTTTGGTGTATGTGCACATGTATTTGTTGTGTTTTGTGTATGTGTATATGGATTTGTTGTGTTTTGTGTATGTGTATATGGATTTGTTGTGTTTTGTGTATGTGCACATGGATTTGTTGTGTTTTGTGTATGTGCACATGGATTTGTTGTGTTTTGTGTAAGTGCGTATGGATTTGTTGTGTTTTGTGTAGGTGCGTATGGATTTGTTGTGTTTTGTGTATGTGCACATGGATTTGTTGTGTTTTGTGTATGTGCACATGGATTTGTTGTGTTTTGTGTAAGTGCGTATGGATTTGTTGTGTTTTGTGTAGGTGCGTATGGATTTGTTGTGTTTTGTGTATGTGCACATGGATTTGTTGTATTTTGTGTGTGTGCACATGGATTTGTTGTGTTTTGTGTATGTGCGTATGGATTTGTTGCGTTTTGTGTATGTGAACATGGATTTGTTGCGTTTTGTATATGTGTACATGGATTTGTTGCTTTTCGTGTATGTGTATATGGGAACAAGTCGACTTATTTTGTGTATGGGTGCTAGTTTGTGGTTGTTTTGTGTATGTATACACTATTTTTGTCATGGTTTGTGTCCGTGTACTTGGTTATGGTAAATTTTGTGGGTTTTGTTGATGTTTTCATTTAATTTTTGTTCCTTGTTAGTTTTGTATATTTATATCATGCTTTTTCAAGCTTTCTAGAGTATATTTTACGGGGTCCATTTCCTGTAGTAAATTTGTTGTTTACAAAGAGCTCTGATCAAGGTGACAATTATTCCATTAATTATTCTTTAAAATATGGTGATTTTAGATTCGAGAATCCTGTTATCAAAACTTACCTGACTGGAATATTTCCGCCTCAGTCTTGGTGGTGATGTCGATTTTATCACACACCGGGCATACGCTTGCCTGTCGCCTCATTCTGTCCAAAAGGGTGGTGGATCGTCTTCGTCTTCCAGAAAACAGACCTGAAATATATAACAATACAAACAATAAGCATCAATACTAATTACATACAAAACTATCAACAATAAATAGTACGTCCAAAAAACAACAGTCCCAAAAATAGTTTGAACCTTTCATGCAGTGAAATATTTCGTCTGCCATTTGTACTATCTCATTAATCGCCACATGCTACTTCCAAAATGATATATTCTTTATTAAAATTTGGGACTTTGAGTTAATGTCCATGTAATGGAAAGTGTTATCTAGTCTATAGATTAATTTTTGTTAAGATAAAGAATGATTAAATCAAAAAAGGAGACGACATTTTTATTTTTTTTATTTGAGTGTTTTGTTCACGTGACAAATACCTACCTCCGATACTATTTCCCAGATCAGACAGTCCACCAACAATTTGAGTACCCACATCCGGAAGTGACGACATGACATTCCTTAAACCACTCAGAGCGGAAGTTGCACCAGTTGAAAGAAGATCAGGAAGGCTATTGAGTTTGGAAATAGTTGCCGCTCCAAATTTAGTAACACCATTAACAAACCCGCCGGAAGTGTCTATTGCGTTTGAAATAGCTGTACCGAGATCCGTGAATTTTTTTCCGGCTGTGGTCAATGCCTTCTTCACTTCAGATACAGCTTTTTCAGCTTCATTACCCAGGAAATTTCCGATACTTTTCAATGTACTTGTAGTGATAGTTGCAAATTGCTGACTTTTGCTACCCATAATGCCTCCAAGATTTGCGATATCTTGACTTGCTCCATTGAAAAATCCCTCCATGGCAACGACAGGTTTGTTGAGTTCGGAGACGATGCTGCTGAGCAGATTGCCGGACGGTGCTGAGACTCCAGGATTACTGTATTAAGAAAATTTTCATTTATAAATGTGTTATGATTGGCGGAATGGGCTTCGAAAATAATAATATTTGAAGCTGATATTACAACAGTCCCTTAGAAGTTTATTAGAGAACTCTTCGAAATGTTTTTTGTTCAACGATATTGTAAGTGATTTTTCTATCAAGTTCCATGCCCAAACTATAGAATCTGTCTAACAAAGCTACGTATGTCGGCACACTGTTTGGCAATCGAAACAGGTCGTTACAAAAACATTGAAAGAAACAGGAGATTTTGTCAGTTATGTAAGTCCTCTACTGAGGTAGAAGACGAATATCATTTTGTGTTAATTTATAATATGTACAAGGACATAAGACTTCGTTATATCAAAACATATTATTGGCATACACCGTCAATGTTCAAACTTATTCAATTACTGTCTGTCTAGAAACCAAAAAGAATTAAACCGTCTTGAAAATAACATATTTGAAGCTAATAAGATAAGATGTACACATATCTGTGTAACTCGTTCTCCACTTTACTTAATTAACATTCGCTGTCTTACTCATGTATGTGCATTTTACATCAATTGTACTTATGGGCCGTAAGGCCAAAGGTCAATAAAATGAATTAAATTGAATTGACGCTTATATTACAATGGCTAGTTTAAAGTATTACTCAATTGAACAATAAATTATATGTTCTTCAAAATTATGTACTTAAAAACTGCTAATTAATTATTTGTCTATGCTAGGTATATAATCAATATCAAATTGACCTTATCTCAGTACTTTGCCAATGATAATGTGACGCTTAATGGCAGACTAATCCTGTATACAGGTATGTTATTTTCGTTGATTCTTGAAAAACAGACTTCTTACCTTTACTTCTACATTCATAATTAAAGGAGTGTTACGCACCTAACCTTTCTGCTTCTACATTAGTTTAGAAATTTTAGATTCCCACCTTTTGGTCCCTACCGTCACTAGGAGGACGAAACAGCTGTATGATGCAGTTATATTCATTTGTTTCGGCATACTGTATTTATTACTGAATTTAAATGGTCAGCATATCTGTGTGTTACGTCATCTTGTTAACTTTTTTGTCTACTTTCATTTTTCAGAAGAAAGGTTCCAGGAATCCGTCCTCGTATGACCGTGACTGTTACGTTTAACGTGAAACCCCAAACACACAAACAAACAAACCTCTTTTCTTACCTGGCAACACATGTCTCGCAGTCCACAATAGTTTGATTAATTTTTGTTTCACAGTCCAGAATCAGTTTCTGTTGTCTGGCCAGAGTGACGTTCACATTGTTCAGGACTTTCAGTATGAGTAACCCTCTTACTTCGTTATCGATATCTAAAACAAAAAAACAAACTACATTTTTGAATATGTAAAAATGTGGGGTTTTTTCAACCATTTATTGTAAACTCGCATATCCATGTGTATTTAAGTGACAATTAATTGAGTTTGTTTATTTTTGTAGAATATCATCACATTGTAGTTCTGTTCTCCTAATGAACTAGTCATACCAATATTTTGAAAAAAGGTCTATGGTAACAAATAATCAATAACCTATAAAATAAAACATATAATTACTAACACTGTACACATATAAAAATATAATAAATAACCTTGTAAAGCGTATATATAAAATATAATCTCTAACTTTGTATACATATAAAACATAATCTCTAACTTTGTATACATATAAAATATAATCTCTAACTTTATATACATATAAAATATAATCTCTAACTTTGTATACATATAAAATATAATCTCTAACTTTGTATACATATAAAATATAATCTCTGACCATATATACGTATAAAATATATAACATCTTACCCCATATAAATATAAAATGTAATCTCTAACCCTACATACATATAAAATATAATATCTAACCATATATACGTATAAAATATAACATATAACCCCATAAAATATGAAATATAATCTCTAACCCTACATACATATAAAATATAACATCTTACCCCATATAAATATAAAATATAATCTCTAACTTTATATACATATAAAATATTACATCTAACACTATATAAATATAAAATATTATCTTTGATCCTATATACATATAAAATATAATCTCTTGCCTTATATGCACATAAAATATAATATCTAACCCTATATACATATAAATTATAATATCTAACCCTGTATAGTATATAAATCACTAACCCTGTAAAGTTCTAGCGTTCACGTCCACTGGTGTAGCAGCCAACAAAACGTGTATATAACCAAACAGGACAAAGCAGACACTCAGATACATCTTCATCGTGATCATCGGTTATATCTGAAACATATGGAATAACATTAGTTTACAAAAGATTTGGAATCGCATCAGTAAGTAAAAGTATTCACGAACAAAAAGCCGGACGGAATCGCAATAAACATTGTTTTACGATGGTTATACATGCTGTGAAACTAAACATTTTCTTATCCTGAATTAATTCCAATGTCATCTACAACGGGATAATTAACAACAAAAATTTAAGAAGAACTTCAAATTTTTATTTTAAAACTTTTCAATTCTACGGCAATGCACATACAGAAATTTGCAAAATATTTCAAAGAACTAACACTTACTAACATAATTGATTTTTAATGATGAAATTTTTCTTAGTGTTCAATATCAAGTTTTGTAAGAATATAGCTTCTCGTTATGCCTAGTAAACTCCCATGGATTCCACCAGATATGTGAGGTTTTCCAAGTCGCACTCACATTTTTCCACAATGTTATTTTATTTTACAAAATGTTGCCTAAGGGTAGAAAATACAAAATCTGTATATATAACAATGTTTTGAAAATAAGCCGGGACTTATCAAAGTTTTGCAGTCTACAGATTAAGGTAGATCTATACAATCAATAAGCCAAAATAAACTTAGATGTATTTATTTGTACCAAAAATAGTCTACAATTTAGAAACAAAGGAGGCCCTTGGAGCTAAAATTATACTGCAATATACACTTACCTTCTATTCGGCTTGACCTCAGTAATACTGCTTGCTAAGTCTTTATTCCTCACCACTTGAAAAGTCTTTATATAGCCCCATGGCATATCACAAAACCCCTTAGGGAGTAGTATTTCTCTGGACATTTGTTACAAACAAGACCTTCGTCACACACGAAGAGGATCGCAGAATACTTTAATGGTCAACTGGTCAACTTGTCTATCATTGTAAATAACAGTTAGAATCTTTATACGGTATAGCTTGATTGAAAACAAAAATATCAAAGTGGTATGTAAATAAATAAGGTAAATTTGAGATAAAGATATAAAAATACAAAAAAAATCAATTCAGTATCATGCTATTAATAATAATATTTAAAACCATATTGTAAAATAAAGCTAACCAATAAGATGTTTGGAAGCGTCATGGACGACCTTTATTTGTCATAAGACTTGTTTATCATTATGATATGACCAGAAATCCAGAGTACAAATTTATTATATTCATTCATTTGTTGTCATACGCTTACCCACAGTTATTAACAGGAAATAATATCTGCTTAATTGAGACAACCGGTCTGAATTTATTTTCAACTTAATGTTGAAATGGCCTTTTAAAATATACCTTACAGCAGAGGATTTGAAAATATTTGTTATACTAAGAAAGTTGACAAGGCTTTGTATAAAAGATTGTTCACGACACACTGGTCAGCAAAATATATAATAGACGGTGGTCAACGCGGTCTGACGTCAGGCTCCGGACAGTTTAATGATTCCTAGAACAGTATAACTGTCGGACAATAGACGGATGTTTATACACAAATCAGTTTGGTCTCGTGTACTTAATATCATGATATATGTTATGTCCAAGGTCAGAATAATATTTACATGTGATAAATACACTAGACGATTCATTCTATAATAAAAAAATATCCTAGAGGTAATGAAGATCATTTACCATCACGATAACTTGCATTTAAAGCGTAATATATTGTCAGCTGGAAGATAAAATATAATTGAGTTTTATGGAGGTTAGGTACATAATCTCTCGTTTTGATTTAAATAGGTTTTCTTTCATAATTCAACAGATTAGGCCAAATTCTCTCAACTTAAAAACGCCTTTCTTTTGATCCAGAGACAATTCTGTTCATATCAAAGTGAAAAAAGAGCACAGAACAATCAATAACATGTTATCAAAATTGTTTGGTTCTTTAAAGCAATTATTTATTTATTTTCTGGATTGTATATAAAATGACACATGTTTATGCATTTTGAATGGTTATCTGTTTTACTCGTTGTAAAAAAAGAAACTATAACGAGACATAATAGTACATGTACCTTGATTTAATAGCAGATTTATTTCTGTTGATTACAAAGTTAAAATACAATCTGTGACATTTATGTTTTTCCCCCTTATAACAAACGTTGTAGGGCAACTGCAAACCCTTTTAATGATATGAAGATGGACATTTGCCATTTGAATTTGCTCATTTGTTTTTTTTACTTGTTGTGATTGACAATGATACTCGGTTATCATTTTGAGAAATTGATGTTTACATGAATGTAACAAAGAATTACATGGAGGATGTCGTCGATGGAGCAGAAGACGCTTACTCTTCCGGAACACCTGGTCTTATTATTTTTTTTTTTTTTACAAGAGTCTCTATGTAAATATTTTCTTTATTCATTTTTTGCCCCTGGTTTAATCCATTTTTAGTTCGGATTATGATTTTGTTAACGCTTCGGTATTCTCTAATTTATTTCATTCGCAAGTTTATATACAACGCCCATTATATTTACCTTAAGAAATGATACCACAGGTAGTTAAAGACTGGTTACAAAAACGTGTATTGCTAACAGAAGAAACTTAACTGATCAACTTTAATTTGCTGGTCTTTTTTTTTTTTTTACGAAATAAAATCCCTTAACTGACATAAAGAAGTTACAGTTTTTCTTGTGCTTTTACGAGAGTCTCCATGTAAATCTTTCTTTTGTTCCTAGTTTGCCCCTAGTTTAATCGATTTTGAGTTCTGATTATGGTTATGTTGACGATTTGGTATAGATAATATTTAATCGAACGTAAAAATTGTTTTTGACATAAAACGTATGCTGCTATGTCATTGTAGTATTTAGATCAACGTGTACAATTTACCAGATGAACAAATAATTCCATCTTTCTCAACATACTAAAGAAATTAAATATTCGATAGTTAGAAACGATAAAAGACACAAAAGCATTGTAGAAATATTTATTAATGAGATGAAAAGGAAACAAACATAAAAAGAAAATCCAATCGTGTGTTAAATTAATCGTTAATCCTTCATGATATTTAGTATCAAAATACGTACTCGTCCCAGATTTTGTCTGCAAGAACATGGCCAAGTAGAGAGTTGGTGTCGTCGTACAGATCCAGTGTTGTACTGGTGTCAGTGTAAACTCTAGGCTTGTCACCATCTCCAATACTATACGTCACATTAAACGGTGTAACGGTGAACACATTCTCCAGAGGTATAATTGTTGTATCTTCTGTCCTAAACGACACCTGTGTTTAAAAAAACAAATAGGATTTAATGATTATATTGTATTCGGTTATACTTTGGAAAAACATTTCAGGTTTTAAATCTTTCTGGTTTTGTTTTACAGCAGGATTTTTATTTTACATACCTGGTTAACGATTATGTTTCCATCCTTAAGCCACCGGAATATGCGTACCATATTGGTATATTTGTTTTTAAATATGTTGAACACAATGTCGCCGCAAACTGCATGAAGAAAAAAAACACAAACATTAAATGTTAATAATATTTAGAAAATAATTACATGCAAGTCAAAGTAATGTAACACAATATTAAAAACCAAAACTTTGAGAAAATGGACATTCTGATATCATCATGATAACGTAACAATTTCAGTTTTAGATATTTAATAATGAATATAGAAATGCTTACCACCCCTCCAGATCTCGTTGGCAGATTTCTTGTCGATGTTGATTAGGTCGCAGGGGGGACACATCGATGTCGCTCTTCTCCTTCTCAGTCCGAATAAACCTGCAGACAGGTGACAGTTGTAGAGAAATAGCAGGGCAATATCAACATTACAATATTAAGCGAGAACTCTTTTATTCAGGCCGGATAACAAAAACCCTGCCAAATCTTTCAATTTCACTTTGAGGTATATCGACGGTGTGTTGTCCATAAACAAGAAGAAGTTTGCTGACCACGTCGATCGTGTCTACCCTACTGAAATTGAGATTAAGTACACAACAGGCTCCCCTACATCAGCTTCTTACCTCGATCTTAAAATATGACCAACACGGACGGCTTACTGATAAGCTTTATTATGAACGTGAGTGACGATTTCAATTTTCCTATCATGAACTTTCCCTTTCTTGACCTCCCTGACATCCGTGCTTCTCCATCCTATGGTGTTTACATGTCCTATTTGATTCGTTATTCTAAGGTTTGCTCTGAATATCGAGGTTTTCATGATAGATGTCAGCTCCTGACAAATAAACTTATGGCACAGGGATTCGAGAGATACCTGTTGATGAAGACTATGGGCAAGTTTATGGTCGCCATCTTGGTCTCATTGAGAAATATTCTGGTTCTTCGTTTGATATAAAGATTGACGTTTTCGAGGATGCTAATTAGTGTGCTTCCTTGCTGTGATTGACAATGATGACTCGGTTCTCATTTTGAGGACTTGATATTTACTTGGATGTGGCGAAGATTTATATGGCGGGTGTCGTCGATGAAGCAGAAGACGCTAACTCTTCCGGAACATATAATCATATTATCTCGTACTTTTACGATAGTTTCGTAAAATATTGCTCTAATCTATCAAATCAATAAACCATTAATATGACATAATGCTGCACATTAATGATATTTTTCATACTGGCAAATATTGTTTTATTTTATATAAAAGTATTTGGTTGTTATTTATGAAATATTCTGTATCCTTGTTTGATAGTGAAGGTAGATATTTCTGAAATACTCTTCGTTGTAAAGATTGAAAACAAACCTCAGTTCCCTCTATGAGGACGTCACATTAACAAGACCAATATCTACATCATTACAGACGCTTACTTTTCCGAAACACCTGGTTTTATTTTCTTGTATGTTTCAAGGTTATCCGTGATAAAATAATCGAAATAATAAACAAAAATAAACCAAAATTGAATTATTACCTTTAATGGTGTTGCCAAAACGTTTGAAGCCTTTGCCAATAGATTTCCCTATACTCGGTATTGTGCCGCTGAAGAATTTGTCCAAATGCTTGCCGATAGTTTTAGTTGTAAAGGGGAGTGTACCAGTGACAAAAGTATCAAATTCTTTGTCAGTACTTTTGGCTGCTTTTGGAACAGTGTCCGTGACAAATTTATCAATCCCCTTGTCGATGTTCTTGGCCTCTTTTGGAACAGTGTCCGTGATAAATTTATCAATCCCCTTGTCGATTTTCTTGGCAGTTTTTGGAACAGTGTCCGTGATAAATTTATCAATCTGTTTTTCAATTTTGTCGACTGTTCCTGGAACTGTTTCTGTAAAAATAATTGAATCCTTTTCCAGAGCATCTTTAACTCCTTTTCCGAAGTTTCCCAAATCAGTTACATCTGGAAAAACTCCTAAAATCACTTTATCGAATACAAAGGTGTCTGGGGACTGGCCAGAACTCGGGTTCCTGTAAGGAGAGGGATATGACATGTTGGTAGGCACGAAAATACAATGGGTACAAAGATGGAGTTGAAACGCATCGTTTAAACAATATTTATTCAATAAATGGCAAATATACAGTCAATACATACATGAACATTAAGGATACGACAACAAGTACATGGTACTTATATCAATTTTGTCGTCTCCTTGTCATGGAAATTGGCTGTAGGATGTCAGTGGTACAACATTTTCAACAAAACATGTTTTAAGGGTGGGAGAGGGGGTCAAGGAAGGAGGGGGTGTAATGAACGGGGTAGTGTCAAGCTGAATTTGTGTTAGAGCTAATGAAGACAGGTAATAAAAACATTTCCAAATCTTTAAGGTTTCACTTTCAGATATATCGACGATGTGTTCTCTATGAACAAACAAGTAATTTGCTGACCTAGCTGATCGTATATACCCTTCTGCAGTTAAGATCACAACCGACTCTTCTATATCGGCTGCTTCCCTCGATCTCTACATTTCTTGATAGTAACATACCCGTTTCTCCAGCCTATGTTATTTACATGTCGCATTTAATTCGTTATTCTATTGCTTGCTCTAAATATCATGATTTTCGTGATCGATTTCGACTGCTGACAAACTAACGACACAGGGTTTCGAGAGATGCAGATTGATCAGAACTAAGGGCAAGTTTAATGGTCTCATTCAGAAATATTCTTCATCTTTGTGTGATATAAAGATATAAGTTTTTTTAGTATGCTCATTAGTGTGCTTACTTGTTCTGATTGACAATGATGACTCGGTTCTCATTTCGAGGACTTTATGTTTACTTAGATGTGACCAAGATTTACATAGCGGGTGTCATCGATGAAGTACTTCCGGAACACCTGGTCTTATTCTCTTGTACTTTTACAAGGGTCTCCATGTAAATATTTCCTTTGTTTATATTTTGCCCCAGTTTAATAGATTTTGAGTTTGAAAACATTGTACATAATCTTAATAGTTTGAAACTAGAACCAAGAAATAAGAAAGTGTTGGTAGTTTCAGCAGACTTGTTGTATATGCACACGGGACTCTGAGGTAAGAAAAAGTAAATATAATAATAACAAAAGCTATAAAACCCTATACAGAATGCGACTACAGTGTACTGTTTTAGGGTCGCTTGGCTGTAAGGAAAGAAAGGATATGTGCTTTCTTGTCCATTCAATTTTATTATCTTTTTCAAACAAAAGAATTCTCACATGGGATACAGTTAGCACACCAGTTACTTCCCTTGTACTAATAAGATGACACATGTGGATGGTTATAGAAATATATATATACCATAAATATAACAACAGTTACTTCAAACCAAGCAAACCAATATAAAAACAACAGTTATAAGACACCGTTTGAGAAGTTTAAGAATAAAATGGGTTGGAACGTCTACCAGTCCAATGGAAGTGAATGTATCCATACCTTTCGATGCAGGCCAAACATGAATTAATGGTTTTGTTGATTTGGGTTTCGCATGCTAGCGCGGCTTCGTCAAACTTTGTCTTTAGGCCGGGAAGTTCGGTTTGGTATCTATTTTCATAATTTATTATTATGTAGGTATTTAATTCTCTAGCTTCTGTAAAAGAAATGTACATCAGATTAAATATAGTTAACAAACGAGTATGTGTCCATTTCACCATTAGTATGAAACGAGAACTGATTCATATTGATTAACGGATCTCATAGGCACGTGTGGCTAGGAAGGCCTTAACCTAATAAAATAAAATGAAATTGATAAAAAGTCTAAAAATTTTCTTTTTATGTAAATGATTTAAAAAAAAAACAATGAAAATCACGGCCAATCAGCCTAATACGTTACGCGGTTAAATTTCACAAAATAAATCGACTACCAGACACTGGAAAAGTTGTTTTGGTTTATTTTTTTAGATTTTTTTTTTTTTTTTATTTCATTATGTCAAAGCCCTCCTGGCCACATGTGGATCAGAACTTGGCTTCAACACATTAGGACAAAGATGACGTTACAAACACACACACATGTTGCTGCACCTATAAATTTAGTAATTAATACAGTATGCCGAAAAAAAATAATTACACTGCATCATACAGTTGTTTCGTCCTTCTAGGACTCGTAAGTGTTGCTAGGGGCCAAAGGTTGGCATCAAAACTTTCTAAACTAATGGAGAAGCAGAAGAGTCGGTGAGTAAAACGCCTTTAATTTATGAATTAAGAAAAAATATCAATAAGAACTTTAAAATTATTCAATCAGTGCTTCATATGGATACGAAAAGACAACAATTTATGGGGGAAATAAATCACTTAAATTATGAGCTTAATATTGAGGACTCGAAAAGGTACCGATTCAAGCAAAATGTTTTTAAAAAACTTTTACGTAACAAGGAGAACAGTTTACAAGTTAACTATGACCTACAGATGTCAACTTCAGTGTTGTTTTGGTGACCGTGATATCGATAAAGAGAGCTAACTTACAAACCGGAAACTGGTCTGTTACTATCAACTAACAAGCCGCAAAGTGTTGGGCAATATCTTCCGCGAAACGCTGTATACCGGAAATGCAATTCAATCTGTACTGTTTCTATGGAAACAGATCAATAGAAACATCACCCATAGCTAAAGTCACAACATAAGCACTAGCCTAATATGTGTAAAATGCTTTGCTGAGACCACAGGGGCTAGGCACGGACCTATGTCACTATGAAATGATTGTCAGATATTTTTTTTACCTTTCTCGAATATAGCCCCTCCCACTACTATATATCTGTGACAGATATATAGTAGTGGGAGGGGCTATATTCGAGAAAGGTAAAAAAAATACCTGACAATCATTTCATAGTGACATAGGTCCGTGCCTAGCCCCTGTGGCTGAGACATGTTGGGAGTGGTTTGAATGTAACCAGAAAAACCTACAAAACAGTATTTTTTAAATTCTGATTGCTACCAAGGTAACCGAAGAAACCTCGCCAATAGCAAAAGCTATAGCTAGGTTACTAGCCTAATATGTATTCAAAATTTTGTCAAAATTTGTTTAACTGTTTAAGTCATAATCCGGAAAAGCTAGAAAAAAATAAATTTGTACTTCTGACTTTCTTTCCATGGCAACAAAGAAAATACCGAAAAAAGACCTCACCTACATCAGCAAAAAGCATAACTAGGGCACTAGTATGCTATTAATAGCAAGTTTTGTCGAGGTATGTTTAACAGTCTTTGATAAAGCTATAAAACAGATATATTGTATTTCTGACTTTGTTTCCCTCGCAACCCAAAATATATCAAAATAAATGAAACTTCGCTAATAGCAAAAGCCACAACTAGGGCTAGACTGAACAGTAATATTGTATTTCTAACTATTTGCATGGCAACCGAAAAATATCACAAATGAAAGCTCACTCATAGCGAAAGGCACAACTAGGACGATAGCCTAATATGTATACAAAGTTTTGTCGAGATCTGTTGCCAGTTTTCAATTTACAGCCCAGTAAAGCAGTCCCCCCTCCCCCCCCCCCCCCCACAACACATACACACACACACACCCACACACACACACACACACACACCCACACACACACATATTCAATAAGCACACAAATCACATATTTAAATATACTATAATCGTACGTATTTTGGCACATTCAAATTTTAGCGCGTAACCAAATTTAAACAAATAAGTTCAATGTAAATTGGCATACTTACTTTAGAAAGAAATATACAGAAAATGTAATTAGCGAAAGCATGATTTAGCGGAACGCTTTCAGCAAGAATGGTTATGAAGTCGATAAGATCAAATTAAAATTGTTTGGGGAGTGATGATTTCCAAAACTGCTCGAAAACAATTCTACACATAATTTAAATCATACTGAAATGCCCCTGTCATATTTTCAGAATAAAATTGGGATACATGATTTATGTTATATTGTTGTAATTGCAAAATTTCCTTAATACGTTATAATCAATATAGGTAAAACATTAATACTGAACAACTTAGTTTATGTTAATGCAGTGTCTCTAGCACATTGAAATATACAAAAGAAAAAATTATAATAAATCCTATTTTTTTTTTTTTTTTTACTTACTATCGGCACTGAACATGATTTCTGCTGATGTAAACAAAACTTTGAGCAGGATCAAGCAGAAACAAGTTTGCAGGTTCATGATTGGAGTCTGTCTGCGGTCTGGTCTGTCAGTTTGGAAAAAAGCTACTCATATCAATAATTCTCTCAACCTACGTATGGAATATAAAACCACGTCATCAGTACAGAATTAAAAAAAAATCTTAAAAAAAGAAAATCGAAACGCATCCTTTAACAAATTTGTTTTCATGAGCTATAATTCAAAAATGAACCTACACATGTACCTAAGAACTATTCCACCCATATTTTAATTGATAAATTACGTTTTTGGATGCACGCCATGCCGGAAGACACATAGAAAAAAATACACACACTATTAATTATACAGACACAGGTGATTGTGACAAGCTGTCGTCAAAAACCAGTGGTAAATTGATGCGGTTTGCATTAAAAGCGCCTTATTATCACGATATAATTATTTTCTGACACATACTGATGATCTGGTCATAGAAAACCAGACTATGTACAGAGTGCAGGTTTAAATAGGTTCAAACGATGTTCATCCTTGATATCCAGGGGTTACGCTCACCTACGCTCTCTATACCCCTGGAATATGTAATGGGAAAACTGAAAGCTCCATGTGTGCCACCTTGTTGATGAGACAAGAAGACTGGTTCGATTGGTCAGGTCTTTTTACCTAAGCGTGCCTTCAGTTTTGCCATGACATATTCTAGGGGTGTAGAGAGCGTAGGTGACCGTAATCCCTGGATATCGAGAATGAACGGTATTATAAACACTATTTTCTATGACTTTTGATAGTTTAAGCGACTATGATGCAGTTTTTCCAACAAGCTAATATCTCAGATGTTGTTTCAGCATTGTTTTAAATATTTTCTCTCTCTCTTGGGTAATATGGTAGTTGAAAAATGCCTACTTTGAAAAAAGATCAGAGAATACCGAAGTGTCAATATAACGATGTTAATTCGAACTCAAAATAGATTAAACTAGGAAGAAAATTTTAACAAAGGAAAGTACAAAAGAATAAGACCTGGGCCCGTATTCATGAAACGTTTCTCATGCTCAAGCATGGATTTCGTGCTCAAGCCTTATTTCTTGTTTTGGCCATGGATTATTTAAAAAACCTAACTTTGTCAAAGTTTTGGGAAGAAGTTGAAGAGAGATGAAGCCAAAAACTGTTTTCAACATTTACATTGACTTTTTGACTCTTCGACATGATTAAGGAGAGTTTCAAGAAAGCTGGCTTGAGCACAGAATCAATGCTTGAGCATGAGAACGGTTTCATGAATACGGGCCCTGGTGCTCCAGAAGAACGAACGTCTTCCTGGACGACGTAAACAAATCTATGAGCATGAATTTTAGAAAAGAAATCACGAAACTAAGATTGCCCGCCCACAAGCTAAATATAGAATATAGTAGATAAAGGAATGTTGAGCGTAAAAATAGATTTTGTACTCTATGTAAATCATGTGACATAGAAGATGAATTTCATTTTGTTTTAACATGTCCATATTATAATTGTATTCGTAA
Source organism: Mimachlamys varia (assembly GCA_947623455.1). Classification (NCBI taxonomy): domain Eukaryota; kingdom Metazoa; phylum Mollusca; class Bivalvia; order Pectinida; family Pectinidae; genus Mimachlamys; species Mimachlamys varia. Next base: position 48,599,611 of record OX392527.1, read on the forward strand.
AAAATACGTAAAGAAATATAATGTAAAGAACCCGAGTATGTTTAAACTAATTCTACTTCTTAATACCGAAAAATGTAATAGAAATCAGAACGTGGGAAAATTTTTGTTCCATGCCAACAAATTAAGATGGTATCTTTTTTAAGTGTGTTGTTATATACCCTCCTATGCTAATTGATGTGGTTCGTTTTGTTGTATTGTTCTATTGTGTGATTGTTTGTATATTTGTATCCAATGATTTGAATGGCCTTTAGGAATACAGAACTTGAACCAATTAAATATGTCGCATCCAAGTAAATGTCAGGTCATCAAAGTGAGAACGGAGGTATCATTTTCGATCATAACAAGTAGGCATAATAAAGGGCATATTAAAAATCGTCCACTTTCATATCACACAAGGATACAAAATATTTCTCCGTGAGTTTAAGATGGCGACCATTGCCCCAGTTTGTACCTATATTTGTAGTTAAGTGGGAGTCCTTGTTCTCGAGTATGATATCCAGGCGAGAAGAGTGTGCGCAATATATATTTAGTTTGCTAATACATTTTTAAAGCTTGTTATGTTTGATACCTGAATTAAGTCTTCAGGTAAGTTGTTCCATTCAGTGAGGGTTCGTGGGGGAAAAAATAGTTCTTCAGAATGTCTGTGTTACACCGGATTTGTCTAGTTACTACTGTTTTAGTACGAGCTCGGAACTTGTTGATTGTAGAATGCATACTTGCCAATCCTCCCTATTTAGGAGGGAGACTCCCGATTTTGAAGCTTAAAATTCTGCATTTTCAGCAAATGAATTTGCTTAACTATTACTATTTTTTCAGATCGGATGATTTCATCTGATAGAAGAGCTCAAAAGAGGCCATTTAAAAGTGTTATTTTTCCTTTTGGTGTACATACACATATATTATTAATACTTTAAATTCTGAGCAGTCATCAACCTTCACCTCTAAATTCAGTGCTGTATGTTTGCTCTTCAGCGGCCGACATGTTTTACGGAAATCTTGATATTTAAAGCAAGCCTTCGAATAACAAATCATAAGCGACATGTAAACACCATATTTGGGCCTGGGAGCCACTGTTGAGATAAAATGATGTACTACATATTTAGCTCACAGGGACCTGAGAATTTGTCACAGCTACTTTTATACCTAAACTAGGGTGTTTAGAGTAATTTAGACGTTTGAGGGGGTTTAGATCAATTTTAGATAAAAATGCCCCCTCAAAGGTCATGAAGCCTTTATGACCATTGAGGGGGCATTTTTGTCGAAAATACAAAAGTGTAGCTGTGACAAATTCTCAGGTGCCTGTGACTTAGCTCAGCGGATACACTGTAATCGCTTTGTCAGAACATATTCTGCATTGTTGAGGTATCTTATGATACACGTAGTTCATTCATTGGTACATACAATTCGAAATATCCCCATAAACTTAAAAACTATTTACATTGAGTGGCTCATTTAGGTACATTGTATTTGAAAACGTTACCAAGTGTTCAACTGAATACACAATTGGTGCACTTCATCGTTTTCAAAGAAGTAAAAGTTACATACTCCATATCACAGGGACTTGGCACGATTTTCCAACTGACTGTCCATATATATATGAATCATAATGTAATTCAAGGACCATCTAAATAGAAAATCGTGGCAAGTCCCTGTGCTTCTTATCAATGAATCATCACATCAGTGAATAATTCTCCTGGCGTCTACTGGATTGGAAGAAGGGAGGTAACCCTGATCTAATATATATCTGGCCATTACCATGCACTGCCTAAATTCTCACAATCAAGAAAATACAAAAGATAATTTAAAAATAATTTTATTATTGATTCAAAACATCTAACGAATTCAAATATCACAGTCTTCATTAATTACAACAATTATCGTCAATGTAACAAAAAATTAGAGGTACGAATGTAAGTCATTATATGATTGTATTAAATTATTTTCGTATTTCCGAAGCTCAAGAATTTGAGAAATCTACAAATAAAAAATCTGAATACATTTAGATATACGTTTAAGATATGGAGTTCTATCGAAATCTGAAAAAAACCCAATAAAATACCATATGTTTACTTCAGATTTCATTTTCAAATTGGTTTCACAAATATTTATTATTAAAGGCAAATATTTTAAAATACCATCTTGAACAGAGTCTTCAACTAACACTTTTGTTCTAATGACTCAGCGGCAAATTTAACCCAAAGATTTCAAAGAACATTTCTAACTTGAAATTTATTATAAAGGAATTTATGGATGGCGAATTTAGCATAAATTACTAAGTGTTGCACTTTAGTGAAAAAAATTGTTATTGAGTAACGTGAAAAATACTACCTAAAGGCAAAACCTAATGCACTTAAGTGCAAAACTGTTTTCAAAAAAAGAATTGAAAACTATTGAAATAAATGGCAAAAATACATAATTTTTCTGTACTATAGATTTTGTATTAAACTTAATAAGATGAAGGTTGTTTAAGTGCAAAATAGTTTGCACATGAGTTTAAAAAACACATAATGGCAAAAAATTGTTTTTGAACTTCAGTGCAAATTTGTTTGCACTTTGGTAAATAGTTTTGGCATTAAACTAATCTTACTGATGTTGCTACACTTTTCTCATCCTATAATGGACTTCTGAAGGGTTAAATTCTACAGGTCAAGGACAAACATTCAGACACATTTCAACATTTAATATTCATCTACAAAATAACACAACTAAGATACTAACAATTAAATGATTCTGACACAAACACATATGAACAGAGTCTGGAATGTGGATATAAACTGATTATAGCACCATTGAAATTTGAACTTTGTAATATTGCTGGGTTGGGAAATTCCCGATTAAAGAGTTGAAGGTAAGGGGTTAGAGGCAGGTTGTTCACATCAAAGACAATTTTCATTCTCCATAAAACAAGCCATTCAGGTTTCAGTCCTGTAAGAGTTCACTCCACTTGTGTAAAACTGGTTATACACAGGTAAAGATCGGAGACCAATTATTAATATAATTCCAGACTAGAATTTCAAACCGATTTTTGCTTTCAATTTTATATATTCATTTCTGTTGTAAGGTATTGTACAGGCAAGAAAAGGGCCATCCACAAAAAAAAACCCATCTCATTTTAAACACATCCTTTCAGCTCTCTACACCCCTGGAATATGTCATGGCAAAACTGAAAGCTCCATGTGTGCCACCTTGTTGATGAGACAAGAAGACTGGTTCGATTAGTCAGGTCTTTTTACCTTAGCATGCCTTCAGTTTTGCCATGACATATTCTAGGGGTGTAGAGAGCGTAGGTGACCGTAATCCCTGGATATCGAGAATGAACGGTATTATAAACACTATTTTCTATGACTTTTGATAGTTTAAGCGACTATGATGCAGTTTTTCCGACAAGCTAATATCTCAGATGTTGTTTCAGCATTGTTTTAAATATTTTCAAAAAAAAAACCATCTCATTTTAAACACATCCTTTCAGCTGTCTATAAACATTGACTATAGATTGGACTTCTTCTGAATCAATTTCTTCCTCATATTGTAGTCATTTGAGTTGGTGAGCCATTCTCCTCCGTCCGCTATGATGGTTGTCCCGGTAACCAGCTGAGCGGCGTCACTGACCACGTAAAGGACAGTATTACCGATGTCCTCCCGCTTTCCCATTCTCTGTATCGGTATACTCTTCACGTAGCCATCTGGTATACTGTTGCCACCTGTAATACATAACATACATCACTACTTCAATCCTTCATTCGAAAATATTTTAGACACACACCGCTCCTCTTACTTAGATGTGACTTTAATGAAACCAGCTATAAGAAATTAGCATAGAACATGATGTTTTGGGAACGTCTCGAGGAAGGGAGCAACAAATTCCTGTTAAGATGAAAGTCAAGTGTTAAAAGGAGCCAAAACATGTAAACACATTGCCTAAACGATTAATTTTTATACAAGATTCTGTGTTCAAGGTGTTGTCTATGTTCAATTGCAATTCATTGATGAGTTATGGCAATGAACAAAAGGGTGGTCAGACGATGCAGTTGATAGCACATTTACCTTTCACCAAGGCAGCCAGGGTTCAATTCCTGGATCAGATGTGAAAAGGTATAGGGTCATTTTACTCCTATTACATAAGAGGCCGCTAGTTGGCCTGTTTTCTATCGGATATGATTTCGCTGACTGCGACACTGTGCTTGTCAAAAAGAATTTCCCATGTAAACCCTTTCATATTGCTGGAGTAGAGGGGGGGGTTCATCTGCCGACTATGTGGGTTTTCTCATGGTACACCAGTTTCCTCCCATAATAATACTCGAGGCACTGTTATTCTGGCCAACAAGAGGATGAATATAAGTAAAAACAACTTGTTTTATAATTGTTGTAAAATAAATACAATTTATTTCATTACCAAAGCATTGACAAGAAAAACATTTTTCCAGTACTTTATATTTCTTTAAAGCATCTTTCTCAGCTCATATTGTTTCTTGTGAAACAGGAAATACTATTAAACAACACAATAAACATAGGCAGAATTAATGAGGGGTAACTAGGAATATTGGCAACATAGAGAGAAAGTGTGACTGGGCAAACATTTTCTGATTCTTAGTAAAATATGCCAAAATCATTAATGAAGCTATAGTAACAAAAGTAAGGGTGGGCTTATCAACAGGCATCCTCCAATGCATGGGGAGGGGGGGGGGGGGGTTCAAAAGTGGAAGGTTGGCTTCTTGCTGGAGAAATACTGTATAAGCTAGAATTTGTCTGTAAGACATGATGTCCCCTCTGCTGCTGAATGACTCTCTATATATATAGCAAACATGACCTTGACCTTGACTTTGGAACCCTTAACCACAATAATGACCAAGGTATACTCATACTTGACTATGAATAAAGTTTGATGAAGTTGTTAAGTGTTTAGTGGGCACAACAGGATACGACAGGATGTGACTGGACAAAACAAACATGAGCAGCACTATTTGCCCCAGCCCCATTTAATGGCGGGGGCATAAAAAAAAAGAGATGAATTTCAAACAAAGCTTCAACGTTTCTTAATTTTTCCCGAATCCCTTTCTGCATTCACTTATTTGTATCCTAAGTACTCACTGTTGCTTTCGCCAAAATTATGAAAAAGAGGCTCACAGGGCCTGTAACTTCACCTGGATATTTGACCAACCTTGCGAAACTATTCCCAATAAACGTAATTTGGAAATATCTCTAAACTTTATTTAACCTATATAAACTAAGAAGCATTATCGTACCTAGCCGTCTCATCCCCTCCGTGTCCTCAATAGGTCCTGGTGCCACACACATCACTCTGACTCCGTCCATCCCCCATTCCACAGCCATGTGTTTGGTCATTGCCTCTGGAAATATAAAGAAAATAGATATTCTTTGAACAAATGAATCCTTCCTTAAATGAAATACAAATACATAGACACCTATGAAAGTTTTAAAAACTCAAATTCACTGTGCAAACTTGTACACCTATGACACAAATGTATTCATTTGACCCCTACCAACCATTATCCTTGTTTGATCTCCACAACTGTCTGACCATTAGGTTGCTTGACCCTTTCTCAACTGTTTTAATCTCATTCTTTTTTACCCTAAAAGCCATTTAACCTCCACAAGCATTGGCTTCTATAAACATTTAACCCCTAAAACCATTTTAACTAGACAACCATTTTGACCCCTACAATCATTTGACCTCTACAACCATTTGACCCTACAATAACTTCTGACTCCTACCCTTATATAACCCCTAAAATCCTTCATTTGAATATTAACCATAATCTTTCACACTTTACCTTGTCTGGCCCCCTCCATTTGACCGCTACACTTGCTTGACAGTTGACATGACAACTTACCTATGGCCGCCTTAGCTGACCCAGCGTGAGCCTGGAGTGTAGTTCCACGTGTCTGTATTGTGGCGGTGATGTTGATCATCACACCACCGTGATCCTACAAAAAAAAACATTTTGGTTTAACAGGGTCATCTTCAATCAGTCATAACACAAAGAAAGACCATGTGATAAAATAAGTACCAGGTAGGTGCTTGGAAGAAATTCAAGCAATTGATTTTCCTGAACTACTGATTCACTAGCGGATACAGTGGGCTGGAGGGGTCTTGGGGGGTCAGGAACCTCCCCCCCCCCCCTTTTTCTTTTCGGCGGAGGAACATTTTCATAGCCTTAACAATGGAAGTTTTTCCATTGCATAATTGAAAAAGCTTCAGCTGGACCCCTCTTTTCAAAAATCCTGCATCTGCACCTGTGATTTATCTGCCAATAAGCCCACACCTTGAAATAAGCCCAGTAGAAATACAAACAAATGTTACTGTCCTGAAATGAGCCTATACTTTTTACTTGCTTGATAAACATATTGCATACACAGGAAATTGCACCAAAAATTGGTAATACATTCAATGAGACATAAATGAACAACAATACATCATACAGCTGTTTCATCTGTCCAGGGCTCAGCAGTGACGCTAGAGGCAAAAATGCTGGAAATCATAGATACTGGTGCCTGGGGATGGGTACTCTCACCCTACATGATGGTTGTCTATCAATCTGATTAAAATACAGCTACTGTAATTTCCGTAATCAGAGCTCTGGGCACTAAAATATTGGTTCCAAAGGGGCACTTACTAAGTAATAGGATAACAAAACTAAGATAAAGATGAAAAAGTAATTTTGTATAGTCTTATAAGTACAATGTTTTGTGAGCAAAATGGGTAATACTCGTGGTATGCAGCATTGTCATATACCGTATTTTACCGGGAATAAGCCCCCTCTCACTAATAAGCCTCCTCCCCACTTTGGCAAAGGTTCTTGGAACAAAGTGGGAGCCTGGGAATAAGCCCCCTCCCTAAATTTTGTCTTTCTCTCAATAAAAAACATGTTAGATTCTTTTTAAAATAGGACAATTTGTACACATATTACCAATATACAGCAGAACCTTGCTATCTGGAATTCGTAAAACTCGAAGACGTTTAATTTGACATATTTTTTCAGTGCCGCCCAAGCTTTACACCAGCATTCAAACTCATGTAACTCGAATACTCTGATAATTCTAAGTTTTCCTATGATTCTGTCGACTTCAAGATAACATGGTTTAACTGTATTTATTTTTTTCTTGTTAACATATGCAAAATAAGGTTTACCATACTGTCATATAGAATAATTAAGCTTTGTGACAATATTAGTAGGGGTGCTTATATAAGTTCATACCTTCACGGAAGGGAGAGGGGGGGGGGGGGGGGCTTATTAGGGCAGGGGCTCTAATAATGGCGAATATGGTACTCATTTTATTTTTCTATTGACGATAGTATAATGAGAAGCTGTACTTCAATCAGATTGGGTTGTCTATAATGGTACCAGTGTTCCTTTAATCATTTAAACAGATTACAAATAAAATATCAAGAGCATGGAAACACAGCAATACTTTTTTCTTGCATATTTTTTTAAGAAGCAGTGAATCAAAATGAATGCAAATACCAATAAAAAAATTTTGCCAAGAATTTTCATTGAAAATCTACCAACCCTCATATACTTCTCGTAGATGACCTTGCTGACGTTAAACGTGCCGTGAGCATCAATTTCCATTACAGTTTTGAAAGCATTGAAGGACAGTCCAGCTATAGGTGACAGAAAGTTACCAGCCGCACCTAGAAAGACAGAAACAAAAACATTATACAAAATCCATTGTTGAATCGCTGAAAGAAGAACATTTGGGTTTTTTTTTCTAAAAATATTTTGGAACATTTCAATAAATGTAGCAAAAACCTTTGTAAAACCTCATGTACATTGTCAACAACAAACAAAAGTTTTGTAAAACTTTAATTACAAATAAATGCTGTTTTTTTATTGTGGAGGAAACCCAGAGGGGAAACCATCATGTAGTAGACATATTAACAACTAATTAACGATATTACTCAGACATCACTGTTTTTCCATCACCACTGGGGATCGAATGAAAATTCTTACGACAGGGAGCATTTTGAAGCTCATGATTGACTTCACAAAGAAGAAATGTGTCAGAAAATCAAGGCTATCAAGGCACCTAAATTCATTGTAACACTTTTGAATTATTTTCATCATTTTTTTTTCAGTAAGAGGCATAAATGTTTCATTGTCCAAAACAATTTTGTTTTTTAATAACTGGTATAAACCATTAACTAGGTAGTCTATTCTGTATACAAACCATTAACCAGGTACAAAATAATGTAGTCTGTTCTGTGTACAAACCATTAACTGTGTAGTCTATTCTGTGTACAAACCATTAACTAGGTAGTCTATTCTGTATACAAACCATTAACCAGGTACAAAATAATGTAGTCTGTTCTTTGTACAAACCATTAACTGTTTAGTCTATTCTGTGTAAAAACCATTAACTAGGAAGTCTATTATGTATTCAAACCAAGAAGCATGTAGTCTATTCTGTGTACAAACCATTAACTAGGTAGTCTATTCTGTATACAAACCATTAACTAGGTAGTCTATTCTGTGTACAAACCATTAACTAGGTAGTCTATTCTGTGTACAAACCATTAAAGAGGCATCACGGTAAAACTATATTTTTTTATGCTTATTTAGAATTATTGTATATATGAATTAAATGTATACTTTTGTGGAAAATTAATGGGCGATTTACGCTGAAATATGTTCTCAAAAATTTTAATTAATAATTAAAAAAGGGAATCACTATTCGTTGATCAACGATTTGGACATGTAAATTTTTTTGCATCACATATGATAACGCATGCGCATAACAAGCTACATCGGTAAACAAAAAATGGCGATCCGCGTGACCTACATGTAACTACCAAGCGAAAAGTGGCCGAATGGTCAAACTTTAACGTAAGGATTATATTACGGAAGCATAATGAGGGATGGGAAGTATTCAAGGGAGAGACTAACAGCCCAATTGTTTGCATGTTACAGTTTTCTTCTGGATAGCCGATGACACAGTTTTGATTTGGTTTTGGGGCCTCCCAAGGGATAACTCTTTCATTCCTCTGTTACATGAAATGCGTGTGTAAAACTTGAAAGCGTGTATTATAATATTCCCTTTATAATATTCCAGTAAAATGGCATTATTGAATTATATTGCTGAAGAGAAAGACCTTTTTACATACAAGAAACCGTATGGGGGGGGGGGTACGTTGTAAAACGCCGGTATAGGGCGATTGAGTTTAATGTAAACAGATTCAATTTAGACAAAATGAAAAAATTTATGTCATCATGTGCGGATAAAAAATTCTTGGTCATACTTAATCTATAAAATACGGATTGTACAAATATTATCGGGTTTGGACCTCGGTAATAAATTTGATATGAATCAAAATATATGCATTATATAAGTGAAGTCATTAATTCATAAAAAAAAAATCATATACATGTATGTCCCATGTCTGCAGTTGTGTTGAAAATGTTAACGAACCTTTAAATTTACATAAAAAAGTAAAATGAATCATAACATATATAAATTGATTAAGTATTGTAAAATTATCTTCTCGACAAGTTCCAAATTTGATATATATATATTATACATGTATTCTACATGTTTAGTGCGTGGTGAGTCATATGAGTGCACGGACTTCCGTGATACATATATAATTGTAAGTGTTAAAGTATGTTGACGCTGAAAGTTGGATACATTTAAGATGAATATATAGATGGTATGAAAAAAAAATCTTCAAGACATTGAGTTGTATAAAAAAAATCGGAATCATTTCATTTTATTTTTTTACTTTTCAATGCATGCGCACCTTTTGTGAAATGGTTCTAAATGAGGATTCGCGAAAATAACTGATGTCAATAATGATGCAGAGATGAATATCGTGTGTAATTAACGTCTGATTATTAATGTGAATGTGATTCAATAAATTTATACTCGGACTTTGTGTCTGGTTCATCATCGGACGTACATGTATATATATACATTACGCGTCCCCTCTTGGGCCCCTTCGTCAAATTGACCGAGAACGCTGTCACTTGTTGCGTGATCAGCGCTATTTTTATCGGGCTTTCCCGAGGAATGCAATTTTGCAAGTGGCTAATAAACACATTTTGAGTGGACTTTGAATATTGAAATATCAGGAAAATGTATCTGGTAGTGCAGAAAGCATTTACATTCAAGAAATTCATTGTAGACTTCCCCGGGATGCCCCTTTAACTAGTTAGTCTATTATGTACAAACCATTAACTAGGTAATCTATTCTGTATACAAACCATTAACTAGTTAGTCTATTCTGTACAAACCATTAACTAGTTAGTCTATTCTGTGTACAAACCATTAATTATGTAGTCTATTCTGTATACAAACCATTAACTAGGAAGTCTATTCTGTGTACAAACCATTAACTAGTTAGTCTATTCTGTGTACAAACCATTAACTAGGTAGTCTATTCTGTATACAAACCATTAACTAGGTAGTCTATTCTGTATACAAACCATTAACTAGGTAGACTTTTCTGTATACAAACCATTAACTAGGTAGTCTATTCTGCCAAACTCTGTGAGTCCTGTCTCTACTGCTTTTATGATGGATTCCGGCTGCAAACAAATTATCAAAAGCAAATTAAGATTCATAAAAACTTTTACAAATAGGAATTACCTCTATTTTCCATATTGGACTGGCCCCTTTGGGATCAGAAGCACCATTTATACAAAATCTGTTTCCCTTCCCCCAAAAATGTTTCTGACCAAATCTGGTCATAATCCAATCAGGAATTGAAAAAGAAAGTTGAATATAGGTAAAAACCTGAAAATAATCAAATACAAATATACACTGTATGGATACAATACAAATAACAAATTATAGTTCAACAACACCATCACGTTGGCTTGGACAGTGACACAAACCTTCCTGACATCCATCTGTACGGGGACACACCTCCGACCTGTGGCCTTAGACAACGTCTCGGCAGATTCCCTCAGTTTGTCCATCCTGCGACTACATATCACTGTATCACACTGATGTCTGAAATATCAGACATGACAAGTCTTAAAATTTCAATTTCAGTAAATTTTATTGCCAAAAAGACAAATGAATCGGGCAGCAGGCATAGCCTATTTAAGCCCTCAAGTCTTAAAAGTTGACATAAGAGACTAAATCTAGTTAATACAAGTCCTAACAGCTAATTACAAATGAACTAAACATGTCTTAACTTATGTTAAGAGTGCCAACATTGTTTCATTGCTATTTAATACAAGGGAAATTGTTAGGTCAATAAATAAAATAAACAGACTTTCAGAATATTTTACACACATGTTGGTGTAGTATATCATTTACAGACCTGGTCGCTGGATTATTAACTTACCTCATAAAAACTTCTGCAATAGTGAAGCATATCCCTGTTCCTCCCCCGGTGATAAAAGCAACTTTTCCCCTGAAAAAAACCCATCACATTACAGATTAATTCTTCCCTGCTACTCTATAATAATAATGTTCAACAAAAACACCCTACTAGCTTGAAAGCCTGACACCACACTAGACATTAGTCCGAAGGGTTCTGACTTATAATCTGATCTGCCAAATATTGGTGTTGCTGGCGGATCGATAGCAGCTCTGGGCAGATCTGAGCAGATCGGATGGTCAAAATCCTTCGAACTGACCGGACACCTATCTGTCAATTGTTTAAGCTTAATGTCAGGGACAGAGGAAACTTGGGCTAGCCCTATGTCAGACATTTATCTGTCAAAATGTTTTAGTCTGCATGGTGTCAGGGCCAAGGGAAACTTTGGCTAGCCCCACATCAGGCATTTACCTGTCAAAATATTCAAACCTGGTATCAGGGCTAGATGAAACCTGGGCTAGCCCCACATCAGACATCTACTGCCCAAATCTGGTGTCAGGGCCAGAGGAAACTCGGGCTATAACAGACATATATCTGTCAAAATGTTTAATCCTGGTGTCGGGCCAGATGAAACCCGGGCTAGCCCTACCCCAAACATCTATCTGTCTAAATCAAGTGTTTTGGCCAGAGGAAACTCGGGCTACACCAGACATCTATCTGTCAAAATATTTAATCCTGGTGTCAGGGCCAGAAGAAACCCGGACTAGCTCCACAACAGATATCTATCTGTCAAAATATTTAAATCTGGTGTCAGGGCCAGAGGAAACTCAGGCTACAACAGACATATATCAGTCAAAATGTTTAATCCTGGTGTCGGGGCTAGATGAAACTTGGGTTAACACCACACCAAACATCTATCTGTCTAACTCAAGTGTCTTGGCCAGAGGAAACTCTGGCTACACCAGACATCTATCTGTCAAAATGTTCAAATCTGGTGTCAGGGCTAGAGGAAACTTGGGCTAACACCAGACATCTATCTGTCAAAATGTTCAAATCTGGTGTCAGAGTCAGAGGAACCACTTACACACTCATGTTAATTATAACCACCCACCATTTTTTTTTATTTTTAAATGCAGCATCATTTAATACTATACATCAAGAACACACTATAAAAGAAAACACTTTGAAATAATTTTTATTATCAAATGTTATGCATAGGCAAAGGTTTAACCTCGGCACCCTGACATCACATGTAGCTCTGTTCATTATGCCAAGACAGTCTGAAATTCTATATATCTGTCATGGATATAAACAGGTGCTCAACACACTTATAGTAATGTAGCCGTTATAATCCTGGTCGATTGTTGGCGATCAAAAGCTCCAGAAGGTCCCAGGTTTGAACCCCCATCTGGCCCTGCATTTTTCCTCTCCTATTACATTTGGTCATGGTGCCCAATGAAATATATATCCATGGAAGATGGTATAGATTCTTGTGTGTGTTTTCGGAGTTGAAGACTTTGTTAAAGAAGGGAGGAATGTAACAGATATGGACCAGGTCGACCATCCACGACAAGATAACTCAATTGGTTGAGCAAAGGTCCTGGGTTCGACACCAGGTGTGACCATGTATTTTTCCTCTCCTGTTACAGTAATATGATGTGTATATATACATGTATGAATTTATTACAGTTCATATATATGGATAGAATTGTACGTACTTAGCTTTAAGCTTGTTCATGATGTCAATACATATTTTGGAACACACTGTAGATCACATACAGCTGTATATTCATTCATGATCACTGGTACAATGCATGTACACATTTATATATTTTAGCCTCTTTAAAAATGCACAGGACATTTACATAAGAGTACATACATTAACAAATCATTCTTGCTATTTATCTATGTAAATAATTAACTCTAATACACTGGGTCAATAACTATGATACTGCATTTAAAGTGTCCTAGTTATTAACCCCAGTGTGTTGGACCCTCGGACCACAGGGACATGTAGAATCTATAGTATATATATAAATAAAATGATATTGTTAATTTATATCACAGGTATTCATTGTTAATTTTACCATCCTTTCTTATTAATGTCAGCACTCAATATTAGAGTCACAATTGGCATTGTGACAGTAGGAGATCTATAGAGAGACCATCAGCTGACAAAACATGCAAGACTCTCGTGCCCCTGTGCTCGAACTTCGGAATGAAAAAAAACATATGGAAATCTTAATTATCGTTCTTGGGCTAAATAAATAGATGAGCAAAACCGAACAACAAATCGTATGCATTGGGGTTTTGACAGCAGATCATGAGCTAACCATTTCTACAGTACAGGTCAAACACGCTAAATGAAAACTGTCCACTAACTAGTACGTTTTGTATTGTCAGTTACTCCGATTATCACCTGAGTAGATCCGGCCTGAAGATGTACTTGTAGTCCTTGATACATTCCTCCACGTGAGACGGAGTCCGGGACATGGCTATAACTACCGGTGGTCTGACAAGGCTAGGGTGTCGAGGAACTATGGACTCAGTCAGGTGTAGATTATTTACACGGAAGTAGCCGAAACACGTGCTTCCGGTTCAAATGCCCATAGGTTTCGCCCACATATGTATATGGTGGCTGATAATGTGTAATACTTCTTTAAGACTCAACTCACAAATATAGCAACGAATGGAAATACACTTGAGGTCATTTATTTAAAGTCCATGTTGATATATTAGCTATCAATTTACAGTAGCTGTTATGAACAAACAAATGTAAGTATAAAACATTACTAGTAAATACGATATTTTTACATTTAGATGATCTGTATACTGCTGAAGGACTCACACAACTAAATAATTTACTTTATGTTATTACTAAGCTTTAGAGCTAATAACTTTAATATTTGAAGTTCAACACTAGTGACAACTGCCTGGATTCACAGATACATACATGGCAAAGACTTCAAATGACATTTTATCAGAAGTTTCGTGGCATATTAGCTCGCTACGGGCGTCTTCTTCGGACAACTGGAAATTTACATATCAAACCAGTGAAATGGGACGGGAACACCATCTGACTTTTGACCCCATATCAATCCGCCATCACATATCAAAATCTACCAAAAGTATACATTTTTGTAAAGTCAAATATTTATAGATTTCATTCAATGCAGAATATGTCAACAATTACCTATTTAGATTATTCAGAATCACTGTACTTAGCCGGAACAAATTTTCGGTAGGGACTACAATCGTATGAAACACTTCGTGATAGGCTGATTTAGTTGTGTGATTCCTGAAGTGAAAATTTTCGTGGTGTAGAGGTATTCCCGCTTGTATCGTGTAGAGGATATGAACGCGAAAATATTCACCCACGAATTTTTACGTATCGTCGATATATAGAATACGAAAATGTTTTCGCCTAAACATCACTAAAAATCTTGAGTGAAACATCGATCATACAGCGTCTTAAATATTGACTTTTTTTTGACGTGGATATAGAGGCAACAGCCTGTGTCCACTAATATCCTTTCTTAAAAACAGTTGCTTCTATTTTCCTGTTATTAATTACACATACTGTAAAAGACAATATTTTCGCGCGTGGAAATTTTTCGCTTAGCCAACCTCCAAACTTTCGTGGTGTGACAATTTTCGCGCTTCAGTCAAGCTGTTTTGTACTGTGTACTTAAAATACTATTATAGTTTGAGTGGTATTAAATATGTTTGCGTGTGGATATATTCGCGGGGATTTAATGTAAGCGAAATAAGCGTAAGTGTCCACACCGCGAACAATTCCACTTCTACAGTACTACAAGACAAAGAAAATATCAAAAATCATCACGCTGATATTTTCATTTTTAATTTACGGTAGATATTTATTTTCTGACGAAATTGATTTGCAGGTTAAATCTAAAGATAAACTATTATAATTGGTCAAGTTTATAAAAAAAATCAACAACATTTTTTTTCGTAACATCTCGGAAGAATGGCCGTTTTTCAGGATTTAGTGAATATTTTGATAATCTACAAGAGTTAAAAAATTTGGAAAAATATCCCACACATTAGGATTGATCACTTATATTTTAAATGATGAAATAATAATAAAGAAAAAAGAATTTTAATTAACCTCCTCTTCCTTTAAAAGCTAGACCAGATTTAACACAAACAGATTAACAGAAGACCAATAATGAATTATTTTGTTTATTTGCTTTTGTTTTTGTTTTTTAGCTAATTTGGGTTAAATTGTACATATTGTTCAACAAATGATGATAAAGTCACGTAAATATTAACATTTCTCGTTTCTTCAGCTTAGTAAACTCTGACTGCGTATAAATTAGCATGTCCAATCTATTTTTTATGTTACTGACCATAGCACATAATATCGGAGTGTACTGAAGGCTGGAGTAAATCCTTTATAATTTAATCATTTCTACATATTCTGTGAAAACCCACTTTTAAAAGTAATTGCTATTTAGGTAAAATTACAGTTGTGTCTGTTCCATTTATTTATCATAATGGCGAAAAACTATTAGCTAACAGAGTGGTTATAGTCCGAGGCGCACTGAATGTTCTTAAGTGCCTAAGATTGTGTATATCTTCCTCTGGATTTTATATGTTTAGTTGTAGAATTTCATTGAAATAATTTGGAGTTTGTTTGTTTACTATTTACCATCTATCATTGGATAAGATAATGAAATCGCCTTATTTGTAATACATGAATTTATCATATTATTTTATCTTTGTAGTATTTCATGTGATAAATGAACCTCTCGTTGTAAAGTTCCATTTTTTTTAATTTCAGGCGAAGGTTACTGCTACGTCCACACCGTTGCCAGCACCGTCGAAGCGAATTAATCACCACCCATATATCGGATATGCATTGACAGTTCATTTTTTCAAATCATAGGAAAATATTTTAGACTGAAATATCTAGAACTTAGTTTTTATGTTTATAAGAGCTTTAATATACATTTTTCGAAATTGTTAAAAAACCAGTCTGCGATTTGATAAAGTGTGGATACAAGCATATTCCTTGCTTTGATGTGTGCTGAAATTGTGCCGACTTAAACATGATGCAAAGGAGACACAATATCAAAGCGTGTATTTCAACATTTTGACGAGCATATATATTGTACAACAATATATATAAAACTTGGTACATGTATGTACATCAATATATATTAAAGGCCCAATATACGTCACTTCAGGGAATTTTTCGGGATTCTGATAAATTAGAACGAAGTAAACCTGAGCGGTAACTTACAAGAAACTCTTGACAGAAAAATCCAAAGAATAATTCAGGTGTGGCCCACTTCAACAACAAGCCAAAGTTAGAAGACAGTTCAAAATGAATGCGTGTTTTCAAATACCGAGTTTTAACTACTGCTGTACCGGTAGCCGCGTAAGAATTCATCTTGAATGTTGCTGATATCAGTTAATCTTAACTAAATCTATAAATATAATAAGTTATTACGCTTGATTTTCGCTTCAAGTTTTGGCGAAAGTTACGTATATTGGGCCTTTAAAGCTTGTTTTTCGATATGTCTATGCCTAGTTTTATTAAAATTGTAATATAACAATATATTATCAGTCGTGCCTCATGTTGTTTTTAGCTCACCCGGCAAGATTTTGCCAGATGAGCTCATGATATGGTGTGTTGTCCTTCGTCTGTAGTTCGGCGTTCAGCGTCTGTTAATTTTTTTTTTTTTACGGATTTCTTCTTAAAAAATAATGAATATAGGGCCATGATATTTGGCCAGTGCGTACATGGGGCAAAGCTCGAGTGATATAAACTTTCCTCAAATAAATGACATAGACCCACTCTCAAGGTTACATGAGTCAAATCTCTCTTCTCATAAACTAAAACAAGCCTTTGGTAACATAAAGTAAAAAACAACATATCGCCATTATTGTAAATTTTAAGATGACGTAATACTTTGAACTTAGTCTATTACATTATGTAAAATAAATAATGCTAATCACACGATTAGCTGAAAAGGTAAGAACTATATTTTCTCGCGGAATATTTCAAGGCGTACCTGACCTAGTGTTACTTCGACAGCTGATCGCATATTTTCTCACATCCGAAAATAATGCTAATCATCGATTAGCTGAAAGGTTAAGAACTATATTTATTTTTTCGCGGAATATTTCAAGGCGTATCTGACCTAGTGTTACTTCGACAGCTGATCGCATAATTTCATACACCCGACGGCAATGGAAATGAAAAAAATATTAAGGTAAACATCCAGAAAAAAACATTGTTGATATGTATGTTTTAATTTTGATTTTTGTTGCTGGATACATGGAATACATTAACAATTATACAGCTTATATTTTAAGACACCGACCACATATTCTCTATATACAAATATGATATTTCATACATTAAATTGTCAGTGTCGGTCGTTTAAGGCGTATGTTTCTATACCTAGACAACATGTGCTTGTAATGGAAATCAAAGATAATACATTAAGAGACCCGAAATACAGTGACCAACGTATATTTATGTAGGTTTGTTCAGGGCAAGTTTGATTCTTCTTTTTTAGAGTTTGAACTAATATTGATTTACCCTCATTACATAGAACATGTTGTTTTGCCAGATATCATCAATTATTTATTTAAACCAAAGAATTAAATGTCTCTGGTAAAAAAATATTTATAGACAAACAAATTGAAAAATGACAACGAAAAAACAAAATAATAATATTTTTTTAAATTTTAACAATGCAAATTATGAACAAATACACACTAGCATACCTTTTGCAGGGGTTCATAAATGTAAGCAACAATAAGACTTTCTGAAGTAACACAATTTCAAATATATCTCAGATACAAACATACAATATAAAATAAGACTGAATGGAAGACTCAATCACGTAGTTACTGTCTACAAATCTGCAGTTCACTACAATGCCTAGTGGTTCACACTTTCATCAGTCACTATAATTGACTTCTCCCACAATTAAGTCATAATTTATTCAATTCTTCTTCACAGAGAAATTCAAACGGCAACAACTATTTCACTTTCACTCTCATATACGAAGTCGTTGACCCTTTCAGTTTCACTGCAATTTGACACTATCTTAAATTTCTCGGATCGACTATCATGCTGTATTATTGTAATGACATTGTGAAACATATGCTTTTCAAGTGGACGATCGCGAGAGCGCATTGCCTTAAGAGAACACAAGGCATGGACTAAGGTATAGCAGTCCTTGAAGATCTATGTTCAGAGTGGAATAAAGAATTGTACATATCTATCTAAAACTATGTATAATGAAGTAGTTCAAGATTTTTTCTGTAAATGACTGATGGAAGAGGCGAAAGAAGCCCGATTCTACTCCACGCAGGAGTATGCCGGTTAAATTTGTCGACCAAGGAGCAGAATGTCAAAGGATTTTGTGGGCCTCACAAATATGATTCGAGTCATCGGTTGGGTCTACAGCTGAAGATTGCATGAGTCAAACATCTAATTTAGCTGGAAGCATGGCCGGGTAATCAAATACACTTTTCCAAGCAGCTATAGTGTTAGATCTTGAACTTAGTAATTAGTGCAGTCCAGCATGCAATATTTTCTGGCGAAATCGTCCACGGAATCCAACTCTATCTTGAAACATTGAACAATACTTATAAAATCGTATAGGTTTGCAATAAGAATCTAAAATATTTAGATCGCCAATTACTCCCTTCCAGATTTACCAGTTTTGTGAGGAAACAAGAGCAAAAAGAATCTAAAATATTTAGATCGCCAATTACTCCATTTCTGCTTTACCAGTTTTGTAAGGAAACAAGAGCAATAAGAGTCTAAAATATTTAGATCGCCAATTACTCCCTTCCAGATTTACCAGTTTTGTGAGGAAACAAGAGCAAAAAGAATCTAAAATATTTAGATCGCCAATTACTCTATTTCTGCTTTACCAGTTTTGTAAGGAAACAAGAGCAATAAGAATCTAAAATATTTAGATCGCCAATTACTCAATTTCTGCTTTACCAGTTTTGTAAGGAAACAAGAGCAATAAGAATCTAAAATCTTTAGATCGCCAATTACTCCATTTCTGCTTTACCAGTTTTGTAAGGAATCAAGAGCAAACAGAGGTCTTCTAAATTCAGTTGTATACATTTATTCTTTGACGTCAAGTATTACAAGTATGGGAGTACGGTTCGGTAGTGTCACATTTACGTATCTGTCTCTCTGTGAACAGTTGTTTTGTATATGCTTCTTCATGGGAGAGGTTGAGGCTAGCTTAAGGAAGTCAAGGAGAAGGGATCAGGTGATTGAGGGCTAAGGAAGAAGGGCAGAGGGGGCTAAAACAGCCCGTTTCGCATTTCACATAATACACCCCCATCCCCGAAAAAAGGATATAGTTTCCTTATGCATGAGTTGTCTCTCTTGTATGTTTCTGGTTATAATACATATATAGCATCGAGAACCTTTTTTCATGTTTCATTCTGATTCAAGTAAATCAAGTTCTTGAGAGTTTTTATTCTAAATTTATTGGCAAGTTGCAAGGCCACAATTCCAAACTTCACTTGCACTATAATTGCGATTTCTGCCGCATAATATTTTTAATCTGGTTGTAGTCGTTGGAGGCGGTGAGCCAGGAACCTCCGTCTGCTATGATGGTCGTCCCGGTAACCAGCTGGGCGGCATCACTGACCACGTAAAGGACAGTATTGCCGATGTCCTCTCGCTTCCCCAATCTCTGTATCGGTATACTCTTCTCTCTTTCTTCTCTTATTGTATCATTACCTCCTGTAAAATATACCACACTTCGATTCTTTAAGGAGGAAACATAATGTGTGACGCAAATACAGAGGATCTCAAATTCACACACATCATAAAATACGCTTGAAGAGTCCTAGGAGGACGAAACAGCTGTATGATGCAGTTTAATTCATTTTTTCGGCATACTGTATCTATTACTGAATTTAAGAGGTGCAGCATATGTGTGTGTTACGTCATCTTTCAGGGTCGAGCTTATTAAAAATCAGAAGTAATGACAAGTCGTGCCTTTTACATGCAAACATGAAAGTTATTGAATAGATCGGCTGCAACCACAGCAATAGTTTCGATATTTTTCTCTGCCTTTCCCGTCTTTCTCTCTATTGCTTAATATCTTGCTGACAAAACCTCTGTTTTGGTCTTAATGGTAAATGATCACCCAAGACAAGAAGGCAACTGGGTCTCTTCACAGGATAGGACATAGAAATATATCAAAGCCCTTAAACTTGGTACAATTAGTTTTTACTTTCTGCTAAACTTTTATTTCATTTCAATAAATTTTATTGCAAAAGAACAAAAGGATTATAGTTATCAGAAAAAGCCTCTATAAGCTATAACTTTCATTACTTGTAACAACTGGTTCACTGGTGTCAGTATACTTTAACTTGGTGGAACGGGATGATGGGTGTCATCGTTGTGTTATTTCAATGAGGTAGCACTCAAAAAGTGGCATCAGAACCGTGTTATTTCAAGGAGGTAAAATAAATTTCACCAACAAACGGCATCACGCACCAATGTATACATTGTACACAAGGACGATATTTAAAGGACAAAAATATAACAAATTCTTAGAAATAAGTCTTGAAAACATCAAAGGAAAATATCACCAGTTTTGCCACTGCAATGGATGTGTGTTGTCATTGTATTGGTAGTTTAGCTACCTTGGATACTGAGACAACAGAAATTGTATCTAGAACTAAATTAAAGAGAGACTACTTTTTCTATGAAAAACCATAGTGGAATCTCTAGTGTTATATATGTTGTGGGAAAGTGACCCTATGAAGTTTAGGAGTTTATCTTACCAAGCCGTCTCATCCCCTCCGTGTCATCAATAGGTCCTGGTGCCACACACATCACTCTGACTTCGTCCATCCCCCACTCCACAGCCATGTGTTTGGTCATTGCCTCTGGAAATAAAATTGTCAGGTGTTGATAATTTAATAAATATACAGGTATCATATGTTAAAGAATAAACACATTCCTTCAAAAAATTAGGTATAATTTCAACGATAGTACCTCTGTCTGTGTCATGCCAATAAGACAAAAATCCACCTAACTGTTAAAAATTGTAGGAAACTTCTGAAAAGTAAGTACATCTGTACCTGCTAGGTGCATTTGTCATCGGACTTTCCAAATCATAAAATGTTATAACTGTTATAACTGAATTTTAATTAAATAATAATTAATTAGAAAGGATAGATGAGTTTGAACATTCTTGCACAAACCAAAGGGTGAACTCCTTTCCTTTTCTGATCCTGAATAACCGTTACCTCGCTTGAAACTGGGAATTGTCTGGTTATTTGAAATGGCTCAAAACTGACAATTGCCTCGCCATTCAACACGGCGCGAAACTGACAATTGTCTGGCCATTTATCATGGCTTGAAGCTGTCAATTTTCGGGGCAGTTAACCTTGTTTGAAACTGTTATCTCAACCCCATTTCCCTAACATTTGTTTGAATCCAACAACTCCTTTGAACCCAATTTTTGCTTGGCCCTTATCCTTGTATGATTTGGCAGACGTCTTAAATAGTTTTATCTTCGTCTTACACCTTTTGTTGATTGGCGGCTTTCTTGTTTTGATCACTTAATTTGCTTGACCGTATCCATGACGACTTACCTATGGCGGCCTTAGCTGACCCGGCATGAGTCTGCAGTGCTCTTCCACGGACGTGTAACATGGCCGTTATGTTTATTATCACCCCGCCGTGATCCTTTCAAAAAAAGGACGTGACATGTTATCAGAAAAAAATAAATCAGAGAATACCAAAGAATCAACAAAACCATAATCCGAACTCCAAATCGATTAAACTAGAGGCAAAATAGGAACAAAGGAAATATTTACATGGAAACCCTCGTATAATGTTCAAGTACAAAATATTTAGACCAGGTGTTGTGGAAGAGTAAGCGTCGTCTGTTTTATCGACGACACCCGCCATGTAAATCTTGATCACATCCAATAAAAGCATCTATCCTCAAAATGAGAACCGAGTCATCAATGTCAACCACAACAAGTAAGCACACCAAAAAGCAAACTCAAAAACGTCCATCTTCATATCACATACAAAGATGCAGAATATTTCTCAAGATCAAGATGGCGATCATAAAACTTGCCCAAAGTCTTCATCATCAACCTGCATCTCTCCATTCCCGGAATTATCAGAATAAGTTATACAACAATAGTCATCCTATAAAAAAAGCATACATAGAATGTACGTTTCCCTCAATACTGAATGTATAGGCAATTAGAATTAAGCACATGCCTAGTTATTGGCCCACCAATTCCTCTTCAAACTCAAAAAAACTAACAAAAAATGTTTTTTGTTGTCATGAAAATAACGCCCTAACGGAGATGATTCATATTAGACAAAAGCAACCATATATGATTTGGACGACGGATCAATTCATGCTTCTGATTAATTGTAAAGAGAACCAGGTTTTTTTCTTTCGTTTTTTGTTGTTGAAAGTAATAAGATAATGTAAAACATTATGATGTTAGCCTTTTAATGTAATGTACATGTTCTTCTTCTATGTACTTCTTCCCCAAAAAGATCAACAAAGTCAACTCCATAGAACTATTATCACAAAAAAAAACTAAGACAGATATACAGAATTAGAGTTATAACTCTTATTTGGTCGGCTGTTTTAGATGTCATAACGGCCATCTTGAATCCTTGAATTTAAAAGTCGGTTATTCCTTATGCATTACTCTCAAAATAAACAGCAAAGCAATTTTAAGCACAAGAAAAGGACACAGGGTATATAAAATATTTTAGCTACATATATCTCGTGGCGAAGCTAAACTTACCTGCATGCTAATATCTACCCTCGATTTTACTCATCGATAAAGTCCAACAACAATAAATTTCAAGAATCTTTCATTTTATTAAAAGTGTTTTTATCGGGATAAAAATGAAAAAAAATATGTAAAATAACAAAAAAGTAAGAACATCTTTGTTCCTCAAATATTGGTGGAAGTCTAACTACCTTCATGTACTTCTCGTAGATGACCTTGCTGACGTTAAACGTGCCATGAGCGTCAATTTCCATTACAGTTTTGAAAGCATTGAAGGACAGTCCAGATATAGGTGACAGAAAATTACCAGCCGCACCTAGAGGGGCAAAATGTAAGTACACCTTTATATAGCATTTTATAGATATTGAGCTCATCTGAAGAATTCTTTATAGTGACTTTTCATTATCATTTGCTGTTAAAGAAAAAGAGTATTACTTTGACCTTTTCCATATATTAAAGAATTGCCTTATTTCGTGCTTAGCACCGAGCCATTAATCATCTAACGTGTAGATTTTTTTCGTCCATTATTTTATCTTCGATCAATATTTATTTGATTTTTCAACATTTTTTATCCACACTGATTTGTTTTCTTGTTTTGACTTTTAAATGATTTATCAAAACAATCATCTGCATAATCCAGTAACCAAATATAACTATATCTAAATTAGAAATTATGGATATGAAGATCAAATAAATATAATAGACTGTCTCTGCGTTTCTTTAGTCCTGACAATTAAACTAGTCATACAGCACTATTTCCTAGTGATATTTGAACTATTGACTATAGTCAAGAGATATACCCAGACAACGCGACACCATGGCGAAAATCAAACGTCCCCTTTTGTAAACTAGTAATAGTACACTGCATAATTGTTCAGCATGCGTGAAAATCATGAAAAGTGCAACCATTGATATATAAACTGTACCACTAGGTACACTCTCTGTTCAAGCCATTAGCTAGGTACTCTTTTCTGTATACAACCATTAACTAGATAGTCTATTCTGTATACAAACCATTAACTAGGTACTCTTTTCTGTATACAACCTTTAACTAGATAGTCTATTCTGTATACAAACCATTAACTAGGTACTCTTTTCTGTATACAACCTTTAACTAGATGGTCTAGTCTGTATACAAACCATTAACTAGGTAGTCTATTCTGTGTACAAATCATTAACTAGGTAGTCTATTCTGTGTACAAATCATTAACTAGGTAGTCAATTCTGTATACAAACCATTAACTAGGTAGTCTATTATGTGTACAAACCTTTAAATAGGTAGTCTATTCTGTGTACAAACCATTAACTAGGTAGTCTATTCTGTATACAAACACTTAACTAGGTAGTCTATTCTGTGTACAAACCGTTATAACTAGGTTCTCTATTCTGTATACAAACACTTAACTAGGTAGTCTATTCTGTGTACAAACCATTAACTAGGTAGTCTATTCTGTGTACAAACCATTAACTAGGTAGTCTATTCTGTGTACAAACCATTAACTAGGTAGTCTATTATGTATACAAACACTTAACTAGGTAGTCTATTCTGTGTACAAATCATTAACTAGGTAGTCTATTATGTATACAAACCATTAACGAGGTACTCTTTTCTGTATACAACCTTTAACTAGATAGTCTAGTCTGTATACAAACCATTAACTAGGTACTCTTTTCTGTATACAACTTTAACTAGATGGTCTAGTCTGTATACAAACTATTAACTAGGAAGTCTATTCTGTGTACAAACCATTAACTAGGTAGTCTATTCTGTGTACAAACCATTAACTAGATAGTATATTATGTGTACAAACCATTAACTACAAAGTTTGTTCTGCATACAAACCATTTACTAGGTAGTGTATTATGTGTACAAACCATTAACTAGGTAGTCTATTCTGTGTACAAACCATTTACGAGGTAGTCTATTCTGTGTACAAACCATTAACGAGGTAGTCTATTCTGTGTACAAACCATTTACGAGGTAGTCTATTCTGTGTACAAACCATTAACGAGGTAGTCTATTCTGTGTACAAACCATTAACTAGGTAGTGTATTATGTGTACAAACCATTAACTAGGTAGTCTATTCTGTATACAAACCATTAACTAGGTAATCTATTCTGTGTACAAACCATTAACTAGGTAGTCTATTCTGTATACAAACCATTAACTACGTATTCTATTCTGTGTACAAACCATTAACTAGATAGTATATTATGTGTACAAATCATTAACTAGGTAGTCTATTATGTGTACAAACCATTAACTAGTTAGTCTATTCTGTGTACAAACCATTAATTATGTAGTCTATTCTGTGTACAAACCATTAACTAGGTAGTCTATTCTCTATACAAACCATTAACTAGGTAGTCTATTCTGTGTACAAACCATTAACTAGGAAGTCTATTCTGTATACAAACCATTAACTAGGTAGTCTATTCTGTGTACAAACCATTAACTAGATAGTATATTCTGTATACAAACCATTAACTAGGTAGTCTATTCTGTGTACAAACCATTAACTACGTATTCTATTCTGTGTACAAACCATTAACTAGGAAGTCTATTCTGTATACAATCCATTAACTAAGTAGTTTATTATGTACAAACCATTAACTAGGTAGTATATTCTGTATACAAACCATAAACTAGGTAGTCTATTCTGTGTACAAACCATTAACTAGGTAGTCTGTTCTGTGTACAAACCATAAACTAGGTAGTCTATTCTGTGTACAAACCATTAACTAGGTAGTCAATTCTCCCAAACTCTGTTAGTGATGTCTCTACAGCTTTTATGACAGATTCCGGCTGCAAACAAATTAAAAAAAGACAGATCATTATCAATATTTTATGTTATGTTTTTTTATAAACAAATAATACGGTATCTATCCTGCTATAATGTCAGAGCGAGAGCCAACGGGAAGCCATTATGCGCAAAAAAGTTTTTTGTACTCAAGCTTATAACTTGTTCTGGTTACAATTTCAATTATCATAACTTGTTACAGATTTTTAACTAAAAAGGAAATAGCTTTAAGCCTAATACTGTTTTCAATATCTCAAATAGCACTGAATCCTTGCTTCAGCATCAAAATGGTTTTCATATTAGTACGGACCCAAAAGGCCAGTGTATAAACTCTGTCCAAGGAAAGGATTGGGCTCATTGCAGGTGTCTGAACACTGAAAAAGCATTCATTACTGAATTGTATTTAACAAGAGTGGGCTTATTAACGGGCATGTGTATATTACATGATAATAAACAGCATATAACTGACTTGTGAAAACAATCAAATGTGTTAGAGTCTAAGCATTGAATTTGAATAAATAGCAATGATTTATTTACTATTTCGAGATGAGAATTATGGAACATTTCTGGAATGAATCTATTTATCACCATGAGTATTATAATCAAGTTGGACAGTGATACCTACCTTCCTGACATCCAACTGTATGGGGACACACCTCCGACCCGTGGCCTTGGACAACGTCTCGGCAGATTCCCTCAATTTGTCCATCCTGCGACTACATATCACTGTATCACACTGATGTCTGAAATATCAAAACCCGGAAATGAAAAAGCAACTAAATCCAGTTATGACAAGTCGTCTAAACAGCTGCAACTAAACATACCTGAACTTATCTTCAGGGTGCCATCATATTGATTACATGGGGAATTGTGTAGTCAATAAACATGTATATATACATTTCTGATAGCCAAGGGTTGTGCTTATTTACACCCATGGAATATGATGGAATATGTCATAGCAAATTCGAAGGCCAGTGCCGTCAGGTGTCACTCATTAGGTGTTATATTTAAAGGACAAGTATCAGCCTATTGTTTGGTCTGGTTATTATAATTAATGCCACTATAGTTTTGCAAGGTGTCCGTTCGTCCATCCGTCCTTCCGTCTTTCCGTGCCAACGAAATGGCATAAAATAAATAAGATAATACCGAAGCGTAAACAAATAATAATCCAAACTGAAAATCGATCAAATCAGGGGCAAAATATAAACAAAGGAAAGATTTACATGGAGACTCTTATAAAAGAACAAGAGAATAAGACCAGGTGTTCTGGAAGAGTAAGCGTCTTCTGCTTCATCGACGACACCCGCCATATAAATCTTTGTCACATCCATGTAAACATCAAGTTCTCAAAATGAGTAAACACACTAATGAGCTTACTCAAAAACGTCCATCTTCATATCACTTACAGATACAGAATATTTCTCAATGAGACAAAGATGGCGACCATAAAACTTGCCCATAGTTCTGATCAACCTGCATCTCTCAAATCCTTGTGTTGTTAGATTGTTTGTCATCAGTCGACATCGATCACGAAAATCCCGTTATGTAGAGCAACCCTAGAAGTGATGTGACACTTTTCTAGGAGCTTATACACTATCGCAATGACGTTGTTTATGTCACCCTTTTAATGATTTATGTGACAAGTTTGGACTACCATTTCGGGAGGACGTCCGTCCTTCCGTCCTTCTGGTATCGTTGTCCAGGATCCGTTTCCTCCTTGTCACCGGAACTTCATACTTGGTATATGAAAGTAGGTCACTCTGGCCTTCATTTTGACCTTTGACCTACATCAAAGAAAAATGTTTGTCCTGGCTCTGTTTCCTACTCTGCTATCAACTGAAACTTCATAACCTGGGTATTGGTTCAAATTGGTGAGGCGGGGACCTTCGATGGGGGATTATACTTCAACTAGCAAATTGCTACTTTGTTTAGTTGTGTGTTTCATATTCCGCTTTGACGTATTCAAGGTGTGCGTATGTTAGTATAACCCTGGATATCGAGGTTATGATATACAGAATTTTAAAATATTTACACATGTGTTAGTTTTCTATGATATTTACAATACGAGACAATTTACTTACCTCATAAAAACTTCTGCAATGGTGAAGCATATCCCCGTTCCTCCCCCAGTGATAAAAGCAACTTTTCCCCTGAAAAAATATATCATATTGCAGGATTAGCCTTCGGGGCTAACTGCAAGTATGTACAACTTTAAACACTCAATCTCTTCCTGTTTTTAACAATAAATATATATCAGAAACATTTCTATTGATACATTATCACCAACTGGGTTATTATAATACACAATGCAATCGACACATCACATCATGAATCTTAATGTAATTTTGGTAATAATAAGTTATTCTGAAATTGTATCTGTAATGAATATAGCAATAAAAAAAGTGCTGAACACACAAAGAGGAATATAATAGGTAAATATACTATTTTCCTTACAGTCTTGGCATAATTACAGGCTTTTTTGCATGATATCAAAGTGTACAATATACAAAACAGGTTTCCAGAGTTCAAGATATACTGTAAGATGACGTAGCACACACCCATATGCTGCACCTTTTTAATTTAAATTTAGTAATAGATACAGTATGCCGAAAAAAGGAATTAAACTGCACCATACAGCCGTTCGTCCTCCGAGGACTCTTCGGTGATTCTAAATCATTCAATGGTAAGTGACAAATATTTTAGCCTCTTCGAGAGAGAAATCAATTCGATCATAAGCAAGTCATCCTCACTTAA
Organism: Mimachlamys varia; assembly: GCA_947623455.1. Lineage (NCBI taxonomy): Eukaryota > Metazoa > Mollusca > Bivalvia > Pectinida > Pectinidae > Mimachlamys > Mimachlamys varia. Next base: position 48,628,256 of record OX392527.1, read on the forward strand.
CATTCCCAATAAAGTGGTCATAAAATAGGACGTCCTAGTTACTAACCCCGGTGTATCGACCTAGTTATTAACCCCAGTGTATCGACCTGGTCCTCGTAAATACACTGATATTTTAATATAAGTGTATTGTCAGACGATGCCATTACCTGTGTCGTATGTATACTATGCAGAATGAAACTTTAGGTCAATATCTGAAAATCTTAATTACTGTTTTGGGGCTAAAGTGGAGCGAATTCAAGAAAATCAACGCTCATTAGCAAACCATTTCTACATATGAGCAACGCAAACGATCTTGTACGTAATGTGATGCGAGTTAAACCGACTGTCACCTGAGTAAATCCGGCCTGAAGATGTACTTGTAGTCCTTAATACATTCCTCCACGTGGGACGGTGTCCGAGACATGGCTATAACTACCGGTGGTCTGACAAGGCTAGGGTGTCGAGGAACTATGGACTCAGTTGTAGATTGTTTACATTCAAGTAGTCAAAACACGTGCTTCCGGTTCGAAACTGTTACCGCCCACCAGCTTTTTCTATCACGGACTTTGATAACATAGTTATATATATATATTTCATTTAAAAATCGCTAATAGAGCTAACCATGTTTTAATCATTGAGTTTTTTTCTCGTAATGATTTAATAAAACGCAGCAAATGAAAATGTTTAAGTTATCTGTGAGATATAATACAACATAGAATTACGAAAGCCGATTAGTACCACATGAAAAAAAAAATATCTCGTAGTAACGACTTAGCGTATCTCGTAATAACGACTTAGCATATCTCGTAATAACGACTTAGCGTATCTCGTAATAACGACTTACCGTATCTCGTAATTACGAGATAAATATATTTTTTTCGTTTGGTACTAATCGGCTTTCGTATAGAATCATGCATCCACTTCTTACCTTTCCCAAACCAAGACTGACTCATCCACTGGATTGATTGATCCAAGTTTCAGAAATTGCAGGGTTTAAAGCACTTAAGATACAGAGAAGACGTTTAACTTTCGTTTTACGTAGTATATATACGGTAACAACTTCATACGATTAATAAGGATAGCCATAGAGTCTAAAAACCCTTCTATCATGATTTTGACATTGCTTTCGGCAAGTTTTGTTTCCTCAGTTGCCTTCTGTATGGTGAAGTTTAATTTATTATTTGACTCGACAGTTTGTCTTTCTAAATTATATAAGTACTTTTGCGACTTTTCGGTGAATCCTCATATAAGAAATTGCGTCCATATCTTCATTTTGTAGGTCAAGAATATTCTAGGTTTTGGTAATTGAAAGCTCTGGTTTGCAGTTGATTTTAGAGCATGGAAGAGTATTGTATAGTTAATAATGGAGTTCGGTTATTAATAGCAATACATACCAGAATAAATTTATTGTATATATTTTTCGTATCAAATGGGTACCAAACAATTTCCTTGAAAGTTGTGTTATCAGCATCATTTCATTTTTCTGTGTAATTGCTCTATATTTATTTGGTTTGGTTTGGTTTGTTTACACGTCCTATTAGAAGCCATGGGCAATTAACGACGGCCTCCCTGTGTATGCGATGTGGATGCATGTGTTGAAAGCATGCGTAGTTAAGGAGTATTCATACAAGCTTTCTTGTGATAGTCTGGATCGTTTGCCGATTTAAAGTGCTACCTCACTGACGTAAGCTACCGAAGGCCCCCAGCAAAATATCCCACTGAATACATTTGCTGTATATGATTTTAGTATCAAATGGGTACCAAACAATTTCTTTGAAAGTTCTGTAATCAGCATCATTTTTGTTTTTACTATCCAGTCGATCAATTTTCTGTGTAATTGCTCTCCATTCATTTGGTTTGGTTTGTTTTCACGTCCTATTAAAAGTCATGGGCATTTAAGGACGGCCTCCCAGTGAATGCGATGTGGATGGATGCATGTGTTGAGTGTGTGTGTAGTTAAGGAGTATTCGTGCAAGCTTTCTTGTGATAGTCCGGATGTTTAGCCGATTTAAAGTGCTACCACACTGAAGTATGCCTCCGAAGGCCCCCAGCAAAACATCCCACCGAATACAAAGGAGAATTTATTACTAATAAATGCAACATGGAAGAGTTTTCTAGCTGATATAGGTAGAAAACATGTATAACTTCTGAAAGATATGTACTGTTGGTGCTAGAGACTTGCAAATATTTTACATAGAGCAGCGATAAGTTAAATTGTTATCAATACCGTGTACATGAAATTTTTTTAGTCCAGTATTGGTAAGCAGTGTTTCATCTATATATACCTGTTAATTAACTGGTTGTCTTATCTTTTATTTTTGACGTTTTCCATATCCTTTTGTAATTTTTCGTTGATAAAGGAGCCATTTTTACTTTAGGTATGGAATGTTGCATCATATAAATTGCATGATAAAATGTGGTAGATGTATATCCACGTAAATATTTCATTTGTTCATATTTGTCTCTGGTTCAATCGATTTTGAGTTCGGATAATGGTTTTGTTGAAAAAACAAAACAAGAAATTCTTTCTAAAACGCATAAAGGAAACAGAATTACAGATGCTGATTCTTATATCAATTTATTTATTTATCTTAATTCGAATTGATAAATGGTATGATATAACTATGAATATAAACAACAACAACAATAAAATGTTTACATAATTATGTTCCTTAAACTTTAATATGTTAGTGATATGATTTAAATGGATCTGTTCAATATTTCACAACAAAAATACATTTAAATATCTTTGGATCTGTTCAATAGTTCACAAAATAAATGACATTTACAAACAATAAAATTGTTCTTTAACAATAAGTCTACGTGTTCTAATTGGTACATGATAAAAACAAAGAGGTTGTCTTAATATTTCAGACGATATCCAAATTCGACAAATTAAAATACATGCAAACTTCTCCATATGTTGGATTATTAAACTTGATTTGTGTTTAAAAACACAAAAAACGTCTTTATAGCTTTTCCAAAAGTAAAAAAAAAACAGACTGATTTGGAGGCTTAATTACAGCACATTGCTCAGTGCAATTTTTTTTCATAAACGTTTTTTGACGTAATGTTCTACTTAATACATGAAAATTACTTTTAAAAATCATCTACATTTTACCACAATACCAAGTCTTTAACACATCTTTCATTTATCAAAATCGCCTTTTTCCATCCTTTTCAAATCTTAAAAATCTTTAAAAACATTGCGACTGTGTCTTTGTTTTTATCGAAAACGAGGAGTGTCTGAAGAGGCCGGAAGAAGATACATATGGAATAGCTGTCCTGAATGTAAAATCGGGAATCAATCAGGTTTTGATTGATTTCGCGCGGACACGGGTGACACCATCTTTACTATTATTTTAAATTATTTAAAAATAATGTGAGGTCAGATCGGATCGGAGGAGGATAAAGTTAACAGAAGGAAACCAAGGGGAGAGGATCAGGTGGTTGAAAGTTAGTTAGAAGCAAGTTGTAAAATGTCAATTTTACCATTTCAGAGTAACCACAAAAACAGGTCATACTAAGTGTTATTATACACGCATAGCCTCCCTTGTATGTTTCTGGTTTTAATATATGTACAGCATGGACGATCTTTGTTTTAATCTAGTTGCAGCTGATTGTTTCTATCAGATTGTTCTTGCGTCTTTTCATCCTGAAGTTATTGCACTGGCAAGAAACAAGGCTACATTTATAAACAAATCTCACTTTTAAGCACATTAACACTTAGTTGATAAGAAAAGTTTCTCTATAGCAGTGATTTCTTCTGCATCATATTTTTGATACTGTTGTAGTCGTTGGAGCCAGTAAGCCAGGAACCTCCGTCGGCTATGATGACTGTCCCGGTAACCAGCTGGGCGGCATCACTGGCCACGTAAAGGACAGTATTGCCGATGTCCTCCCGCGTTCCAAATCTCTGTATTGGTATACCCTTCACCGCGTCATCACTCACTCTATTACCTCCTGTAAAATATACCACACTCACTTAAGCATTGCACAATGAATTTACCTTGTCCGGCTGGGATTAATACTCCCTATGAATGCCAACTACAAGAGGTTCAATGTTTAAATTTACAACTCTTTTAATTTGTTAATCTCATTAAAAAGTGAAGTACACCTGTTTTTATTTTACATTAACTTCAAATAGTATATGTATCGTCCATGTGCTTCGTGCATTCGGTCTGGTATTTCAGTGAGGTAGCAATCGAAGGTAAGCATCAGATCCGTACTATTTCAAGGAAGCAAGATAAGCTACATTGTTAAAACGATATACCAGGTCTTTTGCGTTCATTGTATGAGTAAGGACATGGGAGATAATTGTGGATGCTTAGGAGAGTTTCTGGAGAAAATGTCTTAATTGCCCAATATCTGTTTAAAAGGACATGAAAAATCAAGATAATGCAATGAGTCATAAAAAGGTCAAAGAAATACAAACCATTTTCGCCAGTGCCATGAACAAGCGAGATCATTGTATGGTTACAGAAGTGATCATGTCCAATTATGCTAAGTATGGGGAGGCTACTAGTACTCTATCTACGAGAAACCTCATTGGAATTACTAGTTTTATACATGCTTACCAAGCCGCCTCAGGCCTTCAGTGTCCTCAACAGGTCCTGGTGCCACACACATCACTCTGACTCCATCCATCCCCCACTCCACAGCCATGTGTTTGGTCATTGCCTCTGGGAATAAATATACAACATAGTCTTTAAAAATCAGAGAATACCAAAGCGTCAACAAAACCATAATCCGAACACAAAATCGATTAAACTAGAGGCAAAATAAGAACAAGGAACGATTTACAAGGAGACTCTCGTAAAAGTACAAGATGATAAGACCAGGTGTTTCGGAAGAGTAAGCGTCTTCTGCTTCATTGACGACACCCGCCATGTAAACAAAAGATATCCTTTTCAATACAAGTACCACAGGTGAATAATTATCTACCTGTTCCATGCCTAACGGACACACCTCTGACTGTAATGTATTGTTTGATAATTATTATATAAATATTGATAAGTAAGAACGACCGGACACTCTATTGAAAAACATGACTATAACATACCATACGAGACTAATTTTAAATGATAAAATGAACTCCAAGTTAAAAGACTTTGGTGATCGTTAAAACCTAAAATAAAAAACAAACGTTACTTTCTTAAAGAAAAGAAAGGTCGGACCCCACCGCTTAAGTGTCAGATCCTTACAAAATTAATGGAACTAACAAGGGTTTGGTCAAGAAACTCTGGCTTAAATTTCACAATACTCTGTTATCATTATTTTACCCTTCCGGTAAGTTTGACACCATATCCTTATGATTCTTGCAATAAGTGTTCCAGCTCAACTTTTTTAACCCTTACATTTGTTTAAATCCAGCCGCCATTGGTACCCTAATTGTTTGACGACTACCCTAGATAGCGTCACCCCTTAACTTGTCTGTCATATTTTCATTTTATTGTTAACCTAACAACTACACATGCTTTACTATAGATATGACAACTTACCTATGGTCGCCTTAGCTGACCCAGCATGGGTCTGGAGTGGCGTTCCACGTACGTGCAATGTGGCTGTTATGTTTACTATCACCCCACCGTGATCCTTAAAAAAATGCCATGACATGTTATTAGATAAATATATGCAAAGATCGTCCTTTAAAATAAGTAGGTGGCTAAAATTTAAAAAAAAAGAAGAGAATACCGAAGCGTCAACAAAACCATATTCCGAACTCAAAACCGATTAAAGTAGGGGCACACTATGAACAAAGGGAAAATTCATTTGGAGACTCTGGAGAGGTACAAGATAATAAAACCAGGTGTTCCGGAAGAGTATGCGTCTTCTGCTTCACCAACGACAACCGCAATATAAATCATGTCATATCCAAATAAACATCAAGTCCTCAAATTGAAAACCGAGTCATCATGTCAATCACAACAAGTAAGCAGACTAATGAGCATACTCAAAAACGCCCATCTTCAAATGACACAGATACGATTCAAAATATTTCTTTATTAGACAAAAATGGCAACCATAAAACTTGCTCATAATTCTGATCAACCTGCATCTATCAAATCCATGTGTAGCAAGCTGGTCAGCCGTCGACATTTATCACGAATATCTAGATATATATACCAAGCCCTAGAATAACGAATCAACTGCAACATGTAAGCACCATCGATTGGTGATCAGGGATGTTACTAACAAAAAATAGAAAGTTCACGATTGGAAAATTGAAATCGTCACGTTTATCGTTAAGCTTAGTAGATTGTAGGCTGTTCATGTTGGTCATAGTTTTAGTAGAGATCATGGTAAGCAACTGATGTAGAAGAGTCGTTTGTATCTTTATTTCAAGTTCAGAAGGGTATATACGATCGACGTGGTCAGCAAACGTCTTGTTGTTTATAGACAACACATCGTCGATATATCTGAAAGTGAAATTATAGGATTTGGCAAAGTTTATTTTATCTGTCCCGATTAACTCTTCTACAAACCCAGCCTTTTATTTAACATAATCCCGATGCCGGGGGTTGGGCCCTGACACTCTTCGTACAGTAATCCATTAAGCTTCCTTTCTATATAAACTATATCTCCTTGATTGCAATCTCTTAGGAATGTTTCGTATATCTAAAATATGTTTTGAGATACCAGATAAACATAATATTGTAAATAACAAAAAGAAAAAACATGTGTGTGCCTCAAATATTGATGGAAGTCTACCTACCTTCATGTACTTCTCGTAGATGACCTTGCTGACATTAAACGTGCCGTGAGCGTCAATTTCCATTACAGTTTTGAAAGCATTGAAAGACAGTCCAGTTATAGGAGAAAGAAAATTACCCGCCGCACCTAGAGTGACAGAATGTAAGTACAACTTTTAAAGCAAAGCAATGGCTTTTTTTAGATGTCACAGTTTTTAAAACTCTATTAACAGATAGTCTTTACCTGTGACAGATACAACTGAAATACGTCATTAGTTTTCTTGTTTTGCCTTACCTGATTTCAGTTCGTGACTTCACACAATACCTTCAGCTTGTTACAGAAATTACTTCTTTTTCAAATCATGAAAACCACAATATTAAGATGTAGATGTGTATAAACCATTAACTAGGTAGTCTATTCTGTATACAAACCATTAACTAGGTAGAATATTCTTGGTACAAACCATTAACTAGATAGTCTATTCTGCGTACAAATCATTAACTAGGTAGTCTTTTCTTTGTACAAACCATTAACTAGGTAGTCTATTCTGTATACAAACCATTAACTAGGTAGTCTATTCTGTGTTCAAACCATTAACTAGGTAGTCTATTATGTAAACAAACCATTAACTGGGTAGTCTATTATGTGTACAAACCATTAACTAGGTAGTCTATTCTGTATACAAACTATTAACTAGGTAGTCTATTATGTGTACAAACCATTAACTAGGTAGTCTATTATGTAAACAAACCATTAACTGGGTAGTCTATTCTGTGTACAAACCATTAACTAGGTAGTCTATTCTGTATACAAACCATTAACTAGGTAGTCTATTATGTAAACAAACCATTAACTGGGTAGTCTATTCTGTGTACAAACCATTAACTAGGTAGTCTATTCTGTGTACAAACCATTACCTAGGTAGTCTTTTCTGTATACAAACCATTAACTAGGTAGTCTATTATGTAAACAAACCATTAACTAGGTAGTCTATTCTGTGTACAAACCATTAATTATGTAGTCTATTCTGTGTACAAACCATTAATTAGGTAGTCTATTCTGTGTACAAACCATTAACAAGGTAGTCTATTCTGCCAAACTCAGTGAGTGCCGTCTCTACAGCCTTTATGACGGATTCCGGCTGCAAACAAATTATCATCAAGTTAATACATTCACGTTTAATGTTTCATCAATATTTTAACATTGACAAAAGGAATCTTATCTTTCTGTTTGAAATACATTGATACTCGTCGTTTAGTTTTATAAACAAATGATACTATGTTTATTTCCTGTTTGATGTCCAGGGCACGTGTTCATGGAAACCATTATCATACTTAAATACAGATTCTGTATTCAAGCATTATTTCTTGTACTATTTTAACTATCTCATTTTGTCAATGGTTTTAAACAGAAAATGAAATTTAGAAGCACAATACTTTTTCACGAAAAGTGTTTTGAGCAAAGAATCCGTGCTTCAACATCAGAACGGTTTCATATAAAAACGGGCCTAGAAGGTTAATACTTAAACTCTGTCCAGCTTAAGGTGAGACTGAACATAGAAAAAGCAGTTATTACTTAACTGTATTTAACAATGATGGGCTTATTATCAGATATGGGCGTATTACAGGATAACTACAGTAGATAGTATGCAAGCTACTGAAAACAATCAAATGTTTTGTAGTAAGTGTTTTAAGTAATGGGTTAGGACCCTTATGCAGCGATTTTCTGATAATTTGAAGACGAAATTCTTAAATGTTATCAATTTTAAAACTTAACACAGGCTAAAACTGATGATTACATTCTCTATGTGAAACAAAAATTATTCCAGTATTATTGTAATCTTCGAAAGTGACACCTACCTTCCTGACATCCATCTGTACGGGGACACACCTCCGACCCTGACACCTACCTTCCTGACATCCATCTGTATGTGGACACACCTCCGACCCTGACACCTACCTTCCTGACATCCATCTGTATGGGGACACACCCCCGACCCTAACACCTACCTTCCTGACATCCATCTGTATGTGGACACACCTCCGACCCTGACACCTACCTTCCTGACATCCATCTGTATGGGAACACACCCCCGACCCTAACACCTACCTTCCTGACATCCATCTGTACGGGGACACACCTCCGACCCTGACACCTACCTTCCTGACATCCATCTGTATGGGGACACACCTCCGGGACTGACACCAACCTTCCTGACATCCATCTGTATGGGGACACACCTCCGGGACTGACACCTACCTTCCTGACATCCATCTGTATAGGGACACACCTCCGGCCCTGACACCTACCTTCCTGACATCCATCAGTATGGGGACACATCTCCGACCCTGACACCTACCTTCCTGACATCCATCTGCACGGGGACACACCTCCGACACTGACACCTACATTCCTGACATCTATCTGTATGTGGACACACCTCCGACCCTGACACCTACCTTCCTGACATCCATCTGTATAGGGACATACCTCCGACCCTCACACCTACCTTCCTGACGTCCATCTGTATGGGGACACACCTCCTACCCAAACACCTATCTCCTGACATCCATCTGTACGGGGACACACCTCCGACACTGATACCTACCTTCCTGACATACATTTGTTTGGGGACGCACCTCCGACACTGACACCAAACTTCCTGACATCCATCTGTATTGGGACACACCTCCGACCCTGATACCTACCTTCCTGAAATCCATCTGTACGAGGACACACCTCCGACCCTGACACCTACCTTCCTGAAATCCAGCTGTACGGGGACACACCTCCGACTCCGACACCTACCTTCCTGACATCCATCTGTATGGGGACACACCTCCGACCCCGATACCTACCTTCCTGAAATCCATCTGTACGGGGACACACCTCCGACCCTGACACCTACCTTCCAGACATCCATCTGTACGGGGACACACCTCCGACTCCGACACCTACCTTCCTGACATCCATCTGTATGGGGACACACCTCCGACACCGACACCTACCTCCTGACATCCATCTGTATGGGGACACACCTCCGACCCCGATACCTACCTTCCTGACATCCATCTGTATAGGGACACACCTCTGACCCTGATACCTACCTTCCTGACATCCATCTGCACGGGGACACACCTCTGACCCTGACATCTACCTTCCTGACATCAATCTGTACGGGGACACACCTCCTACCTTGACACCTACCTTCCTGACATCCATCTGTACGGGGACACACCTCCGACCCTGACACCTACCTTCCTGACATCCATCTGTATGGGGACACACCTCCGACCCTGACATCCATCTGTATGGGTACACACCTCCGACCCCGACACCTACCTTCCTGACATCCATCTGTATGGGGACACACCTCCGACCCTGACACCTACCTTCCTGACATCCATCTGTATGTGGACACACCTCCGACCCTGACACCTACCTTCCTGACATCCATCTGTATGTGGACACACATCCGACCCTGACACCTACCTTCCTGACATCCATCTGTACGGGGACACACCTCCGACCCTGACACCTACCTTCCTGACATCCATCTGTACGGGGACACACCTCCGACCCTGACACCTACCTTCCTCACATCCATCTGTATGGGGACACACCTCCGGGACTGACACCTACCTTCCTGACATCCATCTGTATAGGGACACACCTCCGGCCCTGACACCTACCTTCCTGACATCCATCTGTATGGGGACACACCTCCGACCCCGACACCTACCTTCCTGACATCCATCTGTATGGGGACACACCTCCGACCCTGACACCTACCTTCCTGACATCCATCTGTATGGGGACACACCTCCGACCCTGACATCCATCTGTATGGGTACACATCTCCGACCCCGACACCTACCTTACTGACATTCATCTGTATGGGGACACACCTCCGACCCTGACACCTACCTTCCTGACATCCATCTGTATGTGGACACACCTCCGACCCTGACACCTACCTTCCTGACATCCATCTGTATGGGGACACACCCCCGACCATGACACCTACCTTCCTGACATCCATCTGTATGTGGACACACCTCCGACCCTGACACCTACCTTCCTGACATCCATCTGTACGGGGACACACCTCCGACCCTGACACCTACCTTCCTGACATCCATCTGTATGGGGACACACCCCCGACCATGACACCTACCTTCCTGACATCCATCAGTATGGGGACACATCTCCGACCCTGACACCTACCTTCCTGACATCCATCTGCACGGGGACACACCTCCGACACTGACACCTACCTTCCTGACATCCATCTGTATGGGGACACACCTCCGACCCTGACACCTACCTTCCTGACATCCATCTGTATGGGGACACACCTCCGGGACTGACACCTACCTTCCTGACATCCATCTGTATAGGGACACACCTCCGGCCCTGACACCTACCTTCCTGACATCCATCAGTATGGGGACACATCTCCGACCCTGACACCTACCTTCCTGACATCCATCTGCACGGGGACACACCTCCGACCCTGACACCTACCTTCCTGACATCCATCTGTACGGAGACACACCTTCGACCCCGACACCTACCTTCCTGATATCCATATGTATGGGGACACACTTCCGACCCTGACACCTACCTTCCTGACATCCATCTGTACGGGGACACACCTCCGACCCTGACACCTACCTTCCTGACATCCATCTGTATGGGGACACACCTCCGACCCTGACACCTACCTTCCTGACATCCATCTGCACCGGGACACACCTCCGACCCCGACACCTACCTTCCTGACATCCATCTGTAAAGGGACATACCTCCGACCCTCACACCTACCTTCCTGACGTCCATCTGCACCGGGACACACCTCCGACACTGACACCTACATTCCTGACATCTATCTGTATGTGGACACACCTCCGACCCTGACACCTACCTTCCTGACATCCATCTGTAAAGGGACATACCTCCGACCCTCACACCTACCTTCCTGACGTCCATCTGTATGGGGACACACCTCCGACCCAAACACCTACCTTCTGACATCCATCTGTACGGGGACACACCTCCGACACTGACACCTACCTTCCTGACATACATTTGTTTGGGGACGCACCTCCGACACTGACACCAACCTTCCTGACATCCATCTGTATTGGGACACACCTCCGACCCTGATACCTACCTTCCTGAAATCCATCTGTATGAGGATACACCTCCGACCCTGATACCTACCTTCCTGAAATCCATCTGTACGGGGACACACCTCCGACCCTGACACCTACCTTCCTGACATCCATCTGTACGGGGACACACCTCCGACCCCGACACCTACCTTCCTGATTACCATCTGTATGGGGACACACTTCCGACCCTGACACCTACCTTCCTGACATCCATTTGTACGGGGACACACTTCCGACCCTGACACCTACCTTCCTGACATCCATCTGTATGGGGACACACTTCCGACCCTGACACCTACCTTCCTGACATCCATCTGTACGGGGACACACCTCCGACCCTGACACCTACCTTCCTGACATCCATCTGTATGGGGACACACCTCCGGGACTGACACCTACCTTCCTGACATCCATCTGTATAGGGACACACCTCCGGCCCTGACACCTACCTTCCTGAAATCCATCAGTATGGGGACACATCTCCGACCCTGACACCTACCTTCCTGACATCCATCTGCACGGGGACACACCTCCGACCCTGACACCTACCTTCCTGACATCCATCTGTACGGGGACACACCTTCGACCCCGACACCTACCTTCCTGATATCCATCTGTATGGGGACACACTTCCGACCCTGACACCTACCTTCCTGACATCCATCTGTACGGGGACACACCTCCGACCCTGACACCTACCTTCCTGACATCCATCTGTATGGGGACACACCTCCGACCCTGACACCTACCTTCCTGACATCCATCTGTATGGGGACACACCTCCGGGACTGACACCTACCTTCCTGACATCCATCTGTATAGGGACACACCTCCGGCCCTGACACCTACCTTCCTGACATCCATCTGTATGGGGACACACCTCCGGGACTGACACCTACCTTCCTGACATCCATCTGCACGGGGACACACCTCCGACCCTCACACCTACCTTCCTGACATCTATCTGTATGTGGACACACCTCCGACCCTGACACCTACCTTCCTGACATCTATCTGTATGTGGACACACCTCCGACACTGACACCAACATTCCTGACATCTATCTGTATGTGGACACACCTCCGACACTGACACCTACATTCCTGACATCTATCTGTATGTGGACACACCTCCGACCCTGACACCTACCTTCCTGACATCCATCTGTAAAGGGACATACCTCCGACCCTCACACCTACCTTCCTGACGTCCATCTGTATGGGGACACACCTCCGACCCAAACACCTACCTTCTGACATCCATCTGTACGGGGACACACCTCCGACACTGACACCTACCTTCCTGACATACATTTGTTTGGGGACGCACCTCCGACACTGACACCAACCTTCCTGACATCCATCTGTATTGGGACACACCTCCGACCCTGATACCTACCTTCCTGAAATCCATCTGTACGGGGACACACCTCCGACCCCGACACCTACCTTCCTGACATCCATCTGTATGGGGACACACCTCCGACCCTGATACCTACCTTCCTGAAATCCATCTGTACGGGGACACACCTCCGACCCTGACACCTACCTTCCTGACATCCATCTGTACGGGGACACACCTCCGACCCTGACACCTACCTTCCTGACATCCATCTGTACGGGGACACACCTCCGACCCTGACACCTACCTTCCTGACATCCATCTGTATGGGGACACACCTCCGACCCTGACACCTACCTTCCTGACATCCATCTGTATGGGGACACACCTCCGGGACTGACACCTACCTTCCTGACATCCATCTGTATAGGGACACACCTCCGGCCCTGACACCTACCTTCCTGACATCCATCAGTATGGGGACACATCTCCGACCCTGACACCTACCTTCCTGACATCCATCTGCACGGGGACACACCTCCGACCCTGACACCTACCTTCCTGACATCCATCTGTACGGAGACACACCTTCGACCCCGACACCTACCTTCCTGATATCCATCTGTATGGGGACACACTTCCGACCCTGACACCTACCTTCCTGACATCCATCTGTACGGGGACACACCTCCGACCCTGACACCTACCTTCCTGACATCCATCTGTATGGGGACACACCTCCGACCCTGACACCTACCTTCCTGACATCCATCTGCACCGGGACACACTTCCTACCCCGACACCTACCTTCCTGACATCCATCTGTATGGGGACACACCTCCGACCCCGACACCTACCTTCCTGACATCCATCAGTATGGGGACACATCTCCGACCCTGACATCTACCTTCCTGACATCCATCTGCACCGGGACACACCTCCGACACTGACACCTACATTCCTGACATCTATCTGTATGTGGACACACCTCCGACCCTGACACCTACCTTCCTGACATCCATCTGTAAAGGGACATACCTCCGACCCTCACACCTACCTTCCTGACGTCCATCTGTATGGGGACACACCTCCGACCCAAACACCTACCTTCTGACATCCATCTGTACGGGGACACACCTCCGACACTGACACCTACCTTCCTGACATACATTTGTTTGGGGACGCACCTCCGACACTGACACCAACCTTCCTGACATCCATCTGTACGGGGACACACCTCCGACCCCGACACCTACCTTCCTGACATCCATCTCTATGAGGATACACCTCCGACCCTGATACCTACCTTCCTGAAATCCATCTGTACGGGGACACACCTCCGACCCTGACACCTACCTTCCTGACATCCATCTGTACGGGGACACACCTCCGACCCCGACACCTACCTTCCTGATTACCATCTGTATGGGGACACACTTCCGACCCTGACACCTACCTTTCTGACATCCATTTGTACGGGGACACACTTCCGACCCTGACACCTACCTTCCTGACATCCATCTGTATGGGGACACACTTCCGACCCTGACACCTACCTTCCTGACATCCATCTGTACGGGGACACACCTCCGACCCTGACACCTACCTTCCTGATATCCATCTGTACGGGGACACACTTCCGACCCCGACACCTACCTTCCTGACATCCATTTGAACGGGGACACACTTCCAACCCCGACACCTACCTTCCTGACATCCATCTGTATGGGGACACACTTCGACCCTGACACCTACCTTCCTGATATCCATCTGTACGGGGACACATTTCCGACCCTGACACTTACCTTCCTGATATCCATCTGTATGGGGACACACCTCAAAACCTGACACCTACCTTCCTTACATCCATCTGTACGGGGACACACCTCCGACCCTGATACCTACCTTTCTGACATCCATCTGTATGGGGACACACCTCCGACCCGTGGCCTTAGACAGCGTCTCGGCAGATTCCCTCAATTTGTCCATCCTGCGACTGCATATCACTGTATCACACTGATGTCTGAAAGTCAAAACCCGAAACAGATCACGAAAACTCAACAACTTCAATTAAAACTACACACGCCTTACTGGTGAAATTATGTTTAGGGTAAGGTAACATTCTTATGTATTTTTGTCAATATTTGATACACTAGGAATTGGTCGGTCTATGATATCATATACAGAATTGTGAACTGTTTTCACAAATGGTAATGATTAACTAAGATTATTCACATCAATAGCATATTTACTTACCTCATAAAAACTTCTGCAATAGTGAAGCATATCCCCGTTCCTCCCCCAGTGATAAAAGCAACTTTTCCCCTGGAAAATAACAACAAACAAACAAATGTCAAAGCATGACATCCTTCTCATCCGCGGTTCAGGAATGATTTACATGTATTAAAGCTTAAACCATACCGGATTTTAAAAAAACCGTTTACACATCCCGATTTTGTTACTGATACGGGAGTTAGGATATCATTTAGAAGTGCCTGTTGTTCAGCATGCGTCGCGACAGAATTGGTTAGCATGACTAGGGTTCTGATTCCTTATCACTACTCAGGCTGTCTATAACTTAGAGAACAATATATTTTGTTCATAAGGTAAACAGTTTGACACATATGTGTCAAACATTTAAGGGGGTGGGGGGTTAGCGGGACACAATTGTATTATACAGTTGCAGATGTCAATTCCCCATAGACTTCAGCGTATTTCCTCTAATTTTGAAAATGTCATATGCATTCTACAATAGCAGTGTGACCCATTTTAATCGACTTTATTTGACATGTATCAGACTTTAGCAGCGTTTTCAAAATATATTTCTGGGTCCTGTTGCATTCAATATGAGCTACGTTTCAGGCCCTGGTTTCATCAACTCTTTTACTTAAACATTTCCCATTACAGAATTTAAGGGGGAAATCCTTAATTAAGGAACTTTTCTTTAATTCTGTGATGCTTTCCTATGGGGATGTTAAGTTAAAGAGTTTCCTTAAGTTAAGGAACGTTGATGAAACCGGGGCCTGGCGCTGTTTGAAGTTGGAGCTTATTTGTGACATCACATTTGCTATGAAATTAACATTGACGTCAGTGGAGATGTCCAGTTCCCAGATTTCATTTCGCCTTTGAACACCCCAACAACATAGCATACAGACAACACCTGCACTACAAATATGTTTTAAGCAGGTATTGTATAATATATTATTGAATCAACTTTAATAATTTTAAAACAATTTTGTGACAATTTATTACAACTCTTGCTGACGTGGAATAAGCGTATACTGAAAGTACCCGTTAGCACAATATATATATAGACTTATTATCGTCTGCTCATCATCGCACTGTATAAAAGTTCATGAAGTAGGGCGCCATAGTAAGTTGACCCGAAGGTGACCCCTTCGTTCTACTACTATAAAATCTATACGTAGCAATATGTCTAGACCAGTCACCTGAGTAAATCCGGCCTGAAGATGTACTTGTAGTCCTTGATACATTCCTCCACGTGAGACGGTGTCCGAGACATGACTATAGCTACCGGTGGTCTGACAAGGCTAGGGTGTCGAGGAACTATGGACTCTGTCAAGTTTAGATTGTTTACACGGAAGTAGCCGAAACACGTGCTTCCGGTTCGAAAGTGTTACCGCCCACCCACATTTTGTTTCTATTTAATTTTCTATACTCGAAATTGATATTCATTTTTTTATTCTGGTCCTTTACATGTCAAGCTAATTCAACATTGATTCATAAGATCTGTAACATGTAGATGTTTCTTCTCTAGTCAATACATTTCTTTTTATATCTTTAAAAACCTTTAATGAAATATTGCTGGTTATTTGTTTATATTCGTCTCATTTATACGGTCAAAGGTCAATGTCATTCAAATTTATTCATTCAAGTTCATCTACAGCTACATCCTTTTCATTGGGGAAAACCCTACGACACCTAAAACTAACCTCTTTATTAGGAACACCCTACATGTACGGCATCTACTACTAACCTCTTTATTAGGGACACCTTACGACATCTACAACTAACCTCTTTATTAGGGACACTTTACGACATCTACAACTGATCTCTTTATTAGGGACACCCTACGATACCTACAACTAACCTTTTTATTAGTGACACCCTACGATATATACAACTAATCTCTTTATAAGGGACACCTTACGATACCTACAACTTACCTCCCATTAGGGACACCTTACGATACCTACAACTTACCTCCCATTAGGGACACCTTACGATACCTACAACTTACCTCTTTATTAGGGACAACCTACGACATAATTTATACAACTAATCTCTTTATAAGGGACACCTTACGATACCTACAACTAACCTCCCATTAGGGACACCCTACGATACCTACAACTTACCTCCCATTAGGGACACCTTACGATACCTACAACTTACCTCTTTATTAGGGACAACCTACGACATAATTTATACAACTAATCTCTTTATAAGGGACACCTTACGATACCTACAACTAACCTCCCATTAGGGACACCCTACGATACCTACAACTTACCTCCCATTAGGGACACCTTACGATACCTACAACTTACCTCTTTATTAGGGACAACCTACGACATATACCAATAACCTCTTTATTAAGGACACCCTACGATACCTACAACTTACCTCCCATTAGGGACACCCTACGATACCTACAACTTACCTCTTTATTAGGGACACCCTACGATACCTACAACTAACCTCTTTATTAGGGGCAACCTACGATACCTACAACTTACCTCCCATTAGGGACACCTTACGATACCTACAACTTACCTCTTTATTAGGGACACCCTACGATACCTACAACTAACCTCTTTATTAGGGACAACCTACGACATATACCACTAACCTCTTTATTAAGGACACCCTACGATACCTACAACTTACCTCCCATTAGGGACACCCTACGATACCTACAACTTACCTCCAATTAGGGACACCTTACGATACCTACAACTTACCTCTTTATTAGGGACAACCTACGACATAATTTATACAACTAATCTCTTTATAAGGGACACCTTACGATACCTACAACTTACCTCCCATTAGGGACACCTTACGATACCTACAACTTACCTCTTTATTAGGGACACCCTACGATACCTACAACTTTCCTCTTTATTAGGGACACCCTACGATACCTACAACTAACCTCTTTATTAGGGACAACCTACGACATATACCACTAACCTCTTTATTAAGGACACCCTACGATACCTACAACTTACCTCCCATTAGGGACACCCTAAGATACCTACAACTTACCTCCCAATAGGGTTACCCAACGATACCTACAACTTACCTCTTTATTAGGGACACCCTACGATACCTACAACTAACCTCCTTGTTAGGGCGCCTTACGACATATACCACTAACCTCTTTATTAGGGACACCCAACGATACCTACAACTTACCTCTTTATTAGGGACACCCTACGATACCTACAACTAACCTCCTTGTTAGGGCGCCTTACGACATATACCACTAACCTCTTTATTAGGGACACCCTACGATACCTACAACTTACCTCCCATTAGGGACACCCTACGACATCTACAACTAAACTCTTTATAAGGGACACCCTACGATACCTACAACTAACCTCTCCATTAGGGACACCCTACGATACCTACAACTTACCTCTTTATTAGGGACACCCTACGACATCTACAACTAACCTCTTTATAAGGGACACCTTACGATACCTACAACTTACCTCCCATTAGGGACACCTTACGATACCTACAACTTACCTCTTTATTAGGGACGCCCTACGATACCTACAACTAACCTCTTTATTAGGGGCAACCTACGACATAATTTATACAACTAATCTCTTTATAAGGGACACCTTACGATACCTACAACCTACCTCTTTATTAGGGACAACCTACGACATAATTTATACAACTAATCTCTTTATAAGGGACACCTTACGATACCTACAACTTACCTCCCATTAGGGACACCTTACGATACCTACAACTTACCTCTTTATTAGGGACACCCTACGATACCTACAACTTACCTCTTTATTAGGGACACCCTACGATACCTACAACTAACCTCTTTATTAGGGACAACCTACGACATATACCACTAACGTCTTTATTAAGGACACTCTACGATACCTACAACTTACCTCCCATTAGGGACACCCTAAGATACCTACAACTTACCTCCCAATAGGGACACCCAACGATACCTACAACTTACCTCTTTATTAGGGACACCCTACGATACCTACAACTAACCTCCTTGTTAGGGCGCCTTACGACATATACCACTAACCTCTTTATTAGGGACACCCTACGATACCTACAACTTACCTCCCATTAGGGACACCCTACGACATCTACAACTAAACTCTTTATAAGGGACACCCTACGATACCTACAACTAACCTCTCCATTAGGGACACCCTACGATACCTACAACTTACCTCTTTATTAGGGACACCCTACGACATCTACAACTAACCTCTTTATAAGGGACACCCTACGATACCTACAACTTACCTCCCATTAGGGACACCTTACGATACCTACAACTTACCTCTTTATTAGGGACAACCTACGACATAATTTATACAACTAATCTCTTTATAAGGGACACCTCACGATACCTACAACTAACCTCCCATTAGGGACACCCTACGATACCTACAACTTACCTCCCATTAGGGACACCTTACGATACCTACAACTTACCTCTTTATTAGGGACAACCTAGGACATAATTTATACAACTAATCTCTTTATAAGGGACACCTTACGATACCTACAACTAACCTCCCATTAGGGACACCCTACGATACCTACAACTTACCTCCCATTAGGGACACCTTACGATACCTACAACTTACCTCTTTATTAGGGACAACCTACGACATATACCAATAACCTCTTTATTAAGGACACCCTACGATACCTACAACTTACCTCCCATTAGGTACACCCTACGATACCTACAACTTACCTCTTTATTAGGGACACCCTACGATACCTACAACTAACCTCTTTATTAGGGGCAACCTACGATACCTACAACTTACCTCCCATTAGGGACACCTTACGATACCTACAACTTACCTCTTTATTAGGGACACCCTACGATACCTACAACTAACCTCTTTATTAGGGACAACCTACGACATATACCACTAACCTCTTTATTAAGGACACCCTACGATACCTACAACTTACCTCCCATTAGGGACACCCTACGATACCTACAACTTACCTCCAATTAGGGACACCTTACGATACCTACAACTTACCTCTTTATTAGGGACACCCTACGACATCTACAACTAACCTCTTTATAAGGGACACCTTACGATACCTACAACTTACCTCCCATTAGGGACACCTTACGATACCTACAACTTACCTCTTTATTAGGGACGCCCTACGATACCTACAACTAACCTCTTTATTAGGGGCAACCTACGACATAATTTATACAACTAATCTCTTTATAAGGGACACCTTACGATACCTACAACCTACCTCTTTATTAGGGACAACCTACGACATAATTTATACAACTAATCTCTTTATAAGGGACACTTTACGATACCTACAACTTACCTCCCATTAGGGACACCTTACGATACCTACAACTTACCTCTTTATTAGGGACACCCTACGATACCTACAACTTACCTCTTTATTAGGGACACCCTACGATACCTACAACTAACCTCTTTATTAGGGACAACCTACGACATATACCACTAACGTCTTTATTAAGGACACTCTACGATACCTACAACTTACCTCCCATTAGGGACACCCTAAGACACCTACAACTTACCTCCCAATAGGGACACCCAACGATACCTACAACTTACCTCTTTATTAGGGACACCCTACGATACCTACAACTAACCTCCTTGTTAGGGCGCCTTACGACATATACCACTAAACTCTTTATAAGGGACACCCTACGATACCTACAACTAACCTCTCCATTAGGGACACCCTACGATACCTACAACTTACCTCTTTATTAGGGACACCCTACGACATCTACAACTAACCTCTTTATAAGGGACACCCTACGATACCTACAACTTACCTCCCATTAGGGACACCTTACGATACCTACAACTTACCTCTTTATTAGGGACACCCTACGATACCTACAACTAACCTCTTTATTAGGGGCAACCTACGACATAATTTATACAACTAATCTCTTTATAAGGTACACCTTACGATACCTACAACTTACCTCCCATTAGGGACACCTTACGATACCTACAACTTACCTCCCAATAGGGACACCCAACGATACCTACAACTAACCTCTTTATTAGGGACAACCTACGACATATACCACTAACCTCTTTATTAAGGACACCCTACGATACCTACAACTTACCTCCCATTAGGGACACCCTAAGATACCTACAACTTACCTCCCAATAGGGACACCCAACAATACCTACAACTTACCTCTTTACTAGGGACACCCTACGATACCTACAACTAACCTCCTTGTTAGGGCGCCTTACGACATATACCACTAACCTCTTTATTAGGAACACCCAACGATACCTACAACTTACCTCTTTATTAGGGACACCCTACGATACCTACAACTAACCTCCTTGTTAGGGCACCTTACGACATATACCACTAACCTCTTTATTAGGGACACCCTACGATACCTACAACTTACCTCCCATTAGGGACACCCTACGACATCTACAACTAAACTCTTTATAAGGGCCACCCTACGATACCTACAACTTACCTCCCATTAGGGACACCCTACGACATCTACAACTAAACTCTTTATAAGGGACACCCTACGATACCTACAACTAACCTCTCCATTGGGGACACCCTACGATACCTACAACTTACCTCTTTATTAGGGACACCCTACGACATCTACAACTAACCTCTTTATAAGGGACACCCTACGATACCTACAACTTACCTCTCTATTAGGGACACCCTACGATACCTACAACTAACCTCTCCATTAGGGACACCCTACGATACCTACAACTTACCTCTCCATTAGGGACACCATACGATACCTACAACTTACCTCTCCATTAGGGACACCCTACGATACCTACAACTAACCTCTCCATTAGGGACACCCTACCACATCTACTACTAACCTCTTTATTAGGTTGAGGTTAGTTGTCATTATTGTAGAGTGTCCCTAATGAAGAAGCTAGTTGTTGGTAATGTAATGTAATATATCCCTAATGTTGAGGTTAACTGTAGGTATCTTAAAGTGTAAAGGAGTTATTATGGAAGTGCCCCTAAAGTCAATATTAGATATAGGGTGTTTCTAACAAATAAACTAGCTACCGCAATTACTTGTGTATTGCCCGCTCCTTTGTATATGACCTGCACACCCCAATATATCGTTTTTTATTATTTCAAATCTTCAGAAAGCCCACTCCGTCATATTGCCCGCCAACTATCTGCTTTATCATGACTGATGGTAGAAAACTACTGCTGATGTCAGGCAATAAATCTGTAAGCAAGTTGTTTTTACCAAGATATTTTGATACTAGGACCATTCCCGAGCGTCACAACGTTGTCACTGCACATAAGGAGACGTGATCGATGCCATTTTATTCAGTCCCGCAATCAAAAGAGCACAACCGATGACCAAGGGAAAGCTACTTAATGAAATATAAGAAAGATCCATCCAGGACTTCTCTAGATATGTAGCGATGACAAATTTTCAATATCAAATCAAAGATGGCTACCATTCATACAATTATACCCATTTTAAAAGAAATATAACGAATATTAATATTTGTTCATAATAGCCATAGGTAGGAAGCAAAACCAAGATGGCTACCGCTCAGCCATTTTTGTTATTTCGTTCAGTGAATGTCAAAAGGGCACAACTAGAAACCAGCCTTTTCAGGAAATAGTAGCAACAATGTAAATTGTGTAAATCCAAGATGGCCGCCTTTCAGCCATTTTTTCCCCCGATTAATCCTGGAGAGAATCAAGTGGTACATGTAACAGGAATTGTTTAAGGACCACAGAAGCAGGTTGATTTGAATGGGAACAAGGATAAATCATAAAGAATGCCCGGAAACCTTAAACTACACTCCTTCCAACAAAGAAAACATCAGTGACTGATAACCATACTGTTCATGTAAAACGTGGTTGAGGGACTACCTGTAATTTGTTAATTTCTTTCTGTTCGTTTTCATAATATATTCAAATATTGAGACAGAAAAACAAACAATCTATCAATGTTATTAGTTTTATTTATTCAAGATGTCCATTTAGCAAAAAGCTATCACCGTTAATAATAATAATAATATATCTTAATATTTAGCTAGCTATAAGCAGCAAATTGTATACACTTATCCAGTACATATACATGAAGATCATCACACATGATAAAGACTCCAGAAAATATACCATTTGTCCCCAATTAAAAAAAAAATATTGCATATCACCATGTTGTAAACATGTGTTTTTTCTTACTTCTTTTCAACAGAAACGTGAAACAATTCAGCATAGTTGTAGTCTTCACATTTCACCAGTTACATATGAAATTGCTGGAGGTATTTTTCTACTCTAACTAGATCTATGACCAAATATCTTGGCCACAGCTGTTTGTGTGGTGTACAGGCACTGGAACAACGGTGGTGAACAGTTGTGTTGAGATCCTTTCCTACTGACATGTATTAAGTACTACGTCTACGTGGGGTTACCCCTCAGTCTACGGAAGCCCCCCTCATCCCCAAAGGGTAACAATCAGATAACCCCTCAGTCTACAGGAGGGTAACAGCATAACTAAGTCTGCTTTCTATTCCTTCTACTCAAATTACATAACTGTATGGCCCTTTATTGTTTCCTAACAATCACATATTCCATCAAGTACCTAATTATTTATTCTACATTACTTGTATTACATGTCTACATGTATTATTTTACTGGAACTGTTACACAAGTCTGCCGGGAAATAAAAAATGCATTGGGCAGAATCTAAAGATTTTTTTTCTTAACTTTTTTTTTCTTGCACTTTTCTTTTAATATGAGTTCAATGAGAGAATAGGTTGTAGCCATATGCCAGTGATGCGACAGTGAGATGGTGGTGGAATGAGTTTGGGTAATGTTGATGCTGTGTCGACGACACAGCTATTTACACGTGTTATCACCATTTCCTAGTGCAGACTATGCCGTGTCAATGACTACATCTTTACAACACGCACATAAAAAATTGTTATAAATTCAATTTTCATATTTTCTTGGCTAACAACTTAACCAATACCACCGTTTAATAAATTGTATTTTTTTCAATATTTTCATTCACATATTTACATATATTTATGTCCAATGACGACAGTCAACCCTATAACAATGAATTCCTCTCGCACACTCTTGTTCGTTAATTTTGACTATAAAAAGCTAAGCACACGACGAGACAATAAGGATAGCACAATTTAATTTAGAGCACATACAATTTTAACCATTGTAAAAGAAAGATAACGAATATTAATATTTGTTCATAATAGCCATAAGTAGGAGAAGCAAAACCAATATATTATATACTGGCATAAAACGGGGCATGCACAGAATATTCTGACCATCCAAGAGGAAACATTTTCAGCACTTTCGAAGATGTGCCTGCCGACTTCATGCCAAGCTGTGTCGGTTATATAACACATTACAAAGCTGTCGGAAGCGACACAACACCTAGCTTGATCAGAATCGACACTATGACCCCATGTCAGAAAAAATGCATCAAACTCGGCTGGAAATAGCACATCAGCAGGCTCGGTCAGAAATGACTATGCAGTGCTATGTAAGGAGCCAGCGGTTCACACATTAGAAGCGACACTGACCAGCAGGAAGGTCAAAGGTCAGGGTAATGGTCCAGTTGCTCAGGTCCCAGTTCGGTGATATGATAACGTGTCATCACATTTTCTTAAACATTCAGTTTATGATTGGTGAGAAAACTCACAAAACACTTAACAAAACAATTTTACACAGTGTATAAAAAAAAAAAACGGTAAACAAGTATTTGGGTCCTGGTATTCTAAGTAAAAAAAAATATGTAATATAATAACAGTAATAATCATAAGATAAACTGAATTTGTTTTCATTATAGAAATTATATAGGCATGATATACACATCTTTTGTAGAAAAAAAGGAATTGATATATATGTGTTTATATGAAGTCCACGGTACATGTGGGTGATACACTGGACATACGGCACCCCTACTGTTTGCTTGCTAAATGAGAAATGTTCTGGCATGTGTTTAAGCATCAGAGTTTTGTTTTGTTGAGTCGACACTGTCGTCATCGTCGTCATCCAAATCCCCGGCTCCAGACCGTATCGACGACAACATGGAGCGAGCAGAAGACACTCTAGCACTAGGTCTGAAAATGGAGAAAAAAAAAGTCACTAAGTATGTTATCTAACATTACACTTAATACTAAATGACGCAGGATTATATATAATATATACATGAATACAGAAAAAAACATGCTTATTAAGAATTGTATAATGTGTCTGTACATTCGTTATGTTATTAGTACATGTATATTGAATACTGATATGATATACACAATTGCTCCTGACAGCTCGAACGCCTTTAATTCAGAAACAAATTTTTCTTTAATTAATCTAGCAGAAAAATTGAGTGATTGAATTCTAATTGTTTTCCTGCATCTATTTTTTTTCCCTTTTTTTCTCTCAATCAAATATCAAAAAGAGGATTTTGCGTTTCCTGGCTTTAATTTTTAGACTTTAACATGCCAATGGTCCCATGATATTAATGAACCGCACACACACAAACTCAATCATGAAACAGAATTGGTGAGGATAATGTAAACACTGGGTCAGGTTTGTGAGTTATTAATTCAATAAACATCAAACATGATCTCAAAACAGTAACATTCAATAATGATCAGGTGATTGCCGATCACCAATATGTTAAAAGCTATGGAAAACCTTGCATTACTTGTTGCTAGCATTTCAATGATTAAACCATAATGACAATACGCACGGCTGAAAGTTGAAAGCAAGGGAGGTAATTGCCCCAACCAATTGAGCAGAGGAAGTCTATTTTATACAAAATATTTGATGAAGCAAACAGCTTTTGGCAATGGCTGAGCCAGCAAGTTTAAAAATTGACAACAATGATGATGATCGCCAGAAACTCATATAATCATATGCAAACTATAACTTTTCATTACGAAATTCTTCGTACAGGAAATATATGGTTATAAAACATGCTTTTACATCCCTATGTGAATGGACAATTGTCTAGTAAACTCAAACATGCAAGGATAAACCAATATTTCTGTCCATGCTAGTACCATTTCCATGATAACTGATAAATTATAAAATGTATATATAAATGAAAAACAATTTCAAAAATATATATGCAAATGAGTTTTGGAAGAAAAACCATTTCAGCAGATCCCAACAAACATTGAAACGGTGATGGTGAGTCAGAGGTCTGTGGACAGAGTGATTGTAACAGTCACAGTACTCGTGATTGTGGTAGACGTTAGCTTTACATAAACGTGGTGGTGGACACACTGTTTGAGAAATAGCTAACCATGTGTGCTCTCCAAGAAGAACTTACGATGGGTTTGATTTCATACCATGCACACTACCGTGTAATCTACATTAAACAAATGAAGTGCATTGTTTAATACAAGATATTTTATTCAACTTTCTAGATTAATTAATCCATCCCTTGTATATTTTTTAACTATTTGTCTACCTAATCTATTCTTCTCAACAAGTTTCATTCAGGGAAATATTCTAATTAAACTGTTACATCATCTTCTAGTGTGTCTTAAGCTAAAGCAGAAATTCTTAAAATGGAAAATAAATATTTCATGCAGCATTCCCCCAAAAAAATCAGTATAAAAAAAGTAAACCTTTGAAAATCTAAGATATATTGATTATTAGCGCTCGAGGAAATTAGTTAAAAGATTAACTTAGGATTGTCTGATGCATCAATTGGCAGATAAACGATATTAATAACTACATGATGATACACGACTAGGAATATGCACTGGGCCGAAAAGTCGCAAGCATTTCACGTTGGGGACAAAGACGTACAATAGGCAATAAAGAATGCCTTGGCTAGCAGAGGCCGCAGGTAGATCAATCGGAGCTTTACCTGTCTGACCATACAGTTGTCAGAACATCAATTAGAAGCTTTCTCCCCCGATCTGTGAATTCAGAAATGTACATGTAGCTAGGAACACAAATCCCTCAGATCAAACTCCCTCCTGTCTGTCCCCTTATACATTGCTAAACAACAAATTACTAGCAGTCTACCATCCACTAGCGCTTTCATCAAAGTAAACGCAGGGCACGACACTTTGTTGGTGTCAACTCCACAATGAAGAGCTTCCAGATTCATGTGGAAAGAAATTTTCATACAGAATTGAAATGAATGCAAGCCTCAAACACAAGATTTAGCAGGAGTCATAACCTTCCTTAACATAACATAAACATAGATGAAACCATCTAAGAAATTATTTTCTAGAGTTGCCTGATCTGTCCTGTACTATCTCAATTGAGTCGATTTTGTAGTTATAATGATTAAGTCAAGGCTGATGGGAAGGCAAGTGCTTGTGACTTGATGAGAAATAATAAGACTAAATTGGTGACACTGTAGGGGGCGCTGTGGTCATCATGATGCAGTAATGTGTAAATGATATTTTATTGAGTTACGTAAGCACGATCTAGACTCTAGTTGATCACCACACAACATGCATACTGTTAGACGATTTTTTAACTCGTAACTTCAACTCGAACGGAGGCTCCATCAAAATCTAAGCTCACAATGTAAACGAATGTAGCGACAAATTCTTTCCTCGAAATGTAAATAAACTTGATGGCTTTGTCAACAAGCTCTACCCTCGGTTCATCAACACAGATGGAGGGTCCACCAAAAAATCAAAATAAACAAAGATGGAGGCTCCGTAAACAATTATATCTAAACTTACGTAGCGTCAATCAACACACAGTTACTGTCAACCTATCTACATGAATGACTGATTTACGACTCGTAAACCATCGGCCTTTTATTGTGAAGCTGATGAATGGAACTAAAATACACTGCACATACATTAGGTGATTACTGACACAAAAAGTCTGCCTAACCTCAGATCTAAAATCCTAAGTATAAAATATAGAAATAAAACTTTGTTAGTACATCACTGGACAAAAACCTACATCTAAAAACATCATAGTTTAATACAGATAAAATTACAATGCATTCAGCAGAAATTTTTGATCCAGTATTAAATATTTTATTATTAAAAACAGTTGAAATTGAAGTGGTATGGTATTTATTTTTCACCCATCTTGAAGAAATTTTACTTCATACAAGGTCCTTATTATTTTGATATTCTTTATTTCTATTTTCAAAAAAATAATTTTTAAGGAGGATGTACAATTTATGAAAAAATACAATATTGGTGATATCAAAAATACCAGCACCATTTGGATTAGGTTGTTACAACCATGACCAGGTATCTACATTTCCTCAGGAAGATAAAAGCTCTGGCATTAGCTCGGCTCACCTGTATTTTTTAAGCTGAGATATTTCTCTAGCTGTCGCTTCACTCTGTTCCATTTGCTCGTCAAGGTCACGCTGGAGTTTGCGTTTTGCTGCGTTCATCCTTGTAATTTCCTCCTCTGCTTCGTCTAATTGTCGCTTCAGAGCTCGTACACGATTATTCATCTTGTCATTCTGATGATCGAGAAGTTAAATTTGTTACAAACTTCAACATAAGCTCACATCTTAAAAGCAGAATTGTTTGTAGTGTGGAAATTTTCACTGGTATTAAATCTCCGCAAATATATCCACACCTGAACACATTTAGCACAACCCAAACTCTATAGTGTATGATAGTTTTAAAGGTACACATTGCAAAACAGCATAAATTTGACAGTGACTGACAGTGCAAATATTTTCACACCATATTTCCATGCATGGAAATATTGGCTTTTACAGTATAACAAATTATGTTTAATTTGTTAAGACATGATATTGAAGAATTAATATTTTACGCTTAACATTTGACGAATATTTTCCTTTAGTTTTTACCTCACCACATCGTAGCACTTACCTGTTCTTTGAACTGGTCAGCATGGCGACGCTCATCCTCAGCCTGTAACACCATCTCTTTGAGCTTCTTTTCCAGACGGCGAACAGATCGCTGCATATTTGATCTGTCCCTGGATAAAAAAAGACACAACCTTAGCTAGCAGCTCTACAAACCTGTGTTTACCGGGGCTAATCTCCTAACCTTATCAGTAAACAAAATTCCCATAAATGTACAAACAAGTTTGGTCTTAAGAAAAGAGTCTATGATACTGAATTGCAATCAGGGCTATTCCGGAGTTTCTCTGAATAAATCACTTTGGTCAATGGTTGGGTTTCTTGTCTATAATGTCTATTATTTCAATGTCAATTATTAATAGAAATTCTGTTGGCGGTACCCCTCAACAAAGCCTGGAGTCCTCGGGTAAGATAGACAGTGATCAACCTACAATTACATTCCATTTGTATTGCCACAACAATGGATCCCACAATGTTTAATTCAACCATTTTCTGAAATTCAATTGGTCCTTTCGAAATTCTTGGACTTTGGATGCATGTGTTGATTTATAACTGAAGAGGTATTTTACTGGAATAGCCATCCGACAGTGCTGGCTGCATCATCAACCTTACCCATCTTAAACAAGGCAAAGTCTTGCAAGGCAATCCATCGTCCCAGACAAGTACTGATACTGTTATCTGACGAGCTGTACACTACAACTAGGTAGTTGTAAGTAGGAGGACCTTTGGACAGGAATATAAAGCTGTAATATTTCAGGATTCTTAACTTTAAAACACAACACTTTATCCCGCATTATCTGACAGTGGGACCTACTTTGTTTCACTGTCCAGTTGTTCCTCAAGGTTCGCAACCTTGCCCTCCAGAGTGGCGATGGTGGCCTTGGTGCGGGTGCGTACTGTGTTCTCTAGGTCCTGCAGTTTCTCCCGTAGGTCCTTATTTTGTCTCTCCAGGGAGGACCGCTGGTTCTCCAACTTCTGCGTGACGGACTTCTCTGAGGCAAGGTCAGCTTGGTTTTGCTCCGACTACAATTAACAGCAACATCAGTCACAGTGGAATAATATCAAACTTATATCATACGAACCCGAAGTTTTCAGATTAACAAATCATTTTAAATCACTAGTACTATGCATGCAAATTTTGAATTAAATGTTTCTTAAATAAGTTATTTAATTATTTAACAGTAATAAAGAAGATTTAAAAGATTTGTCATATTTTACAACAATCTTGTCATATTTTGTCACTATTTGTGATATCTTGTCACAATCTTGACATGTTTTGTCACAATCTTTATACAACATAATATGCGAGTAGTGTATAGCATATTAGATCTGAGGCACAACTAAAAAGTGTTTAGTTGACTTTGTCTGGGCGATCTGTGAACTGCAGCTCAAAAGCAAGATCTTCAGATAAATTCTGAAACGGATATAACAAATATGTTAATAGTACACCAGACTTCTTACCTGCATTTGTGCCTTGCGGGCTTTATCCAGCAGCATCTCACTGTTGGTCTGTTCATCCTCTAACTCATCCTCTACCTGTTGTAACCGTGCCTCTAGTCGGCGTTTCTCGTCCAACAATGACGACCTGTAAACAAGGAATTATAACTCAGCAATGGGTCTTAACGCTGGATGTCAGTCACTACACCTCTCATAGAGTAGGGAAACAATTGAACAATTTGAAGCTTTATCCTACATCATAGAAATCGTAAAGATTTCATTCAAACTTTTCTCAAGCTTCGCAAATTGGATCATTTTGAAATTTACTGGTCTTACAGCATTATTTACTTTGGAACAAAAATAGAAATTTTCCTTGATCTTGCTTTTTGCTTTAAATAACTTCAAAAACCTCTTTTCGCACATAGTTTTACAATTTGTAGCATTTTCCTACACACTTTAAGACAGCAATATGTTACGTTGAAGACTCTTTAAGGGCACACACAGGGATAGAGGATGTTTTGGGGTATCATACAAGGTGTTTGTTTTTCACCCAAACGTTAATAGACAAGAGTTATCAATAGTCATGACTTAATATCAGAAATAACACGTTTTTAAACTGATGCATACAGGCTTTCTCGCATGCATTGTGTAGTTTGGGGTAATTAGTGTTCAGCTTTTAACATCTAAAGAAAGAACCATTATTACTACTTTGTTCCATGTTTAGAAATACACAAAAAGACAAAGTAGTTTGTTATTTATATGTAAATATTCATTCCGCGCACGAACATCAGTTTGACACAATAGATATCCTATAAAGTTATTGGAATTAAAATTAAAGTTTCTGGCGGTTTTCAAACTATTCATGCTAGGTAACATGCCCTGGGTCAAGGACACAACAAAAATCTATAAAACATTTGTACCGATTCTGATCATCACTGAAGTGTAAAAGAACAATGCGATAAAACACATATCAATTCGTAAAATTCATGAAAACATAAGTTTCCTAATTCATACTTCACATTTAATTGCTGAAATTCCATTTATCAATTCTAATTAAATGTGGTTTAACGCGAGAGCTATGAAAATCATAACATAACGATTTGTGACATACTGATAAATTCAGCGGATGTGAACAGTTGACGCTGTTAAATACATTATGATATATTACACAAATTCTTTTTAATCAAGACCATATAAACATGAATGCATGATTGCAAAGTGTAAATATTTCAACAGCTGATTTGTTTTGAAACACCTAAAGTTGGGAGCAATATTCATTGGTAAAGGAACAAGATTATACTTACTTTCCGGTCGTGTTGCTTGTGATTTCATCCTGAAGTTCATCGCGCTCAGCCTCAGCATTTCGGCGTGACCTCTCGGAGGAAGACAACTCCTCCTGGAGTCTGATCACTTCTGCCTCGAGGTTCTTGAACTTTTTCTCGTTTTCTTTGAGCGTGGCAGCAGCATCTTCCCTGGCCAGTCGCGCCTCGTCCAGCTCGCGTAGGTTGTCCTTCATCACTGCCTGGGTGCGCTTCAGCTGTTTCACAGCGTCCTCCTTCACTTTGTTGGCCATCTCCTCCTGTTGTTCCAGGTCCTTGATGTCGTTCTCCAGCTTCTTCCTGGCGTTCACAGCCGTTGCTCTCTGCTTACGCTCATCCTCCAGTTCAGCCTCCATCTCGCGTAACTGTCGGAGAAATCAGCAAGTATCGGTAAACACAAGGACAAAGTTTTAGGGTCAAAATTGTTCTTGATCTACAAGTTCTTGTCTACATTATATCGCTGGCAAAAAGTTGAGACTAATTAAAACAGACGCTTAAGCTTCAGTGTGTCATGAATTATCATCAATTTGATTCAATATCATTCAATAACTGAAAAAAAAAATCACATTTCACAGATATGTCCAGCTTAATGTGTAAAGAACTGATTCATTTCAATACATAAGAGGAATTTGAATCTAGTGTAATTGTAGGAGAGTATACTTGTTTGAGGAAAGCTTAAATCACCTGTTTGAGGAGTAATTTCTTCTGTTCCTCGACAGTATCTTCCTTGGCTTGGTGGTCACGCTCAAACTGGGTCCTCATGGCCTGCATGTTCACCTCCAGTCGGAGCTTGGCGTCCTCGGTGGTCTGGAGCTCATCCTCCAGTTCCTCTATCTGGAGGCGCTGCTCCTCCACCTGGGCTTCGAGAGTTCTCTTCGACTTCTCCAACTCGTGTACCTGGAAGAAAAGCATTGGCATACAAGATTGACACAAATAACAACTTCTCCAACTTGTGTACCTGGGGGAAAGTATTGGGATACAAGATTGACACAAATAACAACTTCTCCAACTTGTGTACCTGGGGGAAAGTATTGGCATACAAGATTGACACAAATAACAACTTCTCCAACTTGTGTACCTGGGGGAAAGTATTGGCATACAAGATTGACACAAATAACAACTTCTCCAATATGTGTACCTGGGGGAAAGTATTGGCATACAAGATTGACACAAATAACAACTTCTCCAATATGTGTACCTGGGGGAAAGTATTGGCATACAAGATTGACACAAATAACAACTTCTCCAATATGTGTACCTGGGGGAAAGTATTGGCTTTCAAGATGACACAAACAAAAACTTCTCCAATTTGTATACCTAGGGGAAAGTATTGGCATACAATATTGACATAAATAACAACCTCTCCAATATGTGTACCTGGGGGAAAGTATTGGCTTTCAAGATGACACAAACAAAAACTTCTCCAATTTGTGTACCTGGGGGAAAGTATTGGCTTTCAAGATGACACAAACAAAAACTTCTCCAATTTGTGTACCTGGGGGAAAGTATTGGCATACAAAATTGACATACAAAAAGTCTTCTTTTTCTCTGATACTGCACTCAATATTGTATATAAGAATGCTAGCCATCACTAGCCATTTTCTCAAGACTAAATGACCGTATGACCTCCTTATAAATCCAAGGTTTGTTTTCCAATGTCCCGTTTCTTCTACAAGCTTGATTAAGCAGCAGAAATACATTGTTTCATCTGCTGGACCGTCTATTCACTTGCTAGTGAAGCTGATGTAAAACCACTCAAACAAACATTCATTTCTCATTTCCTCATCAAATTACTAGTTCTTGTCCAATACTAAATACTTACACTTTTGCCAACATCATCCTTAGATGACATGAGATCCTCCAGTTCTCTCTGCTGAAGAAGTCGGCTCCTGTCAGCCTTCTCAAACGACTCATGTAGTTCATCTAGTTCTCTCTGCAAGCTCATGATCTTTGTTTCCTTCTCTCGACTTTCCCTCTCCAGCATGTCCTTCTCCATGGACAATCTAGGCAACAGAACATGGGATAATTAGGAATGGAAACAAGAAAGAGTTCCAGAGTTTTTGCTAACTTGATTTGGCACAGCCTGTGACTGATTGATTTGGAAAATGGGAAAATATAGTAGGATTTCAGATAAATTGGGGAAAAATATATTTGAATTTTACGTCATTTTGGGAAAATACCACAAATTTTGACTGGGGGAAACAGCCTTATATCAGCTGTAAAAATGGGCAAACAAAATCACTGAGTTCACTGAAAACATTTCATCAAATTGATTTTGATTTTGATTAAAGTTGTACATCTTCACTGCTATCTAAACCATTGATGTACGGAGGCCTTGATCTCAATGACACTGACAACCCTGGAGAACATGGATATAAAAGTATTTCTTAACAGTTCTGTCAGAAACTGGTTTGTTACAACTCATTCACCCCTAAAGACACATTTGAACCCGACCAGCTCAAAGGCTGGAATAGCTCATTATGAAATTTAAGAGATGAATGGGTTAATCTTCTTGACGGAGGAAGATGTGTATTGAGTGATATAATATGAAAATGTTTGATGTGGATAGATTCCTTGGTTGCTATGGCGCCAAGAAAATAAATGCAACAAATTTGATTGATATCTCTGACTATAGTTTGTTTATACTGAGTATAAATGAGAGTTTAATGTACCACGCAACAATCTCAATGACTTTAAATCATAATATGAACATAGTATTTAGAATTTTGAGCAGTGCCCAGTAACTTACTTTTCAGAAACACTCTTTTCTTCGTTGAGGAGAGCATCAAACTTCTTCTGCTTCTTCTCCAGATGTGTGTAGGCAGACCTCTGGTTATCTAACTCGACTGTCATGTCCTCCACCTGGTGTACATACACAATCCAGTTACATATCATTTCTGACAAAAAATTTAAGCTTTGTTTGGGGGTCGGGGGGTTGGTTAAGAATATCCTTATATCAATTTATCATCTCAGCAGTTAATAAGATGTTACTTGCACTTGTCTGTTTAATTCGGCTATGTGCTAAAATTTGGGGGCGCCAGAACAAGTATGTTTACAGTATATAAGTACAAATGACATACTACCGATTCTTTCTAAAACAAAATAGTCATTGAGAATAGATTGAAATTTCGGCTGGATGCTTTGAAGAAGGCAGAAAATTCCCAAGTTATGATATCCAACTTGTGAGACTTGCCTCGGCCTGTAACTTCTTGCGAGACTTTTCGTGTCGCTCAATGATGAGGTCCGCCTCTTTCTTCTGGTCATCAAGAGCATCCCTTGTTGACTTCTTCCTCTGCTCATCATTGGCTTCCATCTTCTGGATCTCTTCCTCATGCTTCTTTTTCAATTCTAACATCTGTAAAAGTGGAGTTTTTCTCGGGTTTATGTAATCCATTAATAATCAAAGTCTACTTTTAGTGGACATGCTGGGAAAGCATATTCTGGGTTTCAAAGATATTTCAAAACTGGTAAGTAACACTTTCGACATATTTTTCTGTGTGATAAATCTGAAAGTTACAGGAGATAAACAAAGCATGAAATTGCATTCCACAAGAAAAGGAGAACACACTAAGACTCTTTAGCTGTGCAGGAAATCACCGCCTACCTTAACTTGCAGCTCACTAATCTGTTTCTCCAGTGTTTTCTTCGACTCTTGCTCCTCCTCAATGCGGTCCAACAAGCCTTCCTTTTCATCGTCCATCTGTCTCAGCTTGGACTGTATCTGTAGCTTGCTCTTTGTTTCCTCTTGTAATGTATCCTGTAGAAAGTAAGCTCCTGATAGTTAGTCACCATCTCTCAACATAACCACACATCTCTAAACATCATCTTACATCTCTAAACATTACCATACATCTCTCAACATCATCTTACATCTACATTGGTGAAAGTTAAAAAAAACCTGAAAAACTGAAATATAAATTAAAGCAAGAAAAAGATGAAACAAGAATTACGCGTAATTATATGTCTCGCCTTTCCCGCTTTGCCGATGATGTTTAAGTCCCAACATAAAAATAAGTACGACAAAATACATACAGCAAGATTATATCTGTAACATAGCCAAGTTTCAATTTAATTACATATCAATAACACTATAAATTGTGGATGCTAACGTAAATTCTCAAAATTCCCATGTTTTTACCCAAAAATTTCCTCCAATTTTCAGTAAGGTCTTCAGTAGGATAATATTAGTAACTACTCTAAATTTCAATTGAATCCAATATCAGTCACACTTTAAAAAGTGGACTTTAATGCAAATTCTCTAAATTCCCATGTTTTTGCCCCAAAACAGCGGAACCTGAAAACAAATTTCTTCCAAATCTCATTAAGGTGTTCAGTATCATGATATCAGTAACTACTGTAAGTCTCAATTCAATCGGATATCTGTAACAATATAAAAAGTGGACTTCAACGCAAATTCTCAAAATTCCCATGTTTTTGCCCCAAACCACCAAAACCTGTGACACGATTTCATTTAATTTGGGGTAAGGTATTAAGTATGATGGTTTGAACAATGTGACCAACTTTCAATTCAATTGAATAATTATGACACTCTGAAAAGTGGACTTTAGCGCAAATGTTGACGCCGCCGTCACCGGAAAAGTAACACCTAAGTCTCGCTTCCTGGACTATTGTCGAGGTGAGACAAAAATGGAGATAAATTTATTGACCATCCACGTGTCAAAAAACGGAATTCTGTCACAAAACGGAAAACTATCACCCATGCATCTCTCAACATAACCACACATCTCTCAACATCACATTACATCTCTCAACATAACGTAACACCTCTCAACATAACGTAACACCTCTCAACATAACGTAACACCTCTCAACATAACGTATCACCTCTCAACATAACGTAACACCTCTCAACATAACGTACCACCTCTCAACATTACGTAACACCTCTCAACATCATGTAACATTCCTTAACATTACATTATCAGTTTATACCTGTGAATCGGCAAGCTGGGCTTCTAATGAGGCAACTTTCTGGCTCAATTGAACGGTCTTTGTGTCCGCCTGTTCCAGTTGCACACTGACTTGCTCCAGTTCATTCTAGGAAAGCAGAAGACAAAAGAGATTAAACACCAAACATCTCAAACATTTAAAATATATTGGTACGATTCATTCTCAGAAGTCAACACAAAGCAACTGCCATTTAGTCACATATATGTCATTGTACTGTCCTGTCTTGCACCAACCTTTCATCAAATGAACACTGGTACTGAAAAGTGTTTTTTTTACTGCTTAAGATCAAAAACAGTTCCGTGGCAGTCATACAAGGACAGTGAATGTTAAAGGCCTTTTAGCTCATTCACCCCTGAAATTGTGTAGTGAACTACTCCAAAATATGAAATTGGATGAGTTCAAATGTGTCTTCTGGGGTGAATGAGTTCAGTGAGTTGGAACATTTTGAAATCCTTCACAGTAATACTGTGCAAGTACTGATGTGAAAATATTGTAAAACTAGCAACGTATAGTGGTTAAGCTTCCTAATTTATACGGTAAACCAACTTGCTTTCGCGTTTTTCACGGGTGGTTGAAATTCGCGAAAATTAATCGCCACAAAATAGTTTCAATCATAGGTATGCCAACTTTGGGAGTACTGTACTGTATTGTACAAAGGATTTAACAATCGTATTTATCGTGAAATTAAATCGCCGCAAAATAGTCGTTTCATATGCAACGTGAAATTAAGTTGCCGTGAAAATAAGTTGGTTTACAGAACTTGGGAGATTCAAATATCAAAATAAATATTCTTTATGGAACTTTTTGCGTAAAATACATTGGAACATTTGTCAGTCATAGAATGAAAATGTAAACGAGGACATGAACTAAGAGGAAATTACATCGTGCGAGAGAACTTACTGCGAGTTTGGTAGCCTTATCGCTAGTGTCTCCCCGGCCTCGCTCCGACTCCTGTAGACGTATCGTGACCTCTTGAAGCTGGCTCTCCACCTGTTTACGCTTGCGTTCAGACTCCTGCTTAGCCATCTGAACCTGTTTAAGGTCACTTGCCAAGTCTGTGTTCTCTGCCTCTAGGGTCTGTCGCTGTTTATCTAGCGAGGCTTTGTTCTGTCGGCGACAAAAATGTCCACATGTAATGCTTCAGATTTAATCGTACTACTTTCATTGCTTAAACAATTACCATGAATCATACAAGACTGATTCACCTGATAAGTGTAAACGCATTCTCTTTTTATTTAAATGTCCCTTTGTGACAAGAACCAAAGCTAAAATCACTGGCATTTTTCAAGTAATAATTAATTTCGTAAATCTAGCATTATACAGAAAGATCCGTAAACATGTTATTCGGAAATAAAGTACCATCTGTCATTAAAAATCTCTTTTGACATAACATTCTGCTATACAAAGGAACATCATATACCTTTTTAATATTTTCAATTTCCTCGTTGAGTGCCTGGGTTTGAGCTGAATGCTTGTGCCGCATGGCGTGTATTTGATCTTCTCCAGTTTTCTTAGCTTCACTCAACATATTTTTTAGATCTTTGAGTTCATCTTCCCTCTTGTTTCTCAGATCCTGGACAGCAGCCGTGGCATCCATGGAATCTTCCAGCTCCGACTTCAGAGCCTCCAATTCCTATAGGAAACAAGATTTTCTCAGTTATAACAGGTTACGGAGAAACATAAACTCATTCAACCCTGAAAATCGTAATGACCTGTTCCAACCTCAGATTGGAATAGTTCAAACGTGTCTTCATGGATAAACAAGTTAAAATGTTTAATAGCAATTACACATGTTAAGTAACCAAGAGGAAATATTATGCTGAAGACAGTCATAGAAAAAATGTTAATCAATCATATAATTATGCTAATTTTCAGAGTATGCATTATTTTCCACTAGGATTTTTTTTTCCTTTTTTTTCCCTTCCAAATTTGATTGTGCTTTGAGATAACAGGAATGTGGTGCATCTTGATCTGAAAGATCTTCAGTTATGTTGTACTCCTGGACATATTACCAACATTTCGAAAATAAACATTGCCACAAATACAATCCGACATACTTTAAATATGTCCAACACAATGGCCTTTTACTCTGCTGCGGTCAATATCTGTAAACAAAGTAAACATAAGAAACATAGACATGCTTGAAACTCTGGCCACATCCTTGACATGTATGTTACCTCACTCAGATCCCGTTTCTGTTTCTCCGCCTTCATTCGTGCGTCTTTCTCTGTCTCCAAGTCCTCCGTCACCTCCTGTAACTGGTTCTGTAGCTCACGTGTCTGTTTACTAGCTTGAGACTTGGCAACGCCTTCTTCATCTACCCTGGAAAATTCAGCAAATTCTACCGATAAACACTTAATATTCCAGGCATTGTTACAAAAAGTGGATAACCAGCAGATTTTTTTTCCCTTTTGTTATTTTTTCAACCATTGATTTATTTTTCAGAAAGCTTCACGTCTTTGTGAAAATCTTTCTCAACTGATTTTTTCTAACTATTTCTTTTTACACTAGTTTAATAAATAGAGGATCTTACACAAGTGTCGAGGTTATATGGAATTAATAAAGCAATAATTCAATAATTTAATATGTCACAAGCCTTTAGGCAAGTCTTAATAATTTAATTCAGCAAGTTCAATAAATTCCATATTACATTGACACTCATGTAAGATTCTATTTATCACATCAATAATATTCATGAGAAAATACACTAAAACTCTCAAAATCAATATAAGTCAGCCCCCTGGACAGAAAAGTCTTGAGGTGATGTATATGTGGTTATTACTACTATTGTGTTGTACTTACTTTTTCAGGGCATGTCCTTTGTGAAAATCTTTCTCAACTGATTTTTTCTAATTATTTCTACTTACACTAGTTTAAAAAATAGAGGATCTTATACAAGTGTCGAGGTTATATGGAATTCATAAAGCATTAATTCAATAATTTAATATGTCACGAGCCTTTAGGCAAGTCTTATTAAATTATTCAGCAAGTTTAATAAATTCCATATTACATTGACACTCATGTAAGTTTCTATTTATCACATCAAGTATTTTCATGAGAAAATACACTAAATCTCTCAAAATCAATATAAGTCAGCCCCCTGGACAGAATAGTCTTAAACAGGAAAAAAGTTATAGCGTCACAAATATTCGTTGTTTTTTTTTTTAAACGAGGCTGTGGCGGCCATCTTGGATGCGCAATCGACCCCAAAAAAGTTAACTGCACATCTTCACGTACCCACCAATAATCCTTCGAAGAGGTGATGTTAATGTGGTTATTACTACTTTCGCTTTGTACTTACTTTTTCAGGGCATGCTGCACCTCTTCTTCTCGTTTCGAGAGCTGTGCCTGTAAATCCTCTAGTTGTTGACGCTTCTCTGTTAACTGTTCCCGCAAGTCATTTATTTCACTTTCCAAACGACGTCTAATTTTCTCCAGTTCCTGTCTTGCCTGCGACAAAAGAAATTTCGAAAAATTAAATTCTATTAAAAATCTAAATGCAAAGTAAGCCTTAGTACAAAGTTAATTATCAATATTGTTGATCAATTAAAAGAAGTGATCATCAAGAAAATAAAACTGTTACCTGTGTTTCTTTCCTGAGGCGTTCTTCCAGGTCAGCGATAATCGATTCATATTTGGTCTTAAGTTTGCCTAGTTGCTTGGCCTTTTCTTCCTCCTCTACTAAGTGAGCGGTGACCTCACTCATACGTTCATCCATCAGTCTCTTTTCTTTGACCAATTTATGGTTGGTATCTTCTTGAAGAGCCAATTCTTCGTCATACTTCTTTATCTTGGCATCCGCAGAAACTTTCTCTAGCTGCAATTTTTGTCTGGATTGTTCCTCCTCTTCAAGCCTGTAATATGAGGAAATTAGGATTTAAATCAGGTCTTTGCTAACGGTTAAACCTTTCCGGACTTTTTGATGAAATCTGGTCTTTCAGGTTAAGGTGTTTACATCAACATTAGTTAGTATGATAACAGGGTTTGGTATATAACTGAGGGAAATAAATAAAGGAATTTATGAAAAAATAGACAAGATGGCAAAAAAAGAGGGCCATTATATCATGGTTTTACTTATATAAACAAACATTATATCAAGGTTTTACTGTATATAAACAAACTTGATATCAAGATTTTACTGTATAAAAACAAACATATCAAAGTTTTACTGTATAAAAACAAACATTATATCACGGTTTTTACTGTTCAATAAAATCACTGAAAAATAGCGCAACCACTCAATAATTAGTGGTTTAGTGTGGCCACCATTGTAAACAAATCTCTGCCAGCCTACTTACTGCTCCTCTAGGTCAGCGACTGTTTGTTGGAACTTCTTGCGTTCCTCCATAAGGGCGTTACATCGGTCCTCCTCCTCTTCTATCCTGATCTCTACGTCGTGTAGAATTTCCTCCAGTTCCTCCTTCTTGGCCTGCATCCTGGCTTTAGACTGTAGACGATGGCAGTATCATTCGGTTAGATTTGTAACAGAATACATTGTGACGGTGGGGAGTCATAATGGAATACTTTGTGATGGTAGGGAGTTATTATAACAGAACTACGGAATACATTGTGACGATGGGGTGTTACTTCGGAATACATTATGAAGTTGGGGAGTTAAACATCAAAAGAATATTTTTATTACAATTGTAGTGAACTATCTTCACGGTAAACAAGGCGAAATTTTCATCATTTGATTGTCCTCACCTCCTCAGCCTCCGCACATATTTCTGTTTCAGCTTGCAACTGTTCCGCTAAGATGGATTTTTCTTCAATGATCTGAGCGTACTTCCTCTCTAGTTCCTCTATGTCAGTCTTTTGCCGGTCCATAGTGTCTTTAGCTTTTTTAAGTTCATCTTCTTTTATCGTGAGCTTTTCTTCCTGTCCTGCCACAGGTAACAATGGCTTCACCTGAAAGTCAAAATGAAACGAGATGAAACACCTTGATATTAGTTAGGGCTATTCAATAATTAATCATAAGGGGGCAGTGGGAGACACCTATGTTAATATATCATGGGTGGTGGGGTTAAAACCAGATCTGCTTACTATTCCTATGTTAAATCTGGGGTGATGGAGTCACTGAAAGAGTGTCCCCCTGCCCCTCCCACATGGCTATTTCTGGAACAGCCCTTATTGTAAACATACTTAATTTTACACACTAAAATTTAAGCGGATGATAAAATTTTAACACAAGTGCAATGATGAATCGGCGCACTAACAATAATTGCTTCAGAAAACAAATAACAGATATTGTTATTGGCGCAATGATAATTGAGCACGAAAATCCCTGAAATAAGATTAACTCTTTGTGCATTCGCAAGATCTTTCTCCCTCCCATTTTATTCATTAATGAGAATAACATTTTAGTGATGTAGGCTCATGAATATACATATTTAGGAGTATCATCTGACCACTTACAAGTTTACACAAATTCAATTTTTCTAAAAACAGAATTTTTTAAACAGAAATGGTGTGGAAATTGTCTATTTATGATACAATTTTGATCATCAAAAATGGTATTTAAAAAGATTATTTAACAAGAATGTTGGTATATGCGCAAGTTTTGTTAACGGAATGGAAGTAATCTTTAGGAAGACGGCAAAACAAGCACTAGGATAATCATGTTGGAAATGACCAATCATGATCATTTCATATAGGACTATAATCCGATTAAACAGTTGATTATGGATTATCCTCAACACTGAGCCTAACACACTAAAGTATAGTGAACGGGAGATGACAAACCTTGGTGAAGAGCCTCCACCATGCCCAGTTTCTCAGCTTGAGGTAGGAAGCACAGTTTCTCTGTATGACACGGATTGCACTCAGCTGCTGCAGTCGCCTCTGGTAGTTCCTGTTAACCAAATGATGAAATTATCTCCCCCTACTCCACAAGTTGCATGTTCAATTCCTTTTGCAGCAAGTTGTTTTTTCCCCGAAGTGTTCACAAGTTATCATAATTTCCAAAACTGCATCTAATATATAAAATTTATTTATTTTACAACAATTATGAAACAAGTTATCCAACTTATATAAATCACTCTTGTTGGCCCAGATGTTAACGTGCAAGGGGTCTTATTGTGGGAGGAAACCGGAGTACCTGGAGAAAACCCAGGTGACCCAATTCCTTTTCACATCCGGTCAGGGAATTGAACCCCGGCCGCTTTAAAGAAAGGCAAGTTTGCTATCCCCCGTACCACCTGACCACCCTCATGGATGTAGTTTCCGACTTATCAGCAAAAATATGCATAAAATCTCAGTGAAAACACTTAGGTTTCTATGCATACCCGAGTGATGTTTCTCTTGAGAACAGAAATTAAGGTTATAAGTAAACTTGAAAACTTCTTTTTGATCCAAATATTGCTTCCTAGCCTGTCTTACCTCCTAGCGATCAGCCCTCTACATAAAGCCTGGAACTGAATGATGATATCGGTAAGTTTCAGATCCCGCTCTTCCTCTAAATGTGCCAGCACTCCAGCTCGGAAGAAGATCTTGCTCTGTCCAACTCGGTACAAATTTGGATCCAACTCCAGAGCATTTATCTACAAAATGAACATCATGAATTAACACCATAATAACCAAATACATGAATTGCTTATGTCAAGGTTTTAATAATCGTTGTTCTTCACTACAATTGTGATCTATCAGTAGCCGATACATGTAACTTTCACCAAGATTTAACTCATTCATCCCTAAATATTCTTAATGAACTATCCGTACCATTTTATTGGAAGAGTTCAAATGTGTCTCCAGGGGTAAATGAGTTAACTACTTGAATTGCTTTTTCATGTTTTAAATAGCAGAGTATGCCTGTATTATTTGCATCTCTTGAAATTTCAGAATTGTTCAAATCTTCAAGTACATAAATTACACCAGTTAAAATGCTTTTCAATGCATGGATTTACTGCAAACAAATCTATCGTATACCATATTTGAGAGCATTAAGATTATTTTTACTACTGCCTTTCATACTTGGCAGCATAGAGATTACTGTTACCATTTTTTCGACTGCCTTCTTGCCATCCATGAAGCCTTTTGGAATACTGCTGGGACACAAGATCTCGTATCTCTGTCGGAATTCCTGGAATAAGATTCTGTTGGGGAAACCCTGTCGACAGATTCGGATTCCTTCCAGTACACCATTACATCTTAGCTGCTCTAGCACCAGAGGCGAGTCAATTTTCCCGGCCTGTTAAGATAAATAAAGTTCATGTTTGTGTTAATATTCAAGTTTAAATACTTCACAAGTAGATAAATGTACGAGTCATTCATACCATAGTTCAACACAATTCTAACTTGCCCTAAATCAAACAAGTTCTAAGAAGTACTTAATTTAGATAGACTGTTATTGAATTAAATATGTTCCAAAAAAAGTTGAAGTACTAGCTATTGCTTGTTTCAAAATGCTGAAGTAATAGTAGTAGCACTGATATACATATACCAGAAAATTATAAAAGTGCAATCCTACAAATTTTACTGATCATTCAATTGCATAACCTCATTCACTCCTAAACTTCCATTGTGAACTATTCCAACCTTTGAATTAGAAAAATTCTTTTTTCTTCGGGGTGAACGAATCAT
The DNA here is from genome assembly GCA_947623455.1 of Mimachlamys varia. Lineage (NCBI taxonomy): Eukaryota > Metazoa > Mollusca > Bivalvia > Pectinida > Pectinidae > Mimachlamys > Mimachlamys varia. The sequence continues at coordinate 48,672,883 of OX392527.1, forward strand.
TTTTTTCATCAGTATGTCATATAAAATATTTTCTGACTATAGATTAACCTACCTTTTTCTCGTGGTTTGGAATGATACATCTAACAAAGTTGGGGTTGGTGTTTCGTAGTGTGGCCATCAGTTTGGCGAGCTGTTCCTTGTACAGTTGGCTCACTGTCCTGAACATGCCCTTCCTGGTTCGAGACCCAAACATGGTGTCCCCGGTCGATGCGGCTCCCATACCAACAATTTCAGCTGTTGATAAAGACAGTCATTACTTTATGGTAGATATTTCTGAATTCTCAAAGTTGTTTACCTCTATCAAAAGGTTGTTTTTCTTTAACAGGAGAAGCATCTAAAGTCAATACACATTTATGCTGATAACTATCACTATCAAAGCAATTTTGCAACAGCAGCATTCTGTATCACCTGACCTAAACTTGTGAAAAATATAAATACTGAGGAGAAAAAAAAATCACTTTGGATCCTACTGGACAAGGAAAGTTTATAACCAACATAGCTTATCTGACACAAGCTCTTCAACATCAGACAGCTGATGCACACGTTTTGGATATTTTGTACAAAAAGCACCCAAGAGCGTGCGGTCTTCAGGGTGAAGAACTTGCAGGGTTCTGTATTAAAAGGTAAAAGGAAGTCTTGTCCTTTTTTCTTACCATCCTTCCAGATGGCTGCTACGAAGGGATCTGATGAGGTCTGAAGTAGGGACACCACATTCTCATTCAAGGGGTCCATGTTCTTCATCAGCCACATACTGGCCGAGTAGTCAACCTGGCAACACAAATTTCAAGACACTTGAAACATTATATACAAAGCATCAAACATATTGTGACATTGACTTTCAAATTAAGTTTGCCTGAAGTTTGAATATTTTCTTCTCTTGTTTTTCATCTACAAATTCAGTTCTTACTAAAGACTCCCTTGAAAGCAATGAAAACAAAGTGAGCAGGAGCTCACATATATATATACACCCCCCTCCACAAAGTGGTAAATGGTGACCTTTAACCGCTAATCAGTTGCAGAACTACATTGTGTGTTGCTATGTTGTAAATCTGAGCCGAATCTGTCCAGTGGTTCACGAGATAATTTGTACACATGTCAAGCTTTTTAATTCTCAAAACGGTCAATAGTGACCTTCGACCTTCAACGCTGACTAATGACCACCACAATCTTATCAGGTGTAGACCTTCATCGTTAGATGCTATGATGTGAAGATGAACCAAATACAACTACTATATACCCCACAAATAAGATTACTATATACCCCACAAATACAATTTCTATATACCCCCCTTATCTAAGTGGGGTGTATAATTAAACAAAAAGATTTACACTAATAGTTTACCTTTCCAGCATAATGGATGAGACTGAAGTCAGCATCAGCCCTGAAGTCTGGCTTCTGGAACTTGGGATGGGAGGAATGTTGGGTGACAACCTTGTCAATGAAGGTCTTGTCTGTGGCTTTTGGGAAGAAGCACTCCTCGTCAACCAGAGCATAGATACCCATGGGCTATTTCAAATAAATAATAGAACATGCAGTCAACAACACCATTCTCAACAGAATCTGAGCACATTGGAAAAGGTTATTTCATCTTAAAGAACAATTTCTAATCTTGAAAAGACAATTTCAATACAACTTTTTTTTATTTATTTATTTATTTTTTTTTTTTTTTTTTATATATTTTTTTCTCGTTTTTGTGTTTTTTTTGCATTTTAAAAATTTACCATTGGTGGTGTTGCATTTAATACTACAAATACATTGATTTTTCAAATTTTGATGAAAAGTGATATCTGCCAAGGGTATTCCCCTTTCAAATACACGAGGATTAGCTTGTGAAATATTACCTTCTCGAGGAGGTCGATGGTGGGCTGTAGGTCGAGACCGAAGTCGATGAATTTCCACTCGATGCCTTCCTTCTGGTATTCCTCCTGCTCCAGGATGAACATGGTATGGTTGAAGAGTTGCTGCAGCTTCTCATTGGTGTAGTTGATACAGAGCTGCTCAAACGAGTTCATCTAGAACAGAGATCACACAGCATTAGTTCTCCGCACTCGGAAAACATGTACAGAAACGTTCCATATAGAACGGTACAGGATATTTTGATTCTGAATAATATCAAAGTATACATCTCTTGTTACCAGACTAACCATTACCAGTACCGGAGAAAAGATACCAGTGCTTCTAGATATCCAGGTTCTACTTTTGAGTTCTGCTTAACATGCAGAATAATTAACATTTAAAAACATTTTTTGTAAGAAGCTGGTCAGCATGTCATATAATTATGGAGAATGACATTATGGAGAATAAAATACTATCTACAGTTGTCTAAAAAGTAATTCTTCTGCTAAGTGAAAATCTTATGAGTGCCGGATGTAAGGTCTTTTGGAAGAATTTTAATGAAATCATCACTTGAACATCCTCAAAAAACATAAAAGAGCAAAAGCTAAAAACTTCCCTCTTGAAACACTTTACATCCTTACTGAAGCTAAGAAATGATCCAATGTCTATCTGGACACATAAACCAGAACAGGTTCTGAAATATTTGTAGACGTTTTCTTGTCCTTAACATAGAAAATATTACAACTCCATGCACACTTTCCAGTAGAAATAACACCTAAACAACTTATTCAGAAAAAAATTTAACTATACATATAATACCTCTTGCACTACAAAATAAATACCTTAAAATTGTGTTCAAATCAATCCAGGTAAAAATCAACTAGCAATAACTCACCCCTGAAATTTCATAATGAACTATTCCAACCTTTGAATTGGAAGAGGTCAAATGTGTCTTTAGGGGTGAAGGGGGTAAAAACATATTTGTGAATTATATCATGAATAAAGCATGCTAATAACCATTCAGAATCAAAAATGATGCTTTAAAAAATTGCATGCAACATTTTGATTGTTTTAAATGCCCCTTGACACAAGTCCAAATAAAAATGTCTCAAGCTACATACTGCATATTTAATACATATACCAAAAATGTTCGAAAGTATCCACAAAGAAACATATCAAATATCATAATATAAAATTCCAATTTCACGCAAAAATAAATCTACGAAAAATGTCTTCAGGCATTGACCAACTGAAGAATAAAAGGCTGGGGAGAAAGTAACACAAGCTATGCCACAAAGATAACTGGGTGTCATGGTAACTCACAAAACAAAACAGATTTTATACAAAAAGCTTAACACTGGGTCAATATAAGGTTGAATTGGAAAGTACTTGGGGAAATAAATCAGAGCTGGTCAGAAATCCTACAATCAGTAAGGACCTCTGCTTTCTTAATCCAAAATTAATCTCATACCAACTCATTAACCTTAGAAACCTCCATACTCAACTGTCATAGGTTCGTGTTGTTAAAATTTGCTCAACACCAGACACGGATAGGAAGAAACTATCCTATAACATGAATTTAGCCTTATTTAGAAATGTATTCATTTCTACAATACCGACCCACAACTCCATGCACATCTAAAATGGCCTGCCTTTATTCAAGCACAACATTAAAAAAAGTTTGCTTGGAGGTTTACAACAACATTCGTCCTGGCGTGCACATTCATGCATATACACAAAATATACCGGACTCTGCCACTCTGCTTTAAGCTCAAGGTCAAACTGTGACCTTGGGGATTCCAGCCATTCAATAAAGCATGGCTAGATCTCCTACTGCCTTAGTATACACAACATAAACTAGCTCCATTTAATGATTTTTGAAAATGAAAAACCAATTTAACATAATTTTGAAATTTGATTCCCTATCTTAGTCAGTGGAACAAGAAATCTGAATGTTTCGTTTATTTTGTCCTATTAAGAGCCTGGGTCATTTAAGGACGTGTCATGTTTTGGAGGAAAACAGGAATACAACTCATCTCTATTTTGGACAGTGAAACAAGAAATCCGAATATAACTCGTCTACTTGAACAAGAAAAAAAACAACTTTTTTTTGTTTGATATGATACATTTAGTTCAAAGAATTTTGTTTTAATTTGCACGTCTGAACAACAGTTTCTCTATCATTAATGATGCAGCAACGTAGAATACTTCGCCAATTTTTGGATAAAGCTTTTATGGGTAAAGTAGGAAATGGGTTACGCAGGCTACAATATGCCAGGTCTGATAGGCGAACTTTGAATGAACTGCCTGGTGGAAAACACTGAAGGTCCATAGGCTTTGGCATAACTCTGCCACACCAATCAACAGGTAGCAACCATTCTCACAATCTATTATCATTGTTTTAAGGAAAACATCCAGACAAGTATTGATGATTCACATTGAATTTTCTCTTTTGAATCCTTCTAACATTAAGCTGACAACAGTGTTTTTTTCTTGTGGTTTTATCAGATTAAATATTTCTTAAGTTCTTCGTTCTTCCAATTCTAGTTCAAATAGATTCTACGTAATTTTTTTTTTCCCGCATAAAAATAGACAAGTTAACTTTTTTCAGATGAATACTCAATTACTTCATTTATTACACACAAAACTAATCCCACAAAAAACACTGTCAAAGATAGGTACAATGAAAATCACAGAAATTCAGAAGCATTTGTTGGGAGTAAATTCAATGTCAATTCATCAGGTGAAATTGTCTGGAGGTTTTACCAAAGCACAAATTTTTATGATGTTGTGAAGATGGTTGGTGTGTTTCATCCGTTACTTACGGGAGCTTCACCCGAGCTCACATCACTCGGCTTTAACGAGACACAATACACCATCAGAACTGACCTCGCAATGATTCTGGTTATTTCAACATGACTAACCATTATAGGCAATCTTTTACCACACCTACATGGTTATATAACATAATCTACTGAGCAAAACAAGAAGTATTCGTAGCATTCTTGCATTTTTTTTTATGAAATATCCCTTTTTCTATCAAAACTAAAAAATGAACGAGCATATTAATATCGTTGATTACAGCAAAACCAGTCTTATCCGACTTTTGTACTCAGACATCCTGTCTAAACCAATATAATTCTAAAATTTGTTTTCTTGGGAAATATACCTACAAGATGGTTACTTGCAAAAGGTATCAAATTAGACCAACATTTCAACAATAGATATATCCGCAAAGAAAAAAGGGAAAAATGATGAAAAACAAACTTTTGTGTAAATAATTACATACTGACAAATAAACCTACTAAAAATCTACTGACTCATTCTCCGACAAATAAATTGACGAAAAAACACAAATCATGCTTGCTGATCCAAACACTGATGTCCCGAGCAGGCAGCGAGCCTGTGGAACTGGTCGTTACCTTACAATCGGTGGACTGTAGGCATAACAGATATAAACAGTATGTGGTCAGTTCCTCTTCAAACAGTCTCAACATCATAAACAAGCTTTGTATCAAAACTGATATTTGTACAAATTCTTTCTATCAAATGCTCAACTGTCTTAAAACATGCCAATTGCGTTCCACCTTAGATAATATATATTTCTTTTAAAATTCAGTCTTCCATTATCCAACTACTAAGTACACATGAAATTTACTTCATTAAAAAAAAGTTCAATAAAATTAAAACATAACACTTCACAGATTTGTTGCCCTTGCCAGATGATAATTATGATGAAAGAAGAAAATGTAATGGTCTCTGCATTTTCTTCAAACTGAGCAAGGGACTTAGCTAGAATCCTGCCTTGCAAGTTTCATGAATATCATGTAAAGAAGGTATTTTTTGAAAACAAAACCAACCCTTCCGTTTAAATAATGTTTTGGCCTTTGACCTTCGTTCTAACAGCAATACATAACAGATATTTCCAATTTAAAAGGAAACATCAAGATCTCCAATTTCTTTATCTGTAAATTCAATATTGAAATTGAAAATGAATCTGAAGCCCAGGTTCAGAGTACAGAAATTGTTCACAAGATCCTATGGTGGAACATTTAGGCCAATGCATTTTTGTTGAACAGTTTCAGAAAATTGAGGGAAGAAATATCACAACAGAACAACAGGTTTATTTATACCAGATTAAATGAAATGTATATTCCTTTACAGGAAACTAAAAATGTAAACAAGAGGTAAAGTTAATTAAATGAAAACAATTGTTCAGAGAAAGGAGGCAAAGAAAGTTCTTGGAAATAATACTCTAACGAAATACTTAACTTAATAAAACTTGTACAAGAAGTTGTTCAAAAGTAACAAACACAGCATTAATCTTTTACTGTCATTTTCAGTGCTTTGAACTACAGAAAGTGGATATACCAAAAACTAAACTGAAAAAACTTCCAAACAAACTAAGGTCAAACATTAGACTCTGAACTTCACTTTGAAATACAGCACATCTGAACATAAAACAGATAGTCGACTTATTTCATACACACCTTGAAAATTTCAAAACCAGCGATATCGAGGATGCCGATGAAGGAGGCTCCCTGCCTCTTTGTCCTATCCAGGGAGCGGTTGATCCTGGTGACGAGCCACTTGAACAGCTTTTCGTAGCAGGCCTTGGACAGTGCTTCCACGGCGAACTCCACCTGCTCCTTAGTCTGAGCCTTGGTCACGTAATCGCGGCCCACTTTGATCCGGGGGCGGAGGAACGCCTGTATGACAGACGTCACCGACAGACCAAGCAAGTGACAAGCTTTCTGGGCAACTGGCATAAGGATGAAAATAAATGTTTTTATAAATATTACTGGTTTTCTGCCATGTTTTTTTTTATTTTCTTTTAAAAAACTAACCTGCAATAAAAGCATACAGGTAAACAAGCTGAAGATGATTGACAATAATGATGAAATTTCAGGGATGAATGAGCTAAAGTACATCATTTTCAAATGCAGAGTAAGAATCCTGGCTTATTAGCAAAAACTTCCAAGTTAAATTTTAAAGCTACAGTACATGCTGGAAAAAGTTTTAATCCCTCATAGTAACAGAGTTTGGCAGTGGTATAGGGACCCTACAAAACCTCAAGTTATAATGCTCCTCTTTCAATTTGCCACCTGGCTTATCATGAAAGTATATAAGCTCTCGTTTTTATTTGAACTTTCAATGTGTAAATGTCCCCTCATTTTACTGGCAAGCCTTTTACTAACACCCATCAAACTTTTGCTGGACAAAAACCATAGTTTTTCACCGATTGAAAGTTTTGGTTTTAATTCATTCACCCCTGAAATATGTGTAATGCACTATTCCAACCTTAGAACTGAAAGATTCCAAATGTGTATTCAGGGGTGAAGAAGTTAAATATCGTAAATCTACCGTTTGTCTTATAGGGTTTCAATAGGCTTATGGATTAAAAAATGTTTTTCATATTAAATAGTACTCGTTTTCTTTCATGATTTTTTTTCTTCAAAAACTAACCTGCAATGAAAGCATGCATATAAACATTCTTCGAAGATTGGAAGATTTCAAATGTGTCTTCGGATGACGGGGTTAAACCGTTTGTCTAAATGATGTTCCAAAATTTAAATCCATCATTTTGGAATTTTTTATCTAAGTTGAAGATAACCATGTGCGGATATTTTTTGATCAGACTGTACCTGTATCATCAGGAAGGGTGGCCTGGTCAGAACTCCTCTCCTGTCTGAAGGTCATGTTACCAAACAACAGCACTGATGATATCACTCTCATGATGGCTGCAAATACAACAGTAACCCTTTAATATTCTCTCTCACTTGTCAAAGTTGGATAAAATTGCCTGTTTCAAAAAGTGTTTTAAAATCAGGTAACACAATTAAAATTAAAACCAGCAACAATCATATAAAAGAAACTGCTTTTGTTGGTGTACACTTTATCTATTTTTTTTTTTATCAAATGTAAATTTCATGTAGAAAGTTTGGAATAGTTAAGCACCAATGTTTGTTGTAGGTATTTATTGAACATATCTTGTACAGATTAAGACAATTTCAATATATATGGTCAGTAGGCTTGTCCACAGGCATACTAAAATATGATCCATATGTGACTCAAAAGCAGTCTGTGACATTAACATTTTCAAGCACTAGTCCAGATAAGCAAAATGGAGTGTTTATCATAGCAAATGTATTGAAATTCAAGGACTTTCCACTAGTCCGAACCAAAATGTTCTAGTCATGGGCATAGGACTAGTGGCTAAAGTCGCAGACTGTGACTGACAAAAATATACCCGACTGGTCCTCGGGCGATATGCCCATGATGGTAAGAGCTTCCACTGTCTGACGAAACTCTCCTGTGTCGTCCACTCCGCTGACTGGTACGCTTCCGTGAGTCAGGAAACGGTAATTGCCAATATCCTCCAACAAAAACTCCTCTGTAAAAACAAAATCTCACTTAAATCAACAGTTCTGATTCTTTATATATTCATCAGGCAAGTTAATTATTCCAACTTTCCCCCATTCCTCAAAATCTGGTTTATTTTACGAGAAAAGAATCCTCCTTCCCCAAATTCTTGGTAATTCTATGAGGAAAGTTATGAAGATGCTTGTTTAGGGTTCAACAAGGTCATATGAGGACAGGAGTACAACTTGAAGTAAACCTAATCATGTGACACAACACAGTTTCATTCATTGCTGAATTTGACCTCACATTTAAAATATATACATTTATGAACTGCACTTTAAAAGGTAACACTTCTGGCCCTGGTTTCATTAACGTTCCTTAATTTAAGGAAACTCCTTAACTTAAAAATTTCCATAGGAAAGCATTACAGAAGTTAAGGAGAAAATCCTTAGTTAAGGAACTTTCCTTAAATTCAGTAATGCTTTCCTATGGATAATTTTAAGTTAAGGAATTTCCTTAAGTAAAGGAACCTTGATGAAATCGGGGCCTGAAATTATTATAGGTGCATCATCTTTCAGGGCATCAGTGACTTCATTACAGCCATTCTTTTTCTTGAACAGTTAACAGTCAAAGTGTCAAGAAAACAACATTTCTTTATTACTGTAAAGTAGAGTTGGACTCCCTTTACATAAAATGGAAATTTTGATTTTCAATTTCATTTCTGAAAATCTTTTCTGTAAATTCTATGAGCAAAACATGCCTTAATTTAATTGATGTGCGAGTAGACATAACGAGGAGGATCAGAACAAAGATGAGCTTGTAGCCTGGACACATGACATGCACTACAATATGCAAGCCTACATATGTACATAGCCAGACGTACAGACCACCTGTGCCTGTGGTGAGTCACTACCGAATAGTGTAGGTAAGGTCAGCTGTGTTACCTAAGCAGGTGATATACTGTATGTACATACACAGAAAATCTAATAAATGTTACCGTATTCATCGTAATTAGGGCCCAGGGCGACCAAAAAACTGGTTTCAAAAGGGGCACTTAATAGGATGACAAACTTAGATATGGACGAAAAATGACATTTTTATGAAGTAAATTAGTACAATGTATTGTGACCAAAATGGGAAGAAGTCATGATGTGCGACATTTTTGGCATCAATTTCAGACAATTTTTAAACATATTACCATTATTGTGTTTCTTTACCCTTGTAGGCATGCGTACAGCTAGGTTTAAAGAATCCTTATTGCATCACGATTAGAGTGGCGCTTCTATAATTTTAATACCCCTGTAGAAGTGGGGAGGGGCACTAATTACGGCGAATACGGTATGCCATAAAATATTACATTTATTGCTATATGGATACAACATATTGTCAAGGTCACTGATTATCAGCCTTCATGACCTCTTTAGTGTTGACTGGTTGTTAAGAATCAATTAACTAATTAACTAGGTCAAGGTCGCAGACCAAGGTGAATATATTCAGGATCAGAAAAGACATCCAATTGCAAGGTGATATTATGAGATTGTTAAAGGGAATATTCAGGGGCAAAGATATAGAACAATTGAATTAACGATCACATGGAGTCAAGGAGGTATCAAGGGTACCAAGTACCAAGGGGCCACCCACGGAGAAAACATGTGACATGATTGTGACAATTAGGGAATGGAAAGATATGACGGACAATTATAAGGCAAAAGGGATTGGAGTGGTAACCCTATGGGGACACTACGGGATAACCAGAGTGTTAGGGATTACAGAGTTAACTTTAATAGGATATTGAAAGGTTAACATCTATCTTAGCATGATGGAGATACTAAGGTGTCCATACAGGGACACAGTGGAGATTTTCAGGGTTTTTTAACTAGACATATACAATGACTGCACGAGGAGAAAAGGAAAAATTTGAACAAATAATATTTTTTAAACAGAAACCAAAGAATCTTTAAAATTCCCCGGTCACAGATATTAATGATGTGCAGAGACGCACTCGGCGAAGAATCAATAAGCTTAACCATTCACCCCTGAAATTTCGAAATGGACTATTCCAACCTTTGAATTGGCAAAGTTCAAATGTATCTCAAGGGGTAAATGAGTTAAGGGCTGTTTGATTAATCTTTATCTAAGATGACCAGGTATAAGATTGTCTGTGTACATACTTCTCTGATGAGGTGTGGCTCCATAAAGGAACTGGTAGAAGATGTGGAAGCATCTTTCCTGTTCTGCCTGTCTGATAGCTCGAGATTTCTCCAGAAGATCTTTAGTAAGTCAAGGACTAATATAACATTTACAAAGCATTCTAAACGATATATAATTTCTCCTCACAAAATGTAATAAAGAACGGGTGTACATAATTGACAACTTTTAACAAAATATTATCTGGCTTCTCTGCATACAACAAAACAACCAGGTAGAGTCGTAGCCACAGTTAACAATACAAAAGTATGAGTCATCCCCAATATTCATGAAGTGGATGTTAATAAACGGACAAAATAAAAAAATAAAAATCCCTTGAATTAACATTTAGAAAGACTCACCGCATGTTTTACCCACTTTTTAAATTGTCAGGTAATGATGAATCATGTAGTTATGTGGAATTCATAATAATAATAATTTTTTTTACATCAGCTACCAAAAATAGCCCAAAACTAAACATCTGGAAATGATGATGCACTTTTGTAGTAACACTTGAGTCTTTTTTCCACAGAAGGCTGACAGGTAGTTGACCCACTGCCTTAGGAACATATAAACAAGGATACATGTTTCTATGTTAGCTCCTGATATATAGCCTGATGAGTCAAAGTTGATTCTGATGAATTTTCCCTGAAATATAGAAAAAACATTTTTTTAGAGAGGTACATATTGCAAGTTTGGAATAAACTACCCCTATATAAGATCAATAGACTCTGCCATCTTTGACCTTGGTGAATCCCATTAGGTCTACAGAGGTGATATCATATCACATAATATTATTGTGTTGTCATATGACAATGGCAGACTATTGTGAAGGAAAAATATTACCAAAACAGGTGTATTAGGGCTATTCCATAAATTAATCCTATATATTAATATATCATGGAGGGTAGGGTTAGAATCAAATCCGCCTACCATTCCTTATATCAAATCCTTTTCATTATTTGATGGGTGGTTGGCATCTCCGAGAAAAATACCACCCCTACCAAATGGTTAATTCTGGAACAGCCCTTACATATTGCTGATCATGTATAGATTACAGACATTTCAAAACAAACATTTTGTATTAATAGGTTTACCGTTACTATGGAAAGATGAAAACTTACAAATCTTGAAGAATTGTCGTTTTTGATAGTCTTCGCATTTCCAAAAGCTTCCAAAATGGGGTTAGCTTGGAGTAACTGGTTTTCTAATTCGCCCTAAAAAAAGGAAATACAACATTTGTTCAAGACAATGTCAAACGGAAGATGGTAACAAACATCTCAATGACCTGAACATTTTCATAAATGAACAGAATTTATCAAAACTAAAATTCACCAATTGAATTAATATAATTAATTTGTCAATAAGTTAAATGTTTTAAACAATTACTTGTTACGAAACAATGATAAATTGTTATCAATATTAATTTGTTTAAAGTATAAAATCTTTGGAAGAAATTACCAGAAAAAATTGTATTTATTTATTATTGAAAGCATGCAATTACATTAATCATGGGCCATTTAACAAGACAAATGCATGATGAGGTAAAGCAATCGATGATCATGACTTTTGTGGAAGGTCCAGACCCTCAGACTGGAACCATCCGACTGCGTAGCTGCCAAGAATTTGGATCAGCTAAATAACCTCCCATGTGTGTTATATCCAAGAAATAGCCGCAATCAATGCCCAAGTTTGGAGTTAAATGAATTCTGCATGAATGCATTGTTGTTAGTAAGGCAATGTGTCTGAAACACTGTGACCCTTGTCTGGCAATGGCTATTAGAACCCAATAGCCATCCTCACTGGAGTGCTAAAGCTGCATAGGCAAGCACACCAACCTCCTCGTCCCACAAACAGCTGCCATTAAAATCTTGGAAGTCATAAGTGATTCGGTATCACACAGTTTACAGTGGATTTCAAACTTTATCATGGTTACATGAATTGAAAAGTATCAACTTCATAGCGACCAATAATATACTTACTATTCCCCAACAGTAAAGTTTCTTTTACTGTACAAGGTCTGGGTTTTACAATATTGACCTTAAGCTTATTGACAGCGTTGAAAAACCGCTGTGTTAACATGGAATGTAATTGACAAATTCAAAGTGACACTCAATAACACTATTGCAAAAGGTCACAAGGACACAGCAATGACCTTCTTGTGCAAGGTCAAAGTAACACAGCACTGAGCTTGCTGTACAAGGTCAGAGTTACACAGCACTGAGATTGGTGTACAAGGTCAAATCAACACAGCACGGAGATTGCTGTACAAGGTCAGAGTTACACAGCACTGAGATTGGTGTACAAGGTCAAAGAAACACAGCAATGAGCTTGCTGTACAAGGTCAAAGAAACACAGCAATGAGCTTATTGCACAAGGTCAAAAGAGACACAGCAATGAGCTTGCTGTACTAGGTCAAAGAAACACAGCAATGAGCTTGCTGTACTAGGTAAAAAGAAACACAGCAATGAGCTGCTATACACAATCAAAGAAACACAGCAACGAGCTTGCTGTACAAGATCAAAAGAAACACAACAATGAGCTTGCTGCACAAGGTCAAAGAAACACAGCAATGAGCTTGCTGCACAAGGTCAAAGAAACACAGCAATGAGCTTGCTGCACAAGGTAAAAAGAGACACAACAATAAGCTTGCTGTACAAGGTCAAAGAAACACAGCAATAAGCTTGCTGCACAAGGTCAAAGAAACACAGCAATAAGCTTGCTGCACAACGTCAAAGAAACATAGCAATGAGCTTGCTGTACAAGGTCAAAAGAAACACAACAATGAGCTCCCTTTACAAGGTCAAAGAAACACAGCAATGAGCTTGCTGTACAAGGTCAAAGAAACACAGCAATGAGCTTGCTGCACAACGTCAAAGAAACATAGAAATGAGCTTGCTGCACAAGGTCAAAAGAAACACAACAATGAACTCCCTGTACATGGTCAAAGAAACACAGCAATGAGCTTGCTGTACAAGGTCAAAGAAACACAGCAATAAGCTTGCTGTACAAGGTCAAAGAAACACAGAAATATGCTTGCTGTACAAGGTCAAATTAAATCATTAGTAATCTAGTTGTAAAAGGCCAAAATAACACTGTACTGACCTTGCTGTACAAGGTCAAATTACCACACCATTCACCTTCTTGTACAATGCTTTAGCATTATAGCCTTGACCTTTTTGTACAAGGTGAAAGCAATGTATGTTATACAAGGCCGATCAGACCCATGAACGCCTCTTGCACAAGAGGGAAAATGTACAAGGTAGTTTTGTATTGCATGCCAGTGAGTTCTTTCCGTGTTGTGAAGTACCGGTGAAGTATGAACAAGGTCACAGAGTGCTATCACAATACCAATCACCTCCGTATGTTATTCTTGTTCAACACGGTGAGGGTGGTGACCAGTGAATGGGAGTGATCATTCAGTTGGGACTGAACAGTAACAGTGGATTTCATGATGCTGCATGCATATTGGAACCGTTAGTATCTGATTTGAAATGAAAGGCATCTGGATTAATCCTGGTCCCTCTGCTCATCATGCCTCCCTGTACTCTATATACGGCTGAATATATTCTATATATACTGTATATAGGGGTCGGATCACCATGCCAGGTTATAGATACAGTACATATTGACAAAATAACCTGGACTCCACTTTCTGTTGGAAATATCCACCACAATGTTACCAGGCTTGGTCTCGATGTGGACCGCCGAAAACTCCCAAATTCTCATAACCCCATGATCTGTATACTTACCGTCACAAACGAATGACCTCTGTTCACTGTTGCTAGGATTTCTACATATATACTTGGAAATTAAATATCCTTACACATTGTTTCACCAACAGTATCAACATATACCTGATATTACCAAACTGTGGATACTATTCGTGAAACAATTGGAATCAATGCAATTTCCTCGTATATCTACACAAAATCTCCTCACGGGTTAGTAGATCCTGATTTACCATACTGTGCTAAAGACATGGTATGAAGCATGCTCTGTTATGTTCTATAATGCCCCAGTATCAATAACACTACTCTATAAATTTTGTTCTGCTCGGTTTTCAAAAATCCCTTTTTCACCTCCCAGCTAGCAAACTAATAAATGTCCCAATGAACATCTAATTCAGATGCGGTTCACTAAGATGAGTATTCAAAATCACCAAACAACAAAGAAAAATGAAACAAAATAAACGAAAAACATACAAGACAAAACAGAACTAAGACAACACAGCTTGTGTGACGTGAACACAAATGACTGTTATCAAGTACAGGTGTACTTACTAGGTTTAGGTCCTTATGGCTCTATAGAACAGTGTGTGCCCCACAATGGAGAAGAGACAGTTCATTAGGCAATGGCTCAACAGAAATCAACAAAGGTCGTACAAAGGTCATATAAAACCAGTAAAACTTCATGCTAGTTCACACATGCACTGATCTACATTTGAATCATTGAAGGATAGATTATCTTTAAAATGAAGTATTTATTGGAGATAGAAATTATTTTTTCCAGAAACTAGCATCATAGAATCAGAATTGATACATACTGGGGAGAAATTAACCATATAAGATATATTATTTTACAGAAAAACAAATATATCTCAAAGAAACCACTTTTACTCAAGAAACAAGAATATTTACTCATTTACCCTGAAAACATGTTTGAACTCTTCCAATTCAAAGATTGGGTTAGTTCATTGTGAAATTTCAGGGGTGAATGAGTTCAGAACCAAGAACAGTAAATTACAATTAAACAACTTTTTACCATTTATCAATTAAGATTCATATAGATTTATCACCAACATCAACTTTCAAAATGGATTTCAAATGAAAATTTCAAATAATTTTAAATCACAAGATTAAAGAATGCAGTAAGTAGTTCTAAGCGACATCCCCGGTTCCCTAGCTAGCACACAGCGCAAACTATAGCTCGCTCTAACAAAGCCAGACTGTCTCATGCATCAAGAATTGGACAGTATAGAGGGCATGTATATTTACAGATACATATATCATATATATGGACTAATAATCAGGAATTTATATCTGTAAATAGTGGCCAGAGTATAATTTATCATTCCATACTTGTAGAGAAGAAGATTGTAAATGGTACTACTTGCCTGTGTAAACACATTACTTCCCTGTGTCAAAAATGTGAATGTTCATGTTATTTATAATCTACTTAGTCAATTAGGGCCATTTTTATTTTTTCAATTTTGTTTTTAATTACATGTACATCAACACAGCCAATATATGCGGCATGCAATCATCACGTCTCCATGCGATTATTTTTGGTACACATGGCAACAACATCTGTTAGAAGCAGTACATGAATTACGTCAGGTTTATAGTAGGATCAAACCAATGGCCAATTAAAGGTACGGATACAAAACATGTTTTGTTTACATTCGGATACACATATTAAATTAACTAGTGATGTAACAGATGTACATGATAGTAAGTAGCAATAATTCCGTTCTAACAAAACGTGCCCACAAATTTATTTCATGAACTCATCCACCTCTGCTGCAAATTTCAAAATGAACTATTCCAACCTTTGAATTGGAAGAGTTCAAATGTGTCTTCAGGGGTGAATGGGTTAAGAATGGCTGCACAGTTTATTTTCTACGAATAGTTGTTATGATAAATTGTACATCTATTACATTTTAGGGTTTATTAAAGAAATATTTTCTAGGTTAAAACAATGGTTTACATTTACAACCACATGACCTACCAGAGTGAGAGCATTTTGGCGATCTGGGCTTGGCTTAATAGTTGTCAAGTTAAAAAGAGACAAAACCACAGGTTAAAACTAGTGAAACTTCTGTAAAATGGACAGTCCAAAGACTCTTCTAATTAGGTGTCCGTTATCATAATGTTGGATATTAAAGTGGTTTAGCTGATGAAGCATTAAAACAAACAAACGGGAATTTCAATAACAATCTACTTGTAGGGAGCAGATGAAAATTGATTCAATTCTACAATGTTTTTCAACTCATTCACCCCTGAGCTTGTATAGTGAACTATTCCAATCTTTGATTTGGAAGAATTCAAACTGTGTCTTCAGGGGTGAATGAATTAAAACAACGGTTTGAAATCATAACAAACCTCTTGTACTAGCACAACGCTAAAGAGCTACTTGAAACCTGAACCCCAACATCCTCTAGTCATTTTACAACAGAAGCAGGAAATCAGAAAAGAAACAAGAAGATCCACTATATTAAGGTCTCGTTACATAACCCCCCACTCGAGAAAATTGGCTTCCTGTTTTCTTGGCCTTCGTCGTTGAAGGGTGCGTATGTCAAAAGCCACAATTTGTACACACGAACACGTACGACATGTTTAAGCCATTCCACATCAACATGCACAACACCACTGCACTGCTAATATCTTCTGTACTAGTAACTGCAGCTCAATATAACTTTACATCTGAACTTAGGGATCCTACAATTAACGAACACTTGAATGTGATGTAAATGATTTAAACGCCAAAATGTTTGCCAAATCCCCTCACAGATGAGATCTAATGAGTACCGGGTGTAAAAATCATTGAAGTGTATCACATGTACATATACCACGGTAATGGTTGTCGAAGGAGACTCTTAAAATAGTTTCCGTTTACAAGCAAAAAGAAATTATATGATAATAAAATAAACATTTTTAGTTTTAATTTACGTCTTATCTGTCTACCAATACAAATCTGAGCTAGCTTAAAACAATGATTGACTGATGAAGTTACTTTGAGATTTCCAAACTATGATTAAACCTAAAATGAAACCATTCTAAAAATAGAATTTATTTGATCTGTAAAATAAAACTAAACCAAATTCAACGATCCCAATTATGTTTGAAACTTTATTACCGAAACTGAACCTTGACCTTTTACTCTGTACAATAATGGGAAGCTGCCAATCATACAGACAAATACCCAACTCAATACTAACCAAGCAGATATATATACTGTTCTACAGTTCTAGCCCTAAATACCTGATACTGAAAAAGTTCAATCAGAAATATTTATCCCTTAGATCCCAAAGTTCAGACAGATCAAGCAATATCAGAGATAGAAAAAAATATCCTTATGTCAACTGAATTTATTTTTTCAATAATTTCAATTTAAAAATACTTAAAAATAAAGACTTGACACAAAAAAAATTACTTCAATATTTTCAATTTGATTTCTGGGTCAATCCATTAAAGTGATTGATCTTGATTTATCAGCTGTACAAGACATCGACTTCAGCTAATGATCTATTTTTACAACTCAATACATGAAAACAATGAAAAACATTTGAAAAACATTTGAAAAACATTGAGATAAGGATAGAAAACGAAAGCTCACATCTACTTAATACATAACAGATTATATTTGTATTATACATAATAAAAAAAAATATCTCCTCTATCACGGAGCAGACTAGCTATAGTGTAGCCATACACAAGCCAACACATTAGACTGGAGCAGCTAGGTACAGATGCTGCATCATACCAATATTATAGGGAGGTCGGACAGGCTACGTCCTACACCTCCCAGCCACACCCTGCGGCCGGCCAGTCGACGGCAAGCGACTGCCACCAGCTACTAGCGCATACGTACCGGGATGTGGAGATTGGACACAGATGAACGGTTTCCCGATGTCCTGTTTGAGGCTGCGACATGAGCCAAGTACTGTATAACTTTCTTGGTGTTTTCAGTCTTTCCGGCTCCGGATTCACCTCTACAAGTACAACAGGAAAGAAATTCTCAAATACACAACAAGGCGGTTTATCTAGTTCCTGTCAGCGCCCTGCTGGCAGGTTCAACAGATTGACTCATTCATGCAGGCTGAACACTGATAAATATTGTATAAAGCGCATATCTGGACAAATCTTCCATTGTGAAAGGACTATTTTTTACAAGTACTTAAAAATGCTGATTAAAATTGCACTTACTAGTAACATAAATAGTTCATATGAATAGACTGATACAAAACTGAGTTTGTGATATCAGAAAATTTAATTATATTTCTGTCTAGCAAAATATAATTGCCTACCTAGGGGTCAAAATTACTTTTTATAAAACTACATTGTAGGCACACCAGGAGCTACCAGAGAATAAAACATTATATGCCAAAGAAAATTTTAGGAGCCCCAATAAATTTAATTAATTTGGTCTGGATGTTTGCAATGGCTATTAAAAGTAGCTGCAAGATATATACACAAGTGAAATACAACATCAAATGTTGGATGACAAGCATCTCGCCATATATATAATTATATATTGACAAATGTATTGCATGCATGTATCCTGGGCACAGATGTTTGCCATATCTGACATCACTACTATAAATAACATCAACACACTATCTATTCAATCGTGTAAAATCTGTTCAACATATTGGTTTTGTTTTTCACATTCGGATATTTGTGTTTTGGCTGCCTAACTACATGTACCTCTGACTCAACTCTGTTGTCTGACGTTGCACATGCAAGTATAATTTGAGAACATCCCTGCACTCTCATACCCTCCGAGGGAAAGTTCATAGCCTCTCATTTCAATCATAGTTCAAGAATTATACAAATAGCTTTTTATTATACAAATAACTTTTTATCAACACGTAAAATTACTTTGTGTAAATACCAGTGAGTTATGTGCCCCTTTCCCCCAATGTTTCAACATAAATTGTATATACCTGACACAAAAGACCAACGGTCTGATCTTGTTATTACTTCATCATGTACCAGGCCTCTGATTACAACATAGACGGCATTCACCAGATAACAAGCCTGAAGGATTCAAAGACAGCGCCTCTGTTTGTAGGATAAATGTTAGCTACACCCCAGAACAATGAAATTACCAAGGAAAAACCTCCCCTCTATAAACATGCCGTACACAATATGTAAAGATAGTATTATCTGTTGTCGGGAGTTTATCATGGCAGCGACAACCATCTCCATTTACACTTGCAGGCATGTATCCCCGACACACAGGTGTTGTCTACACTTCGGTGTTATACCAATAATATTATATTCACTCTTAAAATTCTGTTTTTAAAGACATTGATGCAACCAGACTTTCTGTTTATTTCATCATAGCGATATAAAGAAGACTTGAAACTGCTCAACAACACCTCTTGATAATATAATAAAGTAACCAGGACAAAACCAAGGAAGACATTCACATTCATTAAACCATGTGACCACTGACAGTAACACCAGAAACAAAGACAGTTATTTTTAACTGCACAGATTTTCAAAATTATCCGGGGGAGGGGGAAAGACAAGTGAAAAATTGCTTTTGACATGTACAGCTGGCACACAAAACATGGCAGCACTGAAAGCTCAATGCAGACGTAACTCTAAATCTCAGTGCAGGATCCTTAAATATGGGACCAGGAAGAAACAGGCATCGTAGTAGAAATTATACCAGACAGGCCTGTAACAAACGGATATATTACAGCCGGTATATCTTGTTCCACTTGTGCAAGTTTAACATGTTGAGGTTTCAAATGTACATGTACCTCTCGTAAATCATCAGGGTTCATTGAATTTTTTTTTTCCAAAATGAAGAGGAAGTCGCACTTCAACTGTGAATAACGCAAAAACATCAAGAGAAGTAAATCTTATAATCGCACACCGAACAAGATTATGAGGTAACAAGATTACCTCATTCTGTCAAAGACGGAGGAACGTAACATATTGATATCTGTTGTGGTCATCTTACCCTAGGTTTTGTGACTAAAGCCCTCTCTTCACTCAGCCAATATGCAGACAGAGTATTGATTGTACATTAATCTCCCTAGCGACCGCCTCATATTTCCTCTGCATATATAGAATGACATAGATAAAACACTGGCTTTTTTAGCTGCATAGCATGCCACTACGCAGTATACAGCCACAACAGTAGTTATCAGATTCTACATGTATACAAATACTTCTGTCTTTAATTATCAAGATATACAGCTAAACAATTTTTCTAAAGTGTATAAGTTCAAATTCTATTTTATTCTTATGATAATGTTCCTCACTCTCAAGAATTGTAAACAGACATTTTCTTTGACCAAAGTCTTTCGCATGAAACTTTGTTAAGTAAACTGACCTAAATTCTAAAGTATTAACAAGATCTTGTCAGAAAAGAATATGAGGCGGCAAGTCTAACGATTGTCGAGGCGTGGTTGTGAAATTCCATGTTTCTGGTGTATCAGTGGTGCACGCGATAATTAAACTGTTGAAAGTGATAGCTATTACAAATCCCGCTAATGAGTGACGAGAAGCGTAACACAGTGTATCTGTAATGAACATGGATTAATCTATTTTGCCTCTACACGTGTCTGCTGTTATTGTGACTGCACACGTCACGTATTGTTATTTTGACTGCACGCGTCACCTATTGTTATTTTGACTATGTAACCTGCACACATCTACAGATGTTTCCTCTTGGCCAGCCAGTGCCAAGTTGGTAAATTGTGTACAAACATTCCTGTGTTCCTCTGTAGTTTGTCAGTAGCACCTTACTAATCATCTCAGCAGTCGTCAAATCATCTCCCCAGCCAGAGACCTCCGTCAGTCTATAGTCTACAGCATTGGTCCGGGTAATCAGTCCGATAATCTGGACCCAGGGGTTACATGTAATTAGCTATATGTAGAGCACAATTACAGGTGATTGATAGCGATACAGATGGAATATCTTATACAGCACCTTTATCCAAACTATAACCAATCTTCACAGTAACCTAATTACGTCAAAACATTTTATAGGTTTCGAAATCCTTCCGGATATCCATAGCTTGGTCATCAAAGACTGTCTTTTAAACAAAAACTTGATCAACCTAAATGATTTCTTTTAATATAAAAGTACTTCTAGTCAGAGATTTTGTTTGTCCAGTTTTACATTCAATATAGGGCTGTTTCCCCCAGTCAAAATTTGTGCTTTTCCCCAAAAATGAAGCAAAACTCAAGAATATTTTCCCAATTTATCTGAAAATCCTACTAAATTTTCGCCAATTCAATCAGGCACTGGTTGCTGTAAAATCAAGGTAGCAAAAACACTGCTAGTGTCTGCATGCTGGGGGCTGTTGTTTAATTCATACATGTAGATTAATAAGATGATGATCAGTCAGTACAAATCTAAGACAGGAATAGTTTGTAGAAGACTTAAAATCTACATGCATGATTCTCGTGCTTGAGATTGTCCTAAACAACTGCTAAATCATTGTCAAGACTGTTGAAGTGATCAATCGAGTATATATACCTGTATGACTGATTATCAACATACTGTTCAAGTCAGATGTACTTTTATTGTTATCAAAAGTGTGGTTATGACCAAATATACTACCAAACCACATACTTTGACCTTAGTACACTTACAACCAGCTGAGACTACCCAGTTCTATGTATATAATTGTTCAGTGGACCTATCAGTGTCCAGGTATAGTTGGTTTAACAGGAGATAAACAGTGGAGGTTCCTACAGGTTCTCAATAAACAGGCTCAAAATGCCTTTGTTACTTGACCTAATATTCCATTTACATAATTGGAAATCAGGCTTGGCTACAATGGATGTTTAATGACCAGATCAGAAACCATTCAAGTGTGTGTCATTACACATGAAAGGGGATTTTGTCCAACAAGACTGAACACTTTTCCCACTTGTAGTTTCCCTTGGGTTGAATGTTTTTGGTACTTGTAGCTGTCGAGTTGCTCAGATAGATTATAACACTACCACACCTAATGATGTGCTGGCATACTTGAGATCAAGCACCCTGAAACATCATTACTTCCGCTGTAGACATTCCACCTTACCTGCTGACCACTAGCTAGGCCTACGCTAATCAATATAGGTGAAAGGGTCGGTCACAAATACCTTAGATTCCTTTATCAATATCTCTCAAGCTCTCGTTTGTAGATGCTGGAATTCTTATACTAAATGCTGGAATTCTTGTACTAAACTCGGACTACCAGAGTTACATTAAGGAGTCAAATACCCCCTTCCCACTTTCCACCAACAATCCCCCTGTGTTTCTCGGGGGACTTTCCCATATATCTTGGAGACCTAAGCATCTAACTACAAGCCCATAGCTGTGACCCCCACACACCTCTACTGCAAACTGAACACTAGAGCCTTTACAGAGTGGCAGTGTGAAACTGTTGACAAGGTTGTAATCCCTTGATAAGTACATGCAGATAACAGTTACGTAAAAGTAACCCTAGCTTTATAGTCTGAACTGCTACACTTACTGAACAATTCAAAACATCCTTTGTTCTTTCTTTTTTTTTAATGAAAAATAAATTCTTTTTAAATTTGAAAATAATCTATCAAACTGTTGTTATTTTTTAAATAACAGCATAGATGCTGTTAAGCAGACACGTGAAAGTTAACCTGGCTTTTTGGGTACCTATATATTACTTGGAGCAATATGGACCACATACATGTAGTTAGTGCCCTGTGGACTGGTGGGGAGTAAGACTTGTAACACTGATGCTGATGACTAGAATGTCAATAACCCTTTGTCCATCAACCTCTGCAGCAAAGATCCCAACCCTAACCTAAGTAACATATCACTGGGGAGGTGAGTGTTCAATACAAGTTCAGATTTAGGTACAGAACCTACCAATTTATACAGGAATGATAAGATAACTTATTTAATCATAGGCCTCCTGAATAACTCATTTACCAACTTGGCAAATTCCACAAACTCTCCAGGATAAAAATGCCAAATGAGTTTTAGCCTATTTAAATTGTCTTTTTTTTTTAAGACGTAGCCAGTAAGGTTAGAAGTAATTTCACCTTATATGGGCTTCTCAACGGCCATGTGAGTCATTAGCAAGGTAAGGGAGTGTAACATTTCTATCTGTCTCCTTATTACATGACAAGAAACATTACTCAATAGTTGAGCTACTACTGCCGCCCCAGACACATAACTACATACTACAGTCTGACACAGGGACCAATCCGCAGTCGACATTCAGACAAAAAACACCTGAACAAAAGCAGTCATTCATGTCTACTATATACAGGTAAACTTAAATATCTCTGCCAGTTAGCGATATAGGTATGCTGACCTGGCAAAACTGTATAGTAGTATAGAACTACACCAGCATTAAGTATGCATGATTGCACAAAAACATGCTTTCTGTCATCCAATGACTGCGTACATATTTTCATATACATGTACAGTACGCAAAATATGTGTATTATATATATATATACAGTACAGAAAATATGTGTATCGCAATCATCACTCGCCAGTTAACTTGTTATGTTAACAAAACCAGTAATACATCCTTGTTTTCTTTTAAATAGAAACGAGTTATGTCCAATAAACCAATAAGAATCACCTATTTCTTTCACACAACGACTGAATTAATGAGAAATTCCACAAAAGCTCTACACACTAGAAGACTTGGCCCCTCCAGCTGTCGAATCGCTATGCTACCTGAATAAGCAATGAAAACATGGGACCAACACATTAGGTCTCATTATTGTCGCGTTCTGTAGAAGTTGGAGACCGGATATAAGACCTAACTATCTTTATAGACATGATACTGCACACTAAACTGCTAAACTTCAGTGAAACCCAGCTATAAAACAGCTTCAAAAAAGCGTCCCTGAACCTTGATCACGCATGCAAATAAAAGTCAAAAGCTCGCTCGCAAAGAAATTGGATAGGAGGGCCATGATAAGTCTGTCCACACCTTTTATCATTGTGTATAACTCGGGTGGATTAAATTTTCGGTTAAATTCTGTGATCCTTTTAAATTTTGTATTCTTCTGTGTTTGAGGAACATTTTTATTTAGGCTTGAGATTATAAAAAGAATGCAATATTTTGTTACAATACGACGAACAGCTCAAAACACTTTCTTGTCTCTGCATGTATCTGGGAGTACGCCACTACATCCGGGCAACAGTCGAGTAGGAATGAAAACTACTCATTTCTTTATACATTTAAATTTACCCATAAATTTGGAATTAATTCAGGGCAGAGCACTCAATACTAGTTTAGTCAGAATACACCTGAATACATTTAACATCATTGCACCAGGTATCTCCACTTAAATTTTCAAATGTGTTTGTTTTTACTTCTTCTTATTTTTGTTGTTTCATTTTTGGCAGTTTGAAACAGATATATAATCCTTATTTATCTGTATAGACAATAGAGACCCCAGCTGTGTTTAAGGGTGGATCCAGTTTAGTGTATAAGATATAACGTTAACACCATCGGTGTACAGTACAGAGATATAGGTCAGAGGTAGTTCCTTGGACCAGTGGCCTGAAAACCTGTCCAACAACACCTGAACACTGGCTATTGTATAAGATGTAATAATTCAGTTTTATCTCCTGGCCCTTCAGCCGGTTTACAGCTCAGCCCCCTGATAACACCCTTGTTTTACTGTTCCCAAGCCACAAGTATTGGGCAGGGAACAGTTTTCAATATTTAGTGTAAACTTTAATCAAACATCTTATCAACTTTACACACTTCATAATATAATACACTTCATAAATTATACTAAAGTCTATAAATATACTTCTGCTGCTTCAGCTGAAAACCGAGTTGGACACTTCTTGGTAAAACTCAAGAGAGACCTTTATATAGTTTGCTTTCCTGCCATCACACTTAATGGATTGTGTATATATAATCCCACAGCATAAACTTGCTCCTACTTCTGTTTAACAGTAATTGCTCCAAACTCTAATACTGTGTAGGGCCGGACCTCCGGAACCTGCACAAGGAGATGGTAATGACTGGACATAACGAGGGGACATCTGGAACATCGCCAATGCAGGGATGACCTATTTATTGAATGAATTCACCCCTGAAATATCACAATGAATTATTCCATCCTTTGAATTGGAACAGTTCAAAAGCATCTTCAGGGGCTAATGACAGTGTTTGCCTTTCAAACCTTCAGTATAAATGGTACATATATGGATAAGATCTACAGTGATCTGACCAGTACTATATATTGCAAATATATTGGGCATAATAAAGAAATTTGGTAATATAACTAGGGAAAAGTAAACACCGGCAAAAGTGGGTATTGAATTTCATTAGTTGAAAGCTATGGGGAATATGAAAAAGAAAGCATTTATTTCTTTTTAAAATGGAATTAGGTATTATCTTTGTTGCATACACTAATGAGAAAATTATTTTGAAAATGTTGTGAAACTAAAATCTCTATTGTTGAAATAGCCATTACTTTGTGCAGTAAATGGTCTCCAAGTATGTAGCGAGAAGCAATATTAGCTACCTACAGACAAAGATCCTACCTTTGTGTAACAATATCAACCCCGGCCCAGACAAAACCTGAGTGAAGGGGACAGCTGTGAGTGTAGTAATGTATGCAGATTACCTGAGGATTGATGACAAAACGGTTGTAAATGATATCTGTGATGGCTGACATATGTAATACACATAGATTACACCAGTCTTTTTATCTATAACCCCAGACTGCTGTTCTGGGCGACTGTGATCAATGTGGTTCTGTTTTTAAGAAGCTGGCTACCACTGTAGCTGCCTGTCCCAGTGTACAAACACGGAGCACTCGGCCCCAAACGTTCCCCACCTCCCGTCTATATCTATCATTACATACAACCACATGTCAGTGTGCAATTCACTGTCAACACCGTGCTGCATCTCTTGTCAGTCTGTTCCAGTCTTGATGTTGCAATACAAGACAACTTCAGATTAGGTTCCGGATGTAATCCTCCATACCTGATACTACTATTACAAGTACATAGACTACATACACAATGATTATGTACAAAATGAATAATTTCTTCATATTTTCTTCCTTTTTTCGATGTCATGTTTTTGTTGCCCAGTGAAATTTGGCATAATTTGAGACCATCCTGGTTATTAACCTCAAAACGACCTTTTAAACTCCACAGACACAACTTGCTCAATGACTGCTAGGATACCAATTTAAATATTGAATCTAAATAACAATGTGACTGTTGCTATGGATTCTATTTGGCCCGTGGGATTAGAATAAAGAGATGGGAATAACTCACAGACTGAATAAGACAGCATACAATAAGAATGAGAACATAGTCCTACAGGATTATGTACTGTATATAGTTGCCAATATTCTTGAGAGTTTTAATTTCGTTTAAATTCACAATATGCGAAAATTTG
Organism: Mimachlamys varia; assembly: GCA_947623455.1. NCBI lineage: Eukaryota > Metazoa > Mollusca > Bivalvia > Pectinida > Pectinidae > Mimachlamys > Mimachlamys varia. The sequence continues at coordinate 48,699,381 of OX392527.1, forward strand.
TGAAAATTAACACCTCAAGAAATGTTTTAGATTGTGACCATATAATCTACTTTTCACATTTTTTGTGTTACATTAACTCCTGTAAATAAGTTTTAGAGAGAAAATCCTAATATTTTACATCTACAAAATTAAAGAACTAGATACAGTACATGTGATAATGAACCTTATGCAAAAGCAGCGTTTTTCTGTGTGACAGTTATCATGCATGTATTCAGCGTTCAAGGACCTGGGCTATGTCTATTGGGAGGGGACCCGGGGCATAGAAGGTTATCAGCCTCCCCTTTATAGCTATCATTAGCAACTATTTATTATGTGTCTATTACCACAGATTAGATATATATCGTTCCAGGCAGGGGTGCACACACACATGTATCTTTCTACCCTTTCATTGTCAGCGTAAGGAGCTACCAATCCCCTCCCACTCGAGGCATGGTGAGAGGAGATTGAGCAGTGTTTATCTAATCCTTGGCCCTCGCTAATCACCTGTATACGCTAATCAAACCAAACTTGTAATGGAACCCAGCAGGTCCAGGAAGCAGAGGCCAAAATCTCAAACAACTTTCGACTAAATCTCAAAAACCATACGTCATACTTATAACTACAACTGATACCACCGTCTGTAGATGCAACATGGTGCAGACTTTTAACACCGACTCTTATCAACACATTTCAAATTTAACCCAGAAAAGTGAAAGGCGCTCCATAATGTAGACAAGACATCCCGTTTCTCCGACTTCACACATAGCCGATGATTCACTGGGCAGATAGTTGAGTAATTTTCAGGTTATGATTAATCTTGTATTAAAGCGACTGTATTACCTCTACACCATGTAACTAATAGACCTGCTTCAGCTTTAGATTTATTCACACTCTTTGCCAAGTGATACAAGACGTAACACACACGTAGTGCTACTTAGGCAAGATCATATTGATTTTGGTTCTTACAGGAGCCTGAAAAGATCTAGAATTTTGGACTAGTGTTAAATATTAATTGGAACATCCCAGAAATTTAAATACTGTCCAATTTTTTTAAGTCCATATCAAACACAGCATACTTACATGTACAATGACCTGTGACAGCACTTCTAGTGTTTTACCGATTATTAACCCAGGGTGAACGACACCCACATGTTCAAGTGAGGAACTATATAAAGCACATATTGGAACAGTCAAGACTCGCACACATTATACCCAGGTACATGCACATACAGTATACTTTCAATAGTTTTTTAATATTTGTGTTATTCTTATACAAACTTACGTGCAAAGGATTGACTGGTCTTCTCTGTCTGCAAAAAGAAAAAGAAAAACACGTTTTACAAGAATATCAATATTCGTTTTTGACTCGCATTCACCCCTGAAATTTCAGTGGACTTTTACCACCTTTGAACTGGAAGGGTTCAAATATGTTTTCAGGGGTGAGCAAGTTAATGCAAATCAACTGATCTTTATATAATATATCGCAGAAAACATTTGTGAAGGGCGGCAAGCCATTTTGACTGTTTCATCTTCACAAATGCTTAGTTTAATTTGTTTGTTACTCAGATTGATTCAGGTTTGTAGGACTCCACACGATACACGACTCCCAAGTTTTCAATCAGAAATCTACAAACAACTTGTTTGTGTACAAAATGTATAATCAAATTTGAATTTGAAATATTTAAATGTAGATGTCCCTGGAGTAAGCCGTAGGAGCCCAACTGTGAACATCCTGTATAAATATGACCTCCACATTGTATATCTGTCAAAATCATACTTCAGTCGGTGATAAATGGCCTTACTTCACCTTAGAGGCCAATGACTTAGCCCTTAACCCTACATTTCAATTTTTTCAGCCAAATTAAATACCCATATTCTAAAGCGTATAATATTGAAAATTCCATTGAAAAAATAACATTTTGATATTGTAATGTCAATTTTATTATATATATATATACACGAGTTGTATATTCATCAATCTTGCCTTAAGCTTCTCACAAGTGTTTTTAACAAGTACCCTACTTTCTGACAGGTTAAACAAGTAGCCTACAACCCTACAAGTGTCAGGACAGACTGATGTACAAGCTAGTTGTATGTTCACATTTTCAGAATACCAGCAAGCCCAAGCGAATGATTGTTAATACTTCAACTCCTGCCACAACCAACAGCCATCTTATTTTGACAGATATAAATACTAAAGGTCATTCTGGTATTGAGAGGTCACCCTCCTGTGTTACCGGTCTGGCCTTTTATCTGGGGCGAGAATGCTTCCTGTTTTATTAGGAACAGAAATTGAGCATCTTAAGTATTTTTTGTAGTTTTCAAGGACTGTCTTTGCGCGACCGACCGGTCTAGGGTTTGGAGGGACCCCGCTAAACCCACCTTTTGTGTATGTATCTGTTATCAACTTATCACCGAGCTTAACACAAATCTTACAGTGTACTTCACAATACATTTGCTATTAAACTTCTATTTTCATCTCTACAATTTTGCAGGTTTCCATTTACTTGAATCCCCTCCATTCATGTTTCAAAGGCAGGTAATGACTACCAATTTCAAGGTCAGGTAGCTATCTAAAATATGTGACCCCAGCAGTGCTGGAGACTATCAATGGTAAAGCTAGATAGAATGCCTGGAATGTGGGCCAGCCCAGGACGATATCAGAACCATTGTTCTTGGCCAAATTAATGATGTAGGTCTATTATACAATGTATTGTTATCAAGCGAGTCCTCACCTAAATACACAGGTTTAAAGTATTCATGTCCGACATATAGATATTTTTTTCTTTAAGAAATGCACTAATTACTCAGGATCTTTAAAAAGAATTTTACGAAATTCCTGATAAGTTAACAATACTGCCAAAGTTATGCACACTGTGGAAGGTATATAAAATTTAGATCATGTAATTATGCAAGAATTTCATACCATAAGCACCACAAGTCCCGATTCAACTGTGAACACCTTAAGGAACATTCTCTACATAGTTGTGTGTATAGAGTTAAACAGAGGAATTAAAATGCTAATTTTATACGGAAGTCAGGAACACTGGAAATGTTTTATGAATATTTAAATTTAATATAAAAACAAAATTTCCTGACATTTAATGATTTATGTCCTGGAAGTGTTTAAATTAGAAGTTATGTATTTAATAGGGAACCATTAACATTGGAACACTGGCTATGATATGCAGTTTTTCAATTTAACAAGACATAATATACAACATGTCTATGGCTATATAAATTTCTTGCAGACCCACTGGATTATTTTTAGAGATAAAGGTGTTGACAGGGGGGAAAAATTGTAAATTTAGAACCTGAGCTGATCAAACATAATATTACGAAATTTCTGGCATGCAAACAAAAAGTGCAGTTAATACTCATAAAAATAAAATTTGATTTTCCTTAAAAATCTTTCAAAATTCAAAATGGAACATAAGTGCCCAGTAATTCATTTTTAAATCTTAATTTACAGCCATTTAAGTTCAATGCTTAAAATACAAGCACCTGTCCCAGCATACAATGAACTGGGAGAGACTAGTAGATACAGTCGAGAGACTAAGTTATTAGCAGTCATGCTTCTGTGACTGCTGCACCTGAACACAAACGAGTGGGTGTCTGTTGACAAGCGTGTTCCATTTTTAGTTTTTTTTTAGAGAAGGCATATTATATGTAAATGAAGTGTCATTATCAGAGGTAGTCTATGCTCCATCATACCTGGAATGTACCACAGACTGATCCCCTAGGGCTGTGTGGAGGCACGCCATACATAACTATTATATATACAGATGACAACAATAAACCTATATTTACTAGTGTCTTACATAAATACGCCATACATAACTATTATATACAGATGACAACAATAAACCTATATTTACTAGTGTCTTACATAAATATGCCGTACATAACTACTGTATACAGATGACAACAATAAACCTATATCTACTAGTGTCTTACATAAATATGCCGTACATAACTACTGTATACAGATGACAACAATAAACCTATATTTACTATATTCATAACAATGCAGATTTTTTATGAAGTAAGTGTAATTAATGTTGCAAGACAGGGGTGCACAACTCCATATTCAGCACAAATCTGTGCACAGGTTTAAAATACTTCTAATTTCAAAATGAATATAATAATACATAAACTAACTAGTCTGCATTTGGGGCTAGCAGAATTGTAAAAATAAATCATACTTTTCAGCATTTAACAATATTACATCAACCAAGAACATATTTTGTCAAGCAAAATACTGGTGTTCCCCATACATTTAGAATTTCAGTATATTCAGATCACTTTGCTTGGTATTGGTTTGCACGTAAAATAATTGGGGCACAAGAAATGGCTTGATGGGTAACCCTGGAAGTACTTACTATAAGTTTTACCTGAGAAGTACACCAGTACATCCCTCTATAAACAATATATGTCCAGTGACTTGCTCTCCCTAGCTAGCTCTCTTAAAACCAGCTGTAAGGTCCACTAGTATAAATGTCAGCCTGAATGATATTGAGTGGTACAATATACAGGATTGATGATGATCAGTGCACCACAGCCATGAACTCTGAACCCTAACCAATATTACCGGGTAAACCAGGAAATATATATATATTCTTGGGCATAGAATATATATATCCACAACAAATACATCATTTCCATCTATCTTTTCCCCCATTTAAATCAGAAGTTATTTCACCAAATAAGCCATTATGTATTTTTAACACAGTTTTGTTTAGACCAGGTACAAAACCTACCGTACACAAAAGTAATTTTATCATGCCAATGCAATCCTGACACTTGACTTTGCAGAGTAACACCTTAACGAAATGAAACTTATCAGCTAGCCTCGATCAGAAGAACTTAACAAATGTATGGCGTTTTTTTTTGCATGTTCCTGAGAAAGAGTTTATTCAAATTACAAACCTTAACAGGTTGAACAACTCAACATGGCAGTCACTCGAACACTGGGAACAGCACAAACTTTAGAAAATCTTTCTTTAATCGAAATGTTTGTCAAACCTTATTCAACTTTATTTGTCTGCTAAATTCTGTCATTCGGTTAAAATCCTATTTTTGCTAAATTCTGTCATTTGGTTAAAATCCTTTTGAAACAATCAACTAGTAGAAAAGTATTTTAGCATTAACATAACCTTTGAAGGGTTTGTGAACCCTGCCTTTCACATTAACAGAAAAATTAAGTTTTCAAATCTATAATTATAAAGACAACAATATATAATAGTACATGTTGATGCTATCCTCTGCCAATTCATTACCTTGTAACATGCTGCGATATGCTGCGTCTGTGATGGCGAAAACGTGGGGTGGAACTTCATGTCGTTTTTTGCCTTTGTACAAATCGATGACTTTTTCTGTGTAGATTGGAAGTCGTTTGTATGGGTTCACCACCACACAAAACAGACCAGAGTATGTCTGAAATTGAAATGAACATGTCAATATTCACTAGAGTATGTCTGAAATTGAAATGAACAAGTCAATATTCACTGTCTATTCCTGATGATAATAACTGAAATTTCATGAACTTGTAAACTTTATTCAAATTTCTTTTCACATATATCTTATATTTAAGTTGGATGAAAACACTACCTATAGCTACAGTACCTGCCAAATTTCTAACCATCTGGCAAACTTATTTGGACATATATGGTAGGTAAATTAACTGGTTGGCATCTTTCAGAATATGAAAAAAAGTTTTTCAAGAACAGGATTTGATGGTTTTTTAACCGAAACTCATCCACCCCCCCTCCCCCGAAATATGAACATTCAGGGGTGAACGAGTTAAAACTAAAAAACTAAAATTCAAAATATCTCTACTCTGTCACATTTAATGGATAACTTGTGTATCTCAATTAAATTAAAGTGTGAAACTGCATAAAGCACAAACATTAAAACACAAATTAAATAGAACTGGGTTTAACTGCATTTCTGTTTGACCTTGTCATACCTGGTGGTACGATCATGGTGGTATGATCATGAGGGAAAGAACTACTGATGAAACCGATAAATGTTACCTCATTGTTATGTAAGCATTTCATACCAACTGTTGCATTTTTCAACTCATGTGTGACGAATAAATTAAAGGTATTTTTTTTAGTTGTTCATGATTAAAATGACACATGCACACAGACTGTAATTAATTTTGGTGTAAACGATTTCAAATTAATTCTTATGAACCATATATTCTTCAAACCAAAACAGCTAGTGTACACCTAAGTCCTAGTTGTACAATATTTTTTGTAAAACGTAACTTTTGTTATCTTCCTCTTCAAGTGGTGTACATAGTACTAGAGGAAATTAAAAATAATAATGCAAATTTGGGCAGATTGCCAACCCCGTTTGCATTATAAACTGAATCGTGTATAAATGGGTCATTATTGGGTTGCCGTAGCCAGTGCACCTTTTTATGTATTAAAAGCTATAGAGATGAACTTCCTGTTGTGTCTGTCGTGTTTTACTCAATGTTCCATGCATCAATCACTCTTTTGTGAAGCATGAATAACCTAACTTTGTTGTCCAGTTATATATAATTATCCATTCACTATAGTTAATCACTACAAATTACAGACCAGGTACTTAACATGGAGCTCTAGGAAGTATTTCTCTCAAAACCACTGAGTACTAAATGTTCATAAGATAAAATCAAACAATTATCCTTTTGACTGGCTCATATTGTAACACTACAAACACAAGTGACGTTTCTTTCCAGTTTTGTTCATGCAACCACTGGAGAAAAAAACAACAGGGAAATAATCGTGCTAGTGGACATGTTAATGAACCAATTCACCCCCGAAATTGTATAATAAACTTTTCTATCCTTTGAACTGGAAAAGTTCAGCAGTGTCTTTAGGGGTAAATGTGTGAAGTCCTGAAGGTGAAAATTGTTTCTACATCTAGTTGCATAAGGAAGAACAAACCAAACTGATGAAAAGGCTAATTATTGTCATTACACTCCAAGATACAAACATTTCCTTGAAAAATAAAACTCTTTCGACTTTTTCTATACCTTATCTGTCCTGAAATAATGTACAGATTAGATATTTCCTTAATCTTATACCATAGAAATGTTTTTGCAAAATTACTAAGAAATGACTTCAGGATGTATCTCGGACATCTGGTTTATATACCACTGGAGGACAGCCAGTGTGTAATTAAAGGGGGTAAACACTGGTGCCCATATTGTGTTTGCCAACATCAAATAACGGTGAGCCATTTAGTCCCTGCCCAGGTAACTCTTACAGGTGATATAACAACACCGCTATCTCGTAAGTGTATCTATATACCATTACCCTGTATACTACCCCTGGCTCCAGATAGAACGCCCTCGTCACCTGGACATCTTTATGATAGGAATATGCTGACTATAAGTAACACAAGTCTATTCGTTGCCTCAATCAAATTGTAGTTCAATTTTCTATAGGTACATCAAAACTCCAAAACCTCTGAAAACATTTTGATTTGCATTGACTTTAAAGCTTAACGTATTCAATGTATCAAACGTACATGTATATATCGTAATGCGACATTACACCTATGAGTCTTCAGAGTTTTTTGGTGAAGAATATTGAGAAATCTATTTGTTTATTAATTTGGCAGGAAATGGGCAACATAGCATATTAAAAAAAAGATTGCCATGTATTGTTAGTTGAAGGTAACTAGCCAAGTAATTATGACTACCAGTACCTTATTAACTTTATCATCACCATGTTTTTTGGTTGTAACTAACTACCGTTCACAATGACAAATTACATAATTAACATACTGATAAAGTGACATAACTACCTGAATAAATCAATCTGGTCTACAGCTTGGGAAAAGGAGTGGGGACTGGAGGTATATTATAATTTATATGTATTGCAAATTCATATAACTGATCATCATGCAAAGAGATTGCAAGGTGACCCTACAGATGTTGAATCATTTCTGCACCTGTCCGTCTGATCACCTGTCCAAGGAATATAACCCTAGATGTCCTCGTTTTAGAGGCACTCAACCGAGACAGCCTATAGACCTCCAGTACTGTGACCTATATATGCCACTACACTATAAGTAACAGCTAAACCGCAAAACAATCTACCTAGTTATTAAGGAAGTTTTACACCATCTTTGAAATATATACGAAAACAAGGACCACACTTCTGATAAGTGGATTGTCGATTTTAATCACCAGGATTTCCCTGAACAATTAATGCTTTATTGCATAAATTAAAAAAGTTTTTTTTCAAAACTATTTTGGTTTATTTTTCAGAGAATTTACAAAAATATACAATTCCATTCCTATTCGCACTCATCCTCATCCTCAACAAATTGAAGGCTAAATTACATACATGTCCGATCCGATATAGTGCACTTATGACTAAAACTGTTCTATTTATCATAGCCAAGAAGTGCCTTGACAAGGGTTATAGAAAATGCAGGGTCAGAAACTGGTGACTAGCTGTTTCATTCTAAAATAACTTTCTAGTCTACCTACAAGCCATTGCCAAAATTCTATCAGTTGGTATGAAAAGTTTGAAATAAACTGAAGCCTGAACTCAATTAGTATCAGGAAATGCTATATAACCCATTTCCTGGTATGGTATCATTATATACAATAGAGGATGTGTGGAGTAAATCTCTGTTATTACTCGTAACAACATTGTCAGGTTACAATGGAGACTTCATGACTAATTTGAAAATGAAAGGAAATGGATCAGATCACTAGAGCAGAGTGTCATTTAATCTGAAGCCAAATACCGTAATGTACCTCTGTACACCCCTACAAAATCAATGTCTTATCAGCATCAAACAGATGACTCATGACCTCTCCCGTCACCTAGGTCATTGTCAGGGAGATTACAACTAGCAAATGCAGAAAATAAAGGCATTTATAGCAAGTGAAGTGGGTTTTTTTTTTTGCAATAGCAGAGGTAAAACATAAATCTTTCATAATGCTCCCCCCTCCCCCACCTGATAAAAAGAATATTTTTGTTTTCCTTATAAATTATAATGCAATTTCTAGCAGATCTTAAAACAATAGTGCAATATCTAGCCTGACAATTATACCAATCATTGTTTTTAAGGCTTGTTATATTTGAGTACTGTATTCGTTATAACACTAATAACAGTGTTATCCACTGGAGTCATTGTTTACATTACAAACAGAACAATCTGTAAGGGTTTCCATCAAGATGGATGTTTGTGAACCACATTTATGATAAATGAAAGGACTGCCTCTGAATCATAAAGTGCATGCATTATATATATTTGTAACATGTTATCATTGAGATAAAACTTCTCCAGATTATTTTGTTTACATCATAATAAAGTACGTTTGATAAAATACTGATTCTGTCTTGAGACAGTTCTACTGATAACAGGAGTCATTAACATTATGGTTAAGGATTGCCACATTGTGATTCATGGCCCTGTCCTGTGTTAACCTCGTGCATCACACTGTCTACTAGGGTATGTCAATAAAGTTTTGGGGTATGCTCTTTCGGCTTCGAAATACATTGATACTTACGTAAATTAGACCTGAATAGTATCGATCTTTCAAATTATGGAGGACAGATGCTTCGTTGAGACATGTCAATTCGGCCATATCCTCAACTTTTGAAAACTTAGGGGGGTTCATTTTCTGACAGTCATCCCGGTGAACCTTCACATGTTTTCCACTTTCCTCAAGTTGGACTTCTAATTCATCACCCTTTTCCGAAACGACACTGGCAGCACAAAAGCCATGGACTTCGTGAGGAACCCAAATTAATCTTTTTGCTGCCCATTCTGCTTGTACCATAGGATCATTTATACGATTCCTATCAACTGCAAGATATTTGAGCTCCTGAGCGCTCACACCAGCGTACGGATCGTCCGCCATTTTGAAATTTTGCAAATTATCCACACGACTTCAGAAAGTGTGGAAACTGATAACTCTGCTGTCTCCTGTGTATCAAACGTTAAAATAAATCCCTACAAAACAAGGAAATTCAAGAATGATAATTTCACGATGGCACAATCGTCTAAAGTTGCAAATTTATCATTCAATGTTCAAACCATGTCAACCGGGCCGCCGCCCGCCTCGATTCACACAGGAAATTCAATGAATGTCACGTGATTCGGGCAGAGGCTAGGTACGATGCGGGGGATCATCTCAAACGTTATTTTAATTTCTTATAATATTACTTTTCCCTGTATCATGAAATTATGTATCGATGCTATTTTTTGTGAAGATTCAAAATTCAATTAATATAACAAAATAATGAAATACTTACAGAGCCTAAATATGAAGCCAAAAATGCATTCTACCTCAAATATAAAATTTGACTTTAGTAACAACCCCAGTCTGGAATCCCATCTGTCGGATATGACACTTCAATACACAAATACCTTTACGAATGTGTCCAGTCCCAAACCGGATTCCCCTATCTCATGTTTGTCAAGTAAGTTATGTACCAGTGGGCTGTACGCGTACCACTCTATCGGTGAGATCAGTACAATGACGTCACCTCACCAAAAAATGATCTCATACGGAAGGTGCAGTGTGCTTCCTGTTTATACAACAAGGACACTCGCGACATCGGCAATTTACCAAATAAGGCAAAGCGTCTTAAATGAATATAAAGAAAAAATAAGAAACGTTACGTAATGATAAAAAAACATATAATGTATGCAATGTATAAGACATTCTTGTGTTTAATTAAGAAATTAAAAATAGAATTCGTGATGCATATTATAAATATCTTAGTATTAAGGTGATATTCATTTAAGTACTTTAAATTAAGACGAACAAAATTAAACTACATGTATGTACTGTCTTGCCGTAAACTTCCAAAGGGTGTTAATTCACTCTATATTTTTAACAATAGTCATATCTTACCCAGGTGTTCCTGATGAGAAAGAAATAATGGTGAACACACAAAAGATGTTTCAGTGCTAGCGTTAGGCCTACAGTTAAAGAATAGGTGATTCCCCGCAAAAAAGCTTCTAATAACTACATACGAATAATGATATTGTTTAACAATTACTCAGCAAACATATGGTTAATGTTAATCTAATCACAATTCGACTATCGTACGTGTATCGTCGTTAGTGAAGTGATGAATGCATGTCTAAAGCTGTTCTATCATCCTTACTCGACAACAGACAAGTTACGGTTGTAACATTTTTTTCGAGGTCTATAAATAAATCAGATTTGTTGTGGTTTAATTGCTTTACAACCAAGCTGATTTAAAGGCCCAATAGACGTAACTTCAGGACATTTTTCGTGATTCTGAAAAAAATCCAGTTGATAAACATGCAAAAAAAAAAAGCTTAAAACGAAGTAAACCTGAGCGGTAACTAACAAGAAACTCTTGACAGAAAAATCCAAAGAATCGAATCCAATTCAGGTGTGGCCCACTTCAACAACAAGCCGAAGGTAGAAGACAGTTCAAAATGGACTCGTAGAATTCACCTTGAATATTGTTGATATCAGTTAATCTTAACATAAATACACTGTATAAAAACTTATTAGGCTTGATTTTCACATCAAGTTTTGTTGAAAGTTACGTATAATGGGCCTTTAAAAGAAATTAGACATTCTTTCAATAGAGCCAAGTTTCATTTCAGGCCTAACATACGTAACTTTCAGCAAGACTTGATGTGAAAATCAAGCCTAATAACGTATTATATTTATAGATTTAGTTAAGATTATTCAAGATGATTTTTTTTCCAATTTTTAGGGCCAAAACTAGCTGTAACAAACTCTCAGGTCCCCGTGACATATATAGATGATCGTCAAGCAGGGGTAGTAACTACCAATGTTAGAGACTATGGTATATAGCCTTCCTCACAGGGGTAGGCCACTTTTGTCAACTAAAGGACAAAAGTGAGGTTGTATCAAGGGAGACATTAGGGGGGGAATTTCGTTTAGAAAGAATGGGAAAAAATCCCAAAGTTTAGTCGCCTCTTTCGATCATGCAAAGGGGGCAGCAGGCCGATTCTTACGCCATATACCTATAAAATAATTAAAGAAGTATACAATGACCGGTCATTGAAGTCTCTCACGTTACATAATTTCCAATAACATTGTAAAAGCTACTTTTGTGAAGACCAAAAATAAAAACTCTCACTCATGCCCGTTATGCCGATTGGCATTAGGGCATCAACAAAGGAGCACCACTCCTGCCTGTTCTGGGCCAGCTTTTGGGCGGTCCCCGGGGTGTGGCGTAGGGTTCCGACGAGCCCCCCCGGGCCTTCCACGGTCCGACGCTAGGTGCTCTTGGGTCTCGCTCGTTTCTGTCTCCTCTCTGGTACCTAGTGAAGGGCTGTGTGGGAAAGTTAACATTGTTGGCGAGTATTTCCATAAAAAAATCGAAACAAATCCATTTTTGTTATGTTTGTACTTTAAAACACACCAGGGGATCGTCAGGACCCTTCGGACTAACTGCAAATACAAAATAAAGACCTAGCCAAACTTGTTTTCACTATCATGGGCCAATGGACTCGGACGTTTTCAGCTGCTGTTGCCCAGTTTTCCTAGCATCATCGCTGAATTAGTGTATTTAGAATATCTCATGTTCCGTGACGTCACGCACCTGTTTTGCTTTTGAGACGGGGATAGTGATCCAGTGTTGTTTTCTGGACACTTTGTCATATATAACATCTAACATGTACTTTCTAGACCTGCTTTAACATTTACAAAATATTGAAAAAGAAAAAAAAAAACCCCAGCGAACTGCAGTACCAGTATTGTAGCTATAGATAAAGGGAGATAACTCTTACTAAGCACATATCCAAGTAAAGGTATGAGATGCCCTAAATCAGGGATGTATCCCTGCCTAAATTGAGGCGTGTATTGACAGGGATGCATTGCTGGAAATTTGGATTTGTACAGGGGGTCCAACGTGTTTGGTATGTGGAGCAAATATAGCGGGGGAAAACGTATCGAGAGACAAGGCAGTGAGTACAGAAACCTAGTATCTGATGAATGTAGAAATCAAAATTATTATAAATTTTATATCACGTTTCGGTGACATGTTAAACTTTTCAATTCGTAGAAGACAAGTTTACTGGTTTAGAAGTTATTTTGGCAGTTAAAACAGGACCGAACATCCTTCCCATCACTTTTTCGACTGGATATGCACTGTAAGTTAATTTTATAAATGGTATGATAAATACAACCAATTATAAGGCCTTACTCTTTACAATCAATATTTTGATCTATGTTTCTGTCGCGAAAATGCCCTATATCTTTGGGACCGTTGATTTTATTTTCGTATGAAAATTCGCGACCTTCGGTATGTGTGGTCATGTACACCAAGTCCATCGCATGGATGCACCAGATTTTGTATGATGTGTTTTGTTCAAAGACACCTGATATGTATTTTTTTTTTATTTCTATATACATGAGATCGATATATATCTAGATTTCAGTACTCATCGTTGTCTCTTGAAGCGTTGGTTTTTCGGCGATATTTGCTCATTAAACCAAATTACACCTTCATTATACCAAAACATGTGGACCCCCTGATGTAAAAAACCGATATAATACAAAACCATATACGATGCTCTAAAAGCCGAGATCGACATATACAACTAAATCGGATATCCTAAACCCTTCGGGTCTCAGCGCTCCCCATCCGAAGCACAGGGACGTGAACATTTGTTACAGCTAGTTTTGGACCTAAACTAGGTAGAGTAATTTTTGCACTTTTGGGGGGGGGGGGGGGGGGGGTTTAGATCAATTTTCGACAAAAGTGCTCCCTCAATGGTCATAAAGACTACCTGAGAATTTGTTACAGCTAGTTTTGGTTAAGCCTTTATGACCATAATTATGTCGTATAAAATTTAAAAAATCATAGGACAATTTTGTGACTGTTGGAAGCAACTTCCAGTCTCCTAGAATCTCCATATAAAGTCAAATCCACCCAATCGTTCTGTTTCTTAGAAATGTGAATTAAAGTATTTGAGTCCTCATAAGCCAACTATATACGCATGTTTGTAAACGGACCTTTGCTTAGTTGTTGGCATACACAAGTACTATTTTCTTATTTTATTGCAAAGCACGACTGCGACAAGCTTTCACACGAAGATCAAGTAAACCAGTATAACTTACGAATCAGTGCCCCAAAACAGTCACTATGACGTAGATGAACTGTGCAGGTATGCATATTTTATTACAAAGCGAACTTAGAACTTTATGGACTTTAACCATAGACATACGATTCCAAAGTGGTACGTAACACACAACATTGCCATTTTACATGGATTTATATACCTTCATTGAGCTAACGTCACCAGTCAGATGCGACTGTCCGGATAATGAAATTTAAATTAATGTGACTTTCGACATCCTCTACATCCAGCGGTCAATTTATTTTCATGGGTCCTTTTTGTACACATTGCTAAAAACAATGGGTCCCACAATGTTAAATTGAAGCATTTCAAGAATTTCTAAGAGTCCTTTCATAATTTTATGAGTACTGGACTCGGGACTCGTACGTAGATTGATCACTGTACATCCAGGGGTTACGCTCACATACACTCTGGAATATGTCATGGCAAAACTGAGGGCTCCGTGTGACCACCTTGATGAGGCAAGAAGACTGGTTCGACCCTGTGATGTACATCAAAAGAATTTCGTGGTCACCTAACGGTAAAACTTGACAGGCTTTGTAACCTTCAGCAATTGGTCAGGTATTTTTTACCTGAACATGCCTTCAGTTTTGCCAGGACATATTCCAGAAGTGTAGAGAGCGGTGAACGTAACCCCTGGATATTGAGGATGGGATTTCGACTATGGACCAGATACTGGTAGTGGCACACTTTCATGTTCCACCGAGCCATCTTCACAGTGTATTGAACAAAGAGCCATACTTCTAAAGTATCACTGCAAGACAATCAACAAATTCTATATAAAATTTACCAATTGTCTGTAAAAGGGAAATGTCCCAAACAACTTCATGCCTTGTGAATGAAGGGCCAAAACTCTGCATAGAGGGAGATAACTCTGTCATTACTGGAAGTACATTATACATATTGAATTTGCCAATTTATGAGGAGTGTGAAAGATCTGCCCTGATCTGATAATGATTGTAGTGTACAGAAGTGAGATACTAGCCATTACTATGGAGGAGTGATTTTACTTCCTGGAAGAACTTCAAAATGCCTGTGTATATTTAAAACACCACCAACATAAACCAAACAAACTTTGTGTAATGAAATAATTTTATTTCTCTTTTTATTTTCATAAAAAAAGGAAAACTGTACAAAGTTTATAAGACGTCCGTCTTAAAATGACACAAATCACTTATAATCAGTACCACTCATACATCTCCAGCACTTTCACCATAATAATGGAAATATTGTCTGATGTTGCGTAAAGCTCGTAGCCATGAAAAGTCTATTTCTTAGAGAATCAGAAAAATATAGCTGACATGCACATTCTCCAATCTACAGCATGGTATACATATAGGTACATTTATTTATAGGCTTACAAGCAGGGTAAATAGAACACAGACAGATCTTAAGCCCTGTCGTCCGGGCTGATACAGTCTTCAATTTCTTTACTCACAAAAACGAGAACAAATTAAAATCTCAAAATCTGTTTTGTCGATACAACTTTGGTGTGCATTTAAAAAGTCCCTGAAAGATTCCACTTAGATTCATTTTGAATGATCCAAATACATTTTGTAATTACTAGTTCGTTCATATGGAATAAAAATGATGAAGATTATTTGCAGAATATGATCATGAAGATCTGCTAAGAAAAATTGATACTGTACATTTGCTCTACCACAAGATCTTGTGCGAAAGCTTCACACTTTTCCCGTTTGAATGGTGTGCCCTATCAGTTTGTAATTCTGCTCCTGGCAGTAGAATGTTTCGATGAACTTATAAGGATGATACGGAACACCAAATATGCTAATGTGAGATGACCACTTCGATGGGGGAATAAAAGCTAACACTTACACAATGAAACGACAACTGTCGTCGACACAGAAAGTTTTTACAGTCACTTGTAAGTGATCTATTACTTTGTATTGAGCCTGAATATTGTTCAAACACAAAAAAACTGTTACAGAGTTACCAACCTTCAATCAAATGGACAAAAAAAACCAGTATTTGTTAATATAAATATAAAATGATAACCAAGGTGTAATTAAATTGGACTGCTTGAAGTTGTTTGGACATGGAGGAACAATGGAAACAGAAAAAGATTTCTTTCCGGCCTAGTACTATAAATCTGCATTCTTAGCTTGACAACCTTTTATTTCCCTGCTTTCGGAAATAATTTTTGTCCTGTATATCCAGATTTTTCAAAATATAAAAACATTGAAAATGTCAGCAAAATATTTGCTGAAATTGAATCAACTTGTAGATATTTAAGTGCCAAAACATAATTAAGCAGTTTTCAAAAACTTAATTAAGAATTTCGCAACACCCTATTAGCTGAACACTTTTCTTGCGGAAGGTATTCACCGATAACCACTTCACATGAAAATCAAAATCTGACAGCATTTTAAAGAAAAATTGGATCACAAAACAGACTGTAGATTCATTAAAAGAAATCAAAAATATGTCAAACATTTCATGAATCTGGTCCACTATTTGTGTATGTAATCTCATTAATTGGTATTTTAATTTGTGACTGGATAGTATTACAATTACACTGTATCAGGTAGTAGAGCCAATGCTGTGGTTGTAGGTGAATGGAGGCTTCGTCTTTAACCTTGATACCCGAAGGTATACAGAGGATTTATAATAAGGCTAAATTAAATCAACAGTTAGGATTGATTCTGCCAATGAAGCAGAGATGCAGATTCAGTATTGCTGATTTTAGGTAAGAAATATAAAAACAAAATCCCTTTCTGATCATAAAATTTTAAGAAATATTTGGTTAATCTGTATTAATCCCAATTCAACAATCCATATCAACCAATTTCTGGAGAAAAATGGACAAAGGGGCATAACTCTGTGAATAGTGATCCAGATCCTATTTCAGCGGGGACACTATTGAAGTATTTTGCAATTGTATGTGTCATTGCATGAAATGTGCCCTGAAAACGTTATAATGGTAAAAAAAAACTTGACATAAACGGTGAAACATTTTTGTATGCAACATTTTCCCATCCCATGAGGTACAAAATTTGGCAATTTTAGGTACTGTGTATGATAAATGTCCTTGAAATTTTAGGTGATTGACGAACAGAGTTAACCTCTTGTCACGTCCTGCAGTGATGGCGAGGGATTAGTAGTGGCTCAACAATCAATCTTTTTATACTGTAGATATATGTAGTGTAGGCTTAATTAAAGTTCCTAAATATCACCATTTCTATGTCTTATGTAATTAAAACTTAGTCTTATGTAATTAAAACTTAATGTATAAATGCATCAAAAAAAAAATATATATATGTAAACGTGAATGCTGTAATAGCAAACAATCAGAAGTTTCATCAATTAAACCTAATTTAAATGGAAACAATAAACTTGCACTTCAAGACAAATAAAATATCAGGAAATTCTGATTTCACCAAACATAGGAGCTTGACCATACATAGTTTTTTAAAAGGACAAAATGCATTTCCTTACTTTGATCTAAACTGTTAACACAATAGATTTAACAACATGAGTTGAGTTTCTCCTTTACAAAAATACTTTGTTCACAACAACAGTTACAACATTGTGATAGATATACTGAACCTTGTTAATCTGGACACAACATTTCTCCTGTTTTGTTAACCTGCTCTTAAATGGTTGGACTAGTCTATCAAGTGAATTACATGAATTAAAATGAAAATGTCCAAAACAACAAGGTTCTATTGTAGTTATATCATCTAATTCATACCTGGATGTACATTAACAATCTGAATGAAACACAGAGCAATCTAAAGCAACATGTCTTTGAACAGATTTCAAAATTTTGCTAACATGTCTCATCATTAGGTTTCCTGTTCCAAGATAAGTACCTTCAATTTTACAAGCACCCTTTGCAAGGTCTGCCAGGTTTATCCCCGAACACAATTGTTTTGAGAACTTGGAGACGGATGAACATATTATCTATTTTTAATAAATAAATATTAAAGATGCAAAATAGAATAACTAAATAATTTTATAGGACATTAAAGGTAAAGGTATTAAAAATAATAAGTAAGAATAAAGGAAACGGTAAATATAGTTTACGTTATCAGCAGCTAACATTTTGGCAGCAATATGTTTTGTGTAAGCTATGTATTTCACTCAGATTGGTGTGGTTCTACACGTACAAATATATCTGTTCACATAGAAAAACAACTACTACAGTACTGTACTCACATATGGAAACAAACTGTTAACACCACATCTGACTAAGAGTCTTACAAATACAAGAGGCCCAGAGGGCCTGTATCGCTCACCTGGATACATTGGTATCTAGGTAATCATGATAAAATATTTTCTTTTTGGCTTGCCCCTCAGCCCCCTAGGGGGTCAGTCCCACCATTAGTACAATTTTGAATCTTAGACACCTAGGGATGGTTCCTGCCAAATAAGGCTGATTTCCAATCAATGGTTATGGAGAAGAAGTCGATTAAACCAATATAGCTAAATAACCCTTTTTGACCCTGCCCCTCAGCTCCCTAGGGAGTCAGTCCCATCATGAGTATCATTTTGAATCCTGAGCACCTAGGGATGGTTCCTGCCAAATAAGGCTGATTTCCAATCAGTGGTTATGGAGAAGAAGTCGCTTAAACCATGATATAGATAAATATCCCTTTTTGGCCCCGCCATCAGCCCCCTAGGGGGTCAGTCCTACCTTTAGTACAATTTTGAATCCTGGGCACCTAGGATGCTTCCTGCCAAATAAGGTTGATTTTGAAACAGTAATTATGAAGAAGAAGTCGCTTAAACCAATATAGCTAAATAACCCTTTTTGGCCCAAACCCTCAGCCCCCTGGGGGGTCAGTCCCACCATAAGTACAATTTTGAATCCTGGTCACCTGAAGATGCTTCCTGCCAAATAAGGCTGATTTCCAATCAGTGGTTATGGAGAAGAAGTCGCTAATATCAATATAGCTAAACCAGGGCCAAATCAAAAACCATGATTGTGATCATCTCTTTATGCCCAGTAATTGTATGTATAGTTTTGGGGTGGGGATCTCAACCGTGTAAAAGTTATGACTCAGGGGTCAAATTAAAAGTGTGTGGCAGACCCCAGGGCCAAATCAAAAACCATGATTGTGATGATCTCTTAATGCCCAGTAATTGTATGTATAGTTTCGGGGTGGGGATCTCGACCATTCAAAAGTTACGACTCAGTAGTCAATTTGCAAGGGTGTGGCAGACCCTTGGATCAAATATGAAATCATGATTGTGATTGTCTCTTAATGCCGAGCAATTGTATATATAGTTTTGGGGTGGGGATCTCAACTGTATAAAAGTTATGACTCCGAAGTCAATTTACAAGGGCGTGGCAAACCCTGGGGTCAAAACATAAACCATGATTGTGATCATCTGATAATGCCCAGCAATTGTATATATAGTTTTGGGGTGGGGATCTCAACCGTTTAAAAGTTATGACTCAGGGGTCAAATTAAAAGGGTGTGGCAGACCCCAGGGCCAAATCAAAAACCATGATTGTGATCATCTCTTAATGCCCAGTAATTGTATATATAGTTTTGGGGTGGGGATCTCAACCGTTTAAAAGTTATGACTCAGGGGTCAAATTAAAAGGGTGTGGCAGACCCCAGGGCCAAATCAAAAACCATGATTGTGATCATCTCTTAATGCCCAGTAATTGTATGTATAGTTTCGGGGTGGGGATCTCGACCATTCAAAAGTTACGACTCAGTAGTCAATTTGCAAGGGTGTGGCAGACCCTTGGATCAAATATGAAATCATGATTGTGATTGTCTCTTAATGCCGAGCAATTGTATATATAGTTTTGGGGTGGGGATCTCAACTGTTTAAAAGTTATGACTCCGAAGTCAATTTACAAGGGCGTGGCAAACCCTGGGGTCAAAACATAAACCATGATTGTGATCATCTGATAATGCCCAGCAATTGTATATATAGTTTTGGGGTGGGGATCTCAACCGTTTAAAAGTTATGACTCAGGGGTCAAATTAAAAGGGTGTGGCAGACCCCAGGGCCAAATCAAAAACCATGATTGTGATCATCTCTTAATGCCTAGTAATTGTATATATAGTTTTGGGGTGGGGATCTCAACCGTTTAAAAGTTATGACTCAGGGGTCAAATTAAAAGGGTGTGGCAGACCCCAGGGCCAAATCAAAAACCATGATTGTGATTATCTCTTAATTCCTAGTAATTGTATATGTAGTTTTGGGGTGGGGATCTCAACCATTTAAAAGTTATGACTCAGGAGTCAAGTTTCAAGGGCGTGGCAGACCCTGGAGTCAAATATAAAATCATAATTGTGATTGTCTCTTAATGCCCAGCAATTGTATATATAGTTTTGGGGTGGGGATCTCAGCCGTTTAAAAGTTATGAGTCAGGAGTCAAGTTGCAAGGGCGTGGCAGACCCTGGGGTCATATCTAAATCCATGATTGTGATCGAGGTTACCAAAACATTTGTATAAATTTGAATTCAAGCAACCTTTGGATTCTACCACTAGAATATAGATGTCATACATTGCTTAGTTTCAGGAAAGAGATCATTTATACCAATATTGTCTAATGTGCCCCTTTTGGCCCCACCCCTCAGGCCCCTCAGTGATCATAATCATATAATTTTGAATCCTAATCCCATAGTGATGATACCAGGCAAATATGAATAATATCCATTGCTTGGTTTCAGAGAGGAAGTCATTTTTATCATTATAGCCAAATTGACTCCTTTCGGCCCCGCCCCTCAGGCCCCTGGGGGATCAGCCCCACCATTTATACAATTTTGAATCCACACCCCATGGTAATGCTACCAGGCAAATATAAGCGATATACATTACTGGGTTTCAGAGAAGAAATCGTTTATATCAATATAGCCAAATTGACCCCTTTTGACCCCGCCCCCCAGGCCCCTTGGGGGTCAGCCCCACCATTTGTATAATTTTGAATCCCCACTCAATAGTGATGCTACCAGCCAAATATGAGCGATATATATTACTGGGTTTCAGAGAAGAAGTTGTTTATATCAATATAGCCAACTTACCCTTTTGGCCCCGCCCCCCAGGCCCCTGGGGGGTCAGCCCCACCATTTGTATAATTTTGAATCCCCACTCAATAGTGATGCTACCAGCCAAATATGAGCAATATACATTGCTCGGTTTCAGAGAAGAAGTCGTTCATATCAAATAGCCAAATTGACCCCTTTTGGCCCCGCCCCCCAGGCCCCTGGGGGGTCAGCCCAACCATTTGTACAATTTTGAGTCCCCACCCCATAGGGATGCTTCTGACCAAATTTGGTCAAATTCCGATCAGTGGTTATAAAGAAGAAGTCAATTGTTGACGGACGGACGACGGACGACGGACGGACGACGGACGACGGACGACGGACGACGGACGACGGACGCCACGGTATCGCATAAGCTCACCTTGGTCCTTTGGACCAGGTGAGCTAATAATAGCTATTGATCTTTCTCTTTCTCAGTTACAGATCTTCATATAAAAGATACCAAGCAGATTCAACAAAGGGACGTTACTCATGTCTTAATCAAGGGAAATAACTCTTATCGTCTACATTCTTATGGCCTTAAATTTCTCAACCCTGCATTCATGAAATTTGTCAACATACCAGTAATAAACATATCTTCATTATATATTTTCTGATTCCTCCATGTTTCTGTGGATTCTGTCTAATCTAATCTGCCAATGTAAGTACTTCTGTCACTTATTTTCCATGTAAAGAGTCTTTGGCAATGTGAAAGATTCAAGTCTAAATTTCAATGCAGTATATGTGTAGTAGGTTCAATATATTTTATAGCTTGTTTACAAATTAGGAAATAATCTAGAATTGCAGAATCAAGTTTTAGACTTATCATATTAGTACAATTCTACAAGTAACTTATCAACATTGTCTTTTAGAATTTGGCTTCAAGAAAACATTCTCTTGACATTTGAAATATTCAGTCTCATGGCCAGCTTTGTTTTCATATTTCAGGTTTGATGTGCGTTTGAAGTAGATTTTCATGAAAAATTACAACAAAAAAGAAAGTAAATAATGCGAAAGATAAAAAGTCTTGTACTGCAAGTTCAAAGCTTTGTCATCGTTTGTGTTTAGCCCTCCTGGCTTTCCCTAGGTAATGACCCAGTGTCATGCCCTTTTTCTTCAATAAAGCAAAATATTTAGATGGTGATATTGCTTTCTAAGCCTACTGTCTCTGCCGGGTGGTCAGTTATCTTGACAAGTTCTGGTCAGTCCTGTCATCACTTCTCTTGCCCCTCCATGGCCGGACATTACCCAATGTGGCTCTGGGGCCGGAAGTCCATCAGCAAGCATTTGGGATTCATACTGGCAGCTAATGAGTCTACAAAGGAAACAAAACACTTTATAATTATTTTCTGATCTTTAAAAGAAGTTCACCCATTTTATGCTTCAACAGTGATGCAGAGCCAAAAACAATTTAGATAGATTTCCTGTGGCATTTCCTTGAAGATATCATTTTACACACCTTGAATATATGACCAAATATAGCATTTTACATAGAAACCTATTGCTGTCACTAACAAAATCAGCAACGGACTTAGCCCTAGTTTTGGAAGAAATCTTGCCAATTCACACAAAATATATACCGGGTAGACTAAAATGAAAATGGTCATGTATTTTTGGGGCTAAGCCTTAAGTTGTAAAATCTGTAGAAATAAAACATGCACAATGTACAGTAACATTACCTTTGATTACAAGAATGGCAAATACGGTGTATGATGCACACAAGTCATCAATTCACGTGCAAAATTTTTAATTCAGAAGTTACACTGGATATCAGGCAACGTGAAGCATCTTTTCTTCAATGCAAGCTCTAGCCCAGAAGCCCCATAAGCATTAGGTATAAGGTGATAATATGCCAAAGAAGGAGTTAAAAGATTTACTGACCAATTAAAACTGCATAGATATTCTTACTTATATCTTACGAGCAACTTTTTTTCAAAACGAAAATTTTGAAGACAGTTTTCAAAAAGTAACTAATAACATATATTGTACATAAAGACATACTCAAAGACAGCATATCATTATGAAAAATTTTCGACAAAGGGAGAAGTTTTAGTCGATTATTGAATGGATATATACATTTATAGAGATGTTACAATCTACATTTTTGACAAACAAAGACGTTTGGACAGATGAAACATTCAGAAATGTCATTACTGACAAAAGAGAGATGTTATCGCATTTATTGAAATATCCCGACAAATTTCTGTCACCATAGTTACAGACATGATAAGGACAATCACATTACCGAGGTGTCATGTCTTGGACATAGAGGAATCTGCAGCTTTATACTTCTTCTTAACCTGCAGGCAAAAATATAAGAGCACATATGTATATACATTTATTATTATCATGCTTTTCTTTCCTGTTAAATACTGGGGTGCACATGTCTTGAAAATTGGGAAATTTTGGATAGAGCTAAATATTCATGCAAAAGTGCTGTGAACTTAGTGGCACAAATACTCAGGTATACTGATTATTATCTGTTTGCTTTTAGCAAATTTGAACAACTTTTAGTCAACTTTAGTCAAAACAAAATGTTCAGTTTCAATATTTCCTCATCAAATTTAATTGATGTCCAAATATCCCAATTTATGTACATGTATATTCTCAATAAAAGCAGAAAGGAGTTGCAGCATTTTTGGTTATTTGTTTTGGTTTTCAGTCGCAATACATAATTCAGAAACTCATACTTGCAGTCTTTCACAATTGAATCTAGATCATTTTTCATTTTGTGTACAGATTGGCTAATGACATCCACATTGCCTCTATATGAACCTTTATATGGGGATATAAGAAGACACTGAATATAAAGCCTTGTTAAATAAAAGAGTTGGATGTTTTGAACCTTTTTCTTGCAAAAATACTCAATGTGATCATCCAAAACTGCGCCTGTATTATTTATCAAAATTTTCAAAAATGGCAACATTAATTGTGATTTTACTGAGAATTTATTGTTGATTTTCTATTTTTTTAGTATAAATTTCACACTATACAGTACTTATACTAGAATAGCCATTCCAATTTTGAACAGTTTCAGTTCAAATCGTGATGTTGTGATACATAAATTTGTATTCACTTGCATTCAATGAATATAATTAAGATGATCCACAAAACTGTTTCTTTATTTAGAACTCTTGTTAAAAAGCATTTGATGAAACATGTCTGATGAAGTGTAACAAAACTTTAAACTTTAAGAACAAAATTTGAAGATATTTAAATAGATAAATTTAATTTGAATATTAAATTGAATATTAGATGTGTGTCTTTGGTGACACATTCCAGATACAACTGGTGTCAAGATCTGTTTAAATCCAAAGTGAGTCACAGAAGAATATTTCAAAACAGGTAAATTTTTTTTTTAAATTTATGGATTAATCATTCTATAACTCCTAACATTAAACTTAGATATGGTATAACAGGAAGGCTTTAACACAGATAATGCTAATATCCTTCCTTTCTAGATTATTTCTGACCTATATAATATCTTTAAAGTTTCCTTATGAGACTAGAATACCCAGATCCTGTTAAGGTTGAGCGTACAAGTTTTACATTGTATCATATCAGTTCAGTGGTGTCACCAACTATTTATATCCATGATGGGTCAGAGATCCCAGTATTTGAACAGATAACTTTGTCCCTTTCTGCATTATCAGAAAGTTTCAAATCTTTCAACAGCCATCATATTTCAGTGGTGCCATCAAATATTTATATCCATGATGGATCAGAGATCCCAGTATTTGAACAGATAATTTTGTCCCTTTCTGCATTATCAGAAAGTTTCAAATCTTTCAACGGCCATCATATTTCAGTCGTACCATCAAATATTTCTATCCATGATGATTCAGAGATTCCAGTATTTGAACAGATAATTTTGTCCCTTTCTGCATTATCAGAAAGTTTCAAATCTTTTAACAACCAGATAATTTCACAATTCTACGGATATATATAAAATAATTTAATTCTCCGAGGTTTAATTGCATATTAAAAAGAAACAGCCCATCCTTGGGTACTTCCCGCGGCGACCCAGTAATAGATGTGATGATATATTTATACAGAGAATGCAGGGCACTTGCATTATACGTCAAATCAACCAAATTTCAGATACAATTTTCAAATTTCATATTACATTAAGCACACATAAAGACATTTATAAGCATTCAGGACAACCATATAAAGTCATCATCATCTCTCCACAATGCAATTAACAAGAAGCTTTTCCAATGATATCATTTCCTTGATGCATGAAATTTCAAACATTCTGATCTCCAGTAATCTCATGCCAAAGTTCTTCAATTAACAAACAAAAATCAATCTTTCCATGCAGAGTGCCAAGGCGCAGTGCTGATCGATAAATAACATCTCTGTACTGTATATGTTCAGTTTTATCAAGTATTTCTATCCTACACAGTAACTGTCAATATCTAGTATCTCTATCCTACACACAGACTGTCAATATCTAGTATCTCTATCCCACACTGAGACTGTCAATATCTAGTATCTCTATCCCACATACAGACTGTCAATATCTACTATCTCTATCCCACACAGACTGTCAATATCTAGTATCTCTATCCCACACACAGACTGTCAATATCTAGTATCTCTATCCCACACACAGACTGTCAATATCTAGTATCTCTATCCCATACACAGACTGTCAATATCTAGTATCTCTATCCCACACACAGACTGTCAATATCTAGTATCTCTATCCCATACACAGACTGTCAATATCTAGTATCTCTATCCCATACACAGACTGTCAATATCTAGTACCGGGGTATCTCTATCCCGAACACTGACTGTCAATATCTAGTATCTCTATCCCACACACAGACTGTCAATATCTAGTATCTCTATCCCACACACAGACTGTCAATATCTAGTACCGGGGTATCTCTATCCCGAACATGACTGTCAATATCTAGTATCTCTATCCCACACACAGACTGTCAATATCTAGTATCTCTATCCCACACACAGACTGTCAATATCTAGTACCGGGGTATCTCTATCCCGCACACTGACTGTCAATATCTAGTATCTCTATCCCACACAGACTGTCAATATCTAGTATCTCTATCCCACACACAGACTGTCAATATCTAGTATCTCTATCCCACACTGAGACTGTCAATATCTAGTATCTCTATCCCACACACAGACTGTCAATATCTAGTATCTCTATCCCACACACAGACTGTCAATATCTAGTATCTCTATCCCACACAGACTGTCAATATCTAGTATGTCTATCCTACACACAGACTGTCAATATCTAGTATCTCTATCCCACACACAGACTGTCAATATCTTGTGTCTCTATCCCACACACAAACTGTCAATATCTAGTTTCTCTATCCCACACACAGACTGTCATTATCTAGTATCTCTATCCCACACACAGACTGTCAATATCTAGTATCTCTATCCCACTCACAGACTGTCATTATCTAGTATCTCTATCCCACACACTGACTGTCAATATCTAGTATCTCTATCCCACACACAGACTGTCAATATCTAGTACCTCTATCCCACACAGACTGTCAATATCTAGTATCTCTATCCCACACACAGACTGTCAATATCTAGTATCTCTATCCCACACACTGACTGTCAATATCTAGTATCTCTATCCCACTCACACACTGTCAATATCTAGTTTCTCTATCCCACACACAGACTGTCAATATCTAGTATCTCTATCCCACTCACACACTGTCAATATCTAGTTTCTCTATCCCACACACAGACTGTCAATATCTAGTACCTCTATCCCACACAGACTGTCAATATCTAGTATCTCTATCCCACACACAGACTGTCAATATCTAGTATCTCTATCCCATACACAGACTGTCAATATCTAGTATCTCTATCCCATACACAGACTGTCAATATCTAGTATCTCTATCCCACACACAGACTGTCAATATCTAGTATCTCTATCCCACACACAGACTGTCAATATCTAGTATCTCTATCCCATACACAGACTGTCAATATCTAGTATCTCTATCCCACACACAGACTGTCAATATCTAGTATCTCTATCCCACTCACACAGTCAATATCTAGTTTCTCTATCCCACACACAGACTGTCAATATCTAGTACCTCTATCCCACACAGACTGTCAATATCTAGTATCTCTATCCCACACACAGACTGTCAATATCTAGTATCTCTATCCCATACACAGACTGTCAATATCTAGTATCTCTATCCCATACACAGACTGTCAATATCTAGTATCTCTATCCCACACACAGACTGTCAATATCTAGTATCTCTATCCCACACACAGACTGTCAATATCTAGTATCTCTATCCCACACAGACTGTCAATATCTAGTACCTCTATCCCACACACAGACTGTCAATATCTTGTATCTCTATCCCACACACAGACTGTCAATATCTAGTACCTCTATCCCACACAGACTGTCAATATCTAGTATCTCTATCCCACACACAGACTGTCAATATCTAGTACCTCTATCCCACACACAGACTGTCAATATCTAGTATCTCTATCCCACACAGACTGTCAATATCTAGTATGTCCATCCTACACACAGACTGTCAATATCTAGTATCTCTATCCCACACACAGACTGTCAATATCTTGTGTCTCTATCCCACACACAAACTGTCAATATCTAGTTTCTCTATCCCACACACAGACTGTCATTATCTAGTATCTCTATCCCACACACAGACTGTCATTATCTAGTATCTCTATCCCACTCACACACTGTCAATATCTAGTATCTCTATCCCACACACTGACTGTCAATATCTAGTATCTCTATCCCACTCACACACTGTCAATATCTAGTTTCTCTATCCCACACACAGACTGTCAATATCTAGTATCTCTATCCCACACACAGACTGTCAATATCTAGTATCTCTATCCCACTCACACACTGTCAATATCTAGTTTCTCTATCCCACACACAGACTGTCAATATCTTGTGTCTCTATCCCACACACAAACTGTCAATATCTAGTTTCTCTATCCCACACACAGACTGTCATTATCTAGTATCTCTATCCCACACACAGACTGTCAATATCTAGTATCTCTATCCCACACACAGACTGTCAATATCTTGTATCTCTATCCCACACACAGACTGTCAATATCTAGTATCTCTATCCCACTCACACACTGTCAATATCTAGTTTCTCTATCCCACACACAGACTGTCATATCTAGTATCTCTATCCCACACACAGACTGTCAATATCTAGTTTCTCTATCCCACACACAGACTGTCAATATCTAGTACCTCTATCCCACACAGACTGTCAATATCTAGTATCTCTATCCCACACACAGACTGTCAATATCTAGTATCTCTATCCCATACACAGACTGTCAATATCTAGTATCTCTATCCCATACACAGACTGTCAATATCTAGTATCTCTATCCCACACACAGACTGTCAATATCTAGTATCTCTATCCCACACACAGACTGTCAATATCTAGTACCTCTATCCCACACAGACTGTCAATATCTAGTACCTCTATCCCACACAGACTGTCAATATCTAGTATCTCTATCCCACACACAGACTGTCAATATCTAGTATCTCTATCCCACACACAGACTGTCAATATCTAGTATCTCTATCCCATACACAACACCTATGCAGAAGGGAAGTTGATAATAGTATCTGTCACTCATACTAAACCCTAATACAAAGTGTCCTCAATTACACTGGATAAAACCAGTAGCTCTGTAGTATTACATTTCCATGTTTGACTAGACAAGGCTCGTCTTTAATGACAGGGACTGTATTACAAACCTGTTCTCAAGCCTGCTTTTATAATTGAACATGTTATGTATCTTGTGTAAATAATGATGAACTGTTGATTAAGCTCAATAAATTCATTTGACAATTTTTGTTAACACATTTTTTACTACACGAGGCCCAGAGGGCCCCTTGATTCAATACTAAAATGATATACATATATTTAATATGTAGCTGTGCTGTAAACAGCTGCTCAAAGGAAGTGTTTTGACACAATGGAATACTTCAAAATTTTGAACGTGATCGCATTTCGCTTTACATTTTTGAAATATTGATGGAGCTACCGGAACGATTTGTTGAGTCACAATCAAAGGATCACTGCTATGCATTAAGGACTCCTCACCCTATGTTAATGACAGCTTATGTTGGTGATGATGTAGCTATGAACACACCACAGAGGTATGCTGCAATAATGTCATATACCACTATTTTTACAGAGGCACCGATAGCCACAATCTTTATGAGTCACATGTTTACCTGAACATTAATGGGTTTGAAATTCAAGGTCAATATCAAAAAAGATCAAAATACACTGTATGGCATTGGAGAGGGGTGTTTATCTCTCGCTTTGATGCTGTGCATTTATACTTCCTGTATATAGCTACACTGATCAAACAAACAGTAGGATTAAATATTGGCTGTGAATACACTGTAGGTTCCAAGTTTGACTGCTGTTGGTTGTATTTTTATTTTTTTTTACTTTCATTTTACAAAAACAAATTTTATTTTGAGAAATGGTAAAATGCATTGCAGATGTGACTTACCAAGGTTTATGAAACATTTTGTATATAAAATGACTTGGAATATTTCATCGTAGTGTCACTGGTAATATACAACTCCATGTACATACTCATCAATGAAAAAGATCCTACATACAGGGCTATGATAGGGAAAATATTGTCCTCTGTGTGTAAGGCCATGTACATAGATAAACCCTGTTCACCTTTGAATCCTTTACATTCCATATATTTAATTTCAATGGACAAAATAGGACTGCAAGCTGAAGCACTAATTAGTAACCTGGCATCTGTTTATTTTGCTCAAATCTAACAAATATGCAGCATTAATAAATGACACTAGCCTTTATATGCTGTCACATGAAATATCCTCTCAGATACATGTCACAGAAAACAGGGTTGGCATACTATTTATACAGGCAACAAGCTGTGTTTGTAGAAAAAAAGGTAGAATATGTAAATAAACCCGAATATATTTACCAATGTGATAGATTAAATTCCTGTCAATATCTTTCACGTGTTTATACTCACCTTGTGTTTTGGACACCATAGGGAGAAATTCTCTTCCTCTAAACTACAACCTGTTAAAAAAGAGCAACCAAACAGTTAATTTCACAGCCTCTCAAAGCTGACAACAGCCCTAGGGCTTACTGACAGCGATTTCAGAAATCCAGGATATTTTTTATTGTAACAAATGACTGTGCTACAGGTGTCGCATTGCTATACTCATTAGCCTAGCCTCTCCATGGTAGAGGTATGACAACAGATTGCTTTTTACCGTATACTAAAGATTTTACATCAAACCTCTCCATGGTAGAGGTATGACAACAGATTGTTTTTTACCCATTACTAAAGATTTTTCATCAAAACTCTCCATGGTACTGGTATGACAAAAGATTTTGATTTTTACCCTATATCAAATATTTTTTTAGTTTCCTCTTTCGCCCCTAAGGACACTTTTAAACTTTCCCAATTCAAAGGATGGACTAGTTCATTATAAAGTTTCAGGGGTGAATGAGCTAACCCTTTCATCCCCAGGGAACTTAGTGAACTCTACTATGCATTAATAGACGGATGAGTCCATTAGCCTGCATTGGTTAGAGGGTTGACATCTGATCAAATCTACTACTTCATTATACAGAGAAGGTGTCATAATTAAAAGACAATCACACACACACTTTAACTTATGTCTCAATCATAATAACAGAAAAGGTTGATTTTTCTTATAAAACATGTCCATGGAAAGATATTACAGAATTTTTTTCTCTACAGAATCCAAGTAATTTCTTAGAATATCACTTAAAGTATTCAACACCTTTTTTCAATCTAGTGTATTAAGATATCTATGTAATTTCATTTACGACATTTGTAGTCTTTGTGTACATTTTTTATCAAATTCCAACAATGTAAATTGTAGTCTGACAACTGAGCCTACGTAGCAGAGCCCAAAGGTTTTGCTTTTACATTAAACCCTGAATTTCATCTGAAGAGAGTGAAATATTGATTGGTTTTGTTTGTTTGTATTTTATGTCCTATTAAGTTACAGCTCTGGTCATTCAAGGAAGTGTCAGGTTTTAGTGGTGGAAGAAAGCCAGAGATCCTGGAGAAAACCCCCTGCCCAGTGGTGGAAGGCTTGCGATTATGAGATAATGTTATACAGAAACAAAAGACCAATCAAAATGCAGCAATCCATTTTGATACCAAAATAATCAAGGATAAGGCAGAAATCAAATCAAAGATACGTTTCTCTTTTGATTTTGTTTTTAAAGATAAACAATATATGTTCATACAGTAGAACCTCATGATGATCTCGAACTAGTATAACTCAAAAACCGCGTTTAACGCATTAAAGTATTTTGCCGGTCTCTGCTAAGCATTACACTAGCATTCAAACTTACATAACTTGAATACCCGGATTACTTGAAGTTTTCTTTTGGTCATGTTGATTTTGATATATTGAGATTTGACTGTATACTAAATGATAACATTTGTAAGCAAAATAGATATCAAGGGGCCGTGGTGGTCGAGTGGTTAAGGTGTTCCGACATTCTAACACTAGCCCTCCACCTCTGGGTTGCGAGTTCGAATCCCACGTGGGGCAGTTGCCAGGTTCTGATCAGTGATTTTTTTCTCCGGGTACTCCTCAGCTTTCCTCCACCTCAAAAACCTTGCACGCCCTTTTAAGACCCTGGTTGTTAATAGGACGTAAAACAAAATAATAGATTCAACAGGAAATCTATCAGTTAAATGAAACGTTAACGTCAGCATCAATCCTCATAATCTGTGTTTCCCAGGATTAAACTGAATCTTACCTGTTTCAATAGCACAATAGAAGTGGTATTTTTGTGAGCAACCTTTGTGTAGACAGCCCACCATAGCACCTGATTCTTTACACACAGAACACACCTGTAACAGGCAAAGTACATGTTAGGCCAAAAAATAAATTGTGCTTCCTTCCTGTTTTAGGAGTCTGACCTTATTCTAGACAAACTATAGCTAATAGCCTAGCCTTTGTAATGATCATGGGTGTAATTGCATTGTAAAATTTGAAATGAAGCCTAATAACAAAATTTAAAAAAAAATAGAAAAAGAAATGTTTACTCTATTTTTCAGGCGTGTTACCTGAATAGACATACTATTTTTTGCCCTTACATACAGAACACACCTGAACAAAATATACTTATTTGAACTTACTCATTTTGATGTTTGTAAACAAATAATGTGTTCAAAAAACATATCAGAGTATTTCTCTATTTGAGACAATTGATTAGGCTCTTATATCATGACCTTGTTGCTTAGAGTACTAAAGACCATCTAACAATCATATGTAGCTAGCTACAAGCCAAGTCTATATTCATACAAGAGATATTGACACAGATGCACTCCAGAAAATTGTATGTTTCAATCTGACAATAAAAGTGAAATAGAGGTCGCATTCACCTTTTTAATGTACAGGACACAATTCTTTTTGGATATGAGTCTAGAAATTAGTTACCATGTTCATATACTAATGCGTTAAAAATGTACATGTACAAGTGTATGCTCTTAAATTTGGGACAGACGGACTGAAAGTCTAAAACTAAATTCAGTATAAGCTATTGAAAATCACTGATCAGTTTCCTAGGCCTATAGCCTACCATCGCATAGGTGTTAACGTCTGAAACCTTCAATGAGGGAGATCTCCATCATTCCACATTTCCTATGAGGGAGTAAGTGTGTGAAATATGTCTAAAACTGCATTACTCAATTTGTTTTCTTCTTTTTATGTATCAAAACAACTTCAAAAAGTATTCATTTGATCCAGACACACCTGTTATGGTCATTACACACACTTTACATTAACTAGGATATCATTTGACCACAGATTGTAGATTTGGAGTCTGTGTGAGATTGGACTTAAATAAGGGAGATTTTGAGGGAGATTTTGAAGGAGATTGGTAAATTATGGTCAAAATGAGGGAGTCTCCCTTATAATGAAGGAGGGCTGACAGGTTTCGTCATATTCATTCATGTTTTAAGTTTATCAGACAACTTGGTCTTAAGAGAAGAAAACTCAACATGGACTTGCAATGACAGAAAATTCTCCCCAGAAATCCATCTTACCAAATCTGACCTGTGTACATACATAATATAGCAGTAACTGAATCTCTAGTTGAAGTCTGTGACACTTTCTAAACTTAAACTACTGCACTTACCATAGACGATGCTATCCGTGTAGCTTCCTCTAAGCCGTATACCTTCTGTCCTATGAGTAATACCCCATCCGCCCAAGCAAGACAATCCTCATGGACCCACACTTCCCTTGGTACCCTTGACGATCCACCGTCTGACTTCCTGCACTTTGACCTCTTTGATTTATCAGCACCATCACAGAATGTACTTTCCTCAGATTTTCGTTTTTTAGACTTTGTCCCAATACCATCCGGCAGCGTCCCCTCCTGCACTTTGGGCAACGGTAGATTGCCCTCCGTGTAGTAAGGCCCGAACAGATCTCCCAGGAATTTATAACTACTGTGTTTCCTACACAAAGCACATACCCAGGTCGTCTCATCTATCACCGAACTGCCAGGGACCAGAACAGACTTCTCCGTTGGGAGCCGTGATATATGCACTGTCGAAACTGCCACGGCGGCAGATCGTCTCTTATGCTTGCTCGACTTCGAGTCCACTTGCATATCACTTTCGAGTTGATTAACAACTGAACACTTACTTGGGTTATCTTGCGGTCCCTCCAACCGAATAAAGGGACCCACTGTACTTTCTTTATGTGCCGTTGGCTTTTTCTTGTGTTTCTTTTTCATTAAGGCCAATGTTCTCTTTAGTTGGACATCGTCAATGTCATCATCATTTTGATATCCTCCTTTAGATTTCGATTTTTCTAGCTTTTTAAGTTTT
Organism: Mimachlamys varia; assembly: GCA_947623455.1. Taxonomy (NCBI): domain Eukaryota; kingdom Metazoa; phylum Mollusca; class Bivalvia; order Pectinida; family Pectinidae; genus Mimachlamys; species Mimachlamys varia. The sequence goes on from OX392527.1 coordinate 48,733,451, forward strand.
CCCTTGCTACTTCTGGACCCTTGGGGCCTTCCACCTCGTTTTTTCGTGGTGGAAGGTTTATTAGGAAACATATCAATGTTTTTATCAGAGTTCTCTTTTTTGACCGTAAAGCTTGTTTTGGGGCTCTCCTTTTTAGCACTACAGTTCGTTTTGCTATCGTTCTCTTGAATATTTTCTGGAAGTTTTTCTATTTTTATTACCGGGGAATTATGAGTGTTAGAAGAGGGTCCAGAAGAGCATGAGGGTGTAAAAGAGGCCACACTTGGGGTACTTGATACAGCAGTACTTTCCTTTGCACAATCAACACTCAGCTGCGTAATTCGTTTGTCGCTGTCCTCCAACAATTCCTCATCCGAACCTAACACAACAACCGGTTTGACAGCTTTAATTTTCTCCGAAGGATTCCCACTAGGTTTACGCGTCTTTTTACTCTTTACCTCCACCTCTATTTCCTCATCAGAGTCGAGAATATAGTCTCCTCCGTAATACATATCTCCTGCATACTTTAATGGCGACATTCTTGGCCGTCTTTTTCTCTTGGAGGTTTGTACCTCGGAACTACTACTTTCAGTTGTTGCAGGACTATTCTTAATAGTTTTTTTCTTTTTCATGTTGTTTTGAGAAAATGTCTTTGCACTGTCTGAACGTCTCGTACTATTATTTTTTCTAACACTGGCCAAACTTAACACATGATCCTCGTCATCGTCAGAAACCATTTCAACATAGTCTTCCATTAGTTTGCGTGATTTGTCCTTTCGCGACTGTTTTTCTTTGACAAGGATGTGTTTGTTCTCGTCATGGGTGCCAGGATTGTCAGATAGTGGTGGTTTTGATACACTATCTTTGGCTGCAAAGTCTCTGGACTTGCCAACCCCATCTATCTCATCACTCGACAAGCCCGTGTTTCGATTTTTCCATGGTGTATCACCAGTCTTAGTGTCCTTGGTACCGTGACCAAAATCTGGTTCGATCTTACAATCATCCTCTTCCTCCTCCGAACTATCTTCCAATGATAGAATGTCTGGACTTTGAATCCCATTCAGTAAACTATTTTCCGAGATTTTACTATAAGTAACTTTTGTGTCCTTCCTTACCATGAGTATGCCCTCGTCATTACTGTCAGAATCACTGTAATTGTTATAGTAGGCTGCGTTATTGGCCAAACGAGCAGGTACCTCTCGTAAAGACATTGTCCGCTCCGGTTGCGTTCTCCTCGAATTTAGTCTGTTTTTGGACAGACTTTCACTTTTATCCTTATTCAAAGTAACTCCATTCCCGAAAGAGGAAATGAGGCCAGCCTTGGATTCTACCTCTCCAGATGTTTCTTCCGGTAAGTCGTCCTTAATGTCATTCAAATCCTCCGATTTTAATTCATTTTCAGCAGGTTCGGCAGGAGACGATGACACAGACAATGGTTTAGCCGATTCAACACTTGCATTCTCACTTGTCTCAAGTTTATCACAGATGCGTCCACACTTCTCCAACTTAATACACACGTCTTCCTCAGTATCGTCTGTTTGGCTGTTCAGTTTGTTTTTTGTGTGATTGGGAAGTTTCAACTTGTCCAGGATTTTGTCACTGCCATTCAGAACACAATCGTCGGAATAGACAAGCTTAACATCACAGTTGAGGGTTCGAGCTCTGCTAAGGACACTGTTTGGTGATCGCCTGTGTTTAAGGAGGTGATCACCAATCTCCTGGCTTTTCATCTCCTCAAGAACTTCGTCGGTCAGGGCACTTTTTTGTGACATAAAGGGCGAGGTCAAATCCGCCTGAATGTTTCCATTGATTATAGCTTGCTGACAGGTCATGTTCTTGACGTGGCTGTTAACTTTCACAGTTTCTTCATCTTCTGAACACTCACGCTTACCGATCATGTCCGAATTAGCAATAAGTGGGGGAGGGGAATTTGGTTGGTCACAGGGGAGGTCTGAAGATACAATGCTTGCTTTATCACTGTCTTTTGGAGCTGGCTCTTTGTCTTCAGAAGTCGCAGCATCTCCTGAGCACTGACCTACTTGATCACAAGGTGGAGGTTTAAGTTCATCGGTGGCCGTAGCAGAATTCTCATCTGCCTCGTTACAATGTTTGCCGTCAACACATTGACTGGACTGACTTGAACCCAATGCTGACCCACACCTACTCTCACTCTGGGAACTGCCTTGACCTCCTGAACCCTGTGAGTCAGCATTGGTATCCAAGTTTTTTGAGTTGTCACGTGATTGTGGTGATGGAAGACACGCATCGTTAACTACACTTTTGGGGTCGATCACCTGTTTCTCTGGTAGCATGCACAGCTTCTGTAGAGACAGGAGAGGATTGCTGCCTCCCGTGACAGGGCCTTGGTCCCTGGGATCCTGGGAGCCATCACTGACGTACTCCCGTGTAGATTGGGGGCTGGTGTAGGGATCCTGCTGAGGTGGACTGTGAATGGAAGATTTGGACAGCGGAGTGAAGGGAGAGCTGATCTGACTAGCAGGTGGACTGATCGGGTTGGTTTTTGGAGAGTAACAGCTGAGGTTCTTCTGTTGTGTGGGTGACTGTCCTGTGTACGACATTAAGTTCTGACTGGAAACCGATACATGCAGCTGCTGGTTTACAGGGGTAGGGGAACATATACTTTGCCCAGCATTAATGGGAGACTGCATGGCACATGGTGACTTGAGGCCCCCAATGGGAGATTGTGGTGGTACGGGAGACTTGACATTACCCCCTGCACTCCCTGGGTGCTGGGTTGGACTCTGTATGGAACGCGGACTGGAGTTAGGCAGGCTTTGGTTACTGTGATGAGAGGCAGGGCTGTGGATGTAGCCAGGGCTAGGACTGATCGGTGAGGTCCTGGCAGGGTGTGAATGATGAGGAGAGGAGCTTGGATACATGAACTGATGCCCCCCTTGTGGCCCCTGAAGCTGCTGTTGTTGCTGGTGAGTGGGACTACTTCCCTGGTTAGGCATGACATAGTGAGGAGAGTTGGGCACATGATATGGCGCATGGCGATTTTTAGACAATGGAACTTGTACTGTCTGATTAGGTTGATAGGCTGCCGTCATTTGAAGGATGGAATTGGCCACATCCTGTGGACTTTGTACCTGGCCACCAGTGTGCATCATGTGGGAAGGAACATGGCCACTCGGTTGTGGCTGTGCTTGCTGTTGATGGTTCTGTTGCTGCTGCTGCTGTTGTTGTTGTTGCTGTTGTTGTTGTTGGCGTCCCGAGTGTGGCATACTACCAGAACCGTAGTTACGACCACCTGTCATAGGGCCATACCCACTGGACATCTGACCGTATTGAGCGGGGCCATAGGGTCCCTGGCCGACTGACCCTGACCCTGGTAGTCCCCCGTAGGACTGGGCCATGTAGTGCTGGGCGGCCTGGCTGTGCCCTCGGCTGTACATACCGTCGGTATACTGTCCATGCATGCTAGGAACTCTCTGACCCCTGTTGTCATAGTTTCCGGCTCCTTGGTTCTGGTAGTTTGCCATGTTCTGTTGTGGCATTGTTGGCTGAAAAATGATAAAAAAAATTAATTTTACACTCTATCAGATTTTTAGAATAGATTGTGACACTTGAAATACTCCAAAGAAATAATTTTATAATCATTACAAGATTATACAGTGTTTGTTCAATTCAGAGTACACTATATATCAAATCCTTATCTTACACTAAAAGGATCAATGTCTTAACACTTCATATACATGATAAGGCACATCTAACCTAAACCTTAGTATCTAATTTATTTTGCTCAAATCCCAATACTAGAAACACAAGAGATGTTGTTTCCATGGCTACCAGAATACAATAACAACATTGATGTTGTAATCTTCGGGACAAGACACAAGTCACAACATCAGTTTGATGGGCGAATGCAAAGAGATTTTTATTTCGTCGTCAAATGATGCTATTTCATTAATTATTGCGTTCTAATTCCTTGTCAATCAATTTCATAGTCGATGATTCAAGGTAAAAGTGTAGCCTTATAAAGGTCACTTGGATCATTTCAGCTTTTTGCAGAAATAAAATCCATGATTTTCTTCATCTTTTTTTTTCTGGTAATTTTTCAAACGATACACAGAAACAGACCTGCTTTTAGAAATCTCTGACTTTTGTGCATTTTCCAACAAAAGTTCACTTTTTTCAGATCCACATAATTATTATCAAAAAAAAAGAAAAGAATTTCAGCTGACTCATGCAATTATATAATCTATTATCTAAAATTAATTTAACAAATAGGACATATCAAAGCTACTGCGGTGATGTTTCCCTTCCTCTCTATATTGAACACTTATCCTGTTATTAATTGACCCCAAAATCCTTCTATTCCAGGAACAGAAATTGTACAGCGAGTTGTTCTGATAATTAACATTCAAACCCTAGACGATTTGAAAGCACAAAGTTCCAATATTGTATCTGTACATTCCAATTGATTCCCAGCCCTCCGCCTAATGGCTGACAAGTATGACGAGTCATGTGTTCTGTCTGTGGTGATGAAATCACGTAAGAATCCTGGCTAAACTCGCCTAAATCAATCCATGTTTTCAAGCTAATTCTGACATTTTAGGAATTAATTATTCAGCTGCCTTTCCTTCATGAAACCTACTTTAGTACTATTGGACAGTTAGCAGACAAATGCCTTATTTCTTCCATTCATAAGAGTGCTTTAGCGCTGGTATATAGAGACATATACAGTATATTTCGAGAGTGCTGCCAGTCCTGTTACGTGTTAGCCATACAGCTAAAGGCTGATCATGGACTCTTTCCTAGGATCACTCTCAATACTGTACAGTTCCTAGCCATTACAGGTCTAGTGTTGTCGGCTTTAATCTTCTCACAGGACAAGGACAATCCTTTTATTCGGTCAGACTTTCACAATACAGATTATCACAGAGATTTTCATTAAATGCTGCGACGTCTCATAATCAAAGACCTTGAGTAGGGTATAAGATGACCTTGAAATTCAATCACCAAAAGAAATATGTGTGTGAACAGCATGCATGTAAACCTATTTGATCAAAATTTGTTTATCCTTCATTTTAATTTTCAAAATGAACCTGTTCTATTCACACAAAAGTTCTTGTCAACTCACTCACCCCTGAATTTTCATAATGAACTATTCCAACCTTTGAATTGGAAGAGTTCAAATGTGTCTTCAAGGGTGAATGAGTTGGAGGAAAGCTTGTTAGTTCCTGAATTTAACATGAAGACTATTATGATATATTTTTGGTCACTTGCATTTCATTACATATTTTCTGTAAATATCTATTTAATTTCTGTAAGACATTTTCAGCTTGTCAGCACAATGTTTTAAAAGCTGTGTCCATATAAAGTGTAGTGACCATTTGTGGCTCAAGTCTGCATTACATGGGTACTGCCAAGAACCATATGTCAACCAACACCGTAACATAGTTTGTTTCCTAATCGATCAACTTATTCGACATCAAACAGATTCTACCCCGACGCGTCACATGCTGACAAGCTAACAAATCATGTTGTTTATGTAAGAAACTAGCTTTAAATTTAATCAATATATAGATCAAGATTTTAGAGAAACAGATATGCAACGGCCAAGAAAATGTTCTTCAGCTAAACCTGTCCCAGTTTTACAAAATCATATCTTATTTTGTGTATTGTAGGGGAGGTTAACTTCTTCATGATGGTCTTAGGTAGGGAGACACACCCTAAATTAAACATCTTCTGACAGTTATGGTCATATGAAGACAGGTTTCTAGGGAGACACAATCAAAATTTAACATCTTTATGACAGTTATGGTCATATGAATACAGGATGTTATGGAGACACAACTTAAACTTAACATCTTTCTGATAGTTATTGTCATATGTGGATAACACATAAGTTCCTGGGGAGACACAGCCAAAATTTAATATCTTTATCACAGTTATGGTGATATGAAGACAACTGGTTTCTGGGGAGACACAACCAAAACTGAACATCTTTATGACAGTTATGGTGATATGACGACAACTGGTTCCTGGGGAGACACAACTAGAACTAAACATCTTTATGACAGTTATGGTAATATGAAGACAAGTTCTTAGGGAGAACCAGACAATTTAACATCTTTATGACAGTTATGGTGATATGAAGACAACTGGTTCCTGGGGAGACACAACTAAAACTAAACATCTTTATGACAGTTTTGGTGATATGAAGACAACTGGTTCCTGGGATCGAGACACAACCTCAACTAAACTTCTTTATCACAGTTATGGTGATATGAAGACAAGTTCTTAAGGAGAACCAGACAATTTAACATCTTTATGACAGTTATGGTGATATGAAGACAACTGTTTCCTGAGGAGACACAACCAAAACTAACATCTTTATGACAGTTATGGTGATATGAAGACAAGTTCTTAGGGAGAACCAGACAATTTAACATCTTTATGACAGTTATGGTGATATGAAGACAACTGGTTCCTGGGGAGACACAACCACAATTTAACATCTTAACATCAAAGACCTTGATTCTGAGAAAGTGTCTGTGTTAACGTTAGTTACATGAAGATACTGTCATCTCTCTAAGTGAAACATGCAAGGCTGACAGAATAGTCTTTACAACTGTCCATGTTTATCAAGACACTGGGTAAAATTTGTGTTTGTTTCTGTTTTACATCCTATGAATAGATTTGGTCATTTAAAGACGTGACAGGTTTTAGTGGTGGAGGAAAACCAGAGTTCCTGGAGAAAAACCACCGACCTATGGTCAGTATCTTTCTACTGCCCAAAGTAGGTCTCAAGCCCAAAGCCAGAGGTGGAGGGCTAGTGGTAGGTACAAATCGGACCATCCGTATAGTTTCTGATGTATGTTGATGTTTGCATTCTGTAAACCAGTCTTTTCTGACTGAGCAAAATTTCAATGCATCAAGTAAGCCTGCAACATCCTGCATACCTTGACATGCCTGTTAAAATTACATTCCAACACTGAATTAATTTAATATCTTTTAAAGGAGGGATGGGTTGGAAATTTCAGCGTAACTTGATCATACCTTGTCACCTTGCATCATCAGAGGACTGTGGTAACATGTCCCTGGATCTATCATCTTAACAATACACCAAGATTGAATTGGTCTCAGCTACAAACCAGGGCTAAAAATGGCTTCACACTGGCCATTCAGCCTATTTCCTTGATCTCCTGGGCGGCCAGTGAAATATGATAGCTCATTAGGACAGCGTTTCATCGATCACACAGTAAAATACATTGTAATAAGATTATATCCGTTCCTTTCAGGGCCATTTTTTCCAAAATAGCATGATATCAAAAGATAGTCATAATCTACAATTTCATATTTATCTGGAAATTTGCTAATTCACGAAGATGTTTTCTCAGAGAAATTTTAAATAGAACAAGTGCGTATTACGGTATTAACCATACACCCTTTGCTAATAATTTTTTTTTTATGAGACTGCTTAAAACGCATATAAACCCTGATATGCAATTCAAGTTGATAATTGAAATCCAAAAATGATTTGGCAACAAATTTAGAAATAAACTTACTTAAAACAAGACAACATAATTCAACGAATTACAGTCCTCAAGCGAATGTGACCACCTCACAAAGGTTAACCTATAACCCAAGTATGAACTTCCAGTGACTTGTAGTGTAGGAGATAGAGCTGAGACAACCTTTTTCTTTGATGTAGGTCATAGGTCAAAATGCAGGTCAGAGTGAACACCTTGATTAAAGCCCATCAATCCAGCACTACCTTGTTATAGCTCATATTTTGAATCAGAATTGTTATTTTTTAGCAGATTTAGTCCTGTTACAAGTCTTTTAAAACTATCAATCATTACACTAGGTCAGATATCATTGGAAGCATATATGTTCAGGTATCTATGTGAAATTTAATCAACTGATGCGATTCTATTGATTTATGTGTTTAATTTCCATGTGGAAAGGCAATCCTGGCAAAGCCACACAATTACAGGAGGCAGACAACTATTACAAACAGCAATTTTCAGCTGTGTATAACAGATACTGATTGATTTTCACCATTAAAACATAATATGGGATTTCGAGAGAAACATCTCTGTATATTTCTGACTGAAGATAAAAATGTTATGTGTTAATTAATTTTCTACCCGACTTGTGCCAGAGATCTATATTGTGGTATGTTATCTGGTGATTCAGATGAATTTTTAACAAATGACAAATTTAGCTTTGTAGGTGAAATTACATCCATGTTTGTAACCACAATATAGCGTTTAAAACGTGTGGATAATATCAGCGATAGCGTTCTCTTGAAGTCTGCACTTTAATAGTACACAGCCCATACAATTTGCTGTTTACAATGGGTCAGGACCCACAAATTCTCCGTACTCTAAAGAGATGCAACCTGTTAATATCGATGTGCTGTGTGGTGAAACAAATCTTGCAGAAGCTTAGAAGGTGCATTCAACAGTAAAAACCAAGATGCAAAATTGAAAATTTTCCCATCTAGCTATCACGGCGAACGACGATGTGATAGGATGGCTTTCATCAGACCATTGATACAAAGTACTGGATTTCTGACATAAAATTACATTTGATAACCCCGGAGTCAATAAAGCTTCAGCGCCGATATCATTATAGTGTGGGAAACACATTAATGCTATAATCAAATTCCCTTGGCTCCTCGGTATACAAATCACATATTCTTGGGGTAATATTGAGTAAAATTTCAACTAACACTCGATTCCTTTGCATCTCTTCCTCAGAAATACAGTTTAGCCCGGTTTCGCTTACATCTCTTCCTCAGAAATACAGTTTAGCCAAGGCTGTCTAGTTTAGAATTTTCACAAGAATGTTTTATCTTCAATATTCATACCTCCTACACCAACCCCATCCCAGTCTATTTTTAGTAACAGTGACCTTGACTTTATAAAATATCTAATCAACATTTCGAAGTGCATCGCCATGTCAAAATTCAAGACTGAATTACGGACAAACTTTGGGCACTAGGACGTAAAATATGTCCAAATGATACTGAACCATTTCTGATAATAACTCCAGGAAAATGCCCATCTATCATGCACTGAGAATGAGGTTATTTTCTGACCTAATTTAGATGGGAAGAAAACACAACACAAATGTCTTTCGTGTCATTTCATCTACAATGTTAGCATAGTAAGTAAGGACAGATCTATAAGCAAACAGAATACAGTCATACTGATCTAATTGTTTTTTCTTAATTACAATATATCAGATAATATCAAGATAAATTGCTTCTATTTCCTTTGATTTTGCAAATGTTCTGAACATGATAGCTGCAATATCTCACTTGTTTTTTATCAAGTAAAATGTCAAAAACCATGAAATCTACCATCCTCGATATCCAGGGGTTACACTCACCCAAGCTCACCCCAGGAATATGTCATGGCAAAACTGAAGGCTTGTTGATGAGGCAAGACGACTGCTTCAACCCTTTGAAGAATCTCATGGTTACATAACGGCAAAAAATTGACAAGCTTTGAAGTTGGTTGCAGCTATTTTGTAATCTTCAAATGACAGACATCAGCCTCGCGATTGGTCAGTTTTTTTTTTACCTGAGCATGCCTTCAGTTTTGCCATGACATATTCTAGGAGTGTAGAGAGGGTAGGTGATTGTAACCCCTGAATATCGAGGATGGAAATCTACAAGAAACTAAATTTCTAAGAATAAGATTTGTTATTGCAAAAAAAAAAATAATAATCCTTTCCAAAACCTTTGGTCCAGATTTGACTGTACAGTTTAAAACTATACATACCATTTGCTGAGAGTTTTGGCTTTGATAGCCGGTAGGGCCAGCCCCACCCCCAGGCATGCGCCCTCCACCTCCAGGGGGATACATCTCTTCATGGTAGTGATTCTGATTCAGTTGCCCTGTAAAAAGAAAATCATTTTGTTTTACAGCAGAATAATTACAAATTCAAGTTTCCAGTTATTTAAGGAATTCCACACAAGGTGATTAGCCCATATACAAAACTGCAATTTGACCGAACCGATGGGATGCTAAGCTTGCACATCAATATATCTAGATGATATCAAAATGATTATTTCAAAAGCATGGAGAAAGGATACAAATACATAGTATTTTTTTATTCTGTCATTTTTAGGACAGAATATCCGACCCAAAAACAATTTGTTTATTTCAATCTTTCAATTTGACTTACAGTTACTTTTTTTTTTTTCCCTTGTATTGTTACACTTAAAAGTTTGAGAGTTTATAATCAATTATAGAAACAAGAACCAGAGGATGTAGGTTTCCAAAATAGTTCACAACTTAATTGTAACATTTTGAGGTTGGCATGGAAATCACAGGATTAATGAAATCATTGATATTATCACCAATGCTGGAATAGGCATATTTTAGGTTCTGTCCAATTTTCATCATAAAATCAATGTTTGTCCTCGATTTTAGTTTGCAACATCAAGTGGGGTCCAATAAAGCTATTGCATGGAAACATAATGGTATCAACATGTTCACATTTTGTCACCATCATGTATCTGACGGTCATTTTCATTTTTCAATACATCAATGTACCCCTAGCTTTTTCAGAAAGTCATGATTCCTGCATATGTGTCAATGATCTCCATTCCATAAACACTATGAACAGTATGACAAACATGTGGATAGTTCAGCAGCTCTTCACGAAACACCACACAACCATTAATAAGCCCACCGGTATCTATCGAGATTCAGAAGAAATGACAACAAATGCTGTTCATTATTCTGTAATGGGCACCCCCTTATGTGAATCACAGATGCACTAAGCGCCTGGGCTTATTTTGCCAAGTGAATACGGCACATCACAATTTGATCCCAATTAGCCCATTCATTCCAGAAGATAAATTTAAACTTTTCCAATTCAAACGTTGAAAAAGTTCATTATGAAATTTCAGGGTGAAGGAGTTCATCTACTTTCACAATTTTCTTAAACTGTAAACAAAACCTCTAACTAATTTTCATAAGTCCAGCATCATTTTGTCACATGTTTACGAGTTGATCCCAATAAGCTCATTCAACCCAGAAGATAAATTTAAACTCCTCCAATTCAAAGGTTGGAATAGTTTATTATGAAATTTCAGGGGTGAAGGAGTTCATCTACCGTACTTTCACAATATTCTTAAACTGTAAATAGAACCTCTAAATCATTTTCATAAATCAGGCATCATTTTGTCACATTAATATTCCTCGGAAAAAATTGAACAAAGAACAATTTTCTCCTTCATGTCTAGTTCAGATCTAATCACTGAAGTTGTGCACTTTCTTTTGTAGTCATGATAAGTAATTTTAATTTCCAATTTCTTTCATACCAAATCTGATTTGTAATTTCGTGGAAAACACAACAAGGCTAAATGAAGTATAAAGCGATGTAAATATTTTGAATCAGGGTCTACTTCTTAGTTTACAATCTCACTAATTCAGATTATATCAAATGAGGAAGATTATGTGGATGTTGATCCCGGACCCTTTTAACACCTACAGCAGACAGCTGCATTACTAGGTACAGCCTGGTGACTAAATAAAGACTCCAGCTGGCACTGGCCTGGAAGATTTTAATGGAGTGTCAAAGTCTATCTGAGTTAAACTTTTGACCTTGGACTAAAAGGGAAGTTTGGTGACAGTAAACAACTCAGATCATGACAGTCGTATATATATATATATATATAACTACTGTTGTGTGTAACTGAACCTGGTTATATTACCATTAAACTATTAAATTATTCTGTAAGAAGACTGTGTTGCTGTGTCTGTGAAATACATTAAACGCATACCATGTGACAAGGTGATACATATTTGTACACATCTACGTACAGGTACATTTACACAGGACTACAGTACTGTATGTACAGTTATGTTGAACTTGTATAACTTGAATTCAAACCCGTTTAATTCAAAGTGTTTCGCTGGTCCATGCCAAACTTCACACTACACATTTGAACTTGATTAAATTAAATTCCCAGGATAATTCAAAGTTTTACCACAGTCCAACCGACATTGCGATAACGAGGTTAATTGACTCTATATAATTATGCTTAAAAGAAGATGGTGAATCTTGGCCTACTTGTTACAAAATCTCCATTCTCTCAAAAATTTATTAAATTTGTTATTCGACAATCTTTTAAAAGTACAGATTCTATATTGAACTCAAATGTATATACACTTGTACATTTAAAATGATGACCTTTTCTTTAATTAACCATGAATTACGTATACAGAGATGAAATTTCTGACCTTACATTTGATGAAATGACGGGCTATTTTATCTGGCGAATCTAACAAAGCTCTGAATCACTGTACCTGGAGTAACAGCAACACAATTCATCTATTGTGTGGCCAGTACACGTTTTGATTAGCAGGGAACTGTGTATATAAATACATTACTGTTTAACAGGTTGCTGACCTTAAGTACACACAACATCTTGTTTCATATGTATACGATTATACCATTAGTAAACACATACATCGTCCTTAAAAAGATGGTAAATCTACTAATGGATCAGTGTAATTATTCAGCTTGTATGAATAACTCAAATTATTAGGTTTATTCAATTATAGATTTTGCAAATAGTTATACAATCCTTGGTTTTGATTTGGATTGTATTCAAAAGTATACCATATTTGAAACAATAGCCTCATGGATTTTTTAGGTGATCTTTCAGTGTACACATTAGTGGATAACTACCAAAAATTATGAAATCAAAGATGCCCGTTTGGCCCTGTATAGTAGCCTAAGTAGGATAAAATCAAGACCTTTACAATTAGCATTGGTAATCCTCTCGAATCAGAGAAGCTGGCCGTATTATGACAAATACGGTAAATTCTCCTTAAATACTGTATAACTATAAACAGAAAGAAAAGAAGAAAAATTCTGAATAATTGAAAAGGTGAAATATATATGTTTTTGTGTTTTAGCTATGTAACTAGAACCTTGGTAAGTGGATGACAGAAGTTACAGGTATCACTGTGTAGATTTTCCCCACACTAACACTGTTACACACACTACATACCGACGACCAATTATGATGAGCACACAGGTGGTTACTGCAGGTTGTCTAGCCAAGCACACTACTACACACAACCTGTATTATAAACCAGTTTGTGATCACCACCACTCCACAGCCAGACAGCTGAGATCTGTCTGTGTGTTTAACTAGTATTTACACTCCATATATCCCTAGGGTTCAGCCATCAGCTCGCTGGCCTTTCTCCAAACCCTTCTTTTCTATCTCTCCTCTAACTATTTTCCCTGCAAGTCTGGCAGATCCTATTGGATAGGTTTCAATCAATGTGGAGCACTAGCCAGGCGTATAGGGAGAGCCCCACCATTGAGACATGTACGGCCAGCGAACACCACACACCAGTGCTCAAATGGTTAATACCAAACAAATCTTGTTCAATGCAAAATGCCCTAATCAATAGACTTGACACGGATACTAATTCTAGCTACTCCGCTGCGCTGGTGGTGCAGGCTAGAAATGTGGAAGGTCTTAAATATTGACAGGTCTCCAAATGCACATCACCATACCCAGCTTGAAACCTTGTTCAAGCATTTCATGTACGTAGACAAAATTTTCACTTATAACTGAATTTACACACAGAAACATTGAAGGCGGCAAGTGAGGAAAAGGTCTAATTGGAAAAATTAGCGCACGGCATAGACGAACAAATGAGAATTCCAATCAAATTAGGACGAAAACAAGATATTTAGGAAGTGAGCACTTGTCTGTCTGGTTTTTCTTTACCTACGAACTAGTACCTGAAGGTCTGGTGTTGTAGGAAAAAGAAAGTGCTCTTGAGTAACCCTAAAACCTGATAGCATCTCTGAGATGGGATAGGACCCCTGCACCAGGCAATACAGTACAGAAGCACTTGAACACCACACACTAGTAGGAAGTGATACAGATAAGGCATAACAACACATAAAACTTCAGTTCAACAGGTGAGGAACACACCAGTGGGTTTTATACAGCATGTGTATGTATCTAGTAAAAGTAACAAATTATCCAAGAACATTAACAAATTGTTCTCTCAACGTTGTAAACTGTAGCAATATGTGGTAATTTCAATTACAAGGGTGATTCAGCCAATTGAAAAAAAAACCTCTTCTGCAATATCAGCGGTAGGAGAATACAAGTGAATCACGGTTTTATAAAAAAGGTTCAATGTTGGAAAATTATGTGGAAGCAACTAGAGTACGACTAGAATGCTATGTGTAACATATTTGCGAAGCTTTCTTTACCAGTGTGAAAAAAAAAACCATTTCAAGCCACACAGAAATCGACTTGTAAATGAAATATACATGAAACGCAACTCGGGAAGCATGGAGTTAAGGCATCAAATAGTGCTAAATAACTGACAATGGACAATGCAAGCAAATGACTTCCATATAAACTCAATATACACCTGAGGCAGGATCCCCCCAAATACTGGTATTGTAATAAGGCAAATCCTATAAATGATCAACCATTGTGTCAGCCCTGTCTAATGCCATGCTCAAGAATAATCAACAACTGTCTGCTTCACAAATGGCCAAGGCCATAGCCAAAAATGATTCACAATTAGTTCCCCTATTACACATCTCCAAGGCCACTTATAAATGGTCATCAATAATCTGTTCCACAGGTGCACGTGTCCTCAAGTCATTCTCATAGTTAATACTTATATAATTACTGAACAAATTACCCCCACTCCCCCCCCCCCCCCCCCCTGAACATGTGCTCACTCGTCTGAAAAATGTTTTAGCAAAGGTCACAAATGACCACTTTTCTCTTTTAGCAAATAGGAATTTCCTTTAGCAACCTTTTCTCATTAGAAGAGTCGAAATTCAAGTGTAGTTCTGATGTATTTAGCATATACCATTCATTGAATTGGATCAATTCTTATTCAGTGATTTTTTCATCCCTTTTTTACAGGGGCCAGTACCTTTTCAATTGGGAAAATACAGCAGTATTTTTCCCCAATTGGGAAAATTTGCTGTTGGTTTTAAATGCAAAAAATAACAATAAGTCAATAACACATATGAAGGGATATTTCCTGAATGGGAAAATATGAGTAAGAAATTGGGAAAATACAACAAAATTTCTCTAGGGGAAGGGGCCGAAATTGGGCCCCAAATCGACCCTAAAAAAACCACTGTTATTATACATTTATAGGGAGTCAGTGTTTATGAAAGTCATTCTCATAGTTAATACTTATATAATTACTGAACAAATTACCCCCACTCCCCCCCCCCCTGAACATGTGCTCACTCGTCTGAAAAATGTTTTAGCAAAGGTCACAAATGACCACTTTTCTCTTTTAGCAAATAGGAATTTCCTTTAGCAACCTTTTCTCATTAGAAGAGTCGAAATTCAAGTGTAGTTCTGATGTATTTAGCATATACCATTCATTGAATTGGATCAATTCTTATTCAGTGATTTTTTCATCCCTTTTTTACAGGGGCCAGTACCTTTTCAATTGGGAAAATACAGCAGTATTTTTCCCCAATTGGGAAAATTTGCTGTTGGTTTTAAATGCAAAAAATAACAATAAGTCAATAACACATATGAAGGGATATTTCCTGAATGGGAAAATATGAGTAAGAAATTGGGAAAATACAACAAAATTTCTCTAGGGGAAGGGGCCGAAATTGGGCCCCAAATCGACCCTAAAAAAACCACTGTTATTATACATTTATAGGGAGTCAGTGTTTATGAAAATGGTTTATTCAACACAAATTCCATTAGCAAAAGTAGCTAAAGGCATGTATTTTCTTTTAGCAAATAAGCATTTCATTTCGTCAATAACGAGTGTGCACAGCCCTCAATATACATCTCTATAAGGTCACTTATAAACAAGCAAATGTGATGAATGAAACCATAAAATATTCAAAGGTAATGCAGTCTTTCGAGATAAGCATCATCCAAACTTTTATCTGTTTATCTGTTTATCTGAGTTTGATTTTCATCCTATTAACAGCCAGGGTCATTTAATGACATGCCATGTTTTAGTGGTGGAGGAAATTTAAAGCCGGAATTCCCCAGGAAAACCACCAACCAGCGGCCAGTACCTGACAACCCAGAGATGGAGAGCTAGTTGTAACAGAATGTCAGACAACTTAACCACTTGGCCATCATGGCCCCATAATTGAAAGTCAAACATTGATCAGTTTAAAAAAGAGAGAAACAAGGAAATGTCTGAATGAAAACTTATGTTGAACTTGGACTTGACCTTGAGCAATGTTATACTCACAAAGTTTGATTACTTTTTAAGAAATATTGGCAGAATGATTAACAAACAAGATATTTATATACGATAACAGTGAATTTAGCAATGAAACATAAGAAAAGAAAATTTAAGAAAATCCATCAGAAATCAAAGCTGGCTGAGCGATGTTGTAGGGTAATATGTCAACCCATCCTCCCATCTTCCAAGCATGAAAAAGTATTGGCTTAAAAAACATTGTATTTGAAAATGGGAGAAATCCTTTTATCCACATTCAAGTAACAGAAGCTCTTCAGCTTTAGAATCTATTATCACAACCATTACAAATCAGAAGCGACTGATTATGAAATTTGAAGCCAATCCCGCAGCTAGCTAGTAGAAATTATTGGTAAAACCACCAAAAAAGACAGAATTTGGGAAAAAAAATTACAATCTGAATCATAGAAAATTTGCAGCTTTAAATTACTATTCTCACCAGATGATTTTTTAACTTCTCAATGGCAACCTTGACCCTCATCCCACCCTCATGACTTTCAACACACACAATTTGCTTGAATCATATCTGGAACCAACCGGAAACAGCCCAACATAGAAAGCACGGCAAATGCTTCTCAACTGACTATGATTTCAACTTTCAAGAGGGGAGAAAAACCAAACCCAAATATTTTACTATATCATATGGATTACTGTCATTTCTGTATAAGCATCCAGTGTTTTTGCTACCAGATTTTAAAACAGCCTGTGCCGTATTGAATTGGGAAATATAAAGTAGGATTTTCAGAAAATTGGGAAAATATTCTTGAATTTTGCTTCATTTTGGGAAAATAGCACAAATTTTGACTGGGGGGAAAAAGCCTTATATCGGCTGTAAAAATGGGCAAACAAAATCACTGGTATCTGATATGTTGTATAACTTTCTTTGGAAAATGAAGCTGTTCCCATTTTGGTAAATGGGAATCGGTTAAAAAAAATTAAATGCACTAGCTAGATTTGCCATCATTCCAGTAACTGATGAATGATGACTTGAATAATTTGATAAATATATATAATATATATGTAAAATCCACGAATCAAATGACAATTATTGTAGTGACTTTGTGCTCAGGTCGAAGCAAAGAGGAGAGATGCATGTATATATACAAATGTAGGGTTGGTCAACTTGGTTCTAATACAGGTATATATGATCTATGATCTAGTTTAACAGCATTTTTACATTCTTCTGAAATTCAGCACCATTGCATAGTCAAAACTCAAAAAATAAATCTTGGCTATGAATGGTTTTTGAAACTGAAACAAAGCACTTGTCCAACAATCATTTTCAAATAAATGTTTCTCACTGGTCTAGATATTAGGATGATTTTTATAAAAGTTATTTGCTTTATTTTCTCCAAATGAATAAATGTGAGCTCCGTATTGATAAGGCCTATTGTGCAAGTCTTGGAAACCAAATTCTTTAAGATACACAGGTAGAAGGAGCCTCAAAGCATTGGCATCATCTTCCGCGATATGTTGTGTCCCAGAAGAACAATTTTGCATGAATATCTGTTTGTTTCTATGGAAACAGAAAAATATCGAGATGAAACCTTGCCAATAGCAAAAGGCACAACTATGGCACTAGCCTAATTATAAAAATATAAAAAGTTTTGTTGAGATCAGTTGGACAGTTTCACGTTATAGCCCAGAATAA
This sequence comes from Mimachlamys varia, assembly GCA_947623455.1. Classification (NCBI taxonomy): domain Eukaryota; kingdom Metazoa; phylum Mollusca; class Bivalvia; order Pectinida; family Pectinidae; genus Mimachlamys; species Mimachlamys varia. The sequence goes on from OX392527.1 coordinate 48,751,325, forward strand.
AGCCCCTCGAAACGACTCAAATAGACGCACAGCCACAGAGCACAATACGATTGGTGAATCATAATACCAATCCATCTTTGATACATCGTTCGACACTTTGGTAAGATCATTTCCAATCTGCAGGAAGTTTTTTTCTTGCAAACAGATGCAGTGAATCCCCATCCCAATTGCAGTCTGTGACATTATATTTTCAAGCACTAGTCCGGACAAGCAAAGTGCAGTGTTTATTATGACAAATGTATTGAAATTCAAGGAATTTCCACTAGTCCAAATTGAATATTACCTGTACTAGTCATGGGCATAAGACTATAGCTAGTGGCTTATGTTGCAGACTGCAATTGTTTAGAATAACTAATACCAATCGGGTTGCTCAGTTTTCAGTATTAACAGGTTCTGGGTTCGAATCCTCGTCATACTGCAATGCTTTTTAATCTTAGAGCTCTTCAATATTTGTTAAAATATCTTATTTACCCTATATACTATATATCTAGATTCCTGATATTTCTTTTCATAAACCTCATATCAGAAACTATTTATTAAAGCTATTCTAATTAAAAGAACTTAAGTTTTGGCAATGGTACACAGATATTCTACAAGGTACAATAAGATGCCCCTAGGCCTGAACAGTCAGTTGACAAGATATGGCTGCTATTATAATATTTATATGCCAGAATATTTGCCTTGAATGTATAAAATTTATGCTAGAATACTTTTGTATCCTGATAAATTCAGTCAAGGGTTATATCATGATCATTTAGAATTTGTTCTTGGGTATTTATAGACCAGTCTTACTCTAGACTATCAAGTTATCTGTGAAGATGAAGTTGAATTGATTCAGGGATTTTCTTGCAACAACATTCAGGGCCAAATAAAGGCCCCTTTACCCTTGGGAATTTCACTATTTGTTGTCATAAAATTCCCAATGGGAAAGTGGAGCAAAAAAAATAATTAAGGCGATGTTTGGGGGGAAAACGTGGAAGTTTTCCATTATAAATATGGTTTGAAAAATTTCCAATTCCATGGACCTTGGAAATTCCCAGTGATTAAAAGATTCATTCAACAGTCAATAGTTTCGTTACTATACCTGTATGAATATAACAAACTGGTGTGGAACAAGTGAAGAGGTGGGGTTATGGATATACATACATGGCTTTTTCTTGGTAAATTGGGAAAAGCTAGCCCAAGAGTGAAATTGGGAAAAATCATCGTTATATCTTTCTTTGAATAAATATAATCTATATACACTGTATGATATTAAACTGCAAAAAGACATCGTTTTTGTCTTCATTGTTAGCAGTGCTCACATTTTTATTACATTTTCACATAACTTCGAGGAAATCACAGCCTGAAATTTAAACTTGTTAACCAATCAGGAAAATAAATCTGAAATTGGGAAAATTCAAACCAAAATCTCATTGGGAATGGGGCCTTATATCGGCCCCTGAGAGACCCTATAAAAGGCCCTGACATATAACCTGTATCTCACATGTATAGAAAATGTATTGAATGGAAGATGACAGTGTCCCTAGTATGGTATTCATACTCTGTTTTTTATTTTTGATGTACCATACACACTGTTATTAGCGCCTAAAAACTTGGTCCCATGGGGGGCGCTTAATAAAATTACAAAAGTAGCATCTGAAGGAAAAAGGTCTTTTTATAAGATAAATAAGTTTGATGTATTATGACAAGAATGGGTATCACTCATGATGTGTCACACTATTGACATCAATTTTGGATAATTTGCACATAAATAACCGATACTTGTGGGGTTTTCTTGTATACATGCGCACAGCAATTAGGTTTTTACCACACATTACATAAAATAATTTAGTTGTGTCACGATTAAAAGGGGAGTTTACATAATTTTGATACCTCGGTAGATACGGGGAGGGGTGCTAACTATGGCAAATATGGTAGGCATGCTTATAAGCAAGCACTTTTCTTTTAGTTACAAGTCTTTGGGAGATTACACACATGTAATTTTTTGTACTTGAGGTCATGTCTGAATGTCAAAGGTGTCAATGCTCCCATTTAATTTTAACACAGTATACGTACCTCATAAAAGCTACATTGCTCACCCATATAAGAAATATTGGTTGATATAAGTATTAAAACTCTAATTCTACATCCAAGATCAAATGTCAAAGGGTGATAAGAATTCAAAGTGACTTAATTCCCTTGTGTCAAACAATCCTTCTCATTCTTTTACATGTGTACCTGCCACATGGAAGATGTTGAGTAATTCATGGAAGTGGTTTGTAACTTTGTGCTTTGGTACTACTGGCGGTCAATTTCAAAGAAATACTAATTATATAATGTATTCCAATTTTGGTATGTGACATTACACCTTTTAATAATGCACACGTCTACCTTTTAATACCTTAAATATGCTTAATAGCAAGGGAATACCAAAACATCGGTTGTAAATAGTTGTCTTCTTGGGCAAAGACATGGGAGGGGAGGGCGGGGGTTAATGGTGTGATTGGCTGGGTTAAACATTGGCTACTAGAATACCAAATGATTGTTCGACTAAGAGTTTGTAAGATGACTGGTCCCTGGTTCGAACCCTGGTCTTCAGCTTCATTTTCACTTAATCCTATTACATATAAAACTTGTCAAGGCTTTATCATCATTGTTGTAACAGGGCTATAGAAATGGGTTTGGGCTGCCTGTGTAAGGGATTGCGAAGTCAGTCTGGGCTGGCCATTGTAGTTTCCCTTCCAGTACAGTTGTTTCAGTACATCTATACTAAAAAAATATTGGGTATAGAAATGTTAAGATCCACTTAATATTCAGTAACATGATTTAGTGCCCCTGTTGTCAAATGTGTTGGAGACCAGAATACAGCTAGTGTAACTAGACAAATGTCAGTCATCAATGAGGTAGATAATATAGTTCAGTGGGTTGGCTCAACCATTCGACTTTTCCTTTTTAAACATAACCAACTAATCACTTCATTTAAACCTGTACTGATATTGTGTGGCAGTTTTTAATTGTACATAGGATTTAGGTCGCCTTCTAGCTTCGAGCTAGAGGGAATTTCGATTTTGGCTCAATGGTAGAGTGTCTGACTAGGTTCGATCCCAGGTGGAAGCACAACATTCTCTTTCCAGTTACAATTGTCTTATCCAAGTTGAATATGATTGTAAATGAATATGTGATTTTCAATGTAGATAAGGACATTCCCAGATTGTTGAACATTAAACATCTAGGTAAAAATACCATGTCATTCTTGTTGAATTTCAACTTTAAACTTTTCTTCGAATTTTCAGGGCAGTGGAAATACTAATTACTTGTGAAATACGCCATTCATTTACTTTCTTTCTCTTCTGTTGGTGGCTTTATTGTTCATAAAATGTGTCAGAAGGTGAACTGTCATTTCTATTTGTAAACAACAGTGAGTAAGTGTGTAAATAACACGAAATTATGTGTGTGTATTGGAGTCCTTACCATATATAGTCTGTCTTAATACATGCACATTCTCTAGAATCTTCTCACAGTGTTCCTGCGCAACACCCATAGCTTGGAGTTGTGGATGTTGTAGCTGACATACCTGCAAAACAAAACAATAACATAGATAACTGCGTTCTTGTACGACATGTGCTTTCAAATCTTGCCACAGTACGCCATCTTGTTAATCTTGATAAAAGGGTCAACTTACGGACTGCAGTGTTTTAAATCCATATGCTTCAAAAGTGTCGGCATATTGTTTACACATAAAGGTCTCCAACCATCTTTCGACAGGGCCGGGCATTTTATGAAGAGAAAATATCACATGAGAGGGAGAAACCCCCCTAAATCGCGTGAGACATTTTCTAAACTTAGCATAATGGCAGTCGGTCACGTGACATCCACAGTGGTTGAAAGGCCGCTTACGACAACAACAAGAATTCTCCCGCGGTTTTCGTACACTTGTCGTCGATGTTATCTTATGATCTGAATATAATAATCGTATACGAGTCCTCAATGATATGTTCTAATTAAGAACATAATGTCTATGTGACCTACAATTTAAAATCAAATAGAAGTCAAATGGAACAACAGACTGAAGTGAAAATTTGAGTATTGTGAAACCTGCTTAAACCGAACATTTTCAGACGGTCGGTCACGCGAAATCCAAACTAAAACTTCTATTTCAGGAAAAAAAGAAAACCGTAAAATAATACAATTATTTCCATTTGGAATAGTTTTTTTTTTCAAATAACGCAAAATCGCTATAGATACTACATGAGTACTGAAATTGTCTAGCTAATTGATCTAAAAACCTAAAGCTTCTAGCGAATGGTGACGATAATTGGTTTTTAACAACAGATATAGTAATATGAGTAACCCAGTTTTTCATTTTCGACTTTATAGTATACCAAAGCGGAAGGAAGTGGCAACTTTGCTTCGAAGTTTTGACATTATTTTTACATTATCACCGGGCAGAACCACATGGTGGACTGGTTAAAACTATGTCAATTATATATTTTTTTCTAAACAGAGTTTTGGGTATATTTTATGGGATGTGGATATAAATCTTGGTTTGAAATATTGTTTTGTTCTAATGTTTAATCTTTAACAGCGAGTGGATAAAGGCTAAGATATGTATCGAGGTCAAACAGTAAACATATTGATTTTTCACGTCAGATCAGTTTGTTTACTTTCGATGTCAAACAGTAAACATATTGATTTTTCACGTCAGATCAGTTTGTGTACTTTGATGATAAAGTTGATTTATTCTTCCTGATGTACGATGTCGTAAATGCGGGATACATATAACATATATAGTTTTTTTTACGCGTTAGTATTTTCCAAAACGGACACGTTAAGTCCTCAATAAAGAAGTTTGTTGGAAGTGTATGTGTATTACCTAAATCAGATATAATATATATTAGGAATAAGATACATAATTATGTATGTCGGAGTATATATAGATATATATTTCGGAGTGTTCAATCGAAAATACTTATGCTTTAACGTAGTTTGACAACCGTAAGCGGTAATGTAGTCCGAACATGACACATTGAAGCAGGGCAATCTAATTCCGTAATTAAACTATTGAAATTTCACATACTTGGATTGCGTCACAAATATTGTCCAAGCTGTTTTATATTCTCTGTTATTTGCAATATCCTCTATAGACACGTACATTTGTCTCATCGGTCGATTGTATTGTTTGAATTTGAATAGTGATGTCTGGAAATTGCGATTTCTAGGAAAAGATTGATTTGTGGGTCCTAAAGATGTACGTTTGTTACTGCAAGCTTCTGTAAACCAACTTATTTTCGCGGCGACTTGATTTTGTGTTTCTATATGAAACGACTGTTTCGCGGCGATTTAATGTTGCGATAAATACGGTTTAAAATCATATGTTTATTACAGTACAGTATTCCTCTGATTGAAACTATTTCGCGGCGATTAATTTTCGCGAAATTTAATCACTCGCGAAATACGCGGAAAATAGTCGCACGCAAAAATAAATTGGTTTACAGTACGAGAATATTTAGCGGCGATTAATTTTTCGCGAAATTAAATCACTCGCGAAATACGCGAAAAATAGTCGCACGCAAAAATAAATTGGTTTACAGTATTATTTTTTTTAATTGGAGATACATGTACTTTGTTTTCTTTGTGAAATGGTAATGTTAATAGATAGTTTAATCCAAAATGAAACCGTCGGCGGCACTTTACCAACAAATAAGGAAAAATAAGCGGTGACCTAGAAGGTAGCCCTGGAACACAGCAGACACAAGCGTTCAAGGACTCCTTTTGTTCTGTTATCCCCCACAAAACGCGTTTGCTAGAGATACAAAATTGGGCTCCGTCCCTCCTTTCGGCCGTGGGCATTGTCCGATCAGTATCTTAAAAACCCTTTCCTTGATTGTTATGGAATTTCATATGTGTGTTGGTCATTGGAAGTAGATGACCGCCGATTAATTTCCTTAAAAAATGGTCAAAGGTCAAGAGTTGAAATGCAATAACTTCACACAATTGGTTTCTGCGTAACAAAGGGGGCGCCAAGGTGATGCTATTGGTCCCTCACTGTTTCTCATATATAAATACATCGATACTTACAAACCCCAAAAGTCAACAGATTAAAGGCATTTTTAACCCCCCCCCCCTCTTTGAAAAAATATATTGGTTTGCAGTTTGCACATGTCGGTCGTTGCTTGCGTCCTTAACATGAGCAGGAATGTGTCACTTGAGATTGGTGAGCAAATACTGTTTTGAATGTTTATATCTGACATAGTTTGACATGATTAAAGAATTGCAAGAAATTTGGTTTGCTTGGAAAAGAATGCTCTCATGATGGAAGATCGTACAAGTTTGTTTAATACAGTAGAATATCAATTATCCGAATGTTCCACGTCATGATCACAACAATTTTGACATATGAAATCATACAATGTATGTAGGGAGATTATCTGCACAATTGCTTATCCGAATCAGGTATATACCGCCTTACTCATTTAGATAACAATTGTATCATCGCAAGGTCATGAAAGTTTTTCCTAAAAACAATTAAGAGTCGTTATTATAAAAACATCAATTTTGCAGGTTTTCAAGTTCATGTGACTATTTTCATTAAGCCAGATTTTATATATTGATTGTGCCACATCATTTTTTTTTTTGGAAGGTCGAGCTGTTGAAATACAACAACATTGAACATCTACATCAAGATATAGACTGTCAGGTTGATGTGCAATGTATATATTTGGTTCCTTACACCAACAGCGGGCGCGGGGATAATGCTTTATGCGACTCATTGTTTTGTTGTTTGTTTGTTGTGTTTTTTTTTTTTTTTGGGGGGGGGGGGTATTTTTTTTAGATATTCAAATACTCGGGGCCGCGGTGGCTGAGTGGTTTAGGTGTCCAGACATTCTACCTCTAGCACTCCACATCTGGGTTGCTAGTTCGATTCCCACGCGGGGCAGTTGCCATGTATTGACCGTAGGTCGGTGACTTTTTTCGGGTACTTCGGCTTTCCTACACCTTCAAAACCTGGCACGTCCTTAAATGACCCTGGCTGTTAATAGGAAGTAAAACTATATAAACTAAACAAATATTCAAATTTTATATCAATTCACATTTTAAACATCCTCACTATGACTCTAACAGAAACTTATACGACAGATCTTTTTCACCTGAATATGTGGATTCATGCTTTGTTTTAATGGATGAACTAATCTAGTTCCATGGTCCAATAGATAATTATATATAACTAACTATGTTTTTTAAATGGTATTATTATTTTTATTATCGACATCTTATGTTTTCATTTGCCATCAATATTGCTCCCATTTTGTTCTCTTTCTCAATATCAAAATGAAATGTAGTCCTCAATTTTCAAGCGTAATTATTTCACTTGAGATAGATTAATATAAGTTGCAAAACTTGTTTCCAAATCCTATTTCAAAATTTGTGTATTCGCTCTTCACCATGTATTGAACTGAACAAGAAATAAAATAAAGTTTATACTAATATTGCTCCCAGTTAATTTTGAATCACAGTTAGTTTTGGACATAAATAAAGATGTTTAGAGAAATAACTAAATCACACTAAAATTGCTCTAAACAACTTAATTTATTTTCACAACTAGCTGTAACAAATTCTCAGGTCCTTGGTATGTCACCCTGGTAAGAAAACTAGCCCTCTGATGCTTTGGGATATATGTTAAGGTAGCTATTGGCGACAAATAAAAATAATCTCTAGAAATACCAATTTTAAGTAGAGAAGCCCATTAATTGTTTCAAAAGTAGTAGCATTTTTATTTCAACAATATCACTGTATTGATTCTTCAAATGATCAAAATCTGTTGTTGTAGGCCTACTAACTGTACATCATGGTCATGTATAATAATTTTGGGTAAAAAAAAATGTGATTGCTTGAATTTGAAGATTAGCCAAAAGTCACAAGCATCAGCAGTTGGCTAGTGCGCGCGGCTCTACTCTGCTCGATGCACAAGTTTTAGTAAGAGTTGCGTCCCTTGACTCGGAAACAAAAATGGCGCCGTGTTTCAAGAAGTTTGGATACCCGGTGTTATCAATCTATATGTATTGATGTAATACGTTTATCTACACAACAGGTTTGCAGTAGCTGGTGCACAACAGGTTGAAATAATCATAACTGTAAGTTAATATAACAAGTTTACGTCTTGATTAAATTACAAAGCACATCCCAACATTTATTACACCTGCCCATGTTGTAAACAAATGGAGTGCACATGTAGGCCTCCTACCCTTGTTCGGCCTATAGCTACTTCGCTACAAATGTCAACCAATAAAGACCTAGCTAGATTTTTTTTCTAAAACTATCTCTTTTCCATGGATTATATTAAAACAGTCATGTACGTTTTCGTTATTCATTCTTATATAATTAGTTTATCATCATTTGAATGTTATATGTTAAAGGAGAAGTAAACAGCCAAAAGTGTTAATTATTTGACTGGACATTACAAATACTGCGGAAAAAATTAAATGGTTTTAGCTACGAGGAGTGGCTTAATCACCGAAACAGAAAGATGTTCAATCGTAGAAAATTTGAGTCATCAGTTATGAAAATACATACATAAACAGGCCCCCGCCTCTCACCTCCACCACCTTTCCATTATTTGACAAGAAACAAAACAAAATTAGGTATACTTTTAATGCCAATCAATTGTTTCCATTCATTATTACTGCCAGACATACTGCCAGGTAGAGATATTTCTATATGATGTGGGATAATTAGTGACAGGCACAGCATTCGATTTACAATTTATTTTCATGGGTCCTTTTGTACATATTGTCAAAAACGATGGGTCCCACAATGTTAAATTGAAACATTTCCAGAATTTCTCTGAGTCCTTTCATAATTTTATGAGTACTGGACTCGGGACTCGCACTTAGATTGATCAATGCAGGCATTTAATCAACTGTTGATCAATGATCATGATGCCTGCAGTCGACAAATTTGTTACAATGAACACTTATTTTAGCAGTAAATACAAAACAATTTGCACAAAAATATTGTTTTTATCGTCTCAAAAAATAACTCTGTATCAAATCTTTTTAATTTCAGTCTACAAGATGGATACGCCGGAAGACAACACAGCTGTCATCCGCATGAAGAGGGACTTTGACAGCTTTCTGTCCAATACAAGTAGACAGGGACTTCCGCGGTTTGACCTGGATCGTAGCATAGACATGTCCCTAAATCAGTCCTCACAGTCCGCTCTGTCCATCAAAGTCCTGCTGGGTACATGTTTTGTCTGCATATAGTTTAGTCCGAAGGGTGCTCATGACTCCCTGATCCGCTTAGGCTAGCGAATGGAAGAGTCAGAATTCTGGTCATTATAAATATGCGAAATTTTAGCGACCCACTTACAGGTCACTGATTAAGGAAAGATTTAATTGTAATATGCAGCGTTTTTTTTACACTTGCAAATTAAGTATCAATGGAAAGAACAGATATTTTGTTACTAACCTACACATTTAATCAAGTCACAGAAGATTGTTAACTAACTGTTGCCACCCATTTCTAAAAAATAACAAGATTCCAGACATATGTTTGAATAAAATGGCTGCACATCACGAGATCCCGCTAGAGTCTCTTCTGAACTATCATGCAACTTTAGGCAGCAATTTTTAAGCAGATATCTGGAACCTGTTTATAATTTCCTTTTTTTTCTTCTGGAATGGACGGACAGGAGTTCAGAAAATATCTGATATAAGTTTGTTGTACATAATTTAATTTTGGTATTAAAAAAAATATATATGAGAAAATTTCCTTTTATTGTTAATGAGGATGCAAAACTATACTTTTGTGGCAATGGCTTTAAAAGGCAATATAATACCTTGGCCTAATCCAGTTGTATGTATAATGCAATAAAACTTATATCGAATGAAATTTCGGACACAGATAGAAAGTTATATCTTTTGTGTACTTGCATTGGAATAAATGCAATTTATTTATAATATAAAATATTGCATCTTTTTATTCATTTCAAAGACAGGGAAAAGGAAGGAAGATTGAAAGATGCTGAAATGGCTGCTGCTAAAAGCAAAATTTTACAACTGCAGTCTGAGGTTGACAATATGCGAACATCTAGTAAAAGGGCCAAAATAGAAATGGATCTTAGCATTGGTAACATAAAAGGAGAAAGGGAGGTAAGTCATGGTAGACACCTATGGAGTAAAATCTATATACTGTTTGCTATAAGTCTTGTGATTTGACAATACCAAATTATCATTTGACAGAATTCCATCAATACTACATTATCATTCTACATGTATTGCTCTTGTACAGCTGCCAAAGAAAATTGAAATCAGTAATTGTTTTTAGAATACATGTAATGCTATTTTTTCCATTGCCTTGACTCTAAAAGTCAAACCCAGGATCTCTGGTTTACTAGTATTACTCTCTACCATATTCGCTAAAGAGAGATTCTCCCTGGCAGGAAGTGTCTAGTTTTCTTGCCAGGGTATTATATACTTATATAGGTCAACATAGCATTCTGCAACTTGCTAATCTTTCAAATCAAATGTCCAGTTTTTCAAAACTTACCTGGCACACTGATGGCAAGTAAAAATAGGCATATGATGTTAACTCTGAGGACGCTAAGTAAAATCAGCTGCTTGAAATTACCATTTGAGTACTCTGTAGCACCATTTCGTTTTCTGCAAGACATACTGCATACACTATTTAGGCATGTGAAAGGTCATAGTGAAAGGATATTTCCTTTCTATCTCTGCAGAGAGAAGAAGAAAGGATGAAGGAACTGAAATCCAAGCTGAAGTACATGGCAGACAAAGAGAGAAATCTAAAAGAGGATCTGGAGGCCAGCCGAGTTGAGTTGAAACAAACGAAGACCGAGTTTGAGGCAAAGACCTTGGCCCAACAGAAAGAGAAAGTACAGGTGCAACAGATGCTGCAACAGGTAAGAAACTTTGTTAAAATCCTCGTGTGATTGACCTCATTTACCCCTGAAATTTCATAATGAACTATTCCCACCTTTCAATTGGAAGAGTTCAAATGTGTTTTCAGGGGTGTTTGAGTTACCAGGTAACAAATTTCTGTGGTCCTGTCAGTGTTTAGATAAAAAGTCAAAGGTTGATAAAGGAAAGTTTCCTCTGGCTTAAAAAGGGAGATTTTGTTTTGTACTGTCATTGGCAAGGGCTATACTCAAATGTCAGAAAACTTCTTGTGAGGAACTGATCTTCAAAAAATTACCCAGTTATGATAGGGAGATTTTTTTGGTAAAATTTAACCTGAATATAGAAAGAACATGTACATCAACAACACAGCAAATATTTAACTAGAATAATGAAGTCACAGAAATATTTCTACTTTGGAATAAAAGTCTCAGGTTATATTCTGTCTTTTTTGAAATCTTTGTGAAATTGAAATTATTAAGCCTTGAATACAAGAATGAATGAGTTGTGTTCAACTCTGATAATTGTATATAATTACATCTATGCTTTTTTTAGTAGTTTGTCTATTAAATATTTGTGTTTGATAGTTTTAATAAGAAAATTGTTTTCTCTGCAGTTGAGAGATTCATCAAAAACTAAAATCTTTGAGCTACAAAATGACCTGATGAAGTGCCAGGCAGAAATGCAGCAAGCCAAAGTTGAGGTGGAAGAAACAAGTGAACAGTTAAAACTACAATTTAAGTACGTAAAATATAGCAAATTTTCTACTGTACTTCATTGTTATAGACAGTTAAAACATAGTGTAAAATATAGCAAAATATCTACTTTAGTACTACATTGTTATAGACAGTTAAATCTGTAAAATATAACAAATCATCTACTGTACTACATTGCTATAGACAGTTAAAACTACAATTTAAATATGTAAAATATAGCAAATTATCAACTGTACTACATTGCTAGAAATCATATTTAAAGTTATTTTGAAAATGTGTACGGTAGAACTTATCTGAGTGTTGGAAAGCAAGTGAAAATACTGTGTGGCTGTGATATTTGAACAAGGGGTTAAACATTTCATGATATTTTGAGAAAACATCTTTCTGTCAAATGTGCCCGAAACATACAAGTTGAAGGAAAGAGATAATCTGGATGGCCTAAGATGTCATGGAGTGAGTTGACAGAGAGAGATCGCAGAGAATGGATTCTCTCCATAGTTGACCCCCATGATAGAGCCACTTGGAGATCTGGAGTGAGATCATGTGTACAGCTAGCCAGCTGTCTGGAAGGGGTCCCACTGGTGTGGACTATGCTCCTGAACCTGCATGCTAAATAAAAAGAAACGATCTGACTGATTGACTGATGTATTTTTTCATTGTAAGCGAGAAATATGAAAAATTGTTTTATTGTTTAACGTTTTTGAATTAAGTTTTACTCCCTGTTTATGTAAAGAAAACAATATCAATAGCAACAGGCATATAAAGAACTTTGAAACAACAAACAGTTTATTACTAACGGTATAAACAACAGCCTGTATATTATGTAGCTGACATAATTGCAAGCTGCTGTTATTGACAAAGAATTTTTTTGTCGATCCTAAAGAACTGTTATTGATGACTTCATTAATTCTCTGATGAAGATGACAGGTTGTGCATTACGCATCATCATCAATAATTATGTTGCGTCTGACATATTTAAACAGGATAAGAAGTTACAGATGTTTTTTATGACATGATCATTTTATAGTTTATGACATGGCTATTTTAGGAGAACAGCTGATTTGTCATTGGAGCTGAAGGAGTTAGAAGAATACAGAAACACTGCCCAGCAAGCTGAACACAAGATCAAGGTAGGCATTGATGCTCAGCAAGCTGAATGTAAGATTAATGTGGGTATTGAACTATTGATGCTCAGTAAGGTGAACACAAGATAAAGGTGGGTATTGATGCTCAGCAAGCTGAAAACAAGATTAAGGCAGGTATTGATGCTCAGGAAGGTGAAAACAAGATAAAGGTGGGTATTGATGCTCAGCAAGCCGTACACAAGATCAAGGCAGGTATTGATGCTCAGCAAGCCGTACACAAGATCAAGGCAGGTATTGATGCTCAGCAAGCCGTACACAAGATCAAGGTAGGTATTGATGCTCAGCAAGCCGTACACAAGATCAAGGCAGGTATTGATGCTCAGCAAGCCGTACACAAGATCAAGGTAGGTATTGATGCTCAGCAAGCCGTACACAAGATCAAGGCAGGTATTGATGCTCAGCAAGCCGTACACAAGATCAAGGCAGGTATTGTTGCTCAGCAAGCCGTACACAAGATCAAGGTAGGTATTGATGCTCAGTAAGGTGAACACAAGATCAAGGCAGGTATTGATGCTCAGCAAGCCGTACACAAGATTAAGGCAGGTATTGATGCTCAGCAAGCCGTACACAAGATCAAGGTAGGTATTGATGCTCAGTAAGGTGAACACAAGATCAAGGTAGGTATTGATGCTCAGTAAGGTGAACACAAGATCAAGGTAGGTATTGATGCTCAGCAAGCCGTACACAAGATCAAGGTAGTAATTGACTGCTTTGTTCTTTTGACTTCATAAATGTAAATACAACTAGTGAGTGTCTGTCAGATTGTATTTATTGTTAATATGAATGCAGTCTGGGTGCCAGATAAATATCGTAACAGTTCAATTAACCATTAATCATTATTATATTGTACCCAGATGCTGGAACAGCAGGTGAGCAGGATGTTGGAGGACGCTATCATGACCCAGGCCATGAAGAGTCAGATCACCTCTCTCCCGGCACTGGAAAAGGAAGTCCGGAAACTGCGAGAGGAAAATGAGTATCTTAGGTCAGTGGTTTAACTCATTTATCCCTGAAGACACATTTGAACTCTTCCAACTCATTGGTTGGAATAGTTCATTGTGAAACTACAGGAGTGAATGAGTAAATTATCAAGCTTTCTTTAAATGACAGGTATAAAACAAAATGTGACTTTGAATACGATTTTAGAATGTATAAAACAATTGTCATAGGATAGATGAAGCACTCTTGATAAGATGTTTGATGTTTTGGTATTGTTTTATATCTGTGTAGAGTAACCTCACAAACTGATTCACATATGTTAGAGTGGGTTAATGCATTATACAGGTTAACTGTTAAATATTTGTGATATTTGAATAACCCATTAGGATGCATGACTTCCATGTTTGGGTTTAAACACACTTGACCTGTCTGATGTAGTTTGTATTCAAGAGAGTCTTGCTCTACCAGGACTTCAGTTTCTGAAATAACCCTGAAGTATTTGTCACAGATTTTTGAACCATAACGTGTAAGACCAATTGTTTTGTTTGATAAGATACATAATTTTTTTACTAAGCCTTGAAGCTATGGTTCCCACAGCTAGTTCTAACTCTCATTAAATTGTGTAATAATGTTGAGTTTCATAATACTTTGATCTCAGATGAAGTATACATTTCGGCTAGTTTTTAACAGCACCAAACTGTATATGTTCCATCAGTTAAACACACTGAAACACAAGAAGTTTGTCAGAAAAAGGATTTATATTTATATTTTTTCCTGTGATGATAAATTGTCTTTTCCAACCTTTTTTATCAGGGGTACAAATGAAAACAACCTCTTACTGAAAGAACAAGCAGAAAGCATGAAGAAAAAACTTGAACGGCTGGAACAGCGTTCAGAAGAATTTGCAAAAATGGAAGTTGAAAACACAGTAAGTCATCTTTCTTTATTACTATTGTGATCTTTATAAGATCTTTTAAAAACAGCAGCTGTCATTTTCATTTTAAAGTTTATACACAAGTGATGTTGATATTGTCTTATCACTTGTATACTTTCCATTCCAGTAAGAGTTTCATTAAAATTTCACTGAAAACTGTTTCAGGAAATGAAACATCGCCTTGAGAAGTGGGAGTCTGTAGACAGTGACGGAGTGAGGATACAGTAAGTGAAGGGTTTTAGTCAAGGGCCATTACATAATTAATCTTGTAGGGGAGGCGGGAGGCATCTGTATTAATATATCATGGGTGGTGGGATTAAAACCAGATCTGTATACTATTTCTTATGTTAAATCTCTTTTAATATTAATAACTGGTGAGGGTCTCTGAAAAAGTACTGGCTCCTGCCTCTCCCACAAGATCAATTCTGGAACAGCTCTAATGTGTATTGTTAATTTCATACATGACTTGTATTTAAACTTTCTATTCAAAACAGGACATGTAATCCTTTCAGCATTTATTACGATAAATGTATCAGAAGAAAATTAAAAGTTCGATGTACATGTTTTTAGAGTGGAACCTCGATATCTCGAAGTCGGCCACGTTTTCAAGTTAAGCAAGTTCCATTCTATGCGAAAATGAAAGTGCGCAAGTTTTTTAATACTCAAATCACTGCATTGTAGCGTACATGCATGTTATGTTTAATGAGGCCATGCAAATTGGGTATAAATTAGTTAAGCATATATCAAAGTTTTCAGTTTGAGTTATCAGAGTTTTGATTACTAAGATAAAGAAGGGTTTCGGCTGGGACCAAAGTAATACTTTGAGTTAAGCAAGGTCTTTGAGTTAAAACGTGTTCGAGATAACAAGGATTAACCGTACCTTGTGGACAACTTGGTGAGGTGACTCATTGCTTTCCTGATTCCCTGGAAATTAATTTCAGCATTGTTGTACATAATATTTAAATTAAAAGTTGATCATGAATAAATTGAAAAAAAAATCAGCTTAATTTAGTGCTAGTCTGAGAATTCTGTACATATGGATTAACTCTACCCATATCTGCCATTGTTGATGTCCTGCAATTTTCTCTAATTCCTTGAGAGAAAAATTCGCATCTCTATACATGTGTTGTGGTTGTCATCATTTAAACTTGTCACATTCTTTGGATAGGTTTCAGGTGGTAACTCCTGTTGATGAACACCCTTTGTATCATTCAGTACAGTTTGAAATAACTCTTATCACTGTTCTTTGTGCAATTTGACAGTCAAAGTACTGAATTTATATTTTAGCTAAGTGCTTAAAAAAAATTCAGAAAATAAGAAAATTTCAAATTCATGAGTAAAAAGTGGAATGATTAAAATCATCTTCAACAATTAAGATTGTTTTGATGTTTATTTACAGAAACCCGGCCCAGATAGGTCAGAGGATATCCCATCTACAGGAAATGAATGCTGTTCTGCTGGAGAAACAGGGCGAGCTGCAGAGCAGGTCAGTACACCGGTTTTAAAAGTGACGTATATTAATTTCCATGTAAATTTTCTAGAGAGACAATTCATGTGTATACTGTAAAAGTGAATTTTGTTAGCAGTGTGTGAATGTTCACTTATTTCTCTGGCATTAAATCTCCGCGAATACATCCACACGTGAACGCCCATGTCAAGCAAAATTAAGTATAAAATACAGATATTCATAAATATGAATTCACTGGAGTGGGTTTGCAACAGGAATAGTTTTGAAAATAAATTATCTACAATGTTTAGAATGAAGATATAGCTACATCTTATTATAATTACTGGTGATTGACACTGCCACATCCGTGAGAAATTCTTTTAAGTAGAAATTCCCATATAAAGTATCACAGAATGGGTAACTCTTGTCTCAATGAATTAATGTTACCTTGGTATGTTCATATTGTGAGTAGATGAATTGCTAAATTATTCCTCAAGGCCAAATATTTTTCATATGTTTCATGTGTTTTATGTGTTGTA
Source organism: Mimachlamys varia (assembly GCA_947623455.1). NCBI lineage: Eukaryota > Metazoa > Mollusca > Bivalvia > Pectinida > Pectinidae > Mimachlamys > Mimachlamys varia. Next base: position 48,767,943 of record OX392527.1, read on the forward strand.
AATATTTTTCATGCTGCTAAGTGTAGTCGTTGTAATTAATGTATGTATTAGATCTAGCATGTAAAATTTGGTTATTGATAATACATATATGTTTATTAAATGATGTTGGTAGGTGATCCTGAATTTTGGCTTTTTGATGTAAATAAAGTGGAAATATTGTGTTGTAGTTTGCACCTTGAGGAGGAGAACGGCAGATGTTTACAGTACAAGTATGAGATCTTACAGAAACAGCATGATCAGGACAAGATCAGATCACAGCATCTGATGGAACAGCTGAAACGCTTCCAGCGCAAACTTCTCCTCTTCTCTAAGGTACATGCTACAGATAAAACTTGTGCTGTATCCAGATTATATAAGCAATGAAGTGTATGTACAACAAAATTTTCGTAGACTTAATTTTTCCATCAGTGTCAACGAACTGCTTTAAAACAGTGATCTGCCCTCCTTTAACCAATGTTAGACCAGAAATTGATTTGCAACGACAAATTCAGCCCAACAAATCAGGAAATGAACAACACGCAAGAGAAATGCAATTGATATGATTTATTCAAACAGTTTTGATACTTTTTCGACATTCATGAGCAATTAAATTGCTTAGACATCAGGTCTATGGTACTCCGTACTAGCATTTTGCATAGACCTATCAGGTTTTCCTGTGACCTCGGTCTGTCGTTACTTTCGCACATTGTTATGGTTGATATAAATGATAGCAAGCACAATTTAATATGATTGACTGCAAAGTTCTGTCATTTGCGACATTCATAAAGGCCATAACAAGATTCTCCGATTTACATTATTTACCCAGGTACATTTCCTATCCATACATCCTATCCATTACACATTTACATTTCTTATCCATGTTGCGGACTCAAACTGATTTCAATTTGATTTAAACTATGATATGCTTCATTATCAATATCTAAATTTGTAAAATGGAATAGCCATTTCGATTGCAAACCGTCGCCGATTCTTCGCCAAAACAATGGCATCGTAATCGTCACACCGATGGATGTCGTTTATCGTCTCTCAATCGTTAGTTTATATAGTGGTATTGCCATGCAAATAAAAATACACGAATTTAACCCTACATGTTACATATTGAGAGGTACTGACAGGTGGTTTGTACTGTACCAGTATATATGTCTTTAGCAGTCTTCGAATGATGTTAACAAAGGTGAGTTAATGGCGATTGTAAACTTTTATTCTCCAGTTTTCTACATCTGATTCTGAAGGGGTGTTACAAAGTTAGAATTTTATTAAATTTTGGTTTTGTTAATTTTATGCTTGATGTAGTCTGTATGCTATATATGTTGATAATGTGTTTAAAGGTGAAATGAAATCTGTGAACTGAATGTCCCCCCGGATTTCAATGTTAATTTCATATAAATGTGACATCGCAAATAAGTTCCAGCAATTTTGTTGTTGTCTTCACTTGATTTGCTGTAGAGATAGCTAAACAAAGCACAATGATTAAATCAAAATGTAAATATAAGTAATTAAGGTTAAATCAAAAGTTGTTATAGAACTATAACACACATTGTTATTGCTGACAAACTGACATTAAGCCCTACTGGGATTTATTAAGTTTGTCATCAATGGCATGTCATATATGTGTTAAAGGACTGTAACAACATTTGCTAAAACATTCATTGCTTCAATAATTTGTTGTCTCCTGTAGGAAAGAGACGGGTACAAACAGATTATAGATTCATATGAGAGTGAACTGACCAGTAACATCGGGTCATTGACCACAAGTCGTGTCCAGCACCAGGAGGGAGTCATTGATGGCTACAGGAAACAGACTGAGGCTCTGGAGGCTACCATCAGTAAACTGACCAAGGAGCTGACTGACCACAAAATACAGCAGGGAAGCCATAAGGTACACTGACCAACCACAAAATACAGTAGGGAAGTCATAAGGAACACTGACCACAAAATACAGTAGGGTAGTCATAAGGTATACTGACCGACCACAAAATACAGCAGGGTAGTCATAAGGAATACTGACCAACCACAAAATACAGCAGGGAAGACATAAGGTACACTGACCAACCACAAAATACAGAAGGGAAGTCATAAGGTACACTGACCAGAAAATACAGTAGGGTAGTCATAAGGTATACTAACCACAAAATACAGCAGGGTAGTCATAAGGTATACTGACCAACCACAAAATACAGCAGGGAAGCCATAAGGTACACTGACCAACCACAAAATACAGCAGGGTAGTCATAAGGTACACTGACCACAAAATACAGTAGGGTAGACATAAGGTATACTGACCTACCACAAAATACAGCAGGTTAGTCATAAGCTACACTGACCACAAAATACAGCAGGGAAGCCATAAGGTATACTGACCAACCACAAAATACAGCAGGGAAGCCATAAGGTACACTGACCAACCACAAAATACAGTAGGGTAGTCATAAGGTATACTGACCACAAAATACTGCAGGGTAGTCATAAGGTACACTGACCACAAAAAACAGCAGGGTAGACAAAAGGTTCACTGAACACAAAATACAGCAGGGTAGTCATAAGGTATACTGACCACAAAATACAGCAGGGTAGTCATAAGGTATACTGACCACAAAATACAGCAGGGTAGTCATAAGGTATACTGACCGACCACAAAATACAGCAGGGAAGCCATAAGGTACACTGACCACAAAATACAGCAGGGAAGCCATAAGGTATACTGACCGACCACAAAATACAGCAGGGAAGCCATAAGGTATACTGACCAACCACAAAATAAAGCAGGGAAGCCATAAGGTACACTGACCACAAAATACAGCAGGGAAGCCATAAGGTATACTGACCGACCACAAAATACAGAAGGGTAGTTATAAGGTATACTGACCAACCACAAAATACAGCAGGGAAGCCATAAGGTACACTGACCACAAAATACAGCAGGGTAGTCATAAGGTACACTGACCACAAAATACAGCAGGGAAGCCATTAGGTATACTGACCAACCACAAAATACAGCAGGGAAGCCATAAGGTACACTGACCAACCACAAAATACAGTAGGGTAGTCATAAGGTACACTGACCACAAAATACAGTAGGGTAGACATAAGGTATACTGACCTACCACAAAATACAGCAGGTTAGTCATAAGGTATACTGACCAACCACAAAATACAGCAGGGTAGTCATAAGGTATACTGACCGACCACAAATTACAGCAGGGTAACCATAAGGTATACTGACCACACAATAGAGCAAGGTAGTCATAAGGTACACTGACCACAAAAAAAAGCAGGGTAGACAAAAGGTTCACTGACCACAAAATAGAGCAGGGTAGTCATAAGGTATACTGACCTACCACAAAATACAGCAGGGTATCCATAAGGTATACTGACAAACCACAAAATACAGCAGGGAAGCCATAAGGTACACTGACCACAAAATACAGCAGGGAAGCCATAAGGTATACTGACCGACCACAAAATACAGCAGGGAAGCCATAAGGTATACTACCACAAAATACAGCAGGGAAGCCATTAGGTATACTGACTGACCACAAAATACAGCAGGGAAGCCATAAGGTATACTGACCAACCACAAAATACAGTAGGATAGTCATAAGGTACACTGACCACAAAAAAGAGCAGGGTAGTCATAAGGTATACTGACCACAAAATACAGCAGGGTAGTCATAAGGTATACTGACCACAAAATACAGCAGGGTAGTCATAAGGTACACTGACCACAAAATACAGCAGGGAAGCCATAAGGTATACTGACCAACCACAAAATACAGCAGGGAAGCCATAAGGTACACTGACCACAAAATACAGCAGGGAAGCCATAAGGTATACTGACCACAAAATACTGCAGGGTAGTCATAAGGTACACTGACCACAAAAAACAGCAGGGTAGACAAAAGGTTCACTGACCACAAAATACAGCAGGGTAGCCATAAGGTATACTGACCGACCACAAAATACAGCAGGGTAGCCATAAGGTATAATGACCACAAAAAAAACTAGGGTAGACAAAAGGTTCACTGACCACAAAATACAGCAGGGTAGTCATAAGGTATACTGACCAACCACAAAATACAGCAGGGAAGCCATAAGGTACACTGACCACAAAATACAGCAGGGTATCCATAAGGTACACTGACCACAAAATACAGCAGGGTATCCATAAGGTATACTGACCACAAAATACAGCAGGGAAGCCATAAGGTACACTGACCACAAAATACAGCAGGGAAGCCATAAGGTATACTGACCGACCACAAAATACAGCAGGGAAGCCATAAGGTATACTACCACAAAATACAGCAGGGAAGCCATTAGGTATACTGACCGACCACAAAATACAGCAGGGAAGCCATAAGGTATACTGACCAACCACAAAATACAGTAGGATAGTCATAAGGTACACAGACCACAAAATACAGCAGGGTAGCCATAAGGTATACTGACCACAAAATACAGCAGGGTGGTTATAAGGTAGACTGACCAACCACAAAATACAGCAGGGTAGCCATAAGGTATACTGACCGACCACAAAATACAGCAGGGTAGCCATAAGGTATACTGACAAACCACAAAATACAGCAGGGTAGTCAAAAGGTATACTGACCGACCACAAAATACAGCAGGGTAGTCATAAGGTACACTGACCACAAAAAAGAGCAGGGTAGTCATAAGGTACACTGACCACAAAATACAGCAGGGTGGTCATAAGGTATACTGACCAACCACAAAATACAGCAGGGAAGCCATAAGGTACACTAACCACAAAATACAGCAGGGTAGCTATAAGGTATACTGACTGACCACAAAATACAGTAGGGTAGCCATAAGGTATACTGACAAACCACAAAATACAGCAGGGTATTCATAAGGTATACAGACCACAAAATACAGCAGTGAAGCCATAAGTGTACTGACAAACCACAAAATACAGCAGGGTAGTCAAAAGGTATACTGACCGACCACAAAATACAGCAGAGTAGTCATAAGGTACACTGATCACAAAATACAGCAGGGTAGTAATAAGGTATACTGACCGACCACAAAATACAGCAGGGTAACCATAAGGTACACTGACCAACCACAAAATACAGTAAGGTAGTCATAAGGTACACTGACCACAAAATACAGCAGGGTGGTCATAAGGTATACTGACCAACCAGAAAATACAGTAGGGTAACCATAAGGTACAGGAAAAGCTGTAATAAGAATGCAATCTGAAATATAGTCACTGTGGTAGAAAACATCTATTTCAGTTCCGTACTGAGGCTTTTCCAGAAAAAATCATTAAGGAGTTGGGGGGGGGGGGTGTTTATTCATTGACTCCATCACCCATTATAAAATAGAAGTGATTGGGTATTGGAAATGGCCGTCTTATCTAGTTTTACAGGTGGTCCCCTTGTATGATACACTATGGAATAGGCCTATTTAAGATGGCTTGATTGTGACACTTTCAAATTGAAAGAAGACCCATTTGTCCCTTGATAGTTGGACAACTTTCTAGTGTCTGGATTAGTGAGTTGTTTACTCTCTTTAGTCTGAAAAATGGAAAGGTCAAGATGAATGATATTTGACTGGTAGCTTCCTTGAAAGGAGCAGAACAAAATAACTGTGGTCATAGGGGTCAAGTGTGTTTTAAATCTTAATATGTCTGTAGTATGGCTTAATGAGTTAACAAGTTGTTTACTCTCTCTAGTGTTTTGCCGTCCCAGCTATGTCTTAGAGACATTAAAATGAATGCTATAAGCAACTTTTCCAGAAATACCAAAAAGGCTAGTTAAAGTAACATGATACTTTGAGGGAGCCAGTGAAAGTCTCAGTAAAAATATTATTTGACCTACTTTCAAGGTCATAGTGGTTAAATATGTCAAAACCTTTAAACATCTTTTGAAATGTGGAAAAGCCAAGATGAATGATATTTGACTGGTAGCTTCCTTGAAAGGAATGGAACAAATTAACATTGACCTACTTTCGAGGTCACAGGGGTCAAGTATGTTTAAATCTTAAAGGCCCAATATACGTAACTTCAGGGAATTTTTCGTGATTCTGAAAAATTCTAAAAAAAAATCCAGATGATAACCATGCATAAATAAGCCTAAAACGAAGTTAACCTGAGCGGTAACTAACAAGAAACTCTTGACAAAAAAATGCAAAGAATTAAAAATAATTGAGGTGGGGCCCACTTCAACAACAAATCGAAGGTAGAAGACAGTTCGAAATGGACGCGTGTTTACAAATAGCGTGTTTCAACTGCTGCTGTATCGGTAACCGCGAAAGAATTCATCTTGAATATTGCTGATATCAGTTAATCTTAACTAAATCTATAAATATAATAAGTTATTAGGCTTGGTTTTCGCTTCAAGTTTTGCCGAAAGTTACGTATATTGGGCCTTTAATGTGTCTGTAGTATGGGTTAATTACACAGGTTTTAGACCATGTTACAAAGGTTGGAAATGTTTGTTTAATACCAGGTGAGCGGTTCAGACTGATAGCCTCTTATTTTCAATATAGGAAAGTCTTGAATATCTTTAATATTGTATCTACCGGGGTATTCAAAAGCCATCACATATGTATTACAGCTCCGTAGAAATGCTTACATGAGTTGGGTTCAGTGGTTTAATTGTCCTTTGTTGAGCCAAATAAGAAGTTCAGGATAAATCAGGCATGTCTTTTCACTGCAGGATACGTCATCATCATTGTCTACTGATGGCAATGGAGTGGTCCCGAGGTCTCAAGTGGACAATACTGATCAGAAGATAATACTTCAGCTAAGGTAGGGGCTTCTATTGGACCATTACAGAACCAAACCACCGGGGAATGTTGTATGTATGGAATTTGAAAACAGTTTCATGTAGAATATCAAAGTTTTACTTTCTGTACAACTTGTTTTTTTCTATACAAAGTTCATGTTAAATATTGTTTGTGTGTAAATTAAATTTGTACACTACATATTTTGACACTGATGAATCTTATTGAAGATTTTTAGAGTTGAACAATATATCTACAAATGGTCAGACTTTGTTGCAGAATCACTTGTAACCCATGTCCCCGAAGTCCATGATGATTAGTGTAATAGGATGTAATAAAATGATAAAGAAAGTGCTGTCGCTGGGGCTCAAACAATAATAATTCGAGGTTCTTATATACTGCTTTATCACGACCTTAAAGGGCGCCTCAAAGCGGTTCACAAATTATTATCCGTGGTTATAGGGCCTTAGCAACCAGCCAATATCGTTCTCAACTCCCTGGGGAGCATACAACCGGTGCTGCCATATCGGCGCTCACAGCTAACATTCTACAATTTCTAGCACTACCCAACCACGTACTCATTTACAGCTGAGTAGACTGGAACAAGCAGAGTAAAGTATCTTGCTTAAGGATACAACACAAGTGCCGTAAACGGGACTCGAACTCGCAACCCTTTGATCACGAGCCCGGCGTCCTACCACTAGATCACCGTGCCTCAAACCCGCAACCCTTTGCTCTCCAGCCCGATGCTCTACCGACTGAGCTAAAGGGAAAGTCCCTCCAGCTCATGCTTCTAAGGCAACCTAATCAATGCACATCTTTTACAACTAGTGTTGCTGTTATTGTAATATTGGGTAGAAGGAATTACTGATAACAGGTTTTACTGTGAAGAATGAATCCTTGTTGAGGTAATATCTTGTCTAGCTAATGCTATAATGTTTTACAGAGAGAGGATAGAAAAATTAGAAAAAGAACTGGAGAAGACGGAAGAGGAAAAATATATTCTTGAGTCGAGAATGGAACAGAGACACCTCCAGGTACTGTATAAAGCATGTGCTATGTTAAGGTTCTCTAAATCAAATATGTATCCAAAGTATTTTTCGTTTTTGTCTCGTCTCGACTATCGTCGAGAAAGCAAGACTTACATGTTACATTTCCGGTGACGTCAACTTTTGAATTTAAGTCCACTTTTCACAGTGTTATGATTTATCTGATTGCATTAAAAATTGGTCACATTGCTCAAACCATCATATTAAATACTTACCGGTAACATCTTAAAAGAAATCTCGTTACAGGTTTTGGGGCAAAAACATGGGAATTTTAAGAGTTAGTGTCACTTTTTATAGTGTTACTGATATCCGTTTGAATTGAAACTTAAAGTAGTTACTAATATCATCATACTGAACATCTAACGGATATTTGGAGGAAATTTATTTGCAGATTCTGCTGTTTGGGGCAAAAACATGGGAATTTTGAGAATTTGTGTGAAAGTCCACTTTTTATAGTGTCACTGATATCAGATTCATTTGAAACTTAAGAGAATTTACTGATATCATCATACTGAATATTTTACTAAAATTTTGAGTAAATTTATTTGCAGGTTCTGCTGTTTTGGGTCACAAAAATGGGAATTTAGGGAATTTGTGTTAAAGTCCAGTTTTTATAAAGTCACTGATATCGGATTCAATTGAAACTTAGGGAAGTTATTAATATTATCATATAAAAGACATTCCTGAAATTTAGAGTTAATACTCTGATATCATCCTGCTGTATGTATTTTGTCATACTAATTTTTCTGTTGGGACTTAAAACAATATCGGCAAAGCGGGAAAAGTGAGACATATAATTACGTGGAATTCTTGTCTAAATATAAGCACATTACATCACTACCCACAATTCTTACGCCTGGTATCCGGCAATAACAAAGATGGCCCCTATGCAGCATGAATCTCACTGTTTTTCAATCCAAATTTTAGCCATTTATTTGGGGAATTTTGGCAAGGAATGTCCGCAGACCACATTTCATCTGAAAGAATTACCTGAGATGACATTAAACATGCCTCGATATATGCAAACTGAAAATACATTGTAAATTTGAAAGTAAAAGTTATTTTTTAGGAAGATAACTCAATTACAAAGCAGGCAAACATAATCACAGTGTTACAAAATAAAGCTCTGTTGACCGAGAATGTTAAGTTGTGTTCTCATATAAAATTAATTTTAAAAATTCTGAACGGTTTTTGTTGACAGGGTGACTATGATCCCACCAAGACAAAGGTGTTACACTTCAGTATGAACCCAGTGGCTTTAGCACAGGCTAAAAAGAAGGAAACCATTGCTGAACTGACAGAGGAAAACGGGAAACTTAAACACCGTCTGAAGCTTCTGGAAGAATCCGAGGGAAAGATGGATGATCTCACGATGCAAGTACAACAGAAGATGGAGGAGCCTTGCTCGAGTAAAGAGGTTGATGGTAAGCTTGTAGGAGTGTCATCCATCTTTTTTTATCGAAGATCAGGAGGAATTTTCATCTCCTGACATGGAACTGCAGCTTCTATGTGTCCTTTTCATCTGTGTTCTGTACAAGAGATTTACAATGTAAAAAAACAGTCAAAATCTTGTGATGAGTATAAAATCTGCCTTTATGGCATGGCTGAAAAAATACTAATCTTGTTATGCACCCTTCTGGTGGGATTTTTATGTCCATAGTCAGAGTCCTAGTATAGACATATATATAATATTGGTGATTATGTTACCTGTAAAGAATATTTTGCTTTGTCTTGGGAGATCCTGGGAAACAGTGAATTTTATATGTTGGCCAGACATTGAAATTTTCATGTGCCTTGACTGAGCTTCATTATTGTAAAATTCCCCTCCTGAGATTTTCCTGTCAGCATTAACAAGAATCTTTCATCAACTTCTAAATACACTTAATAGAATGAATTTCTTTTGTCAGAAATGATGGAATGCATTTCTTTTGAAATTGTTTTTGTTATATTACAACTTGCAGGTTTGAAGGAGCAATTGTCGAGAGAGGAGACAAAGAATAAGAGACTTATGGAGGTGTTTAAAAAGACGAGTCAGGAATTTCGGGAGGTGTGTTACCAGCTGACTGGCTACAAGATTGACATTTTGTCATCCAATCAGTACAAACTCACGAGTATGTATGCTGAATCACCTGAGGACTTCTTCCTCTTCCAGGTAAATATATCTACTCAGTTTTGTGATCTGTGTTCTTCCAGGTAAATATATACTCAGTTTGGTGGTCAGTCCTCTTCCATGTAACTATCTACTCAGTTTTGTGGTCTGTGTTCTTCCAGGTAAATATTCACTCAGTTTTGTGGTCTGTCCTCTTTCAGGTAAATATCTACTCAGTTTTGTGGTCTGTCCTCTTCCTTGTAAACATCTACTCAGTTTTGTGGTCTGTCCTCTTCCATGTAAACATCTACTCAGTTTTGTGGTCTGTCCTCTTCCATGTAAACATCTGCTCAGTTTTGTGGTCTGTCCTCTTCCATGTAAACATCTACTCAGTTTTGTGGTCTGTCCTCTTCCAGGTAAATATCTACTCAGTTTTGTGGTCTGTACTCTTCCAGGTACAATATCTACTCAGTTTTGTGGTCTGTCCTCTTCCAGGTAAATATCTCCTCAGTTTGGTGGTCTGTCCTCTTCCAGGTAAATATCTACTCAGTTTTGTGGTCTGTACTCTTCCAGGTAATTATCTACTCAGTTTGGTGGTCTGTACTCTTCCAGGTAATTATCTACTCATTTTTGTGGTCTGTTCTCTTCCAGGTAATTATCTCCACAGTTTTGTGGTCTGTGCTCTTCCAGGTAAATATCTACTCAGTTTTGTGGTCTGTGCTCTTCCAGGTAATTATCTCCTCAGTTTGGTGGTCTGTCCTCTTCCAGGTAAATATCTCCTCAGTTTGGTGGTCTGTGCTCTTCCAGGTAACTATCTACTCAGTTTTGTGGTCTGTCCTCTTCCAGGTAACTATCTACTCAGTTTTGTGGTCTGTCCTCTTCCAGGTAACTATCTACTCAGTTTTGTGGTCTGTCCTCTTCCAGGTAAATATCTACTCAGTTTTGTGGTCTGTGCTCTTCCAGGTAACTATCTCCTCAGTTTTCGGTCTGTCCTCTTCCAGGTAAATATCTACTCAGTTTTGTCATAAGTCTTGTTTTTGGTGTAATATGCATTGGTGGGAAGACCTCAAATGTCTGTTTGATGTGTTAGTAGAATTATATCTAGACAAAGCTACTGGATACGATGATTAAAAGAAATATATCTTTTTTCTGACTTGTAAAACTGTGTGTAGGACAATGACACAGCGTAAAAAAGGAGAAAAAATGTTTGTCAATAGTTAAAACCATCCTGTTGGGGCCTCACTTTTATAGGTGGAACTGATCAGCCAATAAATACCCCACTCACTCACTGGTGACCTGAGATGTGTTTTGTGTCTAAAACTTACTCGTATTAGTTAAAGTACTGGGATGTTTCTATGCCAGGTATTTAATTTCAAGTGTCTGGATTTTTTTCACCTATCCTGCCATAATGGATAAAGTTTGCTCATGTAAGAAAGCTTTGTAAGATAACTACCTTACATAGCGTGATGTCACAATAGCTCAACAATGACGTGACATCAGGAATAGAGTAAACTCTGATGCCAAAAGAGGAAAAAAGGCGACGTAATGAAATTAAAACCTTTCACAAAATGTTAACCGTAAAAATTAGATTCAAAGCTAAAAATTAGTTTTTCTGCGCAAACGTTGTTTGCAAATATGCGGTATGCTAATGGTTGCCAGTCAAAACATATTTTCATAGTTTTTGAGCTTATTCAGGTTAGTTGAAATAAGAGAAATTAGTCTTAATGTATATCAGTGCGTTTTCCTCAAAAACTGAGAGGAGGAAAGATGATAATTCAAATTGGTAAAATGTTGAAATTTTTTGTTTGTCATTATTTCAGCAAAGTTCGAGTGGTGAGGTACAGATGCTGGGGACGGACTTCTCTAACACTCTGGAGGAGGCTATAGAACTTTACCTGGCCAAACAGGACAGTATCCCAGCATTCCTCAGTAGCATAACACTCAATCTGTTCAGTAGACAGACAATGATGATTGGCTGACCTTCACCTTCAGTGACCTTGATGACATTCAACCAAATACTTCATTAATTGTGTATCGACCAACGTACTTGGATGGTAACAAGCTGGTCCACACCCAGAGGAAGGAGCTGTGCTCAGTTATACTTACATCCTAGTGAGAGCCAACCTACAGAGTTTAATGGATAAACTGTGGTGGTCAGAGCTCCCAGTGAGAGCCAACCTTCAGTGTTTGTGGCTAAACTGTGATCAGAGCTCATAATGAGAGCCAACCTACAGAGTTTAGTGGATAAACTAGGTCAGGGCTCCTTGTGAGAGCCAGCCTTCAGTGTTTGGTGGATAAACTAGATCAGTGCTCCTTGTAAGAGCCAGCCTACAGAGTTTGTTGGATAAACTTTGGTGGTCAGACTTTCACTGATGGAACATTCAAGATTGACCTTCAATGCTTTACTGACCTTCAAACGACATGTGACTGGTGAATCGATACATAAGTAAGAACTATATCATAACACTGCGGTTGTGTTTCCTGTTTCAAAGATTTTGATGAATCAAAGACATAAAAAGCAATTTGTACTTGATCAGGAAATTGGTACTGTTGATGTTGCATTACCGTTATCAAAACAATACCTGAATATTTGTTGATATTCCGGGATTCACAGTTGATTAAAGAACAATGAATTTTGTAGATGAGTGGATTTATTTCTCTGCTTTCCAAGGCAGCGTAAAAATAAAATTGCTCATGATAGAGGAGTTGTGTTTATTCTCAACCCAGTTCTAGTTGGCAATTACATCAGCACACAGTCTTGATTGCTCAAAAGCTGAGAATCTCATACACCTGTAGTGAGTAACTGATGCGGTGATGGTAGGTGGCACTCTGATGTACACAAAACCAAAGTGGCGGCTTACTCAATGAAGATAGTTTAATTTGAACACACCTTTTTTGAAAACCAAAAATAATTATTTTCTGTTTTAGTGATGTTTTGACCCCTGCTTTCACATGTTTTAATGTGTTGAAACACACAATTGAAGTACTAAAATTACTGATCGAGATTGACTATAAGATTGTAATAATTTGCATCAACCTTGTTTAACTGCTTGTAACGTTTCCTAGTTATCATGATAGCAACATTGTTGTCAACGATTTCGGACAAATTGGTCATAAATCTTCTTGTCCCCAGTGTGTAGGCCTACACCTTAGTATAGGGATCGCAGAATCTTCCGTCACACTGCCCTGCAGGCTGCTGGCATGTAAAAGTCTAACGAGTTTTGTCATTATAATCATGACCAAAACCCTATTGGTGTACATATTCATACCAAAATGTGGCGAAGCAAAACATATTTGACCAGGTGGTCTTTCAAACTTTTATAAATTTATGATTGCAGTTTCATTCTACCTTCAGCATTTATAAATCACAATATTGAGTTTATCACATAACTGACCCATTCAGTCATGCCATACGACCATGTCATAAATATGGTATTACACATGTGTAACAAACTTGGTAGCTCTTCATCCCAGCATGTAGCTTAGGCCATTCGATTATTGAGAAGAAATTGTTTGAAGGAAATTTATACATATGGCAGACAGCGGTTTGACGACCGATGATTTTAGGTCTTATTTTGTTTAGAAACATGACCAACACTGTATTTTTTGCACTAAGGAGACTTTATTAGATATCACAGACAAGATAACAACACAACTACTTAAACAAAATAATGAACTCATAAAATTAAAAACTTTTTTTTCTCCGGATGTAGCTCTGATTGTATAGAAATGATGTATAAACAAATGTGCTAATTAGATCAACAGGTAAACAAAGCACTACTTCTCTCTCTATGAACAAACTGACTTAGTTCCATCTTTGGTAATACTAGCACACAGGTAGAAATAGTCTTAAAAGTTGTTTATACATCATTTCTATTACGGTGGGTAATTTGTGATACATGTACATTGTATTAAAAACAATGTAAAGTTTAAACATTTGATTCTGATTGAGAAATTCACTTAAACACTTGTGGACAGGTGTCAAATAAAACAGAATATATCTACATATAATAACAGCGAAATTTTTTAAAATATTTTTTTTCTGAGATAAACATAACTTTAGTTCAAGTCTGTCTTGCAATATGTAAGTATCAGATTGTAAACCTACGCAACAGATATGATACTGAAATTGTCGTAAAAATTGTTTGATGTAAATGTAGACAAAAGCATACCTGATATTTAAAGGATGATGAAAACTTCCGGTCATTGTACAATATAAATTACATACAAAATATTTGCAAACCAGATATTTTTTTGGATATGTTGTTTACTTCAAAGAAAGAAAAAAAATGAAGATCTTTCGCATTTAAGTTCTATTATGCTATCATAAATCGAAATTCATATACATGTAATTACGTTCTAAAGTTTCAAACATGATACAAGCACAGGATTATCTGGTGAGACCGACTACAAGGTGGTTTTATCAATTTGCATGCAAATTGGTCCCTTTTGTCAATGTATAGTTTCACTGTCTGATCGGGACTATCCTAAAGGGGAATCGTAGAGAAATCAATGCGAGTCAATTTACAAAGAATGTGAAATGTATACATGGCACTGAAGAGCTACAAGCTATGGTAATCCTGAGGTAAATGCTAAGAATGTGAACATTCTGAAAACTGCTCCCCGGAACTTATTTGCTTATAGGTAGATGCACCCCTGGTTCTACCAATAATTGTATATCTTTTAAACAATTTTAAAAGTTTCCCACTTAATGATATTGCATACTGTATATATTTGCCAGTTTTTTATCCATCCTGAATTTCCCCGTAAACAAGAAAATGTAATATTAATATTTGGGAAAATGCATTCTGATAATCTTCTTAAAATACCTTTTCCTGTCATTCGTAAAATTTCCAATGAAAGTCTCGAATAGCCCAAAATTAAAATAATTCTTAATGGTAAAGTTTTTATTATATATCTGAAAAACAATGTTTTTGACCTTTTATTGTTAAAAAAAAAAGTTCAAATCTTAAAAAAAATGTTTGTGACCTTTTGTTGTTGAAAAAAAAAAGTTCAAATCTTAAAAAAAATGTTTTTGACATTTCTGTCATTGAAAAAAAAAGATGAGTTAAAAATTTTTATCTTGAGGACACATACATACATGTTCACAACTGAAATTAATAACATCACAACAATTATGACAGTGTTTTTGTTCACAACTAGCTATACATGTGTATTATATCAATTAAATCATACAACACTCACCAGGAGCACATAAGATTAAAATGTTCTAATTTTGACCCAGCCACCAGGAATTTAATGAGTCCTGAGGATTTCATCTTTGTTAAAAAGTTTCTAAAATGGAATTAATATGAAAGAGAATAATTTATACTGAAGAAAATCAGGTGTTACTTTTGTATACCTAGTACCTCGCACCACTTTTGCTTATTACATCATAGTTCTTTGTTTTTATGAAATGAGGTCGGCACTAGTTTTCTGATGCTGCATTCAGAGAGCCTTGGCAAAACCTTGCAATATATGCTTGGATTTATACCTTAAAATGTTACATTTGAAAATCTCATGTCACATACTTTTACAAACTTTCATCCATAAAAGGAAAAGTGTTTTGAGGTGTTGATCTTTTTAAAATCTTTATTCATTAAAAAAAAAAGCTGAACTTGCAAAATTAGAACATTTTACAACAATTGCAGGAAAGTTAAATGAATTTTCACCCTGAAGTTGTATTGGAAAACAATGAAACAGTTACATAATGATCACTAACAACGGTAAAATCTTTCAGATTGCGTCTCAATTCCATAAATATTTCCTTCAGGGCACGCTAGTGCTGCTCTCAGTTACTATATGGTAACACTGAAAATAGTTACTTTTACAGTCTATACTGTATCTACCAGTAAACAACAAATTAACAGTGTCTATTGCACGTTATTTGAAAACATCAACAAATCTATCTTTGGTCAAACAACCAATTTTTACCATGGCAGTTTTCACAACAAGTCTATCTTTGATCAAAAAAAACAATTTTAACCATGACAGTTTTTAGTACAAGTCTATCTTTGATCAAACAACCAATTTATTAATTTAATTTATTAACACCAACCAATGCAGTTTTCACAAGAAGCCTATCTTTGATCAATGTATTTAAATAATTTTTCATTTTCAACAAAAGTAAGGACTAAAAACGTTTTTTGCCATAAATCTTCACATTAAAATCATATAAATATATTTTCTAAAATTTTACAAAATGTCTTAAATATATAGAATGACACATCTGGATATTAAATATTTGTGTACCTTGTCATTTTATTAAGAAAATTAAGTTTGTTCCAACAATACATAATATGTAAAATACTTTAATATAAAAAAACAAAACCAAAACACTTACATTGTCGTACAATGAGAATTCGTGTGTACTAGTATATGGACACACTAAAGAGATTTTTTATGCTTGTTGGATTTGAGATTTTTTTATTAGGATTTACAGCAGATAAGAAAAAAAAATCATAAAAGTTACACTTCAAGTATTAAGATAACCCCTGATAAAAGGGGAATAATATAAAACGTAAGACCGATTAATGAAAATATAAAAAACGTCCCTCGGTTGGGGTATCCATGTTGAATTAAATGTAAAGCATATAATAGTTTAAAAAAAGCTAAATTCTCATCAGATACCACCCACAAAAAGAGAAAGTACCCTGTGTAGTTTCCACAAGCATTTCTTCAAGGCTTGACTAGTTAACAGTAACACTGAAATATAAACGTTTAAAACCAGTAACATTTCAGATTATAATGCCATAATTATTGGCTTACCGGTAAAGCATTGTTTACCTACAATTTCTTTCAATATTTTTGTGAATTGAACCAGCAATTTTTTTGGGGGATTTTTGATCCATGTTTCTCATACATGGTGGTAATTAAGTCCCAATGTATCCAAAGTAATACAACTACCATATACCCAAGTAATACAATTAGTTACCATGTACCTAGGTAATACAGTTACCATGTATCCAGGTAAAATAGTTAAACACCATGTACCTAGGTAAACAGTTACTGTGTATTGTAATATTGTTGTGTACTTGCACCAATGAGGGCAAAGTAATTATCAATCATGCACCAGGGTAAAAATAAATTAGTTACCACGTGCCTAGGTTATCATTACCAGGCATCAGTGTTATTACATTTTAAACCAGAATCTATCTATGCTAAGCCCAGAGTGAGCTTTCTGACTACCTGGGGGTATTCAATATCTTTGTTCTTAAACACATTTTCTTGGGTTAGATTGGATAAACATCCAATAAAAATAATTCCATTCCAGAAAGTTACTACATTACAGACTAAGATGATATTGCTAAACAGATTTCCCTTCTACCCTACGATCAGTTATTAGTGTGTTAATCTTAATAAAAAATCTATGATCAAAATGCCATTTATGAATAGACAGGGAATGTTGTATACACTGAAGTAACGCCCCATAACCAAGTGCTATCTGCTTTTTTGAGCATTGTACCTTCCATCAAGTAAAAAAAAAAGAAATGTTAATCCACAAGTCTTAAGAAACAGTCTTTGAAGGAATAATGATTCATTTTCAAGTCAAATTTTTAAAATGCTACTGCCTGAGAGTGAGTATATTATACATGAGGCGAGTTTGATCATCAAATAAAGTGACTGTGGTCTAACTAAAGCATAGTCAAGCTAACTTTAGTAGAGCGTATTGAGTGTTTACAAAAGCAAGAATTACAGTGTGCAGGTCTGGCTAATACAGTACAAACTGTCGATTTTCCTTTAGTCTCACTAGACCCACTTAGCGGTCGTCTGCGCATGTGTGATTATTTGAAAGCAACACATTTAATGTAACAGCCCGACTTTAGAATATTGTTGATGATCAAACTTGCCCATGCTGTTAGGATATTTGGGAATCTTCCAAGAAATTTCTACTGCAATAATTTATTGCTGTTTAAGACTTGACAAGTGTTGGAATGTATTTGTGGTGGAACTTCAAATCTTTTAATTCATTCATGAAAGTAATAAAGTAGCAAATCAGGAAAAAATTTTACCAAACTTCTTTTTCATCACATTTAAGTAGGAAATGTAGTACACAAGTTTGTACCATAATGACTAGTTAGTGAGATCATTTCACTGGATTGCTTTCTATCAAATATTCAAAGTTTTGTAAATATTTCCCGATTTGAACTAGAGCAATGAGTTAACATAGCAAATATTTCTTGTATTATATCTTTTCTTTACAATTTTTTAAGTGTATCACCTAGTGCCGTATATTTTGTTCCAAATGCCAATTAAACAATAGCTCAGGCAAAGCCTTTGCCTGTCTCGCGTTTCAAACGTTTAGTTAACCCAGGTACTGACGATCTTGCAGCACTTTCTGTAGACGTTCCAAGTAGTTAGCATACTCTGTTTCACTCATCCCACCCTTGTACAGATTTTTCAAGCCATGTCTGCCACTTCCATGTCGTCCCAATCCCATTACCTAAAGCAAATAAAAAAATGTTTAATTTAATGATTAATACAATTAATTTACTTGAATCTGACCTTAATTTACATGGCTGGTGTCGTCGATGAAGCAGAATACGTTTCCTCTTCTGGAACACCTGGTCTTATTCTCTTGAACTTTTAAAAGTGTCAAGTGTAAATCTTTCCTTTGTTCATATTTTGCCCATAGGTTAATCAATTTTGAGTTCAGTTTATGGTTTTGTTGATGCTTTGTGAACCT
Organism: Mimachlamys varia; assembly: GCA_947623455.1. Taxonomy (NCBI): domain Eukaryota; kingdom Metazoa; phylum Mollusca; class Bivalvia; order Pectinida; family Pectinidae; genus Mimachlamys; species Mimachlamys varia. The sequence goes on from OX392527.1 coordinate 48,786,517, forward strand.
CTGATTATTTTATTCGAGCTATTTGCCTTTTTTTTTATGATATTTACATTTTTCATTATTTGAGTTTTTAATATCAGTGCTTTTTTATCATGAATCATACAGTAGGACAAGAGTTGTTCTTCAATGAATATTGACACCAATCTGATATTTCTGAGAAGATTTTGATCTAGTCATTACCGTATTTCCTTGTGGCCTTTCTGGTCTCTCTGGCGTCAGAACGAAGTCAAGTTTCACAGCTTCATGGAGAGGCAAGTTGTGAACGGTCACCGTCTGTCGCTGACTAGTATATCCTGGTTTTTCAGCTTCAATCATATAATCACCATCGACGAGCAGCCGATAATAATCCCCGTCCTTAACTGTAATTCACAAGAAAGACCACTTAATTATATACACATATATTTGGCAGAGTTTTTTGTTTTGGAGCTTAAGAATCTCTGCCCCTCTCCCTTCCCCTTTCGCGTTTCAGATTGATTTTCCTACCTCCAAAGAGGTCAACATTTTTATTATTCTCTTATCCCAAAGAGATGTATCTGCACTTTTATCAGTGCTAGGAATCCTGATCTTGCCCTGGCGTTGAGACAGAGGGATTACCCTATTCATGACAATGGTATAATGTCAAGTCAACAATACCTCAACATTACACCATACCCGAATTTAGCCTGTAACATTAGCATTACATTATGCAGATGACCTAATGTGGGTTAAAAAGGTGAGAGTAACTTGAAATGTCTGTGAGACATAAATGCCCCCTTCCCCCATATGAAATAAGTTCTTCATGCTTATTATGTATGCGAAGTTTAATGACAATGGGATCAGTAGTTATTTAAATAAGCTGGTTACATTACCATGGGACGGGACGGACATGGGTAAAACTTTATTTTATGCCCCCCATTTCATGGCGGGGCATAAAAAATCCTTCACCTCTTTTGGGGACTCTCAACCCTCGTGGAAAGATTCTAATTTGCAAAACACTGGATTTTGCCGAGTGATTTGCAAATTATGAATTTTCTCTTTGGTTGCGATTGCCCAGGTGGCTGATATATACACTATTACTCCTGGCTATATTGATAGCCAGTGTACTTACAGGTGGTGATGTCGTGGGCTATGTACGTCCAGCCACTCTGTGCCTCAGGAGTGTTCTTAAACACTTTAATAACTACGTCCTTCAGTGGCTGGTTGTTTGTTCCATCGGTCACTACTCCCTTCACTCCAATGTGGATCTGAAAACAAACATATACTCTAAGTAAACCTCTAACCTCTATTGAGTATATAAGTACTGTACATAATGTCACCAATTTCGTCAACCATTACATCTCCTATTGATAATGGCATGATGCACTGAGTTCACATTATAACTTATTTTACATTAGGAAAGTGTGGGAAAAAAAACCTCAATCACCCCTAATTAAAGGTCCAATATATGTAACTTCAGGAAAATTTTCGGGATCCTGAAAAATTATGAAAAAAATCCAGTTGATAACCATGCAAAAATAAGTCTAAAACGAAGTAAACCTGAGCTGTTACTAACAAGAAACTCTTGACAAAAAAACCCAAAGAATTGAAAATAAATCAGGTGGGGCCCACTTCAACAACAAATCGAAGGTTGAAGACAGTTCAAGATGGACGTGTGTTTACAAATACCGTGTTTCAACTGCTGCTGTACAGGTAGCCGCGTAAGAATTCATCTTGAATATTACTGATATCAGTTAATCTTAACTAAATCTATTAATATAATAAGTTATTAGGCTTGATTTTCGCTTCAAGTTTTGTCGAAAGTTACGTTTATTGGGCCTTTAATGAACACAAGGGTATCTTAACCCTTGGGATAAGATGTACTCAGCAAAGCCTTGTGCTAAAATTAATAAATCTTATGTACCCTCGGGTTGAGATTTCTCGGTCTACATCACACAGGGGTGATAGATTCTATAAGACTCACCTGTAACATGAAGTTGATCAGTGACTCCTTGTTCTGTGTCCAGTATTTTGTCTCGTCCTTGGGAAATTTGTCACAACCTAGTTCAACTGTGATCTCAAAACAGTTACTGGCAGCATAGTTAAAGTCCTGCATACCTAAAACACAAAATTTACATTTTAATATCGTCAACTCCTAGTAATCTCAGAACAGTATTAATGACCAATGCATATTTTTAATCGTGAACATTTTATTTTGGCAACAAACTGCAAATCAAGGTCCAAACTATATTATAATTATTTTAAAACTGTCTGACTACAGATAAGAAATTGCATTTTTGGACTTGTATTTTTTTGTTTAATGTATTCACCCCATTTTTTTTTTACAGATGTATTGCTGTATTCAACATAACAAACCCAATGTGCCCTTACAAAAACACAAAAGGGGTGCGCTAATAAAACCATGTGCTGGGAAAAGTTTCAATTTAAATCTCAGAAATTAATTGTGTTTTCATTTCTCTTGAACAGAGTGTTTGGTCAAAAGACTTATGATTAATGTTTCATAGGCTTTAATTAGTACACAGGCCAGGCATTTCTTTCCCTGAAGGTGCAGGTGTGCTTATATATTCAAGTCCAATACAGTATTCTGTATAAAAAGTTATAATATATTTCACAGGAACTGTTTAACATCCATGTTCTGCTTACTGTAGGAATTTCTCCTATGATGTCACACAAAACCATAAACCCTTTTACACCTTTCAACCCTATGTATCTTAAAGGCCCAATATATGTAACTTCAGGAAATTTTTCGTGATTCTGAAAAATTATGAAAAAAAAATCCAGTTGATAACCATGCAAAAATAGGTCTAAAATGAAGTTAACCTGAGTGGTAACTAACAAGAAAATCTTGACAAAAAAATCCAAAGAATTGAAAATAGTTCAGGTCTGAAGGTAGAAGACAGCTAGAAATGGATGCGTCTTTACAAATACTGTGTTTCAACTGCTGCTGTACCAGAAACCGCATAAGAATTAATCTTGAGTATTGCTGATATCAGTTAATCCTATCTAAATCTATAAATATGATAAGATATTAGGCTTGATTTTCGCTTCAAGTTTTTGCCGAAAGTTACGTATATTGGGCCTTTAAGTACACTGTACCAAGCAATGATCTGAATGAGCCCATTATGGAATACAGTGATGAAATGGTTTATTAATTAGGTAAGGACTCATCAGGTAAAATATCTACTCCACCCCAGGATTTCATGTTTCTTGAAGGGGTACCACTCATATAATTTCTTTGGATACTTTGCTTTATATGTAATTGAAGTAAGATTTTGGAAATGCAACCAAGGACAGAAATGATTCATTCTGGTGTCTTTGGGTCAGGTAGATGTTTTACTGGAAAAGCCAGAAATTTTAATTTTTACCTCCGGCCACAGAATACCAGGCGGCTCCGTTTGTGATTCCTCCCTGCTTGGCGAAGTCATCGTCTCCGGACATGTCACATGTGGGATGTTCCTTAGCCATCAATGTGTGGTAAAGAGAATAGCTCTGAGCCAAGTATCTACAATAGTAAGAAAAACATAATAGAGTACAAAAGGGTATATAAGTCAATCTTGAGCATTCAAACATTCTGTCCATGTCTAACTACCATATCTATCACCAATAAACCCATGCTCGGTCATAAGCTCACAAAAATATACAGTAGGGTCTGCTTATAATATCACTTCTCATTTGACAGAGGAAAATGTGATATTAAACAGAATGTGACATTATAAGAAAACATTCTTACAGACTATTTCAGACCTGTCAAAACATGGAAATTATGATATCTGTGTGTTCAAATGATGTTGTATAGCATAACATAATTTCTCTGTTGTTGCCTATAATTGGGCCCATCTGCCTTCTTCAGTCATAGATTAAATGTTGGCTCATTGGGCTTACAGGTAATTCAGGATAAATATGGTAATGGTTGGTTGTACAACAGTTCTGCTATGTAGTGGTATTATCAAATACTGTGTTTACTGTTTTATATATATTTGTGGTATTAAAATATCACTTGGATAATTTGTTTCTTCTTTTTTTTGTAAGTGAGTATCATAAGTAAAATTTCTACATTTCCCTAAAGCATAATGTTAATAACTGTTAAGAAAACATTTAATACAGATTATATGATTGTATATTCATATGATTGTATTGTGCTAAATTCTGATGAAAACTATGATCTCATGATTTACTTTTTTTGAGAAGCAGAACCAGCAGCATGGCTTTCCCTTTGCTTTAGATGTCCAGTTCATGGTTCATACAGATTTTTCATACCAAATTAAAGCACTTTTCCATCACTTTTTCTCATTTTCAATGTGGTTTTTTTTGTGTCCAAACTTGTAAGGAAAAGGGGTATAATCGGCATCTTTAATCTTTTAAATTTTTTTGGTGATGATTATTAATTTTAAAAAAAATATAAATCTGAAAAAAATTGCATGTTTACATCAAGTAAATATGAATTCAAGCACTTTTCATGCATTTGTGAACAAATTCCAGCACTGACTCCAATTCAAGCACTTTTCATCTTCTGTATGAACCATGCAGTTATATACTTATTGTACATCATCTACCAATGTAAGTATGTATACTTCAAAAGTCATGTTTCTACTAAATTTTGATTGTTTCTTAAATTTACAAACAGGAGTACATACCTGAAAGTTTCGTCATCCGGAGACCCTGCATATGACTGAACCTTGTTGTTAAAACTTTTGTCAAAAGGATAGTTAGCTACCAGGTCCCCACCGTGCAGGTTAGCCGACAGAACAAATGGGTTCTCCATGATATAATGGATCAGTTCTATTGTTTCAGGCTGCAACTGTAACGAAACAAAATCCAACAGATTAAGTTTGAAATACACTGTTGTTATATACATGTACATTTCATTTGCAGTTTGTATCGTTTTCAGTTTACTTCAGCTGGTAGCGAATATCTTTTAGTGTTTCCTACTGGAAGTTGGACGACTGACCATTTAAACTGATACAATGTATAAAAAAATGATCTGAGCTCACAGAATGTTTTTTAACGAATTTCAGCATTAAATCAAATAATTAGAAATTATATAATTACCAAACTTACACAAGGAAGTGAATATGATAGTTCACACAACAGATTCATTTAATGCAGCTAGTCATTGTCAGGTTTTATGAATCTTCGTGATAAAATTATAAGTTTGTAACGCCAACAAAGACAACGAGAGGGCATCATATAGATACTTTGGAAGCAATTGGAACACCCCGGGTATTCTTTTCACATTAATTTTTAGGGAAAGGCCCATGGTTGTCCGAATGCAATTGCATAATCAGAGAAAGTGCTAGCAATATGCTGTTGGTGGATATACTGCCTTAGCTTTAAAAAAAATTCTTGTTTCCGGATCCTTTTCCTTCATATTCTCTGTCTATAATGTTTTATATATACTGTTGGAATGAAATAAAGTTTATATCAAAAACAATTTCTCTGCCATTGTCTTTTCGCATGTGTATAGAAAATATATATGCAGCTTTGAAAGCACTGAAAGAAACCAATATCATACATATGTCATCACTGTTATAGTGCCATATGGAGCTTGACACTCTGCCAGAAACTACTGTACTATACATTAATTGCGGCTTTTTTATTGACTTGTGGATAATAAGAAATTTCATCCGACATAAAAAACCCATTTAATTTTGGATAATGACCGAGGATACAGAAAAAAGGACTCTACAGTACATACACATTACGGTGTGAGCTGTGTGGATGGATGGGAGGCAATGGGTATCAGTAGTGTCGAACCATATAATGGGAGTACAAAGCACTATGATCTTGTTGTGTAACAAGGCACCATTTATTGATGGCATCATTTAGTCTTCATCATCCAATTTACTATGTGGTAATCTGAGTATTATACCCACCATCAATGGTAATTACATTATACGCATAAAAGGTACTTACATGTAATTACTGAGTAATTATATATAAACTACCGGTACTGGTTATTTACAAAAGCAAAAGTGACTTGCTGTCATTGTCATATATATTATCAGTTATATTTTAAAACTAGCCACATTTTTAAAATGGTTTTTTTTTTAAAAAGACATGTAGAAGCCTGTCTAGTTTACAACAATGCAGGGTTATACCTGAACAAGATGATGCACAATTAAATTTATTGGTGGCAAAACAAAATGTCAATCATGATTTTTCCCATCGAAAACTTTCGAAGATCACAATTGAATTGAATAGCAGAATTGGCAAGCATATTTAAAACAACCAAGTTACAGTCTTATTTTAGCATTATCACAATAAGAATTTAAAATGTTTCCATGCTCAAAATTTAAAGATCACTGTGTGTATATATGGAGCCCCTAGCGATAAATTACTCATAACTTAACCCTATCCATGATATATTTTGAGTATTTGAGTATATTTTGTCCCTTCAGATGAAATCTAGATCTTGGAATAACAAATTCAACCTTTGAAAACGCAAAAAATGGGTGACTCCCTCCTGAATTGGCAGGGTTGCTAAGGTTGTGATAACACAATTTATATTTTTTTTCTATTTTGTGTACATTGCATACAGTAAAACATGTTTATAATGAACAAGCTTACAAAAAATTTATGGTTATAATGTAGTGATTTTTATTCCCGCCAATATAAGCGCCGTATTATAATATAAGCGCCCACACTATGCTAATAACAAACTAATTTCCTTAGTCCCCAGAGATTCGTTATATACGTGTTTTACTGTACGGAATTTGAAGAATTTAGGAGCTGTTTTCGACTTACATTAGGGGTTCTTAGGGCCTCTTTTTCACTTTTTATGTGGTTGTTAGGCCCGTTTCTGAGATGAAATGCTGGGTCTAAATCAGGGAAGTTTCTGTTCAAGTCAACATTGTTGGCATTAGCCCGTCCTTTGAGCCAGCTATGTACACCATTCTGGAAGATAAAAAATAATAAAAAAAAATTATTAAGACAATGATACCAGTGATTCATCACATTATTATGACCTTTTTACTTCAAAGGTCTTTCAATATCATATCATGAAAAAAACCTTCTGGTAATTAAATTACAGTGTTTAAAGGGGCATCCCGGGGAAGTCTACAATGAAGTTCTTGAATGTACATGCTGTCTGCACTACCAGATACATTTTCCTGTTATTTCAATATTCAAAGTCCACTCAAAATGTGTTTATTAGCCACTTGCAAAATTGCATTCCTCGGGAAAGCCCGATAAAAATAGCGCTGATCACGCGACAAGTGACAGCGTTCTCGGTCAATTTGACGAAGGGGCCCAAGAGGGGACGCGTAATGTATATACATGTACGTCCGATGATGAACCAGACACAAAGTCTGTGTATAAATTTATTGAATCACATTAATAATCAGACGTTAATTACTCACGATATTCATCATTTACTGCATCATTTACCGACATCAGTACCTGACTGAAACCGATGCAAATCGCCAGAAACCCACACGAAACTGCACGCTTACATTGTACGTTTAACAGTGTCATGTGGGTTTCCGACGATGACAACCAATAGGCAAACCTTAATTTCTGTAAAAAGTTATTTTCACGAAACCTCATTTAGAACCATTTCACTAAAGGTGTGCATGCATTGAAAAGTACAAAAATAAAATGAAATTATTCCGATTTTTTTTATACAACTCGAAGTCTTGAAGATTTTTTTTCAGACTATCTATATATTCATCTAAAATCTATCAACTTTCAGCGTCAACATACTTTAACACTTACAATTATATATGTATCACGGAAGTCCGTGCACTCATATGACGCACCGCGCACTAAACATGTAGAATACATGTATAATATATATATCAAATTTGGAACTTGTCGAGAAGATAATTGTCCAATACTTAATCCATTTATATATGTTATGATTCATTTTACTTTTTGTATGTACATTTAAAGGTTCGTTAACATTTTCAACACAAATGCAGACATGGGACATACATGTATATGATTTTTTTTTTATGAATTAATGACTTCACTTATATAATGCATATATTTTGATTCATATCAAATTTATTACCGGGGTCCAAACCCGATCATATTTGTACAATCCGTATTTTATAGATTAGATATGACAATATTTTTTTATCCGCTCATGATGACAAAAATGTATTCATTTTGTCCTAATTGAATCTGTATACATTAAACTCAATCGCCCTATACCGGCGTTTTACAACGTAACCCCCGCCCCCCAGACGGTTTTTCTTGTATGTGAAAAGGTCTTTCTCTTCAGATATATATTTCAATAATGCAGTTTTACTGGAATATTACAATACACGCTTTCAAGTTTTACACACGCATTTCATGTAACAGAGGAATGAAAGAGTTATCCCTTGGGAGGCCCCAAAACCAAATAAAAACTGTGTCACCGGCAATCCAGAAGAAAACTGTAACATGCAAACAATTGGGCTGTTAGTCTCTCCCTTGAATACTTCCCATCCCTCATTATGCTTCCGTAATATAATCCTTACGTTAAAGTTTGACTATTCGGCCACTTTTCGCTTGGTAGTTACATATGTAGGTCACGCGGATCGCCATTTTTTGTTTACCGATGTAGCTTGTTATGCGCATGCGTTATCATATGTGATGCAAAAGAATTTAGATGTCCAAATCGTTGATCAACGAATAGTGATTCCCTTTTTTAATTATTAATTAAAATTTTTGAGAACATATTTCAGCGTAAATCGCCCATTAATTTTCCACAAGAGTATACATTTAATTCATATATACAATAATTCTAAATAAGCTTAAAAAAAATATAGTTTTAACGTGATGCCTCTTTAAGGAACAAGGGAATTGATCATGAATTGATCACAGTAACACTAAAATCATGCTCACAATCTTTAAAAGGTCAAATTCACACAAACACTTACCTAGTACTAGTTCTAATTCTCACACAATGTTTAGGCCACTGGGCTTAATTCACAAACAATATGTAGGCTTAATTGGTTCGCACACAATGAGTATGCTTCATTCAAATTCACACACAATGTTTAGGCTTTGTTCATACTATGTATAGGCCTAATTCTCATACAATGTTTAGGCTTTGTTAACACACAACATACACATGTATAGGCCTAATTCACACACAATGTTTAGGCTTTGTTCACACACAACATACACATGTATAGGCCTAATTCACACACAATGTTTAGGCTTTGTTCACACACAACATACACATGTATAGGCCTAATTCACACACAATGTTTAGGCTTTGTTCACACACAACATACACATGTATAGGCCTAATTCACACACAATGTTTAGGCTTTGTTCACACACAACATACACATGTATAGGCCTAATTCACACACAATGTTTAGGCTTTGTTCATACACAACATACACAATGTATAGGCCTAATTCACACACAATGTTTAGGCTTCGTTCACACAATTAATAGGCCTTATTCACATTCAATGTTGAGGCTTAGTTCACACACAATTTAGTAAGATATATATATGTAGGACTAGGGTTTTGGTATAAACAGACTTCTGCAACCATGTTGTCACTATTCATTGAAGAAATTAAGATTGGCCAATATGAAAAGTATGAAAAGCTAAAATTAGTCAAACCATGATCGATCATGATGAACAGTGATCGCTTAATTGATTTTTAAGTACATGAACAGTGATCGCTTAATTAATTTTTAAGTACAAACGACTAGACAACGACTAAATTGATTAATCGCAACAGCACTAACTAATTGAAACACAATGGCTATGCTTCATGAAACACAATGTGTAGGCCAAATCAAGTACAATATTATAACAAATAGTATATATATTGTTTAATTTATTACACTGAAAAGAAATGTTTTAATTCAAATTGAAATCTTTTTGTTTAGATTTTACAAATAATGCTGGGTTCCTTTTTTTCAGGTCCATCATTTGTAATAGCTAAAATACATCTGTTTGGTTTCTGGATTGTATTTAGTACTGAAATAATAAGTCAACAATTCAATGTTTATTTCAGCGGTTGGTGAAAACTCTTTTCTGCAGATGTCTTCAACTTTACAAATAATTATGTGTTTCTTTTTTCTTTTTTTCGGGCCTTGAATTTTGAAATAGAAATAGAGTATATACAGTGTATGTGAATAAAGCTATTCCCTTGGAGAGTTTTCAAGACATTTAAGTAAGTCACGAACTCATTGTTCCTTTGAGCGGGTTAAGATCCCCTTCACTATAATAAACTCATTGTGTTGAGTGTCTGTGTGTACAATACTCAGTAAGTATTCAATCAAACAGACGTACTATGAATAGAGATTAGACAACTAACAATAATTGATCTAGCATATGAATACAGACATTCTGATAAATGTATGTATTCTGAAGAACAACGTTGTGTACAAAGTTATGACACCACTATATCTATAGCTACCGTGCAAACATATGGATCCAATATATATCTTTTGTCATTAACTTTACAACATTATTCAAAAATTGAGTTTTTTCTTTTAAATTTAACTCAACAAAGTCAATGTTAATATCATTTTAAGCTTATATTCATGTACTGAGTTTGTTTTTTACACAAACATTAATTGAAAACTTAATTGGCGAGCTTTTGAAAACGTCTGTTTCCTTTGTCAAGCAAAGAGTACAATAGTCAAATAGCTCGCAAATTAAGTTTTCAATTCCTGTTTGTGTACAAAACGAACTCTGTATATATCATTCATACCAAACTGATGAATCTTACTCCTAATATCTTTTTAAGCTTGTCTTAAAAAGGTCAATATCTAAAGTTGTACATACATGTACATGATGTACATATGTACATGTATTTACCTAATATGTATTATCATAGGTGCTGTGTGGCACATATATCTTACAATGTACTACAGAACAAGCACAATCTGAAAATCGAGAAAACCTTGAGTTATCTGAGCATTCAAATTAACCCAGTTCATGAAATTTGGCAAGGACAGACAATAACTTCAAACTAAAGAGTCTTCAATTTTGATCATTAGATAATGAGGTTCGCCTGCATTTACTTGTTTTTAGAAAATTAATTGATTTAAGAAAGTTCTCTTGACTAACAATCCTACAGAATCTTTGTCACAAAATTCGTTGGAGCCTTACAAGGATGACCTAAACAATATATTTTATAAAAGTATGAACCGGCAAAGAATTGATACTACATACATCATACATAGAATTAATTACAAGGCGGATACAGAAGACCACACCTAATCTCTCTCTACAGGATCGTAGGAGTGTTGTCACGGCTACCAGTGTGTGGGTGTGGACACAGAGCACCAGCCAGGCTATAGTAGCTTGCTTCTATTGATTATTGAGTTAGGTGTGATTAGATCAATGCTGATGCTGAAACACAGTTTATCCTTCCAGGAAGTATATATAACCCTGTCACACTGGACTATAGCTAATACTACTGTAGTCACACGCTAATGAAGATCACCCAAAATAGCATTTTTTTTTGTATTTCTTCAATATTATAGGTAATGGTATTCCAATTTAAAAAGTCCAATCAAATTTTGGAGAAAAGGGATTCATACAGTAACAGTACGAAATAAAAATAAGGCCAGCAAAATGAATTATTAAATTTTGGAGAAAAGGGATTCATACAGTAACAGTACAAAATAAAAATAAGGCCAACAAAATGAATTATTGTAATTCCAGGCAAAATGTCTGAAAAAAGATAAGGTAGGTATGTATAGGACAGATATTTTATCTTTTGTTCTTTGATAGTATGCTCAATAACAAATTTTACAATGCAATTACACCCATGAACATTACGAAGGCTAGGCTATTAGCTATAGGTTGTCAAGAATAAGGTCAGACTCCCAAAACAGGAAGGAAGCACATTTTATCAAGTTGCAATGAACTTTGCCAGGCTCATAAATTAATCATAGGTACAAGAAGTTTGTAGGTGATAATTAAATTCCCCAGGGTTGGCAATAAAATCTAGGGTCTGTCGGGATACCTAAAATATATTGTTTTGGGCCTTAGAAATTTTATCTATTACGATGGCGCCTTGTTGACTGTATTTTCCAATATATATACAAACCAGACAATATTGAAATTATTGGGTGAGCTGTATGCATGGGACAGTTTTCAGATAAATTGGATTTTTTTTCCACACAGAACACAAACTTGAAAGATACAATATGCGTACTGTGTCTATGTGACTTTGCTTTATACTGTTATTAGATTTTGTATCTAATCATTAATGTAAATTTATTCAAATTAAAATCTGGTGAATAGATCAGGTGTACAGGAATTGAGATCCATGTACAAATATATAATTGTGTACTTCAACATTTTATAGTAAATCCCAAAAACTTAGAATTCTATGAGTTTAATTTTATTGCAACTTTATACAATTATTTTTTTGGAGTATGTTGAAATGTTTTCAGCAAACTTCCCCATCATTCCTGCAGGTTAGGGATTGTGAAAAAAAAAACCCATCTGCAGTCACCAACTGCATGTATCATAGTATAAGAGGCAATTAATATGGGGGCCCTAACAGAATTGGGCTTATAAGTGGGGTTGGGGTACTTATTTATTTGAAAAATAGCATAGACATTAAACGTAGACTTGATTTAGAGACAGAGGATCTTGAATTAATGGCTTCATCATTATTCAAGCATAATCGAAATTACAAAAATCTCTTATTTACAATATCCTAAGAAGAATATGTTATAGTATTTTATGATGTGTATAAACAGTTATATTTATAAGGAGAGGGTTTATATAGGCTATGCCTATTGCCCAATTCCGATTGTACATAAGATCAATATAATAAATATTCTGAAATAAGAATTGGGAACATGCTTCAGCTCCTAAAATTAATCATCTGCACCTTTTGGATTTTTATATCTCTCATGACTTCTGATCAACTTCAATTTTTCAATCCTGGAACCTAGCTTGCTAGGCAACATCTACAGACCCATTTACCCCCAAGTAAGATAAAGTGTAATAGATAGATTGTAAAAGTGTAATGCTGGTGTACTCGTACCCACGACCCAATGGACCATCCATGCAAGGGGTGTCTAGGGACATGCCCCCTCCCCGCCAGAATAGTTTTTTCCATGTTGCCAGAAATGCTTTTTCCTGCATCCTGAGCAGTTTTAGATGCAATCATAAAGCTCATTGTTTAGGCTGATATTTCAACTTTTTTTTTCAAAAATAAAAAATATACATTTGTATGTCTATAGTCTTACTGAAAAAGAGGTGTTTTTATTAAAATGATATACTTTTTGCCCATTTTTCCAGATTCCAACAGTATGCACACTTGTTAATGCCCATGAGAAATACAGTCAACAATAAATGTCCACCATTAAAAAATTTAATACTTATCATTATACAATATTGCTTCTGCTCATGATCTTACAATGTACGGTGATTCACAATAAATAGAGTATAAAACTTTTTGATTTAGTAGATATGGCCAGATTGTCTATGCCACTCAATTAAGAACTTTTGAATGATATAATCTGTGAAATCAATAATGCAGTTTAGTAAATATGACCAGATTGGCTATCACAATGACACCCAGTAACTTTTAATTGAACAGTTGAATACAGCTCCGCATGATTATATCATAATGTATATACGACCAAAGACCTTAGCAAAGTCTAGAACATATAGCCACCTTGCCGATGATATTACAATGTAAGTAGATTACAATTTTGAAATGTGTTTTTTCTTTGAACATATCTCTCGTGATCAAACATCCCAGCATGACCACAATAATTGCAGATGGAACAATGCACAAACGTCTCCTGTTTTAGAAGAAACAAGGCAGTTATAGGTCCCATGGTATTCCATGATATTGGCCTAGGACTGCAGATTTAGTTTTTTAAGTTCATTTGATTCGTTGAAATTATCATATCAGTTGCATCGGCATGTTTTGTTGATTGATGTGCAGCAACTGAATGTCACCCTCATGAACGTCATTAACATGATGTGAAAGAATCAAGAGGATATCAAATGCTTTCAATCACCAAAACGCTTTACAATGCTATTCAGTGCTTGTATAACACAAGCCTTTTCATGAGTACGACTTTGGGTGCGTTTGATTGACGACAATTCTTGGTATGATTCGTCGAGTACGAGGGACTTTATACAAAAACAAAAGCATCAAGAAATTCTTTCTATTTAGCATATTTTTTTCCAAACAAAGCGTAGAAGCGTAATTAGTCATCAATTAGCGTTAAAAATATGCCAAAAGCGTAAGGGTAAACATGTCTGCATCTATATATCTCACTTTGGCTATTAACTAAGTGTTATGTTTAACATTCGTCTAGGTTGAGGAACACAATGGGTTCTGTTCCCAGGCCCAGACAAATTAAGGTCTTTAAAATTGCTTGTTGTTATTCCCTTTTAAAGATCAACATTATATCTTTTGGGTATTTCAGATAAATAACATTATAAAGTAAGTCATCAGATCCATGCTGATTCATAATAAGGAGACACATACACCAACATACTGAGCTGCTGGCACTCATACCCCAACATACCTTGTCTCCAACACACAGTCACATACACCAACATACCTTGTCTCCAACACAGTCACATACACCAACATACCTTGTCTCCAACACACAGTCACATACACCAACATACCTTGTCTCCAACACACATAGTCACATATTGTACACTAACATAAGTATACCCCGATGTCGGCACACATACACCGACATACCCTGTCCCTAATATACTGTACATTAACACGAACATACCCTGTCTCTGGCACACATACACCCACATACAAGTGTACCCTGCCACCAGCACACTTACACCAACATACATTGTACTCTGTCTCTGGCACACATACACCCACATACTCTGTTTCTGGCACACGTACACCATGCCATCATAACCTCTTTCTGGCACACATACCCATCATACCCTGTCTCTCACACACATACACCAACATACCCTGCCTCCGGCATACACCAACATACCCACATGCACAACTTCCTTAAACGATAGTGATGGACAAGTGGTTTTATGTCATAATTGATAATCAATGCATAATTGAAAGTATTAAACCACTTGATGGTCAAAATCATAAATTGCATTATAGTTGATTCATAATTTTAGGTGACAGTAATTAGAACACTACTATTACATCAATAGACAAATATTGATGGGCATCAGACTCATATCAGTAATCGACGGTCGGCAATAATCAAAGAGTTATAATCGATTAATAATTTAATTAATAATCAATTATAATTAACGGATCATTGTATTATGTTTGTACTTGCAAATAGCAAACATCCTTTAGAATAATAAAGATTATGAGGGATGGTGTTGATAGTCATTTAATAATCAGACTTCTACTTTTTACATTGTACTAGCTAGTGAACAGTACTTATTGAAATGTTACTAGGCACTATTACATTTAAAATTTATCATATATTAAAGTACCTGATGTATTAACTGAATTAAAATATCAAATAGCAATTTAACACATGTACATAAGACGATTTTCTGAAACGAAAATGTCATTTACTTTTAACCAATCAATCATTTTCTACACAGAAATTGCCTTTTTAAAATCTCCCTTCACATACTGCAATCCTCATACTTGCCAACTTTTTGAAATTTCCATTGGGGAGCTTACACATGCTCGGAAACGAAAACATGAATAATATGTATACATGTACATTTAGAGCCTAATAGAGGAAAAATAACACTTTTAAATGGCTTCTTTTGAGCTCTTCTTTCAGATGAAATCATCATATCTTTAAAAATAGGAACAGTTAAGCAGATTCCAAAGTTGAAAATGCAACATTAAAGGGTCCTAAATCGGGAGTCTCCCTCCTAAATAGGGAGGGTTGGCAAGTATGAATCCTGCATTTCTTCATTTTCACTTTTCAACCCAGCACTTTTCTTACCTGATCTAGGGGACTTGCATTAGCTGCCTCCCATCCATCAGGGTTCATGGTCGGCATGATGTGTATGCGAGTGTGCTGGATGAGCCAGGTGATTGTCGCGTTTCCTGCCTTGTACTGCTCACACATGAACATTCCGAGCTTTAGTAATATCTCACGCCCTACTACCTCGTTACCATGCATGTTTCCCACATACTTAAACTCAGGTACACCTGCAAAAGATACAAATAATGTAAATAATGTTAATTTCAAAGTACACAATTTCAGTGAAAAGTAAAAACTACATTCTATCTTCGACCTATTGCCATCCTATACTGTCGCCACCCTCGCATGCCGTCAACTTATTATATAAACCCTTAAAACAGATTTCCTCACTATATATAATTCCCTTTATAAGTTTGCCACCCTCACATTGTACTATCATTCCCTATATATATGCTTTAAAATACGAAAGTTCTATATCGCTGTTTATCACCAATTTGGTCGTCATGGAAATCGAACTCTCAAATGTACAGTGTACTATTTCAAGAACATGGAAATTCCCGTTTTACTGGCACAGTACAGGTAACAGAACGCTTGGTAATTTCGTTTTCTGAACAGATTGATAGCTATAGGATATTGTGGTTTTGTTATAAAACAAAGTGATTTCTACTCATTTTGTATAGTGTTGTACCCCCAGGCCCCTGTAGGTCAAAGTTTGGCATTGCAATTCAGGATGGAGACAGAGGCCAAAGCCGACATTGAAACTAGCTGTAATGTGATTTTAGAAAGTTCCAGAAAGACAATAAAACATGAGATACATATGTAAGTTCCTGAAAGATTATTTCCAGAAAGGTATGTGAAATAAATGCTGATACAAGCTTAAGTATGTAGATTGTGCCAAAAACATATCAGTGACTTCATAGACTTTTTTTCAAAAACTACAAAGGCATTATATATACATTGTATTATACAATGTTTTTTTACATTGTATTATATATTTTGACAATTTTTTTGAGTTTCACTTCACAATTACCGGCAAATATATAACTCTTCAATCTTCGTGTCAACAACCGCTCAACATTTAATTGTGTCAAAGCTGTTTTGCTCTTAATAAAATATCAGATTATCATTCTATGGTCTTACATAGTGTAGTTTTAGTTTTCAAATTTCGACACTATTTGCCAGCCTCGCTATATCGCCAAAATTGCCAATGACACAAGGTGGGTAGATTGTATATATTTAAGTCCATATTTAGAACCAAAGGTCCCCTGTTTATTTTGGCCTTAATATGCAACAATACATTCCTAAAATATTACTAATTTGTTTTGGTGGTTTTTGCTTTTAAAATGTTTTTGAGTGGACATTTTTGCCCTTAGTTAATTGTCAGCTCTAGTTTCCTCTGTCCCTGACATCAGATCTTCATACACATTTGGCAGATATATCTTTTATTTTTATAAAATACTATGATTTTAATTTAATTTTAATTAGAAATTTTTATTTCAATTAAATGTCAACAAATTTTCCAAATTAAAGGACAGGGTTAACCCCTTCCCAAAACACCACACAAAAGCGCTGAATTATGTCCTTTTAAATATGTTAATATCTATTTTTTCTTATTTTATTATTTTCCGAGCTACATTGAAATGAATGTATATTTGATTGCCCAAATCTTGATTTAGAACTTTTTGTCATGTTGTGATTTAGAATGAGAACAATCTTGAAATGATAACCAAATCAATGGAAAATAGGACGAGGGGACAAAATCTCAATATTTCAAAATCAATTATTTCATCTCTCAGGTCTTATAGGAAACTAATTATATATAACTTATTTCATGTTGCAATTGGCTACACAGCATTTAGGCCCTAAAATATGTTATATTAGTTAACTTATTATAAAACTATTTTGTTTACCTATTACGTGTTGTCCTGGAGATGTAGAGAACTCGATCACTTTCAGCGGACGGTGTTGGACAGATTCGCCGATGGAGTAGATCATGGTGATATCAGGGCACTCCGCATGGATTTCATCCAAGGCATCAGCCACTTCTTTGGTATTGTGGTTTCTCAGTTCAAATCCAAGACATAATGCTGGCACAATCACCAACAGAATGCTTAATTTGAGCATGTCAACTTTCGTTTTTGAATCGTTTCTCACTTATGTGTATCAGATGTGTATACCCGATTATTATTAGTCCAATATGTTACCGTTCTGTCAACGAGCACCTGCTGCTGTTAATGTTTATATCGGGATGACGTAGGAATTGACGTCAAAGGGATACTTCCGTGTTTTATAAACACATTATAATATAACTCTCTGTATAGCGTCTTACACTATGTTTCCCATTAAACTTAATTAAAACTTATTATAAGTTACTTATGTCAAAATATTTTATAAACAAATGTCATATTAATGCAAATATTCAATATCAAAATATTGTGAGCAAGTACTTCTCCCTAATAAGTGCATATAAATTTCCGAATTTAGAAAGATACGGAAACAAAATGCAACTCTTGAACTATTATTGTGCACTATAATGACGGGATCACATACATCGAAGCTTGAAAAACGTTTAAATATTTAATGTAGAGTAAAACACAAACAATAAATTTTTTAACTTCAATGATGGAATACCATTTTCTCCATATTATTTTATTACATCCGTATTTGATATATATATATACTTTGGCGGCAATATTAACCGGAAGTGGAAAAGATAAAACTGCTGCTGACTGCTAAGGCACATGTACACATAGGAATATGGCTTTACACGCCCTAAGAAGATGTAATGGATTTCTTCGAAGTGTTGTCAGTGGTACATATAGGTATAATGATACACTTTCAATAAAATCAAACACCCCTCCTCCAATATTCCAATGAACTTCAATGACTAAGCCTCTTCTAAAAAAACGGATGGCAGTAAACTTGTTTATGTGAATGTCAGCAAATTTGAATCTGTGTTTACTCAAGAAACTACTCAGACCAGCAGTTTCTTTTCAGGTGAAACATGCCACTGATATCACAAATATAAATCAAATAAAAATCAGAAAATGTGTCGAAATATATAACCAGTCGCCCTAAATTTCAACTCCCTGCTTAGCCCAAGTTTCCAATGACCCTGACAACATACATGTATCTGGTTTGGGTCTAGAGCGCATTGCCTATAAAAAACGCTAACCTTGTCAATACCAAACATCGGGGGGGGGGGGGGGGGGGGGGGGTCGGGATGACAAATTAACGATAGTGGATCTAGACAGGGGTTGCTTGAAGATTTTGAAATATTTGATCCCAGCATGTGACCTTGAACGTATGTCAAGGTCTTTCATTTATAAGCCCTTCATCCCAGCATGTTACATGCATAATATCATCACCCTAAACCTTTCATTAATGAGAAGTTGCTTATAAAATTTTGAACACATTTGACACATGCGACCTTGAAAGTAGGTGAAGGTCATTTATTTGAACAGACTTAGTAGCGTCCTATCCCAGCATCCTACTGGTGAAAAATCAGAACCCTGGGATTTTGGTTCTTGAAGACGAAGTTGCTTAAAGATTTTTACATATTTGACCCCTGTGACCTTGAAGTTAGGTCAAGGTCATTGATATGAGGAATGTTTGTAGCACTCCATCCCAGGTACCTACTAGCCAAATATCATAAACCTGGGCTTTTCAGTTAGTTTGGAGAAGATTGTTATTTTTTTTTTACATATTTGACCCCTGTGACCTTGAAAGTGAGTATCATTACACTGGGCCTTTTAATTAGAAGATTGTTGGGTCGAATGACCTAAAAATTGTGTGCACTACTGCAAACAATTGAGACAAAAGCAATGTATTTCTGCAATTTAATATTACTGAAAATACCTTTAAACTATTTCTGGTTTGTTGGTGATATTATAAATACCTTCTGAGGCCTTTTGGCACAATAATATCAGCATACAAAATACTGAAAATGTGTGGACAGAGGTTGACACTAACTCTTAGTAAATGACAGCCCTGCGGGGAGCCAGGTTCTAAAACTAGGCAGCCCTGCCAAGCATGTGGCAGCCCGGGTGTGAGTGGCGCATACGTGAGCATACGCATGAAAGGGGAACCGCTCTCCCCCAACCCCCATGGAAAATTTTTAAAACCGCACATGCAATTTTTCCTTCATTCTAGTGAATTTGAGGCAAAATTTTAAAGTCTTTAAGCCTTAGGTTTTCTGATAATAATGGGGAAAAAAACATGAAAGAAGTTTACATTTACAGCAGGTCTAGTCTACTTGAAATAACAAACACGCAGCAGGGATTGAAGAAAACCTCAATTAAAGATCATGTACATGACTCAAAAACGTCGGTTTCCTTTGTCAAACAAAGAGTACAATAGCAATAAGGGGCGGAATGTAGTATTAGATCTAGAGTACATTTGGACGAAATGTCACGCTACGTTTTTGACAACTGACTTCTCTAACTCACCCTATTTTGGGTAGTGAGCTGATTTCAGCAGTCACTCAGCTATAGTACTCTTGGCAGTATGGCTATAAAATCATCAGAAATTGGTTGTTGCAATAAATGTAAGAAATACAACATATTTGTTTAATCCTAATAATTAGAAGTGTCCACACACTCAAGATGTGTATCTATGTTATAAGGTGTAATTCTTGTTCATGTGTCTTGTTACAACTTGCAGGGCACCAGTTTGCAAAACATGGTACGGGACATTTGAGGATGCTGACCCTAAGCAGGATCAGCTTCCCCCACCTAGACCTGCCTCCTCCTTCATTCTGTTTTACAGGGACAAACTTCCAGAAATAAAACTGAACAATCCAGGTAAGAAGTGAAGTCATTCATCCTGTTTATATTCTGGGGTTATGTCCCTTGTCTGTTTGTCAGCTCTTTCCTTAAAGTTATACTTTCAGTAAATGGCTTAGTGAATTTTGAATTTCAAAGCAATTGAGAGAGTGTGTCCCCAACCCCTCCCCCTTCACTAGATGTAGTGGATAAACATGTTTCTTTTAATGTCACATTCCTGTTAATATCATGTTTTTATACGCCCGTCAAAAATGACGGGACGTATTATGGTATGGCATTGTCTGGAGATCCCCTCCAACAGTTTTCAACTGATTTCTTGCAAACTTGCTAGGCTTAACTACCATAACATGAAGTTGTGTTTTCCTGAATGACAATTAGATTCGAAATATTCGCTAGAGTTATGGCCCTTTGGGATGCAATTTCGGGCATTATTTAGAAAACGTCAGAACTTTTTTGTGTTTTCTTCAATTCCTCTAAAATTTGGTATGGTACTTTGAAAAGCTATAATATTTAACATATGTTACATGGTTTGTTGAGTTATTTCAATTTTTTGAGTTACAGCATTTCGTAGTTAAATATAGGCATTTTGTAGAAAATGCATTTCTGTTGTAAACTGTTATCATGACTTAAAGTTTTGTTTTCGTGAATGAAATTTTGATTCGACAATATTTACTAGAGTTATGGCCCTTTAGGACTTTGGATCTGACACAGTTTTCGGATATTATGTAGAAAGTGTTAGAACTTTCTTTGTGTTTCCATACCATTATACTTCCGATAGGCTATGACAGGCGTATCATGCCTCCCCTTGCGGTGCTCTTGTTGACAAATGCAACATGATATAAAGAGAAATGCATTGTAATTGGATGTTAATATAAAACAAAACCTTGTAATGTTGACTGCTTGTAGAATGATATACAATTTTTGCAGTTGATCACCGATCAGTTTGTTTATCAAATATTATTTTTGAATTGATTGCTGATTACATGTACCAGAAATTAAGTCTGTTAAGATTGATGTTGTTGTATTTCAGGACAAATTCAGATAGGAGAACTGGCTAAAAAAGCCGGTGAAATGTGGCGTAATCTACCATATGAAGAAAGACAGGTAAATGGAAGACTTTAACAGGTTTTTGTAGCAGAAACACTTCACTAGTTTTGGAAATCTGCGCTAATGGTTTTGGTAGCTATACAACATAGGTTTTACTGCCATTTTCAGAATTTCATAAAGAATTGTGTTGTGTTAAGACGAAAATGGAAATTCAGGAAAAAAAAACTTCAATTCACTTAAATCTCTGACATATTTATCAAATGTTGAGGTAGTAAATTGAACATTGCATGAATTTTGCGGCGTCTAGCTAGCACTACTGCACACAATTTGTGCAACTAAGGCTTGACAAACCCGGTCTAGAAAAAAAAAACAACACATTGCCTGAACTAGGCTGTAACAGACCTGCCTTATTAATCCTGGTGCAAGAGCTAGCACACGCACACCCCAATCTGTATTCCTATATTATAGTCTAAAGTTATCTTTATTGCCTTTCCTGATCTAAACAATCTGATTAAAATACAGATCCTTGTTCTCTTTCCCGTCCCGTCCCATGATAATGTAACCAGCTTATTCAAATAACTACTGATCTGATTGTCATCAAACTTTACATACATAATAAGCATGAAAAACTAATTTTATATGGGGTGGGGGGTGGGGGGGCATTTATGTCTCGTAGACATTTCTGGTTTTAGTATTGGTTTTCCCTGAATCATATACTATTTGGTATAAATTCACATTTACATGTATTAATGTTAAGTTTCTAATTTGTAGAGATATTTAGGAAAAAGCAAAGATGCCAGGGTCATTTATTACGACAAGCTTAATAAATACAATGAAGGCCTGAGCCCTGATCAACTACAGGAACTAAAACAAGAGAAATGGATGCAGCAAGAAGTAAAGAGGATAAGGAAGGATTACAAGGTGATTATTTTTTCCTAGCTACAGTGTATCCTCGACCTATCGCCACCCGAATCTACTGCCACCCTCACATACCGCCATCTAATCCTCTAGAACGGATTTCCCTTCTATATAATTCCCTAGTTAAGTTTGCCACCCTCACATATCGCCATCCGCCACACCCTTTAAAATACAAACGTCCCAAATTGCTATACATTTCCCTCATAAAGTCATATTGTTCTGTTTTTGGAGATCGAGGAAATCTTTTAGTGTTCCATTTGGAATGGCATGCGGCAAAAGCAGATCAATAACAGATATAAATTTGTGCCAATGTTGATCTATATGACGATGTAATACTAAGCTTGTTTTTAATAAAATGTTGGAAATGCAATCTATTATGCAATTTAAATCTTGATAATAATTTTCATAGTATGATACTCTCGCGATCCTCGTTATACCGCCATAATTGCTGTGGAAGAAAGGTGGTGGTATAACCAGGGAACACTGTATATATTTTTTTCGTTTGTTTTAATACCAATGTACGGTCACTATCTTAGGAAACCTTGAAGTGTTAAACACCAGTTAAGTATGTTCTCGCTCGTTTAGGAAAGCATTTAAGAACAATTTGTCAAATTAATATCATATGATGTAAAGGTTTCCCGTGGTAGTTATGGGTCCTCTAAATAGTCCAACATGGTCCTCTAAATATCAATTTAAAAGTTCCTGTAACCTGTTGTCATATTTGAATTGTATTTCAACAAAGTTTCCTATCCAACCATTGAAACTGTAGATTATCTGTTTCCTGGGCCTCATCACAGTTGTAACTCCCACCCAAAATGTTAACATTCAAACTTCATTTTTGTTTTATATTCAACATTTGAAATTGACCGTATATCTGGATTCAATAAGAAAGTCAATTTTCAAAATGGGATTAGTTAAAAAAAGTTTTAATTCTACAGTACTAAGGTAAAAAAAAAAGCGTAATGTCATATTATGAGCATAAAGTGGAAAAAACAGTCCTTGCTGTCCCATTACAGGCATTTGCGCAGTGGATAGCACACTTGCCTTTCCCCAAGGTGGCCAGGGTTTGAAATGGTATGGGGTCACTCACCTGCCCGACATCGTGGGTTTTCTCGGGGTACTCAGGTTTCCTCCCACAATAAGACCCCTCGGGCGCTAACATCCAGGCCAACAGGAGTGATTAATATAAGTTGGATAATATGTTTCATAACTGTAATTGTCCGATAATAATAGGCTGTTTGCATCACCCTTCGATTCTCCTGCAGTCCATCATCTCTGTGTCTGTCCTTAAACAACTGTTACTGGTGAAATTTCTCAGAAAGAGATAGAGGGATCTATCTCGCATTTCACATGAAAGTTCTTTGTGATCGGCATTTATTTATTTTGTTTATTGGGACTGATTACTGAAAACATTTCAGTAGCTCACCTTGACAGGAAAATTCTGTAATTTGTTTGAATTTTTATCCTTATTTGCAGGAAGCCATATCAAAACATCCAATACCAAAAAAACCCAAACAGCCAGTGTGGTTATATGGTGAAACGGTGGAAAAAGGAGACGTTAGCTTTTTGGTAAGTTACCTGCCTTAAATCTTCAAGGCCCAATAAGCAACTGTCGGCACATCTTGAAGTGAAAATCAAGCCTTATAACTGTTTATATTTATAGATTTAGTTAAGATTAACTGATGTTTACAATATTCATGATGAATTCCTACGCGGTTACCTGTACAGCAGCAGTTGAAACTCGGTATTTGTAAACATGCGTTCATTTTGAACTGTCTTCTAACTTTGGTTTGTTGTTGAAGTGGGCCACACCTGAATTATTTTCAGTTCTTTGGATTTTTCTGTCAAGAGTTTTTTTGTTAGTCATCGCTCAGGTTTACTTCTTTTTAGGCTTATTTTTGCATGGATATCAACTGGACTTTTTTTTCTGAACTTTTCAGAATCATGAAAAAATTCCTGTTTCATATATAAGTTACATATATTGGGCCTTGTAGTTATTGATTATTATAAATCATTGTCTGTGAGCAAGTGTCAGCCCTATAAGTTTTGGTGTTCTCAAAAAGGCTTTTGTTGGTGACATTCGTAGGCAAACTCTTTAGAGATTTCCTATAGAAATAGCAGTATTCATTTTATGAAAACCAAAATGGGAAACATTTCATGGCCTCTGATTGGTCGAAATCCAAGTTTCATGAAACTAATTTCACATGAGGGCGGGGGCGTTTATGTCTCACAGACATTTTTTGTTACTGGTATAGACCTCTTAAAGAAACAAAGAAAACAATTAAAAATTTTCTAAGAAAAACTGTTATCAATCAATGGTGGATGCCAAGATTTATGGGATCTTCAGTTGATTGTACAGAACTGAAAGCAGTGACTTCAGTTTTCAACTGTGTGTCACAGTGTTTTATTGAGTTTTAAAGAACTTTTATAGACCACATAGTATTAAAAAATCACACCTAGCCTGGCATCATATAATAAAGCGTTAATATGATTAACTTCTAATAGCATTTTTGCCATTGTTGTTCTTAATTCAGGAGGTGACAGCAAAAGTGAGAGCAGGATGGAAAGAGTTGAGTTATTCAGAAAGAGAGGTTAGTAGTTTTATTGGCTCACTGCACGAATGGCAAGCAAGGTTGTAGTTATGCCATGGCGTATTGTCTGTCGTACCTCCTGCGTCCGTAAACTTTTCTGTTAAACGAATCTTTTTGAAGAAAACCAAAAAGATTAGAATCATGATACCCGTTATTTTGGCTAAAAGTTTGCAAAGTAAAAAAACAAATTTGACCTACTACCAAGGTCACAGGGGTCAAATATGTCATAACCTTAGGACGACTTCTTTCAAAATACCTAAAGGTCTAAGAGATTTGACTGAAAGCTTCCTTGAAAGGACGAAAACAAAATTTGTGAATGAAAATGATTCAAGTTACTTGAGTTTGACTGTTAGTGTAAAGCTTGGTTGGGACCAAGAAAATACTTCGAATTAAACTGTATATCTGTTTACCTATTTGATTCAAATTGACCCCTTGTCATATAGGGAGTGGCATAAACTGGATATTATCTGTTAATAGATATCTTTCAATATCAACTTCAGGTAAGTAATTGTTGAAGTTTGTTTATACAATTTGCATTTTGACACTTTTAATATTTGTTTACAAACATAGTGCGTTTGTGAATTCCTGTTTTAGTAATTATTCAAGATCAGTTATCTGTGCTGATTTGTATTCCTGATAAAGTTGTATCGTGTATGTGCACTCTGCCAAAATTCAAACTGAGCAAAACTTGTACAATTATTAGTACATGTAGTTGATATTCATAAAACGTATCAAAACTGTCAGTTGAAGATTTCCACTTAATACTGTGTTTGTTGTTTTTCATTTGCTTCTGTTGCAAAGTTCTATTTAACAAAGATCTTTTATGCTGATGTGCTAGGACATAAATGTGTGTATGTAAGTAAGATATTTTTAATTACCCCGGTATATATAATCATATGTAAGACATGGGGACATCTTGTTAACAATATTGATAAAACATTGTGAAAAATGTTTCACTTTGCAAACGTTAAAGAAAATGTCCTGCAAACTTACAACTGTACTGCT
The DNA here is from genome assembly GCA_947623455.1 of Mimachlamys varia. Taxonomy (NCBI): domain Eukaryota; kingdom Metazoa; phylum Mollusca; class Bivalvia; order Pectinida; family Pectinidae; genus Mimachlamys; species Mimachlamys varia. The sequence goes on from OX392527.1 coordinate 48,812,672, forward strand.
TAATGCTGACCATCCGTAAACTTTTCACATTTCAAACTTCTTCTCAAATTCCACTTGTGGGATTGAGCTGAAACTTGCCTGAAATGTTCCCAGGATGGTCTTGACCTAGTGTCTGTCCGAAATCCAAGATGGCCGACACAACCGCAATTTTGAAAAAAAAAATTTTTAAACTTCTTCTCAAGTTCAACTGGTAAGATTGAGCTGAAACTTACCTGAGATGGTTCTGACCAAATTTTTTGGGTCTGTCCGAAATCCAAGATGGCCGCCGTAGCCGCCAACTTGAAAAACACCTTTCAAGTTCCACTAGTGTGATTGAGCTGAAACTTACCATAGCCACCATCTTGAAAAACACATTTTAAACTTCTTCTCAAGCTCCAGACCACTGGTGCTGTTGAGTAGAAAATTGGTCGAGGTGTAAGGCAAGTGACGTCTAATAAAATGTTATTGTTTTCTTGGTTTGAAAAATTTTTTGACCTGGCAACCTTTGCGGACATTTGGTAGCATGATTGTGCAGTCACGGTTTTCCACTGTAGTCTGATGTACTTTCAATCGATAGTCAGATGACCGTTAAGGCCCGTGGGCCTCTAGTTATGAAACACAATGTAGTATAAAAGTCCACTTTAAGGTTACAAGTAAGAGATTTATACTAGTTGAGTGATTGGACCTCTAGTTTAAAAATAAACAAACTAATTTAAATTCAACCTTCCCTACTGGAAAATTCTCGGCATTCTCAAGGTCCTTAGCCCTGTTTTAAGATTACTTTGGATAGATCTGTTGAAAAGTCCAGTCTTTATAGCTTTATTTTGATTTTTTAAGGTCTATGAGTCAGATTATCAAAGACAGATGGAGCAGTGGAAGAAAGATTATGGAATTTGGGTACAAACAATGATAGCAGATGGCTACTTGGACTTCATTACTCATTCTGAGCTCAAACAGGTGGGTATTGCTCGATGTATGACGAGTAGTAATGTACTGTAAATCACATTAATTCGCAAGGAGATTCAATCGCGATTTCAAATACCTCTCGATTATTTCTTTCTCGTGATATGCCCTTGTTTATTCTATCATCATCATCACTTCTAGATAGACCTTTGCGAAATTATGTATTCACGAATATGTCTGAAAAAGTAAGCTTGTGAAAAAAATAGTTGTGAAATCAAAGAGATTTATGGTATGCACAATTATTTGATGCTCTCCTGGTACAAGTTGGGCCCCACAAAATATAAGATGCATTTTTGAAAGGTTTCCGACCAACTCCACCTTCTAAAGATATTTTTCCGTCAAATGTTAGCTTCTAGATGATAACTTAAGAAAGGATTGATTGATTTATTTATAACTTCATAAAATATTAGCTTATCAGGTAATATAGAGTGGGATTGAGTATTGGGTCAAAAGGTCAACATTTTTTCATTTCAGGCTCAGTTAAGAAATGATTGTTAAAATGACACATCTTTTTATTGCTATCACGGTCTATGTTCCTTAGAAAATTGAATTGACGGCAGGGGACTACACTAATTGTAAGCTTGTTTTCTTTACAAGGAGCTTCGGAGACTGGGAATGCCAAAACAACCCCTGTCCGCCTTCATGTTTTACAGTAGAGCAAGTCAGATGGAGCGAGGCAACATGTCCATGACAGTAAGTTGATATCATACAGTTGTGGACAAGGAGGATTAAGTCATCAAATTAGGAATCACAACATGCATATAAACTTGGCATGATGTTGGATCCTTGTAGAGATTTAGCACACCATCATCATCTTGATTTTGCCATTGAAAGTTTGTTATCACTATTTCTTGAGAAGTACTGGATGGATTTTACTAAACTTCATATGAAGGTTCTTCTTTGTTCTTATAGTTTTGATATTTTGAACTTGCGACTGATCAGAAAAATGATTCTCGTACAGTAATTAAAATTAAAAACATGAAAGAGAAAACAAGGGAATAGATCCAACTTTTTAAAAAAACAAATGATGATTGTCTATGGTGGGCACCAAGATCCCTCTGGAGTCTGGGATCTCTTGTTCTTGTTTGGTTTAAGGAATATTTATGAAAATCATTATTTTATGTGATTAATAAACAAAAATTGTAAAATAGTGTGTGGATGAGTGATGTCAGTGAGCCCTTCCTGCCAGCACAGTATATATATATATACAACATTCTATTCACAGTATTATCTGCTGTTCAGGCCCCAAGATCATGAAACCATCTAAGACTAAAGTTTTTGTTTAGCCAATCACGTATGACGTTACTTTTTTAACGTTCATCGTGATTGGCTAAGTCAAAACTTGAAAGGCCCAATATACGTAACTTTCGGCAAAACTTGAAGTGAAAATCAAGCCTAATAACTTATTACATTTATAGATTTAGCTCAGATTAACTGATATCAGCAATATTCAAGATGACTTCTGACGCGGTTACCGGTAAAGCAACAGTTGAAACTCGGTATTTGTAAACACGTGTCCGTTCTGAGCTGTCTTCTACCTTTGGTTTGTTGTTGAAGTGGGCCCCACCTGAATATTTTTTAATTCTTTGGAATTTTTTGTCAAGAGTTTCTTCTTAGTTACCGCTCAGATTTACTTCCTTTCAGACTAATTTTTGCATAGTTATCACCTGGATTTTTTTTCATAATTTTTCAGAATCCCAAAAAATTTCCTGAAGTTACGCATATTAGGCATTAAAGACAAATTTACACTTAAGATTGTTTCATGATCCTGGGGTCAGGATTCTTCCTCAACTTCCTTCGTGTAACAGACAGCTTGTGGAAAGAAACATAACATGACGTAACATTCAGCTTTTGATGAAGAAGCTTACATCCAAGTTTTCACTCGATCAATTTCTTGTTATCAGATATGAAAATACCACTCATTGGTTTACATCTGATGTGAAGTGTGTGATTTTCACCTGTCCTTCTACTGATGATGATCATAATCATAACTTCAGCTCCGGTGAATGAGAGACTTTTAGTCGGTAAAGGTCAACAGCTAAGGATTAGGCTCGATGCTGCCTCAGATCGTGAATTAAATGAGTGTTGAGGAATCAAGATTATGCTGAAGATGACGTTACGTAGACAGCATCCAGCCCTATCAAATATACTCTGACAACTTTAAAGAGAATAACAAGACTGGTTAGCATTGCATGACTAGCTATTGGTCAACACACAGTCATCTTGGATTTTGACAGATGAAATTTGTTATTGTAATTTTTCCAGAAAGAACAGGAGGGCTCTGTCTCAAATTTTGATACGTATGTTTCCCTTGGCCCCCATGTAAAGTACCTCGCCCTTTATGAGAATTATCCCTCCTTAACATTCGACTCCACTTTTGGTTATGTAAGAATTTTACATTTTTAGCATTTTACATATAATTAATTTTCAATTTATTGTATGCAGAATGCGGCTGTCTGATTGGTTGAGATTTTCTTTTCATATGGAAAAAAAAATCTGAAAATGGTGCGAAAAAACTGATGTAAGATCAGTCAAAATGTACATAAACATGTTTAAATCTGAAAATAAGTTTCAAATATTAACTATAAGTGTTGATGTCTATTTGTTTTTAGTTTCATAGGGTTACGAAAACAATTTTGCTTGCAAACTTTTGTAAGAATCTGCTACGCGTATTCATACAGTTTGCAAATAACAATGCTTAAATGATATGCAATTATACATTTGCATTTGCAATGATTTTACCAAGTTTGATTTAATAAATAAGATTCCAATTTATGATTCTGACAAGAAACCGAGTATACATGTAGTACCTGTAAGGAAAATGAAAAGCAAAGAAGAAAAAAAGATCATCATTTGTAGATCTAATAAAGATCATTTGACGGTAGCCACCAAGATCCTTATACAATTTCTTGTTTCTGAAAATTTCAAAGCAGCAACAAGGAAGATATTTTACTCGTACAAAATACATCTACAAACAATATGGTGCAAACTGTTTCTTTTACGGTTAGTCTGAATAAAATCATTAAGTTTAGAAAAGGCAGCTTTGACAAGATCAGGGCTGTGGCAGAAAACAAACAGCCATGTGGAGAAATAATGTTGAATGATTGTATATCGGACATTCTGTGATTTGTTGGCAGGGATTAAATCCAACTTAATAACAAAACTTCTCTGAAAACAATCATGGCTGATGAATTTTCCTTTCTTTCAGGAATTTGCCAAAGAGCTGGGATCTCGCTGGAAACAAATGACTGATAAAGAAAAACAGGTATATTTTGATATCAATATTTACAGCATTAAAAACTAAATCATGGCAGTTTTTGCTTCATCCACATTCCCAATAACATACTTCAGGTTGTTCAAATTCAAAAAGAAATGAGTAAAAGGACTATAGAACTAGGCAGAAGTAAAACCCATTAACTGCTTAAGACCCATGTACTGTTACAATGCTTCTCCCAGAAATATTTTCTGAGAAAATAAAATAGTACTGTGTAGATTTTCATGCCCACGCCATAAAATAGGGGTGGGGTGGGGGGGGGGGGGATGTACAGCATTGCCTATATCCGCCCCATCCCGTCCTGATTCAACATAAGCACATAGGAATTTCATTCTCTGACAGATTTCTATCAGACTTCATACAAACGTCCAGTATGAGTATATCTTGGAAATTGTTGTGTTTCAACATTCCAAGGTCAAGGCCAAGACCCCACTTAACCATCCCGCTTCAGTATGAACACATAGAATCTTTATTCTTTATTTGATCAATATGACATTATGAAGCAAAGTTGGTTGGAATTAAACAAAGAGTAAATTGACCAAAAGGCAAGGTCACCACAGGGTCAAAAGTCAAGGTCACACGTAGCTTTTCACTGATGAACATTTTGTCAGTTGAACAAAGTTCAAAGTCACTTGGTTGGAGCATTGCAGGTCCAAAGCTCAAGTATTGATAACTTTGGAGATTATAAGTAGTCTTGAATGTGATCCTTGCTGACCTGTCAGTGTTCTAGTTCCAACTTAGTTGGAGTTAATCATTATTTCAGTGTAAGAGTACAAGAGCAAAAAATTATGTGTACACACTAGCATATCAAAAATCGGTTGACATTTCAGGCCCATTGGCCGCTTGTTATATTATATAATTCCAAAGGTCAAAATATAGCAGGGTCATTTATGGAGGTTGATATAAAGCAGGTGTGCAGGCCTTCATGTTATCAAACATATTTCTAGGTAAAAAGCAAATTAGGCAAGATGTCTTCTGTGCCATAAGCCTAAACAAATACCCAACAGAATGGGTGGTGGGGTTGGTTTAAGAAAAAGTGAAGTAATCTCATAAGCTCACCTGGACAAAAGCCAAATGCATACTTGTCAACCCTCCCTATTTAGGAGGGAGACTCCCAATTTTGGACCCTAAAATGTTGCATTTGGAATTTGCTTAAGTGGTCCTATTTTTATAGATCTGATGATTTCATCTCAAAAGAAGCCATTTAAAAGTGTTATTTTCCCCCAGAATATACATGTATACATATTATTATATTTTCAATTCTGAGCACGCGTAATCTCCCCCATGGAAATTTTAAAAAGTTGGCAAGTATGCAAATGTCTTCACCCTTGGCTTATTGGTTATTATAGTGCCCTACTGGTGACACTAGCCTTCTACTTCGTCCATTTGTCTGTGTACATAACTCCTGAATTTGTAACCGATCTAGCAGCTTCATTCCTTGAGAGATTTCCATCAATCTTCACAACAGAATCTTTAACAAACTTGAGTTTCAGGATTGTAGAGTTAAGGTCTTTATGAATCATTACACTGTAATAGGTTGCGGCTACCTGTAGGGATTTTTTAATTACTTAACAGTGCTCAGTATGCTCGTTCAAAAGGAATTATTTTAATAAAAAGTTAATGTCCGACACCAGATGATTATATAAGTTTCTGTCCAATATCATTGCGCACTATTTGTGTACTTTTTTCCATTATTCTAGAATCAAATCATAGAGTAGGGAAATGAAAAACCTTTATAGTATTATTGAAATCAATAGATAACCAATTGATTTTATTAATATGTTTTTGTATTTTTACTATTTCGAACAAAAATTAGAACTTCATCCTGTGGCCTATTAATATTCTATAACCCTTTAGGCACTCCGTCCCGATAAGTTGTAACCGTAATAATTTTTTAAAATAAAATCAGACTTTTGGGAATTTCAAAAATGGAATTTTAAAAAAGAAAACTCAATGGTTTCCCAATAAATATCAAATATATTTCACTCGTATGGCAGATTTAAAAAAAATATTTTCACTCGTGCTACGCACTCGTGAAAATATAAAAAAAAAAAGCCATACTCGTGAAATATATTTGATATTTAATGGGAAACCATTGAATAGCCTCTATTTAGCTCGATCAGTTGAGCGTAAGACTAGTAACCAGGTGTGACATATTGCACTCACGTAGGAACCCAGGAATGAACTTGAGTTTCAGGATTGTAGAGTTAAGGTCTTTATGAATCATTACACTGTAATAGGTTGCGGCTACCTGTAGGGATTTTTTAATTACTTAACAGTGCTCAGTATGCTCGTTCAAAAGGAATTATTTTAATAAAAAGTTAATGTCCGACACCAGATGATTATGTAAGTTTCTGTCCAATATCATTGCGCACTATTTGTGTACTTTTTTCCGTTATTCTAGAATCAAATCATAGAGTAGGGAAATGAAAAACCTTTATAGTATTATTGAAATTAATAGATAACTAATTGATTTTATTAATATGTTTTGTATTTTTACTATTTCGAACAAAAATTAGAACTTCATCCTGTGGCCTATTAATATTCTATAACCCTTTAGGCACTCCGTCCCGATAAGTTGTAACCGTAATAATTTTTAAAAATAAAATCAGACTTTTGGGAATTTCAAAAATGGAATTATAAAAAAGAAAATTCAATGGTTTCCCAATAAATATCAATTATATTTCACTCGTATGGCAGATTTAAAAAAATATTTTCACTCGTGCTACGCACTCGTGAAAATATAAAAAAAATGCCATACTCGTGAAATATATTTGATATTTAATGGGAAACCATTGAATAGCCTCTATTTAGCTCGATCAGTTGAGCGTAAGACTAGTAACCAGGTGTTACATATTGCACTCACGTAGGAACCCAGGAATAATACTCTTTGTTACCTGCAATGGAATCGATATCATCCCTGGAAAACTTGAATTCGAGTTCTTTCCTGGAGGGTGAGTATATAGTCCTGGTAAATACTAGCTACAATATACCACTCAGCTAGAGATCTTCTCTTTAGCTCAATCGGTTGAGTATTAGACCAGTAGCCAGAGGTTCTGAGTTCGACTTCTAGTAGATCAGGCATTTGTAATAAATAATTACCTCTTTTACATAGATATGAAAATTGGTTTAAATGTAATCTTCTTTTGCGAGATGGTTGTAATATAATTTTCTTTTGCCAGGTTTTCCATACATCAGCAAAAATTGAAAAGGACATTTACATCAAGAATATGTCACAGTGGAGGGCAGACCTTACTGCAGAGGAAGTGAAATTCACAGAAATGGCTGAAAAGATAATTAAACGGACTCTTGAAAAAGAACTGGATTTAGCTGAACAAAAACTAGCTAAGCAAGCAGAAAAAGAGAAATTGACAAAACTAAAGGAAAAAGAGAAGCTAGCCAAATTACGTGAAAAACAGAAATTAGCGGAACGAAAGGAAAAACAGAAATTAGCAGAACAAAAGGAAAAAGAGAAGCTAGCTAAACAAAAGGAAAAAGAGAAGCTAGCCAAACAAAAGGAAAAAGAGAAGCTAGCCAAACAAAAGGAAAAAGAGAAGCTAGCTAAACAAAAGGAAAAAGATAAAAAGCACTGAGCAAATTATTCAATGGCAACATTACTGTGCTTTACAGCATAATGGAGTATGGTATCAGTACTGTACTTTACCAAATATAAGAGTATGGTATCAGTACTTTACTTTACCGAATATAAGAGTATGGTATCAGTACTGTACTTTACCAAATATAAGAGTATGGTATCAGTACTGTACTTTATAGAACATAAGAGTATGGTATCAGAACTGTGCTTTACTGAATAAAGGAGTATGGTATCAGTACTGTACTTAACCAAATATAAGAGTATGGTATCAGAACTGTGTTGTACAGAATATAGGAGTATGTTATCAGTGCTGTGTTGTACAAAATATAGGAGTATGGTATCAGTATTGTGTTGTACAGAATATAGGAGTATGGTATCAGTACTGTGTTGTACAGAATATAGGAGTATGGTATCAGTACTTTGCTTAACAGTATATAGGAGTATGGTATCAGTACTGTGTTGTACAGAATATAGGAGTATGGTATCAGTACTGTGTTGTACAGAATATAGGAGTATGGTATCAGTACTGTGTTGTACAGAATATAGAAGTATGGTATCAGTACTGTGTTGTACAGAATATAGGAGTATGGTATCAGTACTGTGTTGTACAGAATATAGGAGTATGGTATCAGTACTGTGTTGTACAGAATATAGGAGTATGGTATCAGTACTGTGCTTTACAGCATAATGGAGTATGGTATCAGTACTTTGCTTAACAGTATATAGGAGTATGGTATCAGTACTGTGTTGTACAGAATATAGAAGTATGGTATCAGTACTGTACTTTACAGAATATAGGAGTATGGTATCAGTACTGTGTTGTACAGAATATAGGAGTATGGTATCAGTACTGTGTTGTACAGCATAATGGAGTATGGTATCAGTACTGTACTTTACAGAATATAGGAGTATGGTATCAGTACTGTGTTGTACAGAATATAGGAGTATGGTATCAGTACTGTGTTGTACAGAATATAGGAGTATGGTATCAGTACTGTGTTGTACAGAATATAGAAGTATGGTATCAGTACTGTGTTGTACAGAATATAGGAGTATGGTATCAGTACTGTGTTGTACAGAATATAGGAGTATGGTATCAGTACTGTGTTGTACAGAATATAGGAGTATGGTATCAGTACTGTGTTGTACAGAATATAGGAGTATGGTATCAGTACTGTGTTGTACAGAATATAGGAGTATGGTATCAGTACTGTGTTGTACAGCATAATGGAGTATGGTATCAGTACTGTACTTTACAGAATATAGGAGTATGGTATCAGTACTGTGTTGTACAGAATATAGGAGTATGGTATCAGTACTGTGTTGTACAGAATATAGGAGTATGGTATCAGTACTGTGTTGTACAGAATATAGGAGTATGGTATCAGTACTGTGTTGTACAGAATATAGGAGTATGGTATCAGTACTGTGTTGTACAGAATATAGGAGTATGGTATCGGTACTGTAATTTACAGAATACTTAGCAGAATAAAAGAGTATGGTATCAGTACAGAATAAAAGAAAAGAGTATGGTATCAGTACAGAATAAAAGAAAAGAATATGGTATCAGTACAGAATAAAAGGGTATTGTATCAGTACTGAACTGTACATAATGGCTGCTACAGAAGACATATCATCCTTGTTCTGTTGAGATCCACTTAACTTAAGAACCAGTTTTATCTGGCACTTATAGTTGTTGTGTCATGAAATATTTTAATTGCATGTTTTACAAAGTGGAGTTTATTCAATTTTTGAGGTCGTAGATTAATTGATACTACCAGTGTTTAAGTGTCCATGACAAAATATTTGTTATACACATGTACCTATTCAACCCCAAAGTCTCATTTGAGCCTCAACCAATCCAAGAGTGGACAAGTCCAGTCAAACATAACCATAGGGGTGAATTTCGAGTTAAAAATAAAAAGGTTGTGACTGGCTTTTAAACTGTTGGCTTGTACATGTAGTAAAATGTGGCAAACACACGTACCAGGTATATAGAGTTCATCACAGGAAAAAGTTTTCGTAAATGATATAAATTTAAAGCCTAAACACTTGCTGATAGGTGAAGTGAATATTTTTATTCCTGACTCTTCCATGAATATGTTGTTCTTCATTGAAAAATAAAAATGTTATTATTTTGAAACCATTGAAACAAAAAAATTAGGCTTAGGTCATCTGAAATATTGAATGAAGTATTGTTTAAATAATATAAGATCTGAAAAAGTTTTAAAAGGTTTTAAATTAAAAAAAATAAAATTTCATGTAGTCTGTGTAAGTTGTTGATTTTATTGGAAGAAAATGAGTCTTCACAAAGTTGGGGTGAACGATGTACAATTGTAATAAATCTATATGAAGAAACAAAATTGATATTTTCTGTTGATTATTGATTTTGGCCCGTATTTATGAAACTGTTTTCACACTGACCCTTAAAGATGTTGAGCTCAAGACACATTTCTTGTTCTGGTAATTGATTACGGTTTAAGAACAAATTACATATTATCAGCATTTTTGGAAGGATATGATAATGAGAGATACTTACTAGAAATGTGATTAAGATTTTTACACATCATTACACAGGGATCACTTTGGGGTGAGATTTGGGGATTTTTACCCATATTTTCCCTGAAAATCTCATTGAAAATTCAAAAATGTACTACTTTATATAGAAAAATATCATAGATATTTTGCTGATCCAATAAAATCCCTTAAATTCTCCCATAGGTTTAAAGAGACAGAATTATCCCTGTTACACAATGAACGAATTGAAGCTACGGTACAGAATCAATGCTTGATCATGAGCAAGGTTTCATGTACAGTCGAATCTCGATATCTCGAACTTGTATAACTGGAAGACCCCGTTTAATTTAAAGTAGTTTGTCGGTCCTTGCCAAGCTTTACACTTGCAATCAAACTCACGTTACTCGAATACTCTAGAAAATTTAAAGTTTTCCCATTACCCCATAGACTTCGAGATAATGAGTTTTGACTGAATACAGACCTAGATCACAGCTGTCTCAATCAGAACTTAAGATTCGTTTAACTTATTTCTTCAGCCTTTCATATCTCGACAACCTCATGTATTATACATGTATCTGAATTTGTTCAAACGTTGAGCTAGGGAAACTAATTCCTGCAGTCACTCTGATCTCGGCAATTCATTTGTATAAATTTGAATCCCAGCTACATAAGGATGCTACCACTGAAATGTGTATGTCATACATTGCTTAGATTTAGAGAAGAAGTCTTTAATATGAACATTGCCAAATGGACCCCTTTCGGCCCAACCCCTTCATTTGTATAAATTTGAATCCCAGCTACATACGGATGCTACCACTGAAATGTGTATGTCATACATTGCTTAGATTTAGAGAAGAAGTCGTTAATATAAACATTGCCAAATGGACCCCTTTCGGCCCCACCCTTCATTTGTATAAATTTGAATCCCAGCTACATAAGGATGCTACCACTGAAATATATGTCATACATTGCTTAGATTTAGAGAAGAAGTCATTAATATGAACATTGCCAAATGGACCCCTTTTGGCCTCTTCATTTGTATGAATTTGAATCCCAACCACCTAGGGATGCTTCCTACCAAATTTAATTTGATTTTGATCAGTGGTTATGAAGAAGAAGTCGATAGTTGATGGACGCCGGAAGTCACATTATGGCAAAAGCTCACCTTGGTCCTTTGAACCAGGAGAGCTAAAAATCAGATGATGCACAACAAAGGACAAAGAATGACTGCAATAGGTCACCTTGACCTATTCATGGCCATTGGTTATGTAGTGAAGTTGAAAATCACATATTATTGAGTAACTGATTTCAAAACCAAATCTCTTGATAAAGGGTCAATTCACTAACAAAATCTTCTCCTTCCATGCAAGATGGATAACAGATGAGCAATGCGGACCCCTTGGGCCTTTTGTTGTGTTTATTGTGACAGAATGAATTTAAAAATTTTCCATTCTTAATATTGTTTCGACAGATTTCATCCAATCTCTTTTAAGCTTTTTACGTGTATATGATACATCATGACATGAAGTTGTTTTTTTCCTGACCTATTGGTTTGATTTGACGATATTTGGAAGAGTAATTATATATACAGTGCAACTTGTCTAAACCGGATGTCATTGGGACCAAATGTTTTGGCTGGTTTACACAGGTGTCCGGCCTGTAGAGGGTTCATATGAGTTCAGAGGGAAATGGTCAATGGGACTGAAATATAAGGCTGGAATAGACAGGGATTCAGGTTAGAAAGAGGCGAGTTCAGACAAGTTATACTGTATTTATATAACTGCCTTTATATTTATTTCACAATCTCGACCTTGTTTAAATATCTTTTTCCAACCGTTTTCAACTTTCTTACAAAATTTGTAACTATTAAGGCAATGAAACCTGTGCTTTCTTTGTGACAACTTTTTGACAAATAATGCAACTACAAGCTTTTATACTACATCAAAATATTTATTAGATATTATTTCTATGATAAATAACAATTGAAATCACTAGTATTCATGGTTAGGATGACTGAATGATTCATTTTGGTGCTTATCGTTTATGGACTTGCTAGACACTCCCTCATCCTTGATAACCAGGGGTTACGCTCACTTAGTTTCTCTTCACCACTGGACCATGTCGTGTCAAAACTGAAGGCTCCATGTGTGCCACCTTGATGATAACGATAAAATTTTACAAGTTTGAAGTCTGCTGCCTGTGGCTCTTTTGTAATCTTCATAGGACAGGCATCAGCCTAGCGATTGGCCAGGATTTTTTTACCTGAGCGTGCCTTCAGTTTTGCCATGACATATTCCAGGGGTGTTGAGAGCGTAGGTTAGCGTAACCTCAGGATATCAAGGATGGACACCCCTATCTTTGCTCACTAAGGGTAACAATCCATCAGTGAAGAGGAGGGTAGTTGATTACATATATAATCCTTAGTAAGTAAAGACAGACATTGGTCCCCTGAATATCACACATGTACGAGGGTAAATTCCATTTAACGGACAGTAGAATATTTGTCTCTGCAAAAGGCATATGATGAGACATATAATATTTTATTACATTTTTACCAGTGAAATATTGAAAATTGTTCATTCTATGAAAGTGATATTTTCCAATAGTGAGAAATATGTGAAAATTATCACTTTTTCTGATTTGACCAAATCAGAACGCTGCTTACAAACGACATTTAGGAAAATCAAAAGCTTCCACTGTAGATTTTGCTATTAAAGTGTAATAAATAGAATATCTAACAGTATCTTCAGTAATACCAAACATATTTCACTCGTGTCTCTAATCTTTTGATATTTTTCACTCATGCAGCACACTCGTGAAAAATATAAAAATATTAACCCCACTCGTGAAAAATATTTGGTATTACTGAAGACACTGTTAGATATCCTCTATGTACTTTCAAGTTTATTGGAATATAGCCACATACATATGTTGAATTATTTTTGAACAGTGATGATCATATGCCTGAATTACATTTTCAACCATTTTTTCATGCCCACTTAGGACCAATTTTTTTTTAGCTGTAATGATGCCATAAGATACAACATTATCTTTTCTCTTGACTCCAACTATTGTTGCATGTATTGTAATATAAAAATCATAACTTCAGATCAGTGTATTGCTGCATACAGCCCTATCAGCTGACGAAAGTTGAAAAACATGACAGAAGAGTATTGGGTCCCTTTCTTCCACAACACTCCATTATACAGTAAAACCCCACTTACTCAAACTTGTGGGGACCTGATCAATAGTTCAAAGAATACATGGTATTTGAGTAATCTGAGGTTGCATGGTTGAGTATGTATGAATTCCGTCGGGACCAAACAAACTGTTCGATGAATGAGGGTTTTTTGAGAAAACCGAGTTCGAGTAAGTGGGGTTTTACTGAATGCTGTGGAAACAATTGATGTGAGCTGTGATGTCACAAAGAGAGATGACATTGCAAAGCCTTGTTACTAAACATCATCATTGTGGACAACAAAAACTGTTTACCAACTCCCAGCAGGTTTACACAGTGTTTTTTATGAGTGAGGAAACATATATAAGCTATAGGTGAATCTGTTTTCTATATTAGCGACTAGATTATTTATATATATATATTGACAGATTCACTTAATACAATGAAATGTAAACTTTCAGACCTATAGGCCACATATTGCATCACAGAAGTTAAGGAGAAAATCCTTAGTTAAGGAACTTTTCTTAAATTCTGTAATGCTTTCCTATGGAGAATTTTAAGTTAAGGAATTTCCTTAAGTTCAGGAACGTTGATGAAACCAGGGACTGGCCTCCACCCCACTTAACTCATTCACCCCTGGAATTTTCTAATGGACTATTCCAATCTTTGAATGGGAAGAGTTCAAATGTGTCTTCAGGAGTGATGAGTTAAGAGTGAAAGTTAACAACATATGACTTTTTACGACCAACCCTATCATAAACAGTTCTTAATTCGCTAACATCAGGGCCAAAAAGAGTGATAAATATAAGTTGGATAACTAGTTTCATAATTGCTTTAAAATAAATAAAGTTTATATTTTAACAGTTCTTTGACTTCCATATGACATTTCTGCAATGCTTTCTCCTCAAAGGTAATGCATTGAAAAGTATACAAACCAGAGGTTCAAAAAGAAAAAAAAGAAAAGAAAAAAGACAATAATTTCCAATAATTCCAGTTTATAACATTAAATAGTTCTGGAATCTACAGTGTTTAGTTCATATATGTTTAAAGGCCCAATATATGTAACTTTCGGCAAATCTTAAAGCGAAAATCAAGCTTAATAAGTTTTTATATTTATAGATTTAGTGTAGATTAACTGATATCAGCAATATTTAAGAAGAAATCTTACGCGGTTACCGGTACAGCAGCAGTTAAAACTCGGTATTTGTAAACACGCGTCCATTTTGAACGGTCTTCTCACTTCGGTTTGTTGTTGAAGTGGGTCCTACCTGAATTATTTTCAATTCTTTGGATTTTTCTGTCATGACTTTATTGTAAGTTACCACTGGGGTTTACCTTCGTTTTAGGCTTATTTTTGCATGGATTTTTTTTCAGAATTTTTCTGAATCACAAAAAATTTCCTAAAGTTACGTATATTGGGCCTTTAAACAAACTACTTAGTTGTCATAGTAACTATTTATTCATTTAGTTCATCATGCAGGTTCATATGATATTATATAAGTTAAAAGGTCCATTACAGAATGAAACAATGTTATGAAGCCTCTTGTGTGAGGAGCATATTGCTGCAGAAGAATGCAAAAAGGTAGAAGGAGAAGTCCTCGTACACTGCCGCTACATTGCCCATGATTTTGTTGTAGGTGACAATCAACTCCGGTTTTAAACCACATAACATCAAGGCACTAGACAACGCTGTCCCTTTGTGTGGGATATCCTGGAAACAAGAAATATAACAGCATTATTACATAATCCTTGAAACAGAAACGCAAAAGCATTATTACAGTACATAATCCTTAAAACAGGATCCCGGAGCACAATAGCATTGCTTTATTTATATACATAACCCTGCACACATAAGGATCAAATGCGGATGCAGGATTTTCGAAAGGAGGGGATTCAGCTGACGCCTTTTCAATGATACAATGGTAAAAACTTAAGGCTATAAAAAATTTAAATGGGGGGGGGGGGGGTCTTGACCCCAGGACCCCCCTTCTGGATCTACTAGAGAGGACAAAAGCAAGACAGTTGAAAGGGAACAACACAATCTGAAATGCAGATCAATTGTAATGTCCCTCTGTTTCTCAATGAATGCAAAGGATCTGACATAAAGGGTCATATTCTGTAATCCGGTGAATATTTGCATCAGCCTATCAAATTACTGTTGCCAAAACTTTTAATGTTAATGTTTTTGGATGAAGAAAGGTAGCTTATTCTCTGTGTGTGTTTAGTTATTTCATCACAATAAGCATGTTGTGATGAAATGACTTGCTGCACAGGACGTCAACTCTCATTAATAAGATAATTCCACAAGAGTGTGTCATAAATTAAAGAAGCTGCTAATTTAAAAGTCACCAGCACATGATATCTTATGGCAAGTTGTAAGATCCCTATGTAATGGATTGAGAGTAAGGATATGCCTTTTAATCAGATTGGGTAACAACACCCACACAAAGAAGCAATAAAAAATCACAATTTTTTATCCGTGGTAATAGGGCCTTAGCAACAAGCCAATATCGTTCTCAACTCCCTTGGGAGCATGCAACTGGTGCTGCCATTTCGGCACTCAAAGCTAGCATTCTACAATTTCTAGCATTGCCTAAGCACATTTACAGCTGAGTAGACTGGAACAAGCAGAATAAAGTATCTAGCTCAAGGATATAATACAAATGCCGTTGCCAGGACTTCAACTTGCAACCTTTCAGTCACGAACCCGGCGTCCTACCAGTAGACCACCGTACGTTTGCCAACAGTGAAATGAACAATTTGTATAAAGTACTTTACCTTAACGAACGAGATCCTGTAATAATACAGTGCTGCTTGTAGTACTGTAAATGGTAGGACAATTGTCTGAAATAGAAGGTAAACAGCGATTTCATTAGTTGTAGTTCAAAGTGCCCCCTTGGTCCCCACAGACAATAAGGCAGGGGTAGAATTTAACTTATTTAGCAACTTGCATTTTGTGGTGAGTGGGTTAAATTCTTACTCGCCAAATAAGAAACTAATTGCTCGTAATTTTGGGGTGTATAATGAAAGTACTACAATCAATGCATTCTGAATCTGTCTAATTTACAATTTAGACAAGTGTCAACAAGACATTTGCACTATTTGTGCATGCGTATGTGATTTTGTTTTCTGATTTGTTTCATACTTTCGATGTTTTCTGACATGTGTACAAAGTGGAATAATACATATCTTTCAACAGGCATTATATATTTGTATACCCACTCGCTGAAAAATGCAAGTGCAATAATTTTCTACTTGCCATTTCAGAAATCAACTCGCATTTTGCGAGTGCCTAAGTGTAAATTTCAAACCCTGTAAGATAACAAGGTTTGATACCTAATATCAGACAGAATATGGTAGGCAAATTTCTCTTGGGAAAGATACTGCATACACTTTTTTTGCCCTTTGCGATGATCAAGAGGGCAATTTCATCAATACAAGGAACATTGGTTAAATTGAAAGGAATAATTAACACTAAAGGATATGTCACTCTACTGGCAAATTAAAGAGCTAAGGTTTGAACGAAAAATTTCCACAATTTTGCAAACTGATATCACATTATACATTTTTATTCTGCCATGAAATATATCAATATTATACTTATACTTTAAACATCAATGAAATTACACCATTTTACCTGAAAATAAAAGAGACCTATCCCCAATTGTAGCACAACCCTGGACAGAATTGCGATGAAGACACAGCCAGCCAGCCTAAGAAGGTTAAGTTGTTGCAGTGGTGACCTCTTTGAAGTAGGCTTGGAGGCCTCTTCAGATGACGGCCCTTTACTGTATTCTTTGTCCGATGGTTGTGATGATTGTTGAATCTTGACTGTGTTTCTTGTAGCTCTGTGACGTACACCGTCTGTATCAGACTGCGGTGAATGAAGCCTGTCTGAATCTTGCATAAACGATGATGTGGAAGTATTTTCTTCTACTCCGACTTTCACTTTGTTGCTTAGGATTTGAGTTCCTAGGTCTGATTCCCCGGTCTTATTACTAGGGACATCTGGAGAATTAGTATCTTCATTCCTCCTGTTGTGTTTAATGACTGTTATATCATTGCTTGCATTTATGTCCTGTACTGGTTCCGACGCTTCCGAATCATTTGTAATATTTGTTTTAGTTGATGTCAAATCATTGTCTGAAAAATAAATGAGAAGAAAATTGTTGTATATTTACAAATGAAACAAAAGATCCCCTAGGGATTTTGACCCCCACTATTGTATAGTCTTCCATTTGTTTTTTAAAGGATTTGTAATATGAAGAGCTAATTACATGAGGGAGAAATACTGCCTGTCACATAGGGAGAAGCTCGAGATATTGGTTGATAATATAGCTGTGCAGAAATCTATATAACATGCGAAAATGCATGACTAGATGATACCCCCAACTTAGTGGATTTCCCCTACCTGTTGCTGGGCATGCCAATTTTTAAGGAAATCAGTCAATAGAATTCGGATTAGGCTGGTGTTAACAATTAATACCATAATTTCCTTACATGTAGCCTACACTACACTTTTGTATATCAAGGACCTCTTTCACAAACAATGAGATTTTGCCCACAATCCCATTTAATCCAAACTAGGTGTCATGTAAATTAAAGCACCCAAATATACTTCCCTGAAACTGTTTAAAAAATGCAAAAGGTTAATGGGGCCTGAATTACAATTTCTTTGTGATGTTCAGTAATGGTTCAAGAAATGGCTCCATAATGAAGATAAGAAATTATCATATCAGAGCACCATTTAACCAATGTCGGAAACCAAGGTACACTTCTCTGATGCTTGCATACCGTGGGCTAAAATAGATGGAAACCCTCGTTTTCGTACTAAAATAGTAGCCAATCATATTGATACTGTCATCCATGATTACATCTAGCTGGGGTGTCCCGTTTAACTTGTAGCATCGCCTGTCAAAAAAACTTGTCGGTTGTGATTAAAATATAAGGTCCTACTATACGGAGATTGACATTGGCGTCATGCCTACAGAAATATACTGGTCGTGGTCAAGGTAAAAGGATCTAACAGAGGGTCACGAGAAACGACCATTCTGATTGGTCGAAATCTCCGAATAAACTTCTATTCAGGGAAACGAATATTTAGATTTATTCTAGCCTAGGTATGCAAGCATCAGAGAAGTGTAATGTGGGTTTCCATTGATGCATTTGACCTCTTATTTTGTTTATAAGAATCTACTAGACATTTTAAACTAAAATATATACATGGGGAAATTTGACTCATTCAAAAAGCTTAGGGTACAATGCAAATGAAATACAGGAAAACTGTTGTTTTTTGGTTCAATTTTGTAGCTGAATACAATCTTTGAAACATTATATTACACACTTCTAGTTCTGGTGCACCTAAATTCTTTTAAAATAATTGGCCTAATGTTTTTAATCAAAAAAGTAAAAAATATGAAGAAATTTGCAGTCATTAATTTGTCAATCAAGAAGATATTTGAGATAAGTTGGAATCTTGAAATGTTCGTCATAAAACTGGTGTGGTTGTTTAATGAATTTCGTATAGAAATGTTAAATTAAACATGATATTATGCATAAAATCACCTTATTTACATGGCAAGAGGCCTGCAGGGCCTGTATGGTTCTTATAAAACAAAAATGTATGCATTGATATTTATGGGGGTTGACTACGCAGTATCACACACTTCTGGTCCGTGTGAACCTAAATCCTTTTAACATAGTTTGGCCAATTTCATTTGCTGAAAAACGCAGAAGGTTAAGAGAAATGTGTAGCCGGTAAATTTGCAAATTAACGAAAAGATATTTGTGATGAGTCAGAATCCTGAAATTGGTGTTATAAAGTTGACATGACAGTGTAAAGAAATCCTTACATTGTTTTGTTTATTGAATTTATGAAATTTTGAAAGTTTAAACATTAGATTATAAAAATCATCACCAATATAAGTTCATAATTCAGGCCCCATGGACCTTTTTATGTTTCAAAGGAGTAGGGTAGGGAGCAATGTACGTGTATATACATGTATAGCGGATTAAATCGGGTCATGGGCAAATCCCGCTGTTCGTGAAAGAGGTCCTTTCAATGAAATCATGAAATCGGTCAGACCACCGGCACTAGCTAGCCTCGTCTTTATACGAGGCTTTTACCCAGTTATATCTGGTCAGTAGATATCATAATGGGTTTGTTTATACTATAGTACATCAGATTTTATTCGTCTGAGTACATCATTTCAAAATCAAGAGTTTCAGCAAACCTGTATCCGTTTCTTTTTTGCCGTATAAGATATTCATGCGTTTTTCGCGATTCTGTAATATTTTTCTATTTCTTGCTTCTCTCCTTGCTTCGAGATCCGCCATTTTGGATCATATATATTATGATTTAGTTTCGCATTATATTTATTTCATTTTGTAATCATCACCCATGTGGACAATTAAATGACTATATGCATGATTTTTGATACTGTAAGTAAATAGAATACGCATAAGAATTTCTTTTCCCTATTGTTTTATCGTGAGCGAAAACCCAATTTCCCGAAAACGCGGCCAATATATGACTGCCAACTTCCGCCATATTGTAACTTTCATTTTCTTCCACCAAGAACTTACTGTCATAGAACTGTCAAACTCTTTCGAGGATATTGTAATGCCAAACGATAACGCTGACAAAGAAGAACCGTTACTATGGCGGATCTATTTAACATTATAAACTGTTCTTTATTTCATGTTTCTGAAAGATGTACGCTTCATAGATGAAGAACTCCGGGATTTCGATTGATCACGACACAAGCATTGACAACTTTCCGAGAAAAGGTGTAAGCATGACCGATACCATCCAACATCAGTCTTTAAGCCATCTAGCGAAGAAACTTCTCGCCGGAGGTATGCTGTCTGTTTATTATTTTAATGTCTCATGTTAGGCCTTTTAAAATCATTCTGTTAACCTATTGCTTCCATAGTTTTAATTTATTAAATTATGACTGTCATACCAGAGACGTACGTATGTGTTATATACGTCTCTGGTCATACCCAGTAATATCTGTGAATACTGTAATATTTAATTTAATAGTTTTGGTACTAAGAGTCCATCAATATATCATATGTAGGTACATTGTTAATTTATGTTGGATAAGGACATTCTAGACTGAGGTTTAGAATTTGGGGTTGAAGTCAAACTCGGACCTAAAATTCTACACCTGAGGGTAGAATTTTCTTGTTCCACTTACCTAACATGTGATTGACATTTTTTCTGGCATCTCTTATACGAAATACAGGGGAACCCATGACCATACAACACGGTGAAATCTTATATAAATTTAGTATTTTTCCTTGATGACTGACTACTAGACCCGCAAGCACATATTTGGAAAGATGGCAGAAAAGTATGGTATATTAAGGCATACTACAAAAAATAAGCTTGCTGTCAAAGCTCCAAAATAACAATAAATATTAAACAATAATAGAAAGGTAGTCCTTCAACAGAGGTCACTGGGTATACCTACATTTTGTATGCGAGATGAAATTTTCTCTTATCCTGGACAAGGACATCCACAGTTTGACCGGTGAAATTTTCTTATCTCACCCTAGTTTTGGTGAAATTGTCTTACCTCACCCTAGGTTTGGTGAAATTTTCTTATCTAACCCTAGGTTTGAGAAAAGCTACATATCCTCTTTGCATGTTCTTAACAATTGTATGACATCATCCCAATAATAAATGACATTTCAATCACATTTCATCAACATTGTCTTCCGTTGATTTAATGTCAATATTAGATTTATAAGAATTTAGAGGGTAAACATGGTGAGAGAAAAAGAATCTTTCACCTACTTGGTAGTGAGATGGGGGATCTCAACTCTCATGGTAAGATTCTTAAGTGTTTGACAACTAAGAATCTTACCCTGAGGGTTGAGATCCCCCCTCTCACCCTCAAAGGTATGAAAGATTCTATTTATTTCACATGAGAGTTTCACATGAGGTATGTATATCTTACCTAGGCAAATATATTATAAACATTCATCAGCAGCATCAGGTAATAATTTTGATATAAAAATGTTTAACTGTCACTGAAGACATATATTTTTTGCATTGTTTCAGGTGCTGCAGGCTGCTGTGCTAAAACTGCAGTTGCTCCACTAGACAGAATTAAGATCCTGTTACAGGCTCATAATCACCACTACAAACATTTAGGTAAACAATTCATATTTCTTTCTGTATATATCTAAACTGAAGCAAATATAAAAACAGTTGTCTGAAAGTTGACTTAAATTCTTCGCAGAGTTTCAGTTAATGCTTTGTATTTAACAATAAATTAAGTCAAATAATATTTTCACTAGAATTTTCAGGATCAAATTGCATTTCAAAAAGATATGTGTCAATGAGAAAGTTATGATGTTAGGTAAGAATCAATCTTAATTTGAAAATGCTCTATAAGAGTATAAACTGGCTTTATACCAAAATAAATTTTCATTGAACTGTTTTCACTGCTTATATCTTATACTGATTCATGAACATTTTAGGTGTAGTTTCATCTTTAAGAAAAGTCAAGAACAAAGAAGGTTTTTTCAGCTTGTACAAGGGGAATGGCGTTCACATGCTCAGGATATTTCCATACTCTGCTATACAATTCACAGCATTTGATACCTACTACAAGGTACAGTATTAAATATGATTAAAAAATCTATTTAAAAATAATTAATATAAGATGGATATGTTTCATGATTGTAAATTAAGTTTATAATTATTTAAAAGTGCTTAAATAATTTCAGGATTCACTTTATAGATTAGGAGGCATGGTGGTCTAGTGGTAGGATGCCGGACTCGTGATTGAAGGATTGCGAGTGCGAGTCTCAGTCATGGCACTTGTGTTGTATCTATGAGCGAGATACTTTACTCCACTTGTTCCAGTCTACTCAGCTGTAAATGAGTATGTGGTTGAGCAGTGCTAGAAATTGTAGAATGCTAGCTGTGAGCCCCGAGATGGCAGCACCGGTTGTATGCTCCCCAGGGAATTGAGAATGCTATTGTTGGCTGGTTTCTAAGGCCCTATAACCACAGATAATAATTTGTGAACCACTTTGAGGCGACCTTCAAGCTGTGATAAAGCGGTATATAAGAACCTCAAATTATTATTATTATTATAAATCCCCCCTCAAGAATTAAGTAATTAGGTAGACGGCGTATATGCCCTATTGTGACTGCCCTGTCTGTGCATCATCTGTCCGAAACACATTCATTACCACTCCATAACTTTGTTAGCTGTTATAGTTACCAGGGATGAATACCTGGTATTTGCATGATTGTCAATCACTATTTGAAGGTGTGTCGCAAACTGCATTCATTTTGTCCTCCAAAGGTCAAGGTCTCAAGATTTTCTGGGGATCTGCTTTATTGTGAACTACAGAAAGTCATGTCTTGCAAGGTCAATTTGAATCTCTGAGGGCAAAGGTCAAAAATATTTTATTGCTTTAAACATTCAACATGGTATACACCAAGTTGATGCAAACAGTCCATCACTGTGTCTAATTACATATGTACACCTAAAATTAACTGACCAATAAAGGTCAAGCTCATCCATCCACATTTAATAATATGAATTTGAATTAATGAAATTATGATATGAATTTCTATTAAATGCATATGCATGCTTTAATATCTATTTTTCAGGGACTGAGACATATATATGGAGATGACTCTATCCATTTAATCCGATTGACTGCTGGTTCTGTGGCAGGTAAGTATAACTATATAGGTAGGATATCAGGGTTTGATTTGAACACTCGTGCACTTGCCAAATGCAAGTTGATTTCTGAAATTGCGAGTAGAAAATTATGGTACATTACTTGCATTTTTGGCGAGTGGGTATAATGCCTGTTGAAAGGTGCATACATTTTTCAAAAAACATCATTTAAAGGATAAAGCAAATTGTGAGACGAAACCACACACACAAATAGTGCAATGTCTTAAAAGGTTATTTGATCACAATACAACTGTTATATTTTACATTTTTCACCTTGACAAAGTAAGTCAATTTTCTGAACTCAATTGTAAGTTAAGACTGATTCAGAATGCATTGTAGTGTTTTCATTATCCACTTTAAAATATCAAGCAAGTTTTTAATTTGGCGAGTTAAAATTCAACCCATTCGCCACAAAATGCAAATTGCTAAAAAAGGTTAAATTTCACCCCTGGATATCTCAGGGCTTTATCAGAGGGTTTTGAGAATTAAATTAGGATTAAATTTGGAAAAATTGATTGACACTATAACTATTGTAAACATACTTATTTTGTTGAACTCAAATTTTAGTGCATAAACAAATATTAATAGATAAGCGTAATAAAGATGAATTTATTAGCACAGCTCACTTTGCTTGCTGAAGAAAGTATACTGAAACTTTGATTTTCACAGTCATTATTAAGCGGAATGTTTCTATTGTGAAAAGCGCTAAAATAAGATTACCACTAAAATAGGTTGGTTAACAGTATTTGGGAAATTTGAACAGAAATTATTATTGCAACTAAATATGTGATTTTCTTGTTTACGTTTATTTTTTTGAAGCACAGTAAGTACATTTAGCCTTATCAGCTTGTCTTTCTTGTTCCTAAATGTCACAAGAGGCTCAGTTATCAGAAGGAATATTTCATTTTCTACATTGTCTTTTTTGTTATATTTCTGCATTTAGCATTTTAAAGTAGTAAATCGAGAAAACCTCACATTTATTTTTGGTATGGAATAGGTTGATTTACCGTTCATGAAGATGAGGGTGATAAAGACTTGATTAAAAATGTATGTTGCTTACTATTGTAAAGAGATGTTATAAGTGCATGTTATTTTTCTCTAGTCTCTTATACAAATTCCTCAGTGCTTCAGGTTTATTTATGTTGTCATGATTCTCTTTATCGTCGGAAACCCACATGACACTGCCCTTATGCCTGTGGCCTGTGTGCTAGACCAAACAGAGAATCTTGTTTTCGTACTGAAAATAGTAGCCAATCATAACGATTCTTTCTACCGTGGCTATCTCCAGTCAGGCTATCTCGTTTGTAGCCATGCAATTCAAACCAACATACATATGGCGGTGGCATCACCATCTAAAAGAACCTGTGGGTTGTGCTTGAACAACATTAGGGACAATAAGTCCTACTGGACATTGACATCGGCGTCACGCCTACAGATTTATACCAATGAAAATGATCTAACCAAGTGCCACAAGAAACAAGCATTCTGATTGGTTGAAATTTCTAAATAGATTTCTATTTGGGAGAACACGATTCTCCGTCTGTTCTAGCCTATGGGACAGTAATGGCAGTATCAGTGTTTCCGACGATGGATACCTAGCGTTGGTTACCGTAGGATTATTGTACATGTATCTCTGTTTTAGGTCCGACGGCAGTACTGTTCACTTACCCACTGGACTTTGTACGGGCGAGACTAGCATTCCAAGTGTCAGGGGAGCATATCTACACGGGTCTCGTGGATGCCCTTCGGTCAATAACGTCTCAGGAGGGCGGGGTCCGCGCCCTGTATCGCGGCATTGTGCCCTCGCTACTTGGCATGGTGCCCTATTCTGGTATGTCCAGCCCATGTAACACTATTAATATAGATTGTTATCTAAATTGCATTAATTAAATCAAAAAATTGTGACCATGAATACATGTAAGTTTACATGGAGACAGTTCTGTAATAGAATCATTTTGTATTTACACTGCAATATTTTGATAAATTTTGCTTATTTTCAGTGTCGACACTGGTCTTTTATAGGTTGTGCTTATAACATTTTTTTTAGCAAAATTATTATTATATAATTACAAGCTGAAAGATAATTCCTGAATTATCTTATTCCCCTTTAAACCACACCTTGATCTATTATGGTATCTTCTGTGTTCCGTTCTTACAGATGTATTGCTTTTCAGCTTCAATGCCTATTCCGAGAATAGGGGGCTAATATACTGTAAAAGCCAATATTTTGGCGCTTGGATTTTTTTTGCTTAGTCAGACTCCAAACTGTTGGTGATGTGGAAACATTTTGCGCTGTCAGTCATGCTATTTCGAAATGTGTATTTATAATACTATTATCAGGGTTTTCCCTGTGACACTCAATTTTTATAAATTTAGGAGTCCTGGGACTCCAATCACCAATAATATATAGTACAGTTTTATCAATTTTGGGAGTCCTTTAGCAATTTTAGGAGTCAAAATGCAGATTTTTGAAGGTCAGGGAAATCCATGTATTATACACTGAAGAGTTTGAGTGGTGTTAATATGTTTGCATGGGGTTTTATTTATAGAAATTTAATGCCAGCAAAATAAGCGAAAATTTCCACACCGCAAAAAAAACTCCACTTTTACAGTAGCCACCACAGTGTTGCCATCCTTGTGGTGTCTGCGTCCCACTTCACTGAGGTTTAAGTTTTTTGGCAAGTTTTTTTCGGACTATGTGGGATCATCACACTCAATACAGTGTTGTGTGTTATAAGGATGTTGGATTATACGGAGTGTAAATGATATAATGAGCTATATTTTGGTATTTAAGGGGCCAAAACAGGTTTATTGCACTTTTAAAAATAAGTTTATCAAATTTGACGTTAAAATTGAAGGGCAAGTGTTTTTGGAAAATCTTGCTCCACTACCAAGTCTACATTAATATGCTGGTTTCTATTATAAAAGTTTTATATTTATATTATAAAAGTTTTATATTTATATTATAAAAGTTTTATATTCATATTATAAAAGTTTTATATTCATATTATAAAAGTTTTATATTTATATTATAAAAGTTTTATATTTATAGTATAAAAGTTTTATATTTATATTATAAAAGTTTTACATTTATATTATAAAAGTTCAATATTTAGGATTGATATGGAGTCTTATTTTCATAATTAGTGGCCAAAAAAGCTTAATCAGACTTGGTTAAAACTTCATCAGTGTTTTACTGTACATGTGTTTCTATTGATATTTACCATCTTGCAATATACATCACCAATAGGCGAGCTATGCTGTTATCAAACAGCTCTTGTTCTGGAGAGGAATTCTCCAATTTCATATAATTAAGAGAAAGGAAGGAAAAAGATCCAACTTTTAGTCTTTTTAAAAAAAACATTTTTTTTTCAGGAACTTCTTTCTACAGTTTTGAGACATTGAAAGATTTAAGCTTAAAAAAATTCCCTGAATATGTAGCCCGCCCTAGCTCCACTAAACCAGATCAGTTCGTGTTAGTTACACCTGTCAAAGTTATTTTTGGAGGAATCGCTGGAGCTCTGGGACAGACTTTGGCGTAAGTACAGTATATGTAATGTTAAAAAAAACCCCAAAACACATGATAATTTTACCTGCTATTTCCCATAATTTTGAACAAATTTTCTTTTTAGATGATTTCCAAAAGACATATTTGGTAACTTTTCCTTCTCAAGTTGTTTTTATTTTCTATGCAACATTTTGTACAATTTGTATCTGAAATCAATGGAAATGACATCATTTTCTGGATATTTTATGTGATTGGTTAAAAAAACATGATATAAAGATAAATTCACCTCAAAATACATGGTATAAACCAAATAAAATTACATAGATTATACTGTATAGAGAGAAAAATGGTGCTATATATTGTTTTACTAATCTGTTCCCTGTAAGAATTGTGATATGTCTATTTTAACCCTGCTGTAGGTACCCACTGGATGTTGTTAGAAGACGAGTCCAATTGGCAAGAATGCTTCCAGAGTCTGACAAGTATCGAAGGTAATGTTTATATAGTTCCACATCCACTGCAGCTATCACCCAGACCAGTTTATAATCCAACAGGATTTTGGGTGTTTTGAACCGTTTTTTTGTGCATGAGCAAATTCATACTATTGCATTCTTTAGGATGACTGAGTGGTTAAGGTGTCCTGACATTCTACCATCAGCCCTCCACCTCTAGGTTGCAAGTTCGAAACCCACTTGGTGCAGATTTCAGGTACTGACTGTACAGTAGGTCGGTGGTTTTTCTCCGGGTACTCCGGTTTCTCTCCACCTCCAAAACCTGGCACGTCCTTAAATGACCCTTGCTGTTAATAGAGTTAATATGATGATAGAACCCCAGTTTTCTGTGTGGAAGGCCAAACATTTAAGGTATCTCTCATATATACCTACAATTGAACACTCCTTCCGCAGAAATAACTACAGTAAAACAAGCTTATAACAAATTTATGGTTATAATGTATATGTATAATGTTCATTCCCCGGCAGGCGCCTTATCATCTGTATGTTATACACGTATATAACAAACTAGGTTCCTTGGTTCCCAGAGGTTTGTGAGGAAGGTCCAACCTTATTTAACAAGCTTACAGTAAGTGTACATCAATCCGTTCTCAAGTTATCATCTGGAAACCAACATCCAGACAGACAGACACAGACACTATAGTCCCCTCCGGTTTCACTGGCAGGAGACTAATAAACAAACAACTCTGGTCAAACTGTTTGTTTTCATTGACCAATGTTCTGCCTGTTTATTTTGACAGGAGGTGGTACCAAATACTCATTATGATATACAAGGAGGACGGCGTGTTTCGAGGGTTGTACCGTGGAATGAGTATAAACTATTTGAGAGGGGTTCCCATGTATGCCGTGTCCTTCACGATGAACGAACTACTGAAGGAGAAGTTGGGGCTGGACACAAGTTCTTGACAGAGAGGAGACAGTATTAAGTTTTCCAAATTTAATTGTGAAGATAACTGCTAGTTCTAGTCCTGTATATCTTAACTGAGAACTTGAGTTGAATTTTTACTTTGTGAATTTTATAGTTAATGAAAGTGGAATTTTTACTTGGTGAGTTTTATAGTAAATGACAGAAAGGTTTTACTCCACTTGAAAAGACTATACAGGTGAGAAGTGAGGTGCGTGAGGTGATTTGCTTTTGGTCCAGGTAAATGGAGACCAATTTTTTCTATGTGATACTGTAATTTGTGCAATGTGTGACGTACATGACTGCGGTTAGTATGTCGGTATATTTTGATACTATGTGTTTTATGGCGGATTTTTCTCCGAAACAGTATTCATACCAAAATTTACTTAGCATCTGCTTAAAGACAGTACACAGTCTTTTATATGTAATGTTTTAATAATAAATTTGACATTCTTTCGATAGAGCCAAGTTTCATTAAAGGCCCAACATACGTAACTTTTGGCAAAACTTGAAGTGAAAATCAAATCTAATAACTTTTTATATTAATAGATTTAGTTAAGATTAACTGATATCAGCATTATTCAAGATGAACACTCGTCCATTTTGAACTGTCTTCTTACTTCAGCTTGTTGTTGAAGTGGGCCCCACCTGAATTATTTTCAACTTTTTGGATTTTTCTGTCAAGAGTTTCTTGTTAGTTACCGCTCAGGTTTACTTCGTTTAAGGCTTATTTTTGCATGGTTATCAACTGGATTTTTTTTTAGAATTTTTCAGAAAATAAAAAATTTCCTGAAGTTACATATATTGGGCCTGTAATGATCCCAAAGTTTTTCTATTGGAAAGAAATTTTCAACTTATAAAAAATTCCTTAAAGTTAAGATTTTTTTCCTAAAATTAGCTTTAAGAGATAAACTGAAGTCAAGAATTTTAGTAGTTAAGTTAGGGAGTATTTGTGAGACTTGGGCCTGATTACAGTTGTAGTCACTTCAAATTAGAATCCGTTGGAGTTCTCCCAACTTTAAGCATTTTTAAATGGGTCAACAAGTGGAAGACACATTAATAGTTTACAGGTTTTTTCTGTAGAACTTGGAAATGCAAAATCAAAAGTTCTATAAAATACTGCTGTATATATTTAAGCAAATACTGCAGTACATATCACAGTATGTCACGATAATTGAATATTTGAGATAACAAATGGTCTTTGGCTTTTTCTTGTCCCGACGCCAATCAATGCAATAAGGCACCTGTCATAAGTTGTCAAGTTTTACCCTCTAACATTGTAAAACTCTACCTGGCCTAATTCATTAGCAAAGTGAAGGGTATTATGATAAAACCATGCTGAAAATCCAATTGATATACATTGTATGTAACAAGTAGTTCTTTGATAATCTAAATGAATTTATGAAAATTCCCCAAAGAAACGGCACTCCGGACTAATATTCCGTGGTAAGTAGTTTCACAACTTTATAACTTTATACTGCAGTATACCAGTAATACCACCCACCTCTATTTGTCATAAGGGCTCGTAAGGGTCAAGAATTTTTTTATTCAAATAGGTTTTTTGCATAAAAAAGAAAACTCAGTTTCACAAATTTTGAGATTGGTCACAATGCTATGAAAAGTAATCATTTGCACAAAATTAATTTTCATGATTAATTTTAATGCAATGTATGAAGGATAAGATTTCTATCAGGTTAAACAATGATTGAGCAACGATTCTTCAGGGGTTTTGGTGTAATCCATAGTTTATAAAACATAGATTCGGGATGGGGTTAACAGAAAAGCAGATGTTTAAACCCAAATGTGGAAATGAATAAACATGATAAACCAAAGTTCTTTGAGGTGGAAAAGGGGCCGCGGTGGCCGAGAGGTTAGGGTGTCCAGACATTCTACAGCTTGCCCTCCACCTCTGGTTGCAAGTTGAATCCCACGTGGGGCAGTTGCCAGTTACTGACTGTAGTGGTTTTTCTCCGGGTACTCCAGCTTTCCTCTACCTCCAAAACCTGGCACATTCTAAAATGACCCTGGCTGTTAATAGGATGTAAAACAAAATAAACCAAACCAAATGCGGAAATTAAGACCTATGTACCACCAATCCAATTCATCGCTAAATTCCAAAGTTAATATATATATCAAAATGAAAGATGACAGATGAAAGATATATTAATCGTCTATACAAGGGAGACTACTCTAATGACTCTGAAGTAGAAATTACACTTGCAGATGTAACAAATGCAGTGTTATCCCTGGACTCTTTATATTGTAGTTATAAAACATATATCTAGCATTCCAGCTACTTAACTTGTGAAGCCAGTTAATGTTGGGTATACACTTCTACAGAATTAAGTATGTTTTATTTTTACCAAATAAATGGTCATGAGTGACTCCCAGCAAACCAGTATGGGTATCCAATCTCCAGGGACCATACCACCTTAGGATCCTACCTATATATGACCGGCGTTTGCTCTTTCCCCTTCTTTTTAGTGATATATTGTAGTTGTTATGATAAATAGTTGATGGATCAATTTAATTGAACTCCCTTTAAGGCCAAACAAAAAACCCAAAATAAATGTGTTTCCACTAACAAGCCTGAAAATAATACGGTAGCTAGGTCAGAAATACTTCATTTTAATTTT
The DNA here is from genome assembly GCA_947623455.1 of Mimachlamys varia. Lineage (NCBI taxonomy): Eukaryota > Metazoa > Mollusca > Bivalvia > Pectinida > Pectinidae > Mimachlamys > Mimachlamys varia. The sequence goes on from OX392527.1 coordinate 48,843,451, forward strand.
TTTTTATATCCTAAGTCAACACTGGGATGTAAGAAGATAGTTTGCTTAATATAAAATGTAAATGCACCTCTAATATTGTTTTTTGCATTATATTCATCATGGATCAGGCAAAAAAATCAATTGGTGAAGTGATAAAGTGTGAAGTCTAAAATATGAGGCTTAATGTTTAAATATTTTCCATTTTTTTTTCCGTCACCGTTTTTAAGCACAATATCTGCAGAGTAAGGACTGAAAAAATAGTTAGGGTCAGGTTTATAGCAGAAACACACCTGTTTTTATTTTGGGCCTAAGTAATATTTATTTTTTAAGCGAAGCAATGTTAAAATGTGAGATTGCACAAATATAAGTGTTTAAGATATGGTACCTTGCACTGAAGTGTTTTTATATAACGATTGTAGTGTTTTAACGATTTTGTGAGTGATAGCATTATTAATATATGGAATGTCATTGTAAAAACATTCCTTAGTCCTCTCCCAGTATGTATTTAGTTTGTCGATGAATGTTTATTTGATTTTTAACAGTTTTGCTTTATTTATATATTTTGTATTAACAATGATGAATTTGTTTTATGTTTTATTATTTTAAATAATATATGTATATCGCTTCTAGTTGCATATTGTTTACCAGTATATAGTGTTTTAATTAGCAAATCTATTTTTAAGCTAAATGTACCTCTAATCCAAAAAGAGTTCCACTCTGCTTGTATGCACCTCCAATTTTTTAGCCTTTCTTCAATATTAAAGTAGCACAACAAATTGCAAGGAAAATGGCAGTTTATTTAATATTTTTTATCTTTAACCTTTGTATTAAAACAAATCACCATTTTGTTAGGGGTATATTTGGTTGTGATAGGTTTTTCCCATGATTCATTTATATACCTGCACGAAATACAGAATATATTTATACCTGAAAATGTTCACCCAGTCAAACTCTTAACTATTTACCCATGAAATTAATTTTGATGAATATGCCTAAATCACAAAGGGCGACCGATGCAAGACGAAACTGCATCGATGATTTCCCTTAGTGTGTGCAGTAAGGAATTTCTCCATTGTACAAGACCAAGATATATACCCCTAGAGTAACAGGTATTCATTGGTTTAAGTTCAAGACAAGACTTTTTTTCGTAATAATTATACTTTGGCTTCTAATTTATCATAATTATCAGGTAATTAGAATTCATTTTATCAATATTGGTGTACTATGTTTCTGCTTTTATTTAATCTCAATGTTTTAAACATATACTGACATCTTTTAATAAGTATTTCTTCTTAATGTTTTTAATGTTTTATTTTTATGCAGAAATAACTGTATTTTTGGTCCAACATTGAATCATTTCCATTGTGAAAAACTAATGTCATGAAGGAAAACTATCATTTTTCTTTGGGAGTCCAGAATGACTTACTCAATTCATTTACTTTTAATTGGAACAACTTTTGTGTAAAGCCAAGTGTAGTGGAGAATGTTAATTCATGACCAAGCAAGTCCCGGTTTCGAGAGAAATATGAAGACTACTTTGTGACGTGACATCAATGGATTTGCCAGCCAGTTTACAGTTGTCTCCCTTGAAAGAATTTTTAAAAAATCTCTTTAGTATCATTCAAGCTTCCTTAAAACAGTGTTCTCTTTACAATTCACATATTTACAGTGTTGGTCTAATTTTAAAGTTTTCTTTTATTATTCGGGTAACAAGCCTTTGAGACCTCTTCATACTTGCTAATACTTATAATGAGTCACATGCTTTTATAATTAAACATTTTATCATAAAATATTTATACATTAATCAGGCAAAAATAGGATATCTAATTGAGCATACCAATACTAACAAAATTCCAGGGTATTTTTGTTTTCATTCGATATTTTTATTTTTTTTACCAAAAAAAAATCATACATATTTTTAATGTTCAGTTACTATGTATGGTAAATGCCATGGTTCATACAGAAGATAAAAGTGTTTGAATTTGGGGTCAGTACTGGAAAAGTGCTTTAATGGGGTCAGTGCTGGAAAAGTGCTTGAATTTGCTCACAAATGCTTGAAAAATGCTTGAATTCATGCATACTAGCAGTAAACATGCAATTTTGTTCAGATTTATATTTTGAAAAATGTAATAAACATCAAGAAACTTTTTTAAAAGGTAAAAGTTGTTGATTATACTCCTTTTCCATGCAAGTTAGGACAAAAAAAATACACCTTGAAAATTGAGAAAAAGTGCTTGAAAAATGCTTGAATTTTGGCATGATAATAATAGGCTTTACTTAAACTTGATAACATGTTGAGCTTAAAGCTCGTCTTACAATTGTCTAGCTTACACATGGTCAAGATAAGTATAAAATATACAATATTGTTGTAAATATTGGCATAAAAATTCTGTATGAACCATGAATCCAGTTCTTGACTCATTTACCCCTCAAGACACATTTGAACTCTTCCAATTCACAAGTTGGAATAGTTCATTATAAATTTCAGGGGTGAATGGGGTAAAGGTAGGACTGTTCCAGAAATTGAACTCAGGGTAAATATATAGTGTGTTGGGTATATATCAAGTTACTTTGCAACTACTGCTTTACACAGCTGTATTTACATATAGAATTGTTGCCTAATAATGTTATAATATTACACACTAAGCTTATATATATATATATATAATTTCACCAAAAAATCATCAAATTAAATATCAAATAGTAGATTTTCAATCATGAATGACTATTAAAGGCCCAATACCGGTATACGTAACTTTCAGCAAACTTGAAGTGAAAATCAAGCCTAGTAACTTATTAAATTTATAGATTTAGTTAAGATTAACTGATATTAGCAATATTCAAGATGAATTCTTAGGCGGTTACTGGTTCAGCAGCAGATGAGACTTGGCATTTGTAAACATGCGTTCATTTTGAACCGTCTTCTAACTTTGGCTTGTTGAAGTTGGCCACACCTGAATTATTTTCAATTCTTTGGATTTTTCTGTCAAGAGTTTCTTGTTAGTAACCACTCAGGTTTACTTCTTTTTAGACTTATTTTGCATGGTTATCAACTGGATTTTTTTTCATAATTTTTCAGAATCCCGAAATATTTTCCTGAAGTTACGTATATTGGGCCTTTAAAGGGAAAAAAATGAAAAACCGGTTAATTATATAATATTTAACATATAATTTTTGCAACCTATATTAAATGTGCTAAAGAAGGAGTGGTACAAATATTTTAATTTATATTTTCTACAACAGATTTAATATATCTCATTGGAAACAAATTTAACAAATTAAACATAAAAAAGTAGATTTTTAGAATTTAAGACTTTTTTTTTTAATTATTTAAAAGATGGATACTTTAAGGAATGAAAACCACATCATACAGAAATTGAATATGGATTTTTCCAATACTGATACAGGTATGAAGAATATCGTATTTTACTTTCACACCACTTGAGCAACCGGGGGTAGGTCAAAGAGATTAGTGATTGTTCCTGGCAAGTTTGGTTAATGTTATGACAATGACCTAAATAATTCCATGAAAAAAAAACATGCACTCATGCTTTCATTAACAGCTTTTTTTGGGGTCAGGTTTGCTATCATTAGCCTACCAGAGAACTGGTAATAAAGTACAAAGTCACTCTCAAATTTGTAATTACATTTTAAGAATAAGTAAAATAAAGATGTCAGTATTATTGTTATAATGCAGGCAGTGTATATTTATACAGGCAGTGCACTTGTATGTTCAACTATTTTCAATAAATGATCCAAATTATTATTAAGTATAATTGTTAAAATGCCGCTTCCGACACTGAATAAATTATCTTCATATATTTCAACAAGTTTAGCTTTGGTCCCTTACAAAATGTTTGCTTTAAGATGCTTTAAACAATCAAATTACTGGATAACTAATGTGATAGCATAGGCCTAATGGACATCTTGTAGATTTGTGGGAAGGCTGTGAGAAATGGAAACCCGGTTATTAACATATTGTTTAATATATTTTGCTTTATTTAATGAGCTACAGTAGGAGTGGTACAAATATTTTATTATAGGTATTCTGCAACAGATTTAATATATTTCAGTTGTTTATGTTGTAAAATGTCAAGTATTTAATGATTCCCATGGTAGGATTATTAAAACATAATTTTATAATAAATCATTTTGATGAAAACCAGATCTTATAAGTTTATTTTGATTCTAGAGTGTAGTGAGTAAGGATCTGGCTTCATTCAGAATAATCATTTATGTTCAAAATTATTTGTATTATATAATTAAAACTTCTTGATTGTATTACAGTAAAACCCCACTTATTTGAACCTGTTTATCTCATCGAACAGTTTGTTTGGCCCCAACCGAGATTGTACATATTTAACTTACCACGGATTACTCGAATACCATGTTTCCTCGAACTATTGATCAGGTCTGGACAAGTTCAGGAAGTGGGGTTTTGCTGTACTTTCATTTCATGTACACTGTAATCAAAATGTCTTGTTTTTCTAGAAAGCTTAATATTGTACTATTAATCTGTTCATCGTTTGTCAACTCTTACAAAGACAAATTTACTAATTAGTTAACTTATTCTTTGTGCATCTGAAAAACCTTGAATAACTGACTTATTTTAATATGTCCTACGGCCAAGTCATAAATATGGTACTACACAGGTACTACACATGTGTAATCACACTATTTTGATGCCAAAATTAAATGACATTTTTATGACGTCACATGATTGCACCGTCATGGTAGAGCGGAGAAGTAAAGGAGGCACGGTGGTCTAGTTGTAGGACGCTGGGCTTGTGATCGAAGAGTTGCAAATTGTTGAACTCGTTTAATAAATTTCATATTACATTGACACGATCACATAAGTTTCTAATACAATTTATTGCTGATGAGGAGTGAAACTCCTAAATATCAATGTCTGAGACATGAACTTTTCAAGTGAAACACGTCTTAAAATTAATTTATATTGTTGTGAAATTGTGGTTCAACTGCACAAGCAAGGGATATACAACGTTTGGCTCACCTGCCTGAAGGGGTCAAATGAGTTAAAATTTTCACTTTCTTCTCAATAACCAAATGGTACAGGGTACGAATATTAAATATTAAGCTTGCTAGGATGAAGGGCTTAAGGGTTTGTTTGTATGACCTTATCTCAATTTTAAGGTTGCATCGGTGTGATGTAAAAAAAATTTTCAATAGATTCTTTTGATCTCAAACACTTATATTTTGCATGTACGTAGCTGTATCATAGTTAGCTTTTAAGATTAAAATTGTGGTATTAATATCTGGTGAACAATTCAGGCCAATCGGGCCTCTTGTTTCATAATGTACTGCTACAAAAAATTGTATCTCGAGGCTTTCATGAAATTATTGTACATAAAATTAGTACAGATGAGACTCGTTTAAGCAGTATTATAAGCAGACCATATCTTAAAATTTGTTTGAAAAATTGTGCATTATGTATGAATGAATATTCATGGATAGAGTTAGATCAGGATCCTAAAAGCAAAAAAGTGATTTTTTTTTTTAAAATCTTTACCCCGTATTTGACCGGGAATAAGCCCCCACCCCCTGAGAAAAATAATTGATCAAAAGTAGGAAGGGGTCTTATTCACGAATACACCCCTGTTCACAAAAGTCCGCCATCTTGGATATTCTACTGTTTTGATTTTATCATCAGCTAAACAATGTTTTTTTTCAAGTTTAACCTTAACGATATTTTTTTTTTCCACATAATTAGATTATATTTCATGTTCAGACACAAAATTAAAAAGAAATAAACATGCTTTTTATATAAAGACCAAATTTAGGGTGGGGGCTTATTCACAGGCTCCCACCCTGTTCCATGAACTTTTGCCAAAATGGGGAGGGGGCTTATTCGTGAGAGGGGGCTTATTCCCAGTAAAATACAGTACATATTTGATCAATATTTTCTGAAAGGAAAGTATTCCTTGCTGTAGTTTTCTGGAAAATATTGGAGATGACATTTTCTGATTATAAAAAAACCTGCAAAACTAGAATGGTATTGACCTTGTTATTCAGACTACAGTCAAATTTTGTTATCTTGAACTTGTAGAAATCAAAGACCCTTTTAAATTTGAAATAATTTGTCAGTTAAAGCACTCTCACAACTAAATAATTTACTATATGTTATTACTAAGCTTTGGAGCTAATTGCTTAAATATTTGAAGTTCAACACTAGTGACAACTGCCTGGATTCACAGATACATACATGGCAAAGGCTTCAAAGGGCATTTTATCAGGAGTTTTGTGACATTATAGCTTGCTATGGGCGCCTGCTTCCGACAAATGGAAATTTACATGTCAAACCAGTAAAATGGACGGGAACACCTTCTGACTTTTGACTCCATATCAATCCGCAATCACATATAAAAACCTACCAAAAAGTATACATTTTTATGAAGTCAAATATCTATAGATTTCAATCAATGCAGAATATGTCAACAATTACCTATTTAGGTTACTCAGAATCACTGTACTTAGCCAGATTAAATTTTCGGTAGGGTCTACAAACGTATGAAACACTTCGTGATATGCTGATTTAGTTGTGCGAGTTCTTCTAACCAGATTTCACACAAAACATTGGATCTCACTTAATTCGAATACTCGGATAAGTGGAAGTTTCTACAAGGCCTTCAGTTTGCCAAATTCAGGGTAACAAGGTTTGAAAATATGTTGCTATTAATTTTACTGATTGCTATATAACTGTAACTAGTCAATTGAAGTGAAAGGCCAAACTGATCATGACCTGCTACAGATATAGTCTGAGCTCATGAACACCTGTTATAGTCTAATGGAAGAAAAAGGGAGGTTACTTATATAAAAAAAAATGAAAGCAGCGGAAAATACAAGTGAAAAAGGAAAGAAAAGCAATAAAACTGTATTTTACTGTGTTCATATATACCTACCAGGTATAAGACTTTTCTATTTCACTGCCTGGGGATAACTGCGACTATGTTTCATTACATCTAGATCTTATTAATACACATGTGTATTGACCTACCGTATACACTGTAATAAGGGCCCCTCCCCCACCACCACCTTCTACAGAGGTATTAGATTTATATAAGCGCCCCTTTTAATCGTGACACAATTTAATGATTCTTTGTAATGGTGTGATCAAGATCTTATTTATACACATGTGTATTGAACTACCATATTCACCATTATAAGAGCCCCCCCCCCCCCCCCCTTCTACAGAGGTATTAGAATTATATAAGTGCCCCTTTTAATCATGACACAATTTAATGATTCCTTGTAATGGTGTGATCAATCTGACTTTGGGCATGTTTAAAAGAAAAACCCACAAATATCGGTTATTTATGTACAAATTATCCAAAGTTGATGACAATAATGTCACTCATCATGAGTACTATAAAATATTGTACTTATTTACTTCATAGAAACAATATTTTTTTTTTGGAACCAATTTTTTAGGTGCCCTGGGTGCTAACTAGAGTAAATACGGTAATTCCTATCAATATCACTTTTTTTTTTCATTTTTAAAAATTTCATAGCTTCCTCTGTATGAAAATCTTGTTCACTGATTTTTTTCAATGATGCTGTATACATGCCAGAAATATATTTTGGATATCTAGTTTTATCTTATGACACAAATATTTTTCATTTACTGGGTATTCAGAATTTAACTTGGAACTATTTATTTTCTTGAAAAAATGGAAGTTTAAAATTTTTCTATTTTAGTTTTTTTTTTTATGTATATTATTTTTGTCATATTGTATATGTTCATTGACTGCATACTCCATATTTGGTAATTTAAACTTGGAAATTTTTTATATATAATTTATAGTAAAACCTGATCATGATTGATCAAAAACTTTCACAGTGTACTGAAATTATATTTCATTGTGGAAAAAACTGTTTTTCATTTATGAAGGATTTTACTAACAATTGTTTGTATGTACCTCTTATAATAATAAACACAGTTAAAAAAAATTGTACAGAATAAAATGGCAGGATTTCATCTCAGTGTAGTTTTTCCAGACCTATTTTTTTTAAAAAAAAGCAGATTTTTTACCTTGGGGATTTTTTTAAACAACAGCAAAGATACTTATATATATATATGCACTAAATTCCATTGACAAGATTTTAAAGTGAAAATTGTGCATTTAGTTTGTTGGTAAAATTTTATCCACAACAGAAATTAGACTTTTGTGTTTTATTCCAATTTTTATTTAATTTACTCCTAAAACACATTTAAACTCTTCAAATTCATAGGTTGGAAAAGTTAATTATGAAATTTTAGGAGTGAGTGAGTAAAATAGCTGTCTCTCTTTATCTTCTTTTATCTATCATGAATAAACTGAATTTAAGAAGTTCTTAACATGAGTCAAGGATTTTCACATAAAATGTACATTTGTTTTTACTGTTTAATTACTTGCTCTAGATCTACAATAACAAAGAAGATAAATTTTTCTACAAATTCCTTGCCTATTTGATATGTTGAATGTTGATTTGTATATGTATGCATCTTACTTAAATAAAGAATTTTACAGATTATAGTGTGCTTTCTTTGTAGTACAGTTATATTTTTCATTTCTATCTTTCTAACCATCTGCAGAATTCTCTTTTTTAAAAGGTAGGGTGACTATTAAGCACAATTGTACCATTGTGATAGTATTGCAATAGTCAGAATTACTATAGTCATTGGAGGGGGGGGGGGGTCTTATCTCATTCAACACTGGAAGGTGGGGGGGTGGGGGGTGGGGGGTGGGGGGGCTTAAATCATTCAAAACTTAGGGGGCTTAACTCATTTAACACTGGGGAGGGGGGGTCTCAATTCATTCAACACATAGGGGGGGGGGCATAACTCATAACACTTGCGGGAAGGCTAAGCTCATTCAACACTTGTGGGGGTAACTCATTCAACACTCGGGAAGGGGGGCTTAACGTTCAACACTGGGGCTTAACTCATTCAAAACTAGAGGCTTTGCATTCATCAATGGGGGCTTAACTCAATCAATGCAGAAAACACATTTTAACTATATCCCCTCCACAAAGTTAGGGGGAATACACAGGATCAGCCTGCCTGCAAGCATTCAATATTTGAACAAGTTCTTATTTGTAAGCTATTCAAATCGCTCTGCGTCCACCCATCTGTCCGTCCTTCCTTAAACCATTCTTGTGATCGCTCTTTCTTGAGAAGTATGTATACTGGATGGATCCTTCTCGAATTTTATATGCGGGTTCCCCTTGGTCCATTGTTGTGCATTGTCCAGCTTTTGAGCTGATTAGAAAAACAATATGGTTGACAGGCAGCCATCTTGGATCTTCACAGTAATAGTTTGTGATCGCCATTTCTTGAGAAGTCCTAAATGGATCCTACTCAAACATATGCAGGTTCCCCTTGGTCCCTAGTTGTGACATATGCAGGTTCCCCTTGGTCTCTAGTTGTGCTGTTTAATTTGAGACTGGAACTGATTAGAAAAACAAAATTGTTGACTTTTCGTTTAACCATTTATTTTCATTTTGAAGGAAAAAATACCAAATTCCACATAACTAAAATCAAATAAATAGATGAAAAGGGAAAAAAAGAAGGCAAAAGATCCAATTTTTTTAAGAACAAATGAAAATCATCGATGGTTGGCGCTAAGATCCATCTGGGATCTAGAGTTCTTATTGGATTAATCCATTTAATAGAGTCAAATTCAGAATCGTTTAAAAAAAATATCCAGTTTTGCGCTGTTTAGGATTTTTAGTCATTGTACCAACTTGATATGTTGGTTATTAGTTCTCTGTGGGACAGCTCTAGTACAAAGATTGGAATACATGCACATGCAGTTCAAAACGGACTTTCAACATATACGGACTTATGAGTGAGTGAAATTAGGTCGTTTGATAGTCTTTGTCATATAGAAGTGATTCACCAAGACAGGACAGGGTACGTGAGATTTGTAAGAGTTCGAAAGAGAAAAGTTCAAATGCCAAAGTTACAAGGTCATATAGAAGACACGTGAGATTTGTAAGAGGTCTGAAGGAGAAAAGTTCAAATGTCAAAGTTACAAGGTCATATATCGGTGATTTACCAAGCCAGGACTCGTGAATTTTTGAAGTGTTTGAAGGAGAAAAGTTCAAATGTACTGAGTGTGACTATGCTGGTATGTGGGTCATTATGGGGATGCTAGTAAGCATGTGTGATGTCCATGCCTAGTGTTCCAGTTAATGGAGAGTTCAGTAGCTGGTTATTTATATATACATACAGTACTGCCCAAGGGTCAGCGTTAATTGACCATTATGACGACATAAAGTGACACTCGATGTCCACCACATATAATTTAGGTATATATAGGTGATCATTACCATAGTTATATAGAAGCATCGGGCACCGAGTGTTACATTGTATATCTAAGAGTTCAAAATCATTTAGGCATACTGGTGCAATTTCTATTTGACATACCGTATTCGCCATACTAAGCACCCAGGGCACCTGAAAAAATGATTATAAAGTGGGCCCTTAAAGGGGCATCCCGCGAAAGCCTGAATGCCAGTTCTTGGATGAACATGGTGTCTGCACCACTTATTATATTTTCTTGCTATTCCAGTATTCAAAGTCCGCTCAAAATGTCTATATTGACAACTTGCAAAATCGCATTCCTCGGGAAAGCCCCGATAAAAATAGCGGTGATGACGCAACGAGACAAGCTTGTTGCAAGTCGCTTGACACGTTTGATGGGGGAGGCCATACGAGAGGGGACGCGTAATGTATACGGCTCATGAAACGGAGAAAAAGTTATTGAATCACATTCATATTAATAATCAGACATTAATTGCACACTTACAGATATTCAAATAAAGAAATATTTGTCGGCACATCGGCATCATTTATCGACACCAGGAATTATGTATATATTATATATATACCTGAGTGAGACCGGTACACATGGGTACGGAATACAGCCATGGAACAAACCTTAATTTATGTAAAAGATAATATTCACGAACCCAACTTTTCAGGTGATTTCATAAAATGTATGTAGCATGCATTGGAAATTACGAAAATAAAATGACATGAAATTTTTTTACAACTCAATATTTTGAGGATTTTTTTTCAAACTATCTATATATATATATACCATGTACATTAATATTCATTTAAAATCTATCCAACTTTCAGCGTCTTCACACGTTAACACGTATCACGGAATGCGAATATTAAGTCCATACACTCATATAACGCACCACACCCTAAGCATGACTACATGTATATCTGATTTGAAACACTTATAACTACCCGTTATGAATATGGTTTGATAATTCCGCTTTCTTTTTACATTTTTTTTGTCCTCTTGTAAAGGGACGTTGACCTTTTAAAAAAACCCTGCAGGAATGCAATATACATATATCATATGTATATATTGTATAACTTTGTTTTTTTTTCTCTCGTTATGTATATACTTTCGGATCAAATTCAATACCGGGGTCGCAACCCAATGATATTTGTACCTTCACTAATTTATAGATTAAGTATGAATATCACCTTTTTTTACAAGTGAAAAACATATTTTTTATACCTTTTGTCCAAATTGAAGCCGTATGTACCTCGGTTGCACGTCCCGTTTTACAACGTAATCAAACGACTTTTTCTGTTACGGTATATATTGTATTTGAAAAGGTCTTTCTATCCAGCAATAACATTAAATCATACTGTTTCACTGGAACATGAAGTATTATAAAGGGAATATTATAAAACACACTCTTAAGTTTAAAATTACACACGCATTTTATGCTACAGAAGACTGAGACAGTTTCCCCTTGGGTAGCCCCAAAACCAAATCAAAGCTTTATTTGTGCATGTTACCGTTACGCAGAAGAAATATGTAACATACACACAATAGAGCAGGTAGTTTCTCCTTTGAATGTCTCTCAATATGATTCCGTAACGCAGTCTTACGTTATATTTTGACCGTTCGTCAACTTTTCGCTTAGTAGTTAGGCCTTATCGCGATGTAACGGTAATACCAGATAGAGTGTTTACAATGGAAACGACGCTCGCTGCGCATGCGTTGGTAGGTGGAAATCCCAAGTCGGGCGTCTGGCTAGACCGTTTGAAATTTCACTAGTTATTTTGAAATTATTTATTTTATGAATACATATCAGCAAAATCCGATCGTCGTAGTCCATAAGAATACCCACTCGATATGTGTATGTAATATTTTGAAAAAAAAATATGAAAAAAAGCTAACTTTCGCGGGATGCCCCTTTAATAGACCTTGATGAAAAGTACGATGTATTGGGTCCAGAAAAGGAGGTAAACTACTAATTATTCAAAACGGCTATAGTTTCGTGTAATTTTGACAAGATTAACAATATGTATTTATTTTTGTTCGAAATGAACACAACTTTACCGTATCAATATATAAATAAAATATAAAATGATTCAGTTATGTCATGATTAGTAGGGGTGCTTATATGTGAAGAAGAAGGGGGTCGCTAATCACGGCCAATACGGTAACTCGTGTATAAAATAGGAATGAAAATGTCCAGGAATACATTGTATGGAATCATGAATATTAAGGCGCTGATTGGAGGATTGTGTTGGTGAAGGGGAGCTGCTTCCCTTCCAATATTTAAAAGATTCCGCTTTTTGAAGAAGTGGTTGTCTGTCATTAACGATTTCCAACTGCTTTTTAAATTCTCTACTCAGTGGTGCATTCTGAAAATAAATAGACATTGCTGTTTGACTTTTCCTCGTACAGTATATAAAATTCTATTATTTTCACTTGGTTTGGTTTATTTTGTTGTACGTCCTATTAACAGCCATTGTAATTTAAGGACGTGTCAGGTTTTGGAGATCGAGGAAAGCGGAGTACCCGGGAAAAACCATCGACCTTCGGTCAGTACCTGGCAACTGCCCCATGTGGGTTTCGAACTCGCAACCAAGAGATGAGAATTAAAATGTTATTTTGCGGGTGGTTGTACTAATTTGCAGATGCACTTTTTTATGATGCAAATCTGGCACAAAACAAGAGACTAGGTCTTTTGATAAAATTGATAATATTTAATGAATCAATAAATACATTAAAAAAACGTTCTTCGGTGATAATTAAGGCCAAGGCTAAAACATTTACACTATCAATAATAAATGATAGCCTTGTACGGTTCCTGTGTACTCCCGTTATACGTCCGGATGTATATCATACCACATTTGCTTGGGTTTCTGTCAGTATATAATTTTTTTTTGATATATGGAGCCGCGGCCTATTACAGAATGTACATTACTGTAATTGGAGGCTCATTTCACACATATATATTTATTATTTACTGACAGAAATTCATGCAACTGTGATCAAACTTATCCTACATATAATTTCAACCGATTGACATTGAAAAAAGGATATTTTTTCTTTGTTATGAGACACACCAATAGGTGGCGCTACTGGTATTTGCACGTGCAAATGTGCAGGGATGTTGCCTACACGTGTTATACACGCGACACAGGTAACGGTGAACACGAAATGTGTGCGAGTTGAGCACGTTATATAGTGTGTGTTTGTCTTTGCTAATCGTTATGATCAAGGAATGAACATCAGTCAGTGCATGTGTCGCTTGGAAATACAGATTTTGTTTTCGTGTTGTTTATCCTATTGGATAATGTGAAAGAGTAATAGGTTTTATTGACCCTATCACAAATGCTGTCTAGGTCGATCAACATCGACATTTTTAAACGTGTTGATGGCGATGTTGACACAAAATTGCTGCCAAATATAATATCACATGGCACATTTTAATACATAATTTTCAAAATTATGAGACACTATTTACTATCAATAAATTACGCTCCGTATTTTCTATGTCAATTGAATTGGCGTGATCAGTTTCTTCGAATTTGATTGCAGTGCTGCCGAGCATGCGCATGGCACAATATTGAAGACGAAAAGCCACCATATTGGAAAGTTTCGGGTGTTCGAAGTTTGAACGAAGCACAAGTGGTAGAAAAAATAAGGAGATGACATGAAAGTAAAACAAGAAAGAAACATTATGATTAAGGTATGTTTGTCCTTCAATGTTATTCTCCAAAAAAGTATTGTTTCATCGCTGATGACCTTCTTATTTATGTAAAGCACCTTCTGAGGAAATTTGTTGGAGTAATCTTACTTACATTTCACAAAGCAGTGGTATACATTTATATAGAAATGCTATTACAAGTTTTGATAGCATTCAGGAAACGCCTTAAACATTGCCGTTATAGTGCATAAATTTCTATTAAATTCACAAGGCCTAAGGATGTACACCTCTGAGAAGTCAAAATTTTCCTGTATCAAACTTTTTTTCTCATATACATTTTTGGAAAAGGGAGTTCAAGGCATGACAGAAAATGCAAAGATAATGATATGTCAGTGTGCTCGTTTTTGTGCTATGATCGGTCAAAGATACCAATATGACATCATAAGCAATTTTAAGTGAATTTTGTAGTTTTGACCAACTGCGGGATATCTTCATACAATATCTTTCAAATTTGTGATCCGAAATGTATGAAAGTTTGCAGAAATGACAAAATTAGTGTTTTCTTTTAAGTTATGGAAGTAAAATATCTCTAACTTAATATTTTTACTCATGAAAGCAATTTGAGTTACCCGTACCCCTTATTTTTTAAAGAGAAAATGATCATTTTTTCACCATTTTTTGCAGATTAACCGCTTAATAAAAAAAGTTCTGATATCAAACTTTTTTTAATATTTAGTGTATGAAAAGAAAATGGGTTTCTCTTTCTAAAACCATCATAAAAATGGGAGGTTAGTGTGCTTAATTTTTTGTCCCTGTATTATTTGTGTTATTTTTCAGAGTTTTGAGTTCAAAAATAAAAACTGCTCCAGTTACACTAAATATATGAAAAAAATACTAAAATTGTATAATTATCCACTTTATAGCATAATATTTCTATAAAACTGAACATAATAAAGTTGTACAGCAAAAATGGGCTTGCTATAATTAAAAATGGCTAAACACTGATGTTTTAAAGAGAGCAATATAGCATCAAAAAGGTGAAATTTTGGCCTTTCGCGAAGTGCATAAAATAGACAGAAATATGCATATTCAAAATGGCCGCCAAATTGGTAATTTTTTAAAATTCATGTAAAAAAAGTTCTACAAGCAACAGACACTTATATTTTTGACACAACTTTCAGATGTATATTTGCTATTAAAATTGATAATAATTTCTTCAATATAACAAAAAATCTTTATATCAGACAGAAACGAGACTTGAACGTGACTGAAACCTCAGAAGTGTACATCCTTAAGCTAATATTCCGTTAACATCGTAAATCGATTTCGTCAGGCATTGATTAACAACACACATTTCTTCGCACCGTCAATTTAGTTTACACAAATGATTTACATAAATTGTAGATTCGAAGCTAATGATGGCTTATAGACTAATGTTGCTCTATATATTATATCAAGTTGTACTTTTTTGCTCTACAAAGTTATTAAGATTATCAAGCACTACTATAAAATATATTCACAGACATTATGATAATGATGAATCTTCTAATTTACAGTAAATTGTTGAAGCTTGCTGAACTGTTTTGCTAACTTTTCGTTCTTTCCATATCTAATCATTATCATTAAAATGCAGTCTTTCTAGGATCACATAGTATTCTGACATTGGATTATACTATATCTCCTAAGTATTTCGTAATATATTTCAACATGGAAATTGCAAGAACTATTTCTATCTAAAAAGAGGAGAAATTGTTTAAGTTTACCCTCTATATTTCACTAGCGTTTATTTTTTTTTAACATTTTATAAAAGCTGATTATTGTTTTAACTATAGCCCCCCCCCCCTTAAAAAATCCCTTACTCCTCTCTCTTTTCTGTATTAGAAATGGCTTGAGGACACTCCAAATATTGTCTTGTTGGATAATTTCCTGGAAAATTTATCAAAGGTTGATGATATTGATACCAGACATCATACTGTAGAATACAGATATCTGAAGTATATCAGATATCGGTTACCATGTGGATGCTTGAAAGTTCATGGGGAGACTTCCTTTTCTTTTCAGTTCCTTTGTTCTTGTTTCTTTTTTGGTTCTGTTGTTGACATTTCTGTGTGAAAAATGCCCCCTCAATGGTCATAAAAGCTAAAGGATGGAAAGCTTTCCAGATCGAAAAATCGACCCCACCTACCTTTCTTGCATCAAAAAATCACATTTCTAGTTGAGGTACGAAAAAACGCTTGGTACCGTTGGAAAGCTTTTATGACCATTGAGGGGGCATTTTTATCGAAATTTTTTATCAAAGCACCGTAGACTGGTCCACATGCTAGATAAGTACAAATTGCAGGCTGTGCTTTATGTTTGACAGGTAATGATAATGGATATGTATGGTATTGGACAGGTAAATTGTATAGTCAGTTTTCATTTAAACAATATACATATTGCCAGCGCTATTGTATGAGACCCAGGAACACTGCATTGTATATTTGGTAATTTTGGAACTATTTTTGGTCCAAAACTAGCTGTAACAAATTCTCAGGTCCCTGTGCCTTACACCAGTAGGGCAATACTGATATAAATATAAATATAAACTTTATTTATTTTACAACATTTACAAGTTTTCGAACAAATATTAATCACTCTTGTTGGCCCGGTTGTTAGCGCGCGAGGGGTCTTATTGTTGGAGGAAACCGGAATACCCGGAGATAACCCACGTGGTCGGGCAGTTGACCCCATATACCTTTTCACGTCCGATCGGGGAATCGAGATCGGGGAATCGAACCCCGGCCGCCTTGGTGAAAGGCAAGTGCGCTTTCCACTGCACAACCCAACCACCCTAATACTGGTAATACTGATGTTTCAGTAGATTCCTATCTGGAATGAAGGATCAGACTTTCGGTCGTAATTGATGTGTTTGTGACACCTTCATCTGTCATTTAAAAATTATAGAGCAGCTAATACCAAAACTATAAACTGTTTGAGTGGATTAACACCTTGGTCAGTATGGTAAGGCAATGTCCTTTTCTGATATCAACATGTGTGTTTAGTAACTGAAACGAACACACGCCAATCAAGAATTACTTGTTTCATCACCTGTGACTGTTGCACGTTTGGTCTGTCTGCTATGAATGATTATCGCCTTTTTGTCTTTTTATTTGCTTTTATTAGTGTGATTGAACACACCTTTATTACTTATATAAAATGTTACATGTATCTGATATAAAGAACATACGTTAACCAATATGGTTAATTCATTGCCCGTTTTGACAACCTTTACACATTTCTTGTATAAAGCTGCATCATTCAAATCAAAGGTCAGATTTGATCTTTATAAAATCTTTAACTTACATCACTTATCAGCTGTTGACAAAAAGTGCAGCAGTGCAAATCACAATTTTACATGATCTACGTAGGCCAATATGAAGGACTAGAATGTTACAGTACCATTTAGTTTTACTCCAGTATCGAGAAGTTCAATGTTGGACCTTATTTGCACATTTTGAAATATTAAGGTAAATCTGGACCCAACATGTATATAGACATTTTATACGTTTCATCTAGTACAGTAGACATTTTCTGACACTTTTTCAGGGGTGTGATTCTTCTTGCTGTTAAATGCAATCCCGTTCTCCCGATGATTTCAAAAGTCCCTAATTGTTCCAAAACATCATGATCAGTGTTCAAGTTTGTTAGCGGTGAAATTAGTTCCTCCATTTCAGTTATTTGATCCTTGTTATTTCGAATCTTTTATCATGTCAATGTCTTTTACATCAATCTAGTACATCAATATATTTTGGCACGTTATATATATATCGATGTATTACATCCAACTAGGTCCTATTTTGGTACATTGTTCATTCATCTAGTTGTTCGTGCTTCAGTAATTGAGAAAGACTTTTTTTGGCACTCTTTACACCTATTTGGTACATCAGTATATAAGTACGACTGAGTCCCATTTGGCACCTTTTACATCTATCTCATTCTGGTACATCAGTAACTAAGCGAGGTTGGGTATCATTTTGGCACCTTGTACATCTATCTCATTCTGCTATACATCAATAACTAAGCGAGGGTGGGTCTCATTTTGGCATCTTGTACATCTATCTCATTCTGCTACATCAATAACTAAGTGAGACTGGGCCCCATTTTGGCACCTTGTACATCTATCTCATTCTGCTACATCAATAACTAAGCGAGGGTGGGTCTCATTTTGGCACCTTGTACATCTATCTCATTCTGCTACATCAATAACTAAGCGAGGGTGGGTCTCATTTTGGCATCTTGTACATCTATCTCATTCTGCTACATCAATAACTAAGTGAGACTGGGCCCCATTTTGGCACCTTGTACATCTATCTCATTCTGCTACATCAATAACTAAGCGAGGGTGGGTCTCATTTTGGCATCTTGTACATCTTTCTCATTCTGCTACATCAATAACTAAGAGAGGTTGGGTCTAATTTTGGCACCTTTTATATCTATATCATTCTGGTACAGCAATAACTAAGTGAGGCTGGACCCCATTTTGGCACCTTTTACATCTATCTCATCAATGTTCTGGTACATCAGTAACTAAGTGAGGCTGAGTTTCATGTTTGCATCTTTAACATCTATCTGATAAATCAGTAATTAAGGAAGACTCGGCCTTAATACCTGCTTTGTCATTCTGTAATCTAAGTAAGGCTGGGTCCCATTATGGCACCATTTACATCTATCTAGTACATCTGTAAGGTAAGGCTGGGTCGTGTTCGGCTAATGTTATACATGCAACATACTAAAGGCTCAACCCAACACTTTATATATACGTGTAATAACTAGCCGGCGGTCACAGTCCAGCGATCCATCAACATTCGCTCAACCGTACGTAGAACCACACATGTCCATCCTAAAGTAAGGACAGTGACGCCACCAAACGGTATTGGTATTCTAGTGGTTAGATGTTTCCGATGAGTGGTCAAGATGGTGATCTTGATTCATTCCGGAAACCAGACAAATATGTGTTGAATTAAATACATATTTTCAACTAATACAACCTTGGACGGACTACACGTCGGATGGACTATACGAACAGATACCTAGTTAAGTATTACAAGGCCATGGCAACGCGTTATTTTTGTTCGAAATGATCCAAGTGGACGTAACGCCAACACAGGTGACATGGTATAACGCTCGTCAACACAGGTATTAGTGCTGTGCTGCTTGCTATGTAATCAACAGGATTTTACCTATATGACGTGTGGGCCATGAATCTGAATTTTAATTGTGAATCACATCCTGATTAACACAGTGTCATATCGTGGTACAGTACGAGGGGGACATCCTTCCTATCTTACAATCACCGTCTTCCGTTACTGGTACATTTCGGGTCACCTGACATCAACAAAATTGGATTGGACCCACTTTTTTGGAAGATACTTCGTTCAACAGCACAGGACTGACTTACTTGTAAGTATACTTTTAAATTTTGTTATTTGATAAATATATGTTCATAGTTATTGCCATAGTAATAGATGACATTCGCATTGATATTTATTTTTATTTCTATACTATTGATCGTTTCTGTTTATCTTGACAAAATATATATGATAGCAAAACTGGAATATAGGAAAATCTTGTTACTCAGTCCAACATGGAAACTACTTACACTACTATTCTACCTTATAGCGAGGACTCATAATCATCATCCGTCTTCACATATTCGTCAACATAGCTTCGTTATGGCTTAATAATAACGTATACAAACGTTTTATAAAAGATCAATTGTGTCATCTTCTAGGTACATATCGATATGTCATATTTATCATATTTATCATAGAGATATTGGTTTTCAGGAGTACGCTTGGTCTTTGTGGGAAATTTACTTGCCTTAACCCACTAGTATACAAGACGCCATTAGCGAAATATATCATTCCCACGACTGAGTCATAACTGTATACAGGTATTACATAAGGTTATATTAGGCTACATGCTAATTGTTCAGGCCATATATAGATATCAATTATACACACAGAGAACCTCGACTGGCCAGTTGGACAGCGCGTGCCTGTCCCTGATCTCTTCCGACATTTATTGCCCGGCACATCATGGACACTTAATAGGGAATGTCGCGATGGGATATTTATTCATTAGTATAGGCATACGGTGTAATATGCCACTGTCTTTCAGCTCCATGTATACCTTCCTCTTTGGAGCACCTGTAACGTATTACATTGGAATTATTTGTTTTCAACCCAATCCAAAGTTCTATTATTGTCATGGATATGAATTATATACTGTTTTAAGATCAGTGTTTCATCCTTACATCGCCATAAGGACTTTGTGAATTCTTGAATCATTTTTACATGCTTTATTTAATTTGAATTAGTAGTGTATATATAGACCATAATAGCTTAACAATCTATCCAAAAGAAAGAATGAAAATGTCCACCAACCCCCTAAAAAACAGTTAACTAAATAGAGTATATCAAACAGTACAAAGTTGTTATTCCTGTTATTGTGATTATAAAAAGATAGCCATCAAAATTGAAAAAAATAATAGCAATAACAATAACAAGCAAACAAACATTTGATTTCAAATAAGATTGATATGGTATTACAATTCCAAATCGACACACTAGGTATATCTATGAAATAAAATAAATCTAAATAACACCCCAAACTTATTTATTCACACTTTGTCATATGTAGCATTCTGAATTTAGATGTTGTATAATTCATGTGTTGAATATAAGAACGCTTTTCTGTATTATTTTGCTCCGTTGACAACACCATAGTTTAAATGTGAGAGTAGCTTACGTTTTGTAGTCGTGATGTCATTAGAAGAATGATCAATAGGATTTTAACAATGGTGTTTTACTATCAGTTTATGACTGAGTATGTTTGTGATGTATACCATTGACCCTGCTCCACGAACTAATGTATCAGTGTCTGACATGCATGGATAATTTTATTGTCAATGTTAAACAAAGCTTTACTGAAACGTGGAATTTTACGTAATAGAACGTCATTGTTATTGGTTTGATAACATTTTTGATTTGTTACGGACAATTACTGAAAATATAAAGTTTTTCGCTTATTATTTGTCAACATTATTATATTTTTGTGTTTATGATTAGTTTCGTGCATTGAAGTATTATGTATATAATTTACAAGATTTTTGTTTCTGAGAAGTTTGCGGTTGTCAGTAGTTGTGGCAGTTAAATATTGAACAACGAGGGAAATATAATTTTATTATTTTCATCTATCTATTATATAAATATTGACATTTATATGAACTTATTTATTCAAAACAATAATTCTGCAACGAGTTATTTCAACTTATATCATTCATTGTTTTGGTCTAGATGCTATCGTGCGGGGTATTATTTAATTAGTTTTGAAGGAAATCGTATTACCCGAAGAAAATCAACAAATTATATATCGTTTGGTAGATAAGAGAGTAGATGATATTTTGTGGGAAGTATCGTTGGTATATATATATTGATATATAATGTATATACACGATTAGTAATGTGTGACGTGTGGACAGGCTGGGGTGATGTTTGATTTATAGCATCACATTCATATAACGCTCCGTCTAAAGTAGAGAGACGTGTTGGACTGGTGTACTATATGTGTACACGTGTGTAGTAAAATAGGAATCTCACATCCAGCACCCTTAGAGGCGACTAATGTGGGCACAGGCGGAAGGTTTAGTGGCTTAACTCTACTTAGCAACTCTGGAGTGTTATCATATGATGTCTAGTTTAGGTATATTGTATACCAGGGATATGATAATTGGAAGTGGCCGAGTCATCTCATTTTATAACGCAAATCTTTTGAGTTACCATTAAATTCACACTAACATAAATATCTTTAAACGGAAAAGAGTTTTAAATATTAGAAATATTTACTAAAACTGCATCAATGATCTAAGAAACCATGGAATTTAATAATTGGGACCAATATGAAACATCCCTACTTTTTAGATGTAGTTTGATAAATTCTGGTAGGGCAACTCTATTTGCTGCAGTAAGATTCATGCTAAGAAGGCTTAAAAACACACATTTTTGTTTGTAATTTGATCCTTCTCAAAGTTTGCTTATTATTGGCTAACAATAATGTGTACAATTTGGCCAATGCTCGGGATACGTCCTCGATATCAGAGAAGTCTCTCTCCTTCTCATCATAATAACACGATACATATTGTCCCGTTGCTTTAGCTGTCTAGCATTGTTTTGCGATGATAAATTGTTTTAACGAAAACAACCTTGTCCCGAAAGTTCTGTGCTGTCGCCTTATGTGACTCGCACAAATCGTCCATCATCTGTTTGTGTTTACCAACGAATTCTCTTTGTATTTTTTATGACAACCATGTCACAATTAACAGTCACCAAATGACCCTGGTTGTTTAAAGGACGTTAAACCCAAAACAGAAAAAAGGAATCAATCTATTTGTGTTGGTTAAACGCTAACTTCGTCTACGTAAGTCTTGACCTGTAACAATACTTCGGGCCTCTATAGCATTTTTCATTTTCAATATCTAACATGAAAATTAGAGTTACCTGGTAGTTGTTTGTCAGAATTGCAGTCATATCATCAGTGGGAAGTTATGCTTTTTATCTTGTCTTGTTTACAACGTTTCTGTGAGGTAAAAATTTAAGGTTGGCCCCAAGTGGGAAAACCATAATTAACCATTGATAAAATAATAACGAGGATGCTATAACATTGAACTAAGTATTTCAACGTAACTCTTGATACATTTGAATTATTTCTATTGCTAACATCGCTTCCAAATAATATTAGGTTAATCAGTTCTTCAACCAATACTCACCCTTAGTGCAACCAACTTTTGAACACATTTGTCATAACCCAGTCATTTCTATTTCTCACAATAATAATATATGTTGTATGTTATTCATTGCCGAACAACCAAAATTAATGACCACAGTTTTGACTCCAAGTTTTATCACAACGTTATATTATTTCTGTAACACTGTAACAGCAATGCAACGTGATGATTAATTGCGACAAAACTGTAGCTTTTACGCACGCAATACGATATGAATAAAGATGAAATGTATCACGTGTTTGTGTATGGTTTTACTTAAAATTCTGACAGTAACAGATATGAAATGAGCGTCCAAATCCTGTCGTACCGAAATTATTAAAACCTATCGTAAACATGGCTACGCGGTAATACAAGCCTTATAATACCACATGTTTGCTTTTAATTGTCAACGTTATGTTTTAAATGTCAGTGATAAATGTCAAAATTAAGGTGAATTATGATGATAATCCTAAAGTAACCTTTGCATGTTGGCTGATATGTGAATACTGTTATATACATTCTCATCTGAGAAAATTGTTTCAATAGAGATAATAAATCGCTCAAATGACTAAATGAATATGATAAGTAACAGTAAACATTTCGTAAAAGAATATTTTAACAGTTGCAAAATGACCGAAAATTTTCGATGCTATTGAAAAAATAATACAAAAATAGCAAAGCGCCAGCAAAACCATAATTCGAACTCAAAATCGACTAAACTGAGGCAAAATTTGAACAAAGAAAGATTTACATGAAGACCCTCGTAATAAAAGTACAAGAGAATACGACCAGGTGTTCCGGAAGAGTTGGCGTCTTCTGTTTCATCGACGACACCCGCCATGTAAATCATGGCGGGTGAAACTCATTTATAAAAACTACAACAAACACACAAAAATTATGACTGATATCCTGCAATGACCTATTGAGTTATAGATGTTCTTTGTATTATGAATAATCTAATGATCTAAAGATGTAGCAGATTGAAATTATTGCATACTGTTATATGATACATGTGTATCAATCTTGCTTACCGTCGACATATTTCAAGGTCTGCTTTTCGTCTGTAACGTCTGTATAAATATACGGCCAACCCCATTGATAGCACCAAGATTGAGCTGTACCGGTTATAGATGTTTTAGAACATTGTAAAAGAGGATTTGTTTCATGCGGTGTGCGAATATATTTGTTGGCAATGGTTCTAAGGATATATAATCTTTAAATCCATAATGAGAATAATATATAAATAAATTTTCGCGTGCGGATATTTTGCTCTAATTTACTAAAGACAAAAAAAAACCCAGATTTTTTTCCACACGGCGAAATTTTCCTCTTTTACAATAAAATTGTTTTATGTTAATGTTCAGTAGAAATGTATAGCGGACATAATTCTTGTTCTGGATCATTATGGCCTGTGTAGTACCGCAAGTATATAACTGGGGATAAAATTAAGTACTTATGATGTGCACTTGAGTCGTATCCTTGACCTATGGACGCCTAACCTGTCATTTAATGATTGGCTTACTGTCAATCATGTACTGTCAATGCACGGCCACTGGCCAAATCGGGGTCAATTTACAAAATGCACTCCAGTCGTTAATAGAGCAACGGACGAATAAAAGTGTTGTCCCGATGTGGGATATTTATTGGAATTTAAAACTAACCAACGGTGAGGTTATTGTCATATTTTTTTTCGATTGAAATGTGAAATGTAGAATTTAATTGTACCCGAAATGTGCAGGTGAAGAATAAGATCCTACATACAGATTGTTTTTAATGCAGTTTTATATGATATCACATAAAACACATTACTGACATCTACAGGATAGAATATCATGTTAGGTTGAAATATGCTTTTACGTTTAGTGACAATACGAGATCAAGTTTCTAAAAGGTTACGGCCAATATATAGTAAAAATTAAAATGGAACACATTGCCTGTATATTGAACGATACATTTGAAACTACGTACAGAAAGACATATTTGAACCATAGAATTTCAAATAAAGGTTTTTAATGTGAAAAAAGTTACAACAAAATTAAATTTTAAGGAAACCTATAGTATCAAAATGTGATCGACTTAAGGCGCCGACCACCGTGTTATAGCTGATGGTTTGGTGAATTATTGGGATTTATATGTGTTTGAGGATGATGGGGATTTATATGGTTTTGTGGATGATGGGGATTTATTTAAGTTTGTAGATGATGGGGATTTATATGTGTTTGTAGATGATGAGGATTTATTTAAGTTTGTAGAAGATGATGATTTATATGTATATGTAGATGATGAGGATTTATATAAGTTTGTAGATGATGAGGATTTATATAAGTTTGTAGAAGATGATGATTTATATGTATATGTAGATGATGAGGATTTATATGTGTTTGTAGATGATGATGATTTATATGTATATGTAGATGATGATGATTTATATGAGTTTGTAGATGATGAGGATTTATATAAGTTTGTAGAAGATGATGATTTATATGTATATGTAGATGATGAGGATTTATATGTGTTTGTAGATGATGATGATTTATATGAGTTTGTAGATGATGAGGATTTATATGAGTTTGTAGATGATGAGGATTTATATGAGTTTGTAGATGATGAGGATTTATATGAGTTTGTAGATGATGAGGATTTATATGAGTTTGTAGATGATGAAGATTTAAATGAGTTTGTAGATGAAGAGGATTTATATGAGTTTGAAGATGATGAGGATTTATATTAGTTTGTAGATAATGAGGATTCGTATGAATTTGTGACTGATGGACATTGATATCTAGTGCACTTGATTTATATTTAGTAATTCTGTTAATATTAAAAGTATTTTTTTATTTCAGACCCAGAAAGATGCATTGGAAATTCTTCGTTTTAAACTTCCTGATGTCATGCGCACTAGACTCCGTTTACGGACATGGTCGGCTGATCGACCCCCCGTCTCGTTCTACCATGTGGCGGTACGGTTTCAGCAGTCCGCCAAACTATAATGATAATCAGCTCTATTGTGGTGGAGTTCAGGTAAAAAATAACAAGATTTACTGGGGAAAACGATAATAAACGATACCGGCGCAATTAACTTTCATGGGAAGGGATTCAGACAAAACTTAATATATTTCAATTTTTCTGTATCCTACATAAAAAACCCCCAAAAATATCGCAGCTAAATTGTACACCCAAAATTTATACTCTATACTGGCAGTTGAGAGAAAGTTTCAACAGGGATTTATTTTAGCTATATTCGCATTCTACAAAGAATGTGAAAATCAATTTAAAGGCCAAGCTAATGCTATTGACGTGAAAATAAATAAGAGAATACCGCAGTGTTAACAAAATCATAATTCAAACTCAAAATCGATTAAACCAGGGCCAAATATGAACAAAGGAAAGCTTTACATGGATACTCTTGTAAAAGTACAAGAGAATAAGACCAGGTGTTCCGGAAGTATCAACTGCGACATATAAACACCATAGGTTGGAGAAGCAGGGATGTTACTATCAAGAAATGGAAAGTTCACGATCGGAAAATTGAAATCATCACGTTTATCGTATAGTTTAGTCGTAAGCTGTCCATGTTGGTCGTAGTTTAAGTAGAGATCGAGGTAAGCAGCTGATGTAGAAGAGTCTGTTGTGTCTTTTATTTCAAGTTCAGAAGGGTATATACGGTCGACGTAGTCAGCAAACGTCTTGTTGTTTATAGACAACATATCGTCGATATATCTGAAAGTGAAATTAAAAGATTTGGCAAGGTTTTTGTAACCAGTCCTGATAAGCTCTTCCACAAATTCAGCCTCGTATGAAAACAAAAACAAGTCAGATAAGAGTGAAATAATCAGTAACAAATTTTAACAAAAACAAATGT
The DNA here is from genome assembly GCA_947623455.1 of Mimachlamys varia. NCBI lineage: Eukaryota > Metazoa > Mollusca > Bivalvia > Pectinida > Pectinidae > Mimachlamys > Mimachlamys varia. The sequence goes on from OX392527.1 coordinate 48,870,072, forward strand.
TTTAACCCTTTCTTTAACCATTTTTTTTCAGGTCCAATACGAGCAAAATGGAGGGAAATGTGGGCTATGCGGTGATAACTGGGCTGGTGTCCACGAAAACGAGGCTGGCGGGAAATATGCAAATGGGATTATAGTGCGGACTTTCCAGCCTGGTCAGGTGATGACAATCAAGGTCGATTTGACAGCCAATCACAAAGGCTACTTCGAGTTCAAATTGTGTGCCAATGACGATCCACGGAAGAAGGTCACTCAAGACTGCCTTGACCAGTATGTTCTTGAGGTCGTGAACCCGGACATCAGGGGAACTAAATATCCCGTGCCCGACAAGAATGGCTACCAGAAACTCGAGGTACAGGTCCAACTGCCAAGGGGTGTCCGATGTCGAGATTGCTTACTCCAATGGAAATACAACACTGGAAATAGCTGGGGGAGAGACGCGATCACGGGGGAGCAATGTGTTGGATGTGGAAACCAAGAACAGTTTTACGGATGCGCTGATATTGCTATCGGCCACTCCGACATACAAGAGGGTCTTTCTCTCATCACCGGTAAAAACATGAAAACTTCGAACTCAATGACCGTTCCTCCCCCTCCACCGGATGGCCTGACGACTTTTGAAAACCCTTGGAATTCACGTCCAACACAACAAGGCAGTACGCTGGTGACCCAGACATTTATTGAGGCAACAGAGCAGGGCGTTATTGTGTATAAAGACTTCGAGGAGTTCCGAAGAAGATTTCAGAACAGTAGGATCCAGCCCTGCGTGTGTCACGCATGTATGGGATCTACGTGTGTGTGCGAGTGTTTCTCCAGCGGACACACTTCACCAGTTCCCACGTGGTACCACCATATATACATCCTGTTGGTCGCCATAGTTACGTGCTTAATGACGTACTATGTAAATAAAAATCCATGATAATGAACCTCATTCTGATCACACAAATAATACAAAATGTGCCAAATAATTATATGCAAGAAACACCACTTAACGTGAACATATATATTTGTTATGGGATACACACGAAATGAAAGGTGTTTTTTAATGGTGCTGAATGGACGAATGCTGTCTATATAGATGTAATGCATAATTCGGAACGTTTCCGTTCCCAACTATCATTCCTGTCTTTGTGCTCTTGACTATGAATTCACAGGACAAATATGTAAAATTCTTTTATGCATGGATTAATACTTTTCGAGCATGCTTATTTGTATTTTTATTTGTAGGTTAATAACAAGCGCGATTACTAAATCATTGTTCAAAATACGAAATACTATTCAAGCAAATGTTTAATTTGCAAGGAACGTCGTAGTTTACAATACATCAGAGATACTCGTATAATTAAACTGAAATAAGTATCTACAAAATATGTCTCAAAAATAGTGTAACAAGGCTTTCACACTTACAAGGATCGCCTCACACAGTTTTCCGTTTTAAATGGAAATAGCAGATTGTCGATTGTATGCCAAGATCTGCAAATGCTTAAATAGTGTACAGACTGAAATGATTACTTTTACTTTAGAGTAACTTTAGACATGGTTTCCAATTGAGTCTGCATTATAAGATAACCTGCTACATGTATAAGCAGCCACTTTTGTGTTGTTTTTTAAAGACTTCATCCAAGTGCGAGTTATCTGTCTTAGCTAACAGTTACGTCCAAACAAGTGGTATCATGAACTCATTCAATCCAGATATTTCTTAAAACGACCAATTGTGAAAAATATGTCTACCGGGATGAACGAGTAAACAGAAATGACCGTGACTGTTCTGCAAAATAACGAGCAGAAGATGACGAGGACAACCGGCGGTAAATTCTAATGTTTGTGAGGTTTGTCTATGTGGGTAAGGTGATCAAGGTATTGTAGAATGCCCGTGTTGGAGGATTGAATGATTTCCAGGTTATTGTTGACCACAGATCCCCTGAAATGTCTCATCCTGACATATCACGGTGATATTGTAAGGATATATGAGTAAGCGAAACCTCAGAAAAAGAAAAAAAGGGTAAGCTTCCTTGTGTTTCAGTAAATTTCATATTTTTGATTGATTTATTAAAACAAATATGTGTCGTTGTGCGTGCTATACGTTGTAAAATTATGTCAAAACGAGAAAAAAATGTGCTTATTTTGTGCAATCATTCAAAGTGGCATACATGTATAATGTATATCATCTGTGATAAAAATAAAAAGTATAGTTGCTGCAAAATAAGTGAGAGTTATCTTTCTTTGTGTTGAAGTAAACCCCCTTCAAGAGCGGTAACTGCCCATGGTTTGCATGTATTGCTGGCATTCTGATAGAGATAACTCACATTATATGTAAGTGGCTGCGTGGGAAATGGATATTTAGCTTATTGATAATAATATTAAAAAAACTACACATTTCAATGTATTTAGATAAATGTATTTTCTCATTATTTTCTTCATGTTTGAAAGTATGATTAAAGTTAAGTTTATTTCACACAACCAATAAATGCTTTTCATGTGACGCTTCAACTTGTGTGTGTTATTCATCAAAACGTTACAATAAAAAAAAAATTATTGGTTGTGTCAAATAATCTTTACTTAAATAAGATAAGGAAAACAAATCATTGACTAATGCAAATTGTTTTAGTCAATGATTGTTTATATAGGTATTCATATTAAAGGTTTCTAAAATATCTATTTGAGAGACGTTACAAATCGTGAATATGATATCATGTCCAATTAAATAATTTTTAAATTTGCATTATCAATGTGAACATTTTGTCTATTGAGTAGTTGATGTCACGAACTATCAAAAACACACATTATACTGAAATAGTGAAGGTAAACCTTTAAACATATGTAGGCATTAAAGCGAAAGTTGAACTAGTCAGTACTCTACAGAAATGTATTTCGGCGAGATTTCCTCTATTCATTAACTGCGTTGAACAAGTTTTCTGGAAAGTTTGTCAACATTTTGAGATTTTTATAACGATTAAGATATTTTATTGCATTATTGATATTTTGCTAGCTGTTTGTGATCGATATTTCCTACATCTGCCCGTCACAATTAGCATGTGCAGTCCTTTGTCGAAGTGTCGACCGCAGGTGGCACGGTATACCAGAAGCAAATCACGTGAATAGCATGTGCTCGACTATCTCCCGTCGTGCATAACTTTACGGGTACAATACGATTATATTTTTCTTTTGATATCAAAGAATAAAATGAAATAAATACAACATTTTTTTGACTGGACAGTCGAGATCAGGACAGTCGAGATCAAGAGAGACCACTGTATGTAAGTCCAACATAGACCACAAATAAACAAATGACGTGCAACGAGATCTGCCTGCACCTTTTGTGTAAACGGACGCTGTATCGCACACGCGCGAAATTGTAGAACGCGGCCAGGTGCTACCTTCGTCCTCATCGATTTTTATGATCTAATTCAAACACCAAGTGTCAGACATAAAGGAGTAAACAAAGACAGGAAAAGTCGTCTGTGTCTTGTGGCATTGATGAGTGAAGAGAACACTCTTTAGTATCGAATAATAAAAGGAAGATTGAAGCGGGATTAATTTACATAATAACCAAAAATTTAAGATTTGATATTTTGTTGCTTTCTGATTAAGAAAATCGATCATTTTTACCTTTTTGACGATGAAAAAATATCTTGACGTTTACTGACTTAACAAAACAGTCTTAATGTTTCATGCATTAATCATATTGTGCATGTTTGTGTGAAAACATCTTTGATTGAGTTAATTAGAGAATTTACAATTTTTGGCTCCAGTTGTCACCATCGAGTCCGGTTTGCATTTTAGACATACTGTATCAACAACTTTCAAAGGTGCACTCATCTGAGAGTGCATGTGTTTGTTCACCATTTATCTTTCAAAATATTTCCTTGAAAAGAACATAGACAAATCCCCATAAACCTTATATTAAAGAGTAAAATTCGTGGTGAATATCTACGGACACAACGAATTGAAAATATATGAAGTATAGCTAATAGTTGTTATCGCCAATGTCACCATGCATAGTTAGGCATAAGTGATGAGAAAACATTATTAAGACATAGGAAGAAAACCCACAGATATCTGGTTCACGTTAAAAAACATATTAATTGCATCTGAGATATTTGATAAGGGGATATAAATGTGTCGAGAGTCTGAGCGGTGACTAAGCACTAGCCTCCAGGCTGCGACAGAGGTTTTAAGGAGACAGAGGGATCGATGATGGTTTCTGCCTAATTCCGGCTTTATATGTCCGCGCTTCATCCCTATCTACTCTTAATGTGTCATTCTGCCAGAAGTGCCCCCACCGCCCGTTGTTGGATAGGTTCATGGTCAAATTGTAGCCAAAATATTATGATAATTTCAACGACGGTAAACAATCGTGACGCAAGATGAACCACACACACGCGCGCGCGCGCACGCGAACGCATGCACACACACCCAAACACGCATACACACGCACATACATATGCTGCACCTTTTAAGTTACTAATAGATACAATATGCCGAAAAAATAATTACACTGCATCATACAGCTGTTTCGTCCATCTAGGGCTCGTCAGCGATGCTAAGGGCCAAAGGTTGGGAATAGAAATTTCCTAAACTACAGTAGAATCAGAAAGGTCAGATGCGTAATTATATGACATTAAATAAATACACATCATGCTCAAGGGCTGATATAGGATTTACTTTTTGGATTTTAGGGCAGAAGATTCCTGTTTTTTAATGTGAATTTAAATAATTGATTTTCAGCATTGTTTTGAAAATCTCCAACGATTTCTTTTATTATTTTTAGATAGAAACATATTTCAACTCTTGTTACAAATGTGTGGGAGTTGGAATTGGGAAGACAGAAAGGAAAGGAAGTGGTCTGATGATGAAAGGGGGAGGAAATGGAAAAGGGGGGAAGGAGTAGCTAGTGTTGATTCTACGTTCTCCGACAGAAGGTCAATAGATATTCGATATCTGTGAGGAAATATCACTTCCGTGCGCCTAACACCTGCTGCCGCAGCTCCGCAAGCAATACAGGGTAACGCGCGATCGACTGTTATAGAAATAATTTCCAGAAAAGTCTGCAAACATCTGTGACAGAGAACGCACGACACAATATCAGGATTTAAATTGTGGACGACTCAAAAACATCTGCATGAGACTACGTGTGGACCATAGGCTAATGAGGATCACGCATAAATAATGTGGAGTCAAACGTTAAGCATTGATTGTTATCAGGTGCATGAACAGTCGTTACAGCGTTGTACCAGAATAAAATTGAAACAAAAGAAACTACGGCATTTTGACCCGAAATAAACGTGACTTGCAATATAATTTCAATAAATGTTGTACCCACTGGTAGAGATATGCTGATTTAGACAGGTGTGTGTACGTACAACGCTTTACGGGAATATCGTGTCTAACAAAGCACATGTTCTATATTAAGTATTGCATCATTGTTAATTTGTTTACGTCGAGGTTTGAATTCATGTTGACCACCTTTATAATTTGTACCAGGCCTACTCAGGCGGGCGAACTACACGGTGAATCAGTGTTAGATTGATCACTATTTCATCACTGGTGCATGTTTCCAATTCCGTCTTAACGTTAGAAAATGGTTTGTTTGCTCGGGTCGTTAGAATACATCTAACACATAACTGCTACAGTTGTATCGGCGCCTCGGATATTGTCTACAGCGCATAACAGTTCAATAACGTTGGTCGTAGACCGCAGAATCGTGTCACAAGAGAGAAAAGAATTATTGACATCGACCCGGGATGCAAGCACTTCGAGTAGGAATTGTATAAAGTTAGGAACACTTGAGCTCGCTATATACACCGAGTATTCTTTTTTTTTTATCTTATTGTCGGATAATGATAAAGCGTTATACAGGAAAATAATTACTGAATAAAATAGAAACAAACAAAAACACAAAAAACAACATTTACTGCTGCTTTGCATAAATAAATGCACAATAATTAATTTATATCAAAAAATTCTTTCTACTATCCACTGATAAGACCTTGAATTCATTCACAACATTTTATTTGCTGTCTTCATGATTTTATTGTTCAACATTTTAAATGTTAAACCGATTGAACCCATTTTCAAGTCTGCTGAATATAAAGTGAATTTTGATTGATTGCATTTTCTTTAAATATCTAAATGTATCAAACGACTGTGACGATGTATTTTTAAAGGGAAACAGCGGCGTGATACATTTCCGCATTCTATCGAATCAAATTCATCTACATTCAATTCACAAAAATTGTTATACTCAATTGCGCATAATTAACTTAAGTCATCTCGTCGCTCCCCTCCCAGTCTCCCACGTTCCTCAGTCATGTGCTTGAGTTCCCCTTTTTATCCACCAAGTTACGCTTACCTGCATCCAGACACCTGTCTGCATACATTTTCACGATTGAGTGATTCCATGTGATGTACAGGTATACAACTACTTACCTTTCGACTGATGTGTGTCGGTCGTCAACACACCTTGCTTAAAGGTAAACATATTATAGCCGTCTTTTTGTCAATTTTTCCCTAAATATTTAAATGTAGTTTACCTTAGCTTCAACACAGTGTTGTGAATACGTACACCTGTTTTATATTGTGTATTTATGCTTTTCTTATCAAGACACTTATTGAGTTCGCCCAGAGCAACATAAGATAACAAATCTTTAAGAATTAAGTCCCTATCCAACACACCTGTCAGATCTGACGACATAAAATACGTCTCGTAAACATTAAAACACAGAAACGAGGCCCTATACGAATGGTAATTATGTATCAAATTTTGTCATATATAAAATTTAAACATTTTTTTCTATCTATTCACGTGAATAATACATTTATAATTCAAATGAGCAGATACTGCAAATATCTGACGCTTACTGAACGGATACAATTGATGATTAAAATGAGCTTGGTTGTCTATTTCGTGTGTATCTTAACTGTAATTTATTTGCTTTTAGGCAGTCAATACATCTGTTTAGTAAATTAAAAAATGTATCAGTGAGAAACTGATGTGGTCATTAAGGAAAACAATCAAGTTAGATTTGAAAAAAATGACAAATTATCAAGATGATGATAACATGTTTTTTTGCATATATAAAACCACAATCGAAATTCAAAATGGATTAAACTAGGAGCAACTAATGAACATACGAATAATTGACACGGAGATACGTATAAGATTCATTTGCTTTATCCACGACACCCAACATGCCGATCTAGATCACATCCGAGTAAATGTCACGTTCTCAAAGTGAGAATTTTTTTTTCAAATTTTACATCATGGCATTCTAAGGGGCATATTCAAAATCTTTCACCTTTATATAATATACAGTTTTAGAATATTTTTCAAGGAGATCATGATGGCGACCATGAAACGTGCTAGTATTTATCTTCATCAACCTGCATTTCTTGAATACTTGTGTTGTAAAAAAATAATAGCAAATGATGAAGTATGCAAAAATACTTAAATAAGGAATGAGTTGAATAGCAATAATATAACAAACTTACCACCAACCAAATATACAGAAAAACCAGTTGAAAATAGACCCAAAACGAAACAAGGATTGAAAAATCGAAACCTCTCACATATCAATCATTCAATTAATCCATCCATCAATCACTAATCAATTAATCAAAATAATCATAGAATACCGAAGCGTCAACAATACCTCAGTCACTCAAATCAATTAAACAATGGCCAAATATGAACAAAGGATTGATCTACAAAGTTCAAGAGAACCATGTGTTCCGGAAGAGTACGCGTCTTCTACTTCTTCGACAGCACCGACCAAAACAACTTAAACAACAAAACATCAGCAAACAACAAATATGTCAATGAAATAATAAATTAGAAGTCACCAACTGAAAATACAGTAAAAAAAATGACCAAAAACATGTACATAGTAGCAGCCAACCTAATTGAATATAAGTTGTCTGATGTTCAAACTAACGTGTTATTTTTAATCAGATTGAGTAGCGGTAGGTGTTGAGCTATCGTCATTATGTCTAAGTTGGTGTAGCTGACAGAGGCCGTGGCTGTGTGATCCGGCGTTCTACACGTGATGGATGGAGTGTGTATATCACCAGACCTTGTAATTAAAAAGGTTACGATATCACAACAATCTGGCGCCACTTAATGACGTTATATATCTTATTCTGGCTTCATCTAAATAACAAATTTCACGACAACAGAAAGTAGACAGTAAAAAACTGACAGTGTTACAGAAGGCCACAAAGCTGGTTGAGTTATTAATGGCTCTTGGTACATCAAGCCGTGCATCTCCTTGCCCTATACACCATAACATATATATACGGTGTGATATTGCACTAGATACGATACCGGCTTGCTTTTTTTAATAATTTTAGCTGTCTGTCAGTGAAATTTGAATTTTCAAATCGATTTTGAATTATTTATTTTTAACACGATTTTACATATTTTATATGCTAAGGTTGTCATTTGGCACATATCTACTAGTTTATATTTTCAATAGAAATAATCAATGATTTAAATTTTAAAGTAATATTCATAGTTATTTAAGTAATATAACTTATGAAAAAGTTGATCCTTGGTCACATTTTTAATTTAGGTTGGGTGGATCATTTGTATCGTTTCTTTTTCACTTTTTTACGATGTTTTCTGGCATTCTTTTCCATACGGCATTATTAGTATAGATGTTGCAAGATTGATAGCCATATTACAAACTAACCTTCTGGACAAACCAAACTTAGCCATGGCAATACCATCATTCATGCAGGAAACAAAAAACAACAGTTGAACGTGTGGAGGAGACAAACAAGTACAAGTGCAACGTATCAAACATAAAATCAAACAGCAGTGGAACACATCAAGGTGATACCAAAACAGTGGGTCACATCAAGGTGATAACATAACAGCAGTGGAACATATCAATGCAATACCAAAACAGTGGAACTTATCAAGGTGATATTACAACAACTGTGGAACGTATCAAGGTGATATTACAACAGCAGTGGAACGTATCAAGGTGATATTACTACAGCATTGGAACGTATCAAGGTGATATTACAACAGCAGTGGAACGTATCAAGGTGATATTACAACAGCAGTGGAACGTCTCAAGTTATTAACATAACAACAGTGGAACGTATCAACGTCATGACATAACAACAGTGGAAAACATCAAGGTGATAATTGAACAGCAGTTAAACGTATCAAGGTGATAACATATTAAAAATGATACATAAGGCGATAACCTAACAACAGTGGAACACATCAAGGTGATAACGTAGTAACAATTGCACGTATTAAGGCAATAACATAGCAAAAGTGGAACACATCAAGGCGATAACCTAACAACAGAGGTACACATCAAGGTGATAACGTAGCAACAGCGGAACACATCAAGGTGATAACATAGCAACAGTGGAACACATCAAGGTGATAACATAGCAACAGTTGAACACATCAAGGTGATAACATAGCAACAGTTGAATAGTTCAGGGTGGTAACATAGCAACCATGGAACATATTAAGGTGATAACATAACAGCAGTGGAACATATCAAGGTGACATTACAACAACAGTGGAACGTATCAAGATGATATTACAACAACAGTGGAACATATCAATGTAATTACATAACAGCAGTGGAACATATCAAGGTGATATTACAACAACAGTGGAACGTATCAAGGTGATATTAGAATAGAAGTGAAACGTATCTAGACGATGTTATATCAACATTGAAACGTATCGGTTGGAACTAAAATAATAATTGAACGTATAGAAGAACGAGACACAAAAACAACAGTGGTGTACACATAATAGACACTAAAGCAACAATTGAACATAATTTAAAGGAGCCAACATAAAACGTATCGGGAGAAAATAAAACAAAGTGGAACGTATCGGAGAGAAAATAAAACATTAGATGAACATATCAGAGCGAATTTAAAACAGCAGTGAAGCAGCGTAAAGGAGAGAAAGCATCGTTGAACGTGTCGGTGAGAAAATAAAACATCAATGAAACATATCTAAGTAACAATAATACAACGATGGAACGTATTGCCGTAATAATAAAAATACCGATGGAATGCTTGAATATATACCGAAAAGCAACCGCCATTTCGAGTAGCAAAACATTTTCGTACGAAAATGTCTTGTTAAATTACCACTTACCAAAGGGACAACAAACAAAGTTATCATGGACCAAGGAAACGTCAAAAACACACAGCAAGTTCATTTACCAATGAAACATTAAAAAAACAAGGCGACACAATGTCATCTTCCTATTGATTTACCCTGAGGCTATACACTCGGAAAATAACCAGATGCACAGTGGAATGAGTTATGTCTACCACAGAAGAGCAAAGGCTCAAGTGGCACAATGCATTAGAATACATTTGGAACTGTTTATTATTTTCTTGTAATGCTGCTTTTTTGCAAATCATCTTTATTGTTTGCAATTGTATTTGCATATCATGATTTTTATTGATATATTAGAAACAATTTTTAGAAATTGACATTGAATCCATTTCAACCAGTTATGTACATAATGCAGCAGTAGTCATATTTGATGTAATTTTTTAGATGTATTAAACGAATTATCTGTTTAAATTACTGTATTCACCCTGTAGTTATCATAAACAATAGAACGGGACCATAGTTTGTCACCAATTGCACCTGGTTGACTCGCTAATGTTGACTGTACTTGTACGTTTATTCACAAGAGGTCCGATGATTGCCAATCATATCAATATATATATACGTGTATGACACCAGTTTGGCAAGCATTAAACAATTATATTATTTCTTAAACACATTAAAAGGTATTTAAACTATCAAATCCAAATATCGGCTTTGTGACATATGTTTCGAAGTTTTAATTGGTCGATGAGGTTCAGGTAACTTATATGAAATTTAAAACCTCTTAAACAAGAACTTTAAGATATAAATCAATTAATCTCTCGATCAAAATAACAGACAGGATAGATACTCATCAACATATGGCGCTAGTTTAAACAAGGTAACACATCTTTATTAAAAATCACAGTCTCCATGAGTAGAGTGGCTCTTTAATTTGTAAAACAATATCTTCAATACAAAGAAATGACAACGTTATCAGTGCTCACTATCTTTCCTATCTCATTACCACCTGAGGACCGCACCAAAGACAATAGGTAACAATCCGACAGGTAGAAGAACGCGAATTTACCGGATCAACACAATGTTTTTAATACCTCATGCCTTGCTATTTAAATTTGATATTTATCCTGATAATTGTTTTCTTTTATTTAAACAGTCACCAGTCAAGATACTCTGCTAGATATTATGTTTCAAAATCTGTTCGACTTGTTAATTCATATCTGGTGCTTTTTTCATCTTGCTTTTGACATGAATTTTAAACCGTTTTCACATACCACACATAGCAGATCTTAGAGAGCGGGCTTTGTGTGGTGTTTGACAGTAGAAGGAGAAGACATTATTGTCCCCCTCATGGTGTCCCTCCCAGGCAATCAATTACTTCGTCCACTGGTGAGAGATTGTTAGCTCGTCACCCTATTATTGTGGGTTGGTCTCAATCGTCCCGGGGCCGTGAATAGCACCTGGTCTGATATCTATTGATTACACCTTGCCAGGTACGCGACGTACAGGTAAAGATATCTGGGCGTCATAAAGATTGGTTAGCTTGAAAGCTTAAAAAAGTTATCTTTTAAAAATCGGTTGTTTTGTCCTACGACAAAATAAAAAAGTTAAAAAACTCAATAACAACAACTCATATTCAGTTTGGCCCCCGTTTAATATCGAAATATTTCTTTGTTTGCAGCCACTAGTAAAGATAACAATGCGTATTTACCTGATAGGGCCCTGGAGGCACAATCAGCACAGATTGTAACACCTGAACACAAACACGGTGAAATCTTCCCAGGTGTGTCTTCTGGAGCCGAGCACCAAACGTTTCTGTGGTGCGAGTTCTCGGCAGGTCAGACATGTTTTAATTAAACGTCGAGGGACATTTCCTCGTTCACACGACAGAGGTGGGGACAGCAACGTGACAATAATTGATAATGGCCAATAAATTGGTGATGTGTGAAAAGAGGTTTATTGACTAAATACACATTGATTGTTCGCTGGGAGACACAGTCCGTATGGATAAGGCAAACATTCGTCTGATTACGATACTTCATTCAAATTGATATACAGAATTGACTAAATCATTTTTTTTGTATCCGTACGAATACGGCGCTCTCTAACTAAGACTAAATGATCAGTTTTAATGAAAATTGTATACAGAGATATGTTAAAGTATACCTCACACGGACAATTTCGTGTATATTTCTTTTCTTATATTAAGTAAATTACTATATTTTGTAGCGAAAACAAATATAATGTGCATATTACGTAATTAAAAAATAAAACAAAATATATTACTTGAACAACAAAGTGTTCATTGAAGAAATAAATAGGTTATTGATAAGATGTATATTGAAATGCTCAATGTGAATGTCATGTGCAGTTATGTAGAACATGCTACAACGAATTATGTTTGATAAGTGTTAGTACAGTGCATTCCTCTTTATATCATGTTGAATTTGTCAGACAATAACATGATATTAACAGGAATGTGACATTAAGTGAAACATGTTTTTTCAATAAATCTAGTGCATTTCCAATCTTCATACTAAAAGTAAGCTATTCAATGTACATATGAAGATGTTTCAATATAAATAGATAACATTATTTCAATTAAAAAACATTTTTGTGGTTATTTCTTTATTTTCTATGCAACATTTTGTTCAAGTCGTATCTGAAATCAATTGAAATGACATCATTCTCTGGATATTTTATGTGATTGGTTAAAAAAAACATGATATTAAGAGGAACTCACCTCAAAATACATGATATTAACCAAATAAAATTACATAGATTATATAGAGAGAAAAATGGTACTTGGGAAAAACATGATATAAAGAGGAATGTGATATTAACAGGAGTGATATTAAGTGGAGTCCACTGTATCTATAATGCTGTAAATATGTTATTGTTTGCTATAACAATATAGCTAGCTTTGTCTTTTTCATTAAACTGGAACAATCGCTGAAATACAGTATAGTATAGTACAGAAATGGATCTTCTGCTACTATAGAACTGTAAAAGTGTTATATGTAAATGTACTTGATGTTAGTATTCAGTTAAAATATACTGAATGTATATGAGTTGATAGTTCTTTAAAAATTACTAAAGTTTTAGTAGATTTCAATTTGAACATTTCAAATAATGTTTAATTCTAATGTATATAATGTAGTATAGTGTTCTATTAAAATGTAGCTGAACGTGTTACTACCACTAATTAGTATTGGTGATGCAAATGTTGTTCATTTTTTTGTGCTAAATATATTTTCCAGTTTAAAGGATGCTACTTCAGATATGAACATACATAATTGTTAAAATAGATAAATAAAGCAATATAGATGACACATATGCTGCACCTTTTAAATTAAGTAAAAGATAAAGTATGCCAAAAAAAAGAGAATTAAACTGCATCATACAGTTGTTTTGTCCTCCTAGGACTCTTGAGTGATGCTAGGGGCTAAAAGGTGGAAATATGCTATTTAGGTAACCACAACTTAATAATGTGTAACCAATTATGTAACTCTAATACAAACATCCATTTGTTAATCCTTGTCAGCATTATTCTGATATTTTTTCCAGTTTATCCTTAACACTTTAATACACACCCTTCGATACTCTCCCCTAAATCTTGTTAAAGTTTAAAGTTGCTTTAAATATCTAATTGGTAATAGATACAGTGTGCCAAAATTGAAATACCTTGCATCATACAGCTCTTTCATTTTTAGACATTGTTGATGCTTGGCCCGAATATTGATTTTAATCAGTAAAATTGATGTTTACACATTGTATAAACATATAAGTTGTATATTGATCCAAACAAATCTTTGGTTAATCTAAAGAACAATATTATAACATATCCCAATCAGCTTTATGGTAAATAAACGTCTCAGTAAGGTCTGATGTATACAAACACACGCATTGTGTAATATTATGACTGTAGTTGTGATCAATTTTCTGTATTTCGTTGTGCACAGTTCAAATGTGAGCATTAAAAGTCTTTCGTTTTAAAAGTTTATATTGTATATTTATTTACATGGACGTCGAATTGTAAGACGAACAGATGGTGTTTGACAGACTACAGGTGTATCTCGTTTTACATCTACAGGGGGAGATATTTTTATCAACTGCAATTACCCTAAACAAACACACAGGTGTTAAATTGTTGCACACTATGCAAGTAGAATTAAAAACGGGAGTGTATTGTTGCGTGTCAACGAAAATATGTTTCCATCCGTTTGTTTATATCTTACAATCGCTTCCTTTATATAAAGATTGCAACACGTGTGGTTGTGCTTATTTCTAAATAATGAATATCTTCAATTATCATAACATGTAGTCACCTGGTCTGTGTTTGATGTATTATGGTAACCTAGCAGAGGTCAGCTCAACTCTAAGTATAAACACCCAACTATGGCCATCGTGCAATAGTACTGGATGACTACAAATCAAATATAAACACATATATATGCTTCTGAAATCTGCAAATCCATTGTTTTCAAGCCCAAAGTACTCCGTGATAGATAACGCTTGTATCAAAGTACATACCTTTGACATAAACAATCACGTTATTATTGTTATGTATTGGTTTGCACTTGAAACAGATACTTCTTTTGATTGAACAAAAACTTATACTTTAATTATTTTATCAGCTGGTTTAGAATTCGAGCAATTGCTGCCATTACGGTAAGCCATACTTGAAGGTAATTAGACTTTGACAGACAATTTACCTGTAGGCGTCAGGTGTTCACAACAGAATCTCTACTTCATTGGTATACACCTGGTAACCTAAGAAGAAACAGTTGATCTCAACTCTTGTGACTCTATTGACATAATCAAAGCTGTCTATTTCAAAGATGATTTTTTTCCAAGATTAATTTTTTTTGCACTTATAACAATTGCTGTCAGTTATTTCAAAGAATCTGACAAGAGAAATTAACAAATTCCAATATTGTCTAAGTATATAGTTAATAAAGTGAAAAAAGTCAAAACGTGAAATGTGATACAAGAAACTTCATTATTGTATATCAGTACGATTAATAGCATATCTGTGAAATACAAAAATGTGGTATTGATATTGATATCAAGATGAAATCATAATAGATATGTTTCATTGCCTAGTAGTGTTATTGTACAAGTCAGTGTGTATTGCCATTTCATAATTGTTTACTACTTTTGATACAACTAAATGCAACAAAAAATGCGTCAACAGTGCAAACATACAGTCCAGTAATTTGTACTAATATGGGACCATCTAATGGTAAATAGTTCATTAACGCAATTTCGGTTTCTCTTTCTATGAAACAGATACAAATACTGTGTTTATAATTTCACCTTTAACCTCTACAAGTAACATAAGCTTTGGACGAGTGTTGTTAGTTTCATGAATAGTAAATCGAAAGATAATTGATGATCATCTCAATATATGTTTATTCGAAAGAATCATTTTTAGAAGACACGAAAGAAAAGAACTTGAGGGATTTTAGTTTCTATCGAACATGTTGTAAATAAAAACTAGATGAAAAAAGTGCAATCCGGTGGGCGTATGGACCTATTAAATTTTTGGTATTCCCATTTACAATTTAGGAAAACCATTCGTCATCTATGATTAAAAACTTTTGTTATTGTTAAAAGTGTATGTCATAGTTTGATGTGAGTTATATTCAACAATAGAATCATATTCCTAATCTCAATATCTGAGCGAGTGCTATTTTCAAAATATAATGATATCATCTATTATACATGCTTGGAAGTTGTTTTCATGTTTGTTCATTTACACTTGATTTCAAATATGGAAAGCCTTGAGCTCAAGCATGGAAAGTTAACTCATTATAATATAGAAGTGGGCAGGACTTTTACCAGAATTTTTATCCTGAATACTTGTCATCGCCTCTCTACGTAGACCAAAACGTTAAAGTGCAACTGTACTTCTCAAACATCGAGCTGTAGCGAAAAATTACATAATAACCATTTATCGTCGATGGTTGTTCCGGTTTACGTACATAAAGGATCAGCACGTGGCTATCAACACCAGGTCATGGAGAGACGAGACATATAAGTGCAAATTGTAAACATGACACTTCTACTACATCGATCCTGATTTTGTCTGATACTTTCGTTGTTTTTTTTTTGAAATTTGACATAAAGGGATAACTTGTCAACTTTAAAAAAAATCAGACAATACCACAGCGTCAACAAAACCATAATCCGAGCTCAAAATCGATTAAACAAGAGGCAAAATAGAAACAAAAGAAATATTTACACGGAGACTCTCGTAAAAAGCACAAGAGAATAAGACCAGGTGTTCCGGAAGAAAAAGCATCTTCTGCTTCATCGACGACACCCACCTTATTAATCTTTGTCACATCCAAGTGAACATCAAGTTCTTAAAACGAGAACTGAGTATCATAGTCAATCACAACAAGTAAACACACTAATGAGCATTCTCAAAAGCGTCCATCTTCATATCACTTACAGATACAGAATATTTCTCAATGAGACAAAGATGGCGACCATAACACTTGCCCATAGTTCTGATCAACCGGCATCTCTCGAATCCTTGTTTTTTTCAGTTTGTTTGTCAGCAGTCGACATCGATCACGGTTATCACGATACCTAGAGCAAACTCTAAAGTATCGAATTAACTGCGACATGTAAACACCATAGGTTGGATGTTACTATCAAGAAATGGAAAGTTTACGATCCGAACATTTAAATCGTCACGTTTATCGCTTAGTACGCTTAGTAGTAAGCTGTCCATGTTGGTCGTAGTTTAAGAAGAGATCGACGTAAGCGGCAGATGTAGGAGAGTCTGTCGTGTCCTTTATTTCAAGTTCAGAAGGGTATATACGATGGATGTGGTCAGCAAACTTTTTGTTGTTTATAGACAACACAATGTCTATATTTCGTATAACATATCTTCTCTCCAGTATTTCAGCATCTATCAACATCTTACCCAATATTTATTATGCATCCACGTTACGGCCAGTAATTCCGTACACTTTAAAATGTCTTTGCTGCCTATACATTCTTGGTTTCGATGTCTTCACAGCTCACTTCGTTACTGTCTGGAGGCATATTATGTAGCTACAGTGTGATACTTATTTGTCATTGCTTTTGGTCTCGCTACATCGTCAATACCAACTGTTCTGGGGTTTGTATCAAAGCCATGGCTATTAAATAGTATTTGAACTTTCGATGAAGCAGAAGACGCTTACTCTTCCGGAACACCTGGTCTTATTCTCTTGTGCTTTTACGAGAGTCTCCATGTTAATCTTTCTTTTATTTCTATTTTGCCCCTAGTTTAATCGATTTTGAGTTCGGATTATGGTTTTGTTGACACTTTGGTATTCTCTGATTTTTTTCATAAGTCTATAACATTAGTAATAATAATGATCATGAAATATTTTATTTGAGTGTGACACAATTTGCTTAATGAAAATTACACGAATACACAGCATACCCAGCCATATTTGAATTACGAGACACTAAAATCCAATACCAATTATACATAAGATATTAAATTTTTACTTAGTTCAGACTTGATTCAGGTATTCACTTCGATGCAGTGTCTTTGTTTGGTATGTTTTCGTATCTTTGTCTGACAGCTTTGGTATGTCCCCACATGCCTTATATCTCCTTAAGTGTCGTCGTTCATTATATCTACAATCAGAAAAAAAAATCCCTTGCAATAAAAGTTTATATTACTTCAGACAGTTTTGTAAAGAAGCCCGTTCTATCAGTGTGAAAGCGGAAACGGTATATATGTAAAATACTGAATGAAATGCCAACACGCAGAACTGGTCTAAATATACCATTGCTGGTAATCAACTTCTACAAAGTACATAGCACTCTCACTTTGGAGTCTACAATAAAAATTCAAATAAAAAGTACAAGATTGTTTTGATTGATTTTTTTTCTTCGTTTATTTCCACGACGCCCTGCACAATTAGACTTTTTTTCGTCAAAATGCCACCACATGAGTAGCTATAAATGTTAGAAGTCACTTGCACCTTTACCCCAAATGGATAACAATAGGCGCACAATGTCGGTGAAATTAGTGCCTGGTTGGACTCATTATCCAGCTGTTCGTATTGATAATCCCCGCAGAGCCCACCCAAGCCCAGACAAGTGCATGGTAATTTCGGATTTGACTTTTTGACTTTTAATTCGTGTTCGCAACTTTTTTGTTGTTGTGTGTAATTGCGACATGATATGATGTCGTGACGATTGTGGACGTAATTGGCGGTGTAAGTGAGTTATTTACTACCAGACTATAATAATGTATATACTGGTACCTGTCCTCGGTAGGAAATCCTACCCATCTTCAAAGGTGTCAGAGGACAGAATGTAAGGAAACAAAATTGAGTTAAGATCAGTCAGGAATGTCACTTGCTATACTTCCATCTTGTCCACGATCTCGCCAGAGCGGCTGTTAAGTTGATTCCAAGGCACTGAAGCCAATTTGATGCAGAGCAAACTTTGGTAAATCTACACAGCTCTCTGTAGACGTATATGTAAGAACAATGGCTGTGTAAATGTCTAACCATTAAGGAGACGTAAAACCTGTAAGAATGTTTGGGTGCGTCACTTGACACATGTTGCAAGGGAAGAAAGTCCCTTTTTGATACTAGAAAATCTATCAACTAATGAGAGTACATAAAAGAAGAATTTTGTTATCAAGGTCTCATATATTTTGAAAATCAAGTCCATCTCAAAGTCGTGTATCTGTCGTACTAAGATTAAATTAGAATGGACATAGAATTTTGACTATAACCCAAGGATATAAAATTATTGCTCTGGAAACGTAATCATAAGTCAAGAATACATATAACTAAAGAGAATGTGAATCATAGGTGCAATTTTAAAAATGTCTCCTTTTTCATGATCGAATAATTTGTGAATGTAAATTTGAGGCTTCAATAAAAATGGGATGAATACTACAACGGAAAGGAACAAAATATGCAGGATCGTCACATACAAGAAGAACATTAACAACCGCGTTAACACAAAGTTACAATAACGTCAACATTTCTACACACAAGCAAAATATACCACAGCATTAACCCACAAAAACAAACAAATATACCACAGCATCACCCCACAAAAACAAACAAATATACCACAGCATCAACCTACAAAAACAAAAATATACCCCTGTATCAATCCACAAAAACCACAACATCAACCCACAAAAATAAACAAATAAACCACAGCATAATCCCACAAAAACAAAAATATACCACAGCATCAACCCACAAAAACAAAATATACCATCAACCTACAAAAACAAAAATATACCACAGCATCAACCCACAAAAACTAAAATATACCATCAACCCACAAAAACAAAAATATACCACAGCATCAACCCACAAAACAAAAAATATACCACAGCATCAACCCTAAAAAACAAAAATATACCACAGCATCAACCCACAAAAACAAAAATATACCAAAACATCATCCCACAAAACAAAAAATCTACCACAGCATCAACCCACAAAAACAAAAATATACAACATCAACACACAAAAACAAAAATATACCATCAACCCACAAAAATAAAATATACCACACCATCAACCAACAAAACAAAATAACGGTAGGAAAGTGTCTTGTGAACATTTTCGTCATTTGTGTAAGATTTAGAATAACGCGACTGGCAAGCACTGTTTTGATTCCTGTAAACGAAGATGTCTGTATGTCTAAGAAAGACAATACATGCCGGCTGTATCGTTTTAGAGATACCATATGATATTAACTTAGTGTACGTTTCCTGTATACTTCTATTTGGCTTAGATTTCTCTGTTATTTGGTGGCTATCCATTCTCGAGCTTGGTTGGTGCACAGAGGGCAAAATTCACCCGAGCAGATTGATTTTTTTTCATCGCTCGGAGAAAACACGGACGTGATCAGAGGGACGCTATGTCTACGTCACACTGTACTGTAAGAAATAATCATTTACAGTTTGCCTAAAGAGTTCCGCTCATTAGAACAAAGTGTGACAGATGCTAAGTTGTTATCTTGTTATCGAATATCATTGTACAATTACCAGATAATATATTTTATCATGGGTATATATGCAAAGAGGCTGTCTTCCTACATGTAAATGAGCTTTATATTTCTGTTTTGATTAAGGGTGAATATATATAATCAGATTGTAAAAATACACATTTCAATTATTACACAGCCTGAAGTAATGATTTACTAAAACAGTCAGAAATTTCAAGAAGAACAATTTTCAAAAATGAAACGGAAAACATTGTAATATTAACAAATAAAAATCCAACAAGAAAAAGATCAGGTGAAAATCATTAATAAAATAACAATTTTTTTTTTTATAAAAATAATGAATAAAAAAAAATAAAAATGTGCATCGGCCGGGAATCGAACCCGGGCCTCCCGCGTGGCAGGCGAGAATTCTACCACTGAACCACCGATGCTTCATATCAACCTTGTGGAATTAAAAGACCAGATAATGCCCTTAGCTACGGTCTTGCCGACAGGAAGTTCGGTATAAGCGGGCTGTTAGATATTTATTTTAGCATTTTCGATATCGAAACGGTTTGTTTTGCTTTCAGTTATATATATATGTATAAACAGTATTACATCCATTATCTGTAATGATGTTATATGTATTATTTTCCTTGTCCTTTTACAACAAATTAATAATACAGAGGTATAGTTTACTAAGGAAATATGACAAGGCCACATATAGGCTTATATCTGTATGTTATATACATTGTATGTCTGGTAGTATCAGTATCAGTGACCGATCTATTACCACTCCTATTTATGCTAGCTAGGGCATGTACATCTAGTGAGAACACTAAAACAAATATGGCATCACGGAAATTCGGTTAAATGTGCCACTCCTTGTGTCCTGCAGCAAGCCCACAAAGGTTAAGAGTACTATTTTGAAGAGAGTAAAATAAATATATAATAAATACATGGAAATCAACCTTGTCTTGTTGTAAACGCTACCAGCAATAGTAGATTCAGGCTATCTATTAGACGAAATAAAGTCTCTCAGGCAGTTTAAATTAATATAAAACCATGCATCATTGATGATTGAGTAACATTTTGTTTGACTT
Organism: Mimachlamys varia; assembly: GCA_947623455.1. Lineage (NCBI taxonomy): Eukaryota > Metazoa > Mollusca > Bivalvia > Pectinida > Pectinidae > Mimachlamys > Mimachlamys varia. Next base: position 48,891,258 of record OX392527.1, read on the forward strand.
AATTTATTTGATAATTATTGTAATTAAGGCGGCAACAGCTGGAGAGAGAGAGAGAGATTTTACATAATCGACATTAAAATTCAATTTGAAATTTGAACATTTTAGTAAAAGTAACGGATCTTTTAAATCATTATAAATTATGATAGCACAAAAAAAAAAGAATAATTAATAGATACTCTTCAAACGATTTCCAATTGTCTGAAATATAATTCCAGGAAGATTATATATTAAGTTTGCAGCACGTGTGATTGCATAAATATTTATAGAACTTAATTGTAATGCCCATGCCGTGTTCATGGCAACATAGCAGTCATTAAACTTCATTATGAAGTTTCCAACCTTTGGATTGGAGTTCAAATGTGTCTTCAGTGATGAATGAGTCAGTGATTGTGTATTCGTTATTATCCTAGTTCTCGTTGTGAAGACATGCTATTTCATGTTTTCCAAATCAAATTTACTATTTTAAATGTCTAGTAATATTTTATTGGGAAAAAATAGAGAATGCAGAAGCGTCAACAAAACCATAATCCGAACTCAAATTCGATTAAACTAAGGGCAAAATACGAAAAAAGGAAATATCCACATAGAAACCCTTGTAAAAGTACAAAAGAATAAGACCAGGTGTTCCGGAAGTGTAAGCGTCTTCTGCTTCATCGACGACACAATTTAGAAACTCTTGTCAACTCTTTGACCTTTGGTTTTAATGTGGCCTTCAATATTTAATCAGTGGATCTTATAGTTGCTCTGCAGGATATATATATGCGAAATGAGAATGAAGGAAAAACTAATCAATTTCTATATTAGTAATAATTATGGTCGTATTGATACAGTGTTATCGAGCAATATATGAAGCCACACTGAGGCTTAATCACTACATCTCCACCATATCCAAGTCTTGCTCACCAACGAGAGAGTAATTACTGTTCTATATTGTGTTGCTGCTTGGTGCGGTGTGCTATTTTCCATTTTATTATTTTGTAAATTGATTTATTATGTATCTGATAGACACACTTACGGATCATGAGTTGTTATACACTATCGTTCATGGCCAATTCAAAGAGTCTAAATGCATTGGTGACCTACCTTTATTTTATGAGTTTGAAGGTAGACATCGAGATCATCGCAGTTGCTGGCTTTATTGCAAGAGCAAAGATTTGAGAATGGAGAAATGTCTACAAAACTAAAAACCGAATTCGAAATCGATAAAACTAGGGGTAAAATATCAACATAGCAAAGATTTACACTGATACCCCGAAAAAGTACAAGAGAACAAGACCAGTTGGTCCGGAAGAGTAGCCTATATTTCCTGAGTATCGGATCTCTGATCGCCTAAGCTTCTTTGTCACTATTATGATAATTGCTTTTGTTTACTTTTCTTTTTTGTTTTATTTTTCTGTATGATATCATTTACCCTTTGCTTCCTTTGTCCCTGTTTTATGTCTTGGTATTTTATACAACGAGGTTTGTTTTTGTTCTTTCGTGATGAGATATGTGGTACCATCACAACTCTTCCTTTAAGTCCATGTGATAGTAATATGATGCAGTTTAATTAATTTTTTTGGCACACTGTATCTATTAATAAATTTTAAAAGGTGCAGCAAATGTGTGTTCTCGTCATCTTTCATGATAAAGGGTGGCATACTCTGCTGGTGGATTTTTTAGTCTCTGAGGTTTTCGGAGCCTCCTTAGCAACATGCTTCTCATTTGAGAAGTGGCATAGTACATTATATACACATTTTCGTAAAACATGATTGGAAGTTATACAGACCCAATTATATTTTTTAACTCTAAATTCACAAATTAAAGGGGTTTTTACGCACCTAACCCTTCTGCTTCTATACGTAAGTTCAGACAATTTTGATTACCACCTTATGGCCCCTAGCATCACGGAAGAGTCCTATGAGAACGAAACATCTGTATGATGCTGTTTAATATTTTTTTGGCATACCGTATCTATTACTAAATTTAAAAGGTGTAGCAAATGTGTGTGTTATCTCATCTTTTAATCATAAAAGTTACGGTATCAGATTAAAGATCGTTTATATCTTTATGACTTAAGTATGAAAGTGTTCTCCAAATGATGTCACGATAATGCGTTATACGCTTTTTATTAATAAATTAATCAATAGGACAAAAAGCCATCTATCAATGTTTCGTCATCTTATATGGCATATGTTATTACAACATTTGAAACCTTTTTCATTATAGATGATTTTCATAAACAGTCAATGAGGTATCTTGGTCTCAATGTATCTTTGTATGATAAAGCTGAACGTTTTTGCATATTCTCAATAGTATGTCTACTTGGTATGATTGAGAACGATGTCCAGTTCTCACTTTGATGACCTAGATTGACATGGCGGCTGACACTGATGAAAAAGAAGGCGCTTACTCTGAAACACCTAGTCTTGTTTTCTCTTCCTGTTTTAACAGTCTCCGTGTAAATCTTTTCTTTGTGCATACTTTGTCAATATAGTTTAAATCTGTTTTGAGTGTTTGAATTGTGGCTTTGTGGATTCCTGATGTAAAACTTTTTTTAGATATTGTGTAGATATTCAAAAATTTAAGAAAAATCGATAGAAAATAAATTCATGCGCCTAATGCTAATTCAAATATCGTATTTTCTCATCACTTTGTCGCTAAATATAACAGTGTCCCATTCAAAGAGTGCAGACTCATTTATGAAATGTTTAATATATTGATGTTCCTACATCCATCCTTTCACATGCCCATTGATTAGTTATATGTTAGATAATACCGTGATACTGGAAACAAAAGGATGTGATCCAGGTTTCTATCGGGGCCTCTTTGATGTGATGCTTTTCAGTACAAATGGCTAGTGTTACACAGCGCCCTGTCAATGCAAAGCTTCAATGTAGACAGACCTATCAGCTTAATGTTACTTTAAGGTTACGTTTTGGGGCAATTTTATTTCCATGTTATTAAATTTGAATTTCAAAAATGTGTATAGTACTGTTATAGGTTTACCTCGTCAGATTCTAAATACGATAATGCTCTTTTTGTGGTTTTTGGCATGAGAAAAATCAATTTGAAAATATATTTAATATTTGATAATCTAATGAAGCATCTAGCGTGAAAACGATATATAGATAGACAACCACACTGGGACCTTAACATTTGTACATAAGATACTTGTAGTTTAGTAGTAGGGGGCTTATTTTGATCAATACATTTTCATATAATAGCTTCATTTCAATCAATGGGGAGATTAATATGCATATAGATGATATATTTGATGAATAAAGGTCATGCTTTTTTATCCATCTGTGATACAAAAATGGACTTTTTTGAATAGGCATGTTTTGTGTGCTAGCTTGTTGTGATTTAGAATGATGACTCGGTTCTCACGTTGAGGACCGGATGTTAACTTGGATACGACCAATATTTATACGGGTGTCGTCATGAAGCAGAAGACGCTTACTTTTCCGGAACACCTTGTCTAATTATCTTGTACTTTAACAAGGGTCTTCATGTAAAGAATTACTTTGTTCATATTTTGCCCCTATTTTAAACAGTTTTGAGATCGGTTTCAGTTTTTTTGGTTTTACCAGTATTCTCTGATTTTGATTTATGTTTTAGCATGAGTTGGGTAAAGTATTAAATATTTTCGGCATTACAATTAATCCAGACAATAATATGAAAAAAAAATAAAATAAAAACAAAATAGTGTGTATATATGGATGAAAATCGTGTTGAATGACTGTATTATATTTTATAAAATAACATTATCAATAGCAGGGTTATACCAATCAAACATGCACAACTATATTTCAGGTTATACGATAAGAACTTAATAATACAAGATATGTTTTAGAAACATTAATCTGAAACATTCATATGCTTATGATAAGTAACAAACAAAGTTGTTTTTACAATAAATTCCTTATTTCAGAGACATATATTGCATAAGTCTCTGCTTAGTTCCAACAAACTTTAATGAAACTACCCATTTCCGAAAAGAAACGGTCGATAGATGATAAAAATAAAACCAAACTGTATTCAGGCCATCTTGAAAAGAATAATAAATTAAATTTTGTTGTTTTCCTTACTTTAATGGACTGTAATATTTTTTCAATTGATAATACAAACCTATTAGAAATACATTTTCCGAACCAAAAAATACAATGATAACACTATCATCATACAGAAAGTGTTCTGTGCTAATAACTTCGGCATACATTTACGTAAAATATTTATAAACATTAAATCAATTTGCTTACAAAAGTATTAAGAAATGTTAAATAATCATTTGTAGAAAAGAAAAAAAGAAACAATTTGATATGTTTATGCATATCAAATTTTAATCTAATGTAGCTTTAAATTGTAGCTAGCGTCATATCAATTTAATTAACTACAACTTAAGACATTTTGACTTTTATTAATTTATATTCACACACCTTTTTTTTTGCACGTTTAAAAGGATAAACAGTATTTTTGATCTGATGATTATGCCTTTGGATTACAGAACATGCAGTTTTGTTATTTTCAGTGTATGAAGTTATAAAAATCAAATTAAGTGCATGTGTCACTAAGCATTAAACAACTTGGTTGTGGTTTCCATATATCTGCCTACTTCACATGGCGACGTGTGAAATAGGACACTCGCCGCCGGGTAAGACAGGAATGAAGGGAAACCTAAGTCGACCTCGAGGAAAAGGGACGAAGCTCTGCGGGCCTCCACCAGATAACACACGGACCTGCTGAACTCAGGGACGTAGCCATATGGCTGTGGACTGAGATGTTTACCGCCGATAACCCTATTTGCCTATTAGTAGTACACTGAACAGGGCTAACACCTGTCCGTCTGTTTATACACTTAATTACAGAGATTATTCATCCTCACTTGGTCTCCGATAACACATCACGAGTGAAGGATGATTAACATTTTTATCTAATAAATATTTAGATTTACCTTGTACCTTTTTTGTATAATTTTTTTGTCTAAAACTCTTTCTTTTTTTTCGATAATGATGACAAATGACAAAGAAAAAAATACTTTTAAAAATTGATTATGGTTTCAATTTTCAGTTACTGTAATAGCTGTTTCTAAATGCTTAAAAGGAACATTAAAACGTTGATTGATTCCTGGAACAGGTTTTCCTGTTTCTTTGTTTTAGTTTTGAAATATTTCAAAGTATATTATATCTTTAACATCTATAAGATTGCCATGAAATATAACAAGATTGTTAACATTAAGTCTTCCATCATGCCACACAATACCTACGCATCACTGGATCGAAAATCTTTGTCTTAGGTTTCGATGCCAGCAGTAAGTTGCATAATATTGTCTATAGGAACCCATGCACGTTCCACTAATTGGGCATACTAATAGTGGGAGCGGAGTTGGGGCCGGGAATACGGATGTGAGTATTGATTTCGTTCGGCCATCGATCTGAGAAGGCAGTGTCGAGGCACACAGGTGCTACCTTTTATCGGCTCCCATTATCGACTATCGCAACATATGACACTGGTTTGGATTCGTCCAACAATAGGGGAAAACGAGGTGGTGTGTATGAGTGGGGTTATCTACTCCAGTGGTAGGCACTCCAATACAAACACCCTATACAAATGTACAGTTATATTCGTGCCGCGGTATGCAGACTCTCTGACGCCGCACACGGTCAACGTTTCTTCCCCCAAAGAGGTGTAAAGAGGGTAGAGAAAAGATACGAAAAGATTATTATTCACACCAAAGATATTATTTAAATAATTCAAGTATTGGTCGTTTATTTAGGTAGGGCTCGTTTCTGTCACGGTTTTATGTAGTGGGTTTTTATAGAAGAAGTACGCTCAGTCAAACTCCGTTTTAATTGAAGCTTCTTGGCTCCAAACGTTTTACTTATTTGCATTAAAATCCTTTATTCAAAGCAAGCAGGCAGCGTACATATATCTACACCAGTCTTCTGTTGATGATTGAGCAATATAAGTGACAAGTGAGCCTGTTTCACCGTTGCATTTTATATGCAGAATTAAATTTATTGTAGTCTGACAGATGGTAAAACAATTAATGTATTAATAGAGAGAATGTAACACCGCGCACGAAAACAGGCGTCAGAAAACCTGGAGCTCGCCATGTTTTGTGTCAGGAACTTGACGTGTATCCAGCCATTAGTCGAAGGCCTATACGGTACAACATTAGGCACGTTAGACCTCGTAACCTGCTACATTATGTAAATGAAACTCTTTTGCTGAAAGCCACTTTGCAGACAGGTTTTTGTTTTAGTGTGTGTGTTAGTGTATATATATAATATACATAGTACGTAGCACTGATACACACAAACACCTACACAACCCAAAACTCAAAAAAAAATGTCAGACAAATTATTATAAATATATTCATGGACCTACAGACATAGCAGGAATCCAAAGCAACTGTTTGTAATTATGAAGAGTGGTTGTATTTATTTTAGGTCGAGAGGGTATTAGGTGGAGAGCAATATTAACATTTCATTATAGACATAATAGTAGTCTATAGTCTTACTGTCAGTAATATGTTTCTCTAACTAATACACAACAACGTGTTAACCGATCACTTTGGTCTTTATATTACTAGTGTTAAATATTTAATTGATAATTGGCTAGAGTATGTTATCGGATAGGATCTTATTATAAACAATGAAGTGTATTGAAGGGGACTTGTATCACTCAGTGTTAGCCTGTTATGTGCTCTCATAAGTATCCATTACTAAACGCTTGAAGTAGGGCTACACCTGGTGAATTTGCGAATTATATACACAGGCGAAAAAAACACAGGTAACGGAAAATGGTTGATCAAAAATCATATATTACAACGCAGAAAGGGATTATAATTACATATTTACTATTAAGGACATACCATCGAAACAATTATTTAAGTTCATTAAAATATAATCATTCCGGTGAAGGATTTATCAAAAAGATTTTATACATATTTAAACAGAACACTAATTAATATAGAATGAAATTACGTGCCGTGTAACAACATTGGCAATGGGTGTCAAATATAATCCCGTCAAGTGTTAATCTTCATCTCCATTACTTACGGGTGCTCAGGCCCTTTAATGTTGGTAAGGACATTTAATTCCAAACTATTGTTCGTGTTTATAAAATATAAGATTAAAATAAAAGTGTTTAAGAACATAAGTGATATTCTTTTCATGTGTATGTGCTGAGGTTACTCAAGAACACTCAATGGAAATATTACAGCTAAGATTGGCTTTCGCCCCCCAGATGTTTTGGCGTATTAGCACACAAATCCCCGTAGAAATATTTTCACGCGAACCTCAAATCCTCTTACTTTTCCTAACAAAAGCAATGGCGAGAAAGAGCAGTATTTCTCGAGCCTTAGGCGAGAGATAAGGTAACCCAACCTGGCGACTTCAGAAATCATCATAATCTCTCATCTTGTTGACGGAGACTAATCCTCACGGTAACATTAACACTTCAATAAAAACATTTCTTCTTTTATTGTCGTGTAGTTTACCCTGCGGTTCACATTGGACTCGCCCGTGAACAGAAGCATATTGAATTTTGCCCGACAACTAGTAAAAACCTTGTACGCAACCACCTGGCGTAGCTATGATATAGGTGGAGCATTAAAGGCGAATAAAACACCCGCTTTCTAATTTCCATATTCTAATTACTTTGAACAGATGAAACCATACAAGTACGGCTGACTACCGCGGTACTGTAGATATATATAACAGTTAGGCTTGTACCGCAGCAGTGGACCCACGCAGCCCACGTCTATATCGCCTCAATTGCCGGTATGAAAGATAGCCATCTGAATAAGATTAGTCAATAAATAACACGCATCCGAGGAATTCTTTAACATTTAACATCTGGCCGACTGTATGACTGGGTCGCTGGTGTAAACAAGTTGGCGCTGTATAGACCGAGCCACGGCACAGCGAGACGATCAGTCAGTTGTGTACTAGCGCCACACAACACAGGATGACTACTGCCTCGTCCACCTGTGGAAGTGGTGCTTACCCTCGCTCGCCCTCCCCGGGGGAGATCAGTCCCGATCCCGACTCTCACGGGCGATTGTTGGAGTCTAAGACAATGTTTCATATTTCGGATGTTAATAATTCACCAATGAAGAAAAACAAAAGGAAACGGAGTGAGCCGAGGAAAAGAACGGACTTTAGTATTAAACGTTTCTGTCCAGATAGTCCAGGAGGGGGTAGTGCTGGGTCAGAAAGTGGCCGGAGTAGTGAGGATGTCCAGGAGGACCCTCCGGACACCCCTGACCGGTCAAACACTTCTTCTGAACAGGAAGTTTCCTTACAAGGACCTAGTGACTCAAATAACATAACACCACCTGTTGTTCCTCATGGGATGTTTCTGTTTCCTGGACATTTTCCTCCTAATTATCTTGTCCCAAATCTTCATTACAAACATCCAGCCTTTCTACCGAATGGATCAGCTTATGGCAGGATGGATTTAATTAATAGTGCTAACATTCAAAGGGATTCACAGCAGCAACAACATCATCAAAAACAACAGCAACAGCTTCATCACCATCACGAACATCATAACGAAATGGAGGACAACAATGAGTACGATGAGGACGATTATATGAACGATGGTGGTAAAAACGGTAAAAAGACTAGAAAAAATTATAAGAACATGACCCGAGAAAGGCGTGTCGAGGCTAACGCTCGGGAAAGGACAAGAGTTCACACAATTAGTGCGGCGTTTGACAGTTTACGTCGGGCTGTCCCGTCATATTCATACAATCAGAAACTCTCCAAATTAGCAATACTGAGAATAGCCAGTAGCTATATTAACGCTCTCGGGAGATTGGCGGACATTGACTACAGTAGTAGTAGTAGTGGTGGTGAAGGTGGAAGTACAGCTTCATCTCCTTCTAATAGTGATATGTCCTTTTCGGAATTAGTGGATGTGTGTACTCGGACGATACAGACAGAAGGACGAGCTAGACGCCGACACTAGTCACACTTTAAGTATGTATAAGCTACACAAGTGGGTGGAAGAGAAGAACGAGGAATGTATGTTAGGTTTACATCAGACAAATAGATATAGATTATATTTACAACACAAGTAGATATAGGTAGAGAAAGGGGAGCTAGATGGAGCCGCGAGGCCGCCAAGTGAACACCTCTGTGCTAGGGAACGGAACATCTGGACAACATGCTTCTATGTATAGCAGACGACGTATTTCTATATACAAGTGAGTAGGAACCACCGACTGCTGATCCTAACTGATAATGTCCAAATAGATCCCCAGATGGCAACTCGGGAGTATAATCTGATAGCGGCGCTGCGCGCAGAGGATGTGTATGAAATGGTGTAGAAACGTCATTTACGAGGGGTGCGCAATGCAGAACTTGTGTTGAAAGCTAAACTCTGACGCTGCCAAATTTTGAGATCAAGACTTCACCAGATGTTTTGTTTCTTGTTGCGTTTCTGTGATATTTTAACATTTTACTTAAGTCCTACCTGTTTTTGATTTGAAATAGTTTATTTCTAAATGTGAGCTAAAGAAATAACTTTTTGTTTTTTTTTTCGGGAAGGAACAGATGTGAATTGGAAAGATCATTGGTGATAAGAATTAATTACGGAGAGACATTTCCCGAACATGGGCTGTGAACTGAACAATATGTTAGCTTCTAGAAGTCGAAGTGTGTTCAATGAATTATTGATTCAGTTCTTAGTTGATGTGTGTTTTGTTAAATGGTGCTAGATTAAACGTACAAAACTGCTGAATATTTAATGAATTCGTGTTTTTTTCCTCCTGCAGATGTTTATATAAACGGTTGTGTGCTAGCACTTTTTGCTTAAGGTACAATTATGATGACTTTGATTGCTGTAAATACTTCTAAATGATAAACGTGTTTCAATTTTCCCGTTATTTTAATTTTTTACAAAATTGATTGTATTGGCTTTAATAATTTACAAAGCATCTGTTAAAGGTAATGTTAGTTAAAATCAATCATGTTTGGTTGTCTTTCACGAAAATTTGTTCCGTAATTCCATTATTTAGTCCTATTTATTTGACATTCCTTGAATACATTTCCATAGTTTTAACTTAATATCTCAAGTGAGATATTTCGTACCCCCTATATAACAGGTGTTTACAGCAATCAGAACGTACCCTTTGACACTTAGTGTTGATTTCACCTCGGCAGACAGGTGCGCGGTGTGTCGGCCGTCAGAAAACATAGGTATTACCTGTGTGCACCTGTAGGTCATTTCCATAAATGTCTCTACCTGGTCTTCAGTCAGCATTGTCAGATTAATTAGCCTCTCTGTAGGTGATAATGGCCAGTATTATGTGGTGTGTCTAATGATGTCTATTCACTTACATATAAGTAACTACAGTACATGATTATTTAATTTTATCATTCTTTTATTTCACTGACATGGTAATATCAATTATGTGAACATAACGCACACGTCATCAATAACGTACTCTTATTTTGATATATATTGTTATGTAGCACTTTAAGTTCTGACTGTCGACATATCAAACTCATGATTTATATCAGCAGATAGGTTTTTGCATTAACTAAACTGAAAAGAAAGAGTCAATTGTATTTTTAAATCAGTTAAGTTCAGGACTAGATCTTGATAATGTTTTTAGGAATTAAGTTTTCACCAACTTTTTTATTTTCGTCAATAAATAGGTTTTGTTCACAAAATTATATTCTAATATGCCACAATAAAAAAAAGAAAAAGAAAAATCAGCAGTGAAAAAAATATCAAAAATCAAAAAGGAGAGTGTTAGTAAAAAGTGATATTGCAAATGCTTTTCATAAACAGTAGAAAATATAAATACATGGCAAAACAATAATGAAAAACTACGTGAATGTCCATTGTGAAACATGATAAGAAATGTTTAATATTTTGACAAAAGGCAATGATTTTGAATACAAACATATGGTGAGCTTGTCCTATACAACGAAGATAATGAACAAAACTATTTAATGAGACATAGAGCAGGTATAGAATACCAGGTTGTGTTGTAATAGAGACAAAGACGGGCCGGGAGTCACCTGGTTCGTCACCTCCCACAGCTGCCCGTGTCCGTAAACTCCTTTTTGAGCTCTATGCCAGGTTGTATGCAGCCCTCTTTGTGTGTCACTTTCACTCCTCCGGACAGCAGAGACGCAATCAAGCGTGACGGATGCACACCTGGACTATGGTAACCGGAGGCCATCTGTAGCTTACAAAGCAAAGAGAACAACAATGCGAAAGCTGGATTCATCAATCATTATTCAGACTAACGGTGGCTAAGAAGTTACAATATTAATTTTCACATTTAGTTTGTAGAAAATCACTAAGATCTAAAAATATCTTTATTCACTCCCCAACTTTAGCAAAAGGATGTAATGTTTTCTTATTATACGAGAGCTCCGTTTTTTTTCTATACTGATGGGAATCAGTATTACTTGACATTTGTTCCAGAAATCAATACGTGTGTGAGAAACGGGCTTAATAATACTATTCAAAAATCAATATTAACAGATGTTTTGTTGATTTACAAGACAATATAATAGTTTTGAAGTATTAAAAAGACATATGATTTAAACCGTAAACATGTATGCTTTAAAGCTGATTTAGGTTGGTTTTATATAAATTGAAACTTATGCATCAAATGTAAAATTTGATCAGATAGCATTTTCAAATCAGAACCATCGTTTATTATTTTACTAAATTCCAGTATGTATCTATCAATATAAAATAAATTTATCAATCTAAAATACTTAAAATAATTCACACCTACTGACTGAACATTAATACGTCTTAAGCAGGTATTACTTTGTGATACATAATAACACTCTTACTCACAAATAGGTAATGCGGTCTAGGTACGTACTCGAGGGAATATGGTTGTTATAACTTAACCACTTTGGTTGTGCATCAGTCGTTTTGGAAACATCTGGACTTAAAGTGTTAATCACTATGAAATATTTAAGCAAGTACTATATACATGACGTATAAAAATACATATAAAGTGATTTACAACGTTCCGCACTGCGTCTTACAGAAGTCTCCCTCTAATTAATCTCGGTGTAAATAGTGCGGGTAAGTGTGTGTGCAAGTTATGTATGCATAAGAGATAAAGTTTTTGGGCCTTCACTGTTGAACGCACGTTAAAACCTGTCTAACTAACAGGTGGCAATAACTCTTTATACTATAACAAGAGCCGTATATTTACCCCTGGCTTCAAAAGCCCCGAACAAACACAAGGTGTCTAATGTCATATGTAATATAAACGGAATCAGACATACCGGAGACAGGTGTTTATCTCGTTGGGTTTTATAGCTGCCACCTTTCACCAGATTTTTACCTGAGGCGACTAGCACGGATCACCTACGCTTTACTCGTTAACTGGCTCTTCTACATTCAATTTAAACTAAAAATCCTACCTATGTGAAAGTAGCTGGCATAAAGCGTTAGTTTTCTCTGTATATATAAGAATAGAGGAAAGTGACAATTAAAATGATATTTGAAAGTCTGGCTGCTGTGAAATCTGACACTATTTGTGAACTAGTCGTATGTGGGTGTTCTGCGCCACTGCCCCTGGGAGGTGTATGGTTTCTAATTATCTCTCCCGTTACGATCGCTCTGGCGCCGAGGAGACCGATCGCTATTCTGCTCTACCGTATATTACTGAGTGCACAGGCATTGTTATCACGTGCTCCGCATGCAAGGTAAGGTCTCCCCGTCAACATCCCCCAAATACCACACACCACCACATCGAGCAATAGGGTCATTGTTACTGAAGTAACTCCGTCGCCTATGGCCGGTCGACCTGTTGATTCGACACTGCCCCTTTCAAGGGGCTACAAAGATTACACCTTTCACACACAAAACACATGGTTCATGTCAGCATTCTCGTTTATTACTCATACTATTTTTGTGTGGGGAATACAAAATAGATGTCTCTCATTAATGGTAGATGGATGTAGATAAAATAGTTTCCTTGTAGTTAAATTGGTCTACTGATACACCAATTAAATAGTTTTTATCGAGTAAAGGAATGTAAAAATCTGTTTTCTGACACCGGAGAAATATTCCACCTGGACAATTAAAACAACACAGTCTTTATAATATCATATAAAACCGGTAATTTTAAAGAGGTCATCTTTATCAAATAATTTCCGTTTTGCTATAGGAAGATAATTTTCTAAAAAAACAATTAGGGAAAAAATCTTTAGTTGTATATTGATTTATTAGATATTAAGGATAATTTGTTTTATGTCTTCCTTCACATCTATTCAACACTCTTTGGGACTTCGCAATTTCATGTCCTCAATTTTTCATAATACTAGTAAGAACACAAATATTGTAATCAAATAGAAAACGTTCGCTTTTAGCAGTTTCAAACAACAGACTACGTTATAGTAATCCATGTAAGTTCAATTCAACGCGTGGTATCGATGAGTTGGACAATTGTATTAGGAACTATCATGATCTTACGTAACTTTGAATGCCTTCTCCTGGAGACAAACAAGTGTAAAAGTAGGCGTCGATGAGCAAAGAACCATTACGTTACGTTCCCCAGTGATAAATGATCTACATGGCAAAACCTATGTCATCACTGTCGGGACATTAATGGTTTATGCTCAGCATTGTAAACAATATATATTTATGTAAGCATTATGTTCAGTGTTGTTCAAATATTTATACGTAATTGTTATGTGATCGTTTTATTATTAGCATTTGACAGGTTTTCTTTTCTGATAGTTTGGATTTTCGTTTCGGTATATGACAAGAATTCTGCTTTATCGATGTATTGATATCTTGAATCATCGATATTCTAAATAGTACGATATAAATCGTTTCATCGGATATAAGAATTATAACAACACAGGGATTTGAGAAATGAAAATATATCAGAACTATACACGTATACATACATCTTACCTATGTTAACATATAAACAGGAAAGCGAATCATAAGTAGGAAACAAACAAAAACCAAAAAAAAAACACTAACAAAAAAAGCAAAGACCTCATTGCACAAAAGGGAATACGTCACATAAATAGTGAAGGTGATCTGTATTCCAGAAAGTTCATGCACCACATGTGGCTACCCCATTCCAACACCATGATAGACTAGAATATTACATATTTAGTAAGTAATGGAGTCAAATAGTATGATAAGAAAAAAACATGATAACTTATAAGGTGGTGTAGTTCTGCGGTATCTAGTTGATTGGTGTCTTTTAACAGTTGATTGCGATAAATGTTATAATATCTTGTATAACTGTGTGGAAAATGATGAAGCCCTTTAAAAAACTAAGGTTTTTTTACTCTTCCGGAACACCTGGTCTTGTCCTCTTGTACTTTTATGAGGATATCCATGTAAATATTTCCTTTGCTCATTTTTTGCCCCTAGTTTAATCGATTTTGAGTTCGGATTATGGTTTTGTTGACCGTTTGGTATTCTCTGATTTTTTTTTATTGAACTGCGATGAAATACCACTAAATGTCAAAACTGAACAAACGAAATTCTAGTGATGCTGGTTACTAATTTTAAAAATAGTAACTTAAAAGTACGACTGAGCTAAAGAAATATTGTTTAGTAATGATGGTGGTGAAAGTGGTTGGAGTTTGTGTTGGTGGTTGACTTATTGACTGTTAGAATGGAAATGCATAAGCGTTAGCAATATTGTGAGGTTAATAGTGGTGGTATTTGTGGTAATAGTGATTGTCGTGATAGTGATGTTGATGTTGGTATTTGAATTGGTGTTGTTGGGATTCAAATGGTCGTATAAGTGGTTAAAATGCTGATAATTTTGTTTTTCTTTAGTTTGGTTTGGTTTTTGGTTTTAGTAGACTAAGTGTTTGTGATGTTGGTATTGGAATTGGTGTTGTTGGTGATTCAGATGGTCGTATAAGTGGTTATCCTAATGTTTTTGATTTTCTTTAGTTTGGTTTGGTTTTAGTAGACAAAGTGTTTATGGTAATTATGTTGTTGGTGTTGGTGGTGTTTGTAATAGTTTTATCCTGCAAAGCCTATGGGATGAAGTATAACTACTAACATTACGCATGTCCAATACTCGACTGACAGTGGCATTGTACATTGTGATTGATTTCTCCGTACATTAGAGAAGTACTTTGACCTTTGCTGTGCAAACCGATATGAAGATGACATTAAAAGATCACTTCTTGGTTTGCAGTCAGATGGCATTTGGCAGGATACACACTACCGATTAGTGCAGCGTAAATGCAATCTGCCATCATCATAATCCCTACTGCATAAATCCATAAGCCAATTGGCCAAAGCGTACGCATTTAATTTTGGCCCGATGCTGTCATATGTAAACATACAGTGTAAGAATTGCATGGCTAAGAACATTAAATAGAACGCTGTGTTTAAGTAGAAGCATCTTCTACACTGATTCTTACAAACACGCATCCTCATTTCTATCATAGAATAGCTATGAATTACAATTATTGTCCTACAGATCCCTTAGGAATTATTCCTTTTAAGCTATTGAAGAACTATATTCATAATCGATAACTCCAAAATATAAACGTATTTTGTATATATCACTACAAAGGATTACTTTCTACATTTCTTTACTGCTTTAATCCTTTCAAAATAGGATATAAAAAGAAGTAAATTTGCAGCTTTGAACATTTTACTGGGAATGTGTGGGAACGTTTTACGCATCGTTAGGTTTTTACTAATGTGGAAAATTCGTGTATTTATTATCGACTTTGTGAACTATATAATGATAAGTGTTAGGATAAATACATCTTGTTTATCATTTTCATCTTATTTTGACACTCACATATTACACTTCTGTATTAGTTGAAATCAGATACGGAGTACTTTAATGTCAATATCAGAACAATAGAAGGTTGTGAGAGAAAATTGATTGAATCTCAATGGGAATATTTGATGTTTCATATGCAATGGACGTTTTTGAGTTGCTTATTAGTGTGCTTTCTTGTTGTAATGATTACTCGGTTTTCATTTTGAGGATTAATGCTTACTTGGATGTGACCAAGATTTACATGGCGGGTGTCGTCGATGTCGATGAAGCAGAAGACGCTTACCCTTCCGGAATACCTGGTCTTATTCTCTTGTGCTCTTACGAGAGTCTCCATGTAAATATTTCCTTTGTTCCTATTTTGCCTTTAGTTTAATCGATTTTGAGTTCGGATTATGGTTTTGTTGACGCTTTGGTATTCTCTGAATTTTTTAATAAGGAGTGGCACTATACATATTATTGAGCAACAAATAACAAAATATATTCATAAGAGCATCCGATATTTTTTGTTTATTACAACATTATCATATCAACAATTGTGATTTTGAAACTGAAATTTTACCTAAGCTGCTTTATATGTGTAAGGTGAAACAAGTTCCTATACTTAGCTGTTTCGGTACAGAAACGTTCATGTCTGTCCAACAGGGAAAACATTTTCGATGTTTTTCGACCTTTTTGCTCTGTGTATTCTTAATGTATCCAGAGGCCGAATAAAACATCGAAAAGACTTTTTGGAAAAACATGAGAGAGATGGTGATATCTGAAAATTGAATGAATTTCAATGGGAGTATATTTTGATGTTTCAGATGCATTTAATAAAGAGTGACGCTTAACATATTATGGAGCAACAAAAAACAAACAAAAGATATCTGTATTGTGCTTAAATTTCGGATTCAATATTTAAAATGTATTCATAAGAATATCCTATTTTGTTTTTGTTTGATACAGCAATGATGAAATAAATTAACAAAACACAGAGGAAAAAAATAAACAAAGTGCAAAGCTGAAACCTCGTCATGTTTCGCCCTACAAAGTAATTAACTGTACCCAACCATCCCTTTCTTGATAAAGAAAATACCGGTTATCAAAATGTTTATAATGTTTGTGTAAGATAACATGTATTGTAAGTGTTGTTATATGAGCAATTGTCCTGACTGACAGTGATTGTCAAACAGCAGCAAATGTGCGACAGACTCACTGATTAGTTACGTAAGATTTAGAAACGGAGACGCCGACAGCGAGAACACAAGCAAATATTTAGGTTTGCAGATATTATCAAGGAGCTTCCCCTAATTGGACCATAAGTTGTCTGTCTCTAGAGTAACGAGTTTATCGGTATGAAACACCTGCTTACTTCACCTCAGGCTAATTATTGTGTCCTGTCACTGGTGTTATTTACACAAAAAAACACTAGAAGTATGCTAATATCTAGAGTGTTTAGTGTCATCTGTAGTTCTAGGCATGTTTTCAGGTCCTCGAGCACAATAATGAACTACTCTTCTGTTATGTTTACCCACTGTTAAGACTGCGGTTTACAAAATAATAATTTTTCTTTATTATATTATCATTGCGTAAGAAATATAAGGAAGTGAAGTTTACTGGTATCTTACATTCATTTGCAATAAAACCCTCAAATGGGAAAAGGGTTAATACAACCCCAATAAGTATATAGAAGATATAGAAAAACAATAATTAGAGAATAACGACGGTCTTTTAGGGAAGTAAAAAAGTTACTTGTAATTACTGAAATATATATTGAAATGATGACGATCTATAAGACTATAACCCCTAAGCATTTTACCTTTTCAAATGTTCTTCTGGAGTCCTGTTAAGTTTGCAGAGACATACTCCAGTAATACCACCCAACACTAAATGACGTCATTATTGATTTTCACATAAATCTATGACGTTATTAACGATAAGAACAAGAGAGATGGCTGCTCTTCTAATTACGCCATTCTTAAATGTAAACATGTTTTATAGTTTGACCTTTGAACCATATTGAGTGAAGAATTAGTTACATGTAAAACGGCGTTCACATTGAATATAGTTTTAATTGTTTATGGCCATATGTTTTTATGTTTTTTTTATCAAAATGTTTAAAATTACATTTTTATCTAGGGCTATAAACAGACAAAGTTTATTTCAAATTCTCATTCATCATACCTTACTCTTACGTTTCGAAACTATTAAGTGTCAATTTACCGAAATCCTCCAAAAACATTGGTGTAAAAATAGAGGTACAATGATTAATATCCCTCTGCATTCTCAATTCTGTATGACTCCCACTCGTTATAGACTTGTGAAAACTACACAACCCCATTATCTAATTCTGGCGCCGAGCATATGCCTGGCTCGCAGTAAGACGAACCAACTCCAATGCCATACACAAGGTGCTTTACGATCTAATGTGTTTTCACCACTTGCAAAGAAGCCAGAAAGGGGGGAAATAGCTGTAATATTTCAATTACGTAGCTCTTCCAGATGGAAACTATTTTTTTATCGTTCTCAGATTTTTTTATTGGAAAATTCTACGAATTAGCAAGCTAATAATCTGGTACCTGAAAAGCTGTACGTTTTATTACACTCTCTCTTTTTCGAACTTGATACACAATTTGGGTACAAACCTGAATTTGATGCGCGGTATTATTTCGTTGAAGTATATATATATTATCAATCATTTCTAGTTTTCGAGACGGAACCGCACCTTTACTGTAGATATGGATATTTCTGCATTGCAGACATGTTTGCATTTGAGTTGGTTCGCGCAAAATATCAACACCCAAATATGTATCTATACCTGTTTGTGAAATCGAAGATATGTCGAATAATAGAACCTTGAATTGAAGCGCTAAAATATACACACCACGATCTGTTAAAACGTGAACAGCTTCATTATAAAAAGTATGCTTATAAGAAATACTAATTAACAGTTGTATGTATTATAATACGTTTAATTATATTCATCTGTTTGTTTGTACAAAAAGTTTGATTTCTGTTTTTGGTTTATAATTCTGCTTTTATATTCATAGAAAGTTGCGCGGTTGATTTGTTTTTTCATTCAAAAAATTGCTTTCTTCTATTTAGAAAATTAAAATATCCCGCCAAGAATGTAGTCTATGTAGAAAACATACTTTAACACACTGTTATTATCAGTTCATTTACAATTTTCATATTGTAAAAATCACATTTAATGCACAATACCAATATTTGAATTATATTTTGTATTATAATAAATCACACCGCGGAGGCATTTGTCTAATTAACGTTTTGGTCACGTTCGTATCACTACTCTGTTCGGTTCGTAGTCTTGTAATCTGAAACGAAACGCTATCTAAAAAGTTCATATTACACCATTGCAGCTGAAATGTAATTATAGTGTCATGGCTAGTCATGCAATGATGCTATTGCTATATATAGATAGCAAAATAGTTCATGGAGAACACGTTTGTTACATAAATTCTGGTTTATTATAAAATCTCATCTTAGGAAAACACTGTTTTTTCAATAAACAAAGTCTGCATGCATATTACACCTTAAAACGTTTGTCTAGAGTTTTATTTTGTACGACTTCCTATGAACTACCAAGGTCATCTAAGGACATTCTGTGCTTTTTTCGATACCCATTAAGGTTCACAGTGCTTTATTATGTGTGAATGCCTGTAAGATGGCGTATACCTCCACGTTGTGTATTCAATCTGTTATTTCCTCACCAGATACCAACATTTCTGGTAGAAACCACTGCTGCCACCACAAGCAGTTCCCCTCCCCTCCTTCTGTGTATTGCGTTGTTGGTGAGACGGTATGTAGACACTGTGTCCATCCTGACTCTCTGATGTGTAGTGGTACTACTGTAACCCGTCAGCTCTGTCACCTGTTGATGCAGACTTCTCAGCGAGTGTATACATATACACACAGCCGCTGAAAGTTTACAGATTGTAATCTGTTTTGCTTTCTTTCTTTTATCTATTGCTTAGAAAACTGTCATAAAAAAACCCTGTTTTTTCTGAATTTAACAATATGTACTACATTTATTATTAACACTGAAATAAATGAAAATAAAACATAGCCAAAAACATGAAAAAACCTAACTTGTCATAATTGAACTATGACCATTCTCTTAAAATTGATATAATGTACATGTTTTCATATATATGGCATATATGCATTCCATTAAAGTGTTTGAAAACTTCTAAATTGAAATAAGATTGTGGTTTGAAAATATAATTAACCATTATATACGTACATTTCGTTTAAACGTTTAGTACATTATAAACGTCTCACATGTCTTCACACGAGGATTGTTCAAAAGACACACCAGAATAACACCTTTACAATTTAGAAAAAGATACAGTCGAGCCAAATAATGAATTAAACTGCACCATTTAGCTGTTCCAGATATGGAGGTGCACTAGACCTATAATTAAAGATTATTGATACATTTTAAGTATTTATGAATCGTCGTCCAATGTATGATCAATTAATCAATACATAGATATTAAAACTGCTTTACTGGCATACACCGTATTATTGATAAATTGAAACCTCTGTGAATTCCAGGTAAAACACTAGGATACGCCACCGCTGAATAGTATGTTCATGTCTCCGTACGTATACAGTGTCATATAATCATTAGATTTCAAGTTTATTAAATATCCGACGGTGAGGCGACATCTGACTACTGTGAATAGATAGGTAAACATCCACTGCCATCCTATTCCCCATATCAGTTACATTATATATACGACCACCTGTTGTAGCGTCTCAGCTTTCTAGAAAGGAGCAGATCTTATATATAAATACATGTACATACACATGTGTGTAATTTAATTTACCCAATATGTGGCCATTGACAACCACCGGACAACAGGCATCTGTTGCAGTACTTGCATTATATCCCTCCAAGGTTTATCAATAACACCATGTTGTGATATTATCTTTTTTACCTGGTACGATAAGCTACATAATGTTTCTCTTTCTCCGGATGGCGTCACTATACCTACAGGTAGACTACAGTAGATAAGACAACGTGTATAAATGTATGCAAATTCTGCATGTAAGATACGCGAATGATCCTCGACGTCAAACATCTTAGAAAATGAGATTTGGAAAAAAAGAAAAATCAACCTATGAATATTTATTATCTGATTAAAGCAGAATAAATTTGATAAGCAAAATGTATATTGCGATATCAAAAATCATCTGTCAAATGAGTACATTTTAAACTTATGTATTCTAATACTTCATTATCAATTCGTTTGAAACACATATTTGCATACAGTTATAAACAGTGGTATGCATAAAGCTGAGGCGGTTTTATGTTAAACAACAAGGTTCACATGAATTGGCCTATAACACTTTCAATAACTTTCATGAGCAAGTTTATTAGAAAAAATATATCTGTTTTAGATTACATCTCAGTAGTTAAAGCATACAGTTTTTGTAGAGCCCTAATTTCTGCAAAATGCAGTGCAGTATTTAACAAAAGTTTAAGATTTCAAACATTTCTTAAATTTATTGATATGAAAACAATTACAATGATTTGTTTTGGTTTGATTGTTTTTTCGTCCTATTAACAGCTGAGGTCATTTAAGGATGGTCTCCCGGTGTATGCGAACTAAGTATGTATGGACTGCACGTATTTTGGAGACAGCGTTATGTTCGTGTAAGCCTTCTTGCGATAGTCCGGATCTTTTGTCGATTTAAAGTGCTACCACACTGAAGTATACTGCGGAAGGCCCCAAGTAGAATACACCACCCGGTTATAGTATAATGATAACTGGTGAGCCAGTCGTTCCACTCCCATGATGCTGAGCATCAAGCATGGAGTAGTTTCTACCATTTGTTTAAGACCCTGGTAAGTCTCAACCAGGGGGAAGAAGCCTAAGATAAAAGGCCAAAAGTGAAGTGGTATCAAGGGAGACATTAGGAAGAAGAAAGATGTTTAGAAAGAAGAGAAGAGATAAGATCCAAAATTTAGTCGCCTCTTACGATCATGCAACGGGGGCAGCAAGTACAATTCTTACGCCCTTCCTGCAGGCCTATGGCAGACAACAGCGATGAAGATCAAATGTACCTTTTATAACATTAAAACGAATTCCTTTAGAGGTACAATAGTTTTTGATTCTCAGTAAATTAATTGGCATCCGATAATTACCTATCTTTATGGTAACATTTAACCCAGTTCGGTTTGATTAACGTGTAGTTAACCTGTTTAATAAGTACTGCGATAACACTCATGTGGGGAGCGTGCCCTAAAACTACTTAATAATTACCCATGTAACAAAACTGTAACAATATAATTTGATCAGAATACTTGTATAATGGATTCGATGAACTAAGACGAATTAAATGGATCTAATGATATCTATATAATCAGTGATAGATTTAGGACCTAATCATTTAAAGTATTAATTTCTATTGATAAAAAGGTTCATTTGACGGTTTATTGTTTGGCATGGGTGTTGTCAAAGTGTGTAGATACCGTGTGAACTGCTCATCAAGCCGTTGAAACCAGGGATCATTGTCTGGCATATATTTATCAGGGTGCCAAACGTATAAATTGGTTTTAACGGTCTGTAGATTACAGACCCTGCTGGCAGATATCTGATGATCTGATAGCGGTGTCTGTACCAGCTATCCACCCCGTGGTAGGCCATTACCGGCTGGTAGAGATGTTAACAGGTGTCCGAACTGATCTCTCCTCGTCCTGAGGTCACGGATCACCACGCTCCAACGACCTCCAATATGGTTAGGGTAATTTGAGCGTACATCTCCGCTAGTAGTAAACATCTTCTCATTTTCCCGAAATAAAATACTCGGTTTCTAAAGTAAATTGGATGGAAGGTAATCACTTTACTTCACACACTGGACTGTTGGGGCTTCTGTGATGTTATTTCTAGCGAATGTAGTCTAGAGGTCTAGCAAGCCGACGTAATTTCCTTCTTGATACCAACTATGTTTCTCTATTCTAAAAAGGATCGTGCTGTAACATTATTTTTGATTTTGCCATTTGTTAATTATGAATTATTGAGTAATTTACACCCATAATAGAAAACTAATGTTAGGATTAATAAAAAACCAAGTGAAAACTGTCAGGGTTTATGATAAATTATTAGATTAATATTGAAATCATTATTTCTGACAAATGGTTGATTGTCAAATTAGATATTATATAGACATCTGTTCAGTCACAAGTGGGTCATTTAACTGCACCGTTTCCCCCATCGAAGAGTAGGGAAATTGTATACAACACGTGGAATTTTATAGGTGGGTGTTTTTTTCTATCAGCTAACAAGTTTAAATATCCTGCTTTATATTTTTCTTTCTACTCCATGGTTCCATGATGTCTGAAAGCTTTCATTCGTGGTGTTATCCTCCACATTATCTTCCCTTTGACACTTGCTATTATAGCCTAATACCTTGCTATCATATTAACTCTACTCAGTGTTGGCTTGGGTCACACCTGTTTCACTGTGCAGTGTGAAACTCAATAGGTAAGATCTTGTCAAGATATGCCGAATTCGCCTTTTCTGAATGGCGTTTAATTTCTCAAATGTAAACAGACCAACCTCACAGGTAAAGAGGCTACTAGAGGGAATACAAATGTTAAAGGTATCGGAATCATTCCATAAGTTAAGAACAGAAAGTTATGATCGTATCGACAGACTGGCGAGACAGTCTGGTGGTGTATGATACGGTTTGGTGTTCGGAGAATCTTCTAAAGGATGATAAAGATAGGTAGCGATCAGACAAGCCAACTATCTCATAATAATTTCCATTTATGTTTACATAATGAGAAATATGTTATACTTCAAACGTAACATATAATTGGTAGTCAGGGAAAAATGTTATACCTGAACTGAACACATATTACATTTATTATAACTTCCAATATTCATGGTGACGATTTCAAATATTTCTATTTTTGTTTATTGTAGAAATCATGAGATAAGTTGCAGCAGTTGTTAAAACTTGATTTAAAAACATTTTCTATGTATTTCTACATGCACCTCTGTTCAATTTATCGATAATGGGAGACAATAGCTGCCAAAGTACTAGCCAAAGGATGCACAATTATCAATTAGTATGAAATAAAGAAAATATTAAGATAAACATGCATCAATATATATCCTGTTACATTTATAGAAATATATCTTTTTTTATGAAATATACACGATGCTTCTTGGATTTTGACAAAAATAAATTAATAAATAAACAGCAAAACTTCTTCTCTTCACTGGAACAGCTAGAGTCAACACATATCATGATAACAGTAAGTATTTAATAAATAATATATTATATGCTTTTACATCTTTTCATTGAAAAAAGGTATATGCAAAATTATTAAGTTATAAGAATTGAGATTTATAGTAATTTCCCGATACTCATGTAAACGTATAAAATTGGCGCACTCAAATTTTAGCGCATATCCAACTTTAAATATACATGTATAAGCGCAATGTTGAATTGGTGCACTCACAATATTTGCGGTAGAAAGCAAATTACAGAAACTGTAAATGTGTAAAATAATTATAATTTAACAGCTTGCTTTCCGCGCGAAAAACGGCTAAAATAATTTTATCGCTAAAAAATGCTAAAAGTTTGCAGTGTCAGTTAACAAAGATGTAATTGTTCACTATTTTTTGATAAAATTTTTAACTTTTCCAGTGATGTTTTGTGCTAATTTAGATTTTGTTGCCAAGTTGTCATGATTGTGTTTTCGAATAGCCGTTATACCTACCAATTCAAAACTACAGTTTCTCGACAAAATAAACATTCTCGTGATTGAGTTCCTTTTCGATTTGATGTAAAATATTACATGTCGTGAAACATATAAGTGATTTACAATGACTTAAATTCATATTATATTTCACGGATGAATACTCTAGCGCCTCATTGCGACCCAATAAAAGCACGAGGCGGAATGTGCCTGTATTGACAGGTTCACCGATCATTATCAGTGAACTCCACCCCGGGTCGCTGTAATAGATCCACCTTGCCATTACCCCACTGTTTACAGAAGCTATACCCGACACAAACACACAATTACTACTCAGACCTATCACCGGCATACATGCTATACCCGATCAACTGGAGGGCCCCGAGTTCTTGCTTAATCGAGTGTGAATTTTATCAAAGCACGTGCCCAGTGCTTTATTCATTTGTGTGTTTGCACGTCAGTTATTCTTCCAGTCAGGGGATGCGTTCATCTTCTGACAATGGTAATTGGATAGTCAATCAAACCAATTATTTCATGATATGAAAATATAGATTAATAATCAATTGTCTAGGGGTCTCCTGCTGGTACCTGAATGGTTGAGTTCAGTAAGATCAATGAAAGAGTACCCGCAGAATATCAGAACCTTCAGTTGACTGTCAATACGCCAATACAAATTAAGCCGCGAGGCAGTGACACTATCAAGTCATGTATAGGGATTAATTCCACTTAATACTTCTTCAGTGGACATATATCCCTGCTCAGGATTACAGATCTACTATTTATCACTGTTATAACAAAGCTTATGGTTCATAAAAGAATAGCTTTCTATATATGAATATAATTATTAGGTTATCATCGGTAAAAACCAAACTTTTTCCAATCTTACAATCTGCTGAAATAACATTTCTGAAAATGTTAGGAAGCACAGATGTTATTGTTTTTAACAATTCTTTAACTGAATGTATACTGAAGCAACTTAAATGACAAATGCAACACGCTTCCTCGGGTACGCGTAACAACTTAACTCAATAGTAAATAATATCACTCCTAATGGGAAGAAATACAAAGATTTCATTAGATACATATTTACTCAAAATAAACATTTGTTTTCATATTATTAATATAGAAGAAACTATGAATACAATGGAAGATAAGTAAAACAAACAGCGCAAAAAGTGAATCAAAAGATAAGGTGTATTAGAGTTTTGTTTTTATACTAACTATATAAGTGAAACGAACATGATTAAAACACGAGATAAGAAAAAAAGTGATTCAAAAGATTAAGCGTCATTCATAATACTATCATTAATACTGGAAAATGCTGTCTTTAACAGATATTCATCCTACGTATGTAGTTTTTGCAAAACTTAACTGTTGTCGCTGCGACCCTTCTGTGGATCTATTAAACTTGTTAGTAAAAAGAAAAAAAACCGTTCTGGTATAAAACTGTCTAGTCGTCACTTCAGCTCCTCGTGTCAACTGGATAAACAATAAAACTAGAACTACAGCTCGGTACAAAACGATAGCTATAGGAACCGAGGAGACATAAAAAGGGAAAAATCATATAAAAACACACATTGAAACCAAGCATGTTTACAATTTTCTTCTGATGAACCAGGCTGCACAGAACACTTATACTTGGCTAGTAGCTACCTGGCATCCAGTGCTATAAACTTTCCTCAAATAATCAACTTTAACCCACTGCCAAGGTCACAGAGATCAAACTTGAAAACCCGTTAAGCTACTTAAGCTATATGTTTGAATAACCAAATGACATTTGGTAGATATATTTTACGTGTATGTAGCTTGGACAAAATGTTTTAAAATTTCCTCAATTATATGTCCTTGACATATTTTCAAGGTCGCAAGGATTAACTATGTAAAAGCACATTTTAAAAATATTTGGCTAAAGAGCCAGAGGTCACAGAGTACTGATAAATGGCCATCAGGTCTTGGCATGTAGTACTATAACAACTTCCTCAAATTAATGAAATTGACCTTCTTTCAATTTCACAGATTCAAATACCAACATATGTTAAAAACCTTGTAAAACATTCGGCAATACCAGGAGGTATACAAATTTTTTTTTGTAATTTGGCATTTTGTCCCTTCAAAAGTTCCGAATCGCTAATTTTGACATAAAATGCAACAGTATCTCTGAAACCAATTAACATTAAGTGCACTTATCAAAACAGCCTTAAGTTTAATTTGAAGTTTGGTACCATAAAGGAGACGGAAGTGAAGAAGATATTCACAGTTTTAAGAAAATTTTAATGTTTCATTAATTCTATATTTGTATTATATGGTGAATGTTCAAACACTTACATTTATTGCTTCACCAAAATTTCTTCACTGGTGTTATTCTGTTGTAAACTGGACGTCAAATAATTTCTTTCTATGGCCAATGTCGAAATGTTTCTGTTTGGACACTGCGCCTAGTAGCAACAATAGAATGGCGATTTACATTTACGATTTCGACCTTCTAACTCGACAAATAATTATGTATTGAACAGTTTCTTCATTAACCCTTGTAATTGAATTCAATATGATTTAAATCCTATGTTGTAATGGGGTAAGGATAATACAGATGTAAGTGTCTTCAAGTGCATAATGAGATTTCACCTTTTAGGTACGAATACATTAACGAATACAAGAATGTAAATTTGTGAAAATTGATAGGAAGATGTCCTTCAACCGAATTCAAAGTAAATGCTTTACCGTATCGATTTCAACAATCATTTTACATTTTTGGTAATCGTTATGTCATTTAAGAAGTCATGGTATAGAAAAACTCATCATTTTTGAGATCTGAGTCAGATCTCAGCAGATGCTTATATCATTTAACACAACACCTTGTACTCCAGGAGCGAGAAACCTGTCTGCGCGGGAGTCAAGGGTTACGCCATTCATGCAGGGCAGGGCTGACAGCCTGAATGACAGGCTACAGACTAGGGTCCTCTTCTGATAACGAGGCTATGACATCACTTCTACTGGTGTACAGGTGTTTAAGTCGATGTGAGTGAGTCCGTTTGGAGACCTACCGTGACGGAGGGGTCAAATGTTATTTGTACCCGTGTCACGTCTAGGCAGGTAAAAACCGTATCAAATTATCAAGCTGTCTAAGATATCACCTGGCAAGAAATATATTGTATATGTGCATGACAACTCTCATTATCTACATGAAAGTGTTTTAACAGCCCTATTAGTTATATAGTTTTCAGAAATAGAATATCGATTATTAGTACAATAACCGCTCTGACTGACGCCGAATGTATTTTAAGTAATAACATGAACCTAATCACGAGTAAAGTCTGCCATTCTTAAAATGTTTTACGTGTACTTTTAAAGAAATCATGCATCTTATTCTAACCCTAATCGATCTATGTTATGTACTGAGCTGTATGTCACTGTAATAGTCTAGAATAAAAAATTCTCTATTAGCCAAGTATTGGTGACTTACTGTAAACCAAAGTTTTTTCGTGGCTACTCATTTCCGCGAAATATGTATCATAATAATTTCGCAGCGATTAACTTTCTCGAAACTATATACTCCATTCATGTATATAGCCATTACATCATATCTTATGATATGCGTCATTCCCATTGTAGTGATCGCCGCGGTGACTATACCTTTCGAGAACTTGTATTGATCGCGAAATTCGCTAAAGCACGCGAAAGAAAGTTGGTTTAAAGTATAAAAAAAATATATTAAAATTGTTATTTTCATTATTAATCGTTTTTATATAAACATGTAAGACTGACATCATAAACATTTAATCTTCTCATTGCTCAGCCAAGCCATTATCAAAACGTCTTACTACCATTCCTAATACCGTTAAATCAGGGCTTCAGTCACTATTGTGACACTGTATAATCCAGGAATGACATTAACGGGATATGGATTTTGAAAAACACTAAAGATCTTTTTATGAAAGGTGGACGACGATGCAAATACATGGTTGTGAGCTATCTTGGAGTATACGTATTGAAAAACACAAGAAAAGCTATATAGGATGGAGTATACTGAGGAAGATATAGTACGAATGACTGAATTCATAGTTGACAATATCTTTGTTGAGTTCGGAGGAAACATTTTCCAACAGACTGTTGGCATTCCCATTGGAACTAACTGTGTCCCAATTTTGGCCTAATTTGTCGAGGGGCTTATCAGGACAGGTAACAAAAACCTTGCTAATCTATCAATTTCTTTTTCAGGTAAATCGACGATGTGATGTCTATAAACAACAAGAAGGTTGCTGACCTAATCGATCGTATATGCCCTAGTGAACTTGAGATTAAGAACATAACAGATTCTCCTTCATCAGCTTCCTACCTCGATCTTTACTATGACCAACATGGGCAGCTTACTACTAAGCTTAATGATAAACGTGATGATTCCGATTTTTCGATCGTGAACTATCTCTTTCTTGAGAGTAACATACCTGCTTTTCCAGCCTATGGTATTTACATGTCGTAGTGTAAATTTCCCTGATAGATGTCGACTGCTGACGAAAAAACTTACGGCATAGGGATTCGAGAGATGCTGGTTGATGAAAGCTATGGGCAAGTTTTATGGTCGCCATCTTGGTCTCATTGAGAAATATTCTACCTTTGTGTGATATGAAGATGGCCGTTTTTGAGTATGCTCATTAGTTTGTTCCCTTGCTGTGATTGACGATGTTGACTCGATTCTCATTTTGAGAAATTTATTCTTACATGGATGCGACCAAGATGTATGTTGGTGAAGCAAAAGACGCATACTTTTCCGGAACACCTGGTCTTATTCTTTTGTACTTTTATGAGGGTCTCCATGGAAATCTTTCCTTTGATCATATTTTGCCTCTAGTTTAATCGATTTTGAGTTCGGATGGTTTTGTTGACGCTTTGATAGTCTGTTATTTTTCTTGTTCTAAAAACATCATATTGCCTACATGTAAGTCGTAGTTAAGGGAGTGACTTCAAGGTTATAAGCCATTTTGCTCCAATTGTGTGTCACATGGCATTAAATCAGCAAGGTTATAGCAAGTACATGTCAAATATCACTAAGGGAATGTACTATTAGCACAATCATAGCAGTTTATCGGTTGCAAGAACAAAATAGCTAAACAATTCAAAATAGCTAAACAGTGCAAAATAGAAATAATAAATGAAAATGTATATAATCAGAGTAGTATCTTACAATGTATATCAAATGTATGCCCATGCATTACATACGACAAATTTTAGATTTTTGCTTTATATTTTAAATGGTTAAGCTGTTATATATAATAATTATGTTTTAGAAATTTAATATATAATCGATGTGCATATATTTTCAATATTTTAGATTCGGTTTAACAGGAAAATATTGAACATACCAACCAAAAAATCTTCTTTACTTAAAACATTACTTCCATCGAAACATGAAACTTCCATTTCCTGGCATAAATAAAGGGTCACATGATGTGAAATCATGTGAAATATACTGGCACCACATGTCAACATTGTTTATCGATATGACTGTTTTAGAATTTCTGCTCATTTATGATTCATTATACTATACACGAATGAGGAAATGAAATACTGGAAAACACGCTAGGTATATAGATACTGTTGTAATAGGCATTGTTTGGCATTTAAAGTAATTTCTATTGATAACAATTGCATGTATGACGTAATATCTAAAAACACACACAAAATATTACAAAATAATTGCTTGCTATCTACACAGCATTGTAATAACGATGATATAAAAAAATGTTTTTATTGATATTTTTATACAAACTTGAAATATCTACAAACATATGGTGGATTCAAAACACTTTACCAAACTGTTTGTTTCAAATAATAAACATCAGCGGATAAATCCAGTGTCACTTAAAGTAATATCTCTGACTATCACAAATATATACTTAAAATATAATGTATTTTGTCGATTTAAAACAAAATATCAATATGTTTATTACAAATCAGATATCAGATGCATCATGAATTAATTGATAAATTCAGTGTTAAAAACATGTACTTGAAATAAATAGAATGATGTCAACTGAAAGCAAAATATCAAACTTGTTACTTGAAATGATATTCATCAAAGGATAAATTCTTGAAGCTTTTTATTTTGCCATCACAAATATGTACTTGGAATATGAAAATCTTCGATTGAAATTCAATGCCAATACTTGCTTAAAAGCATGCATGGAATTCAGTTGATAAATTCGGTGCTTGTGATGTAAGGCAATTTCTAGTGTTATCATAGATATGTTCTGGAATTATCTCGAAAAAAAGATGGATACAAAATACATTTTAAAATATTACCATGTTCATCAATTATATATAATTACAGAGTTATTTTGACAAAGAACATCAGACCAAGAAGACCTAATGCGCCATAAAGTGTTGGATGTCTATGGAGAACGGCCAGAAGCAATGCCGCCGCCACCACCATCACCATCATCAGTATATCATCAGACAGAACCTGGTTAAGGCGAGTGTGTTACATGGGGATTCCGACGAGATGATTCTATCGAATTTATCGTGATTTGTGAGTGAAACAATCCTGTTTCTCATAAGCTCAAGTGTGATTATTTCACTATAAGGGTAAATGCCACAACCCTGACCTGTCCGAGCCATCTACAGTCAATGTCCTCTAAAACAGCCATATTTCGTAATGTACGGTGGCTGTTTAGCCGACGCAGGCCTGCTTTGACAGCCTCCGCTGCCCGCGGGGGATATGGATCTCATTCTTTAGTTAATTTACGCGGGGATAAAAAAAAATTCTCTGTTTGTTGAACACATTGAGATGGAAACATCTGGCCAGTATTGATTCAATCTCGCGACAAAAATCGATGGTGCTTTCCTTTCAGCTACAGCCAGAAACATCAGACAATTAGCGGCCGTATACTAACCTTCTCATACACCAATGTAGAAATATTCCACCATATATATAAAACCCTGGGACAATATATGGAAAATTGATCGAAAATATGTACGGTCACTGGTGTGGATTTGATAGGATATATATCTATATTTTTTTTTTTACATTAAAGAGAAGACCTGAGATAATCTTGTCGCAGCATCCATCTTTACAAAGAGTGTAATATACCACTTGAATAGAGCATTAACAGAACTGGGATCTATTCATTAGCCCAAATCAATAATGTTAATAAAAATTGTAATTTTCACTTGTTCGATAAAAAAAAATATGGTTGTAATGGAAGGATAGAAACCATCTGTTGTGCTGGTGGGGAAGAGAAAGAGTGAGAAGAGGATAGCACCAGATAATGAGGGCTGCGGTATCGATTTTGGTCGACGCAGGACTAGCCATCTAACCCCCCAGCTGTTAGAATCAAAAGACGTTCACAGCGCGCCAGCTTCCGTCAAGCTCGACAGCTTTCATTATCACATCATCACTCATTAACTCTGTGTATAAAAATATGTTTAGTGTGATAAGCGCGGCCCGAGTTGTTACTGTGTAACTAGTTATGTGTTATATTGATTGATACTTCATTTACATATTACTATAATACTGTTCTTTTATGTGACATTAAATACATCAATAAAATTGTTGAAAAAAGGAGGTGTGTGCTCAGCTAGGTTGTATTTTTAAAGATCAATTTAAATAGTGTTACATCTATCCAACGACTGTACATCCACCTGCGTTTAAGAGCATTTCATAATTTTAAATGTTGCATTTATCAAATACAATATATAATTATGGTATTTATGAATTGATATACAGGTACATAATATATCATATTCTCCTCGCGAAAATATATATATGTGGTATTCATTACAGTATATAATTATATGGCTCGGAGATAATCGTGAAAATGAGTCTCTTCTTAGAAAAATAAGTCAAAAGTTCCTGATTTTAATATAAATAATTTCTAGGATTTCATTTTGTTTCCATTTTCAAAAATTACCATAAGTAACACTGAAACTCGATTACATTACTTTTAAGATGAAGAACATAATCTTCTTGGACTCTCAATGGCTTCTTTAATTAATATTCTTAATCCATCTGTGTGGTTGCAGCAAGTGGTATTTGAAGAAATATGTCTTTATGGTTTAGATTTTTGTTCAATATAATGTTTATTATTTTACTCACAGACTATGATAGTTAGATACAAAGTGTGGGAAGAGGGATCCGTATCTTGGTATCTAGAGTTTCTGGAATTAATTGGACGATACTAGGCCACACTGTACAAGTGGCACTAACTCGGCAGCTGCCGCCGCGCCCGAACATCGATTGCACCGCTCTCTTTATCTGCGCCCTTGCGGAGAAGTTGCCCCCACCTGGCCGCGATCGATACTCGCGCCTCGAGCACCCGACGGACACGTGCTATATGGTGACATGTCCCCGTGTTGCGTGCGCGCTATACAAGTGTGCTTTTAATTTTTGTAGCATTCTTAATCACTTTTCTTTCTTTTTTTTCTTTACTTTCTTTTTTATTTTTGAACACTTAACCTAATGAAAAGCATCATTTTCCTTGGTTATTGCTGATTAAGAGCGGGAAAACAGCACGTGCAATATAGTTACAAATAAAATCAAAGTCTTACAAGGTTGAAAATTGATGATTTTTTATAAATATCCCATGGGTATAATTGACCAAATGCTAAACAATTTTTCAGTCATCAACATCAGTCTAAACTGACCAAGAATATACACGAGTACAAGTTTTGACTGGTCTTTCGTACAGTGATTAATTGTTAAATCGCTGCAAGTATCTTCATATTATAGAACGAATATCGCCCGAATGATAGTTACTGAACTATCACCCTTTGTATGACTATTGTCTATTTATATTTTGATGAACAAAATTAATGTTTTTGCCTAATTCTGATTGTGTGTTTCAAGCAGCTGTTCGGATTTTTTGTAAGAAGATATCAAAGATGGCTGGAGTGGACAAAATTTGACAGGTTTTTGGGTAAGGATTAAAATGAATGAAAATGATCCATTAGTTCCAATAGAACCACTTTGACGACTCAAATGTTAAAAATATATTACTCGAAAGAATTTCAAATATATAGTAGTTGCGATGTAACAAACTCAAGATCCACTACCACACAATATAGTGATATTGATTAGCACTATATCGGTTAGTATTAAACAGCCAAAACAAACCAAACCACTCAAAAATGCAAACAATTATCAGATCACATACATAGGTGAAAGAAGGAGGGTTTCAAAAAGTCAGTACGTCTAATATATGCAATTAAACCTGGCTGCTAATTAAGAAGGAAACGAGATCACTAAAGTCAACTGACCAATCACTGACCAGCATAAATTTTCACTTATATCTTTATCAGCAGTCAATGGAAACCATGCATTGAGATACACTCGTAGTAAGCGCACATACTATACAATCCAGTGCATTTGAACATAATACATGAACCATCTACAAGTGTCTAAATAACTATTCCAAATTATAAAAATTAGGCGCCTAATAAAATAATAAAGTACTTGTCATGGCACAACGAGTATAAGTTAAGTCTATTGCTTAGCTACCTTTTACAGAATGGTGGGATTAAAGACAAACCTGAATTAAATCGACAAACGGTGGTGAGTCAAGTACCCCGATCATTTTACACAAAAAAGAATATCAGTGTACAAGGGAATTATTATATGTTTTTACATCGGTAAAATTAGTATAACGATGGTAAGTTAGCCATGGTAGTGTTACTATTGGGCGAGTTGTATGGTCGCCATCTTGGTCTCATTGAGAAATATTCTGTATATTTGTGTGATATGAAGACGGACGATTCTGAGTGTTCTCATTAGTGTGCTCCCTTGTTGTGATTGATAATGATGACTCGGTTCTCACTTTGAGGACTTGATGTTTAGTTCATGTTGTATTTGGCCAAGATTATTGTTTTGTTGACGTTTTGGTATTCTCTGATTTTTTAAATTATTATTTCCCACTATTTAAAGCAAGTCCTATATATATTGTTATTTATTTTTTTTTTTGTCAATGAGCTTTTGACAAACCCTTATGGGAGTAATGTAAACAGCTGTTGACTGTTATATGTTACAAATGATTTGTTAAAAACTCATTTGAATAGTAGCCTTCAGGCTAAAGGCTGGGTGAATAGTGTATATGCTTAGGGTTCAACAAATACACTGTCTCCCTGCACCAAAGTCAATATCTATATATACACTGATTCACAACGAGTTTATGAAATAATTTTGGAATACGAGTACAAAAACTAAAAAGGATTCAATCGTTCATATTGTCCGTTTTGAAATAAGTCAACTAGATTAGCTTTCTATATTTTGTATTCTTTATAGAAATCGGTGTAAGTCGCAATCAATTGGAATATTCCAAATAACATGAAACAACTGACAAAAATGTGAAAATTCTCTAAAGTAGAAAAGCTCCCATCCTGACTCTTTAAATTGATCAAGGCGTGGCAAATCCATGACAGTAATAGTTCCAAATACAGCATATTCTATATATCTATAAAACATTAGAGAAAACCGTAGCGTCAAAAAACCATAATCCGAACACTAATCGATTACACTAGTAGTAAAATATTAACAAAAGAAATATTTACATAGAGACCCTTGTAAAACTACAAGATAATAAGATCAGGTGTTCCGGAAGAGTGAGCGCCTTTTACGACACTCGCCATGTAAATATCGGTCATATCAGAATAAACGTCAAGTCCTCAAAGTGAGAACCGAGTCATCACTTTCAATCACAACAAATAAGCACCCTAATCAACCAACTCACAAACGGCCATCCCCATATCACACCAGGACACAAACTATTTCTCAAAGAGACCAAGTTAAATCTACAGATAAGTTTCTCGAGTTGTTATTTTCGCGCATATTTACTCAACGCGTAAAAACGCAAATTCACAAACCGGGGAAAAATCCGCTTTCATTAGCATATCAACTAACTCACAAGAAGGAGTGATTTTCGTGAACCACCTGGTTCTCCGTGTGGTCCACTTACTATTAGATAACAGTGTCGAGTTATAATGAGCTGTACACAAAGTCACACCATCATAATGTCACGATTTGTCACGCGAGCTATATAGCTAGTGTTAGAATTATTGTAGTTTTATTGTGTTTACATCTGTGTCACGCTTATGATGAATGGAGTTTTACGTCTTTACAACATTACGTGTATAATGTTTTATGTCAGGAAACGTAGACAATTTATTGCAAATTTTGTTTATGACAATATTTACAAGGAGATTTACAACGACACTGACAGTCAATTCTCTCCTTACTCTTAAGCATGTCTTTTCTTTTAAGAAGGCTTCATCCTATATACTTAAATCATATAAAGGATTGATATATACCAGAAATTTTAAATAAGATCCTTGGTAGTCCTTGTTATATCCGAATATTTTTGCTTTCATCACTGGTTGTCGGAAGTTTTCAGACCGAACGCTTTGTCTCGTAAGACAAGGCCAAACTGATATGTAGTGTTGTTTCCTTACACCAGTATTATACAAAATATAAGTGTTTTTGCTATTATAGGTGACATATTCGTATCTTACAAATATTTCTAGTTTTATTAATTCTAAAAATAAGTTAATTAATTTTCTTTACCACCCAAAATGCTGCATGAGAGTTTCATTCCATTCATTTATTTGTATCCTATAGATGATTATGTGTTTGTTTAAATGTCCATGAGCAACAAAACAATACTTTCTAGGACATCACCTTTGACCCCGTTCAGACATTTTGAAATAGTACGAAAATCGTGCCCATCATGCACCTGTAGCGAACCATCCGCACGTGGCATGATGTCATGAATTGGGAGAAATTAAGGACTAGGTACAGGACAATTCAATATGGCGCAGGTGTTTTTACCAACACTTGTTATTTTATTAAATACTGCAAAATACATGACCAAAATAGACTACAAAGTACATTTTGTGATGGAGAATCGATAATTTCAACCATATTTTGGTACGTTTGGTGGTTTTTCTGATATTTTGTGTTATATGTCAAAAAACGCGTGCACGTTTGCAGAATACTGCGAAAGAAAATAAAAACAATGAATATCATTTTTTGTTGCTTTAATATACACAGAATGATAGACGAGCCTTCGATTTTTGAATAAACCTCTCTTTCAATTGAAAACCGCAGAATAAGAGAATGTACTCGTCACATGAATGGCAATTTATGTACATTCTGAACACCGCTCACATCTGGATCAAATTTTTAAAATTTCCATCGCCGATCGACAAATTTATGTGGCAAGCCGCATAGCCAAAACAAAAATCTTACCGTCTGCGGTATGACGAGTTATGACATTGTGTCAGATCTCTTAAATCAAACATCTTCCCGTTGCATGTAGCGAAATATACTACCCTGTCCTCCATTTTGCACTATTTACTTTTTTAGATATTCATACGCCTGACTTAGAGGCATGGTGAAACATCGACAAAATTAACAATTTAATTGGATTCAAGCATGCAGTAAAGGTAAATGTTACTTGGTATATCGTCACAAAGCAAAAACTGACCATTCCTATCACGATAAATTGTTTTTAGCGATTGCCAGTTTTACATTTTTGGGCGAATGTATAGCACGTGAAAAGATGTCCTTCGGCACTTCCGGCAGTGTTTTTTTAGGTAATTTAATGATTTTGAAAGAATTGTCAACAAAGTTTAATTTGTGTTGTAAAAATTCTGATGGAATTCGTATATATAATACACTTCCGCGTGGATCGGACAGTATTAACTCACTGATTATACCGATTCGTTCTCGGCTTCGCATCTGTCAAACATCGCTAGCGTAAATTGTTGCCATCGTAAACATGTGTGGCAGTTGAGGCACATTGGTATCAAAATACATTTCTCAAACTTAATTAGTAATTAGGTAACCGTATCGTAAATGTAAATTACGTTATGTTGGTGTTATTATTTTTATTTTATACATTTATTTGACACGAAACTTACATTTACATGACAAATGACCTATTTAATATAAAACAATGCCCCTATATTGCCCCCACGAGATACAGGTAAATACTTTTACCTAAACTGAAAACAGCATGCAATGGACGACATTTTTTAGAGGGGGTACCTGTGTATTTCTCCCCGATACTCTGTTTTACAGACTAATATCAAAACTTTAACACTGGGTTATCATTCTATGAACACTGCAGTAGCTTTGTATTATTTTTTTGAGAAGTTTCAAATAACTATATGAAAAATATTTGCGCACTCCCATCTGGATATTATTTACTGAATATTTTTTTCCTAAGTACAGATTTTTTTTTTAATTTTGGGGGCTAAACTGCATTTTATATCAATATTTAACATAATGGGATAAAGCTTATGCCATGTATTGGAAGAAAACATTAAAATTTCAATATTACCATTTTCATCCAGGTAACAACCAATATGGCTGTACCTAGTCCTTAAACAAATGACCAACCTTTGACATCCAGGAAGAACACATTTAGGTGAGGGATGGATAGGTAAATATCGATCATGTTTTCATACATTAAGGTCAAGACATGTCTATAGTAAGTCAGAAGAAAGAACTATAGTACCGGTTCATTTGAATGTTCACATGGAAAACACGTATTTCCCAGTCACAGTCGTTATTTCATGTGCATTTAAAAAGTATAATTGCGTCATCGTTTTATCATCGCCGGAAACCCACGTGACTTTGCTCTCATGGTTGTGATACAAAACGTACATTGTAAGAGCAGTGCCACATGGGTTTTTGTGTTCATGTGTTTTGTGTTTGTGTTCATGTGTTTTGTGAAACCTGGCACATACGAATTTTACCTGTACCTACATCATTTTTATTAGGGCTAAGTTTATTGTAGTTTCTGTAATTTGCAGCCTTCAAGTATTGTAATTAATTTTTATGTCACTAAATAGTAAAGTGGTGCTGGACTGGGTCGATCATCGGCGACTAGGTAGCTTAATTTTGGTAGAGCGTTCGTTGAGAGTTCGGAGGGTCCCGGGTTCGAACCCCGGTCTGGTTGTGCATTTGTTCGCTCCTGATACATGTATTGGTCGTAACTAGTCTTTGTTCTGAGTACTAAGAGATTATTTGACAAGGATATACTCTAAACTAGGGTGATAGCTATTCATCTTTCAGGGGTGAAAATTTAGAAAAAGGAGGTAGAAATAAAGTGGACTGGGTTAGTCGTTGGCGATAAGGTAGTTCATTTGTTATAGAGTCCTTCTATGGTTCTTAAGGTCCTATTCGGACCTTGGTCGTTTTTTTCCCCTCCCCGTTAACACTAAAGAGTAGATACAGGATCAGGTTGCATGTTATCTGATATAATACATGTACTGTCAGCGTTCGTTATCTTTAACTTGTATAACTGGAAGACCGATTTGAAGTAACTTGTATAACTGGAAGACCGATTTGAAGTAACTTGTATAACTGGAAGACCGATTTGAAGTAACTTGTATAACTGGAAGACCGATTTGAAGTAACTTGTATAACTGGAAGACCGATTTGAAGTAACTTGTATAACTGGAAGACCGATTTGAAGTATACTTCGTCGGACCCAGCTTACCGCCACACTATACATTCGAACTTACATGTACTTAGCTCGAATACTCGGATAAGGCGAAGTTTTCCCACGGTCACGCCGACTTCGAGTTAAGTTCAACTGTACCTTATAAGATTCCCCTGAATAATTTTTTTTAATGTTTATTGATATCCCCTGGTTATTATCAATACGTAGACAGATACATTTATATATGAAGGTTTTACAGAATCCCCCACCTGACAATAGTTACAAAGTTTTCAAAGTTCCTATAAGCTTAATGGCCAAGGTCAGCTCAATGTAGAAAAAAGAAGCTACGACAGAGAAAATCCAGTCCAAGGTCCTGCAACATTTTTCTTTTCGGAAGGTCGAGACAGGCCCCAGTTTCTTGAACGTTCCTTGGCTTAAAAATATCCGTAGGAGTAAAAAGGAAATCTGAAGTTAAGGTACCAATGCCAATTGCATCTTACTTCATCTCTTGGTTTGCTTGGGGAATCCCCTTTTCAACAACTGTATCCATATTCTTATTATAATCATAATTATAATGCTAGTTACGAGTTTATGTTGCATTGTATGACCAAGAGATCTCCATATACCAGTGTGTACGATTTGAGGGATTCCGTTCACAATAGCACGAAGATATTCCCAAATATAGCAGATACTGTAAACTTTGGTGTGACATCCTGGTGCGTGATGACATACAAACTCCAGCCTCCCTGTTCATGCCTAGGACTTAACTTTTCCTCTTTGGTACCGGCTGTTTCCGTGAGCCCGACATCACCATATACAGACTAAAACTTTCACCTCTGTGATGTTTCAGCCTAAACGGTTTGACAATCGGGCTCCGGAGACTTGCTTGCTGCAGCACGCCGAGTGTTGTTCAAAGCGATGGGCGGCAAAGATTCAACAGAGTGAGAACTCGTTTTTTTCTCCCTTTTCTCTCCTGAATATTGATCGACTTGTTAGAATTGAACTGATTGTGTGCAGTATAATAACTGAAGGATACAGGTCTTTTAGCCAGCTATAATTTTGTTTGTTTTGAAATCTTAGAACGTTTGAACGATTAATAGAAGTAAGGGTGTCTATATTTCCGATCACTGAGCTTTCTACAATACAGCACAATTTACCAGGAAGCTCATTGCATTCGAGCAACATAAACAACAAAATTAATGAAGAAGCCTGATATGGTATAAGGCGGTTTCCATAAGGAAATTTAAAAATGTTCATTACACTATATATGTAATACCATTATGAGAGCTTTAGAAATACTGTCCCATAACAAAGATACACATATACAGCAACTAAGAAACTACAACTATTGTATAAGATGCATAATATGTTAATTCCTGCTTACTTCCATCCTCTTTTGTCGGCGTTCTCTGATGAAAAAAAAACATACGTTTTGCGTAACAATAATAACTAGGATTCCTCCCTTCAGACTGTCTCTTTCTATAGTTCTTCTTTTATACCTTCTACCCTCCTTTTTTGGGATAGCTTAGACAACTCGGTTTTATCCTTGTCCTCAATAAAAAGAGAAGGAGACCCGAGTTGTTTCAATGAGGGCAGTATCCAAATAAGCTTTGAATTTTCACTTTGATAAATCATTAGATACTTTTCTTTAGAATCAATTGAAAAACAAATCGTAAAAAGTGATTTCTCAATTTTTCTCTTCTGAAACTCTCCCCGAAAAGAAGGTAAGAACGTCCAATACTTGTAAACACATGACCCAGACATTGCAAGACTGTTGATTCTGACAGTGTACACTCAATTTCGAAGATAAATAATGAAATCATCGTCAAGGAAATCAAAATAGTTCGTTCTCTAGTTACTTTAACGTTTAATGGCGTCAACAGGTAAGGTTTATCGCTCCCGAGAGCGGACAGGTGTCCGTATATTATGTCGTTTTCGTTCGGGTGTTGATAAGTAATTCAGACAGGTGATTGAGCTGTGTACAGGGCGCCCCGGGGTGAGAATTAACTTAGCTTGCTAAATACTACTGCGAAAAATACGTTTCCCAGGTCCTCAAAAACCTGTCTGGTAATCAGCAATATAAAAGAAAGGTCGCGAAATAATTTGGAATCCTGTAGAGTTTGACATTGAAGGCGACTCTCAAGGCCATGATATATAATACTTGGCCACAGCATGGCTAAAGGATTACTATCATCGTACCCCGAGGTTTCTCGCTAGATTTACTATACTAAACCTAATGCTAAAGCAAAATACCGATTATTTACACTGCACCGCGCTTGCACAAAAACCTAAGTGCTATTTTTCTCGCCTTTGCAGTAAGACTTTCAGTAGCGCCCGGGGTGGGGTTTTAG
The DNA here is from genome assembly GCA_947623455.1 of Mimachlamys varia. Lineage (NCBI taxonomy): Eukaryota > Metazoa > Mollusca > Bivalvia > Pectinida > Pectinidae > Mimachlamys > Mimachlamys varia. The sequence goes on from OX392527.1 coordinate 48,932,520, forward strand.
AAGAAATAATTTTATAAGGACGATTATGTCTACCTGAGCATGAGTGGTATTAGAAAGTGTCCTACATAACCCTATACAGCGTTTCACCTTGAACTAGCCCGCCCAGGTGGTAGAAGTGCTACGCTCTTTAGATTGTCGTTTGTCTGTCACCTGGGCGTTTGGATCTCTCGAGACCAGATAACGACAAGATTATAAACAGCGTTTCTCACTATCAGGCAGAAATTATCAAGTTTGTTAGATTGTGCGAATGTAATAAAATGGAAGCGAACTAATAATCTTGCCCGTTATCTGGAAACTTGTTACTTTAAAACACAAACAAATAAACAAATGTTTGTTATAAACAATAAATTAAATACTAAAATTGTATATATATGCTAGTTGTGTTGATAATTCAATATATCCTAACAGGGATGATGTTGCATGATGCAATCATGATATTGATACTTTTTTTAAGAAGAATGATGATGATGATGATGACAGAAATGAAAGCGTTGGCAATGATTGGCTGTTTGGTGAAAGGTGTACATGTTCATATCTTTAAAATTTAAATTTTAAATATATTCATTTTCAAAAAATATGAAACAAGCTATCCAACTAATATAAATCACTATTCTTGACCCAGATGCTAAGCGCACACGGGGTCTAATTGTGGGAGGAAACCGGAGCACTCAGAGAAAACCCACGTGGTCGGGCAGGTGACCTCATACCTTTTCACGTCCGGTCGGGGAATCGAACCCCGGTGGCTAGTGGTGGAAGGCAAGTGCACTATCCACTGCACCACTCTACTTTGAAAATATACCAACATTTAAGAACTGTCTCCCGTATTTTCAAAAATGCTTCTTATCCTAAAGGTCCAATATACGTAACTTCAGATAATTTTTCGTGATTCTGAAAAATTATGAAAAAAATCCAGTTGATAACCATGCAAAAATAAGCCTAAAATGAAGTAACCTTTTAAAATGGTTATCGCTTTTCTTATCCTTTCGACTAGAGAGTGTTTCTCTAACTCCATATGACGCCAGAAAAGTAAACCCAAGGTCCTGGGTTCGATCCATAGAAGAGGCATTGCATTACAAATATATATGAATGAATTCTTTTGTAACAATGAACATGAATAATGCATCTGTTTTTATTTGCGAAATACGTTATCTATACTCGCGAATAGTGTAAAATTAATAATGCGCGTCAGTAGCAAAGCTTCTTGAAGCACTGCTACATAGTACATATCGCAAATAAAGTGGTACATCAATATTTCAGTCAGCTAAAATGCACATTTTAATGGATTCAAACACTTGAGAGCCGGCCAAATTTACAGTGTATTAACTTTTTTTTTTAAATGACAATTTCGCTACTCGAAGCAAATCATGAAATATTTTAGTCCAATATGGGATCTCGCGAGAGAAAAAAAAAGGTTGATTTCGGGGCAAACACACTGGTATATCACAGGTGATGGATCCCAAGGAAGTCCTGCTTATCGGGGTGACCATCAGACCCTAACAGGCCATTATCACTATTGTAATCAAAGAGTTGTGAGAAACCCTGCCCAAACATACCCACTGGAACCAGGCAACAGGACAAGGGACATAACTCTTACACTGTTGTGGCGAGCATGTTTGGGTTTTCGATGGTTTTTACGTACGGTAAGAGAACAAAACAATCAAACCTACAGCAATATAGATATATCTCTTCCCTCAGCGAATCGAAGACCCTTCTTTCTTTCTGTCATATATATTAAGGAAATAAAAAGCATAACGATATTATCAATTTTACATTGTTTTATTTTTCAAAGCGTGCATTTGCAAGAACGATCAGCAGAGGAAGGGACACAATCCATAAAAGTTTCAAGAAAAAAAATTACTCGTTTCAACGTTCTACAAACCTCGTTGGGTAACTTTAACATAAATACATATGGATACAACCCTTTCATCGATCAAGTTAAGACTTGTTCCAGGGCAAAACGAGTAAAAAATATGATAAATGTTGCTTAAAGCAACGCCCAAGTGAAGATAGACTTTAAAGTTAGTGATAATTTGAAAAATAGAATTTCCATCAAGATAAAATCTTCAAATAATAATAGTACTTCAATTACATTTTCAATATATGTATACCGTTTTTTTCCTACAGGTTTATAATTTATATATATATGTCCAGTTTATATAGAAAAATATACAACGGCCTACTTCATATTTCACGGCTCAAAAACTGATCTACGGGACAATTGAAAGATTTTCAGAATTTCTACTTTTCAATGATTCTCTCGTCGAGTCTTTTCTTCAGGGAAGCACATAGAGATTTAAGAGTAATTGAGTGAGACATGTTTATGTAAAAGAGGGAATGGAACTCTATCGAAATATCACTCGGGGAGAAATTCTCATAAATATATACACAGATTAACTATTATGAATTAATATTAACAATTCGACCAAATGTACAACATTTATCACAGGAACTTGGCTAGATAAATCGATATAATATATATATTCATAATTTCGATAATTTAATGCATTAGAAAAAATCGTGTCAAATCCCTAAATAATGGCAAGCAGTGATATGTAAGAATATGTAAATGACAGCTCTGTTTTATATAGCAATTTAGCTATATACAAGCATTATAACATCGATGTGCTAGTACGTAATACGATAAAACGAAAAAATCTCTTTCTCTATGCCATCATTTACAATAGGTATAAACTATAGTTCATTAAGCATCTGATGAAATACACATAAGTTTAGTTATAAATCTGATAAACACCAATGATCATGAAGAATCAAACATTTTTATAATACATGTATATAAATACAACAAACATATAAGTACAAGCCCAAATTTTATGAACTTTGCTTATCTTTATAAATTTCCATAACTTAGTGATCTCTATAGGAACGCATTATAGACGTTTAGGGGTATCTTGATTAAGGAACTCCCCTAACTTCTGTAATATTTCCTATGGAGATTTTTTTTCCATTTAAGGAATTTCCTTAACTTAGCGATCTCTATAGGAAAGCATTATAGACGTTTAGGGGGAATCTTAATTAAGGAACTTCCCAAACTTCTGTTATATTTCCTATGGAGATTTTTTTTTCATTTAAGAAATTACCTAAAGTTGAGGAACGTTCATGAAATTTGGTCTATTCCTTATAATTTAATGAGCTCACAATTGGAAAACTTGGGCATACATGTAAAGGATAACTGGAATATATATCCATTTGTATATCCATTTCATTAGAGTTAAAATGTTGTCATAGAACGACAGACTAGATTAATTATATTAATCGATAAAACAATGCATGCAATATATATTAAACAAGTAATTTCAGTGGGTTATATTTTAAATATACTCACAATATGGCACTCAGACGGAAATACAAGACAAATAGTACAATAAACTATGTAAAAATACACATATTGATTTGTGTTAAAACTGACTGAAGATTATATTAATAAAGTTTTAATAATATCAAATGCAATAAAAAATATAAATAACAATATTGAACAAATGTATAAACTAATGAAAACGGAAAACGTAACAATGATTTTTCCGGATTTAATGCCTAAATAATATATATCAATACAAACGGATAACAACAAACTGATCTAAAATCTTATTGGAGTTTCAAGTCTCAAGTTTTTCATTCACCAAACTACTGACCAATAACTACTTTTCTTTCTGCAGTTTCTTGTAATAAATATTTGCCTAGTTTACTTAAAGTTTTGACATTTTTGCATGGAAATAATTGAATCAATTTATAAACACTTGGGTGTCGAAATTAATAGCGTTTGAGAAAATTATTTCTTAATGTAAATTTTATTTCATTCATAAATATATACATATATGTTTCACATTACGATCATTCACATTGAAATATGATCCGGAAACTAGTTTGTAACTTATATAAATCTGTCTCCTTTGTATTTTCGGTAGTTTATATTTCTTAACTCATAATAAGCTGGACAAATTAATATAAAATGCATTTCATCTTCTACATCATTTCTGTCACAAACAGTACATATTCTGTGTCCTCTTGGGACTGCATTGTAATGTACGGACTTAATATTAAAGGCCCAATACACGTAACTTTCGGCAAAACTTGAAGCGAAAATAAAGCCTAACAACTTTTTTGTATTTATAGATTTAGTTAAGATTAACTTATATCAGCAATACTCAAGATAAATTCTTACGCGGTTACCTGTACAGCAGCAGCTAAACATTGGTATTTATAAACTCGCGTCCATTTCGAATTGTCTTTTACCTTCGGCTTGTTGATAAAGTGGGCCCCACCAGAGTTATTTTTAATTTTTTGGATTTTTCTGTCAAGATTTTCTTGTTAGTTACCGCTCAGGTTTACTTCGTTTTTGGCTTAATTTTGCATGGTTATCAACTGGATTTTTTTTCAGAATTTTTCAGAATCACGAAAAATTTCCTGAAGTTACGTATATTGGGCCTTTAAGAGAGTGCGCTATCAATCTTATTTCTATAAAGCGTAACATAGACCCAAGAGCCTTTGATGGATTCCATTTTCCAAAGTAAACAGTTTGACCAACGTTGAAGATTGTTTTTATATTGCACATGCATGACTACACCAACCAACCGCATCGTATTGCACCATGCCCACATATAATGTATAATTCAATTTATATAACAATAATTTAAAACGTACATCATTTGTCTATATTAACAGAATGATAACATCAAACAACGACGTTTAATGTTTTTTAAACATTAATATAGTTATCAATGCGATTTCGTAACTACGTGTATTATTCAATATCTATACCTACCGAAAATATACATTTTGAGTGACAAAGGTAACAATTTAAGTCATTTCATTGTAAAAATTTAACACAACATATGTCATTTCTTCTTTTGTGACATAAACAGTCCACCTCAACCTCCTTTACCGGTTAATAACACGGGACTGAACATTTGTAACAGCTAGTTTTGGACCTCCATGTAAGGAGAGGATTCTAGATTTATTTTTAATTTTGGGGGTTAACACCAATTATTTCAAGAATGTTTTTTTTAAGGTTGAACTACCAACCCTCCCCCGATCCCCCCCACCCCCCAAAAATGTAATATTACTCTTAAAACATCAGTTAGGGTGTTACAAATTATCTGGCCCCTGTGGTAAAATACACGTGCAAAATCGGATGTTATGTTCTACCCGTCTTCTTTCAAGTCAAAGAAATAAAAATATGGTCTTCCAATTTAACAAAACAGGAAACTGAACAAGGTGTTTCCTCCCTCTACAACAGTAACAACAAACTAACAACAGTATATATCATAATAAGGTGGGATAAATATATACGAGTTACGTCCCTTTGAACGTGAAATTATCCTTGTAAAATATCCCGCATCACAAATAACTGAGATCATTAGAAATTTCGTAACGAAATCTTTTTTGTTTTGCATAATAACCAAAGAAAAAAAAGTATGGAAGAAGAGACATATTGAATAAACATGATTTTTGAAGGGTATCAAATCTTGAAAAAATATTTACAGATTTCGTAAATAAAATTTTCAAAATGAAACATAAATTTCAAAACCAAAACTGCAATCGTGAAACAACCAAAAGAGTATCAATTCTATCTATAGCAATTTCTGTACAAATAAGAAGGAAAAGGAATGCCTATATTCCATAACTTATAAATAAAATACAATATTCAAAAATATGTAAGATGTCTTTTATATATATCGAAATTTTGAAATAACGAAGTAGAAAAGAAATATAAGTTGAAATAAGCTTGTTTTCTTATCAGAAAATACGTACTATACTCTTTATCAACTCAATTGAGAGGGATCATATAAGAGAATAGTCAAACGTATCTGAGATATTGAAGGGGTAGATTATTTTCTACCTTTAACCATTTCACCTAAATGTGTTTTACAACCTGTTACTCCTTGTTTCGATCCGTGGACATACAGTATCTACAGTATTTCTAGGCTGAAGGAGGTACAACAATCGTTTGTAATAAAAAAAAAAATTGTAGGCGATCCATTAATTGCATACAGTAACATAATTTTAATAAAAGTTAAAATAGTATTTTAAAAGATATTATCTAAAAGCCAGCTAACCTCGCACATTTCAGAAACTGAAAAGATCAAAATGTCTGGCATTACCGTTGACTTAATTTTGCTGAAATTCAAAATATATACAAGAACGGTTCGAATAAAACAGTTTTCCCGTAAGAAATATCAGAAAAAAATGATCAAATAAATTGATATCAAATGATATGTAATACAAACGTGAGCGTTACACATGCAATAGACACTGACGCGCACGTGGCTTTGTTCCGATTGTCAGAAAGTACGTTATTATACTTATAATCAGCCATGGAACCGCTGTGTGCTCTCCGCGTTGCTTGCTTGTTTCCGTGTAACCTTATGCGTCTTGGCATTAGGGATTTGTCGGCTTTATACCTGGGCCCTTCCTCATCATTTTCAGCATTTACCGCCTCCGTGACGATCATTGACGTCAGACGCGTCACAAAGTTGTATCTCAGTGCCAGTGTTAGGGCTTTTTGCTCATACCTCTCTTTGTCTTGTCTTTTCGATATTAAGGCCCGATCGAGATATTCCTTTATCTTCTTATACGCCCAAATCCTCTGAGCGAACTGTTCTGTTTCTCCTGTGTTTTCAAGTTCGGACGTAGAATTGAATGTCTCTTCCTTGTTCGCACCTATAGCAACGATTGACGCAGTTAAAGGAGTAGTAAGACCGTCCACTTCCGGTTCAAGATTTCCAGCTACGACAATTTCAGAACCTTCAAAGAAATTGGAAAAGCTTGTTTCGGTTAGGTCTTCTGTTACTACCATGGCAGCAGGGTATTGAAACTGGACATCTCTGAGAGTGACAGACTCTATTCCTCTAAAAAAATCATCAAGTTGTTCACTCGCATCTTCGTCCTCATATATTTTATAAGCAGCTCCATAGTTTTGAAGTGAAATTTTTCTTAGAAATTCAAAGTTCACTCTTGCACCGAAACCAAGACAGAAAATTGAAACTAAGTTGTTGTCGTTTGCTCGTTGAACGTTTTTGAGTATGACGTCTTCACGCATTTCACCTGCAGTTTGATCACCGTCCGTGAGAAATACAACCAGGTTTCCCTGATTTTTCAAAGCGTTGTTGAGATCATGCACCCCAGCGACCAACGCGTAGTTGATGTTTGTGCTCCCCGATGCTTCCATCCTATTTACAAATGACCAGGCGTCGGAAATACGTTCATTGGTTGCTAACCTCGGATATGGTTGCCAATAACGCACGGAATCACTAAACAGAATTATGTTAAAAGCATCCTTTTCTCTAAGTCTTGCCAGTATCGAGTCCATTGCTACTTTTACTTGTCTGATTTTCGCCCCTCTCATGGAACCACTGACGTCAATCACAAATACAATTGTTTTGCTTATGGGCGGCAATCCGGACGGTGCGAAGTAGTGGACAAACGTGCCATCACTGACAATGATAATCCCTCCGTTGTTTACTGGAGGAGTCAAAGTATATCTAAGTGTAATGTCACCTTTCAAACCGAAGACTCCGCCACGAAACTGGGACTCTACCGAAGGGGTATATAACAACTCTCTCTTAGTTTCGGATGCATGTACAACAGTATTTTGTAGGGCAACCGATCTTGAAAATTCTCCAGAATCTGGAAGAGCGTACGAAAACGTTTCAATACCCTGGGGCTCATTGTATGATGCAATGACAGTGAGATTTTCCACAATTTGATTTGGTTCTATGTGTATTTTTTGTGTGTATTTTCCCAATACTTTCTTAATAAGTTCTTGGTATGAGAGTCTGAAGGTAGCTTGGGAGCGTGCTGCTACGTTCATATACACGACGAAATTTTTCATTGCGCGACCCGGGGGTGGGGCGACCTCCGACACCCTCCCAGCCGTCTGCCCAACCCTACGGGCTGCTTGGTAAGCTTCATATGCTTCGTTTCTCTCTTTCACCACACCTCGGAGGATCCTGCCTTGATTTTGCATGGAGAATTCTGTAATGAAAGCTTCTGTGGGAACCTGGACAGAAAACATTGATGTTTTGCTTTCCCATGCATCGTTTTCAACCCTACTCGTGATGTAAACATTAGCAAATCGAGAAAATACATTCGAGTCTACCAGTAATGTCTTAATGGCAGGGTGTGTCACTGCGTCATTAGCAGCAACAGTGCATGCCAGTACCGATACTGTTATGGAAATGAAGAGAAACATGGTATACGTACGTTTATAGTCGACACCTACCATCTACCTCAAACCAGGAAGTAAATAAATCAATATTATGCTTGTGCTCTGTTATGTATTTGTGTAAAACGCATAGTTGATCCTGATGCTACTGTGAAATATAATCGATAAACACACGAAGAGAAATGGTATTGAATTAAAAAAAAAATCAAATCTGGACTGTAGGAACTAATTTTAATGTAAGTAAATGATAAATAAATGTTGTCAAACACAGTGCATAATTCGATTACAGTACATAATATGCTTTTTTTGTAAGACGATATATATTTGCTCATAATATTTTTTGGGTTTCAATTAAAGCATTGCTTAACAAAAGCAATTTGTATACGTATTTATGTGATATAGATACGCTAAAAAACAATTAGTTATAGACTATTTATGTCCAATTTCTCTCGAAAACATCAACAACTTGATTCCGGGACCTAGTCACCAGCAATTGGGTCGAAAACTATTTTTCGACATGTGTGTACTACATTAGGTCAAGATGTCTGCGTCAGGGACTGTTCTACCTCTTCATATCTTAGATGCATTCACAGACGAACCGTTCCAGGGCAACCCTGCAGCCGTATGTCTGTTTAAACAGGCAAGTGATGATGAAAATCATGAAAACATTCAGGTTCGCATTACGTATGGCTATACTAAATTAGGGGACTGAAAACGGAACGGAATGACGGAATTTTGCTTTACATGTATTGATAGACCTAGCTGAACAACTGATATTTTATAACATTCTATTGTCTTTAGTTGAGAGCGAAATGTGATTGAAGAAGTTTTATCACATGTTTACCTGATTTGAATAGATGTTTATTTCTAAATTCTTTTTCTAGTCATATATTATAAAGTATTATTATATTACAGTCGAAATCTAAAGTAATCGATTTGTGATATTTTTGTAATAAATATTTTTTAACTGATTTGAAAAAAAAAAAGAAAATATTTATTTTTGTAATCTAGTCATGACATTTTGTATTTTATTGGAGCCAAACAAATATTTCAAATACAAATCTGTTGTTTTTCTCTAAGGCAACACCTTATGGAGAGGGTAAATGAGTAAATAAAACATATTTTCCATTACATGTATATCAAGTTCATGTTGTTTCCATTTTAAAGGCACTGTCTGAGGAGGATATGCAGAGGATAGCTGCCGAGATGAATCTGTCAGATACAGCTTATTTACCGCGAGTTGTCAGTGAAGAATGTGACTTCACAAAAGGTGATTTTCAGAAAGCCTCGAAAGTCACCAATTTATTCTCCCAATGTTTTAAAATCGGAACACAAGGCTGATTCCATAAGATTGGCAAATAGAACTATAATCGATGGGAGGTGTTCCGAATACCATGTTTCATGTATATTTTCTAAATTTGTATTTATTTCATAGAGCTGCTGCCAATCGCAGTTATATGAATATTCCAAATGATATAGATGTCTATGTACATTCTTTTGTACATGTTTTTCTCTATTTGTTTTTATTTCTCCATTTTTACTCAAATGATCAAGCAAGGAAAATCAATTTTAATTAAGTTTTAACTAGATTTTTCGATCACATTGTCAAGGTTGAATATGGTTGAAAAGTATTACATGTTGAATTGTATTTCTTCTCTTAAAATAAATCAGAGAATACCGAAGCGTTAACAAAATCATAAGCCGAACTCAAAATTGATTTAACCAGGGGCAAATAAGAACAAAGGAAATATTTACATGGAGATCCTTGTAAAAGTACAAAAGATTAAGACCAAATGTTCCCGAAAGGTAAGCGTCTTCTGCTTCATCTACGGCATCCGCCAGGTAAATCTTTGTCCAAGTTCTAAAAAAAATCAAAAAAAATCAGAGAATACCAAAGCCTCAACAAAACCATAATCCGAACTCGAAATCGATGAGACTAGAAGCAAAAGAGGTAAAAAGAAAGATTTACATGGATACTCTCTCGTAAAAGCACCAGATAATAAGACCAGGTGTTCCGGAAGAGTAAGCGTCTTCTGCTTCATCGACGATACCAGAGTATGAGATGATGAGAACCGAGTATCATTGTCAAGCACAAAAAGTAAACACACTAATGAGCATACTCAAAAACGTCCATCTTCATATCTCTTAAAGATACAGAATATTTCTCAATGAGACAAAGATGGCGAGCATAAAACTTGCCCATAGTTGTGATCAACCTGCATCTCTCGAATCCTTGTGTTGTTAGTTTGTTTGCAATAGAATATCGAATGAACTGCGACATGTAAACACCATAGGTTGGAGAAGTTAGGTTGTTACTATCAAGAAATGGAAAGTTCACGACCGGAACATTTAAATCATCACGTTTATTGTATAGCTTAATAGTAAGCTATCCATGTTGATCGTAGTTTAAGTAGAGATCGAGGTAAGCAGCTGCTGTAGAAGAGTCGTATGTGGCCTTAATTTCAAGTTCAGAAGGGTATTATACGATCGACGTTGTCAGCAAACTTCTCGTTGTTTATAGGCAACACATCGTCGATATATCTGAAAAATAAATTAAATGTACATATCACTTAATGCCAGGATACTTTACGTTAGTAAAACAAATAATAATAAACTTTATTTATTGAGCTAAGCTAATCTTCAACAAGGCCCTCTTGTTAGTAAAAGGATGAGTTAAAACAATAGTCATCACAGTAAAGATAGGAAAACTTAAAACTCGCTAAACTACCATCATTAAATTAAATACATCAATTAAAGGATCAGTTACAAAATATAATTCAAAGTATTACAGAAGTAAAGATAAAATATGGTATTTAGTATAATTATCACAGCATAAGTATAAAATTAAGTTAAATTAATTCAGTTATTCAAATATAGGAGGTTGTTAATGTTTAATTAATTATTTCTGCATACTGTATCTATTTAAAAAGTTAAAAGGTGCAGCACATGTGTTTGTTACGTCATCTTTAATGATAGAGGGTGGTGGATATTTTAGTTCCCGAGATTTGCTGGAGCCTCCACAGCCACAGTTAATCTCATTTGAGTAGTGGCTTGGTATATGATATACACATTTTCGTAGTACACAATTTGAAATTATACAGAAAAAGTTTAACTTCACTTTTAAATTCATAAATAAAAAGGGTTTTTCGCATCTGACCCTGATGCTTCTGCATTAGTTTAGACATTTTGGATTCCCACCTTTTGGCCCCTAGCATCACTGACAAGCCCTAGGAGGACGAATCAGATGTATGGTGCAGTTGAATTTATTTTTTCGGCATACTGTATCCATTACTAAATTTAAAAGGTGCAGCACATGTGTGTGTTACGTCATCTTTAACGATCCTCTGCAACTGCCAATCACTGTACCTTCATTATGGCATCTGTTTTGTTCCCAATATAGCTTTCTTAAAACTTTTCTGAAAAAACATAAACCATAAATTGAGTTATTTATTTTAATGATGATCATATTTTAACTGTCACTTGTATTGTTGTACTTACTGTCATAACGTCTGGGGTAACACAGGGATACTATTAGCGATACTGAAATCAGCAGTATGATATTTATTGGTTTTCCGTGGCAACATCATGGTTATCTTCTTTCTTGATATGTTTAATTAATATGTCAATAAAATGTATTGAAATGCAAAAAAATAAGTCCATCAATCCAGTTGTTCGTGATGGTGTCTTGAGAGTTTATTTGACATAACATATTACATTGTAACTTTACAGACAACCCTTCACAGTGCGTTACGTTTGAGACGAAGAGTGGAGAATTGATATACCAGACACCGGGGAGGGGGGATCTCCATGAATTTCCTTCTCAACACCCCACAACCAGAGGTATGTACTAAAATATATAAGTCCAGAAACCGGGGAGGGGGGATCTCCGTGAATTTCCTTCTCAACACCCCACAACCAGAGGAACGTACTAAAATATAAGTCCAGAAACGGAGGGGGGTCACCATGAATTTCCTTCTCAACACCCCACAACCAGAGGTACGTACTAAAATATAAGTCCAGAAACGGAGGGGGATGTTACCATGAACTTCCCCCTCAACACCCCACAACCAGAGGTATGTACTGAAATATAAGACCAGAAACGGAGGGAGGTCACCATGAACTTCCCTCTCAACACCCCACAGCCAGAGGTACGTACTAAAATATAAGTCCAGAAACAGGGGAGGGGCATCACCGTGGACTTCCCCCTCAACACCCCACAACCAGAGGTATGTACTAAAATATAAGTCCAGAAACAGGGGAGGGGCATCACCTTGGACTTCCCTCTCAACACCCCACAACCAGAGGTATGTACTAAAATATAAGTCCAGAAACAGGGGAGGGGCATCACCTTGGACTTCCCCCTCAAAACCCCACAACCAGAGGTAAAATATAAGTCCAGAAACAGGGGAGGGGCATCACCTTGGACTTCCCCCTCAACACCCCACAACCAGAGGTATGTACTAAAATATAAGTCCAGAAACAGGGGAGGGGCATCACCTTGGACTTCCCCCTCAACACCCCACAACCAGAGGTATGTACTAAAATATAAGTCCAGAAGCCGGGGAGGGGGATCTCCATCCATTTCCTTCTCAACACCCCACAACCAGAGGTACGTACTAAAATATTAGTCCAGAAACAGGGGAGGGGCATCACCTTGGACTTCCCCCTCAACACCCCACAACCAGAGGTATGTACTAAAATATAAGTCCAGAAGCCGGGGAGGGGGATCTCCATGCATTTCCTTCTCAACACCCCACAACCAGAGGTACGTACTAAAATATAAGTCCAGAAACGGAGGGGGGTCACCGTTGACTTCCCCCTCAACACCCCACAACCAGAGGTACGTACTAAAATATAAGTCCAGAAACGGAGGGGGGGTCACCGTGGACTTCCCCCTCAACACCCCACAACCAGAGGTACGTACTAAAATAATATAAGTCCAGAAACGGAGGGGGGTCACCGTGGACTTCCCCCTCAACACCCCACAACCAGAGGTACGTACTAAAATATAAGTCCAGAAACAGGGGAGGGGCATCACCTTGGACTTCCCCCTCAACACCCCACAACCAGAGGTATGTACTAAAATATAAGTCCAGAAACAGGGGAGGGGCATCACCTTGGACTTCCCCCTCAACACCCCACAACCAGAGGTATGTACTAAAATATAAGTCCAGAAACAGGGGAGGGGCATCACCTTGGACTTCCCCCTCAACACCCCAAAACCAGAGGTATGTACTAAAATATAAGTCCAGAAACAGGGGAGGGGCATCACCTTGGACTTCCCCCTCAAAACCCCACAACCAGAGGTATGTACTAAAATATAAGTCCAGAAACAGGGGAGGGGCATCACCTTGGACTTCCCCCTCAACACCCCACAACCAGAGGTATGTACTAAAATATAAGTCCAGAAACAGGGGAGGGGCATCACCTTGGACTTCCCCCTCAACACCCCACAACCAGAGGTATGTACTAAAATATAAGTCCAGAAACAGGGGAGGGGCATCACCTTGGACTTCCCCCTCAACACCCCACAACCAGAGGTATGTACTAAAATATAAGTCCAGAAACAGGGGAGGGGCATCACCTTGGACTTCCCCCTCAACACCCCAAAACCAGAGGTATGTACTAAAATATAAGTCCAGAAACAGGGGAGGGGCATCACCTTGGACTTCCCCCTCAACACCCCACAACCAGAGGTATGTACTAAAATATAAGTCCAGAAACAGGGGAGGGGCATCACCTTGGACTTCCCCCTCAACAACCCACAACCAGAGGTATGTACTAAAATATAAGTCCAGAAACAAGGGAGGGGCATCACCTTGGACTTCCTTCTCAACACCCCACAACCAGAGGTATGTACTAAAATATAAGTCCAGAAACAGGTGAGGGGCATCACCTTGGACTTCCTTCTCAACACCCCACAACCAGAGGTATGTACTTAGTATAATGCAGAAAGGACTATGTTTAAAACGTAAAAGCACTTTTACAGTATCTCGTGAAATGTATTTATTCCGACGTAAACCTTAAAACGAACAAATAATGATAATGTTTACAAGAGAGTTGTGGAATTCAGAAATAACATGTTTGGCAATTCATTTTACTGAATAGGTACTGAAGAATCATGCCATATTCCCAAATTAGCAAGTAATGCTATCATGATACACAAAGCAAAGCACCGTAGACTGTTCCACGTGATAGATAAGTACAAATTTCAGGCTGTGCTTTATGTTTGACAGGTAATGATATTGGATATGTATGGTATTGGACAGGTAAATTGTATAGTCAGTTTTCATTTAAACAATATACATATTGCCAGCGCTATTGTATGAGACCCAGGAACACTGCATTGTATATTTGGTAATTTTGGAACTATTTCTACTTTTAAAAGACACCTTATTATTTACACTGACATCCGAAAATCCCGATACACGTTATAGGCAAAGAAACTTTGAAATTAAGCAAAGCCAATTTCGGTGTTTGAATGGTATTTTGGTGTCATAACTTTCACGTTTTGTTCTTTTTCGTCAGTTTATGGGTTGTGATACAATTTGAATTCTCGAAATGCAATATGTTTGTTTATACATACGTTTCAAGAATGAATTTATTTCTTAAATATTTGACAGTGCAAATACAGAAAAAAACCTTTTCTTTCGTTCTTCCTTTTTTAATAATATCGAATATATGTCCATCCCTTGACCTTCCCTCCAACTTCCAGGACTTGAAGCATTTTTGAAATAAAATAAACCTGTCCACTGACAAATGGACTAGCATCACTGATGAATCCTAGAAGGTCGAAACAGCTGTGTGATGCATTGTGATTCATTTGTTCTGCAGTCTGCATACTGTTTATATTTGTACCAAGTTAAAAACAAGTGCAGCACACGTGTGTGTAAGGTTCATCTTTACGAAACTGCAACACTTGTTTTGTTAGCTAACTGCCGGTGTCCGAGTGGTTAAGGTGTCCAGACATTCTACCACTAGCCCTGCACCTCTGGGTTGCGAGTTCGAATCCCACGTAGGGCAGGTACTGACCGTAGGTCTGTGGTTTTTCTTCGAGTACTCCGGCTTTACTCCACCTCCAAAACCTGATACGGCCTTAAATGACTCTGGCTATTAATAGGACGTAAAACAAAATAAACCAAACGTTTACTAACGGAACGGTGTGAATATGTCTACATGTTTTCATTGACCTGTTGGCATTAATGATCTTTTCTTATTATGTTCTGTATTAGATTTGGGACACTTTAAATACTTTAATTCATTTTCAAGCAAATGCGTATTTTTTTTTAGAATTATGACAAAGTTGACAAACTTTTAAATGTAAGTAATGACTTTTCCATTGATGAAACGTCTTCCTGGTTGCTTCCGCATTTATTTTATTATATCATTTTTCCCTGTATGATGGAATTCATAAATATCAATTACAAAAGATTCTTCCTTCCAACGAACGCGCTGTTTTGTAGGTTGTCAGTGTGAGTTTACGTTAACACTATCAAGTCATCACAAGATAGCTTTGATGTAATGTTATACAAATAAAGGAAACATTTAAAAGGGAATTCCTCGACCCAAAAATATTCTTTTTTAGGAAGGGTCGGTTCCTAAGTGATAGTTTCATAATTAGTACATAGATGTACCAGAAGTAACAATAATGACTCCATAGAAGTGATATGGATCTACGAAGTCTGTCGCATTGTTACAGATAATTGACAACAGTAAGAGAGGGTTATGCTATCACAGCGCCAAATAAAAAGGTTCAAGACTATGTCAGGTGATCAGGGGCGTATTGCTTTAATAAATATGGAACTGTTCTCTGTTGACAACTAAGAAGTCAATTTTACATTGGACACGGATGTTCTGCATATAGAGGCTCTGGATACGCGATTATGATCAATGCGAATTGAATAAAAAAAATTAGTAGAAAATTGAATGTAAAATAGATAATTAATTTTGAACTTTTGTGTGTATGTATTTTATATGTATATTTAAGAACTGAAAATTTAACAACAGTTCAGATACATGTATTCATTGTAAAGATAAAAAGTAAGTTAAGAGATAATGGTATATATGTACTAAATGTAAATACCAGATAAGAACAATATTAAGCATTAATTTCTTAACTGTAGTTAATTACCTAAAGGGGAGCGATCGACAGTGTTAACTATTCCAGCACCACGAAGAATCTGTTACTTAGACTCACAGACACGTGTTCAAGGTATGTGTATCGTTAAATTATCATAAAAAGAGAGTTATATATCTTTGAGAGTGGCGTACATTTTATCCCTTTTGGTTTAAGTATAGAAATACTCAAATGATGAGATTTGTCTTAATACAAATGACAAAATATTATTCTTGAGAACATTAACTTCTCTTAATTAGAGTAATTAGATTAAAAAGTGTTTTTAAACCGTTTAAGGGGAAGCATACGTTTTTGTTTTCAGAAACTACTCTTTAGTTAATATTGACACTTTGTCCCTCACTTAATAATGTAAATTTCATATAAGTATCATAGACCGCAGTTGTCTTTTGATTTAAAGGGCATTGTATATATAAAGTGCCCTTTGAAAGATTGTAATTATACACTGTTTTTGATATATCATTGCTACTTCATGCAATACATATTTAAAAACACTTTACTTACTTTCTAACTAAAAAAAACCAACTTCTTTTTGTGAGATTATTATTCAGTTTTAAGTGCTGATGAAAACTCCTTTAATAGCGCTATTGACAGCTGAAGCGATATTTGCTTCGAAAAAACCCAGAGGCAAACAGTATATCCATTTATATGTTTTCGATAAGCTTTTTTTTCGTAAAGCTAGTCTCAAAGATTTATTTTAGTCCTGTCACACTACCGGCACCAGGTGAATCTAATCGATAACAATCTGATGGCACTTGGCGTGTATAACTATGGTTAAGTTTTGTTAAAATCATCTCCTTACAGTATGAAGAAAATATTCCGACAGAAACATTCCAATTAAAATTAAAGAAACAAAATAAACTAAATACTCTCTATACGCAAAACATTATTATTTACATAGAATTCCGGATTTTATACAATAATAATATTTGGATCGAAACTTACTATCGCCCGGCTTGTGTGCTTTATTACAAGGATTCGAAATGTCAGCGTTAGATACGGCTGTCCCTCTCTACATTGTAGATGCATTTACAGATAAACCATTCCATGGTAATCCCGCAGCCGTATGTCTGTTGAAACAGGTAAGTCCTGGTTTAAAACATGCTTATACGCAGACTTGGCACTCCGTAGCTTACTGAAGATTGTTGAGACTAAATTGGGTAACGGAAAACTGTACGGAATCACGGATTTGCACCCCCATCAAAAATGAGAACTTTTAAGTTGTGGATGTATGCATGTTATAATTAAACAGGGGGTAATTAGACTAAAAAGTGTTTTTAAACCGTTTAAGGGGAAGCATACGTTTTTGTTTTCAGAAACTACTCTCTAGTTAATATTGACACTTTGTCCCTCACTTAATAATGTAACTTTCATAAAGTATTATATTTTCATAGTCCCACAAGCATATGTCAAGGAAGTTTTGCTATTTACTCTACTTTAGTCGTTGATGAACACATTCAAATGAGTTCTAGTAATAAACTGTACTTTCGAATCATAAAAGAGTTCCTATGTACAAGTCACTACAGTTGAACCTCGGTGGGACCAAGAAAAAACTTCGAGTTTTGGAGTTAGATGTTAGAATACTAAGTGTGTAGTCTGTCCAGGACCGAAACAATACTTCAAATTAAACGGGATCTTCGAGATAAACGAGTTCGAGAAAACGAGGTTCGACTAAATTTTGAAATATTTCATTTTGACACATTTAATTATTTAGAAGTTCTTGCGGACTAGATTATAATCTGGTTCTTGATTTCGTGTTTCCGTGGTGGCCAAGTGGTTAAGGTGTCTGACTTTCTGCTACCACTAATCCCATCACTTGGTCACGTATTCTAATGGTTAAGATGTTCGAGGCTATTGGGCAGTTGTCAGGAACTGGCCGTAGGTCGATGGTTTTCTCCATCGCCAGCAAAACCTGGCAGTTTGGAACATAAAACACAAATAAATCAAACCAAACCAAATAGCATAGGTACTTTTTTGACTGACAGGGAGGAAGGAATGTACCGGGTTCACTGAAATTCCAGATATTTTACATTGTGTTATATGAGAACAACATGATTTTGTAAATTATTTGGTCCTAACAGACAGTGTTGGACGAGGAGATGCAGCGGATAGCGGCCGAGATGAACCTGTCAGAAACGGCTTACATACAGGGAGTTGGTGGTACGGACTGTGATTTCACACAAGGTGAGGTTCATTTACACATTAAGTTACTAGTTAATGATAGTTTTTCCTTTTAAAGTCTTAATTTTGATTTGCTCGGGTTCTGTAATTTTAAAAACTAAAAGTTCCCCGTGTGTTGAATGCAAATCTTCCCAATTTTAGTTATACATCAAATTGAAGTACAAATATGTTTCTGGCGATCAAGACTCCTCAATTGTTGATATATATTTACAATTTTTTACATAACTAAATTGTAAATTTAAATTTGGGACTGCCAGATGTAGCAACACTAATTATGTTGTGGATGTGTTGACAGACGAGATTTGTATCCGTGGTAAAAGCGGTCATTACATTTATTTTTCCCTTGTTTGCTGTCAAGGTAACAGATTTAGTTTGAGATGGTTCACACCGACCAATGAGGTGCCTTTATGTGGTCATGCGACTATTGCCTCTGCTGCAGTCCTTTTCTTTGTTTGCGGTGAGTATTACTGTCGCCGTTCTTATTTTGTGAAGTATGTAGTGAGGCAAATACATCTTGTATGTCGCAATCCAATGCTTGTGGTTCTGTATAAGATGCATTTTTTTCTGATGTTGGTCTATACAGGTTGTTGTAATCCTCTTCTTGGTGTTTTCGAGTGACTACGCTAGAAAAAGAAATGTCGGAAATAGAACTGTGTGAATGGTCCTCGATCCACTGTCTGCCGATAACTGTAAATACAAAATTAAAACAGTTTTTTTTTCTGACATAATTTTGATAAAACATTTATTTATCATTTCACTAATTTATCATTTGTTTGCATTAAGTAAATGAAGATCGGCACAAGTTACAACAACAGTATCCAAACCATATTCAGCAGGTACATACACATTTACAAAAGTATATAAAAAAGCTTTATATAAAGCTGGTTTCTTTAAAATTGCTTTCATTAAATTGAAAATCTTTCGATGACCTGAATCTACAGTCTTGTCTATGATAAGGTTTCTGTAATATTTTTGTGTCAAAAACGTAGTTGTCACTTTGTTTATATAACATTACAACTTTACAGACAATCCTTCGCCGTGCATTACGTTTGAGACACTGAGTGGAGAATTGATAGTCCAGAAACAGGGGAGAGGGGTCACCATAGACTTCCCCCTCAACACCCCACAACCGGAGGTACGTACTGATATATAAGTCCAGAAACAGGGGAGAGGGGTCACCATGTACTTCAGCTCAACACCCCACAACCAGAAGTACGTACTTAACTATATAAGTCCAGAAACAGAGGGGTGTGTCACCATGAACATCCTCCTTAACACCCCACACCCAAAGGTGTATTCTTCACATAAGGTAGAGAAACTTCATCGTTCAAATTAGAATGAAAATGTTCAACACCTGAAAGAAAAAAAAAAAACTCTGAACATTTACAGAAGAAGTAAAATGGTTTAATTCTTACGTCATCTTTAAATGAACACATAGAACGACAAAACTTTGTAATATCATCACTTACATTCAATATCAATTCCTTCTACTGAAGAGATGCAGAATTCACACCACTCGCCCAAAATCGTTATTCTTTTGAGCAAGTAACGCTGTCGTAATGAGCAAAGCAAACAACGCTAGACGTATTCCACGATATAGATAAGTAAAAATCGCAGTCTGTGTTTCCAAGTTAACAGGTAATGATACTGGATATGTATGCTATTGGGTCCAGGCATTTGTGGCCAGGAGAATAACCATCTATATAAAGATAATATAGCGAAATATGAATAATTAAAAAAAAATATAAAAATTTTTTTTTCCAATTTTCTTTTTTTGTTATTAATCATCTAAAACCATAATGAAACTAACTGCGAAGTTCCAGCTTGATACATCAAGCGGTTAAATTTCGGAAAAAATCGACTTTCAGACACTGAAAAAGAGAGTATGCAACTCAGTGGCAGAAAATACCTCGACCACGTTACAAAACGGTCAAAAAACTTACTTTCCGTTCCTACTAGAGAAACACGATTACCTTCCATCCATCCCCAATATATTTCTCTTTTTAAAAAGCTATTATGACCCACACATGTATTTATCGATTGCGAGCGCGGGGTCGTAACATCTCAGAAAACCCCCGAAATGTTCGATATAGGAATTGTCTGATAGTCGAATTTTTCCGAAATCTAACCGCTTGAATTATGAAACTGAAATTTAGCAATTATTTTCATTATGGTTTTGGATAATTAATAACATAAAAAGAAAATTGGAAAATTTTGTTTTTATATATTTTTTTTAATATTCATATTTCGCTATATTATCTATATATAAATGGTTATTCTCCTGGCCACAAGTGCCTGTGGTATTGGGCAGGTTAAAATGTGTTTTCAGCTTTTTTTTCATTTAAACATCAGTGCTATATATGAGACAGCACAACTGCAGTCAAACGATCTTTTGGACGATGGTTCATCCATTTTTTTCCTTATTCATATTCAGAACTTACTAGTTGTACGCATTTGAATATATTTTCAGTTGTGGAACTATTTCACTCTTTAAAGACAGATTATTGCTGAGTACTTATTTCCCTTCATATTTCTATCGATTTTATAAATAATCCCTTCATGCATTATTGTTCATATTCAGTTTTACACATTGGACATTATTATATCTTTCTATTTCAGAATTTCGAAAATGTGGACAAACTTTTAAATGTGAGTTATGTATTCCCCATCACCACGATATACTCTTTTTTAACATTAGCCCTTTAAAAATAAATCCATAAAACGAAGTAGTTTTTGTGGGGCGTTTGGTGTTTTGGCTGACATTAATAACATTTCAAATGTTACCGTCAAATATTTAAGATCAATTTAACGTATCAAAGGGAAGCTACTGCTCCAAAAATATTCTTTTGTGAGGATGAGTCATTGAACGTGCTCTCTGAATTCAGATGCTTTGAATTCGCAATGATGCCCAATATGATTTGAAAACAATAATGTTTCATTAGCCGTAGAAAATAGTCATATATAAAATCTTTAGAAAATTAGTTTAGATAAAATTTAAATGCCAATTCTAAAATGATATTTTCATATTTTTACTTACTGCAGTTGATTGCCAAAAAGGATATCATCGATAGTGTTCACTATTGCAGCACCATTAAGTATCTGCTAGTAAGACTCAAAGATAATTGCTCACGGTAAGTTTATCTTATATCTTTATTGCTGAAAATTTGTCACTATGGGGAGTAGCGAACAAAATCAGAGAATACCAAAGCGTCAACGAAACCATAATCCGTACTAATAATCGATTGATTTGTAAGCTTAATATGAACAAAACAAAATATTTACACGGATACCCTTATAAAAGTAAAAGAGAACACGACCAGGTATCCCGGAAGAGGTACCAACAACTGCATATCACGCTCTCTCATGGCAATTTCCATTGGGTTACAAACACAACATTGTATTGTGTATGCAAATAAGTTGATGGAAATAAATTGAATTTGAAATACATTTTTTTATCAAAGTATTCTTAAATATTTTCTTGAATAATGTATTCAGCTTTTTGAGTCAATTTCCTGTTTACGTAGAGAGTAACTCTCAAATCACAGGCTTTTGAGATATTATATAAATATAAATGATGTACAATTAGGGTGGGACGTCACACGTTTTTGGCAAAGTCACTTTTTACAAAGATTGCCCTTCAACGTCATTAGAGAAAAGACATTTTCTAACATGTTTTATTTACATTTAGAGATGACTTGGAGAACCTTAAGCCAGATATTGCAAATTTCCAGAGTGCGGAATCCTCTGGTCGAGTGAAGGCTGTGATCTTGACGGTGAAGGATGGGGGTGAGGTCCAAACGGAGGACAGGGAACAGAAGACCTACGACTTCCTGTCCCGATTCTTCGCTCCATGGTACGGTGTACCGGAAGATCCGGTTACAGGTAGGATCTTCTTAATGGAATATGGGGAAACGTGTTTTAATTCTCTCCTGCATTATGCAATAGGACAAATAACACATTACGAAAACTGCATTTCCCAGCGACATAGGCACTGACTGTTATATATTAAAAACCATCAAAGTTTAGCAAAGCCAATTGCACACAAATTTACACCATGCACACTATCATACAAATTCCTAGTATATATATTTGAACAAAAAATGTAAACCAAAAAATGTACATGTGTCTCATACATAAGAGAATATAATGGCATCCTATTTCCTACCGTGAGTTTGTTTAAATTGTATTTTTATTTCTCTCACCATGGACAGGCAAAGTAATTATATCATGAGGTCATATCGAAAATTCAATCACATCAATATCGTCTTTCATTGATGTGAAATATGAGGTATATTATAGGATAAACAAGGTAGGAGAAAAATAATCATCCACCCCCTTGATAGTGAGACGGGATATCTAACCCCAGGGGGTAAGATTTCTAAGCTGTTCCTAAACACGAGGCTTAATCTTAACCCTTGGGTCGATACCCCCTGATCTCACCCAGAGGGTTGAACGATTCTCTTAATCTTCGTGAAACTATATGTTGAAGTGTGTTTGAAAACCAGAAAAATGGCAAATACACGCTCAAGATATTCTCCGATACATATGCATGATAATCAATGTAAATAATGTAAGTATATTGGAATATAAAGGGAAGCAAAATGGCGATAATATTTATAAATGTATCTTTATTGATACAGTTACAGTTCTGTAATAGGAATTAATTATACAAATCAAATTAAGCTTGCCGGTTATGTTACTTTCAAACGGGCTGTTAAACACAGTTGTATTTGGTTTACGATTTGTATTTACATGTGTACTGAATTGATGTTCAATTTTTTTTCATTATATAAAAAATGTGTTAAAAAATTCACTCTCTATGTATATAACATCTGATATATAAAGACATATTTCCTAGATTTTTTTCACGCAAAATATTGTTATATGAAAATTCCTTGCATTGTTATCCATTTGGAATTTAAGGACATCATGGACACTTCGTAAAAAAAATCTTGATATATTTCAGGATCCGCTTACACAGTTCTTGCTGGCTATTGGTCGGCGGTTTTAGGGAAAACCACAATGCACGGTAAGACCAGTATATTATAGATGTGAAAATTGCATACCTGGTATGGGACATCTCATTTTAAATCATATTCATACATGTTTTTCGAATAGTATAACTGTTTTAGATGTATTTCTCTCCTCTTCAGCTCGACAGTGTTCTAAAAGAGGCGGTGACGTCACTATGCATATCCGAGACGATGGGAGGGTTGACCTTACAGGAGAGGCGGCGATCGTCCTTCGGGGGTCTCTGACGATGTAATGGACAGTGGCCTTAGTAAAGTCTCTCGAGACGCTGCAGATATGTAAGGCGGGTACATAAGACATCATCTGTTAGTCGTTACTGACGATCTAATCTGACTTTATCCCGGGGTTGCATGTGATTAAGTGAATTCCCTTTAATTCACTTAAGTATCCAAGGCAGTCAATTACAATGTCTATTTTAGGGTCGTTGGAGACGTTGGTGATGGTCAAGTGATTTAATATCGATTCAACAATATATTCCTCTTTGTAATCTCTTATTATTATATTTCATACTTTTCGTTATTCGGAAATCAACATTCAAAATGTATATATACACTGTTACAGTACTAGTTAATCATTCAAAATGAATTGAACATAATTTAAAGGCAATTATGTAAGATGACGTAACACACACATATGCTGCACCTCTTTAATTTAGTAATAGATACAGGATGCCGAAAAAATTAATTAAACTGCATCATACAGCTGTTTCGTCCTCCTAGGACTCTTCAGTGATGCTAGGGGCCAAAAGGTAGGAATCCAAAATTTCTAAACTAATGTAGAAGCAGAAGGGCCAGGTTCGTAAAACCCCTTTAATTTATGAATTTAGAAGTAAAATTAAACTAGTTCTGTATACTTTCAAATCGTGTACTACGAAAATGTGTATGTTATGTACCATGGCACTACTCAAATGAGATTAACTGTGGCTATGGAGGCTCCATCAAACCTCGGGGACTAAAAATTCCACCAGCAGAGTCTGCCATCCCCTATCATAAAGATGACGTAACACACACATACGCTGCATCTCTTAAATTTAGTAATAGATACAGTTTGTAACAACAACATGATTTGTTATGACTTTATTTTTTAAATATCGACTGCTGATAGACAACGGATTTTCAAAGCTACAGATTATGGACAAATTATATCGCCGCCTTGATGATATCTTGCAGGAATATGATATTCATGTTAGTGTGCTAATCAGTGTGTCTTGTGGTTCGTTGTTACCACCCTCCTTCCTGGAGTATGGACGTGACGGTGCTTGAAAATGACCAGGAATTACAACGCAGATTTCGTTAACGAAAAGTGCAATAAAGCAATACTTATAAGGGTATACTAAACTGAAACAATTGATGTATTAAGTATACACATGCTTAATGTTATTTTGATTCATCATTGATATATATAAATAGACTAAATGTTGTTTTGGTTCATTAATGATACACATGTTTTGGTCTATTAATATTTTGATACATAAGGGTGTACTTTTATGGATTTTCTTATCCTATTCACATTGTAGCTTTTCCCAGGTTTTCCATTTGAATCCCTACAACAAAATAACCTGGTCACATTGGTTATGAGTTTAATATATTATGATCATGTTGCCCATTTGACATGCTACTATTGTTTGCTTTATCTGTAAGAGTTTGTCCATGGTGCCATTTTCAATTTAAAGTGTTAAGAATTATGTTTGTATTTAAACGAATCCAAGATGATTCGGGGAGTATTCACTTGTATATACGGTTGAACAATTGTTTGCTCAATATTTGATTGATTCAGACAATGATAGACATCGAAGAAACGGTATTGTTTTAGTATATATATATATATATATATATATTCTGTTTTCCAGGAAATATAACTTTACTCATAATAATGCAAATACAGAGAAAAAATATGTAGTTTAATTTTTTTACTGGCATCGAATACTTCCAATTAGAATTTTGAAATAAAAGCAATGTTTCATAATATTAACACCATTTATAGGAGTTATTGAATTTTAATGTTCTAATAGTAATAAAATATTGTCCTGGAAATAGCTGTGATAACCAAGTGACTATGGCGATTGTGAAATAACACTGAATTATATTAAACACTATTCTTAGGATCAAGATGATGTAAAACACACATAATTATACTGCACCTTTAAAATTTAGTAATAGGTACAGTATGCCGAATAATTAATTAAACTGCATCATTCAACTGTTTTGGCCTCTTAGGACTCTTCAGTGATGCTAATGTTCAAAATTTGGGAATCAAAAATTTCTAAACTAATGAAGAAGCAGAAGGGTCAGTTGCCCCTTTTAACTCCCTTTAATTCATGAATTTAGAAGTAAAATTGAACTAGTTCTGTATAATTTCAAATCGTGTACTTCGAAACGAAAATGTACCATACCACTACGCAAATGAGATTAACTGTGGCTATGGAGGCTCCAGGAAACCTCGGGGACTTAACACTCCACCAGCAGAGTCTGCCACCCTCTATCATTAAAGATGACGTAACACACACATATGCTGCACCCTTTAAATTTAGTAATATATACAGTATGTCGAAAAAGGTAATTAAACTGCATCATACAGCTGTTTCGTCCTCCTAGGACTCTTCAGTGATCAAAGATCACCAAAGATCGTTTGCGGGTAATATTATCCGTGGTGATTCTTATATGGGAGTGCTGCTTTTTAGATTTCTCGGTTTTAACATTTATTGATAACAAACAAAGGCATATTTCATATTTTGAATTATTTTATTTTATTATTTTTCTAAAATCAGAAATAAAAAAACAACACAAAAACAAATATAAATGTGTTTAAAACATGATTATTTAGTAGGGGTGATATGCAGAGTAAGGAACAGTTATTTTGAAAAAAAAATTGTAAGAGAAATTAAAAAAAAAATAATGGGAAATTAGTTCTCCCCGTTTTCACTTTGTCGAAAAACTTAATATTAACCAATTGTACTGGATACAAATAACAACTTTTCACTTCGTATAGAGCGAAATTGTTTAACAGTTGTATAACCATGCTGCTTTATACATTGACTGCATCAGTAAATGTCACTGCAAACATAAACAACAACATTTAGAAGAAAGATGACGTAACACACACATATGCTGCACCTTTTAAATTTAGTAATAGATACAGAATGCCGAAAAAAATGAATTAAACTGCACCATACAGCTGTTTCGTCCTCCTAGGACTTTTCAGTAATGCTAGGGGCCAAAAGGTGGGAATCCAATATTTCTAAACTAATGTAGAAGCAGAAGAGTCAGGTGCGTTAAACCCTTTTGATTTATGAATTTAGAGGTACAATTAAAAACACTAGTTATGGAATTGTTTTAAGACAGATCTCTTTCATATTTCATTACGAAGAATTCTGTTGTAATACAAGTCAATGCTTGTTTTTGACTGTATACTATCCGATAGCTATTTACTAGAAAAGTCCAACCTTTATACTCTCGCTCATGTCGTCGAAAATGAGAGGTACATTTCCAATAATACAAATTTCTTCAATAAATGTAATCACATTTAACTATGTTCGAATTAAAGTGTTGAAGTTTTGATAGAATTACAAATTTAGGGACAAATGAGCATACCTATTGCAATTTTGTTCATAATTCATCGAAGTCTACAAGTCACATTGTAAATTTAAACAGTCAAGTACTATGAAATAAATATGTGCAATTTACGAAAAAAACCTTTTCCCTGTAACAGTGCTAGTAAAAATAAAACATTGATTGTGTAGTTGAGAAACTGAAAAATAAGCAACAATCACTCAAATCACACCAAAAATCCATCATAATTAATAAAACAAGACAGTACAAAATGTTCCCTCGTACAAAATCAGACCATAGTCAAATATACATTTTTTTTCAATTCTTTAAATGCCCAACATGCGTAACTTCAGAAATTTTTTCGTGATTCTGAAAAATCCTGACAAAAAACGATGCAAAAATAAGCCTAAAACGAAGTAAACCTGAGCGGTAACTAACAAGAAACTCATGACAAAAAAAATCCAAATACCTAGTTTCAACTACTGCTGTACTGGTAACCGCGCAAGAATTCATCTTGAATATTGCTGATATCAGCTAGTCTTAACTAAATCTATAAATATAATATGTTATTAGGCTTGATTTTCGCTTCAAGTTTTGCCGAAAGTAACGTATATTGGGCCTTTAAATATACTGTAATTTTCAACACATACTTTGTTTGAATACTATGCTTGTTTTAAATAGTATCTGAGGTAGTATCACTTTGCACAAAATAGTTCTCTGACGTTTCCAACACGTATAAAAATGAAGCTGTATCATTTTTACGCATAAAATACACTTAATAAAGTGTTTTGAAAAAAAAAAACGAAATGTGTAAGCATGATTTCAGATTTTCTTTTAGCTGAGAAATGACAATATATTCAAAAGAATTTACAACCTATATAAAACCAAGAGGAGTTTTGTAAACTTTTGAAAGCGTTAAAACCGCAAATAACATGCATACAGTTGAATATGAACTGAAAATAAAAGAAATGATTCCGTTAACACGCCACACACATTTAGTTATCAATTTCCTTTTGGCAACTTCTGTCTTTTCGTTGATCTGATATTGATACAATTTTAATATGATATCACAGTGATATCAAATATATGTAATCTATGTATACATTGTATTATACGGTGTTGTAGTTAGAGAGTTTACGATGTGATACTGGAATGTGAATAAATATGTAACTTGTACATATAATTACATATGTTACAATACAGCATATGCTTTTTGTCTGAATGATAAAAATGATGTCTAAAACTGAAGTAAAACAAAATTAGAATCACTTTTTTCACTAGAATCAATTTCATGACCATTAGAATAATTATAGTGATCGTAGGTATGTAAAACAAGGTGTTCTAACATACTACATATGTACATGTATATACCAGTGGGATATATGTTGAAATAGTAAGGCATAACAATGATCACAATATGGCACTTAGATGTATATATACAAAAACAATCAATAATTAAAAATATATCGTGGTGCGATCATTGTAATAATATACATCATGTACAACCTTTATAAAATATCACAGGTGTAAAATAACATTAAATTCAATAAGAAAACAAATGAGTTTCCGGATTTCTTGACTGAAAATACGTGAAATATGATATGTTGTTTTAAACAAGTAACCGTTCATAATTTTATTTATCTTTTTAAATGTAATACCCTAACACAAAATGCAATGCAGAAAAAAGATCTTGGAATGATTATAAAAAGACACACACGATAGAAGAACATTTATGAATTAAATTAAGATACAATCGAGGAAAATAATGAGTTAAACTGCCACATACATCTGTTTCGTCCTACTACGACTCGACAGTGATACTAAGAAATATACAGAATGAAATATATCGTACTGTATCGCACCGCGCCCGATAACGCCCACTATCTCTCACTTATCCACGCCCACTTATACTATGTCAGCTAAGGATTGTTGACTTGCGTTTAAAAAATAACATATTGATTAAAAGTGGATCATTATCGTAATGCAAACATTTCACACTTTCGAATTAGGAATGTTATAATTTACTTTTATTCGAATAGACTTGTTTTATTTCAATTCAAATACAACAGTTAAAAAAAACAAATTAAACAAAAAAAGATATTAATAGTAAAACAACGCACAGGAATACACATCTAACAGTTCATAAATGAAAACGAATGTTACTAAGGTTTTTTTTATAAAGCGCAAATTATGATAATGATATGAGGTGTATCATTTTCTCAAAGTGTCAAGGATTTACAATTGATTATATATCCTACTAAAGACAATGCGTTGGTTAATATATAGAGGATATTCAATGGTTTCCCGTTTAATATAAAATATATTTCACGAGTATGGCAGATTTTGTTTTAATTTTCACGAGTGCGTAGCAACTGCAACAAAAGGGAAAACTAAGTCAAACAGGGGTCTGTTGCGATAACTTGTCATTGTAGTTCTACACACGTAATCAAATTTTAATACGTATATGTTATTAATAAACTGTGTCTCTGCACACGTTTTTCCTGGCTCAATTTTTGATTAACTGACATGAAAACAATTCCTGATTAACGAATTTCAGGAAGATTTTACGAACATGTTTACACAATGTAATATGATTATAATAAGAAGAAACATGTGTGAAAAGATTTTGTATAGTAACAAATGATAAGCATCACACATCCACATATTTAAAATGATATCAACATTATATGTATATACGTAAAAAAGGACTACACTCTGAGAAAAAACAACACGATGGATCTATTGGGTAAATCCTGACTGTAAGCGCTCGTATATGGGCGTGTCATATTACACTACACATAATTAGCAATTACATTGTACTTGTAAAACCTGAGAATGGAGCACAAGCTGTGTCTAGATAGGCCAGTTAAACACTCACTGGGGTAATAAGTGTACATCCAGCAAGGGCTATGGTTGTCCTTTATCCATTTCTTGTTCTTCTACTGTCAACGGGGTTCTTATATAATTATAAACAGGTATTCAGTGTAGGTAATTGAATAGTTTTCGAGTAACAAAGAATTTAATAAACCCCAGTGATCGCTCGGGCGTAGTGAGTCCTGAGTGACAAGAAAACATGCAATAACTGACTTATTACTGCATACTTTACACCTCTCACAATAGAAAAGTGTGCACAATAAATCACTTGTTACCACGGTCCATTACACATGTAATCAATCCCCTTTCATGGCCATCATGATGCAGGTAAAGCATGTGTAGGTTGGACTGTCCAGGTGAGCTTCTAATTGTGCGTGTTCGAGGTGGAAAGAATACCGTAAGTCGGTTATTGCATGATTTCTTTTCACTCGGGACTTATTATACCCTCGCTATCACTCGAAAACCTTGCAATAACATATTCCTGCATAGTTTGCACCACGAATACACACAATGATTAAGTGAAAAACTTCACCTTGACAGTCCACACATGCTTTACCGGTATATCTACCAGTGTCCGTGAGTACATACCATATGTAGTAACAAGGGATTAATTGCCCACTATTGTGAGAGGTGGAAAGTATGCAGTTAGGAAGGCAACATGTATCTTGTGAACAATGACAACAACAACAACAACAACAACAAAAAAAAATTAAAAAATGTAATAATCCACAACCACAAATTTTTGAAATGTGATAAACCAAAGAAAATCTATCGGGTGTCCAATATTAATCTACATCTTGTTCGTTTTAAGTTTTATCAAATTCGGTTTTCCTTTAATATTGGCAGATATTTAAAAATAATCCAAGATTGAAATTACATGAAAAGTAATGAGGTTTGCTTCTTAACTGTACAAACCCAAGTATCATCTTTATGTACCACTAACTAGTCTATACAATACTGAAATGCATATGTAATTTATCCATTGATTGCCAGAGAAAACGAAATCCATTTAAACTCAAAATATAAAAACGGCCTAATGAACAGACATCTACATTTGATATTTGTAAAATATAAACACTTTAGTCTCTGTAGTTTCACAAGGGCTTCTTGATTTTTTTCTCTTACAAATCATTGCTCCATTAAAACAAAATCAGGTGAGACTGTTTCTTTAAAGTAAACAGCGCCTTCCAATGGACTAATAAAATTTGAATAGTCTCCTCTCCACAAAAAAAACATTGATGAAACAATATATTCGATACTCCGAAGGTGAAGCTGGCGTACCCTTATCTAAATTCCTGGAATAGGCCATGTGCAAATTGCAATGTCTTTGTTATGTGCCAACTTGTGAATACCATTAGCAGACATGTTTGGTCCTGGTATATGTCAGAAGTGTCGTGCTGCGAAATTATAGAACTGCCTTACTTTAAAAGCAGGTGTCGCACAAAATACAAACTGTCCTACTAATTCATGTTTCGCACAATAAAACTTACATTAAAGACATGTATCGCTCCTTTGTAATCTTCAAAATACTTACTACTAAATAGAGCAATTGATGAGCGTGTTTTGTTTAACCTGAAACTAAACAAATTGCTTGTCACGTACCTTTGATTGTTTTCATCATATAAATAACTCTTTGACTATAGAGGATTGTGAAACAAGAGCATGACGTGCACGCTTGAAACAGCTCTCCAAAACACTTCGTCCGTTAAACAAAAACAAATCAAAACAACTTGAATCGAATTATTTGTACCAGGAACGTAATCACGGCACATGCAGTAGCCAGTGATGTACACGTGCTTTTGTTAATACCGCTTAAACCGACGTTTGCACTTAGGCCAGTCATACTTTCTCTGTTCAGGTTCCCAGAATCTGTGTACCCAGCATTGACATCCTCTGTGACGACCATTGATGTCAAGCGCGTCACAAAGCTGTATCTCAGTGCCAGTGTTAGGGCTTTTTGTTCATACCTCTCTTTGTCCTCTTCGTTCGATATCAAGGCCAGATCGAGATATTCCTTTATCTTCTTATACGCCCAAAGTCTCTGGGTGAAAATTTCAGGTTCTCCTGTTTCCAAGACTTCGGACGTAGAATGGAAGGTCTCTTCATTGTTCGCACCAACGGCAACGATTGACGCGGTTAAAGGGGTAGAAAGAATGTCCACTTCCGGTTCAAGATTTCCAGCTACGACAATTTCAGAACCATCAAAGAAATTGGAAAAGCTTGTTTCGGTTAGGTCTTCTGTTACTACCATGGCAACAGGGTATTGAAACTGGACATCTCTGAGAGTGACAGACTCTATTCCTCTGAAAAAGTCTTCAAGTTGTTCACTTGCATCTTCGTCCTCATATATTTTATAAGCAGCTCCATAGTTCTGAAGTGAAATTTTTGTCAGAAGTTCAAAATTTACTCCATTCCCAAAACCAAGAGAAAAAATTGAAACTAACCCGTCATCGTTTTTTCGTTGAACATTTTCAAGTATGGCATCTGAGCGCGTTTCACCCGCAGTTGCAACACCATCCGTCAGGAAGACAACCAGGTTTCCACGATTTCTCAAAGCGTTATTGAGGTCATGAACTCCAGCTAACAACGCGTCATTGATGTTGGTGCCACCTCCTGCTTGCATCGTATCGACATAGGACTTAGCAGCGGAAATGACTTCACTGGTTACCATCACGGGACTCTGTTGCCACCGGTTCACATCACCATTAAATATGATGATGTTAAAAGAATCATTTTCTCTAAGTCGTATCAATATCGAGTGCATTGCTACCTTTACCTGTCTAATTTTGTCTCCGTTCATGGAACCACTGACATCGATAACAAAGATAACTGTTTTGCTCAAGGATGATAAACCGGCCGGTGAGAAGTAGTGGACAAACGCGCGGTCACTGGCAATGATAGTCCCTCCGTTGGTTATCGGAGGAGACAAGGTATACTTCAGGGTAATGTCACCTTTCAAACCATTGTTTTCATCACTGAAATCCTGCTGTGTTGACAAAGATGGAGTGTACACGAGTTCTCTTTTACTTTCAGAAGCATGTACAAGAGTATTTTCAGTGTCCATTGAGCTTGACGAAAACGTTTCAGAATCCGGAAGAGCGTACGAAAACATGTCAATGCCCTGGGGCTCATCATAAGAAGCAACAACAGTGATGTTGTCCACTATTTGGCTCGGTTCTATGTGTATCTTTTGGGTATATTCTCCCAAAACCTTCTCGATAAGTTCTTGGTATGAGAGTCTGAAAGTAGCTTCAGAGCGTGCTGCTACGTTCATATACACGACGAAGTTTTTCATTGCTCGACCCGGGGGAGGGGCAGCTTCTGACACCCTCCCAGCTGACTGTCCATCTTCACGTGCAGCCTCAAAAGCTTCGTCCGCCTTTTTCTTCTCTGTCACAACACCATGGAGAATACGGTCTTCATTTTGCATCGAGAAACTCGTTATAAAGGCTTGTGTGGGAACCTGTATGGAGAACATCGCTGTTCTGCTTTCGTTTTTGTCGTTTTCAACCCTACTTGTGATGTGTACATTGGCGAATCGTGAAAATACACTCGACTCGACAACCAGTGTCTTTATCGTAGGAGGTGTCACTTCGTCGTCAGCAACACAAGTGCACACTGAGACGGAGATTGCAGCAAGAAAAGTAAAGCGAAACATCGTAACATACGTTACCTGCACAACCAGGAAATCAAATACCCACCATGTCTTTGTTGTGACCTGTTTCTATTTTTAGTAACCTACAAAGCTATACCCACACATGTATATATGCTGGATAGACTATTTATCGATTGCCTTGGCCTGATGTATGGGGCCGCCTAATGTCATGTCTGTTTGTTAGTTCAGTATTTAAATGAAGATGATAAAATTAGTTAACCCAAACCTAAGTCATTGTATTAATAAAATAACTAATACTTTTTTTTTATATAATTATAAAGGTTTTTTCGAATTTTTATACAATTTAGGTAACTTTCTATTAGAGAAGGATCTACGATTTTTCAATGAGCTGATTAAACTTAATATTTCCTATTATCCGAACGGTGTGTAGACGAAGATATGTATGACTTCAAAAATGGGTATTCGTCTAGTTTTGTAGATAACTGTCGTACATTTTATCTTCCACTTCAATGAATCACTGTAAAATGTGTATAAGCCGAAGTTGTAATTAATAATATGATAGTAAATAAGATGTATCTGGATAGGTTGTATGTCTGTTGGAACGATGCTTTAAATATGTAGCAAATAGGCACAGATACAGTGAATGAAATTTTGAAATTTGAAATAATTTTCTGGTTAATTGTTTATTAAATATGGTAAAGTGCTAATATACTCACTGGTTGACGGGCGGCCAACCTTATTAAAATAATATGTTACATGGCTCCGTTAACTTCGTACTATGTGGTTAACGGCGCCATGTAACACATGATTTTAATCAGATTGTGAGTCGGCCATCTTGGATTTGCCAGTAATAACTTGTTGTCACTTTTCCATGACCATTACTGAATGGATAATTCCCAAATTCATATGTTGGTTGTTGTTGGTTCTTAGGTATATCGTTTCGATTTCGGGGCTGATCAGAAAAAAAAATGGCTGACATACGGCCATCTTTATTTTAACAATAATATATTCTTATTTCATTTGTAGGTTCTGCTTTTTCTTAATTGTTCTTATTTGTTTTTGGGACTGATCAAAATATAATAAAATACCCACAGGCTACTACCATCATTTAATTAATATTGCTTTTCCTTAAGAGGAACTATTAAAATTTATGAAACTAAAATTAAACACATGTAAGAGAATAGAAGGGAAACGATCCAATTATGTCAGAATAAATAAGGATTATCTGTGGGTGGCGCCAAGATCTGAGATCCCAGATCCCTCTGGGGGATCTCTTGTTATTACAATGGTTTGTATATCTGTCTGTGATATTTAACAACTTTTTAATTTTGTGTTGTTAGTTTATGTAAATATTGTATATTTTACTGTCGACCACTTGTAAGAAGCAGTGGCATAGCTAGGGCTGTTTTGAAGTGTACGCCGATGTGGTGCCGAAGACAGCACCCGAAGCGCTAGGAGGGTGGGTACAGGAGGGGGATATGTCCACCTTCCGGAAAGGGGGTCTGAGGAGGGGGAGGGGGAGGATGGGTTTCCAAAGAAAAAAATATTTCCTAGAGGTCTTTGGAGCATTTTAACATGTTCTAGCGCCAATTTTCAGGTATAATGAATTAAAGAATAAACACACTTATTTTCTTGTACAATCGTCGTTTTTTTTTTATTACAAATGTATTTTAAATGGGTTTTTTTTGTTAGGAAAAAATATATGTACGCACCTGAGTACCCGCGTATAGGCAGCTACGCCATTGAGAATACTCATATACACAAAGTGCCATCGATATGAAATAAAAGTAAGTTATTATTATTGAGAGATGTGGAACGTGAAGTATGTACCGAAGAAGACAGAACTCACAAAGACAGGCATGTTTTGTTTTTTTTTTTGTTTTTTCATCCAGACAATTTTTCGGTATTCAAAATGTTTTTCAATGGTTTGGGAAAAGCTGAAGATAACGGTCTCATTTGCGAGGTATATTATCCTGTTAGAATATTACAAATAATGATAGATTTTGTTACATTTGTTTTATAAGATAGACATTATATCTGGGACTTAATTTTAAAGATGTTGACAGCTGTATTACCAGGTGAAATTGGTATTTCAAATGTAGCAAAGTGTTCATTCTTTCCTTAAAAAATAAAAAAAAAACTAAAAAAAATAGGTCTATCCTTACTTATCGCACCTCGAACTAGAATGTCATGAAATCATTGGTTGAGAGACGTCACGTGGTGACCCTCTATTTTTCTAAAGAGGGTCACTTTGGCACTTTAGATGGCGCTACCAGTTTTATAGAGGGTCAGTTTGATTTAATGGCGACGACATTTTCCACCGCTTCGAAAATCAAATGGGTTGTATCTTTGAAAAATGGCTTCTAGAATCGTGAATTGTTTTATTATACAATAAATGAAATTACTGATTATGTTGATTCTGTATAATGACTCAGAATTATATAATTTCTTATGGAAGAGTAAAATTGATAAAATAAAAAGGGATATAATAACTAAAAGTTACCTGGAGGGTGGCTTAAAGATGATAAATATCAAATCTTTTATTGAATCCTTGAAACTTACCTGGATTCGCAGACTTTTTATATCAGGGGGTAAATGGCAAGTACTGTTTAGTTTATATGCAGATAAGGATATTCTTAGCAATTGTGGGCCTGAATATATATCTCGTTGTCAACGGACATGTACAAATTCATTTTGGAAAGATGTTTTCCAAGCATGGAAGAATTTAGATCTAAAAGAAAGGGAGGTAAGGGACAAAGATGACAATTTATTAAAAACACCTATTTGGCATAACACAAACTTTAAAGTAGGAGACAAGACTTTATTTTATAAAGAATGGTTCAATAAAGGGGTGAGGATAATTAATGATTTCATAAAAGATTTTAATGGATGCTTTTTTTTAACTTATGAGGAATTTATACAAAAATTTGAAATTAGTACAAATTTTCTCACTTATCAAGGTGTTGTTAATACTATAAAAAAGTATGTAGCAGGAAATACTTCAAATATGGTAATATATTATCCTTATATACCTATGAATTTAGAATTTTTTTTGAAGCATAAAAAAGGCACAAAAGATTTTTATAATTTGCTGTGTAAAAATGATACTACATCCACAGGGAAAAGGAAATGGAATAAAATGTTTGAATTTGATGATGAAACCTGGAAATTGATATATATTATCCCTTTTCGGGTGACTAAAAATTCGAAGTTACATTGGTTACAATATAGAATCAACCATCATATTTTAACATCTAACTCATTTTTATTTAAAATTGGTCTTGTTGACACGCCATACTGCCATCATTGTCAGACTGAAATAGAAACAATAACTCATATGTTATGGGACTGTATAGAGGTGCAACTTTTTTTAGAAAATTTTGAAATTCTTCTTGATACTCTACTTATCCCTTTTGCCTTTAATAAAGAAAGTTTTATGTTTGGATTGCTCAATCAAAACAATGTGTACAAGAGAGTTGATAACTTAATCCTTTTAATAATTAAACAGTATATTTACAGATCAAGATGTTTACAACTAACTTTGTCTGTACATGCACTTCAAAGACTTATTAAGGAGGCACATTACATTGAAAAATATACTGCAATAAGTAAAGGGGAAATGTATTTGGGGAAGTTAGATAATGAATGGAATAAATGGAAACAACTGATTAATGCATAAGTTGCAATAACTCTGTATGTGTTTGCCGTTAAAACAGTATTAATATATATATTCAATAGTACATATATTTCCGTAATATAT
Source organism: Mimachlamys varia (assembly GCA_947623455.1). NCBI lineage: Eukaryota > Metazoa > Mollusca > Bivalvia > Pectinida > Pectinidae > Mimachlamys > Mimachlamys varia. The sequence continues at coordinate 48,969,846 of OX392527.1, forward strand.
TGATAGTTTTTATCATAATTACAACTCCATGTTCATTCATGTAAGACTCGTTTATGATATCTTGTGACACTTCTGGTTTTTTTCTCTCTCACTCTCTCTTTACCTCCTCAAGTTTTCTTAATTTTTTTTCTCATATTTACATAAAATACAATATAAATTTCTGACTTCTACTTAATTTGTTGAATAGTGAATACTCTCTCGCTCTCTCTCTCTCTCTCTCTCTCTCTCTCTCTCTCTCTCTCGTATGTGTGGGTGTCTATATGTCTGTTTACATATTGTAAAGCTGTGGGTGTGTGAGTTTGTGAGTGTGTAAGAGTGTGTTAAGATGATAATGTATCAATGTCATGATGATGATGATGATGATGATGAGGTTGTAAATGTTAATGATGGTATTAGTATATGATGGCGAAGTAATGGTGAGATGATGATGATTTCATGTTGATGAGAATGATGATATCATGTAAAGGTTATCATGTGAGGATGACGGAAATGTCATAAATTGTGATGAAGATGAATTACACTGTAGATATTGATGAAATACAAAATGTACTTTATATGTTGATGAAATGATGCTTATGGTGATGATAGAGTGATGATGATGATGAGGTTGATGATGATGAGGATGATGATGATGGAATGAAGTGATGACGATGAAATACTCTATATTTTGATGAAATTATGCTTATGGTGTTGATAGACAGACGATGATGATAATAAAGTTGTTGTGAGATGATGATGATAATGATGATGATGATGGAATGAAGTGATGAAGATGAAATCATGTTGATGAAATACTCTATATTTTGATGAAATTATTCTTATGGTGATGATAGAGAGATGATGATGATGATGATGATGATGATGATGATGATGATGATGGAATGAAGTGATGACGATGAAATACTCTATATTTTGATGAAATTATGCTTATGGTGTTGATAGAGAGACGATGATGATAATAAAGTTGTTGTGAGATGATGATGATGATGATGATGATGAGGATGATGATGATGATGGAATGAAGTGATGACGATGAAATCATGTTGATGAAATACTCTATATTTTGATGAAATTATGCTTATGGTGATGATAGAGAGATGATGATGATAAAGCTGTGGTGAAATTATGATGATGATGGCGACGATGATGATGATGATGATGATGATGATGATGATGATGATGATGATGATGATGATGATGATGATGATGATGATGATGATGAAGTGATGACGATGAAATCATGTTGTCGATATGAAATACTTTATATTTTGATGAATGAAAATGATGTGACACTGATTAGGGTATATAGATATTTAATTTTAAGATGATTATAATACATTGTTTCATGATATTGATGATGTATTGTTGATGATAAGGAAGAGTGAAAGTATGAATGAAAGACTATGTGTTGTAATTGTATTATTATGTAAAATTTCTGAAAAATAAAATAAATATAAAAAAAAAATTACTGATTATGTTGATTCTGTATAATGTGTTTAAAAAGTGTCCTCGATGCGATAAATTCGTTATATAGTCACTAACTGAAGAGGGTCAGTTAGTGACTATATAACTTATATTAGTATCCCTGTGTGATAATATAAGTTATATAGTCACTAACTGACCCTCTTTAGAGCAATAGAGGGTCAGTAAAATTTATAGGGGGCGAGGGCGGAGCCCGAGCCCCCTATATATTTTACTGACCCTCTATGGCTCTATAGAGGGTCAGTTAGTGACTATATAACGAATTTATCGCATCGAGGACACTTTTTAAACACATTAAACAGAAACAACACAATCAGTAAGCCATTTTTCAAAGATACAACCCATTTGATTTTCGAAGCGGTGGAAATTGTCGTCGCCATTAAATCAAACTGACCCTCTATAAAACTGGTAGCGCCATCTAAAGTGCCAAAGTGACCCTCTTTAGAAAAATAGAGGGTCACCACGTGACGTCTCTCAACCAATGATTTCATGACATTCTAGTCCGAGGTGCGATAATAATAGATAGATGAGATGATAACTTTGTGTATAAAATAAAAGAGATTTTAGTAAATCAAAGAAAATGTTATCCTCCGAATAACGATGTAAAATACTATACGGAGAAATTCCGCATTGTTACTTTTTGTCCCTCGTCTGTATATGCATATATGCCTGGTTTTAATTACACTGTAAACGTTTTTATAACTTATTACCGGGTTAAAACAAGTCAAAAACGAAAATGCAGCAAAGAAAAAAAAATCTTGTCTACGGTCATCTCGTTGAATAGCTGTACAAGTTAACAATAAGTAAGACGAGTCTAGAAATGTACTCAACATTACTCCAGAAGGTGTAACATTTTGGTAAACAATACTTCTTGTAAGGGTCCTATTACTATGCAAATTAAGAGCTTATAATATATAGTCCGCAACAGATTACTTGCACTTCGCGAATGCCTTATAATTATACACTCTACATTGATATCGTTAACTTTTTCAAGCGATATATATATATGATAGATAATAATACACTTTCTTATTATTATAAAAATGTCAGAGCTTTATCTGTTGGTGAATGGTGTACATGTAAATCAAGATAATTGACGGTGGTAGCACAGTTACCAAAAAATGTAGTCCTTTGGAAGTTTATTTACATCAAGAGTTCCATGCTGTTTTTGACATATGAAAAGTTTCTTTGAAAAAAAATTGTTCGTGAACCCAGAGACAAATACAAGATGGCAATCATACGTCTTTGATAGGCATTCCATTGGTAATACCAACATGTATTTTCGTTTCAATAATCGCCAGGAAATCCTACAAAGCTATCATAATATCAGGTGAAAGTAGTCGATAACACTATGACGACAGTATTGTACTTGACTAGGTGACCAAAGATGTTGCTCGATAAAGACAGTGTTTTGCTAGAGTCCCCTCCCTTACTATATGTCTATGACGATAATATTCCGGTATAGATATAATAATGAATAACAAAGAAACAAAAATGAAATATAGACTAACTATCATATGCAAACCATTATCAACAAACTTTTAATTCCGGATTTTATGCAACAATAATATTTGGATCGAAAATTACTAATCGCCCGGCTTGTGTGTTTGATTACGAAGACTCGAAATGTCAGCGTTAGGAACGACTGTTCCTCTGTACATTGTAGATGCATTTACAGATAAACCATTCCATGGTAATCCCGCAGCAATATGTCTGTTAAAACAAGTAAGTACTGGTTTAAAACATGCTTATGTACATAGACCTTATGTTGTTGCTTACTGTAGTGATACTAATTTGGGTGACGGAAAACGGAATGGAATCACGGATATACACAAATCACGTTGGCTTTGTGAACTTGTCTCCATTTGAAATGTAATCACTTTGAAATTTAGAAGGAGATATGTGAGATGGAATTAACTGTATTGGCACATTGCCTTTCAGTTTCTGACTGTCAAATACTGTTTTCGTTTTCCGCAACAAAAAATTGCGGTATTTGTTTGAAGAGGAAAAATTCAAATAAATTATATTGAGATTTTAAAATTCAAATCAAAATAGAAAATATATTTTCAAGCCACTAGTTTTTTTTAGATATTTAAATCATAACAGAAATTATGTTTCCAATACACTATTTTTAAATATTCAAATTTAACACATTTTATTATTGGAAACTTAGCTGGGGCGGGTGAGGGAGGGGGTAAAAAAGTTTGGAATATGTCTTCGAAGATCGTCGGCCAACGCGAAGCCATGCAGTAACCGATTAACGACTACACACTTCTAATAACTAGAAGCATGTACTGTGTAAATAAAAGCTGATAAAAATAATTATTAATGTGGAAAAAGAGGCAAAAAATGGGCTTTATCGCTCATCTGCTATCAACCTCATACTTTTAATCTTAAAATGTGAACTATTGATCTAATACAGGTACAGGTAAATTTTCAATTTCAGCCCTTCATCCCAGTATGGTACAGGAATAATATTGGTACAGTAGAATTCATTATAAGCAATTTTCATTTTGTGTTTTATTATTTAAAAAGCACGCCTAATGTTGAATCCGGTATTTGGGATCCACGGGACCGCGGTATCAATACAATGTCTGACATTCTGTTACTACTAGCCCTCTATCACTGGGTCACGTGCTCAAAACCTACGTGGAGCAGTTACCATTTACTGACCGCAAGTCGGTGTTTCTTTCTCCGGGAATTCCGGTTTACCTCCACTACCAAGACCTGGCTTGTCATTAAATGACCATAGCTGTTAATAAGACGTAAAACACAAACGAAACCTAACCGAAAACGGTTACCATACTTGTATATAGTGAAACCTGCCTAATCCGAAATCGTCTGGTTGTCCGAATATCAAAATGTCGGTTTATAGACAGGGTCCATTGAAATTCCACATGTACTGAACATTATATACATAATGTTGTAGCCTAGGTATAACATAACTAACATCAGAGAGAATACTGAATTATAGATATTATTACCAAATCAATCATGTTGGAGTTATATTATTACATGTATTATTTCGTCCTAACAGACACTGTCGGACGACGAGATGCAGAGGATAGCGGCCGAGATGAACCTGTCAGAAACGGCTTACATACAGGGAGTTGGTGGTACGGACTGTGACTTCACACAAGGTGAGTTTCATCTTAGTTTCACCTCTTCAGAACGTTGTTCGTCAATGATTTGTTTACTTTTAAAATCTTGAATAGTTTCAGGTATGTTATTTTCAAATCGAAATTTTCTACACGTGCCATATGAAAATCTTCTAAATTTAAGTTTTTGTCACATTTAAAGTTGCATGTTACCGAAATCTATGTGTACATGTATTAAAGTAAAAAGATATTTTCTTTCGATCTAGACTGTTCCCGACACGACATTACTAATTGTTATGAAAAATGTTACTAGTATGGGCATCATAAGGCATTGATCAACCTACGCGCAAGACCCGAGTCACGTACTAATAAAATTATGATTGCAGTCATTGCACTCAAAGATATTGTGGAAATACAATTTCAGTTTAACATTTTGGAACCATTGTTTTTAGCAATATACTAACGGACCCATGGGAATAAGTTACAAATTGATCACTGGGGAACGGCCTGAGTTTGCAACTCTGATTGCATAGATTTGTGGGTGTAAAATTGATCATTGACTCAATTTTGTTGTTTTCCTATTTGTTGTCAAGGTGACAGGTTTAGTTTGAGATGGTTCACGCCCACCAATGAGGTGCCTTTATGTGGTCACGCGACCATGGCTTCAGCTGCTGTCCTCTTCTTTGTCTGTGGTGAGTATCAGTATCACATTATATAATTAGTAAGCATATTAACAGGTGATGATGTAGCAAACTGAACGATGCCAATTGTTGGCGACTAGAAATCTCATTCGGCAAAGAGTTTGTATTTCCCCCGGGTTCGCACCCTGGGCTGACTGTTGCTTTTCTGTTTCTCCCGCTTTGATACACGTATGAAGATTATATTTTGTTTTGTGTTTTTGTGATTTTCTTTTTTTTTTTTCTTTTTTCTTTTTCAAATTTTTGCTTATACCCCGTCAACAAACTTCATGAAATATCTATCATCATCATCATCATCATCATCATCATCATCATCATCATCATCATCATCATCATCATCATCACTATCATCATCATCATCATCATCATCATCATCGTCGTCGTCGTCGTCGTCGTCGTCTATAGTTTTTATGTCCCGGGTTCGAACCCTGGCCTGGCTGGTGCTTCAGTGTAACTATATTATAACTAACTATTTTTACTTTGTAGACAATCCGTCGTCACGTGTTACGTTTGAGACGTTGAGTGGAGAATTGATAGTCCAGAAACAGGGGAGGGGAATAACCATGAACTTTCCCCTCAACACTCCACAACCAGAGGTATGTACTAAAATATAAGTCCAGAAACAGGAGAGGGGGTCACTATGAACTTCCCCCTTAATACCTCACAACAGGATGTACAATTGTACGTACTGAAATAAAAATTGGCAGAGAAAAGTGCCCATTCCAAAACACGATGAATATGCATGTTTAAAAATTAACAGTTCATGTAGACCTGGAATAAATACAAGTTAAGAGTCAGTTATAAGGCCAGGGTGTATAGCTACTTGTTTCTTGATTAAAACTTCAATGAAAATGGGAATATTTATACCGACTTGTAGTCAGTTGCCCGAGTCGTGGTTGAGGAAACTTGAACCTTTCGGAAAATCAGAGACCATGTTGGCTGTCGTAAATTTTTGGATCTTCACAACTTGCGTTGAATTCTTTTCAGTTTAGTACTTAGAAAACAAAATGAACAGAAAATGATCCGGATCTCTCCGGATTTACGATATTCGTAATGTACACCATAATACATAAAAGATTGTTTACTACATAACAGATGAGTAAGTGAATGTTTATAAACGGAAGTAACATAACACCACCTGTTCCCGGTGCGTTTGCACTACCAGGGAGTACTCTGTTCGGGTCCCGTACGCCGACAATGAGTCTACTAAGTGTTGATGCGGTACAAAACCATTCTACACACATACATGTAATTACAATCAGCCGGGAATCAAGCATGATGTATTTGTTAGTTTTTGGTTCTTTTTGTTTCTGAAAGATATGTTTTTACTTATATATATTGACACATGCTATGTTTGTTTGTATAATATATATATACAATGAACATTTGCCCTCGTCCTTCAAACCCAAGCCCCAAGAATTTAAAGGTTGATTTATTTCTTTTTATGTCGTAAGATATACACAAGAAACAAAAAAATATCTTTCATTCACATTCAAATATTGGTCAGATGGACCGATGATTTTAGCCACGGCGGGGCTTCCGCAGTCTGTCCCTTGGGGGGAGGAAAATACATTGTATAAATGGTTGGAGCGATAAGGCCATCTGGACTTCGTGTTCTTATACAGTAACCTCTTGTTACCACGGATCAGGTTACCGTTTCACTACCTCAATGGGCACTGCCTTTGACTAGGTAACCCAGTAAGTTAAAGTCCTAATATACATGTAACAATCTAAGTTCGGGGTTCAAATTCTAGTCAAATACTGCTGATTTTTTTTTTATATTTCATTTCAGAATATTGACGACGTTGAAAAACTTTTAAAGGTGAGCAATATACTTGCTTTCTTAATTTTCTGGTGATGTAAGAGATCTGGTGATGTAAGAGATCTGGTGATGTAAGAGATCTGGTGATGTTAGAGATCTGGTGATGTTAGAGATCTGGTGATGTAGGAGATCTGGTGATGTAGGAGATCTGGTGATGTGTAAGAGATCTGGTGATGTGTAAGAGATCTGGTGATGTAAGAGATCTGGTGATGTAAAAGATCTGTTGATGTAAGAGATATGGTGATGTGTAAGAGATCTGATGATGTAAGAGATTTGATGATGTTAGAGATCTGGTGATGTAAGAAATCTGGTGATGTGTAAGAGATCTGGTGATGTAAGAGATCTGGTGATGTAAGAGATCTGGTGATGTAAGAGATCTGGTGATGTGTAAGAGATCTGGTGATGTAAGAGATCTGGTGATGTAAGAGATCTGGTGATGTAAGAGATATGGTGATGTGTAAGAGAGAGGTTTCCCTATTTAACTAACACATCCATGATGTCACAATGTACATACTGACAACACTTGACTTTATTCTGAGGAATTTTATATTCCAGTTAGTGTAAATATATCTTCATTGATGTTGCCATGTTCTTTATTGTTAGAAATATATACATTTATGTATAGTGGTATCAAAATATTAGAATTAAAAGTGTGCTTTGGAAATAAATATTCGCGTACCCAATACGCTTTTTAATTGATGTAGGTCATGGCACTTTATATCATGGTCTGGTGGTATACTGAGTAATCTTCAAACATTTTATAATACAATTCAACAAATGCATAAGTGTATCTTTATTCAATATTCAGTCTAATTTAAATTCGATATTGAAATTTTATAATACAATTCAACAAATCCATAAGTCTATCTTTATTCAATATTCAGTCTAATTTAAATTCGATACTGAAATTTTATAATACAATTCAACAAATCCATTAGTGTATTTTTATTCAATATTCAGTCTTATTTAAATTCGATATTGAAATTTTGGACTGACACAGAGTTAAAATGAATATTGAATTTTAATTAAATTGAATTGTCTTTATGCGGAAGCAATACAGGAATCGTTATCATTTTTCTTATGGTTTACTATATAATCCCGTTGGTTATTCAGTGAATGAAATCTATAAGCACTTCAACTGTTCAGCAAGAAGCAGGATGATGTTCAGAAAGACAGCTACACAAGCATGATTACACAATTCAAGGTCGATAAACATTTATAAATATAAACTTTATTTATTTTACAACAATTATGAAACAGGTTATCCAACTTATATAAATCACTCTTGTTGGGCTGGATGTTAGCGCGCAAGGGATCTTATTGTGGGGGGAAACCGGAGTTCCTGGATAATACCCACCTGGTCGGGCAGGTGGGTATTTTCACGTTCGGTCGGGAAATCGAACCCCGGCCGCATTGGTGAAAGGCAAGTGCGCTATCCACTGCACCACCCGACCACCAAAGCTCCAATGTGAACCTATTCGGGTGTTTTGTAAGAAATAAACGTCGAAGACACATTGTCAACGGACTTAATATTCTCATTGCAGCTCGTTACCAAGAAGGAAACAATCCACAGTGTTCATTTTTCCAGCACAACGAAGAAACTGTTAGTAAGACTCAAAGACTCTTGTTCAAGGTACGTGTAACAGTAGCTGTAGGATGAAATAAATACCGCTATAAACTTTTCACTTTTCTGTTTGAAGACGTCTGGTATTTTTTTCTGCTTGGTTATTATTACCAGTGACAGACCAAGAAATTATGAAAATATAAACTTTATATATTTAACAACAATAATAAACACACATTTTGACAACTCCTGTTGGCTGGATTTTAGCACGTTATGGGGAAGGGGGTATATTTCTAGTGTGAAGGGGGCCATGGTGGCCGAGTGATTAAGGTGTCCCGACATTCTACCACTAGCCTCCTCCTCTGGGTCGCGAGTTCGGAATCAGTTGCCAGATACAGACCGTAGGTCGGTTCCTTTTTCTCCGGGTTCTCCGGCTTTCTTCCGCATCCAAAACCGGACACGTCCTTATATGACCCTGGCTGTTAATAGGGTATAACATTATTTCATTGAAGTCTGTCACCGAAGATGAAAACAGTAGCATGCTTGTCTGCACCGATATCCAGTCTCTCTAGTTTTAGTCGAGAAACAACCAGCTTTGTTAACCCATTAAGTCAAGAAAGGTGAACTGCAGTTTGGTCACTAGCATCCAGTGATAAAACTATGTGCGCATCCAGAGTCATGTACACATAGAACTTTGAAAGGACACATTCTATTCCGGTAATGATTAAATTTAACATTTTTGGTCCCATTGTTTGGACAATACAAACGAAAAGGTCACATGAAAAATAACTATAGATTGATCACTAAGCGACTTGTTCTGAAAACCGATAAGGAGAAATGTCATGCCTCTCAATTAATTCTGTCATGTTCAGTGAGCACTTTCTATCTTCAGCTGTGTCCAGTTGTTTGTGTTTACATTTTGTTGTCTTTGTTTACGTTTAGGGATGACTTGGAGAGCCTCCAACCAGACATTACGAATTTCCAGAGTGTGGAATCTTCAGGACGAATCAGGGGTGTGATAGTGACGGTGAAAGGTGGGAGTGAGGGCGCTAACGGCGACAAGAGACAGAAGACCTACGACTTCCTGTCCAGATACTTCGCCCCGTGGAACGGCATACCGGAAGATCCGGTCACAGGTAGGAACTTCCGCTTAGATTGTATTGACGTACAGGCATCTTAGTATCTTCTGTAGCGTTTATGTGAGCCCCACCCTACGGGCCTCCCCACACACACTCCTCCCATCCAATCATTAAAACCCTTTGTTTATAAAGAATATGACATGATACATTTGGATCTTTCCTCTTTTGTTTTTTTTAAACATACAATTAGCTTAACTCTCGCCTTTCAAACTTTGGGCTCTGTGTACAAATTTTGGTAAATCATACGTTTCAAACCTATCCACGGAAGATAAATAACCGACCTACTAGCTAACCCGGTTAATGAAAATCAAAAAATGCGTCTAACCCGGTTTTCTATCACTAACTCGGTTCAAACAAACTTTCAGGATCCGCTCACACCGTACTGGCCGGTTATTGGTCTGGAGTCTTGGGGAAGAACACAATGCACGGTAAGACAAATGTGCTTTTCTTTCTAAAGCCTGCATATCGTGTATTATTTCATAGTTAAAAAATATGAAATCTCATTGTGCCACGCTCTTTATCCTTCAGCTCGACAGTGTTCCGAACGAGGCGGTGACGTCACTGTCCACATCCGAGACGATGGGAGGGTTGACCTTACCGGAGAGGCGGCGGTCGTCCTTCGGGGATCTCTAACGATGTAATGGACATTTCCCGAGGGTTGGAATATTACTACTATCGCTAGTTGATGGCCTGGATTGTGGGCTTTGGGGAGTTTCTACCGATCTGTAATGCTTGCTCTTTAAAAACATACTGTTACTCCTGTGGTACTCGTCACAGCTCGGCAAATTCCGTACTTATACAAACAAGTATGATTGAAATCGGTCAAGACTAACCGAATGACCCATATGGTCATTGATCTAAGGGGACGCAATCTCGTGACAACTGGGCCTATATTTATGAAACTGTCCTCTTGTTAAAGCATGGATTCTGTGTTCAAGCTATCTTGCTTGAAACTCCCCTAAATCATGTCAAATATCAAAATTTCAATTGTAAATAGTAATAAAAGTATTGAGTTTTCAAATCAATTCTAGCTGAAATAAGAAATTGGACTTGAGCGCAAATTTCATGCTTGAACGACTCATGAAAACAGTTTGATGAATACTGACCGGTGTTATCTGTTGGACTGGCATTGTATCCTCGATTGTCATTCAGGTGTCGCCCCCAGTAAGAGTCACATACACACAAGTAAGAGTATTCAGTAGATCCAAATGCTTACATGTTTATGGTTTACAGAGTTATGTCCCCATTAACTTTCATGCTAATTCAGCAACTTACATGTATGTATCACAAGATAATCTCGTGTGCTATATTATATGATATTTCCACAAGTCCGTTCAAAATTCTTATTATGTCACGTGTTAATCATATAAATAGATGTACAATGTATATCAAAATCAGTGTTTTATATACAAATATCAGCATGTATTTGTTACAGTTAGGGTTTGATATAAGATGTACTCTATAGATCATTTAGCACGTACAGCTCATCAATCTGATGAATCATGATTATAAAATTGTGTGTAAGGTTGTGTTATTGTCTATACATACCTGGACCGGGCTGCTCAAAACACTGCATAAAGTTATCCAGTGGATAAATCCCTTATCCAACTGATAACTACTATGCAACAAACTTTTCTTGTGGCTCAAAATTTATCCACTGGCCAGTGGATAATGTAAGTTATCCCGTGGACAAGCTATCCATCGGATAGCTTTATCCAGGGTTTTAAGCAACTCGGTCCAGGCTGATCTATTTCAAGCATTCCTATGTAAATAAAACTATAATATTTTTTTTTAATTTGATTATTCAAAATGTTTTACGATTTTATACTGTTTTTATACCAGCATTAATCCTTTGTATATAAAGAGAGAGAGAACATATTATATATTAATCTGGAATTCGTAGAGTTGAAGAGTTTATTGTTGATTGTTAACGGTAATGATGAAAACTGTCAAATTATTGGTGAAATAAAAAATATCTTTTTACGTTATTCTGTGTACACATGTATTCGAGTTACCGTTCTTGCCACGCCACATTACAAAAATGTCATATGTTAAGCGAATGAAACGCTGTGCCTTTAGGCAATATTCGGGGGGGGGGCAATAATATTGACATGGGGGGGGGGGCATTTATATAATGAAATTACCGATTGTTGAGGCAATATGGTAAGTTTTTTAATGAATTCAGAAGGGTTTTAAAACAATTGATAAATACACGGAAGCAGCAAGACACGGACTTTTAAGATCGATAGTTGTTTTGTACCTAAATATTACAGTTTCTTCAAACAGTTCATTGAATCAACACAGTGTTGCAAAATGCTTTGTGTTTGTTCAATGTTTTCACAAAACTTGAATTTTCTCTTTTTAAATACGCAGGTTTATATACAAAACTATAGTTGTAGTATTGCTTCAATATGTTTGTGATGTGGACATGACAATAAATCACGCATGCACACTGTTATTTTAGATTCAGGGATAGAAGGAAATTTTAAATTGCGAACATTGGTACATTGTACATATAGACAACACAGATACCCTCGATGTAGTTGAACAACAAGTTTTAAAGTTAATGACATAGACATGTTTTTGGTCTTGTGATCATTAGACAGAGTGCCATTAACATAATTACAATTGCATGTCACTCGGGTCTAAAATTTTAGTTTAAACAGTATATTTATTCAATAAATAGGCAATATATACATTAAGTTAAGGATTAGAAAATAAGTACAAAGTACTGATATTAATTCGTTTCCTTATTGAAATAGAATGACAGTGGTACATTACTTGTACGTTTGTTGATAGAACTTTAATATCTAGCTTGTCTGTAGTTGTATTTAAGGGGGAAAGGGGGGTCTAAACTTTAATATGTGACACTGAAAACTTGTACTGTACACGACATGACCTTGACATGTAGTTCATTAAGAACTTGTCAAGGCCATTCTTCTTCACTGTACACAAACACAAACACTGGGTCACTTTGTCTACATTTTGGAATTTTGAAATTTGTTGACATTAATGGAGCAATCGCCCCTATCTTTATACATTAAAATCAGTATGTAACAAGCTTTCATGAAAGTTATAACTGATTTAGGTGCGAAACTTTGAGACTAAATGTTAACCACTTAATCTAGGCTACTCCAACGTTCTACAGCTTAATTAAAGAATTCACAATTGCTTTGACGCTAGTATGGCTTTAACACTCTATGTGAAGTAAGCCTAGAGGGCCTTCTCGTTAAACTGACTACCCATAAAACTGAGTCAAAACAGAGACCGCCTCATTACTGCACCGTCCTTAGGCAAACTCTCAGATTCATAGAAATCTTAAAAGGCTCATTAACGAACATCGTTTAACTGCCAGTAAAATGGATTCCTTTTTGACTTTTTTTTCGTTCCCTGATTATAATTTAGGATATTTCATCTTTTACTGCAAGCTTTTGACATCAGTACACAACAGGTTACCTTGCCAACGGTGTGGCATTTTGCCTTCTTTGTCTCGCCTTCCTTTCCGGCGATGTTTCCCTCAACAATCATTCATTCATTCGTTATTTCGCTTTCTTTGTGGCTATAATTCTATCGACATCTCTGGTAAGTCTATTTTGCGAGTAGTGTCGCCTTGTAGAGAGGCCTGCATTCGTGTCAAGTTCACGATACGTCACTGTGATGTCACATTGACCGTAGTCACTGCTTGGTCGTCTACGTTTTGTGTCATTACCCGGGAAACATTCTGGTATCATCTGGCATCGAAGAGTTGTATGGTGGCCAGGAAATGGACATCTCCAAAGATCCAAAAATACATGTTCAGGAAATCAAACCCTTGACGCTTCTGTCGATAACCAGTGACGTAACCATTTGGTCGGTAATACAAATAAACAGCACATATCTTGAAAAATAATTTTTGCATTTATGCTCCAGAAGGCTTATTTGCATGATTAAGTATTTCTAAAACATCAATTTCAGAGATAATTTTACTATGAGTATTGAAAAACCTTCCTCTCCCAATATCAACATTTGCTGAAAAATTCGTGCATAGTTCGCGAAACGAATTGCTCTCAAAAATAAAACTTTATGTTAAACGTGTACTATAAGGAGTACCGGTGTCACATGTAACCTTGACTGTCAAGGTAATTATACGCTATTGTGGTTTTCATTGCAATAACACTAGTTGGGTATAGGAATTGGTCCCGAGGGGAGCCTTCATTTTTAAGGTTGCAATCGTCAAAGTCATTTAGATGACACAGAAAACAGCATCGGTGAAATCAACACAAACATAAATGTAGCCTTCATATGCATTTCATAATTAGAAAAGTTAAATATTTATTATTGTCTCCTGGAAGGTATACTTTTCTATATGGATATTATGACGGGAGATCCATGTATATTCCCTATAGTGTTTGTTGGCGTGTTTGGTGGGCGGCGTTGATGCGGCGCAGTTACGCTACGTGAACACTTCACGTTGTCTAGGATAGTCGGAAACATCGGCTGCAGGGTTCCTCTTTGATGCCGGTGCGGTAAAAAAATGGGAAAGTCTGATCGATGGGAAGGTTGGGGAGTACCCTACCTTTGTTTTGTTCCTGACTTACAGTTGTTTATAGGCCAAACCTTTCATGCGAAGTGGTTGTTAAAGGTGCCCTCTGAAACACAGTCGGGATGAACTTCCACATCAAACAGTGCCAAAAAACTCATTACCTAATCACGGAGGTCAACGAGGACGTCGTAACCGAATTTAGATGTTACTGTAGGTGTTTATTTGATCCAGATTCTTTTGACCTTTATTTTAGGAAAAAGAGCTGAACAAAATCGGAGGTGTTCCGATCTTGTTTACTGATCTGAAACTATCTGAGTAACCAACAATTTAAGACACAGTTAACAAATCTGCAACTGATGTAGCCACTGTATTCCAACTTTTGCTATCGATCGAAATAGTTCGAGGTGTGCAGATTAATTTTCTAAACTGTATGTTAATATGGACAGAAAAAAGTCCGAGGTGTTCAGATTACATTGAAGTTTACTTGCCTATTCATTCTTAAGGATGGACAAAATCCGAGGTGTTCTGAATAGGTTACTAAATTATCCATTATTGGTAGTAAAACTATCGGAGGTGTTCTAGACTAGTTTGCTAATCTATTCAATATTGTATGTACTTAGTCTATAAATCTTTGAAACCAACAAACGAATCTTTGAAACCAACAAATGACATTTTCTGTTTTTCTTAATGTAATCGAATTACCTAGGATGACACCTGTATGTACGTAATGTCTAGACGAGTGGTGTAACTCCCGCTGTTTTTCCATCGACGTCTCGCATTAACACAGGGTGCTGAGAACCAATTATAGTCTGTAGATTTGATCTATTCCAGCATATAATGGGTGATATTGGATGTGTTTGGGTTTTAAAACAACACTGAAAATGCTACCGAAACGATAAAAATATCACCGTCAATGATTATGAAAATACTTCAAAGACATATTGAGTGCAGTGCTCATTTTCGTCATAATGTACCTCTTTCACTTCGATATAAAATATAAGTCTCATGTCCCTGTGATTGCATATTGTATTAACCTACGGTTTTTAATGCAAAACCTCGGATTCCAGGCAGCCTAGCAACCTATTACTGTACATAATCGGGATATATTTGGTATCGGCTGAAAGATTGAAGTTTCATCTTTAAAATGAGGCATGTATGTAAAAAGTTGGATTTCATTCAGTGACGAAAACATGCTTAGAGTGAAAATAGGTGGATTTTCTTGTTCAGGCTAGTTCTTTCCCTTATCACTGATATATAGTAGTGGGAGGGGAGGCGAGAAAGATAAAAGAAATTATCTGACAATCATTTCATAGTGACATAGGTCCGTGCCTAGCCCCAGTGATCCAGGCCGGGGGAGCGAGTTCGAAACCCACGTGGGGCAGTTGCCATCAGGTTATGACCGTAGGTCGGTGGTTTTTCACCAGATACTCCGGCTTTCCCCCACCTCTTAAACCCGATACGTCCTTAAATGTCCCTGCCTGTTTATAGGACGTAAAAAAACAAAAACAAAAACAAAACCTCCAGGCCGGAATTGAACCTGGTACCTTCCTTAGACGGACGCTGTACAAATCAATTTACCTAGTCACCAGCGAATCCACTTTCGCTACAGAAATATAGCGTTGTAAGTTTATATTTTATAGCCGAATACTCAAGTACTTGTGCATGTATTGTAAAACAAAAATATTGCTGTTTAAGAAATTAAGAGTATTTTATGGAAATACGTGCTCCACGCATGGATAAAAACCTGAGTTTACTGGCGATATAATAACAGGGTCAAAGAAATCTACTCAATATAATTTATGCAAATGGAGGGTCGATAAAAACCTCCAGCCAATTTATTAATGAGCTTCTGTTTGTATCAGAGATTAAAATGATACGCTGAAAACAATCTATTTTTTTTTAAAAGTTATCGATCACTTATACAATCTCACTGATGTGATCGAGGGTTGACGCAACCTTGTATTCCCAAGGTCAAAGTGATCCGCTTTGATGAGGTGTCGCTCCAGATTGAATTGATTCAGAGCTTGATTCCTATCTTATATAGCTTTGTTTTTCTAGAACTGACGATTCTTACTCGATTCGTGGTATTTATTGTCTGTACATAAACGTATTGAGCTGACCAAATAACCCTAATATGTGTTTAATCCGATTGAGTTTGGTTTCGAGAAAAATAATTTGTTACGGACACGAGTTTGATGAAGGGCGTTACTGCTGTTTGTGTTTTTTTTACCGATTCGCCGATAGGTTACTGCAGTCACCTGAACTAGATGATGTGGTGAGAGATTGTGTGTCAGCAAATTCAATGTACATTATACTAATGTCTGTTTTGTCTCTGGTAAACAAAAGGTCAACAGCGTTTTTCGTATATATTCCAGCTAGTTTATTTCACATTTATTAACGTGATATCATGTAAAGTAAATTTAAAAGCTACCGAAAGAAAATAATTTTCATGCTGCATGAAAACAATTTCCTAAAGTTTGCGATTTTCTTATAAAAAATATAATTAGGTCACATATTGTATGTCGAAATTCAATTTTTTTTTCATACCGTACGGTCATACATACAGAGTGACCATGCGTACAGAGTAACAATGCGTACAGAGTGATCATACATACAGAGTAACCATACGTACAGAGTGACCATACATACAGAGTGACCATCCGTCCAAAATGACAATACGTACAGAGTGACTATACATACAGAGTTACCAATAATGACCATACGTACAGAATAACTATACGTACAGAATGATCATATGGACAGAGTGACCGTACGTACAGAATGATTATACGTACAGAGTGACCATACATACAGAGTGACCATGCATACAGAGTGACAATGCGTACGGAGTGACCATGCGTACAAAATGATCATACGTACAGAGTGATCATACGTATATAATGACCATACGGACAGAATGACCATACGGACAGAATGACCATACGGACAGAGTGACCATACATACAGAGTGACCATATGTACAAAATGACCATAGTACAGAGTGACCATACGTATAGAATGACCATACGGATATAGTGACCATACGGACAGAGTGACCATACGGACAGAGTGACCATATGGACAAAGTGACCATACGTACAAAATGACCATAGTACAGAGTGACCATACGTATAAAGTGACCATGCATACAAAGTTACCATACATACAGAGTGACCATACGTACATAGTGACCATACATACAGAGTGACCATACGTATAGAGTGACCAAACGTACAGAGTGACCATACATACAGAGTGACCATACATACAGAGTGACCATAGTACAGAGTGACCATACGTATAGAATGACCATACGAATAGAATGACCATACGGACAGAGTGACCATACGGACAGAGTGACCATACATACAGAGTAACCATACGTATAGAGTGACCAAACGTACAAAGTGACCATACATACAGAGTGACCATACATACAGAGTGACCATACATACAGAGTGACCATACATACAGAGTAACCATACGTACAGAGACCATACATACAGAGTAACGTAACCATACGTACATAGTGACCATACATACAGAGTGACCATACGTACCGAGTGACCATACGTACATAGTGACCATACATACAGAGTGACCATAAGTACAAAATGACTATACATTCAAGAATGACCAATAATGACCATAAGTACACAGTGATCATACGTATAGAGTGACCATACGGACAGAGTGACCATAAGGACAGAGTGACCATACGGACAGAGTGACCATACGGACAGTGACCATAGTACAGAGTGACCATACGTATAAAGTGACCATGCATACAAAGTTACCATACATACAGAGTGACCATACATACAGAGTGACCATACATACAGAGACCATACATACAGAGTAACCATACGTACATAGTGACCATACATACAGAGTGACCATACGTATAGAGTGACCAAACGTACAGAGTGACCATACATACAGAGTGACCATACATACAGAGTGACCATACGTATAGAATGACCATACGGATAGAGTGACCATACGGACAGAGTGACCATACGTACAGAGTGAACATACGTACAGAGTTACCAATAATAACCATGCGTACAGAATGACCATACATACAGAATGACCATACATACAGAGTGACCATACATACAGAGACCATACATACAGAGTAACCATACGTACATAGTGACCATACATACAGAGTAACCATACGTACAGAGACCATACATACAGAGTGACCATACATACAGAGTGACCATACGTATAGAGTGACCATACGGACAGAGTGACCATACGTACAGAGTGAACATACGTACAGAGTTACCAATAATAACCATGCGTACAGAATGACCATACATACAGAGTGACCATACATACAGAGACCATACATACAGAGTAACCATACGTACATAGTGACCATACATACAGAGACCATACATACAGAGTGACCATACGTATAGAGTGACCAAACGTACAGAGTGACCATACATACAGAGTGATCATACATACAGAGTGACCATACATACAGAGTGACCATACGTTCAGAGTTACCAATAATGACCATACGGACAGAGTGACCATACGGACAGAGTGACCATAGTACAGAGTGACCATACGTATAAAGTGACCATGCATACAAAGTTACCATACATACAGAGTGACCATACATACAGAGTGACCATACATACAGAGACCATACATACAGAGTAACCATACGTACATAGTGACCATACATACAGAGTGACCATACGTATAGAGTGACCAAACGTACAGAGTGACCATACATACAGAGTGACCATACATACAGAGTGACCATACGTATAGAATGACCATACGGACAGAGTGACCATACGGACAGAGTGACCATACGTACAGAGTGAACATACGTACAGAGTTACCAATAATAACCATGCGTACAGAATGACCATACATACAGAGTGACCATACATACAGAGTGACCATATGTACAAAATGACTATACATTCAAGAATGACCAATAATGACCATAAGTATACAGTGATCATACGTATAGAGTAACCATACATACATAGTGACCATACATACATAGTGACCATACATACAGAGTGACCATACATACAGAGTGACCATACGTATAGAATGACAATACGGATAGAGTGACCAAACGTACAGAGTGACCATACATACAGAGTGATCATACATACAGAGTGACCATACATACAGAGTAACCATACGTACAGAGACCATACATACAGAGTGACCATATGTACAGAGTGACCATACGTACAGAGTTACCAATAATGACCATACATACAGAGTGACCATACATACAGAGTGACCATACGTATAGAATGACAATACGGATAGAGTGACCAAACGTACAGAGTGACCATACATACAGAGTGATCATACATACAGAGTGACCATACATACAGAGTAACCATACGTACAGAGACCATACATACAGAGTGACCATATGTACAGAGTGACCATACGTACAGAGTTACCAATAATAACCATGCGTACAGAATGACCATACATACAGAGTGACCATACATACAGAGACCATACATACAGAGTGACCATACGTATAGAGTAACCATACGTACATAGTGACCATACGTACAGAGTAACCATACGTACAGAGACCATACATACAGAGTGACCATACATACAGAGACCATACATACAGAGTGACCATACGTATAGAGTGACCATACGTACAGAGTAACCATACGTACATAGTGACCATACGTACAGAGTAACCATACGTACAGAGTGACCATACATACAGAGTGACCATACATACAGAGACCATACATACAGAGTAACCATACGTACATAGTGACCATACATACAGAGTAACCATACGTATAGAGTGACCAAACGTACAGAGTGACCATACGTATAGAGTGACCAAACGTACAGAGTGACCATACGTACAGAGTGATCATACATACAGAGTGATCATACATACAGAGTGACCATACATACAGAGTGACCATACGTATAGAGACCATACATACAGAGTAACCATACGTACATAGTGACCATACATACAGAGTGACCATACGTACAGAGTGACCATACGTACAGAGTTACCAATAATGACCATGCGTACAGAATGACCATACATACAGAGTGACCATACGTACAGAGTGATCATACATACAGAGTGATCATACATACAGAGTGACCATACATACAGAGTGACCATACGTATAGAGACCATACATACAGAGTAACCATACGTACATAGTGACCATACATACAGAGTGACCATACGTACAGAGTGACCATACGTACAGAGTTACCAATAATGACCATGCGTACAGAATGACCATACATACAGAGTGACCATACATACAGAGTGACCATATGTACAAAATGACTATACATTCAAGAATGACCAATAATGACCATACGTACATAGTGACCATACATACAGAGTAACCATACGTACAGAGACCATACATACAGAGTGACCATACGTATAGAGTGACCAAACGTACAGAGTGACCATACGTACAGAGTGATCATACATACAGAGTGACCATACGTATAGAGTGACCAAACGTACAGAGTGACCATACGTACAGAGTGATCATACATACAGAGTGACCATACATACAGAGTAACCATACGTACAGAGACCATACATACAGAGTAACCATACGTACATAGTGACCATACATACAGAGTGACCATACGTACAGAGTGACCATACGTACAGAGTGACCATATGTACAAAATGACTATACATTCAAGAATGACCAATAATGACCATAAGTACACAGTGATCATACGTATAGAGTGACCATACGGACAGAGTGACCATACGGACAGAGTGACCATACGTACAAAATGACCATAGTACAGAGTGACCATACGTATAAAGTGACCATGCATACAAAATTACCATACATACAGTGACCATACATACAGAGTGACCATACATACAGAGTGACCATACATACAGAGTAACCATACGTACATAGTGACCATACATACAGAGTGACCATACGTATAGAGTGACCAAACGTACAGTGACCATCTGTACATATATAGTGACCATACATACAGAGTGACCTTACATACAGAGTGACCATACGTACAGAGTGACCATACATACAGAGTGACCATACGTACAGAGTTACCAATAATGACCATACGTACAGAGTGACCAAACGTACAGAGTGACCATACATACAGAGTGTCCATACATACAGAGTAACCATACGTACAGAGTGACCATACATACAGAGTGACCATACATACAGAGTGACCATACATACAGAGTGACCATACATACAGATTTACCATACATACAGAGTTACCATACATACAGAGTAACCATGCATACAGAGTGACCATTTGCATACGTTCACAAGTAACAAAACATGAAAATAAAAATACAGATATGGATATTTCTTTGCTTCTTTTAACTATTTGAGCGCGCCAGATATGTGTTCATGCTTTTACATGGAGCATGCGTGCCACCCGAATGGAGAAATACGGAATCCGTGTCTGGCTTAACTATTAGTTTCGGATCGTTACCGTATATACTCCTCCATTGTATATATGTTATTGGTATCAAAGAGATAATGATTGTGTTGACTTCATTTCCTTATGACCCCTGCACGTTTGTTCGCTACACATCTCTTCTGTAACTCCTCTGCTAGCAGGAACTCTGTCACAATGTTATGCAACGCTATGATTGATGTGGGAGCAGTTTGATCCTGGAGAATTCGACGTGATCGAACATCTGCTCTGATGCATGGGGAACGAAAGCATAAAACAAAGGGGAGATAACCGTTCATATTAGAGCTGCAGCAGATGGAAATCATTTGCGTGTCAATTTTTTGTAATGTTTTGACCCATTTCCGTACAACCCTCCCACACCAATCTGTTACTAACCCTCGTAGCATGTTTGCCCATCAAAGCATTAGTCTGTAGTGCATTGTGCGATTCAGGCCGCCTCGCTTCTCGTAAACAGCGATAACTCCACTCTCGGTGTATTGTAACCAATTATTAACAAACATTAGTTCTTCCTTTATCTCCAGTATGTGAAGCGCAAATGTTTGCAATTTCACGGAATAAATCTTTGTTGGCCTCGAATTGGTTTATTTAATACATGGCTCTGATGGATTCATCTGTTTAAAAAAAATCTAAACTACACCATCTTTACTTATCGTTCCTTGTAGTATAACTTGAACTACAATCTGAGTTAACCAGAAGGAAGGGATATCCCTGGAGAACATCACTTTTGGGTTCGTCCTCTCTCTTTTCATAACATCTTAATCTCCAGTTCTTCACATGCCTAGACGCAGGTTAACAAACCATTTAACATCATTTACTTAATCTTTCATTATACTTTTGTCTCCGTCTTTTCATGGTTAGCTTTTCTTCCTTTTCCTTTAGCGTACGTTTTTCTCCCAGTCCTCTTGGAATATCCTCAGGGATCTCCCTTCACGTCAAGTAATTGTGCGTACGTGAAATATCCCCGAATCGATGACGTCGTCAGCGTCTTCATGTTTTATACACAAACATTTCGGACTTCTGGAATTAATTTTAAGGTCATGATCAGTGTTACTATAAATACATTTTTGCACCATTGACGTCATATGATATCTGATTTGCGCGATAATTTTTTCAACTTCTGAGCTCAAAGCAAGGTTGTCTTAAACATCTATAAAAGGATTTAATTTCGGATATGGCTTTCTTGAAATTTCTTATATATGTTCATAATCACCTGTCCAAGATCATCGTTGCTAGAAATAGATTAATTGACGTCATCGATCATAAGTCATTCAATAGTCTGAAATGTTTTTTACTCATCTAATGCGAGGTAATTGGTTTAATCTGCAATGTTTTGCTTCAGATTAGCATTCAGTCTTATAACTCAAAGCTTTCCGAAGGTATAATTATAATAGAATACAGTCTATATAAATGACCCCCCCTTCCCATTTAGGGCGTATTCTTCGGTGCCCTCATGATTAAATAACGCTTGTTTTTTTTAAACACAAATGCTAATGGTAATATTGAACAACTTTTTTTAACACAAATGTTGATTTTAAATGGTTAATATGAAAATATTAGTCTACGTCTCATAATTCTAAAATGAATGGACGTCAGAAAGGTAACGAGTGGGTATGTATGGCTAATTTTATTACATGTTCTATTGGGGTGTATTATATATAAATATATACATAAATATAAAAAAAAAAAGAACAAAAAACAAAGACTTTGCCGCAAGGCCCTTCTGCAAAGTCTTTGTTTTTTGTTCTTTTTTATATTCAACTTCGCAAGGAAAACAAATAAGTTGTCGTTATATATAGATAGATATATATATATTCTGGTGTTTGACACGTTCATAAACATATTTGAATTGAATTTGAATTTGAATACTTAAAGGATACAGAAGTGTCGAACACTGATTGTAACACTTAGGGGCCCTGGCTTTCCTTTTCTTTCCTGTGTCCTTTCATTTTCGATTGTGTCGCCTCTTCCCTCTCATTGACTTCAATCAGAAAACACTGTTGTTCCTCAAAGTTTTTACCTTTGAATTTAGTAATAGATACAGTATGCCGAAAAAAATGAATTAAACTGCACCATACAGCTGTTTCGTCTTGCTAGGACTCTTTAGTGATGATAGAGGCCAAAGGTGGCCATCATTTTTGGCCACCATTAAGAACTTGAACTTCGATAAGATAAAAAAAAAACAATAAATTCTTATTCATTTTCACGTGAAGCAATTGCTAGGACTCTTCAGTGATGCTAGGGGCCAAAGGGTGGTCATCATTTTTGGCCACCATTAAAGAACTTGAACTTCGATAAGATATAAAATAAAAACAAAAAAATTTGATTCATTTTCACCTGAAGCAATTTGTATCATGTTTTCTTATTTGTCAGCATGGCTTTCTTAAACACGAACAGGTCAAACACACCGATGTCGTGACATTAACCCACTCGGCAAATATCATCTTTTAAGAGATAAAAAAAACCCAACCCATAACACTGCTGCGTATATAACTAATATCATTGAAACACAAGACAACACAAGATGAGATTTAGCGCCATGAAATCAGGAATCAATTCAGCTAAATATCTTGTAGCGTTTATCTGCTGACAATTTCATCTAGAAATTACCAGACAACGATTCAACATAAGTATAAATACCCAGACAGATTTGACTCGGCTGGGCTGAAATCGATAGAAAATAATTAGACCATATATCGATAAGGTCGAAAGATAGATCTATCACATCAGGACCTTGATGGCTTGTTAAGAATAAGGAGATTCTCAAGGCTGGTTAAATAGATGTATTCCTGATGTTTGCGTCATTATCAGTCCTTACAGTGTCCGTTCATTATAAAATACAAGACTCTAAAATTATGACTTCCTTACTACATAACAAAAGGTAGATGTCCACATTCTGCCGAGAGTTCAAATTTCGCGAAAAATCTATTTTCGTGTAGATTCGCCTGTATTTCGCGAATTTAAAGGGCTCCCGAAAAAACAGCGTTACTTTACTTCGGTTAGATGTTGACATACTGCAAAAAATTGGAATTTTGTGAAAACTAATTTTTTAGTAAATTCACAATAAATTATGTGGCAATTAGGAAATGTTCTCACTTTAATTACTCCGGGTAGTTCAGCGTTAAGAGACCACGGATTAAAAATCGTCAAAATGTTATCTAGAAACATTAAACCACGTGATGTATCTCCTCTGTCCGTTATGCGTGTTAAAATGTTCAACAAATATTTATCCAACAATTTATACCTTCCTCATTGCATGATTGAAAACACCCAAAATAAATACGTGTAATTTCGTAAGAATGATCTCGATTTTAATAAACAGACTTTTTGGCAAAGGGTTCCAGACTACAGGTGACAGAAACCTTGTCAAATATGATGATATCATATTCATAAAGTCTCTAGATACGCTAGCCTCCGCGAGAAAAAAACGTTAGTAAAGAGAAATTATATCAGCTCTAATCAGTTTCGGTTTGGTTTGATTTTTTTACGTCCTATTGACAGCCTAAGGACGGCGTCCCGGTGTGTGTCATGTGGATGCGTGTGTCGCGAGAGTGCCAATTTTGAGAGGCTACGGTATGCCTGCGGTAGATGGAGATTTTGCCAATTTAAAGTGGTACCACACTGAAGTGTACTACCGAAGGCCCCCTACAGAACACCCAACTAAGTCGCATTTTACTGACAACGGGTGAAGCTCTATTCAGTTTTATAAGATGTTTGGAATCTTACGTACACAAGCGATATCTATACAATTTAATCAATTTGAAGAAAAATAAGACATCTGTATTACTCTGTGAAGTAAGTGTACTAAGTGGCGTGTAAACCACCATGAATATATAAGATGTCATCGGTGTATATTTATTTTTTTCGTCTGCAGTTTTGACAAGATTGCTACTGTCATATGTTAGATACATGTATACCGAAATAAATCAAATTCTAGAAAATAAATGGCATAATTTTCTCTCGTTAGGACAGTTCTCCCCTGTTTTTGTTTGCTCGCCTCTCATTTTCCTTAAGCGAGGTACGCGATGGGCGAAGACATTATCGCCTGTAGACATAATTCGGTGTCTGGCCGTCCCGAAATACATCTCCATTGGTTGTAATGGTGACAGAAGTGACCAGGATTTAGGGAACATCTGAGACATCAGAAGGATCTTGGAGTAAAAAGGTTTAACCTCGATCCAGAGCCGTGTATTACTCTGACCGACAGGGACTTCAGATCTGACGACTATAATCGATCTTGGGTTCCGAAATATTTACGAAAAGTTATTAAATTATCACCATATCAGGATATTTTCCCATGGTTTGTATCTCTCCCCCCCCCCCCGCCCCCCCCCCCCCCCCCTTGTGGAGGTTCGCGAGACTTTGATGAAGAAGAGTTTGACTGTCTAGAAAAAAAGTTTGCCATGTACAAAACAGTTTAACTCTGACTCGTGGTCGAGATTTCACTGTTCCACTACAAATTCATTTTCGTACGAAACTAATTCGAGTGCGAGTGGGGCACAGCTTGTTCCAATAAGGATACCAACCGTCTACTAGAAAATCGTTCCTCCAAATTCTCAGCAAATAAATTGTAGACCAAGAATTCAATCATTCCTATGATACCTTTCTCGGTATATTTCGTCTTAGCTCTTGTTATATTTTTCTTAAAGTTTGTTTTGTTGTTGTTGTTGTTGTTGTCGTTGTTTGTTTGCTGATGTTAAGGGTTTTTTTCCACATCATTATGAACAGTGTTGTCATCTCCGCAGTTGGTTAGCATGTGTCTATTATCTTTGACAAGTAACCACAGCAACCGGTGAATTATTGAAACACACATACCCCCTTAAACCATACAAATTGAATTTATGCAACGTGCTGTATCCCAAACTCAGTCAAACGCCTGTAGATGTACACTTTAATTGATCAATTTATCCTCAGATGATACTAAACAGTTCCCGGTTGGCGTTGATTGGCCAATTCTATCAACGAATCATTGGCGTTACCGGAAGTGTGGGACTTCCTGTTGTTTATATTGGCAACATGTATAAGGTAACGCGGAGACGGCGTTATGAAATTAATCTAAACATATTTGATATCAATAACTTCTAACCGCATCATCAGGTCCTTTTTATTATTGCTGCTGTGGGTTTCTGGTGTAGTGAAGATGACTTAACACACACATATGCTGCACCTTTTTAATTTAGTAATAGAAACAGAATGTCGAAAAATGAATCAAACTGCATCATACAGCTGTTTCGCACTCCTAGGACTCTTCGGTGATGCTAGGGATCAAAAGGTTTCAAAACTATTGTAGAATTTATGAATTCAGAAGAAAAAATAAGCTAGTTCTGTATAATTTCAAATCATGTACTACGAAAATGTGTATAGTATGTACCGTGCCACAAATACGAATTGAGTAGAATAACAGCAATCATATCAGACGCCGTCTTGGAAAGAAAATTAGTGTTCCCTTTGGGTAAAAACAAATGTCAGCAAATCAGAATGACAGTTTTGATAGTCCTCACATGTCATTTTCTTTTTGTTCGAAATAAAGTCTAGCGGGTAAAACCGTGACAAAACCGATAAATTTATCAATGTACCATGTAAACTCCTAATGGAGAAGTTTCGTGTCAGCTCTACTTGAGACGTTCGTGTCACCTCTGCTTGAGACGTTCGTGTCACCCCGAAAGAACACATTCGTGCCACCTCTACTGCAGACGTTAATTTACTAGACATACCACCATGCGTCTATTTTAGACATGTTTGTGTTACAAGGGCATCTTATTTCAGCTGATGATAATGTCGGGTACATAAAAAGCCAATTCTCTGTATTTGTCAATTTGGATGCATCTTTCTGTTTATGTGTAGGAGTGTTATATCACATAATATCGGAAACAAACGCATTTTTCCAGACACGCATTGACATTCAAATTCATGAACGGGAATCAAAGCAATTCTTGACTACATATTTCTACATTACGCCTTTCACTCAAAAACACAAAATTGAAGATAAAACTGTAAATGTGTTTAGATAATGAATTGAATCTTAATATAAATGGTTTTTACAAATCGCCTTCCGTCGTTAACTAATTGCAGCAGCCAACTTTTTCCCCGTTAAAATCTCTGTCATGCCTTTTGACATTATTATCAAACCGATGCCTAAACACCACGTGTTTGTTTTCAAAACTTTAAATCTGTGACAGAATATTGCTTTTTCAACGAAACGGCACACATTAACGGTGCAATATCCCCTAAGTGGATATGACACACATCGAGCCGAATCAATTCTTTACCGACATTTTGATTGAAGTTATGGCCATAAGAGAGTGACATTTTCAATAACATTAAAACATTAGCCCCCCCCCCCCTCCTCTAAAAAAGGAACGTTCTCTCGTGCAGACTAATAACCTAATGAAGACGTAACAACCAACGGCAGTGTGCAAGAATTGGATTGGGTATTTCGTTGGTGACTGGTAAGCTAGCTCAGTTGGTAGAACTTCCGTCTAGAGTCAGTAGGGTCTCGGGTTTGACTTGCGGTCTTGCCGTGCACATTTCCCTTGTATCAAAATTTGCGTCTTTATAAACCGTGTTTCAAGCACTAGGTGAATGCTTGACATGGTGTTTGTTTGTTAAATTGTTGTTTGGCAGAAACTTGCTGCTCAAAATCACTTTTCGTATTACTCAGTCTTCAAAAAGATCAGTCATGTTGTTCATCACTTCATAGCCACAGTTTTCTCATTTGAGTAATTGCACTGTTCATAATATAATGTTGAATTTATATAGAATAAGTTTAATTTTACTTCAAAATTAATCCATACATTAAAGGGGTTTTATGCACCTGACCATTTTGCTTCTACATTAGATTAGAAAAAAAATTCCACCTTTTGGCACCTAGCATCACTGACGAGTCCCAGAAGGACGAACCAGCTGTATGATGCAGTTGAATTCCCCTTTTCGGCATATTGTACCTATTACAGAA
The DNA here is from genome assembly GCA_947623455.1 of Mimachlamys varia. NCBI lineage: Eukaryota > Metazoa > Mollusca > Bivalvia > Pectinida > Pectinidae > Mimachlamys > Mimachlamys varia. The sequence goes on from OX392527.1 coordinate 48,998,614, forward strand.
CTTAAAAGGTGCAGCATGTGTGTGTGTGTTACGTCATCTTTCAACAAGTAAAGTTATATTTTTCATGGGGTTTCTCTTTACTACTTAAAAACCCTTTACGATCACTAGTACCTTGCTTGGTAATATACAAACCTGAAGTTTGGCAATAGTTAAATAATTCGAGGTTCTTATATACCGCTTTATCACAACCTAAAGATCGTCTCAAAGAGGTTTACAAATCATTATTCTATCCGTGGTCCTAAGCAACCAGCAATTATTGTCCTCGACTTCCTGGGAAGTATACAATCGGTGCTGCCATTTTGGTCCTCGCAGTTAACATTCTACAATATCTAGCACTGTCCAAATACGTACTCATTTAAAGCTGAATAGACTGGAACAAGCGGAGAAAAGTATCTTGCTTAATGATACAATACAAGTGCTGTGGCCGGGACTCGAACTCGCAGCCCAGCGTCCTGCCATTAGACCACCGTGCCTAAAAAAACATTCAGAGGTTTGATGCTAAACACATTCCATACATTTCTGTTATTTAACAAGTTTCATTTATCGGGTTAATATGTCATCGTTAATTACATTTACTAATTTAGTCAAGATTAGATTTAACCTAGAGATGTGTTTGATGGGATTTCCCGACGGTTACGACATAATTAAATGTAGTTAAGCCGCAGGGCCACATGTAGCTGTACGCAGATGGGAACCCTCACGAGGGTACACGTGGACATTATTATTGACAATCACCCGTACTATAAAAAAATAATGATTGGATGTTGTCTTCAATATCATTAATTTGAAGTAGCACGGATTAATGCATCATCGGAAACCCTCGGTACACTTCCTATCGTTCGTACACCGTGTGTACCGTGAGTTTCCGACGACGGGATTAGTGCATTCTTGTCGGACAGCTTCACATCAAGGCGTTATTAGACAGCTATATGATTAATGTGCCTAGTTATTGAGTAATATGCCCCCCCCCCCATGCGATGTACTATTTCAATGAAATGAGATTAAGATGATTATTTTACATATTGCATTCGATTGCTTAGGATTATTAACCGTTTTGTTGTGATGGTATTTAAGAGTTCTCCGAGTCATAAAACAAAAATCTGATTAAAATACATATCCTTGTTCTCACTCCGTTTTACAAGGATCTGACAACATCCTATAAGAGGTCACATTCAATCTGATTAAAACACAGATCCTTGTTCTCACTCCGTTTTACAATGATCTGACAACATCCAATAAGAGGTCACGTTCAAATGACCTTTGTCGCCTCTTTGCTTACAGCATCTTGCAGCAAGTCAGTTCGTCACTTTATTCTTCATGAACTTTTTGGTGATGAAATAAGAGACCAGACAAATGCGACTATGCAAGCTTTGTCGCCTCAAAAATTCGACTACAAGATTCTGACAGTAGTAATTTTATTGGGTAATGCAAAAGGTCATCGGGACATGACCACCTATGGGATTTTCGCAGATCTTAACGCAGCAGAGAGAAGTTTACGGAACGGCGCGGAGATCAAGATGTGATTTTAATCAGATTGGAAAAACTCAAACATATGAAAATAAAAAGTATAAACATAAAAATGCAGTTCGAAATATATACTGCCAATGCTTTCTAGACATCCGGAAGTTTTCGCGAGTGGAAATGTTTGCATCGATAATAGTTCCAAAAACTTTATATTAGTTTTACCTTTAATCTGTATCACATATATATATATATATAACTCATTCATGCATGGATATTTTTGGGTTCATTCACTCAAAATAAAAAAAACGCGAATTTTTCAGCATCACCAAAACTCCAGTTTTAAAGTGATTTAATTTCAGCGTACATTTACGAATTACATGATATTTAATCTTCTACATCCCTTCTTCAATTTAATATTTTACTTGCTGCATTAATCTCGCCTTTTCTCCTCATCCCTTCTCCGACTGTTCTCCTTTCAAGCTTTTTACCTCCTCCCTTCTCGTTCCATTCCTGTCTGTTATGAGCAATAAAGTTGGCAATATACTTGTACAGTTCCTCAATATTCCTGTTAACATTTTTAGAAACAGTGGTAAGACTAGGGTGAGAATTGTCTGCACGTTATGCTGTCAGGACTGGTTATGGTTTACTGGTTAGTAATCTGACCCTGGTGATCTTTTACAAATCATCACATACAAAGCGGTTGTTTCTGTACCGTCTGTACATTCCTCAACCCGTTACTTAGGCTGCAGTGTTTGTACCAGGCGATGTTGAGTTGATGGATATACAATAAGGACGAACCACCATTTTTGTGGGGGATCATTATAGTAAAACATGCTTAAAATAAACAAACAATTCTTGGGAACGGTCTTGTTGTTTGTTTAATATACTCTATGGTATACGGTAGTATTATGCGTTACTGTGGTTTAGTAGTAACAGTTGTAAATGAAACTGCAAGCTGAGGGCAAATAAAATCCTAAAAGATGGAGTAGAACAAAGCTGTTTGTTAATTTGGGTTTTTTTTATCTCAAGAGTGATAAACGTCATTTATACTTAGCACTCGCAGGCTTATAAACCCAAATATCAACCATAATCATTTTAAAATCAGCACTCTGTTACATGGATGTCATGAATTGGGTGAGGATACAAATTCATTTTTATTAAAATTTATATCAGAATATATCATCGAAACGCGAATAACTGAATTACGTACATAACTATTACTGGTAGGGGGCTTGGAGATACACTATACTCTTATTGTTTATTTATTGTTTATATCATTGATTGTAGAATACCGAAGTTGTATGGAGAAGGCTTATATAGGCTTTGTCTGATGCCTAATCCTTTTGCTTTTTTTGCTATAAAATTTATTGAAATGAAATATACGTCATTTGCTTGGCTAACAGTCTCACAACAGCAGAGGTTATATAAAAACGGATGTGTATAGAGGCATCGCCCAACGCCATAGTGATGCAAGAGGGGAAGCAGATCAAAGGTTTCAATATGCATTTATGATAAACCATTCAAATATATGATATTACAAAACCGAAAGCTTAGGGTTAGCTATCTAATCTGTTTTACCATTTCAAATGCCTTACAAATCGCTTAGCTGATACCTATCCTTAACGTTATGTTATGTTAAAAGTATATCCAAAAATTAGTCTTATAATTTTATTGTAATGCAACCGCACGATTCCTTTTGTCTTATATATCAAAACGAAATAACCTATACCGATACTTTCGTAACAGTTTCTAGGATATTAAGCTTTAAACATCCTCAAGCTGGCGTGCACAGACATAGTTACCTCACGATTGTGCTTAATTGATTCAAACCTGTTGTAAAATAAATCTGATAGAGAAGAATATCGAAACTCTCTGATGCAAGACAAAAAATTATCGCGCGGCAGCATAGCAGTAAAGTTTCCCAGCTTTGATTTAGATAACAGTGTGTGTTATCGATAATGTACTTCACGCTGTTTGTGTAGAGCTTCACTTCATGATTTGCAGGTCTTCCAAGTTTTGCCGTAATCTTCTTGAAGCTGAAATTGATCCTGGTGCTGTTCATATGAAATATGAAACAGTAGTTAAAAATCTCTTTGTGACATTTGAACGTTATAAATGAAACTACGTTACATTGCTGTATTATTGTTTCTATCATGCTTTAAGATCTGGGCCACATATTCACGAAACTATCCTTGTGTACAAGCTTGGTTTCTGCGCTCTTACCACTTTCCTTGTAACTGGCTTATCACGGTAATAATAAATAGGACTTTACCACAAAATCTTAGTTTGAGCAGGAGATTGGTTTCTATATCCTTGTGTTATTTGACGGTAGACGGTTTCTGAATATGCTCACTAGTATGGCATGTTCTTATGTTTGAAAACATACCTCATTTCTCACTTTAATGACAATGATGACTCGGTTCTCATTTTGAGGATTGATGTTTACTTGGATTTGGTCAAGATTTATATGGCGGTATCGTCGATGAAGCAGAAGATGCTTACTCTTCCGAAACGCCTGTTCTTTTTCTCTTGTACTTTTTCAATGGTTTCCGTGTTAATCTCCTCTTTGCCAATATCCTTTTCCTAGTTTAATCGACTTTGAGTTCGTTTTATGGTTTTGTTGACGCTTCGGTATTCTCTATTATAGTTTTTTTCTTTCATTTGACCTTTAGTGCGACGACCGAGTCATATATGCCCCTGATCTGTTAGTATACATCTGCTGATCCCTGCATCGGCAATTCAGTTATATATATATATAAAAACCCTGCATTAGCGATAAAAGTAAAATAAAACACACCTAATGAAACACCGAGATTTGTTCAGCTCGCACGTTAAATTCAACCTTGAAGCAGTGATGTTTTGAAGAAGGAAGTCTACTATGTGATTGAGTTGGCAAGGTTCAACATCCGCCATTTATGACATCGCAAATTGAGATTACAAAAGTATGCTTGTAATGTAGACTGGATAATAGGAAAGATAGTTTATGAGTGTACACCTATTATGTCACAAGAGACATGGTAATTGCATTTGTCTACCTAATATTCTGATAGACAAGGTAAAAACAGTTTGGTGAATCTTCAAAAGGTCTCCAATATGTTGCTGTTTATAAAACCTGCACGAGTAACACCTTCTGTGATTAAAGCCGTAAAAAAAGCCGTAATAAATCGCACCGCCATATCATTTAGATACTTACGATACATCTAGGGTACCGAGGAGGGGGTACCTGATAAGAAAATTAGTACTGTGGAAGGGGGATGGGGAGGGGGCGGGTGTTGGCAAGGTGTACTGATGGATACCGAGTGTATGTAGGTGAAACGATTTAATGCAATAACTTCTTCACCTGTTGGTCTAGAAAATGTGCCAATTATACATTTACATGGGGTAATGAATACAAAACCTTTTGACATGCTAAGAGTACATGCTGTAATTAATTTAAGTGAGCACTGCATATTTAAACTAAGTGAATAAATCTCAGATTACAGCTTCTTCTGTTTTCATTCCAAGATTTATAGTCACGGTGAAGTTAAATGTCGACCTAAAATGTGTTTTTGTTTCACAATTTCCCTTTGCTTTAGTATTGTATCGTTGTGATGTCAAGACAAAACCAAATGAAAAATTATCGAAAACATGAATGATAATGTAACACACACATATGCTGCACCTTTCAAATTAATTAATAGATAAACTGCACCATATAGCTGTTTCGTCCTCCTCTGACTCTTAGTGATGCTAGGGGCCAAAAGGTAGGGAATATAATATTTCTAAACTAAGATAGAAGCAGAAGAGTCAGGTGCGTAAAACCCCTTTAATTTATGAATTTAGAAGTAAAATTAATCTAGTTCTAGTTTCAAATCGTATACTATGAAAATGTGTATATTAAGTACCTTGCCACTACTCAAATGAGATATATGTGGCTATGGATGCTCCAGCAAACCTCGGGGATTAAACAACCCACCAGCAGAATCTGTCACTCCCTATCATGAGGGATAATCGAAAACATTAATATAGATGTAAAATGATGAAATGGCTCGATGCTAATCCCCAATATACGACCTATTATGATAGAGCTATAATAACATATCTATGCTATTACACTAGCTCCTGCTTTCTTAAATAGTGCAGGTGATTGTTTAGATTGACCAAACCAAATTGTAAAGGAGCCAAAACTGAGTACAAAAGAAGAAACAATATTTACAGGAAAAAAAAACAAGCTCATGTCACTTTAACGGTTTCCACTGTCGCTTTGGCCTTTCTTACGTTATCTGATAGAAGTGATACGAAGACAGCCGACGACTTAGTAGGAAACAGTTATGAAGACTATTCATCAACTTGCGTGTGATCTGAAGCTTTTTTACACGTTGTCCTGACAATTTCATTCCAGTCATTTAGGAGTTGGCCTGTCAACGCCAGCCTGTTAGCACGCCCGTTACCATGCCGCTCCCGCCTCTCCCACGCAGACGTACCGCGCAGCACGGCATTGCGAGCGACACCTATACTGGCAAAACGTTCACAGCTAATTTATAGCGCCGATTCATACAAAACGTGAGTGGTGTATATGCGGAGATGCAAGCGTCACAACAGGAGACTTCAAAATTGCAATTTTTGTAAGCAGTTTCTTAATTTGTTTTGGAGAATGTTATCATTTTGTGAAGTACGTACCTTTTGATAGGTTTGATTTTAGATACGAATTGAGGCAAAGTCATCAAGTTTTGAAATATCTAGGCCAAACTTTGTAATGATTAGTTAGCTTGACTCATACTTTTTAGAACATTTATTGCTCTCACCTTAATGGTTTAACATGTAAAATATTTGTGCCTCTCATCTCTAATTCAACATGTTTCTGTCATCGATTCCTGCATATATGATATTCATTCAGAAATGTCATTAATTTCCAGAACATTTCCGTTATGAAAAATATTATTATCAGGAATTAAGATCAAAGCACACCAAACAATTGTTCTCCAGAGTCTGGATTTGGTTTTCTTCCAAACTAACTCTTCACCGTTTATATCTTGCTGACGATAATGCAGGGTATATTGTAAAAAGTACAAAGTCTCCTGATATTTAGAGAGTGCCCGAAGCGTGCCGTAACGCCATTCCTTTCTCTGTTCTTGTCAGCAGTGGGAAAAAACCTGGAACTACAATGGCAGTTGAGGTGGGTCTCCAGAATTTAGATGTGTACGGTATTCTGAATAGGAATGTCGGTATTCCTTCCCAGCTACAGTGCTACTTTTTTCCTGGCGTATCTCGACTTGGTGCATCAGTTTGCTGGCCACATATTGCGTCTACGATTGCTAACGGTCGTGGACACCTCTAAAAAGAAAAAAAAAACATTACCTACCGTGTCTGCCATGTGGTATATATAGACCATTAAAACTGATAAAAGTACATGGTATAACAGTGGAAACAAGTTCGCATTGTGACTATTTAAACAGAAAGTAGCGAAGAAATTTTTGAGTTGATACTAGTTCAGAATTCTGTTGAAGTTTTATAAAAAAATCTATGAATATATAATTGCGGATGGATGTTTTTGCGCTTATTTACTCAACGAGAAAAAATCCGAACATTTTCACAACGCGATAATGTCCACGCTCGCAGTAACTTGAATAAGAGTTGATGTAATGATGCACAGAATTTAAAAATGAATTTGAGGGTCACAAGATAATGATGCTAAACAAGTATTCCGAATTTGTATTCCATTTATTTGATTAAAAAATATTGTTTTTGAAAAATTTGAGATATGTTTATGGATTTCTAATGCAGAAGTTTAGCCCTTTGTAAGAATAACGTAAGAAAGTGTCACGCTACCGTGACCAGGTCACGTATCCATGAAACCGTTCTTATGTCAAGCACAGCTTCTGTACCCAAACCAGATTTCTTGTGACTCGCTTAGTAATGACAAATGGACATCGGCTATGCTCCTTCAAATAACTGACAAAATAATATTATTGTCTTATAAATTCACAATGGGAACAAGAAAGCCGGTTTGAGCAGGTAATCGTAGCTTGAGCATGAGTATCGGTTTCATGAATAAGGTCCCTGGTTAAGATTAAGACATTGAAATGGCTCAACGTATCGTCCTTAGTGTATATTTCCGTATGAACAATTTCATTTTATATGAAAAAGAATAATCAGAATATACCGAAGCGTCATCAAAATTATAATCCGAACTCGATTAAACCCAAAGGAAATATTAAAATTAAGACCATTGAAAAAGTATAAAAGCATAAGAACAACTAAAATGAAAATTATGGTCTAATCCAAGTCTCATTCTAACATAACAACATGACATACGAATTATAGTTTTCAAAAAAGTCCACCTTCATAATTATCACACAAGGATACAAAATATCGCGCAATGAGATAATGATGACTACCCTAAACGTTGCCCATAATCATTGTTTTGTTGTTGTTGTTAGTTTGTTTATTTTTTTACTTTACGTCCTAATAACAGACAGGGTCATTTAAGAATGTACGTACCTGGATTTGGAGGTGTCGGAGTACCCGGAGAAAACCACCGACCTACGGCCAGTTCTTAGCAACTGCCCCACGTGGGTTTCGAACTCACAACTCAGAGGTTGAGGGCTAGTGGTAGAATGTCGGGACACCTTAACCACTCTGCCACCGAGTGTATAAGTTTGTTCTTCAACAACCGGCAGCTATCAGGAAAATCTCGATATTTAAAGCAAGTTCTAAAATGTCGAATCAACTGGGAGCAGGGATGTTGCAATCAAGAAAGGAAAAGATCACTATCAGAAAATCGAAAGTGTCGCGCTTAACGTATGACGTAGTAGTAAGTTATCCATGTTGATTATATTGTAATGTGGTACTGCTACATGTATTGCTTTATGAAAAATGAGAAAATATATATATAGCGTAGAAAATATTATATCGTGGCAGTATTATATAACTATTAATAGCAATAAGATATGTTTGTTTTGCTGTTTTATTGCTTCTTTGCACTCTTTAAGACATAACTGTTATTCATTAAAACATATGTATATCCACTTTTACAGATATGCATTGTACATTGAAAACAGCAAAGCAAAACCATGTGTGTCAAGTTAGTTTAAGCTGTCCGGAATTTAAAAGCTTTTGACAAGCGTTATGAAAATCGATGGTCTACCATGGAAATACATGCATACAGGAGTATAATACAACATGAAATCTTAATGATAGTGCTGGATTTAGAGCTTATCCACATGTTGTTGAGCGACGATAATGCAAGGCTGAATCAGTCGGCTGTACTGAGTGGAAACCTTGATATGACAAGTGTGTAGATATTAATCTATGATTCATACAAGGTGAGACACTGATTTTGTGCCGCTACTTATTTTCCATTTGCAATCGATTTCCTTTCATTTGTATTTGATGTACTTTTAAGACACACTTAGGAAATGGAACAAGGTAATCGTTGTATGCCTCCTTTCCAATAACAACTAAGAAATGGTAAATATGTAGTTTCCTATCGCGTCTACTCCCCTTATGATCTGCCCCGTCCCGTCACAATTCCTCGTCACTGCTCTGCAGACGACTTCATTCAATATATTTCCGTCAAAATTTATACAAAAGTAAAATAATAAGCATATTTCGGATGAAAGTATGAGCCTATTTCAGTGTCACAATATTACATCGTCAAGGTCATCACTATTAAGATGCATAGGTCAATCGTTGCTATCTCTCAATAGATTAAATTTCATCAGTATATCGACGTCACGGGCAAATGGGGGAATTTCAAGTCCTACAGACGATTTCCATTCTAAACACTCATTTGCATTTTGATAAATGCATTTGCCCTTCCGGAGCAGCTGGTTTTATTATTTAATGTTTTTCATTTTTGTCAGTAATATAAAGCTTTCCTTTTGATATGTTGCCATGGTATTATCGATCATTAGTTTAAACAATGGTTTTGTTCACACTTTGGTATTCTATCATAGAATATCACTCATCAAGGCACCGTCTTGAGATCTAGCACGAAATGCTCTGTAGCATCTTTGAACAAGGTTAACTAATAAAATATATTGTTTTAGTTAATATTCTAATGCGTTTGTTAACTTTCTGACAGGTTCAAGTGCAAGTCCCTTATGTACAGACCTTTAAATGCAATCATCAGACCGACATATTTTAATATGTTTGCTTCATTACGATTCTCGTGTTCAGAAATGTTTCATATAATATTAGATTGGTGATATCAGGCAGTTGTGTTTCTCATTAAAGATGCCAGTTATCACGGTCTGCTTTCTAGGAATGTTTTATCATGGAAACTTGTTTTTCAAAATTAAAGAATTGGTTTGAACGTTACCGTATTGGGATGAGCTACACAACATAACTATTCTCATAATGGATAGGTTCCTAAATAACGTTTTCGTTTTCAATCTCATTCCTGCACAGAACATTGGTATATTTTTATCAAACAAAACAACCAGAAACAAAACCAGATGAATCCCCGCCTCTGTGCAATACATGTACATATTTCTTTGATTAAAATCGATTTTCTGATCGGATTTTACAGTAGAACATTTCTTTTTTAACAAGAAAAAGATGTGGAGATAGAAATCTTATTTGTTCGTAACACTAACACACTTCATCATCTTTTATACTCATCAACGACAAGTGATTGTTTGATCTAGATCTATCAACCCACTGCTGTGTGAATTTAAATTTCAATCATCTTCAATCGAAATATTTTTTCAAAAGCATTTGCCTTCAGGTAACCATAATCCTTTATAATTTTTCTTAAACTTTAGTGGATCTCAGAATATAATGTTTTATTTCGAATTTTGAAAATTAAGGAAAAAAAGAAAGAAGGGATGTTTTTGTTAATTTGAAATGTTATCAGAAAATCAAACGAAGTGTGGTGAAACGACATATTCGAATCAAGAATATTGACTCTATAAATAAATAATTGATTTTATTTATGACACCTGTTTGAAAACCATTAACAGATATTTAAGAAAATGGTTCAATTTGAAATTAAATATTTTGATCGTAAGGTTTCGTTTTATACGGCTTTATCTGCAATGTTTTATCACTTCTTCGTGTGCCTTGGTAATTACAATTTAGGCATTGATTCAGAAGCTGGAAATGCAAGATAAAACTTCATTTGATTTTATTACGTTAATGCTTTTAAAGTTCCATTTATAATAAGTTTTTCAAGAACTTTGTTGACATACTGCAAGATATCGTTATTGTGAATAATCGATATCATTGACAAAAATGTTATTTTATTTTTAGAAAACGCAGTTTATTTCATCCTCACATAATAAAGAACCCTATCATGACACAAGGGCAATGTACCTATCATCATCTAAGTGTATCAAACATCTTACATTCTACCGTGGTGTATAACTGTAACAAAGTTTGAAAGGCATTTATTTTTTCAAATCGTATAATCAGATGATACCGATTTACTTTTTCCACACGTGTTTCATTAATTGTATGTAACACGTCTTCAAATCCCAATGGTTCCAATCTCGAAACAAATATGCTTTCTTCAACCTTGAAACATAAGGACTCTAGTGTATTCGTGGGCGAATGCTTGTGCATGTTGCGTGTTCATGACAGGAAATGACGTATCGTGATCGTATTGTTTATTCTGGCATACGCAATATGTTTATGAGCTGTTAGAATCAAGGTTAAGCAGAACTAAACCGGAGTTGATAATTGGTTAATGCGTCTGATCGTCTACTATCACTATCGTTCCATCTTTGGAAAGCAGGTTTGGGGCGTACGTATAGGTCAGTTACCAGATTCTGACCCCAGGTTAGTGGCTTTGCTCAGATTACTTCCGGTTTCTTCCACTTCCAACGCGCGGCACGTACGCTTATGAACAAAGCTTTTGAACTGACATATTTAACAAACCATATTTTGAAGAAAAACAAACAGAGAACACCAAAGCGTCATCAAAACGATAATCCGAACTCAAAATCGATTAAACTAGAGGCAAAATATCAAAAGAAGGAAAGATTAATATGGCGACCCGTTAAGTTTTCTTTTTGTCAAATACTATTCCTAAACTGAAGGCGAATATTCCGAGTTATCTCTCTTTACTGTGATAAATCACAGTTCAACTTTTTAAGATATAGCTGTTAAATTAATCTGAATTGATCTGACATGTGATATCTATTTCAATAAAACATTGAACTTAAATAGGAAACATATGAAATTATGACCAATGATAATACGCTTTAGGAGTTATACTTACGGTAAGTGTATACGGTTACGTCTCATATCTAACATTTATTCCCGTATTTTTATTAAGTATCAATAATACAATTCTATCACATATTTTTAACAGCTGGTTACTTCCCCACGGGGATAAAATTACCATGAACTATGACGTTCGAGGTAGCGAGCACTATAAGTCTATCAACACTTGGTATACATCGAAATTACAAAGTCATGATGAAAAACACGTGTTTCTATAAATAATAATTGAGCTATTACAATCATTTTTTTGGTAATTTATTCATGAAATATTGTTTGATTTATTTTGTTTAACACCTGTGTGATGAAATGCACCTGTACAAACGGAAATAATCATGACATGTCGAACGTCTGTTGTGAATAATTGACACACAATGTACATATTTAGGTTATTTAGTGTTAACTCTATGGGCGGTGAACGGTGGTGTCAGTATGTAAATTAAATACTTATTAATTATGTAAAATGAAAAAAAATATTCCAATTAATATTTGACCTATATCTCACTGTACAATGACGCGTAATTAATAACGCCAGTGATGTAATGTGTTTTTGGACAGGTAAGTCATGTAGGTGAGATACAGGTCTAGTTATATTACATGTTGTGTGTGGTATTAAACAATACAGCGTCTAATTATTTACCCCAGAACCACTGACCCAGAAGCACACAGAAATCCCCACTCAAGAGAATGGCAGACTATTGGCGCTGTTAGATACAGGTTTTATCCCGATATCAAATACAATTTTTTTGTCTATTTGTTCTTTCAAAAGTACAATGTGTTCAATTAGTAGAAATATTTTGTATCAGGGGCATGCGCAATGTCAAATTATGCGTGTTGATTTGGTTGCCACCATTATGTTTCACCTGTCGGCCACTGTCAGTCTGTCAGTCCCAGCGAACCAAAAAACCAGATAGGCCTCCTATCAGATCGAACTACTGGGCAGGATAGGTATTTCTGGCAGACAGAACCGTTTACCTTGACCGAGCAGCGCTGCAAGGTATTATAAGCCAAAAAACTTTTTGAGGAAGAATATTTTCCAGTTTGTGTCACCAGAGGTATGTCAGTGTTGTTGATACTGGTGGATTTTAATTGATGTGTTTATATAATGTCAATAAAGATTACAAGCACAATTCCTACGTGACAACACATTTAAAAATGTTTTGTGGTTCGAACTTGAGCATGTACCTCCCAATTTCGTCCAATTATCATGCATATAATCTATATGTTTGAGAACTTGACCTCTCTCCCCTTCCACCCCCCCCCCCCCTCCAACTTTTTTTTGTATTTAAATCGGTGTTTCCATCATATATATCATATTTATTTTAGAATTTATCTTACTTAAACGTACACATACTTCTTCAAATGCAAAAGCTTGCTATTTAAATTCCATAATATGACGCACTTGTCGGTAACGGGTCAAGCTTAAGTTTGATAGTGATCATATCCGAGTCAGTTAAATGCCCAGATGTGATGGTATGGCTTGATGCTTTGTTTGGTTGCAATCTTGTCATCTGAATACTACCATTGTGACCTTTTGTATTGTATGAAACTTTATTTAAAACCATTGACTGATGGTTTATCTTATTGCATTATAGTAAGTTTTAAAAAGGTCAGCGCCATTTTGCTTGTTTTGAATTACCTGTATCATTCTGTTGTCGCTAGGTTACCATATTCGAGTAAAATTTCCTGTCGATGGTTGATAGAATAATCAGCAGTAAATAGCCGCGTCTACCAGATAAATCTTGGCCCAGCCACAGATAACCTAATTAGGGACTATAAGGATTAAATATAGCATTGAGTCCCACTGACCTTGACCCTAATGTGGCCATAAAGGGTGATAAGTGATGCAGCCATAGTGTCGTCTAGACGGAGTGCTAATGTGTGAAAGAAGTTATAATATGCTTTTGTCCAAACTCGAGACTGCAAAGTCTATTACACGTCTGACTTTTGGTACTCGACAGATAATACTGGAGACCGTACAAAAAAAACACCACTTTGATTGATTTATATTGGGTTTTATTCGGTTCAAATATTATTTTTTTAAAAGTCAGGAAACAAGATATTGAAGAAACTGGCATTCTGGTATGTGTCAAAGGTCATCACGTCATTGACTGACAATAATGCCATTCAATTTCTATATAACATAATCGTAATGTATGGGTACCAGATCTGTCTTAATGTCAACGTCGCCATTATCATTCCGAAGTATTTCCGGTTTATTACATCTAAATGTTCCCGTATAAGCTTTCTCTAGTGTCCTTTTTATCGGTTACGAGGTGATTTGCGGCTTCGTTGTTAATGTAGGTTTTTGTATAACAGATATTATATTCGGAACAACAATGCACTGTTAAGTAGATTTTTTATCAGTTAGACCTACCTCCATTCTAAAATAAAGGGTAGCAGGTTTCAGTCTTTAATCTCTATTTTAAAGAAGCAAAAAAAGTTGTAAATTCGGCAGCTGTGTTCGTTTATGTAAATTACCTCAAACATCGAAGTTTAAGTAAATTTGTTGTCATTAGAAACAAACAAGGCCATAATTATTAAGCTAATGTTTACATAACTTGTTGTAAAATTACCTCAAATATACATTTACCCGCAGATTATTTTAATTAGTTCTTTTTTAAATCGTTATCTTAAATATGGCGTCGGCTTACCCAGATTTAAAGAACATTATTCCCTGGGAAACTTTGAAACCTTGAAATATATCAAATATATCTGTATCAAAGACATAAATAATATCGTATCCATGTGTTTGTAATCAACGATGGTGTTGCCATTTTTGGTCCTCACCGGATGAAGAAGGAAGTTAACAGGAGGCTTCTTTACTTTACTTTACATTAGACAGGGAGCGGTCATTATTCAACATCGAGTCCATACAATACCATGAGTGGTTGTAGTCTTTGGTGTTTGTATTGATTGGCGATTTCATCTGATCTGTTCTTGATATCGTTGATTAGTTTTCAAGGACTCGTTCATGTCGCTGCAATTTGCTTGCGCGACTTGAGTAATACTTAACAGGATCGGACTGCTGCCGCGATCAATTTCCATTAGGAACGAATATTGCTTTGTTCTGAAACACTTCTACGTAATCTTGGTGTGAAATATGGGAAGTGATGATATAACCGTAACCATGAACTTTGTGATCTATGTCATGAAATGACTCAGTGAACTTTCAATACCTGAAGCCTCTTTCTGTTACTTACTTGTCTTTCTTCTGATACATTTTACATTTTAATTGATGGGTTTGATGGTTTAGTTACAATCTATTGTCCTTTGTTACAAATTAGTTTCTAGGATTGTATGAACAGATTATTGATATCTTTTCCTCCTCTATGTCGTTCATGATTACGTCATTAACGTGTTTTGATTAAATAAGTAACCTATATGAACTACAATAACCGTCCTGTTCTATCTATTATGATCTGCCAGGGCCCAGTTGTTCAAATGATGATTTGCTTAATCAGTGATTAGCGCAAACTTTAATTATTCTGTAACTTCAAAATGAAACCATAGATTATGTTATAACTTTGCAGATATGAAATATCTAACAGTGTCAATTTACATGCAAAATTGGGAGATTTTACCTGGTATATTGACAAAATAATTCAAGTTTGGAAAATGTCGTCACTAGTGATTAAGCTAATCACCATTTGAACAACTGGGCCCTGAAGGACAGTGTCTTCTCCCAATGAAGACGCTAAATGCAGATATTCAATTATTTTATCATCGGCAGCATAAGAGTATACCATCTACGATGAATAATCCAAGGTCATGAAAAAGTTGTGACGTGTCCGTTATACATGTAGAGTGTTCAGAAATGCCATCATCATCCCAAGCAATTGTCATACATACTCTGTTGGTCTACGTATGTGTATGCCCTGGTGATCAAACAGTGACTTTACTATTACGCCAGGCTATCAGCATCATTACTATCGACAATTCGTCCGCCTACAAATTGCCCTTTACCACGGAAAGGTAATTCTGAGCAGTCTTATGTTTAATCCTACACATCCTAGATCTGTAGGTCTGGTGATCACGAGAGGAATTGAGACGTACATTTGTCTCAACACCTGACAATAATGTCTACCGGTTCCCGGTTTGATGTTTGTTTCCGGTATATCATAGAACACAATGAGCTACTTTTGTCTCGCCAAACTCATTATTTCTTTTAAATGACGGTCAGGTTGCCGTTGGTTGTTAAAAGACGATTTTCTTTAATATTTTATGTGATGGTATTGCTAGCTTTGTGCATTTTCGATTTATTTTTATTTTTCGTTTTCATTTATTTTGTTTCCAAAACATTTCCAACGCACAAAAGTATGGAGCCTTGTAAACTGAAGGCAAACAAATGTGTGAATTTGAATTATTAGAAAGATGATTTGTTTGTCTCCGGGTGTTATAAGTCTTGTATACATATATGTGTGTTTGTGTGCTGGAGACAGGGTTTGTTGATGTAAAATGATTTTGGTTTCGTTTGGTCTAGTTCCTTTGAGTGCGTGTCTCTGTGTATTATGTGTCTTGTATACATACAATGTGTGTTTGTGTGCTGGAGACAGGGTATGTTGGTGTACTTGCCTCCTGGTGATTGCGCGGATCAGATACCAACTCTATAGCACTACATCACTGAAATACTATACCAAAATCACGAGCTCAGTATTCCATTTGGTCCCATTATACTGACAATGGGTTAACCTAGTTTTTGCAATTTCCCAACCTGTTTCAATTTTTTGGAATGTAAACAACTACCTACGTTTTGAAGGACTTTGTTAATCAAACGCAGAATACTTATTAGATTTTAAAGAATTTTGGAATACCAAAACTTCGATACTTTGGTATGTTCCAGCCTAAAGAAAGAGCTTATAGAACTTGAGAGACTGTTCTTTACTGCAGCCAAAATTGAGGTATTGCTTTTTATCAGACAACGAAAGACGTTCAATGGTAAATAAAACGTATTAATGAAAGTGTAATTGGTACATATCCAGAGGTATCTTAGTATAGTGCAGTTTAAGATCATGATGTGTGTTCTAACAAGACACCTTAAGAGCCTGTCATTGTATATTTTGATTAACATTTGTTTTGATGTTGCTAACCATGAACTGTAAAACAAAGTAAACCCGTCGATTAATCAGTCTGAGCTATGTGTTGATATAAAGACACTGTCGTGTAAGTATGACATTGACTCCGATCCGTCTGTTGATTTATAGTGATTAACATTTTCTTGTTTGGTGCTTACACCATGAAAACACATAAAACATCATACCACGCCGGCGTCACCTTGTAACGGAGCGAAGTACTCAATTAAACCTAACGGAACTATAAACACACTGTAACAAAACTTGCAATACTCTTTGTACTCTTTTCAGATATCGTGGTAAGTCATTTGCATTCAAGTATTCTTTTTGTTGCAGTCATGCCACGACTGGTTGTATTTCAGACGAGTTCGGCAGTTGCTTTGCAATTGAAGGGTTAATGGCAAGGAGTGGCATTGATAGTGTGCGTTACAATCGTAGACTGTCTTGTCACACATACGCGAGGCACTGGAAGAGTTACCGACTGACCAGACCTTTTGACGTCCATGCCGAACTTTGCGATGTCAGTTATTTAACCCCCTTATGCTGCCTATGCTGCCGTCACCTTCCTACCACTAATACATGTTATCAGCGACCACTTAGACATATACGAGCCACTGCAGGAGTTAGCAAGTGACCGCGATTCGGGCGTTCATGCCAAACGTCAGGACGTTTTTTTCGGCCTACACTCTTGTGTTATCGTTACTGTATGACTACTGACAACATGCTCTTTCCTATTCATCTAAAAGCTGAGAGAAATAAATAACGCGAGGTCATTTTGTTAGTCCATCATCTTTAATTTGGTCGATCCCAGGCACTCGTTGTATGGCGCAGTTTTCATAGAAGAGTTACAGTTGTTACTCCAAACGGACAGTGTCGTGTATGTTGGCGTCCTCGGAAACGCTTTCTGTACTTTCGCGTTATGTAACATCGAAACGGTTAGGGATTGGTCATTTATTGGTTGGTTAAAGGATTGGAGTTCCGACTTTTCAATATTTGAAATATGATTTAAAAGTGTGATGTTTAGGGATAGCGTATTTATTGACTGGTTATGTGGATAGAACTTTTCAGCATTTGAAATATGATTTAACAGTGCAATGTTTAGGGATAGCGTATTTATTGACCGGTTATGTGGATAGAACTTTTCAGTAATTGAAATATGATTTAACAGTGCAATGTTTAGGGATAGTGTATTTATTGACTGGTTTCATGAATGGAACTTTTCAGTATTTGAAATATGATTAAACAGTGCAATGTTTAGGGATGGAGTATTCATTGACTGGATATTGAAATGAAGTTCTGACTTTGCATTATTTGACACATACCATGATGAAGACCTTAACTTTCTTCAGCGTAGATTGTAAACATTCTGATATAAAACCCTGGATCGCGGATCTAATCCCGATAATCAAATGTCAAAAGTTTATCATAAGCTTGAGTTACGGGTATGTGACTATTGTATAAATACATTAAACCATTTATAGCATTGCACTGAAGTCGCCGCCTCAACTGCAAAATAATTTGGTAGTAAAGTGGTGAAATCTGTTCATACTGTGTAGGAAAATGTCAATACATATTGCTGGATTCTGTGGTGTCATTAATCTTAAATTCTGCAGGGTAAAGGAGATAGTTTCAAAATCGCTTTTTACTTACTGTTCAAAACCGAAACATCAGGCATGTGCTTGCTTATGAAATTAAAGCAGTGGGAAAATTTCTTTTACTTCTATTTCATTAGTTCTTTGAATATGCTTAGGGGATACATTGTGGCATCTCACTCAAATGTCACATTACATATTTTTAATTCTATATTGCAAAATTGTATTCGGTTCCAGATTCTATTTTATAAAGATGTTAGTTACAGGATAAAATTTTAAAAGCCGAGTTGTCATATCGCGGTGTCTTATAGACATTTATATGAGTGTGATATTTGAAGAAAAAATGTCTTCGAATAAATGAGCTTGTTTTCTTAAGATGGTCTTAGTTGATATTTTAAGATGACTCTGTGTTTTCACTCGGATTGCTTAAAATTTCAATCGTTTTGAAAATACAAATATGTTTAATTATGTCCTTAAGTATTTAGGTAAGCAGTACCAAAGCTTTGAAATAACATGACACGTGTGTTAAATGATAAATCGGGAACAAGCAAATTGATCCGGGAAATAGCAGGTAGTGCCCCAGTAGATGTAATATCATCGAAGCCTTGCTGAAGATGAAATCAATTCCGATAGTAATTTTTGGCCTGAATTTCGAAATCGTTTTGTCTTTGAGAATTCTTATCCTTATAAAACAAAATGAAATAAATCAATACACTAAATTTGATATGGCGCCCCACCTAGCTATCACGAGACACTCTAAAACGCTTTATATTACATATATATATAATTAACATACCTGGAATGCAGTTCTATGATCACATACAATTCTGAGGAGTTCGCATGAGCTGCCTTATCTGGCGCTAACTACTAGTCCTATACCACCTGGCTTATACCTCCCTCTGTGTGCATGTATGCGCGTGTGATGTAGATGTCTTGTGTTCCGTTGGTAGTGGCACCGTACTTCAAACGACATCGTTTATAGTGGCACATCACTTGAATGCTACAATACAGATACCGCAGCAGCCGCCCCAGACCATTTGATACTCCACTTAGGTTGTTGGATAACGTACAAATCTTGAGAAAAAAATCTTTTTAGTCTGAAGCATGTGGATGTGGTATTGCAGGATTACAGAATTAAAGAGACTTAATACACGACATAAGTCGCCTCTGTAGATCATGTAATGTGATAAAAGATTTGAATTAATTAAGCCGTAATTATATCATTGTGCAAAAAAGTCAATAATACAGAAAATCGATTTTGAACAATTCCGATTTTGAATCAGGTACCACACACACGCAATACTATATAACATTGAAATAATATCTGGCATATGGTATAGACGGTGTGGTGTACAAAGCATACAAACCTGACATTTGTCAACATTTGTCGTTAGAACCAAAGACTGGTGGTATACGTAGCATCCGTTACAATGGGTGTTTATATAAGCTTGGTTTGGTGTTTCTTGCTTCCTTTTAACTGCGCAGGTCTGATGGCACCGACTTTATAATACTATATCAATGAACATGGAATACTGGTGCCCCAGCACTGCATCCTACCCTGTCACAATATACTGCAACAGGTGAACCCATACTACCAATTTTACCGACGTTAGTTTTGGTTCGGCCATGAAACAAAACCCATTACCTTCCGCTCTGGGGCAAATACTTAAAGCAAGGCCAGTGAGGTAGTGTCAAGGGAGACATCAGGACGAAATAAATAAGAGAATACCGAAGCGTTAACAAAATCATAATCTTAACTAAAAATCGATTAAACCAGGGTCAAAATTTGAACAAAGGAAAGATTTACATGGAGACTCTTGTAAAAGTACAAGAGAATAAGACTAGGTGGTCCGGAAGAGTAAGCGTCTTCTGCTTCATCGACGACACCCGCCATGTGAATCTTTGTCACATCCAAGTAAACATCAAGGTCTCAAAATGAGAACCGAGTATCATTGTCAATCACAACAAGTTAACACACTAATGAGCGTACTCAAAAACGTCCATCTTCATATCACTTAAAGATACAATGAGACAAAGATGTCGACCATAAAACTTGCCCATAGTTCTGATCACCTGCATCTCTCGAAAGAAGTTGTGCGGTTTTTTTTGTAGTGGCACGGTACTTAATATATACATTTTCGTAGTACACGATTTGAAATTAAACAGAACTAGTTTAATTTTACTTCTAAATTAATAAATTAAAGGGGTTTTACGCACCTGACCCTTCTGCTTCTACATTAGTTTAGAAATTTTGGATTACTACCTTTTGGCCCCTAGCATCACTGAAGAGTCCTAGGAGGACAAAACAGCTGTATGATGCAGTTTAATTCTATTTTTCTGCATACTGTATCTATTACTAAATTTAAGAGGTGCAGCATATGTGTATGTTAAGTGATCTTCAGAGAAGTCGCCTCTTACGAATCGTGCAATTGGGGCAGCAGGTATAACTCTTAAGGTCCATTGACAGGGTAGAATTTATATTTGTTACAAAAGCCGTAGCATTACTATCGAAAAACAAGGTTATATTCACAGATGTTCATATTTCATCAACACTCTTGACTTTTTTTGAGCGAAAAATGGCTTTCTATTAAAACGGAGCACAGTTAACTAGCTCTACAGTTGATATCAATATCTACGAGGTATTAAATATTTAACGAGATGTGTATCTCAACAGCACTTTAAGTGGTATTGACAGTTGCCTGGAGATTTAATATTCACTTTTATGTACAAAGTATAGCATGTCAATATTTCCATAACGCAGACATTCAATAAATGTTTAATTAGAGGTATAGCTTGAACAAAACAAAACAAATAACAATAACAATAAACCAATAGAAAAGCCTATATATGCTGATTGGCTTGGACTACGGATGATACACAAATCCTTAACTACACGAAAATTGCCATTGATTACAAATTACAGTATCAATTTTAATATTTATTATATTATGACGAGAGATTGAATATTGGGCGATATTCGCATGACTGAATAATATAGAAATATGATAAGAGACTAAATTACTACTAGCATTGCTATTAAACATTCATAGAAACTGATATTGACGTGATAATGGTGTATTGAATATAAACTAGAACGAGTCAGGCCAAACAAAGAAACTGATATTGACGAGAGTTGAAGCTGAAATTGACATTGACAAGTTAAAGCTTATGCTTTAGCTAAAACAACACAGACACTGACATTGATAAGATAAAGAAGGGGGTTTCTCTGAACAACACAGAAATTGGTTTTCAACTTTAACCCTCAGAAATATGCAATGAAAGCAACATGTCAATGGCATAGACATCGCGACAACAAACTGGAAATTGATTTTGTTTTTAAATACGTGATTATCAGTAAACATAGAAACTGACACCGACATATTGATGGGTAAATGCATAGCTTATCAAAGCAATCATTTTATTGGCGTCGCGTTTAGAAATTGGATATGAGCCAACTGTTACCTGGCTTTTTATCAATTGACAATATGATTGCATACGGAATATTACCTAAAATGAACATTGCTAATAATTATTGATACACTATTTTCATGATGACAACCGGTTATTTGGAGATGGAGAAAAAGAACAGTTTATCTATTTCACAGCAATTATGAATATAAATAACAAACTATATTTACTAGTCTTGTTGGACTGGGTGCTAGCTTTAACGGGTCTTAACATAGGACGAAACCGGAGGAAGGTGACAGTACCCAAATCGGATCACTTTTTTTCAAAAATACTTCTAAATTAACAACAGTGCCGTCAAAAGATTGATTATAACAATAATATAGTCTTAGAATAGATAGTCACACACCATTTTATGTCAATATATCATTAGTTTTTTTAGTTTAAATATGCCATTTAACATTATTGAATCTCAAAACTTTGAGTTTTGTTACGTTTCTGAATAAAATGGCGCGTGCAACGACTTTGCGTTCTGTTTTGAACTATAAAAATAAATCCACCCGATAGAAATATTTTTTTCATATATAAATTCTAAAGGACATCATTAAATGTTGATATGCTACAACAAAAATATTAATTTGAATTGTAAAATACTGCAAAATCTTAGTCTTTACCCGATTTGGGTCCTCATATTCGCAAAATCTTGAACCGCTGATTGATGATTTCAGAGCGTTCTATAAATATCCAACATGAACCTCAAGTGTTATTTTTTTTGTAAGAACACCCATCAATGTTCTTCTTTTGATACAACTATTAATGGATATAATCCATCTTAAGATTTTTTAATGAATGAATGAAATGATGGTTTGGTGATCCAATTTGGGTACTGTCACCTTATCCAGAGAAAACCTACATGTTCCGGTAGTTGAACCAAGCCTTTCCACGTCTAATCAGGGAATCGAACCCCTGACGTCTTTGTAACAGAGATTCAGCTGCATCAGCCAATCGCCCAAACAGATTTTTTATACAGTGTATTACCTTTCATTGCGTATATAGTACAACTTGCCTAATCCGACCCCTGACTAATCCGAATCCCTGTCTAGTCCGGCCTTATTGTTCGGTCCACGCATATCCCTCAAACCTCTACAAACCGGACACCTGTGAAAACCGACCAAATGATTTGGTCCAAGTGGCATTCAGTTTAGACAAGTTACATTGTATTTCAAAAACATGGACTTTGATATAAGTATTGTGATTGGGATTATCTGAAAGATATAATATTGTTGTTCATATTTTGATGACATTCTTATTATCAATGAGTTACTTATCTTAATATAAAACATAAACAGTAAAAACATGCAAATCGGAAATTTAGATACTGACTCATTCAGAAACAACAACAAAAAAGAGCATTTAAGCCAAAAACATATAAGTGCCTAATAACTTATACCGAAAACATCGAGAAATTGAATATAAATTTTGCATGTGTAAAATAAACATAAAAAAAAATCAATAAATCATTATTATAAAGATTTTTGATAAGACATAAAACATATGAATTTAAAAAGCACGGAAATTAACAGAAATGATATCATGATTAACAACGCAGATTATGATGACATCATCCAAATGGCTGGAAAAGTGACGTTTATCACGCACAGAGAAACTGACTCAACAATGAGAGATTAGCTTTACTGATACTTATAATTAAACACATATTTTATATATTTAATTAAAAGATTGATGTTCGAGATTATCGATTAGATTCAAGTATTGGCTAAAACAGACATCACTTAACACCACCTAAATGATGTCGTGTAATGGTCTGATTAACATCCTATGTTTCATGGCTCGGTGAACTTCGTACTATGTATTACGAAGTTCACGAAGCCATGTATTAGATGACTTCAATCAGATTGCGTCATGTAATGACGTCATATTAATATCATGTTACTTAAGCATTAAACATCATTCTTTTCCGTGTTATAGGACCATAACACGAAACAGAATGATGTTTAATGCTTATATTTACATTTTTCCATTGGTTTTGATAATACATTTATGTTTATATTCTTCATTTGTTCTGAAAATTTGCGGTAGATTTCTAATAAATAGAACAGCGAACAGCCAGTATCGGCCAGCTAATTCCAACGTTATGATTATGACGTCACAATCGTAATAACGTCATAATGATCACTCCAGTGTTATGCTCTCATAACACGGAACTGGCCTTGGTAGTGTTATATAGTGGCAATGCAGAGCAAATGTAAATATAGTCAATTCATCAATCAAGGTATGGTATTTACACGGGTAACCATTTAACACAGAATTTTAATGGTGAAATTCATATTTCATACTCCTGGTCATTAACGCGACGGAATATTCAATACTTTTTTAATATGTCGGTAGGTACCACAGAAAATCATAATGACGTCATGATTTAATGCAGCTCTCCGGTGTTTAACACTCATAACTAATATAATTGACACAGACATTAATGGGGTTTTAATATTCGAGATTAATAAAATGACTGCACATGTGATATTGACTTTCTAATAGGGAAATGACTTAAATAGAGATATGACATTTCCTGACTTTTTCATAGGCATGTGACTTTTTAATAGGGATATGACTTTCTAAAAGGGATATAAATTTTCAATAGAGATAGCTTTTAACAGAGACATTTCTTTTTAAAAAAAGGGATATGATTTTTTTGTACAGGAATAAATCTTTTTAACATGGATATGGCTTTTCAATAGATATGACTGTTAACAGGGATAGGACTTTTTGATAGAGATATGACTTTTTAACAAGGGTATGCTTATTTAATACAAATATGACTTTCTTACAGGGATATATCTTTCTGACAGGGATAAGACTGTTTAAGAGAGATATGACTTTTTGACAAGGGTTATGTCTTTTTGACAGGGATATGATTTTTTGATAGGGATATGACTGTTAAATAGGAATATGACTGTTTTAACAGGGATATTTTAACAACTGAGGATCTGTGACGATACATCGAATGTGAATGGTCTTATACGGCTTTATATGTCCAACCATGTACATTATTAGTCAGTGCTCGAGGACTAACGGCAATGTGTTGATCAGATCCCGGGTCTCTCCCTGTTGTACAGTTATTGAGGGCACAATACAGTTGGTTAACCAGTTAAAGCATTACATATATAGAGAGAAAGATAGGCCTCCTTGATATATATGTTATCAATATTGATCAGAACACTTCAATCAAATAATTAGTCAAATATAATGTTTGAATATATACCGAGACGTGCAATCATATATATTTAGATGTTTAAGTGAATTATTTATGATTATTCTGTAAGATACTTTTTTGTCGAAGATGCATTTTTCATTACATGCTATTCGCTGAACAAAGTTAGAAATAGCCCGGGTGCAGGCCGGGTTACGTAATCAAACGTGATCAGGTTTAAAGGTTCGTTCCTTTGATCTGACGGTGCTAATCTCGCAAAATCTCGCGATACAGAGAACCACTCGTGACATCCTTGTCTGTGCGGGAGTGTCGTGTCGTTATAACACAGACGCGCTGTCCACGGTACGTATTGGTTCATTAAGCGACATCATGCTGGTAGCGAAGCGGTCGGGGAAAGACTGCGAATTCACAGCAGAGATTTTTTAACGATATTCAGACGAAAATTAAATAGGATTACAATTTTTAAGTCTCTTTTTGTTCAAAGCAGGTCTTTACTTATGTCTCGAGTTGAAACACTTTATAGCTAATGCTGATGTTAAAATTTCAAAGGATAGCGACACCAAGATACTGCAATCCGTTTAATATGTTCAATATCAAGCAGCACATCGAGTTTATTCCTAACTCAAATAACATTTGCCGACTCAAACCAGAATGGTTGCCTTCAGTCTATATCAAGCAAATATATTCGTAATAGCAGTACTTCCAAGGTTATGAAATTGAAAATCAAT
This sequence comes from Mimachlamys varia, assembly GCA_947623455.1. NCBI lineage: Eukaryota > Metazoa > Mollusca > Bivalvia > Pectinida > Pectinidae > Mimachlamys > Mimachlamys varia. The sequence continues at coordinate 49,024,313 of OX392527.1, forward strand.
ATGACGTCATGTTATGAGCTTTATAGTTAGGTTGACGTCATATATGCTATGTACATGATACTCAAGCTGACATCATGCATGAACTTTACCTGACACTTAAAGTGACGTCTTGCATGCTATGAATATTACAGTCAGTGTGACGTCACGCATGATATATTCTTGACACCAAAGCTGACATCACGGACCTGACGCTTTACATGGCGTCATATATGCTAGAAGCATTAAATTCAGATTGACGTCATATTACATGTCACAGACCAGTTTAAGCTAATTCACTTTGAAATGTATATGAACATGTACCAAAGCTATAAGGTTGGTCGAGTGGTGCAATGAATATCACCAAGGCAGCCGGGGTTCGATTCCCCGACCGGACGTGAAAAGGTATGGGGTCACCTGGGTTTTCTCTGGGTTCGCCGTTTTCCTCCCACAATAAGACTCCTCGCGCTAACATCCAGGCCAACAAGAGTGATTAATATAAGTTGGACAACTTGTTTCAAAATTTCATAATTGTTAATTATTCGCTACCCTACCCTACCTCCGCCCCATCCCAATTCGGATTCAATATCTAAGGAGGATGGTTTTTTTTTAAATAACTAATGCCAAATTGGAAGAAAGAAATACTTAATACATCATAGCGGCGACGTTAGAGCTCAACCCTATGACTCTGAAGCAATATAAGGATAGCAGGATTGTGTAACCAATATCGATTTCAGAGGGATACTATATACCTACAGGCATGTCACACTGTGCTGCCACAAAGCGCGTCCAGAGTCACGTGACACGTCCTTACTCCGTTATAAATTCACCTGTCGTGCCATATCGACTAACAAACAGGATTAATATAAAAAAATGAATGATAAAACTTCCAAGAATAAAATTAACAGCAGATAACAGTTTCATAAATAGCTCATCATTTCAGATGTAATTATCGTTTCTGCAATTTACTGATGTGTTGTGCTCGATCTTCTTGCGAAATCGTGACAATAAACAAACAACATGGCGGAAGCGACCACTTAGGTACAAATAGCAATGTCAGCATACATAAAACTTTGGGTTAGATTAAAGTGCAAAGTCAAGCCACATCAGTCATCAACTGACGAAAAAATACGAACATAACAACAAAATCTTTATAAAGACAAGAAATAAATTACTTGGCGCATAGCATCACGTATTAGAAGGCTGAATTTTGATTTAGATATCTGTTAGATGAAATTAATTTGAATTCTGTGTAAAAATAAAAATTAAAAATTACGAAATTGTAGAGCCCTAGCGTGTGTATGTTATGTGGTATAGTATTTCAACATAGATGTTACAGGCTAAATTCGTGATACAAAAGTTAAACTTGTATTTAATTAAACATGAAAGCGTTTAAAAAATAATTTCTACTTGACGTTTAACTAGGAAGTTGATGCTTTTTATCAATAAACTTTCTATCTTGCCATCATTTTATGAGCTAAGTTAATTAGTTTTGTTCTCAAAGGAGAAGTGTAGAATTCGAACATTATATTACACAGATAGTAAGAACATGAACAGGCGATTTTTCTTGAACCGGAAGTAGATGTTACACGAAAGCAAACATTTCCGGCCGAGTTAGAGTCACTCTACGGATACTATTTATGTGTAGGAGGAAATGTGGAGGATGGAACGGATAATTGCAGGCGAGCCACAGACAATACTGCCTCGACTAATTGTCCATCTGGAATAGCCGGAATAAAGTCCCCGAGACTTGCCGAGTAACATTTTCGGATATGAAATATTCAGGTAATTGAATAGTAGGAATTGAGTTTGGATGATGATTGGCTGCCATTTGGAGTTTTGTCTCGGCGGAATGCTTTTGCAAGCCCCGCAACAATACTTGTAAAATCTAGTGCGCCTTTGGACACATTTTTGAGTTACAAGCGTTTATAGAACCAAGATCGATCAATCTCATTGTCACCTAATAAGTTTGACTTCGGTGACGGTCCTGCACTGACTAGACACGTGCGCCCTGGTGTGCCAGTTGTGTCTGCCGTGACTCATTATTTACGTCTGAAATGAAAACCTCGCCTGATCATATATACTCGTTAACGATTTACCAACAAATTGTAAATTTCCGGCAGACATTACTTCTTGTTTTTTCCCGGCGCCTATTGATAAGGACGCAAAGTCTTTTACGCTATTTTTTTATCAACAAATGAAAGTTGTATTTAAAAGTACATCTTAACTGAAATTTTGCCTAAGTACAAAGGGAAAAAGGTGATTGACTGGCTTTGCGCTTGGCTACTACTGTCGTCGGTAAAGGGAGGTAACTGTTTTATTTGGCGAATCCAGCAACCGATAGCCAAACAGAAAAAAAAATAGTAAATATGATTGTACACACACTCTCCTATGTTACCATTACTTAAATCATTATAAATGTAAAGTAAATCAAATAATTACGTCCTATATGTCGATGGTTCCCAAGGGTTTCAACCCTTCAGTGTTACAGGTTTCGGGAAAGAACTGCTGCTGTATCTCTCAGCAAATGACTTTTGTGGCCCCTCCTTAATCCGAACTTCAAAACTAGGAACAAAATATGACAAAGGAAAGATTTACACGGAGACTACTGAAAAGAATCATGGGTAATAAGACAATGTCTTTTAGAAGGGTAAGCGTCTTTTGCTTCACCAACGACACCCGCTTTGTTACATCCAACTAAATGTAACGTCTTCAAATTGAGAACTGATCGAGGCATACTTCTCAATAACAGGCAGGCATACTCAATAAGCATATTCAAAAACGTCCATCTTCATATCATACAAAGATAGAGTATATCTCATCTGTACTTCAATCGTCACCAACATATGTTGTTCTTTTGAAAAATGCTATTATGTATATAAATCCGCTGTACTCTCGTTGAAACCGAGCTTGTCGGTAAATGTGTTTTTAGGTTTCTCATAATATGTTTTGCGCAAGCGAATCCTATAAAAAAAACTTTCAGCTTGAGTCAGAATGAGAGGAGAAGTTCGGAAACAAACAAGCCAAAACTCAATGCAAACCAAAATTTGATGTTGTTTAATTGACGAGTCAGAATGAGAGTGTAGATTCGAAAACATGCAATTCAAAATTTAATATGGTTTAATTGACGAGTCATAATGAGAGTGTAGGTTCAGAAACATGCAAGCCAGCACACTCAGTGTTGTGTTTAATTGACGAGTCAGAATGAGAGTTTAGGTTCGAAAATAAACAAGCAAAAACTGGAAGCAAAGCTGTCAAATGACCATCAGGAACATTGTTACCTGTAGCTACTAACATGACACATCACAGGAGATTAACACCGAATGACAAAACTGACATTCGAGAATCTAATTGCAATGCAAACGATACCAAAAAACGGAAAGGAGGCCAGATCGTGGCTTTAATACCTATATATAGCTGGTCTTTTTATATATATGTATATAACCCTGATTGTTACAAGGCCATTAAATCACGAAGTATGAAAATATCTCCCATTGCTGCTATAATGTTCTCCTCCAACCCACGTTTGAAATCACGTCTCGCGGTGTGACGTCATACCATCTTTTTTACGCTTCGTTTTAATAGTGAAGGCCAAGCAATCGATGGAACACAATTGAGCATTGAGACATGGGCTTTGATTGCTGTCGTACAATGCATTTTACACAGTCTTATACCGCCGCCATGAAATGGGGGGGGGGGGGCTTTTGGGTGTTTCCCATGTCCGTCCCGTCCCGTCCCGTCGCGTCGCGTCCCGTCCCGTGGTAATGTAACCAACTTATTTAAATAACTACTGATCCGATTGTCATCAGACTTCACATACATAATGAGCATGAAGAACTAATTTTCTATGGGGGAAGGGGCATTATGTCTACTGACATTTCTAGTCTAGATATATGTTATTCTTTCTTTATCCTTGGCGTTAAGTACAGTGAAAGTCATGATTAATAATTAATCCGGAAACTCGTTTCCCTGATCCTATACTTTTGCATTCGGCATTTTTTTCTTTTCGTTACAAAGTATTAATTCATATATATATGGCAATAAAGGATTAAATGTCCTTATTTAGTTAATAGGCATGAAAAATGCTTAAAATGCAACGACCGCCTCTAAAACAACATGCCTTTACCCTTCACAGAGTATTTGATGTTTATTATAAGCAACCACAGCAACCATTGAATTTAGATGATATCCTCCTTCTTTAGCATGTTCATGTTCTTAATCTCCATATCCCTATGGTCCAGCTGGACACATAGTAACTGGTAATCTTAATATTTCCCCAAACATACAACTACGGGCGCTTTTCATGAAAGGTCTCTTGGAAGTGTCTAGAGGCTTTATCCATCAATTGGAATGTAACTTTCAAGATTATTATGGACTCTGTAGAAGATTATGTCAGACAATGGACTAAACATGAATATTCTGAATAAGATTCACTTTCAGAGTGGGTGAAGTCTATCCGGTCATCTATCCAGAAAAGAATAAGTAGTTTGCGTTACAAAATGAAAACTAAACAAAAGTCAATATTTCTTGACCCCGACGTTCGAACCACACTCAATGATGTACATGATAAGTATGTGGTTGTGTCTGCAGACAAAGCATCTAATTGCTTTATTATTGTTTGAAATCGTTTCTACATTTATTGCTTGGAAAAAGAACTAGGCCTGCTTGATAACCAAGGTAACTCTACCTATGCATTAACCGGTTTTTCGAAAGATGAAATACTATCTAACCATACATCAGTATTGCAATCTTTCAAGATATCGGTTAAAGAGCAAGACGTTAACCTACTTCGTCTTTATTGGATACCGAAACTATATAAGGTTCCTTATAGGCAACATTTTATTGCTGGCTCTGCTAATTGCTCAGCCAAACCTGTATCAACATTTGTTTCTTCCACATTCTTCTAAGTACCGTGAAATCGGGGCTCCAGTCTTATTGTGACACTGTATACTCTTGAAGTGGAATTAAAGGGAAGAAGATTTTGAATAACTAAAAAGATTTTGAGCACCCCCTCATAACAAGTAGGTTTTTTTTAAACAAGTGATTTTCCCACCCTGTACAATGCCATATCTTATACAAAAATGAAAGAACGTCTTCGGTCTCTATGAGAGTTTTCTTTTCAAAGAAAGGCGGACGACGATACAAATTTATGATAGTGAGCTATCTTGGAACATTATTTGTGAAAAAACACAACAAAAGCTAAGATGAAATAAACTGAAGAAGATATAGTACAAATGATTGAATTCCTGGTTGAAAACAGTTTTGTACACTGTACAGTTTGGAGGTAAGATTTTCCAGCAGACCATTGGCATTCTCTTGGGAACAAGCTGTGCCCCATCGATAGCTGACTAGGTTTTGTTTTCATAAGAGGCTGAATTTTTTGAAGAGCTAATGAGGACAGGTAACAAAAGCCTTGCCAAACGTTTTAATTCCACATATATTCAGATCTATCCAATGTGTTGTCTATAAACAACGAGAGGTTTTCCGCACACGTCGATCGTATATACCATTCTTTACTTGATTTTAAAGACACAACAGACTCTTCTACGTCAGCTGCTTACCTCGATCTCTACTTATACTACGACACATAGAAAGCGTACTACTAAGCTACATGTATACTATACGATAAATGTGACTATTTTCAATTTTCTGATCGTGAGCTTTCCCTTTCTTGATAGTAGCATCCTTGATTCTCCAAGCTTTGGTGTTTACATGCCGTACTTGATTGTTATTGTAGGGTTTCTTTCTCTAAATAACAAGATGTTTCGTAATAAACGTCGACTGCTGACAAATAAACTTACTACACTAACAGGGACTCGAGAAAAGCAGTTTGATGAGAACTATGAGCAAGTCTTATGTCCGCCATCTTTTTCTCATTGAGAAATATTATGTATCCTTGTGTGATATTTATGAAGATGGACGTTTTTGAGGTGCTCATTAGTGTGCTTTCTTTTGATCGAGAGTGATAACTCGGTTCTCACTTTATACTAGTATTTGACTTTTCTTGGATGTGTCCAAGATTTACACAGCGAGTATCGTCGATGAAGCAGAAGACGCTTACTCTTCCAGAACACCTGATAGTATTAACTTTGTACTTACAAGTGTCTTCAAGTAAATATTTCCTTTGTTCATATTTTGCCCCCTTGCGATTTTGAGTTCGAATTATGGTTTGGTTGATGCTTTTGTATTCTCTGAGTTTTTTTAAAAGAATATTTCATTTTGATAATGACATGTTATTGGAATGTAACGGTATTGTCAGTTTGAAATGCACCCAAAGAGGAATACGAATGTTAAAAGCTGCTAGTATTTTTGCCTGTCGCAGAATCTTATATCAATTTATATATAATGGTTATGATAATTGGCACAGAATTGTTTGGAGCCAAAGGCGTCTGTGGAAATTCATTATCCCGTGACGTCGCTTAAAGACCTGCGCGAATCTGTCGAACCTGTTGTAGATCAAGGGTTGTCTTTCTGCATCATTCGCTCAAAGAAGGAAATTAAATTGGACGAGATCTATCGGCTGCATCTTTTGCAGCTTTGGAATTTCCTTTTCAATCAGCCTTGCATTGATTAACCTTGTCAAGCTAGTTGAAAGAATTACGTAATTCTTATTTGTTTTAGGTTCCATACGACCGTATATTGACGCCATATAATTGGTTTTGCTGTGAATAAGTTTCCTCGTCGGCCAATATTGCAAAGGCAAGAACTTGTTAGAAATTTGGAAGATTCCCAGTAACCGTTGGATACACATGTAGAAAAATTGGGCACGGCATGTCTCTAAGTATATTGATATCAACAAGTGCTAATTGTAATGGGGTACCATTACAGATGTCCCCCAAACTACCCCTTTGGTCGGAACTGATGAGCCCAATGAACTCACAATGGAAATATAGCTGACACCCCATATATCAATTGTAGAATTCATTATATATATTGACATAGCAATAACTCAGGGTCCCTAATGAAATATAGGAAACGGAGGTTACGACAATGTCCGTGGTGTCCTACTACAGTTATATATAAAATTTCATTGAAATCGGACAATATATAAATTTCGACCAATTAGAAGCCAGGAAATAGCGGCCATGTTGACGAATCACAAAACGGAGGTTACGACAATGTCCGTGGTGTCCTACTTCAGTTATATATAAAATTTCATTGAAATCGGACAATATATAAATTTCGACCAATCAGAAGCCAGGAAATAGCGGCCATGTTGACGAATCACGAAACGGAGGTTACGACAATGTTGTTGGTGTAATACTACACATATATATTAAATTTCATTGAAATCGGACAATATATAAATTTCGACCAATCAGAAGCCAGGAAATAGCGGCCATGTTGACGAATCATGAAACCGATGTGACGACAATGTTGTTGGTGTAATACTACACATATATATTAAATTTCATTGAAATCGGACAATATATAAATTTCGACCAATCAGAGGCCTCCATTTTTGTTTCGGTGGCAACCAAACTTTACGAAAATGTTACCATGTTATTCAGCATCCCTTAAAACACCCATGTACCAATTTTTACTGAAATCGGAGACTGAATTTTGAAAACCGGAAATTAGCTCTGGCGGCCATCTTGGACTTCCGGTCGCGAAAAACAACCCGTTTTCACACACCCCGTCCCTAATGAGTATGTGTGTGAAGTTTCGTGAAGATCCGTCCAGTAGTTTTTGAGAAAACGGTCGGAAACCTCCGCGGCGGAAGAAAGTCGAAGAAACAAGAATAATAATAATAATAATAAGAAACCGAGCAAAAACAATATGTCCCCCCACTTCGTTTGGGGGACATAATTATCCTTTTCCATTTTTCGAGTTCGTAAAAACTTGATTTAGTTTGATTTATTTTTGTTTTTGGTCCTTTTAACGGCCAGGATCATTTAAGGACGTGCCAAGTTTTGGAGATGGAGAAAAGGAAAAACCACCGATCTACAGTCAGTACATGGCAATTGTTCCATGTGGGTTTCGAACTAGCAACCCAGAGGTTGAGGGCTAGTGGCAGAATGTCGGGATACCTTTACCACTCGGCCACTCGAGTTAGTAAAAACAAAATCCGTAGTAGATCGATAGTGTGCACACAATATACCCATACATGTTCCACGGGTGTTAGAGTGAAAACAATGGACGAGATCAATATGGCTTTACAATTGCCTTCATTAACAAAGCATAAATCGATTATCATTGCTGGATATGTCCGAGGACTGTCACTCCCTGTGAATCCCATACACAATAAAACATATTTTTACCTGGTGTTGTTTCCATACCTATTCAGATAACTGTTAATTGAGGTATTCGCGCACGCGTACAAAACACGCGAGCACGTCCGTACCTACTGTTATATATTCTCGTTAACGATGTACCTTGCAGCATGTTTCGTTCTTATCACTGTTCGACGCGATCTATTTTATTTCCAAGAAGGGGTTGACGATTCTAAATGTAGGCGAGAACGACTCAAATAGAAACAGAATGACATTACACAGTTTAAAAATAGCATCAGGGAGAGAGAGATCGGTATCTGTGCTGTTTGCTGGTACAGACAGACTATGCGGAGTGGTACAGAGATACAAGCGTGTTGATGAAACAAGGATGTTAACTATATTACTGGCTCTGCAAGCTTTTATGTGAACATGATTTTTATGTGTCATTACCCTCGGTGTGACAAACGTTAGACCTAATACTAAAATAAGCTTCCTGGATCTGATATGCTAAATAAATCAAGAATATTTTTAAAATTTCTCCGTTTAGACATGATATTCACGCACATATCCAATTTACATTATACAAAATTTACTAAACTGTATTTTACCAGCGAAGCCAAAAAGATTATCCTTGTCCAGATAAGGGAGTCGGTCCTTTTTGTCAACTAGCTTTATGTTGGAATGACGTTTCGCATAATTCAAATTAAGCTGACAGGGCCTAGCTTGAATTGCGATTGTTAATATCCGGGGAAATTACTGACTAACCATGCTGTAAGTATGATCTTCTACTTGTATATATAATGTACGATTTCAAAATACGACGTCCAAGTCACGATTCTCCGTCCCGAATTACCGTAATATAGAAACAATTAGTTTCTGTGGCGGTAATGTGGAGGCACGGTGGTCTAGTGGTAGGACGCCGGGCTCCTCGTATTCGAAGGGTTGCCAGTTGGAGTCTCGGTCACGGCCTTGTGTTGTATCCTTGAGCAAGATACTTTACTCCGCTTGTTCCAGTCTACTCAGCTGTAAATGAGCACGTGGTTGGGTAGTGCTAAAAATTGTAGAATGCTAGTTGTGAGTGCCGAAATGGCAGTACCGGTTGTATGCTCCCCAGGGAGTTGAGAAAGATATTGGCTGGTTGCTAAGGCCCTATAACCACAGATAATTATTTGTGAACCGCTTTGAGACGCCCTTTAAGGTCGTGATATAGCAGTATATAAGAACCTCGAATTATTAGTCTTATTATAATGTATTTTCTAAAAAAACAAAAAACTCCGAACCGGGCTTGGCTCCTTTGCCTTGCTGTCTTTACATGCTTTAGAAACGGGATATTTTTTAAATTCTTGGACCAGTTAGTTTTATATTGAAAACGGGGCGAATTGACGGAAACTTTAAAGTGCAAACTACCTGAAATGTCACAGATACATGACACTCCAACCGGTCCATGAAATGACATTACTTAGACACGGTAGTATGACACTCCATCCGGTCCATGAAATATCATTTCTAAGACAAGTTAGTATGACACTCTATATAAACTTGACACGGTAGTATGACACTCTATATAAACTTGACTCTGTAGTATGACACTCTGCCTGGTCGATGAAATATCATTACTTAGACACGGTAGTATGACACTCTATATAAACTTGACTCTGTAGTATAACACTCTGCCTGGTCGATGAAATATCATTACTAAGACACGGTAGTAAGACACTCTATATAAACTTGACACGGTAGTATGACACTCCGCCTGGTCGATGAAATGTCATTACTTAGACCCGTTAGTATGACACTATATATAAACTTGACTCTGTAGTATGACACTCTGCCTGGTCGATGAAATATCATTACTTAGATACGTAAGTATGACACTCTATATAAACTTGACATGGTACTATGACACTCCATCCGGTCCATGAAATGTCGTTACTTAGATACGTAAGTATGACACTCTATATAAACTTGACACGGTAGTATGACACTCTATCCGGTCCATGAAATATCATTACTTAAACACGTGAGTATGACACTCTATTATTAACTTGACACGGTAGTATGACACTCTGTATAAACTTGACACGTTAGTATGACACTCTATATAAACTTGCCACGTTAGTATGACACTCTGTATAAACTTGACAAGGTAGTATAACACTCTTTATATAAACTTGACACGTTAGTTTGACACTCTATATAAACTTGCCACGTTAGTATGACACTCTGTATAAACTTGACACGTTAGTATGACACTCTGTATAAACTTGACACGTTAGTATGACACTCTGTATAAACTTGACAAGGTAGTATGACACTCTTTATATAAACTTGACACGTTATTATGACACTCTGTATAAACTTGACACGTTAGTATGACACTCTATATAAACTTGACACGGTATTATGACACTCCGCCTGGTCGATGAAATGTCATTACTTAGATACGTAAGTATGACACTCTATATAAACTTGACACGGTAGTATGACACTCTATATAAATTTGACACGGTAGTATGACACTTTATATAAACTTTCCACGTTAGTATGACACTCTATTTTAAACTTGACACGGTAGTATGACATTTTATATAAATTTGCCACGTTTGTATGACACTCTATTATAAACTTGACACGATAGTATGACACTCCACCCGGTCCATGAAATGTCGTTACTTAGATACGTAAGTATGACACTCTATATAAACTTGACATGGTAGTATGACACTCTATATAAATTTGACACGGTAGTTTGACACTCTATATAAAATTGACACGGTAGTATGACACTCTATATAAATTTGACACGGTAGTATGACACTCTATTATAAACTTGACACGTTAGTATGACACTCTATATAAACTTGACACGGTAGTATGACACTCTATATAAACTTGACACGGTAGTATGACACTCCACCCGGTCCATGAAATGTCGTTACTTAAACACGTTAGTATGACACTCTATATAAGCTTGACACGGTAGTATAACACTTTATATAAACTTGACACGGTAGTATGACACTCCACCCGGTCCATGAAATGTCGTTACTTAAACACGTTAGCATGACGCTCTATTTAAACTTGACACGGTAGTATGACACTTTATATAAACTTGCCACGTTAGTATGACACTCTATTATAAACTTGACACGGTAGTATGACACTCCATCCGGTCCATGAAATGTCGTTACTTAGATACGTAAGTATGACACTCTATATAAACTTGACACGGTAGTATGACACTCCATCCGGTCCATGAAATATCATTACTTATACACGTTAGTATGACACTCTATATAAACTTGACACGGTAGTATGACACACCGCCTGGTCGATGTAATGTCATTACTTAGACACGGTAGTTTGATACTCTATATTAACTTGACACGGTAGTATGACACTCTATATAAACTTGACACGGTAGTATGACACACCGCCTGGTCGATGTAATGTCATATCCTGGACACGTTAGTATGACACTCTATATAAACTTGACACGTTAGTATGGCACTCCATATAAACTTGACACGGTAGTATGACACTCTTTATAAACTTGACACGGAAGTATGACACTCTATATAAACTTGACACGTTAGTATGACACTCTATATAAACTTGACATGGTAGTATGACACACCGCCTGGTCGATGTAATGTCATATCCTGGACACGTTAGTATGACACTCTATATAAACTTGACACGTTAGTATGACACTCCATATAAACTTGACACGGTACTATGACACTCTATTTAAACTTGACACGGTAGTATGACACTCTATTTAAACTTGAAACGGTAGTATGACACTCTATATAAACTTGACACGTTAGTATGACACTCTATATAAACTTGACACGGTAGTATGACACTCTATATAAACTTGACACGGTACTATGACACTCTATATAAACTTGACACGGTAGTATGACACTCTATATAAACTTGACACGGTACTATGGCACTCTATATAAACTTGACACGGTAGTATGACACTCCGCCTGGTCGATGTAATGTCATATCCTAGACGCGTAAGTATGACACTTTTTCCGGTTGCTGAAATGTCATAATCTTGACATGTATGTGATATTCCACCGGGTACCATTTCACTCACACGTGTATTTAATACAAGTCCTTATCAACACCTACTCGTATTGCCTAATGCTTTTATGTATTCTTTTTTTTTTCTGTCCGGGACGAAGCTATAGAGTGCTTTCGGGCAACTTTCCACATTAGACTCTGCTGATGGATTTTTCAGTCCCTAATGATTGCTAGAGCCTTGATGATCACAGTTATCTCATTTGAGTAGTGGGTTGATTCATAATATACACACTTTCGAAGTACACGATTTGAAATTATACAGTACAGTTTGTTTTTCTAAATTCACAAATTAAAGAGGCTTTTCGCACCTTACTCTTCTGCTTCTACATTACTTTGGAAAATTTCGACTCCCACTGTTAGGCCCTAGCATCACTGGCGAGTCCTAGGGGGACGAAACAGTTGTATGATGCAGGATAAAAAAATTTCGACATACTTTATCTATTACTTAATTTTAAATGTGGAGTATGAGTATGTAGAGAGGTAAAAGACAAAGAAAATAAATATGTTGCAACGCTTGCGACCAGGTTTTTTCAGTATCCTTTGTAAAAGTCCCCCAAATCACATTCGTCGCCTCTATCAACATGTTGTGGATGACGATGTATTCGCACGACGGTTACCAACAATTAGAAAACGAGTTTAATTCAAGCTATAATTATTAATTAAGTTAACACTAGCGGATCCAGGGGGGGGGGGGGGGTTCTAGGAGTCAAGACCCCCATCCCCCATCCCCCCCTTTTCGGTAGAGGAAAAATTGTATAGCCTCAAAATGGAAGTTTTTACCGTTGTATCATTGAAAAGGCGTCAGCTGGACCCCTCCTGCATCCGCGCCTGGTTAACTCGTTCAAAATAGAAGCGCCTTTTACCCCTTCGGTTGCTAAAACCACTCACTACAAATCAAAATATTAGAGAATAATTAATAACATATTAAGATAACTCACAGAAAGATCTTCGACGTTTCGGAAGAAGTTGTATTTCGTGTCACGTTTATTTCGTCCAATAAAACAGTGGAATATCCTCACTAATAATGAACCCTATCTCGTATTCTGGTACGTATAGAGGCTTGCTTCCGGGATACACAACACGCAGCGTAAAGGTTTAATTCAATAACATTTAGACGCGTGGAAGTAATTAGCTATGCTGTTCTGCTGTTCCCAATTCCGTTCATTATGGAGAGAGAGAAATCGGGTTACTTTGTGTATTTGATATTATAAATAGCCACAATGATATGATATCTCTTATCATGTAAACCACAAAACTAATCCGTATAATTAGTCATTGGCAGTACTAGTACCTCATCGTCAGTCAGTAATCAGTCAGAACGTGTAGGCTGGTTTCTGTTGAATAATATACTGTATATAAAGTATAGGACTTAAACAACGTCGGTTCATGATAGTGCTCCGCGGCGTTCTAATTCTACCCATGCTATAGTTTAATATCCGTAAAGTATATCGTAACACATTGATTGTGACGTCAATTCTACCCGGGTTCCATTCGTTGACGTCATCGACCATGTCCTCGATGAGTCGACAGTTTTGTTTAATTCATAAATTCATGTCCCACGGATTACACAGAGTCATGATATCATCATCAATTGTGCCTTAATATAGGAATGGCGACTACTCATTAAAGAATATTCCCGAATCGATAAAATAGGTCGTCGTCACGCAAATAATGCAGTATATGATCAAAACTTGTTAACATGTCACTGTACTCCTGTAACGAGTACGAATGACAGGTATGTTATGATTATGTTCAAAAGAATTTTACTTTGTATCTTGGAAAATGTCGTGCCAATAAAGAAAAATCTGACACCCGGGTGTTTAACCATGTATGGACTTCTGGCATCTTTATTTACCTATATTTTACATCCAGTTTGACTCAATTAAACAAAAACTGGCATCCCTGACGAGGTTCATCAATATGTGACGTTTGTTATGTAAATCATATCTACCACCTAGCACGATATATCGTGATAAAACAAAAACGTGCTAAATGTTTCGTTTGACATGTCACGTTGATATCAAGGGATTGGCGTGAATAGTTCAATAGGAAGTAATACAAAATAAATCGAACTAATCAATGACAGGGTTACACATCCAACAACAACGGTTCAAACTAATCTCAATTGTTCCATGGATACTAATAGCAATTGTTCCATGGATACTAATGTCAATTTTTCCATGGAGACTAATGTCAATTTTTCCATGGAGATTAATTTCAATTGTTCCAAGGATAGTAATCTAAATTAATTCCATGAATACTTATATCAATTTATTCAATGGATACAAATAAATTGTTCCATGGATACAAATTGCAATAGTTCAAGGACACTAATGTCAATGGTTTCATGGATACTAATATCAATGGTTTCATGGATACTTATAGCAAAGGTTCATGGATACCAATCTCAATTGTTCCAAGAATACTAATATCAATTGTTCCATGGATACTAATTTAAATAGTTCAAGGATAATAATATCAATTGTTCCGTGGATACTTATATCAATGGTTTCATATATACTATTATAAAAAGTTGCATGGAAACTAATGTCAATGGTTTCATGGATACTAATATCAATTGTTCCATGGATACTTATATCAATTGTTCCATGGATACTAATATCAATTGTTCCATGGATACTTATATCAATTGTTCCATGGATACTAATATCAATTGTTCCATGGATACTTATATCAATTGTTCCATGGATACTAATGTCAATGGTTCCATGGATACTTATATCAATTGTTCCATGGATACTTATATCAATGGTTTCATGGATACTAATATCAATTGTTCCTTGGATACTAATATCAATGGTTCCATGGATACTAATATCAATGGTTCCATGGATACTAATATCAATTGTTCCATGGTTACTAATATCAATGTTTCCATGGAAACTAATATCAATGTTTCCATGGAAACTAATATCAATTGTTGCATGGATACTAATAGCAATTGTTCCATGGATACTAATATCAATTGTTCCGTGGATTGTTATATCAGTCGGTTAATGACAATTGGTTCGCACTAATATAAGACGATTAATGCTTTCATACTAATATCAGGCTGCTAAAGACAATGGTTCTGTACCAATATAAACCACCAAACGACAAATGTTCCGTATTTTAATCAGGCGGTGAAAGACAATGGTTTCATCCTCATAGGGCAACACATTATCTGTCATGGTAATGTCATTTAAAGCCGAATATTGTTTTTCGTATCAGACATCACCAGGGCAACACATTATCTGTCATGGTAATGTCATTTAAAGCCGAATATTGTTTTTCGTATCTGACATCACCAGGGCAACACATTATCTGTCATGGTAATGTCATTTAAAGTCGAATATTGTTTTTCATATCTGACATCACAAGTGCAACACATTATCTGTCATGGTAATGTCATTTAAAGTCGAATATTGTTTTTCATATCTGGCATCACCAGTGCAACACATTATCTGTCATGGTAATGTCATTTAAAGCCAAATATTGTTTTTCGTAACTGACATTACCAGTGCAACACATTATCTGTCATGGTAATGGCATTTAAAGCCGAATATTGTTTTTCGTATCTGACATCACCAGTGCAACACATTATCTGTCATGGTAATGTCATTTAAAGTCGAATATTGTTTTTCATATCTGACATCACCAGTGCATCACATTATCTGTCATGGTAATATCATTTAAAGCCGAATATTGTTTTTCGTATCTGACATCACCAGGGCAACACATTATTTGTCATGGTAATGTCATTTAAAGCCGAATATTGTTTTTAGTATCTGACATTACCAGTGCAACACATTATCGGGGGGTTGACATGAAACATGTTACAGCAAATCCGACATCACAAGTGCCATATATTGATCGGGTTGACATTAATAATGTCACTCCAATGAACCTTAATATTAATTTCACGAGTCCAATACAGTGTTGGTCGGATTTACTATAGTGAAGATACACCGTGTCTGATATTACCAGTGCCCCAATACTATCGTCGGGGTTTATATGAAAAATGTCACACGGTAAAGCGAGTGTATAACACCGTCAGTGCCACGCGGTATTGGGCAGTTGACATTTACTATATAACACCGAGCTAGTATATCTGACACGAATGCCATCAATACCACGTTATTGCTTTGAAAGCGACACGAAACCTCGACAAACACTAACTTTTCCTCTGTGTGGCAATCTGGCTGTATTGAGACTACGTGGCTATTGATCGCACTAGAGCAAGGTTTTATCAAACGTGTTCTACACGGGCACCGAGTATGTCACCTAACTGTTAGTTTTTATCTACTTCTGCACTCGACAAGATATTCCTAATACAATTTGTCACTCTGGTCGATGTTGGATGAAGCGACCTCTTCGTTCTCTAAGGCATGTACATGTTCTTCGGTCTCTCTCCACAAGTGGAATCGCTGCAACCGGACTAATTAAATTGGGCTATCAAGCTCGTTGTTCCTAAAGGGTTCGGTGAGGCATTTCTGTTTACTGTGTGTTGAATAAAACATGCATTCTCAATCGGATCTCGCTTGATGCGTATTATACAACAATCCCATAAACTAGCGCCCGCCTACAACCCGCCATTGAGCCGCGCTCACATAGCATGCAGCATCCACGCTTGTTCGCGAGCATTGTGCACGCGACCAGGCAGGCAACTGGTCGTCAAACCAGTTTTCGTGCTTTCGAATTTTAAAGAGCAATCGTATGGGTGATCGGGTGGCGCAGTTAATCGTGCACTTGCCTTTCACCAAGGCAACCGGGGCTCGATTCCCTGACCGGACATGAAATGGTATGGGGGTCACCTGCCCGACCACGGTGGTTTTCTCCTGGTACTCCGGTTTCCTCCCACAAAAAAACTCCTCGCGCGCAAAAATCGGGGCCAATAAAAGTGATTGATATAGATTGGATAACTTGTTTCATAATTGTTTTAAAATAAATAAATCTTATATCAGATTGAAAAAGCAATCTCTTTTATACAAAATATTGCTACATTTCTTTCAAATGCACGTTTCGGATACCTGCAATATAGAGTTTACCGGGTTGTTTTTGTTCGGGTCAGTGATGATCTTTTAAAATAAGTTTTCTATAGTTTTAGAATATATCGTTCATTTTTTTTTATCGAATTCTTCTTTTAAAAATAACTATACAAACAACAAGTTATGACTGTTTTTTTGTCATTGCCAGTGTAATCTCCGGTCTGTTATGTGAACTTGGCAAAATATAGGAAATTGAGGCTGAGTCATGGGTTTGTAACATAAAAAAATGATCGGGAAAATTCCTTGTCATTATTATATCAAACATCAGTAGTTCAACACCTTGATTAAAATAACTGACCTTGATTTAGAAAAAAGTGATTGCCATCCTATCGGTGGAAGGTGAGCCATTGACCGCTGACCGACATACATACTTTATTGCCAAGGTCGTGTGACTTAAACGTTCAATACCAGTATACAGCAGAACTGTGGGCCCCATATCGAGTTGTACTCGCGAAGAGATATAGACCGAATCTAGAAAAGTTTTAATAATATTTTCTGTAAACTTTTATTATCATTATCATTAATAATTTCTATGTGAAAATAATGGCAGATCGTTGATCATGACAGAGGTCATAATTATAAATACGAGGGGTGTTGTGAGGGGTTTAGGATGTTAATGGAACATGTATGTAAGATAATGCCGGAGCATTATCTTACATACATATGCGTTTCAACTATTCAAGACATATCTGATGTAAAAACATGTAAAAATGAGCCAATTGGTTCTCTGCATGTTTTTGTAGGACAATATAAGAGAGTGAAATCGAACGGCTGGGACACATTCAAGATTATTCAAACCAATTCTACCGACTTCAGAGCATTTATCTTAGAAAAACAAATCAGAGAATACCAAAGCGTCAACAAAACCATAATCCGAACTCAAAATCGATTAAACTAGGGGCAAAATAGGAACAAAGGAAAGATGTACATGGAGACTTTGAAAAATTTGAAAAGCGCCAGGGAGTTCAAAACATGATTAAATCTGTATATAATGAAGAAAAGGAGCCACCTGCTTCAGGTTTTCATTTATTTAGTGTCGAAATGGACCAAAAGCTTCAAGGTTGCTTGATTGTATATAACGTAGAAAGGGGCCACCTGCTTCAGGATTTCATTTATTTTGGGTAAAAATGGACCGAAGGCTTCAAGGTTGCTTGATTTATATAATGTAGAAAGGGGCCATAGGCTTCAAGATTTAATTAATTTTAATATAGAAATGGGTAAACGGCTTCAAAGTGTGATTGATTAAATATAACCTAGAAAAGGGCCCACGGCTTCAATGTATTACTATGGTTTTTTTTAGGAAAATGTTTATGAAGAGATCAATAGCTTCAAAGACTGCTTGTGACAAAAAAATATATAATAGAAGCTGTCGAACGACTCAAAAATATTTTTTATTAAAGAAAGTAGCATAAAGTAGCCGACTGCTTCAAGGCACTTCCGGTAAAAACTGATGCAAATTGTGGCAAATGGCTTCAAAACACCTTTTTGAAACAAAATTCATAAACTGTCCATAAGCTTCAAGGCATTTCCTTTATAAAATGTTGCAGAAAGTAGCTTGCAGCTTTAAAATATTATTTTGATGAAAGATCAATCGGAAAATAGCTTCTTGGTAATTTTTTAATGTTCATGTAACGCAGCAAAGAGGCCAGTGGCTAAATGCTTATGTTTATGGGGAAAAACAATTCTGGAAATGGGAACATGGCACATTCTTATGTAATCTACCTCAGGTGGTGATCAGTTAAGCAAATTATGACAGACTACTATTATGGCAGTACATACTAGTCATGGTTTTATGGCGTCTGCCGTCACGCCTGGGACATTTGCCTGATTCACCATCCATTCGGCAGCATAAATTATCGATGGTGCCGATCCACCCCCGTCTTAACCCAGACAACCGTTCGCTACTCCAAAGTTTGACTAGCATTTCAGCCATAAAGACTTATTCTGTGTGTCATTGGGAATAATTTGTTGATTCCGGGAAACATAAAACGGGAATTTTTAATTAAATTATGGTGATGTATACAAATAACGAAAGCAAAACATGATAAAAGTGGTAATTCCCTATGGCATATCATTCCATTAAACCTGTACCACGTGACCGTCTTTGTAACACTTTGAAGTCTCGCGTCCCGCGTTTCTGAACGAGATCCTGTGACATTGAGCCCTAAAACCATCACAGCTTCCTATCGACCGGAGAGTTACATGGAAAACGCACTGCAAGGATAGTCAATAACGAATATATAATCATATAATATAATATGAATTATTTAAAACAAATTTCCTCGGGGAATGACACGTTTTTCATCTGCTCCGTGAGTTCTGGGGCTTGCTGTCATGACGATTAGCTTTGGCTAATGTACAGGATGAGACCGCCGTCTGTTTATGGAGCTTTGACTTTTTTTCCTGGAAGTACAGAACAGAATTTCATAAACCATGACTTTTCTATCTGTACTGTTGAAAATAATTACGTAATTTTTCTTGAGAAATACAGATCTAGCATTAAATAGTAAACGCATTTTTCAGAAAATATTGCTAGGTCGGGTTGTATGAACAATTATTTGCCTTACGACACTTTCAGCCCATTTCATTTGGTGTGTCTTACTAGTACTCATAATCCCCTTCCTTCAACCAAATTGCATAAGAAACAATTACCTTTTTCGTATTTCCTGATATGGTTATCGTTTCGTTCTAAAACAAAATCTGGTACTTTAAATAATATCAGCAATATTGATTATTCAAAGAAAATCTAGATATTTAATATGTCTTCATCGTATAGATATATCAAGTTCGAGAATCTATGTTCAACAGCCACGTGCAATAAATTACATTGTATCTTTTATAGAGAGATTATACCAGTTCTGGACAGGACATAAATCACTCTGAAAATAAGTACAGATATGGATCTTTTTATCGATTTTAAAACTCCTACTCACACCCCCGCTGTCTACCAAATAAAATATCCATTTAAAGCAACGACAGTTTTTTTTCACACTTTATACAAAATGTGTAACCTACCAACAACCACAACCAGTTTTTGGATTCATCACCCACCAATATTACTCTGATCGTTAGTATAAATACAACAAAGCATTTGCCATTATCACGCTATACGGTATGTAAACAAACCCACGTGTTGTCCACTTGACGTGTTGGGGAAGAGACCATTGACATTGACCTCGCCGTGTGCGGTATCCCTTCACGGTCTGATCAGTGTCAATAAGAAGATAATCTGAATATAATGACGCCCGAAGAATCTGTAAATTACTGGTTCACATGTTTGAAGATTTTTTTTCCGCCATATGGACTCTTCGACCTTTTGTGGAACTTATATGCATACTATTTGTCTTTGTATATCTCTATCTGACCGTAATGAGTTCTCGAACTGCCAATAACTCGTCTCCATTCATGTTCGGCCGTGCAACAAAAAGAAATTTCATTAGTGGGAGAGGTCGGGATCCTGTGAAGGTTTGTTAGTGATTTCTCGCGGGATTTCGGACGATCAAATCTGCAATGTAGGAGGTGTTCGTCAACATCGAGATCTCATCTCCCGCGAGATTTGTGTTATTTACAGCGTTACTGGTTGCGGGGGTATAATGGGATAAGTAAACCTATAAAAACAACGAAATGTTCCCGGTGATTCAGTTTGTGAAACATTTCGAATGTTAAGATGTTATAAAGGTCATATAATGAAACATGTATTTAACAGGGTGTGTAGATCATGCTTATATATACTTATTTAGGTATTAATAGGGACTGTTCGGTTAAACACGGAAATACCATTGCTTTAAAATGAATATATACTGTAAAAGCCAATATTTTCGTGCGTGGAATTTTTCGCTTATTCAGCCTAAAAACCGTTTACGGTATGGATATTTTCGCGCAGTCAGTCTTGCTCTTTTGAACTGTTCACATGCATTATACACTGTAGAGTTTGAGCGGTGTTAAATTTGTTCGCGTTTGGATAATTAATTGCGGAGATGTAATGTCAGCGGAAAAGTCGAAAATTTCCACACCGCGAACATTTCCACTTTTGCGGTACAAGCTGATGCAAGGAGATATAACTGTGTATTGCTGGCAAATGAAATTGACGATCCGTTTGATAATTGTATAACAGTGTAAGAAGTACAACCAGTATTGAGTGACGATTTTAGTTTACAAGGAATAAACGGTAAAGTGTCAAAGTTCATCCTTATCAATGAATCCCATGTTATTTTGCATGGGAAGCACAGTGCATTACGTACCGGTTGTACTGTCCCTTTCTTATTTTTTGTAATATACTTGTAAATGGCAAAATCATTTTTAAGCTGATAATGTTTCTACGTACGGTAGATGCATACATTGGTCCTATTTTTATCTGGCGGCACATTCTTAAGGTTATTTAGTAGCTGTGAGAGGAACAATAGCAAAACAACACCGCGAGATTCAGAAACTCGAAAGCGTCATACTTAATTGTAAATAACTGATTTATTTTTTCTAGTTCTGAATTTAGTTTTGGAGCTGGACATATGTTGGAGTATACGTAATGATTTAAGTTTACGAAAAAGCTTAAATTTTGTATCATACAATAATTCTTTAAATGGTTATCACTTTAATCCTTCCCATTAACGTTAATACATACTATTATGAACAAATATATCCAAGTATTTGTATAAAACACTCTAGAGTAAATCGGGATGGCTATTAAGCCGCCTCTTTCATCCAGACTCTGTCTAGTTCCTTAAGAAACTACACTGGATAAAGTCTCCCGATGCGGAATTTGGAGGTCTGGTAAAACTAGTGCGCATTCAAGTTGCCAAGATTGTGTCCAAACGACTGACGTTGTGATAAAATGCTCGCTGCTAATACCACTACCCGATCTCGCCACTGAGCAAACAGCGATAAGGATACGCCATGTTTTCCTGGAACGGGATGTTGTCATTCGGAGATCCCAGGATATCACGTGATTGTATGACAGACCATTTCCCGCCACAATGATCTCCGGGGATCGTCTTGCGGAGTAAATGTACCAGAGTTACCGCCACATAAGTCAGCCTTACATCAGAAAAAAAAACACAGTGATGAGGTCTGACCATGCAGCCCAACAGGAAGTCGGAAGCTAGACTCCGTAACTGACGACTTCCGGCTTTGATTTTGCAGTGAGGCACACATTGATTGACAGAAGTAAAGTCTATTTCGTTTAATAGTGTTCATTTTAGCGGTGATTGCTGCCTTAAACGATTAAGCTGGAGACAGCTATTCCATCAAGCGTAATTGAAATGCTTGTTTAATGTTCTCGGCAAAGCGTTAACGAACGCTGAGATATTTCGAACCATAACAGTAAATGTTTCCTGCTTTTATAGGGACATTTACGGTGATTCTACAGAATTGTCGCATGTGAGGATGGCGTTTAATGTTAATTAGTTATGTACTCTTGATGAGGTCGATATGTTTTTTATAGACCTGAATTAGAAAGACCGATTTGAAATCCAAAGGAGTCGACAGCCGATCGCGTTCTTTCTATTTAATTACAACATAAATCACCTAGTTGAAAATCAGCAATGTTGATATTTCATTGCATTTATTGCAGTGCAATAAAGAGGCTAAGAGCTCACAAGCACATTCCCATGCATTCTCCAAACTTGTTTCGATACCGGAGGACGATTTTGTATTCAACAATGTTCAAATATTGGATTAGCTTTGTAAGGTATCTTCTTTGAAAATGACATTGTCTCTTTAGACAAGCATGTCCCCAGAGGAATGGCGATAAGTCCTGTCAAGTAACATATATTTCCCATTCATCGTTTAACTAAATTTTGTAATGGTTAAATCCACGTTTAGATCTTCAAATGTTTGCTGTTGATATACATTTAATTCAAGTAATGAAAGAATTCAGAAAATTCTAATGACTTTAGTATAATTGACAACTGATATAGTCCCAAATTGTCTCGAACAATCATATTTTAATTATGCGCCTACCTGTTAAACTATATATATATTGTTTTTTATGTCGTAGTTACGCTGTACTATCATGTCAAACCTGCCTAGAGAGTAACGAAATAAAGGCAGAATCAGAAAAGGAAGTGACGCCTGTCAAATAGTATCTGAAACCGACATAACGTACAGCTTGTTCCGGATATGCTTCCGGACAACCTCCGTGAACTGGATCGGATGTTATCTTTGATGAAATGCACTTTTCCCTTATCGTATGAATGTCAGTATCATCAGCATGCATGGACCGATCAGACGCGTAAATATGCAGTGTAATGACCGTACATTATACATTAATTGGTGCCGTTATGAAGATATCGGGTTCCTGCCCGCTTATTTACGACCCGATATGCAAATCCGATCCCGTTTAAAGAGGCTAGATATTACAGAAATTGGTCGTCATGATTTCTATCGGAACTCTTTTATCTCTATATACGCCTTCCACAAAACAATTTTGCGATGTAGCTGCCGCAGACATTGGGCGTTGGTGCCACAGTATACATTGTCTCGAACCAATATACCCGAGGCTATCGGCGAACTGCAACAGAACGCTTTTTTCTGTAGATCTACTGTATAGACCATACTACGGATTAGAGCGTGCTGATATGGTATATTTCTCTTGGGGGGTCAAATGAAACATATATAGACATAAACGATATGATACATAAATTCGACAAAAGGTTATACTATATGTGGGTGGGAGAGTGTGTTTCTTCAAATATTGCACAATAATTGTGCGTTTGCATTTGTCAATTCCATGGCGAATATGCTCAGTTATCACATTTCGAAGACATAAATAAATAAACGTTTGTTTTAAGAGATAATGGAAAGGGGGGGGTGCACATAATTGAATTATTTACCATAAAAGAGCTAAAATCATCATTGATTTATATATTTTAAAGTTATTTCAACATTTATCGGTTTGTATAGTTCTTACCTATAGGTTTCATACATACAATGTTCTTTATAATAAAATTATGAATGTGAAATTTTACAAAATAAAGACAAATCGGAGCGATACCATCGGTCAGTCGCCAGAATTTTTGAAATAAAATAAAAAATTATAATCTTGAATGTCAATAGAGATACATGTATTAAACATGTACGTTGGTCTCGTTACAATGCTGACAGCTGCACAGATTTGGAAACAGAAGTCGCTGTCTGATGGCACAAACGTCTATGATAAAGCGATCACCTGCCTCTTCGGTGTGAGATTATTGCACAAATTGCGGTCGCTTTGATAACATTCCGTGCGATGTTTGGAAGATATATATATATATATATAATTTTATTGCGCTGATAACTGTGATTAATGTATTTTCAATTCTCCGGTCTGAAAATTGCTGGAGGCTAATTGGTTACGGATGATAGAGATGTGTGTTGACACAAAAAATATAACAATAGTCGATGCTTTAGCGTCAACAATTAAGCCTGAGCCGCTGCATTGAAAATCCCTGTGATGACCTAACCTTTCCTCAGTAAACAAACACGGTTGGTCCCAGTACTGGAAAATGGACATCAATATATCGATACATCGAAACTAGATATAATTGTATGCAGTAAATATTTAATCTTTCAAATAGAATACAATAGGATAACGTTTTAGGTTTCCTCATAACAATAAGTGTCACGTGATCACATTTAAGCGGGAGATAGTATTGATCATTTAAAAAAAGAAACAATTATCCTTTCAAATACCGTACACTAAAAAATCGTTATAACTGTAAACCCTTAAAACTGCATTAACTCGAATAATTAGTAAAACCGACATGGCAATGCCAATATCTCGAAGGTATTGCGCGTTCTCTAAGACTTCTTTATAGCTCTATCCAGCTTTTCCAATCAGGGTTCAACACTTTGTTTTTATACTGATATTGCATTGGTATTTCATCGGTAACATATTAGTCTTTTCATGTCCCATTGTTAAGGGATTAAGATTAAGACTTGCTTTAAATAAGCAAATCAGCTTTAGATAAAGGTTATGTGGATTTTATTGGTTTTTTTTTTAATTTAATTATTTGCTATTTTTTGCACATGTGCAGTTTTTTCCGCAAAAAAAATCATTACCATTGTAATGCAGTAATAACAGAAATAGACGGCAGCTATAAATTGGAACTCTTCTACGTCAGCAATACAACTCATAGCACCGGGACTCTTTAAGTCAATATCATTAAACGAAAACCAGCAGTATTCTGTCCCATTTAGTTCGATAATTTTTTTAACAATATTTAGTTCATGTCATTGTCCTAAATTGAAAAATAAAAACCATTTAAGTTCGCAGATGGAAAATTATTATCATTAAACAAAGGACATGAAGAAAGTCATATCGAAGCCGATAATTTTGGATAAGTGGTTGAATTTAAAATTTGAAGTAACATATCATTTAAACTAATAAAAATCAATGAAAAAACCTGGATTTAGCGCTTTTAAATTAAATGCTCCAATTGAATCGATGGCTGAGGGCTTTATACGTTCTCAGCAAACTGTTGGAGTTCAGCTATCAAATAACTTTGCTTCAAGTGCAATACCGTCAAATTGATGGAAATGACCACGAGTCCTAGAAAGACAAAACAGTTGGATGGTGCAGTTTGCTTATTTTTTTTTCGGCATACTGTATTTTTTACTAAAAAAAGGTGCAGTAGAAAGTTTCTCTCATCCGAAGGCTTCGGCCCACGGTCTCTTCTCTTTCGAAAGGAGTTTAAAAAAAAAATCGCGAAGTACCAGTTAATGACATAAATACAAGAAAATTTATCAGGCCCCAGCATCAAAAATTCAGACGTGACAGCAGTAATCATAAGAAGCCAAAGGCTTAGTCCCTGACGGGTTTGCCGAGCGTCTATAAATAACTGCCATATATATAACTAAATCTAAAAGGTGCAGCATATGTGTGTGTTACGTCATCTTTGTTAAAATATCAATGACCAATCTTATTTTCCGGTACTTCTACACTTTAGGAATATTGACTTTCTCGCAAACATACGAAAATAACCATACACGAGCTCAAAGTAGATAATCAAAACGATTGTCCAGAATGAGGAGAAGTATATCGTTACGCTGATGAGGTCACACAACATACATCTATCCACAGTCTATAAGAGTTCCCAACACTTCGACAGAACGGTCAATCGACCGACGAGTGGAACAGTCCACATATAGAAACCGTCATTCATGATTTCTTCCAAATATGGAACATTGACGTCACCAAACGATTGGACACCGTGGACAAATGTAGCTGTTCTCAGTCATCGAGATAATGACGTTTTTTTCCCACCTATTACCAATAATATGACCGCTGTGAAAATCAAGAGTGGGCCTGTACTACAGCCGGGCAGCCTGGTCAACATGTCGTTATATTTGGAATTTCAGCTTTTCCCTACTTGTTAAGGATTGTGTGATTGTGCTTTATACAATTATGGACTTCATTTGAGGTTTATGCCTGATTTCTGAACATTAGCCGAACAATATTCACTGATGCAGAAGGCCGAAGTGAATATTGTTTAAGCCAGGTCCGTGAATCAGAGGTAGACTGAAATGGATGTCCACAATAGTTGAATTATATGGGAGGCAGGTTCCATGGAATCAATATTCACCGGATGAGTTTTTTCAGGACTGTCATTGAGAAGTTTGCCTCAGTTCTCACTTTGAGGCCTTGTCATTTTTTTGTATCGTCGATGAAGCAGTGGATGCTTTTTCTTCCAACACTTTGGCCCGTATTTATGAAATCGTTCCCATGCTCAAGCATGAACTTTGTACTCAAGTCAGCTTTCTTGTTATTTACTTAAATCGTGTCGAACGCTCAAAAAGTAAAATATTAACATTGGACCCGTATATGGCTTCTACTATCTTCAAATTATTTCCAAATATTACTTAAAATATCATTTCATTATTAATTTATAACCGGATCAAGAAATTGGACAAATACATAAAAAATGTTTAATTTAATGATTAATACAATTAATTTACTTGGATGTGACAAAGCATTAAACGGCAGGTGTCGTCGATGAAGCAGACGACGCTTACTCTTCCGGAACATCTGGTCTTATTTTCTTGTACGATTACAAGTGTCTCCATATAAATAATTCCTTTGTTCATATTTTGCCCCTACTTTAATCGATTTTGAGTTCGGATTATGGTTTCGTTGACGCTTTGATTTTCTCTGATTTCTTTTCTTGCATTTTTTAATGCTAGACACACTTGCATACTGGTACAACGTCAACATAGATAATATTTACATGGAAATTATTGAAAAGATACAAGGAGAAAAAGACCAGGCGGTTCAGACGATTAAGCGTCATCTACCTCATACAGGACGTCTGCAAGGTAAATCTAGGTTTTCGTAGTACACGATTTGAAATATACAGAACTAGTTTAATTTTGCATCTAAATTCATAAATTAAAGGGGTTAAACGTACCTGAGCCTTCTGCTTCTACATAAGTTTAGACATTTTGGATTCCCACCTTTTGACCTTTAGCATCCCTGAAGAGTCCTAGGAGGACGAAACAGCTGCAGTTTTATTCATTTTTTCGGCATACTGTATCTATTACTAAATTTAAAAGGTGCAGCATATGTGTGTGTTACGTCTTCTTCGATATTGGGGATGTCACATTTGCGAAGCAGGAACCAGAGTTGTCACATATATAAAAAACGTTAAGATTTTATATTGCAAGAAAGGAAAAATCGTTATTTCCAAATGTCCAATTTTCCCCCAGATTCACTATCGTTTGGAGCATGCAAGGCATTCCGTTTTACAGAAGCCCTTGATCAGTCTGTACATGAAGTTCAGTGATCCCAGTCATGTATTCTTTATGGCTTTTTTTTCACAGCAGGTATATTTTTAGTGTTCGGGTCAACGACTCTAAACAACATATCTATGTTTCTAAAATGGCGTTTGCTGGCAAACAAATATATATAACTGTAATTGAATTATTCTTATTTTTGCGTCACAGCTGCAGAGAGGTTTGTCTAATTCCCGGAAAGGGAGTGTACACAACTGTCGAGGAGCCCATATCAGTGAGAGAGGAAGGCCTCGAAGACTGATGAAGGTGGTAACACGAGTTGACACAGCAAGTTTATAACTCACCGCTTAAAGGCCATATATACATAAGTTCAGGAAATGTTTCGGAATTCTGAAAAAAATATTTAGAAAAATCCAGTTGATAACAATGCAAAAAGGACTAAAACGAATAAAACATGAGCGGTAACTAACAAGAAACTCTTGACAGAAAAATCCAAAGAATTGAAAATAATTCAGGTGTGGCTCACTTCAACAAAAAGCCGAAGTTAGACAGCTCAAAATATACGCGTGTTTACAAATACCGAGTTTCAACTGCTGCTGTACCGGTTACCGCGTAAGAATTCATCTTGAATATTGTTGATATCAGTTGATCTTAGCTAAATCTATAAATATAATAAGTTATAAGGCTTGATTTTCGCTTCAGGTTTTGCCGAAAGTTACGTATATTGGGCCTTTAAAACTTTTTTTTTTGTATTCAAATATGTATATTTGATTGACAAATCAGGAAACAAAAATCATGGTTTTCATGTCTGTTTTAAACATATGCACGAGGTACAATAAACACATAATGACCTATATACAAACAATAATTTTAGAGGCAAAAGAAATCATGGTAGCTCGGACGGAATCGAACCCACGAACTGTTTATTCCTAAGTTGAACCGACCGAGCTACTTAGTCAAGGTAACTGTACTGGCTGTTTGTTTGGTGAATTACGACCGTTTCATCACCGAATAGTTTGGTTATCCGGAAAATCTGTATTAGCCCGTTGTTTTTGTTTTTTTGTTTTTTGTTTTCATAAAAGGGGAGGTTACTCTATATATGACAAACAAGCGTGCATACGACAGGTATCCCTAACTAGCGTTTGTCGCCCGAGAACTTGGGAAAAAAGTCGTTACAGTTCTAATAAAGCCTAATACGTTTATATGATGGAGCGAGTGAAGTGAAGTAAAAACAAAGATAACCATTTTAATGCCATGCGTGAAAAAGAACTGTCACACACGACTTGATTTCGTTTTTAATGTTTCTGAAGAGAACCGCCTTCAGTCTTAAAAACAGAAAATAGAAAACGATCTTATTATACAATGTAATGAATACAGTTGAACTAAAACATCCAGTTTAGAAATAACCCGTTTTGATGAGCTTAATTGCACAGTATTTAAAATTTGACCAATTTATTATTTGCTAATGAAATACTTGCATAACGAAGTCTTAGTTAGAAAAATGACATGTTAGGGTGGTGCAGTGGGTAGTGCATTTGCCTTTCAACGAGACGGTCGGTGTTCGATTCCTCGACTGGATGTGAAAAGGTATGGGATCAGCTGCCCGACCATTTGGGTTTTCTCCGGGTACTCCAGTTTCCTCCCACAATAAGGCCCCTTACCCGCTTACATCCAAGCAAACAAAAGTGATGAATACAAGTTGGATAACGTGTTTCACAATTAAGTTTATTTTTAAAAAAATGACATTCCTCAGATAAAAAGGTAAAATCTCATATATTCTTTTGCAGTCACTTTGAATGAAACATTATATTCGGAATTGTATCTTATGCCTTGAAGTTTTGATACAATGGGTTTCTGCCTTACAGACAATAAATACATATATAAATACACCAGAACACCATTAGAAAGAGGTCGAGGCGACAACAATACATTTACTAGTCTGTCACTCTTTAAGGACTCACACAACTAAATCAGCCTATCACGAAGTGTTTCATACGTTTGTAGTCCCTACTGAAAATTTATTCCGGCTAAGTACAGTGATTCTGGGTAATTTAAATAGGTAATTGTTGACCTATTCTGCATTGAATGAAATCTGTAGATATTTAACTTTACAAAAATATATACTTTTGGTAGATTTTGATATGTGATGGCGGATTGATATGGGGTCAAAAGTCAGAGGGTATTCCCGTCCCATTTCACTGGTTTGACATGTACATTTCCAGTTGTCCGAAGCAGACGCCTGTAGCAAGCTAATATGCCAGTAAACTCCTCATTAAATGCCACTTGAAGCCTTTGTCTTGTATGTATCTGTGAATTTAGGCAGTTTTCACAAGTGTTGTACTTCAAATATTAAAGTTATTAGCTCGAAAGCTTAGTAATAACATATAGTAAATTATTTAGTTGTGTGAGTCCTTTAATGGAACTAGCCATGTGCTTGACCTATATAACATTTTCTGTGCTTCCGGATTTTTTTTTTTCAAAGACAGCCACTGGCATTGAGTGTTTGCACATTTTTCAGTGTGTAAAAATGTTTAATTTGACAAAAAATCTTCAAAATTATTTAAAATCTGGCTAAACATGGCCCTGTGTTGAAGGCTGTATTGTTGGACTGACCCTCATACTCCCGTTTTTAATTAAGTTTGGTTCAATTAACTGTGATAATTAAACTGCGTGCGTGTTAATACAACTTAACTGATATGTGTACCAGATTTTAGCATCCAAATTTTGATAGAACAAAGATATAGTGTGCTGTCTTCACCCCCCCCCCCCCCGCACCCAACCCCGTTCCAACTCTGTCCAGTCATTCTCAGGCTTCTTCCTTCATGCAAATTATAAATGCATGTGTGTTTTATAGTCCTAAGAAAGCAATAACTAGAACAATCACATAATAAGCGTGTATAATTATTGCACATGTGAGTTTATATATGTGTATGTGTCACGTACATGTTTTGGTGGCTAAATCCAACTTATATTCCGTATTTTCAGTAAATTGTAGATATTACTTCATTCCTGTCACAATATATACCTTGTTCAACATCTTGTTTATTGATTTAATGTGTTTGTGTACTTTGTTTACTCATACAATAAGCCGTTTATAGCATTATATCTGCCCTACCCCCAATATTCTCCATGTAAAATGGAGGCACCCCGGGGAGCTAGAAGTGCTAAATGTAAGCTGGTGTAATTGATAGATAAACAGTTAAGGTAGATATCTGATAACCGTTTATGACTCATGTTTTCTGTAGAAGTTTGAAGTTGTGTGTGAATTCTAAGTGTGTTTAATTGTTAAAATTAAATTAAAAAATACTTAAAATAAAAATTAATTACTGCAGAGACTTAAATATTAACAGAAACTGAGGTAACAAGATTTCTTTTCAAAAACAGTTGAGCGGTAAGCGTATTTGATCTTTGTGCAAAATATGAAATTGCTAAGTGTGTGCTTAACTGAGGTGCTAGAGCTAAATGTTATGCCAAAGAAACGAGAAATGTCTGGTGCTAGCTCTGAATAGCAAGTGTACATTAGGTGCAATAACTTGGGTTTTCTTCATAATTTTTTATTCAATTTCAACCAAACTTCACCATTTTACTCGGAAATGTATATACTTTCAGTAAATTAACTTCATTTCAACATCTGAAAGGTTTAGGGCCCTTTAAAGGACTCACACAACTAAATCAGCCTATCACGAAGTGTTTCATACGTTTGTAGTCCCTACTGAAAATTTATTCCGGCTAAGTACAGTGATTCTGGGTAATTTAAATAGGTAATTGTTGACCTATTCTGCATTGAATGAAATCTGTAGATATTTAACTTTACAAAAATATATACTTTTGGTAGATTTTGATATGTGATGGCGGATTGATATGGGGTCAAAAGTCAGAGGGTATTCCCGTCCCATTTCACTGGTTTGACATGTACATTTCCAGTTGTCCGAAGCAGACGCCTGTAGCAAGCTAATATGCCAGTAAACTCCTCATTAAATGCCACTTGAAGCCTTTGTCTTGTATGTATCTGTGAATTTAGGCAGTTTTCACAAGTGTTGTACTTCAAATATTAAAGTTATTAGCTCGAAAGCTTAGTAATAACATATAGTAAATTATTTAGTTGTGTGAGTCCTTTAATGGAACTAGCCATGTGCTTGACCTATATAACATTTTCTGTGCTTCCGGATTTTTTTTTTTCAAAGACAGCCACTGGCATTGAGTGTTTGCACATTTTTCAGTGTGTAAAAATGTTTAATTTGACAAAAAATCTTCAAAATTATTTAAAATCTGGCTAAACATGGCCCTGTGTTGAAGGCTGTATTGTTGGACTGACCCTCATACTCCCGTTTTTAATTAAGTTTGGTTCAATTAACTGTGATAATTAAACTGCGTGCGTGTTAATACAACTTAACTGATATGTGTACCAGATTTTAGCATCCAAATTTTGATAGAACAAAGATATAGTGTGCTGTCTTCACCCCCCCCCCCCCCCCCCCCGCACCCAACCCCGTTCCAACTCTGTCCAGTCATTCTCAGGCTTCTTCCTTCATGCAAATTATAAATGCATGTGTGTTTTATAGTCCTAAGAAAGCAATAACTAGAACAATCACATAATAAGCGTGTATAATTATTGCACATGTGAGTTTATATATGTGTATGTGTCACGTACATGTTTTGGTGGCTAAATCCAACTTATATTCCGTATTTTCAGTAAATTGTAGATATTACTTCATTCCTGTCACAATATATACCTTGTTCAACATCTTGTTTATTGATTTAATGTGTTTGTGTACTTTGTTTACTCATACAATAAGCCGTTTATAGCATTATATCTGCCCTACCCCCAATATTCTCCATGTAAAATGGAGGCACCCCGGGGAGCTAGAAGTGCTAAATGTAAGCTGGTGTAATTGATAGATAAACAGTTAAGGTAGATATCTGATAACCGTTTATGACTCATGTTTTCTGTAGAAGTTTGAAGTTGTGTGTGAATTCTAAGTGTGTTTAATTGTTAAAATTAAATTAAAAAATACTTAAAATAAAAATTAATTACTGCAGAGACTTAAATATTAACAGAAACTGAGGTAACAAGATTTCTTTTCAAAAACAGTTGAGCGGTAAGCGTATTTGATCTTTGTGCAAAATATGAAATTGCTAAGTGTGTGCTTAACTGAGGTGCTAGAGCTAAATGTTATGCCAAAGAAACGAGAAATGTCTGGTGCTAGCTCTGAATAGCAAGTGTACATTAGGTGCAATAACTTGGGTTTTCTTCATAATTTTTTATTCAATTTCAACCAAACTTCACCATTTTACTCGGAAATGTATATACTTTCAGTAAATTAACTTCATTTCAACATCTGAAAGGTTTAGGGCCCTTTAAAGGACTCACACAACTAAATCAGCCTATCACGAAGTGTTTCATACGTTTGTAGTCCCTACTGAAAATTTATTCCGGCTAAGTACAGTGATTCTGGGTAATTTAAATAGGTAATTGTTGACCTATTCTGCATTGAATGAAATCTGTAGATATTTAACTTTACAAAAATATATACTTTTGGTAGATTTTGATATGTGATGGCGGATTGATATGGGGTCAAAAGTCAGAGGGTATTCCCGTCCCATTTCACTGGTTTGACATGTACATTTCCAGTTGTCCGAAGCAGACGCCTGTAGCAAGCTAATATGCCAGTAAACTCCTCATTAAATGCCACTTGAAGCCTTTGTCTTGTATGTATCTGTGAATTTAGGCAGTTTTCACAAGTGTTGTACTTCAAATATTAAAGTTATTAGCTCGAAAGCTTAGTAATAACATATAGTAAATTATTTAGTTGTGTGAGTCCTTTAATGGAACTAGCCATGTGCTTGACCTATATAACATTTTCTGTGCTTCCGGATTTTTTTTTTTCAAAGACAGCCACTGGCATTGAGTGTTTGCACATTTTTCAGTGTGTAAAAATGTTTAATTTGACAAAAAATCTTCAAAATTATTTAAAATCTGGCTAAACATGGCCCTGTGTTGAAGGCTGTATTGTTGGACTGACCCTCATACTCCCGTTTTTAATTAAGTTTGGTTCAATTAACTGTGATAATTAAACTGCGTGCGTGTTAATACAACTTAACTGATATGTGTACCAGATTTTAGCATCCAAATTTTGATAGAACAAAGATATAGTATAGTGTGCTGTCTTCACCCCCCCCCCCCCCCCGCACCCAACCCCGTTCCAACTCTGTCCAGTCATTCTCAGGCTTCTTCCTTCATGCAAATTATAAATGCATGTGTGTTTTATAGTCCTAAGAAAGCAATAACTAGAACAATCACATAATAAGCGTGTATAATTATTGCACTAGTGAGTTTATATATGTGTATGTGTCACGTACATGTTTTGGTGGCTAAATCCAACTTATATTCCGTATTTCAGTAAATTGTAGATATTACTTCATTCCTGTCACAATATATACCTTGTTCAACATCTTGTTTATTGATTTAATGTGTTTGTGTACTTTGTTTACTCATACAATAAGCCGTTTATAGCATTATATCTGCCCTACCCCCAATATTCTCCATGTAAAATGGAGGCACCCCGGGGAGCTAGAAGTGCTAAATGTAAGCTGGTGTAATTGATAGATAACAGTTAAGGTAGATATCTGATAACCGTTTATGACTCATGTTTTCTGTAGAAGTTTGAAGTTGTGTGTGAATTCTAAGTGTGTTTAATTGTTAAAATTAAATTAAAAAATACTTAAAATAAAATTAATTACTGCAGAGACTTAAATATTAACAGAAACTGAGGTAACAAGATTTCTTTTCAAAAACAGTTGAGCGGTAAGCGTATTTGATCTTTGTGCAAAATATGAAATTGCTAGTGTGTGCTTAACTGAGGTGCTAGAGCTAAATGTTATGCCAAAGAAACGAGAAATGTCTGGTGCTAGCTCTGAATAGCAAGTGTACATTAGGTGCAATAACTTGGGTTTTCTTCATAATTTTTTATTCAATTTCAACCAAACTTCACCATTTTACTCGGAAATGTATATACTTTCAGTAAATTAACTTCATTTCAACATCTGAAAGGTTTAGGGCCCTTTAAAGGACTCACACAACTAAATCAGCCTATCACGAAGTGTTTCATACGTTTGTAGTCCCTACTGAAAATTTATTCCGGCTAAGTACAGTGATTCTGGGTAATTTAAATAGGTAATTGTTGACCTATTCTGCATTGAATGAAATCTGTAGATATTTAACTTTACAAAAATATATACTTTTGGTAGATTTTGATATGTGATGGCGGATTGATATGGGGTCAAAAGTCAGAGGGTATTCCCGTCCCATTTCACTGGTTTGACATGTACATTTCCAGTTGTCCGAAGCAGACGCCTGTAGCAAGCTAATATGCCAGTAAACTCCTCATTAAATGCCACTTGAAGCCTTTGTCTTGTATGTATCTGTGAATTTAGGCAGTTTTCACAAGTGTTGTACTTCAAATATTAAAGTTATTAGCTCGAAAGCTTAGTAATAACATATAGTAAATTATTTAGTTGTGTGAGTCCTTTAATGGAACTAGCCATGTGCTTGACCTATATAACATTTTCTGTGCTTCCGGATTTTTTTTTTTCAAAGACAGCCACTGGCATTGAGTGTTTGCACATTTTTCAGTGTGTAAAAATGTTTAATTTGACAAAAAATCTTCAAAATTATTTAAAATCTGGCTAAACATGGCCCTGTGTTGAAGGCTGTATTGTTGGACTGACCCTCATACTCCCGTTTTTAATTAAGTTTGGTTCAATTAACTGTGATAATTAAACTGCGTGCGTGTTAATACAACTTAACTGATATGTGTACCAGATTTTAGCATCCAAATTTTGATAGAACAAAGATATAGTGTGCTGTCTTCACCCCCCCCCCCCCCCCCCCGCACCCAACCCCGTTCCAACTCTGTCCAGTCATTCTCAGGCTTCTTCCTTCATGCAAATTATAAATGCATGTGTGTTTTATAGTCCTAAGAAAGCAATAACTAGAACAATCACATAATAAGCGTGTATAATTATTGCACATGTGAGTTTATATATGTGTATGTGTCACGTACATGTTTTGGTGGCTAAATCCAACTTATATTCCGTATTTTCAGTAAATTGTAGATATTACTTCATTCCTGTCACAATATATACCTTGTTCAACATCTTGTTTATTGATTTAATGTGTTTGTGTACTTTGTTTACTCATACAATAAGCCGTTTATAGCATTATATCTGCCCTACCCCCAATATTCTCCATGTAAAATGGAGGCACCCCGGGGAGCTAGAAGTGCTAAATGTAAGCTGGTGTAATTGATAGATAAACAGTTAAGGTAGATATCTGATAACCGTTTATGACTCATGTTTTCTGTAGAAGTTTGAAGTTGTGTGTGAATTCTAAGTGTGTTTAATTGTTAAAATTAAATTAAAAAATACTTAAAATAAAAATTAATTACTGCAGAGACTTAAATATTAACAGAAACTGAGGTAACAAGATTTCTTTTCAAAAACAGTTGAGCGGTAAGCGTATTTGATCTTTGTGCAAAATATGAAATTGCTAAGTGTGTGCTTAACTGAGGTGCTAGAGCTAAATGTTATGCCAAAGAAACGAGAAATGTCTGGTGCTAGCTCTGAATAGCAAGTGTACATTAGGTGCAATAACTTGGGTTTTCTTCATAATTTTTTATTCAATTTCAACCAAACTTCACCATTTTACTCGGAAATGTATATACTTTCAGTAAATTAACTTCATTTCAACATCTGAAAGGTTTAGGGCCCTTTTAATGGAACTAGCCATGTGCTTGACCTATATAACATTTTCTGTGCTTCCGGATTTTTTTTTTTCAAAGACAGCCACTGGCATTGAGTGTTTGCACATTTTTCAGTGTGTAAAAATGTTTAATTTGACAAAAAATCTTCAAAATTATTTAAAATCTGGCTAAACATGGCCCTGTGTTGAAGGCTGTATTGTTGGACTGACCCTCATACTCCCGTTTTTAATTAAGTTTGGTTCAATTAACTGTGATAATTAAACTGCGTGCGTGTTAATACAACTTAACTGATATGTGTACCAGATTTTAGCATCCAAATTTTGATAGAACAAAGATATAGTGTGCTGTCTTCACCCCCCCCCCCCCCCCCGCACCCAACCCCGTTCCAACTCTGTCCAGTCATTCTCAGGCTTCTTCCTTCATGCAAATTATAAATGCATGTGTGTTTTATAGTCCTAAGAAAGCAATAACTAGAACAATCACATAATAAGCGTGTATAATTATTGCACATGTGAGTTTATATATGTGTATGTGTCACGTACATGTTTTGGTGGCTAAATCCAACTTATATTCCGTATTTTCAGTAAATTGTAGATATTACTTCATTCCTGTCACAATATATACCTTGTTCAACATCTTGTTTATTGATTTAATGTGTTTGTGTACTTTGTTTACTCATACAATAAGCCGTTTATAGCATTATATCTGCCCTACCCCCAATATTCTCCATGTAAAATGGAGGCACCCCGGGGAGCTAGAAGTGCTAAATGTAAGCTGGTGTAATTGATAGATAAACAGTTAAGGTAGATATCTGATAACCGTTTATGACTCATGTTTTCTGTAGAAGTTTGAAGTTGTGTGTGAATTCTAAGTGTGTTTAATTGTTAAAATTAAATTAAAAAATACTTAAAATAAAAATTAATTACTGCAGAGACTTAAATATTAACAGAAACTGAGGTAACAAGATTTCTTTTCAAAAACAGTTGAGCGGTAAGCGTATTTGATCTTTGTGCAAAATATGAAATTGCTAAGTGTGTGCTTAACTGAGGTGCTAGAGCTAAATGTTATGCCAAAGAAACGAGAAATGTCTGGTGCTAGCTCTGAATAGCAAGTGTACATTAGGTGCAATAACTTGGGTTTTCTTCATAATTTTTTATTCAATTTCAACCAAACTTCACCATTTTACTCGGAAATGTATATACTTTCAGTAAATTAACTTCATTTCAACATCTGAAAGGTTTAGGGCCCTTTAAAGGACTCACACAACTAAATCAGCCTATCACGAAGTGTTTCATACGTTTGTAGTCCCTACTGAAAATTTATTCCGGCTAAGTACAGTGATTCTGGGTAATTTAAATAGGTAATTGTTGACCTATTCTGCATTGAATGAAATCTGTAGATATTTAACTTTACAAAAATATATACTTTTGGTAGATTTTGATATGTGATGGCGGATTGATATGGGGTCAAAAGTCAGAGGGTATTCCCGTCCCATTTCACTGGTTTGACATGTACATTTCCAGTTGTCCGAAGCAGACGCCTGTAGCAAGCTAATATGCCAGTAAACTCCTCATTAAATGCCACTTGAAGCCTTTGTCTTGTATGTATCTGTGAATTTAGGCAGTTTTCACAAGTGTTGTACTTCAAATATTAAAGTTATTAGCTCGAAAGCTTAGTAATAACATATAGTAAATTATTTAGTTGTGTGAGTCCTTTAATGGAACTAGCCATGTGCTTGACCTATATAACATTTTCTGTGCTTCCGGATTTTTTTTTTTCAAAGACAGCCACTGGCATTGAGTGTTTGCACATTTTTCAGTGTGTAAAAATGTTTAATTTGACAAAAAATCTTCAAAATTATTTAAAATCTGGCTAAACATGGCCCTGTGTTGAAGGCTGTATTGTTGGACTGACCCTCATACTCCCGTTTTTAATTAAGTTTGGTTCAATTAACTGTGATAATTAAACTGCGTGCGTGTTAATACAACTTAACTGATATGTGTACCAGATTTTAGCATCCAAATTTTGATAGAACAAAGATATAGTGTGCTGTCTTCACCCCCCCCCCCCCCCCCCCCGCACCCAACCCCGTTCCAACTCTGTCCAGTCATTCTCAGGCTTCTTCCTTCATGCAAATTATAAATGCATGTGTGTTTTATAGTCCTAAGAAAGCAATAACTAGAACAATCACATAATAAGCGTGTATAATTATTGCACATGTGAGTTTATATATGTGTATGTGTCACGTACATGTTTTGGTGGCTAAATCCAACTTATATTCCGTATTTTCAGTAAATTGTAGATATTACTTCATTCCTGTCACAATATATACCTTGTTCAACATCTTGTTTATTGATTTAATGTGTTTGTGTACTTTGTTTACTCATACAATAAGCCGTTTATAGCATTATATCTGCCCTACCCCCAATATTCTCCATGTAAAATGGAGGCACCCCGGGGAGCTAGAAGTGCTAAATGTAAGCTGGTGTAATTGATAGATAAACAGTTAAGGTAGATATCTGATAACCGTTTATGACTCATGTTTTCTGTAGAAGTTTGAAGTTGTGTGTGAATTCTAAGTGTGTTTAATTGTTAAAATTAAATTAAAAAATACTTAAAATAAAAATTAATTACTGCAGAGACTTAAATATTAACAGAAACTGAGGTAACAAGATTTCTTTTCAAAAACAGTTGAGCGGTAAGCGTATTTGATCTTTGTGCAAAATATGAAATTGCTAAGTGTGTGCTTAACTGAGGTGCTAGAGCTAAATGTTATGCCAAAGAAACGAGAAATGTCTGGTGCTAGCTCTGAATAGCAAGTGTACATTAGGTGCAATAACTTGGGTTTTCTTCATAATTTTTTATTCAATTTCAACCAAACTTCACCATTTTACTCGGAAATGTATATACTTTCAGTAAATTAACTTCATTTCAACATCTGAAAGGTTTAGGGCCCTTTAAAGGACTCACACAACTAAATCAGCCTATCACGAAGTGTTTCATACGTTTGTAGTCCCTACTGAAAATTTATTCCGGCTAAGTACAGTGATTCTGGGTAATTTAAATAGGTAATTGTTGACCTATTCTGCATTGAATGAAATCTGTAGATATTTAACTTTACAAAAATATATACTTTTGGTAGATTTTGATATGTGATGGCGGATTGATATGGGGTCAAAAGTCAGAGGGTATTCCCGTCCCATTTCACTGGTTTGACATGTACATTTCCAGTTGTCCGAAGCAGACGCCTGTAGCAAGCTAATATGCCAGTAAACTCCTCATTAAATGCCACTTGAAGCCTTTGTCTTGTATGTATCTGTGAATTTAGGCAGTTTTCACAAGTGTTGTACTTCAAATATTAAAGTTATTAGCTCGAAAGCTTAGTAATAACATATAGTAAATTATTTAGTTGTGTGAGTCCTTTAATGGAACTAGCCATGTGCTTGACCTATATAACATTTTCTGTGCTTCCGGATTTTTTTTTTTCAAAGACAGCCACTGGCATTGAGTGTTTGCACATTTTTCAGTGTGTAAAAATGTTTAATTTGACAAAAAATCTTCAAAATTATTTAAAATCTGGCTAAACATGGCCCTGTGTTGAAGGCTGTATTGTTGGACTGACCCTCATACTCCCGTTTTTAATTAAGTTTGGTTCAATTAACTGTGATAATTAAACTGCGTGCGTGTTAATACAACTTAACTGATATGTGTACCAGATTTTAGCATCCAAATTTTGATAGAACAAAGATATAGTGTGCTGTCTTCACCCCCCCCCCCCCCCCCCCGCACCCAACCCCGTTCCAACTCTGTCCAGTCATTCTCAGGCTTCTTCCTTCATGCAAATTATAAATGCATGTGTGTTTTATAGTCCTAAGAAAGCAATAACTAGAACAATCACATAATAAGCGTGTATAATTATTGCACATGTGAGTTTATATATGTGTATGTGTCACGTACATGTTTTGGTGGCTAAATCCAACTTATATTCCGTATTTTCAGTAAATTGTAGATATTACTTCATTCCTGTCACAATATATACCTTGTTCAACATCTTGTTTATTGATTTAATGTGTTTGTGTACTTTGTTTACTCATACAATAAGCCGTTTATAGCATTATATCTGCCCTACCCCCAATATTCTCCATGTAAAATGGAGGCACCCCGGGGAGCTAGAAGTGCTAAATGTAAGCTGGTGTAATTGATAGATAAACAGTTAAGGTAGATATCTGATAACCGTTTATGACTCATGTTTTCTGTAGAAGTTTGAAGTTGTGTGTGAATTCTAAGTGTGTTTAATTGTTAAAATTAAATTAAAAAATACTTAAAATAAAAATTAATTACTGCAGAGACTTAAATATTAACAGAAACTGAGGTAACAAGATTTCTTTTCAAAAACAGTTGAGCGGTAAGCGTATTTGATCTTTGTGCAAAATATGAAATTGCTAAGTGTGTGCTTAACTGAGGTGCTAGAGCTAAATGTTATGCCAAAGAAACGAGAAATGTCTGGTGCTAGCTCTGAATAGCAAGTGTACATTAGGTGCAATAACTTGGGTTTTCTTCATAATTTTTTATTCAATTTCAACCAAACTTCACCATTTTACTCGGAAATGTATATACTTTCAGTAAATTAACTTCATTTCAACATCTGAAAGGTTTAGGGCCCTTTTAATGGAACTAGCCATGTGCTTGACCTATATAACATTTTCTGTGCTTCCGGATTTTTTTTTTTCAAAGACAGCCACTGGCATTGAGTGTTTGCACATTTTTCAGTGTGTAAAAATGTTTAATTTGACAAAAAATCTTCAAAAATATTTAAAATCTGGCTAAACATGGCCCTGTGTTGAAGGCTGTATTGTTGGACTGACCCTCATACTCCCGTTTTTAATTAAGTTTGGTTCAATTAACTGTGATAATTAAACTGCGTGCGTGTTAATACAACTTAACTGATATGTGTACCAGATTTTAGCATCCAAATTTTGATAGAACAAAGATATAGTGTGCTGTCTTCACCCCCCCCCCCCCCCCGCACCCAACCCCGTTCCAACTCTGTCCAGTCATTCTCAGGCTTCTTCCTTCATGCAAATTATAAATGCATGTGTGTTTTATAGTCCTAAGAAAGCAATAACTAGAACAATCACATAATAAGCGTGTATAATTATTGCACATGTGAGTTTATATATGTGTATGTGTCACGTACATGTTTTGGTGGCTAAATCCAACTTATATTCCGTATTTTCAGTAAATTGTAGATATTACTTCATTCCTGTCACAATATATACCTTGTTCAACATCTTGTTTATTGATTTAATGTGTTTGTGTACTTTGTTTACTCATACAATAAGCCGTTTATAGCATTATATCTGCCCTACCCCCAATATTCTCCATGTAAAATGGAGGCACCCCGGGGAGCTAGAAGTGCTAAATGTAAGCTGGTGTAATTGATAGATAAACAGTTAAGGTAGATATCTGATAACCGTTTATGACTCATGTTTTCTGTAGAAGTTTGAAGTTGTGTGTGAATTCTAAGTGTGTTTAATTGTTAAAATTAAATTAAAAAATACTTAAAATAAAAATTAATTACTGCAGAGACTTAAATATTAACAGAAACTGAGGTAACAAGATTTCTTTTCAAAAACAGTTGAGCGGTAAGCGTATTTGATCTTTGTGCAAAATATGAAATTGCTAAGTGTGTGCTTAACTGAGGTGCTAGAGCTAAATGTTATGCCAAAGAAACGAGAAATGTCTGGTGCTAGCTCTGAATAGCAAGTGTACATTAGGTGCAATAACTTGGGTTTTCTTCATAATTTTTTATTCAATTTCAACCAAACTTCACCATTTTACTCGGAAATGTATATACTTTCAGTAAATTAACTTCATTTCAACATCTGAAAGGTTTAGGGCCCTTTAAAGGACTCACACAACTAAATCAGCCTATCACGAAGTGTTTCATACGTTTGTAGTCCCTACTGAAAATTTATTCCGGCTAAGTACAGTGATTCTGGGTAATTTAAATAGGTAATTGTTGACCTATTCTGCATTGAATGAAATCTGTAGATATTTAACTTTACAAAAATATATACTTTTGGTAGATTTTGATATGTGATGGCGGATTGATATGGGGTCAAAAGTCAGAGGGTATTCCCGTCCCATTTCACTGGTTTGACATGTACATTTCCAGTTGTCCGAAGCAGACGCCTGTAGCAAGCTAATATGCCAGTAAACTCCTCATTAAATGCCACTTGAAGCCTTTGTCTTGTATGTATCTGTGAATTTAGGCAGTTTTCACAAGTGTTGTACTTCAAATATTAAAGTTATTAGCTCGAAAGCTTAGTAATAACATATAGTAAATTATTTAGTTGTGTGAGTCCTTTAATGGAACTAGCCATGTGCTTGACCTATATAACATTTTCTGTGCTTCCGGATTTTTTTTTTTCAAAGACAGCCACTGGCATTGAGTGTTTGCACATTTTTCAGTGTGTAAAAATGTTTAATTTGACAAAAAATCTTCAAAATTATTTAAAATCTGGCTAAACATGGCCCTGTGTTGAAGGCTGTATTGTTGGACTGACCCTCATACTCCCGTTTTTAATTAAGTTTGGTTCAATTAACTGTGATAATTAAACTGCGTGCGTGTTAATACAACTTAACTGATATGTGTACCAGATTTTAGCATCCAAATTTTGATAGAACAAAGATATAGTGTGCTGTCTTCACCCCCCCCCCCCCCCCCCCCCGCACCCAACCCCGTTCCAACTCTGTCCAGTCATTCTCAGGCTTCTTCCTTCATGCAAATTATAAATGCATGTGTGTTTTATAGTCCTAAGAAAGCAATAACTAGAACAATCACATAATAAGCGTGTATAATTATTGCACATGTGAGTTTATATATGTGTATGTGTCACGTACATGTTTTGGTGGCTAAATCCAACTTATATTCCGTATTTTCAGTAAATTGTAGATATTACTTCATTCCTGTCACAATATATACCTTGTTCAACATCTTGTTTATTGATTTAATGTGTTTGTGTACTTTGTTTACTCATACAATAAGCCGTTTATAGCATTATATCTGCCCTACCCCCAATATTCTCCATGTAAAATGGAGGCACCCCGGGGAGCTAGAAGTGCTAAATGTAAGCTGGTGTAATTGATAGATAAACAGTTAAGGTAGATATCTGATAACCGTTTATGACTCATGTTTTCTGTAGAAGTTTGAAGTTGTGTGTGAATTCTAAGTGTGTTTAATTGTTAAAATTAAATTAAAAAATACTTAAAATAAAAATTAATTACTGCAGAGACTTAAATATTAACAGAAACTGAGGTAACAAGATTTCTTTTCAAAAACAGTTGAGCGGTAAGCGTATTTGATCTTTGTGCAAAATATGAAATTGCTAAGTGTGTGCTTAACTGAGGTGCTAGAGCTAAATGTTATGCCAAAGAAACGAGAAATGTCTGGTGCTAGCTCTGAATAGCAAGTGTACATTAGGTGCAATAACTTGGGTTTTCTTCATAATTTTTTATTCAATTTCAACCAAACTTCACCATTTTACTCGGAAATGTATATACTTTCAGTAAATTAACTTCATTTCAACATCTGAAAGGTTTAGGGCCCTTTAAAGGACTCACACAAC
This sequence comes from Mimachlamys varia, assembly GCA_947623455.1. Taxonomy (NCBI): domain Eukaryota; kingdom Metazoa; phylum Mollusca; class Bivalvia; order Pectinida; family Pectinidae; genus Mimachlamys; species Mimachlamys varia. The sequence goes on from OX392527.1 coordinate 49,068,745, forward strand.
TAAATCAGCCTATCACGAAGTGTTTCATACGTTTGTAGTCCCTACTGAAAATTTATTCCGGCTAAGTACAGTGATTCTGGGTAATTTAAATAGGTAATTGTTGACCTATTCTGCATTGAATGAAATCTGTAGATATTTAACTTTACAAAAATATATACTTTTGGTAGATTTTGATATGTGATGGCGGATTGATATGGGGTCAAAAGTCAGAGGGTATTCCCGTCCCATTTCACTGGTTTGACATGTACATTTCCAGTTGTCCGAAGCAGACGCCTGTAGCAAGCTAATATGCCAGTAAACTCCTCATTAAATGCCACTTGAAGCCTTTGTCTTGTATGTATCTGTGAATTTAGGCAGTTTTCACAAGTGTTGTACTTCAAATATTAAAGTTATTAGCTCGAAAGCTTAGTAATAACATATAGTAAATTATTTAGTTGTGTGAGTCCTTTAATGGAACTAGCCATGTGCTTGACCTATATAACATTTTCTGTGCTTCCGGATTTTTTTTTTTCAAAGACAGCCACTGGCATTGAGTGTTTGCACATTTTTCAGTGTGTAAAAATGTTTAATTTGACAAAAAATCTTCAAAATTATTTAAAATCTGGCTAAACATGGCCCTGTGTTGAAGGCTGTATTGTTGGACTGACCCTCATACTCCCGTTTTTAATTAAGTTTGGTTCAATTAACTGTGATAATTAAACTGCGTGCGTGTTAATACAACTTAACTGATATGTGTACCAGATTTTAGCATCCAAATTTTGATAGAACAAAGATATAGTGTGCTGTCTTCACCCCCCCCCCCCCCCCCCCCCCCGCACCCAACCCCGTTCCAACTCTGTCCAGTCATTCTCAGGCTTCTTCCTTCATGCAAATTATAAATGCATGTGTGTTTTATAGTCCTAAGAAAGCAATAACTAGAACAATCACATAATAAGCGTGTATAATTATTGCACATGTGAGTTTATATATGTGTATGTGTCACGTACATGTTTTGGTGGCTAAATCCAACTTATATTCCGTATTTTCAGTAAATTGTAGATATTACTTCATTCCTGTCACAATATATACCTTGTTCAACATCTTGTTTATTGATTTAATGTGTTTGTGTACTTTGTTTACTCATACAATAAGCCGTTTATAGCATTATATCTGCCCTACCCCCAATATTCTCCATGTAAAATGGAGGCACCCCGGGGAGCTAGAAGTGCTAAATGTAAGCTGGTGTAATTGATAGATAAACAGTTAAGGTAGATATCTGATAACCGTTTATGACTCATGTTTTCTGTAGAAGTTTGAAGTTGTGTGTGAATTCTAAGTGTGTTTAATTGTTAAAATTAAATTAAAAAATACTTAAAATAAAAATTAATTACTGCAGAGACTTAAATATTAACAGAAACTGAGGTAACAAGATTTCTTTTCAAAAACAGTTGAGCGGTAAGCGTATTTGATCTTTGTGCAAAATATGAAATTGCTAAGTGTGTGCTTAACTGAGGTGCTAGAGCTAAATGTTATGCCAAAGAAACGAGAAATGTCTGGTGCTAGCTCTGAATAGCAAGTGTACATTAGGTGCAATAACTTGGGTTTTCTTCATAATTTTTTATTCAATTTCAACCAAACTTCACCATTTTACTCGGAAATGTATATACTTTCAGTAAATTAACTTCATTTCAACATCTGAAAGGTTTAGGGCCCTTTAAAGGACTCACACAACTAAATCAGCCTATCACGAAGTGTTTCATACGTTTGTAGTCCCTACTGAAAATTTATTCCGGCTAAGTACAGTGATTCTGGGTAATTTAAATAGGTAATTGTTGACCTATTCTGCATTGAATGAAATCTGTAGATATTTAACTTTACAAAAATATATACTTTTGGTAGATTTTGATATGTGATGGCGGATTGATATGGGGTCAAAAGTCAGAGGGTATTCCCGTCCCATTTCACTGGTTTGACATGTACATTTCCAGTTGTCCGAAGCAGACGCCTGTAGCAAGCTAATATGCCAGTAAACTCCTCATTAAATGCCACTTGAAGCCTTTGTCTTGTATGTATCTGTGAATTTAGGCAGTTTTCACAAGTGTTGTACTTCAAATATTAAAGTTATTAGCTCGAAAGCTTAGTAATAACATATAGTAAATTATTTAGTTGTGTGAGTCCTTTAATGGAACTAGCCATGTGCTTGACCTATATAACATTTTCTGTGCTTCCGGATTTTTTTTTTTCAAAGACAGCCACTGGCATTGAGTGTTTGCACATTTTTCAGTGTGTAAAAATGTTTAATTTGACAAAAAATCTTCAAAATTATTTAAAATCTGGCTAAACATGGCCCTGTGTTGAAGGCTGTATTGTTGGACTGACCCTCATACTCCCGTTTTTAATTAAGTTTGGTTCAATTAACTGTGATAATTAAACTGCGTGCGTGTTAATACAACTTAACTGATATGTGTACCAGATTTTAGCATCCAAATTTTGATAGAACAAAGATATAGTGTGCTGTCTTCACCCCCCCCCCCCCCCCGCACCCAACCCCGTTCCAACTCTGTCCAGTCATTCTCAGGCTTCTTCCTTCATGCAAATTATAAATGCATGTGTGTTTTATAGTCCTAAGAAAGCAATAACTAGAACAATCACATAATAAGCGTGTATAATTATTGCACATGTGAGTTTATATATGTGTATGTGTCACGTACATGTTTTGGTGGCTAAATCCAACTTATATTCCGTATTTTCAGTAAATTGTAGATATTACTTCATTCCTGTCACAATATATACCTTGTTCAACATCTTGTTTATTGATTTAATGTGTTTGTGTACTTTGTTTACTCATACAATAAGCCGTTTATAGCATTATATCTGCCCTACCCCCAATATTCTCCATGTAAAATGGAGGCACCCCGGGGAGCTAGAAGTGCTAAATGTAAGCTGGTGTAATTGATAGATAAACAGTTAAGGTAGATATCTGATAACCGTTTATGACTCATGTTTTCTGTAGAAGTTTGAAGTTGTGTGTGAATTCTAAGTGTGTTTAATTGTTAAAATTAAATTAAAAAATACTTAAAATAAAAATTAATTACTGCAGAGACTTAAATATTAACAGAAACTGAGGTAACAAGATTTCTTTTCAAAAACAGTTGAGCGGTAAGCGTATTTGATCTTTGTGCAAAATATGAAATTGCTAAGTGTGTGCTTAACTGAGGTGCTAGAGCTAAATGTTATGCCAAAGAAACGAGAAATGTCTGGTGCTAGCTCTGAATAGCAAGTGTACATTAGGTGCAATAACTTGGGTTTTCTTCATAATTTTTTATTCAATTTCAACCAAACTTCACCATTTTACTCGGAAATGTATATACTTTCAGTAAATTAACTTCATTTCAACATCTGAAAGGTTTAGGGCCCTTTAAAGGACTCACACAACTAAATCAGCCTATCACGAAGTGTTTCATACGTTTGTAGTCCCTACTGAAAATTTATTCCGGCTAAGTACAGTGATTCTGGGTAATTTAAATAGGTAATTGTTGACCTATTCTGCATTGAATGAAATCTGTAGATATTTAACTTTACAAAAATATATACTTTTGGTAGATTTTGATATGTGATGGCGGATTGATATGGGGTCAAAAGTCAGAGGGTATTCCCGTCCCATTTCACTGGTTTGACATGTACATTTCCAGTTGTCCGAAGCAGACGCCTGTAGCAAGCTAATATGCCAGTAAACTCCTCATTAAATGCCACTTGAAGCCTTTGTCTTGTATGTATCTGTGAATTTAGGCAGTTTTCACAAGTGTTGTACTTCAAATATTAAAGTTATTAGCTCGAAAGCTTAGTAATAACATATAGTAAATTATTTAGTTGTGTGAGTCCTTAATCCTCTCTGTGAATCCGGCATTGTTGGTTTCTGAAGTTAGAAAGGACTCAACCGGATGTTGTTGCTGCACTGCACTGAATAACCGTGCGCCGTCAAACGAAATAGCGCAAACAATGCACACAACGGCTTTATGATTCAAAAGAGATATAAAACTATATTTTCGCCGTTAAAAGTGAATAAATCAAACGGGTTATTATCGACATTTTCTATTCACTACTGACAATGAATAACGGTGTTCCATCGTGAGCGCAGATGTAACAACAATATCTATGGAAATTCCAGCGACAATGGATGTTCAACTAAATAAACATCGCCATTCTGTCAGTGGCAGGTGAAATGCTGTCATTTGGTGCGTGCTGTGCCCTTTGTATGAAAGAGCATTCGTTATTTAAGAGCTCATGAATTGCACAATAGCTTGGAGCGACGAGACGATAGTTCGCCCAACTCAATATAGTCCACACACTTGGCTTTTAATGGCAATTATTGGATTGACTTGATACCTCAGTTGTAGTTCGATATTACCTAAAGGTTTTAAGTATTCAAAATACATGATATCTATTACAATTTCATTCGATAATATCTCTTTTTCTTATCTGACCGTTTAAAACAATAATAACAAAATACAACGGTTACGGGGATGGGTGGGGGGGGGGGGGCGATTTTAAGCTGACCATCTGGTCAAATGCTTGTTAACTTAACGATGCACACGTGTCTTATTTTACTACCAAGAACAAACAAATCTTACTACCTGTCACTGAACAACTCTTCTCTGGGGCAAGTTTTATGGTCGTCACTTTGGATGGTCTATATCCTTTTACGCTGTGAAGGCCTTTTTTAATATGCTCATTAATATGCATGTCTGTTTGTTGTGATTAAGGATGATGCCTATGTTCGCAATTTGAGGTCGTGCCATTTACTTGGATGATACTTAATTTTACATGGCGGCTATCGTCGATGAAGCAGAAGACGCTTACTCTTCCGGAACATCTGGTATTTATATCCTGTACTTTTTCAAGAACCTTCATGTTAACCTTCCTTTTCCCTTCGTTTAATCGATATTCAGTTCGGATTTGTTGGTTTTGTTGACTGTTAGGTATTCTCTTTTTTTTCGTTTTGTTCAGTACATGTATCAAATAAGGACAGACCTAGTTATCGTTACTCTTTCAAATGGGCCTTGGCAAATCCATTCAATGCTTGCATAACCATTTTCAGGTCCGCTTGGATGTATACCCTAAAATATTACATTAAAAATGATGAACATTTTCTTATGAAATTGTGAAGCGAAGTTGGTTGGAATTACACAAGGAGTCAACTATAATTTGATGTCAAGGTCATTTGGTCAAAGGTCAAAAGTTATATCTTTTCTCAATGAATATTTTGTAATGATATTATGTAGCAAAGTTGGTTGAAACTAAGCAAGGTGTTAGCTGACCAAAATGGCAAGGTCACTGGGTCAAAGGTCAAGGTCAAATTTATTATTTTTTTTACTGATGAATATTCATCAATGAAATTATGAAGCAAAGCTGTTTGGATTAAACAAGGATTCAACTGACCAAATATCAAGGTCACCTGCTCATATTTGAAGGTCAAATTGTACAGCTCTTTACTGGTGAACATTTTGTTATGACATTTTAAGTTGATCAGAATTAAAACAAGGAGTTAACTGTCCAAGGGTCAAGGTCACTGAGTCAAAGAGGTCAAAGTCATTGATTCAAAGGTCAAGGAAACCGTTTGTAACTTTCTGTTTTGAGAAGTCAGTTGTACAAGAATTAAAGTCACTGAGTTTAATCGTTGGGTTCGATAATTTTGGGAGATATATAGACATATAAGCAGGGCTCTTATTTACCCGTCAGTTTTCTAGTTCAAACTTAGTTTAATTAGTGATGATTTCAAGGACACAACAATTAATGTAAATGGTACTAGTACATTAACATCCAGGTGACCGTTAAGGCCCATGGACCTTTTGTTGATATATTGGTTCAATTATACGAAAATACTCGACATTGCTTTAAATTCCAACAAATCGTCGGCACCTCGGATGTGAATATCTATGATTTCACAATATCCCCTCCTAGACAATCTCATACGAAAACACTGATCTTAGTCAATTTCAGCTACTAACAGAAATACGCTAACCATATTAAAAGGTTAACCGTATAAGTGTACTGAATATGAGATACATGAATACTGAATAAATATTGAGTTGTAGATCATTTTGTACATTTTAGTTTACTTTGGCATTTAAATATCCAACAACACGTGTAAGTTATAGCCGAATATCTTATATGAGGACCTGAAACCAAGATATTGATTCAATTCCTGTTGATTTGCTCCAATATCCATCCTCTTCTAATCGTACCATACTCTCATTTCCGCGACAGAAATGCGAAACTAACTCTATTTGCAGTCAGCATGACTGTCTGTGGCGGGAAATCAATAGCCGTGTCACTTCCTGTTGGAACTCTTCAGTGCTAAGAAACAGTTTTTTTCTGCTCCAGTCGCGTGGAAGAAGTAGTTGACCTTTATCCTTTTTCTGATAGTGCATTGGTTCTGCCATTTGTGTTGATTGCATCAAACTATCATCTGTTGAAAGAATATTTAATTTTTCATAGTTGATTTTCGTACGTGTAAAAAAAAAATCAGAAAATACCAAAGTGTTAACAAAACCATAATCCGAACACAAAATTGATTAACTAGAGGCAAAATAAGACCAAGTAATGATTTACATGGAGACTCTCGTAAAAGTTCAAGAGAACAAGACCATGTGTTCCGGAAGAGTAAGCGTCTTCTGCTTCATCGATGACACCCGCCATGCAAATCTTTAGTCACATCCAAGTAGGCATCAATCCTCAAAAGGAGAACCGAGTCATCATTGTCAATCACAAAAAAAAATCAGCCAGTGTAAATGTAATGGGTCCTAAATGAATATCAAAATAAAACTCGTTAATCATTTCTATATACACAAAAGTTAATGATCATAGTTCGGTTGTTTGTTTGATTCATGAATCATATCATGATCAAAGCTATTTAAGACAACACAATGAAAAATACATCTTTTCTCATTTCTACTTTATGGTTATTATGATAAAAGATTTTGTTCTGACTGTCACAGTTTTTAAAGAATAATATCTCCTTATGCTGCGTTTGACTGACAGGTTGGTGAAGAAACATAAAATTTAACTGCGGATGCACAAAGAGGATATACTTACATGATAGAAAAAAAAATCTCGTTTATTTTAATATCTAACCATGCTTTAATAACAGACTCCCCTCCATATCCCCCGCCTCATCAGTGCAGCTGGTAAATATGTATAGATATGATGGATAATACTTCATAGCGAAATAATGAATTAAGACGAACAATATTTTCCGCGATCAAAAATGTTTTATTTCTCGTTATAGGATTAAGCATGGCATGCTTTTTGACAAAGTGTGCTGTACAGACCAGGAAACTTTATGGTAGATAATATCATGTAAGTTGTTGTGAATTTTGTTACGCCAAGGGTCATATTTCATACATCACAAAATTTACATCTTAATATCAGTAAGTTTTCATGCCTGAAGAATGTTTAACTTTTTCCCAAGAATGCTATCTTTATTAAGATGGTTTTATTCTTCATACGGTGAATGACAGGATATATAATTGCGTTTCTAATATAACCACGCGTGAATGCATCCCGTAAAACAAGAACTTTTCGTTTGTACATGTATTCCTTTTTTTCCCCGAAAACAACTGAAATGTGACTATTAAGCTAAGTATTGTAGCGAATGTGTGTTATGTATGCAATCTCTCTATATATAATTATATATTTTATACATTGAATGACAAAGTATAATTTCGTTTCTAATATAACCATTTATGCATGTATACTGTAAAACATGAACTTTTCGTTTGTATTTATTTTCTCTCTTTTTTTTCGCGAAAAATTACTCAAATGTGACTATTAAGCTAAGTACTGTGGTGAATGTGCATTAATTAACTTTCTTAAATATTCATGTTCATGCTTACTGACAACAGATTTTAAGAAATATTAAACTGCCAAATATTAACTCACGAAATGTTTTGCTGCACAGTATGATTAACGTAAAAAAAACTCATGACATGCATGTATCATAGTACACTCTGAACTTTATGCACTCCAAATCGTGCAGCGAGCCGTCGTTTACTTTAACGAAAGTCTATCACGTGATGATATCAATTGTTTGATAGCTATTAAAATAGTCTCGAATCGAAAACAGGTCTATATGACCTGGTAGAGCGTCACATATCATGCAGGGCTTGCACAAAAACTAGTTTCCTTGGTTATGCAGCTCACATGTTACACATATTCAATCAATTTAAAGCAGTATGATGGCCTTTGGGACCCTTTGCCATAACGCTCGCATGTCTGCAGAATAAAGTGCATCGTGCCAACAGATATACTAATAGGGTGACTCTAGGGTCAATGATTCACGCAGATATATTCCGGTAGACGTGACCCATTCGACTTTTATAGGCTCCCGGGCACTTCCGGTAGCATAACGCACTTATGCATTATATGGATTAGAATGGAAATTTCAGGCAAAAATTAGAAAAAATTGAATAAAACCGTGAGGTTTCACACACGCTTTGGTGACTCGTTGCATTTTCTTGAATATACATGTACGATAAAGTTACAGCAATTTCTGCAATGAACTGAAATCATAAGTCTGTGACATGCAATGGAAATTCAGTGACTTGCATGCAATTTCAATCAAGTAGCGTCATGATATGACCTTTGTGATATTGTAATGATATATTAATGATAATACTGTAAATAAAAAACGTGTGTTGATTGTGAATATATGCATAGTTAGCATAATGTTTTTTTTCATCTGACGTCACCCACACTGCCTTGTAATTTTCGCTTTCATCTTTATTTCGCCCTATGCCTAAACGGCGAAAAAGGTAAAAATTAAACAGGGCGAAAATTTAGCTATTTTTTATTGGCTATGTCAAATCATTTAAGAAATTTTGAGATCGTTTCATGATCCTAGTGCCTGAAATGACAGTTTTTGAACTGTCCTGCCAACAACAAAGCAGTATGTATAAAGATAACTCAGCAGACTGCATGACAATTCCGTGGACTGTAGTGGTAGCCATGTCCAGCAATGGCAGTCCGCATCAGTGACACTTCAGACGAGATGTGGTGCTTTAATGGTTTGTTAGTGTTAGTTCAAAAGGCAGCAGTTGACTCAATTCAGTGCACTAAAACCATACGTCAGTTGTCTGTAATTGCCATTTAGTAGCTTCGAATGTTATTTCAGTTGTCTGCAACGGTAATTCAGTATTCTGTACTTGCAATGCAGTTGTTTCAAGTTACAACAGCCTCAAATTGCCTTGTAGCGGCAATGCAGTTGTTTCCAGCTACAATAGCCTCAAATTGCCTTGTAGCGGCAATGCAGTTGTTTCCAGTAACAATAGCCTCAAATTGCCTTGTAGCGGCAATGCAGTTGTTTCTTGTTACAATAGCCTCAAATTGCCTTGTAGCGGCAATGCAATAGTTTCTTGTTACAATAGCCTCAAATTGCCTTGTAGCGGCAATGCAGTTGTTTCCAGTTACAATAGCCTCAAATTGCCTTGTAGCGGCAATGCAGTTGTTTCCAGTTACAATAGACACAAATTGCCTTATAGCGGCAATGCAATTGTTTCCAGTTACATTTCAGTGACCTCAAATTGCCTTGTAGCTATCTGAATTGTCCATCTGTTAGCTTGAAGTAGTGATTAACCGGTATGTAATGATAATTCAATGAATTGAAACGGTTGATAGTGTAGTCTGTCATATAAATGCTAGTGTATAGAAAGATAGAGTGGCATACTGTAATTTAAAGCACAATTCGTTGGTTATCAGAATTCTTCTTCTCGATATAAATACACGTCATGTTTAAGTGCCTACTCCCCCGCGTCATTTTATCGAACAGTGCTGCCTTTTCACGTGATGTATTAGTCCAGGGCCTTTGGGGCGACTGGGGCCTAGACATGTCGGTTACACTAGACAGACATTGTGCAGCCATGGCGTTATTGGTCTTGGGCCAGACGGGTCGTGATCGACGAAGAAAAGCTCTAGAATGTCTTGCTCCTATTTTCATTTCGGGTCAGGATTAATCCCGTCCGATTACTTAGTATTGATAACGAGGCTCTCGAGATATTTCCCGATTTAAGTCCAGTGCATACTAGGGCAGTCCATTCGCAAAGCATCGCTAGCCTCGTTCGAGCTTTCGATCCTAACTTTTGGGAGTGTTTTATCGACTGAAACATAATATTCCCAAAACCTAATTGTGGCCAGTTCATTAATGCTGGTCTGTGCTTATTGGATTGTCCCCAGTGAAAATTATAAAAACAAATCGAAAGGTTATAAGCTCCTTATGTAATTTGTTCAGACAGATGGCCTATGTCAGTCAATCGTTGGCGGTAAGTCTAATGGATTGTGTGTACGATAAAGTGTTTACCCCCGCGTTAAAGCCTCTGATTGGTCGCACTTCTAGTAGAAAGCACCAAAGTACAAGCATAAATGTTTCGAACGCATCTTATGTTGTTGCTCAGATTCTCATTTATTTCTTTTTCATTTATTTTTTATTTATTTATTTATTTTTATTTTCAAAGTATATTCAGGTTTATAATATCAACAGTATACCTTTCAAATGTTTACTGTCGGTAACAAGACACACATCTTTCAAACACAAATATGGGAATCGAAGGCCAAAAGAGGCGAACAATGTAAGCATTGGACTAAAACCGGAAGTCTCAAGAGCCTCGTTTCACTCGGAAATGTGCTGCGAGCAATTCATTTCCAAGGGTTTGTATTTGCGAATGAAATAAAAAGAGAAAATAACCTCTGATTAAATGTGTCTGTGTAAACATTTGGGAGACATTTTAATTCTCGATCGATCCGCGCACGGAGTTTCCGCGAAAAACACACTAACTACGTCGTAACACTAGTGAGCAAGTCAATCGGAAACCTACTCGTGCCTTTCCGACATTCTTCGGGGGGAGAAAATACTGACGGAACGACCCGAATGTTGTCGAGTTTTCTTATAGTCAAGTGTTTTCAGAAATTTATAAGAACTGACCAATAACTGAGATGAACAGTATGCACTATTTTGTTTTATTGCAACGACTGGACACAGGACGAACGTTTGAATGAGATGGTTTAGCTTTAATCGTCAGTTGTCAAAATGTCATGGCAATAAACAGAAATAAAGAGATGATACTTGAAAAGGGTACATTGTACATTTTAATCAATGCAAAGGCAAATATACTGAAATTACACGGAAAGACAAAACTGCAATAAAACTGATGTCAATATAACTTCACATGCAATTCATTAAGGAACTTCAAAGGGACAGTCATAAGAAATGGCGATGTATTAGATGTTCCCTACATTGGAAGAACTTGTTTCGCAAGCCAGAGTCCATACATACATTGGGGACATTGGCGATCAAAGCAAAAAAGAGGTACAGTATGTAAACTCAACAGTCACCGTTGTTTATACCGTAGTTGTATGTGCTTACAATGTCAGTGGCGGCCGTTATGGATGAGTAAGCATGTGTATGGCTGACATCACACATCTGTTTCCTCTCAACATTGACCTATGGTCCTAATGTGTCAGATACCTTGACATAAAATACGTCAGGTTACCAATTGTCGCTTAATATTCAAAATATGTTGAAACTGAACTTGTTTCAGTTAAATTAAAAGTTTCAAATAAAAAAACAAAATACATAAATGAATAATAAAATTTATCATTTGTATGATTCATCATATAATTTAAACCAAGATTGAATTAAGGAGTCTTAAACGATCTTTTGAGTTTAAGTATTTTCTTCTCTGTTTTTCCAGTAGTATTATTTGATCATAGGCAAATGCTTTTTTATGGCATTTCTTTTCAAAAACCAACTTAAAAGCTGTGTCGTTGATGGAACTTTAAATGCCATTCACCACGAGACTGAATTCTTAATCAATCAGTAAGCGACAATACGATGTCGATAGGGCGGTATTGTTTTTTACATTTAGATTTGATTTGACAGTCAAACAAAACGTCGTAAAAGACAGAGAAAATGCACAATATGAACATTGAACTGTTATTTGTATGGCATTTATGATATGCTTTAATACTAGTAAATGGCACAGGTTTCCGAGCAAACCTATCATAATGGCGCTTGCAAAGCTGTGTCATTCACATAAATCATAAATGCCATTCAGTTAAATGCTTATTTATTTCGTGATTAACAAAGAAAAAATGATTATTTATAAAATAAAATTCTTTTCGTTTATTTTTCTGGTGGAACATTTTAGAAATAAAAACTACATATCATATACATGAAGCATATGCCCTTAAGTATTATAACAATCATATATCTTTATTAGACACGTGTTTCAACATTTTTTTCTCAGAAAAACGAAATGCATTATACCAATCATCGGGCGCGGCCTCGACTTGGAAATTGATTGAAAGTAGTCCCATTGTCGCATCTTCCACGAAAGCTGTTTCGCCATTGGTCCCCAAGGCCTCGCGCCCGTTACGTGACCACGAGACTAGAAACGTGACGTAGTTTGAGTGGGAGGTCGTATTGACAAAACGTGGATTAGTTTCGTGCAGTATAATCCACCAGGAAAATCGGTCTCGCCTATCTTAAGTCAACTACGGAAGCCAATATCAGCTACTGCTCGTGTCGTTTTCTGTTTTCATAATAGAAATACCGTAATGACTCGGGAATTTTGAGAATATGGACAAATCAGCTTTGTTTATTAAGAAATTGCTAGTTATTATACAACATTTACCTGTGTAAGGCATTGCTACGATAATTCTACCACATCCAGTTGTCATTTATCAAATCTTTATTTACATCTTATCCGGATTTTTCCCTTTGACACAATGTTAAGGGGCGGTTATCACATAGTGCATAAAATCTAAACCAAGTGCCAATAACATCTAGTGCATAAAAACTACAACAAATTGTCAGCTAGTGTGACGACATCAATTTCATTAATGTAAGAGGCGACTAGTGTGGGAGCACTCTGCGGAGTTGGGGATATTTTGCTTTTGTCCCCTATCCTTCGGGACACACACAACAGAGACCAAAATGAATCTCCTGCATACCTTTTAATATATTTGGGATATTTATATATTGTATCTACGTCTAACTACCTCTTATTTTCTAGCACCTTGTTAAGCAACAACTTACTTTCGATTTTAATGTTGACTGTTCGCCCATGTGAGGAATGCCAAGGTTTCTGTCTCCAGGTCGTTAAAAAATGTAGTAATTGTTGTCTGTTTAACATTCAGCATTTAGGAAAAGCACTGGTTCGGTGGGATGATATGACGGATTGTTTTTGCATGTTATTTCTGTGAGATAGCACTATAAAGTCGGCATCTGATCAGCGCTCTCTTAAATTGGCATATACACCAACACACCTGTCTCTGGCAAACATACACACATATATGCATGATCTTGGCTGTAAAGTCAAACCGATTACTTGATATAACTTTTGCAATGATTTTTATGTACCTGCGGCCGTTAGGCTTATTTAACAACTTTATCATACCGGAGACAAAAACCAAAACGGAAAATTCAGCATAAAATTAAAATACAAATTCAAAATAAAATTGATACAAATATTTTTTGTGATTTTTCAGATGACTACGTTGACTAAGACTGCGGTGACAGGCCTGATATGGTCCTTTTAGGCTTCCTTATATTGGTGTAAGGTGTAAGGTGTCATGGTCGATTCGAATGGTACAAAGCCTTCCGCAACCATTGTCCCACTGGGTTTCCTTACGGTAATGCGAGACGGCTAGGTAAGTAGCCATTCTGAGAGTAGGAACAGCAATCGCTGTGCTAGGTCTCGGTGATATGGCGCGAGATGCTGTCGCTAGCTATGAAGCCGAAGCGGCCTAAACGTTGTGTTGGCGGTTCCCGGAGGACATCCATACTTCGCGACGAACTACTCGATAATGTAGTCTCGCTCACTCAGACGCTCAACATTACCGTGTGAGAGCATAGTTGGTTTGAATTCGAAGAATTGAATTTGAAGAAAACAAATCATTAGCAGAGGTAGCGTTGCGCGTTTTTTTTTTTTATTATTTTTTAATATGGCGGCTAATATTTCAGTGTGAGGATGAAATCAAAATGATAATTTTATAGATACTTTGAAAAAAAGGATAGGCATATTGTACAAATAACGTTTCGATTGCCGACGACCAGAAAGCTCAATTGGTTGAGCGACCGTCTAGAGTTCAGAAGGTCCCGGGTTCGAACCCCGGTCTGGCCGTGCAATTTCCCTCTCCTGTTACAATTTTAGGTAATGTAATATCTCTGCAATCAATTGCCCAACCAGAACAAATATTGAATGCTCGTTTGAATATGTTTTTTTTTGTGGCCATTGTGAAAGATAACATATGCATACGCATGTATTCGTAATTCTATAGTATAAAGTCACCGAGGTAACGATAACTAAGGCTACGCCTGTCTATACCGGATTTCTCTGGAACCGGATGTTACTGGAACCGGATGTTACAGGAACCGGATGTCACAGGAACCTGAAGTGCCTTTCGGAACAGACAAGCTTGGGACATTAAATTCAGTTCTTTTATAATTTTATGATTATTATAGAGCTGTCACGAGTATGTTATTTAATATAAACTTATTTTACAACAATTATTAAACAAGCTAAGCAACTTATATTAATCACTCATGTTGGCCCGGATGTTAGCGCGCGAGGGGTCTTATTGTGGGATGAAAGCGGAGTACTCGGAGAAAACCCACGTGATCGGACAGGTGACCCAATACTTTTCACGACCGGCCGAGGAATCGCCTTGGTGAAAGGCAAGTGCGCTATCCACTGCACCACCCGGCCATCCAAGTATGTTATTTGATTTAGAGAGTATACACTCTATTTATAGTTATGTATTGTGCAGGTTTACATATGTCTTATCGGTACAGATATCTGTCTGTATTATACAGTGGTCGATTTAGGTAGGCTCCACTCAACAGCGAGCCCAGATATATATATAATACAATTAGATGTGACGGAACACTGATCCATTTCCGTTGTGGTCTGGAAGAAGGCATTAGCTATTTCCGGTAAAAGGCAATAATCAAATTATGTATCATACTTATGATTATAGTCTAACCCATGACAAGAGGCAGAGAGAAATATGATATTACGAAGGTTTATAAAACATTTCATCCCCCTCAATGGAAGTTAATAATTGTTTTAAGAA
Organism: Mimachlamys varia; assembly: GCA_947623455.1. Taxonomy (NCBI): domain Eukaryota; kingdom Metazoa; phylum Mollusca; class Bivalvia; order Pectinida; family Pectinidae; genus Mimachlamys; species Mimachlamys varia. The sequence continues at coordinate 49,083,853 of OX392527.1, forward strand.
TGTGATTGAATACGTTTTTACATGGACTTTGTCTCTCATTCATCAGACGTATACATTATACCCGTCCCCTCCAAGGCCTCTTCGTCAATCGGCTAGGCGACTTGCGACTAAACTGTCACGTGACGCTTGATCATCGTTATTTTTATCGGGGCTTTCCCGAGGAATGCAATTTTGCAAGTGGTAATATAAACATTTTGAGCGGATTGAATATTGGATTAGCAAGAATATGTAATTGGTAATGAAGATACAATGTACATTCAAGAATTGTCATTTTGGTTTTCGCGGGGTGCCCCTTTAATATTTGACGCTCAACATACAAGATCAAATTATATAGAATCTTTCTGATCTCAGCTATTTTTATATGAGTGTTATGTTCTCACTTGAATGAAGATAGTCTCCTTCAAATAATTAAAATAAATTGGAAAGATTTTTTGAGGACACTAAACGCTTATGAGATATTGATCTTCATATCAAAAGATTGCTTTAGAAATTGAATCCCATAGAAATCAGAAGGAAATTCCCGTTGTGCTATTTTTAGGTACTCTTGCTGACATAATGGTATGGACTATTTTTGGAACGTGTTTACGCTGACGTAATAATATTTCAACCTCCGGGTGTCCCGAGATCGATATAACATTCAACGACGTTCACAAAGGCATGGTTCGGCTAATCAGCATACAAGAAATTCTTTAGTCATATAACTGTTCTTTAAAACTGAAAATGACAGTACAATGACCAGTGTTTTTTCGTTTTGGCCCTGTATATCAAATTATGGATGATCGGTAATAGTAAAACAAATATACATTTAAAAAAATCAGAGAATACCAAAGCGTCAACAAAAACATAATCCGAACTCAAAATTGATTAAACTAGAGGCAAAATAGGAACAAAGGAAATACTTTCATGGAGACCTTCTCAAAAGTACAAGGGAATAAGACCAGGTGTTATGGAAGAGTAGGCGTCTCATGCTTCATCGACGACACCCGCCATGGCAATCTTGGTCACATCCAAGTAAGCATCAATCCTCAAAATGAGAACCGAGTCATCATTGTCAATCACAACAAGTTAGCACACTAATAACCATCAATATGATATTCTGTTGCGGATATTTCTGACCTCGTTCTGTTTTAAGATTTGTAGTATAAGCATCCTTGTTTGATCGTCTTTTGTTAAATCAGCTCATATTATTTTATAAAGGTAATTCATTAAATCAAACGAATTTTTTTGTCTGAAACGTGGTAAATGGTATATATACAGATACGGTTCGTTAAAATGAAACATTGTTATTAAGAGCCCCGGAATGGCTCCAGCTCAAGGTTATCCTAATTCCTTTTAAAAAAAGGTGCTTTAAGTCTATCTTGAAACTTTGTTGCAGGTTGAATAGTACATGATTGTGTTGGCAAAACTTAAAACGTTGATAGTATGTATCGCTGGCAAATTCGTTAAGGGTGTAAAAATTAGATTTATTTTTCAAATTTAGAAGAGATGGTCGAAGGCCGCTTACGGACCGCAGAAGACCACTTATGCACAGCAGAAGACGCAATTCTACTTCCGACTGTAATTGTTTCTGATTTCAAATTAATTAAGTTATGTTTTTTTCTGTTCACTGTCCAATTTAATTAACAGCTATACAGCTTCGTGAGAAAGTTCATGTTGAGGAACGTCATCTGATTTAGCACAGTGCAAGCTAACACACGATTATCCAAAGCATGACACTCCCTTTCATACAATAATACGTCTTTCTATCCGTTCCCATATCATAATACACGAATTTTCGTCATAACACACAATCTATTGCCACGAAAAACCGTGTTATCCCTTTCCTGCAGGAACGGCGTAAAAATTAACCTGCTGCCCCCATTTCGTAATCGGAAGAGGCGACTAAATTTGGGATTCTATCTTTTCTCTTCTTTCTGTACAACTTTCTCCTTCCTAATGTCACCCTTGACACTATCCCATTGTGGAACTTTAGCTGAGCGTTCGCCCCTGTGAGGAAGGCTCTTGGTTATGTCCCCTTGCCGAGATATACGAGAGTCTCTAACAACGGCAGTTATCACTTCCTGCTAGACGCTCAGCATTATGGGAGAGGAACGACTGGTTCGCCTGTTGTCAGTATAATGTGACCGGGTTGGGCGTTCTGCTGGGGGTCTTCGGTAGTATACTTCAGTGTGGTAGCACTTTAAATCGGCAAAAGATCCGGACTATCACCAGAGGGCTTACTCGTACATAGCGCAACCTCTCAAATACACACACACTCAACACCAGCACCCACAACGCATGACCCTGGCTGTTTACAGGACGTAAAAACAACCAACCAAAACGCGCATTCAACACACGCATTGCATACGACTTGGCAGTCGCCAGGTATTGACCGCAGGTTGGTTTTTTCTTTGCGAACTCCGGCTTTCTTCCACAACAAATATCAAGTACGCCCTGAAATGGCAGCTGCTTACAGGATGTCAAACAATAACAATTATCCAAATGTACCTGCATCTTAACCATAAACGACTTTTTTGTTGTTTTGAATAACAAAATATACATGCCTGTATTTCAAGTGGTGTCTTCGTATCTTTAGATTCGATCACGGAGTATGTTTTATACTTTTAAATGTTTTATTTAATCTGCAAAATAGCATCCTTTTCAAAAAGGATATTGGCTATGGAGAAAACAAAAAACCATTGTTCCAACTTTTTATTTTTTTAGTATTAACATATACATATCAAACAGAAAGAATAAAAAATACTGAGAGTAATTGTTAATTGAAAACAATTGTTTTTTTTCTTTTTTTTTTAGGTTTTTTAAACACTGATCAAATCAGTTGATATATTTTAAACTTTTGTTACTTTATTACAATTCAACGAGGTTTGTGGAAGCACCAGGGATTGAAATACAAACTTGTACACTTAAGTTTTGGCTATACAATATAAAACAGCTAAAATGACCGTCATACTAAAAACAAATGTTAAAAATTAAGTTATTACACTTTTAAAACTCAACACACGCTGAATATTTATTTTCGATTGTGTCACATAATAACGTTGGCTACAGCCGGCTGTACTTATTATTGTATGGTATAGATGTTGCGGCAGGAAAAATATAAAAATTTCATAAAAAATCAATTTACCATTGTTTAAACCTAGTCTCTGTATATAAAATATGTAAAAATATGTATATGCAGCCAATATGAACGCCATAATGCGTTATAAATTCTATAGGAGCTTATCTTTTATTTTAAATATATTTTGTTCTGTTTCTTTTCAGACTGACGTATTGGGGCGCCTCTGAAAAAAACAGTACCAGCCGCCCATGATTTTATTGACTTTTATTTCAAGATCAGGTATGTGTGTGCCTGATTTATAAGCAACGGAAATGAAAGTTAATTCAATAAATATAGCATATTCATAAAAAAGTGGCTCAATACGCTATTCCTGTTTTAAGTATACCACAAAAATATCCTACTCGCAATGTACATAAGTAGAGAAATTTGTGAACTTAAAAGTCTTATTAATATACTATATATGGCCTTATTAAAAGAAACGACGAGGGGCCGCGGAGGCCGAGTGGTTAAGGTGTTCCGACATTCTACCACTAACTAGCCATCCACCTCTGGGTTGCGAGTTCGAATCCCACGTGGGGCAGTTGCCAGGTACTGGCCGTAGCTCGGTGGATTTTCTCCAAGTACTCCGGCTTTCCTCCACCTCCAAACCCTGACACGTCCTTGAATGACCCTGGCTGTTAATAGGACGTGAAACAAAATAAATCAAACCAAACAAACGATTCAAACGAAATATAACTAAAGCACCAAAAATACTTTTTGAAAGTATCCTATCCGCTTGTTCACGAGTAAGAGAAAATTGTTAATTCAAAAGTTTAATTACTATTTATTAGGTCATATTTAAAGAAATGATTCATACAGTTTACCAATGACTGCTTGCTTAGTGAATTCAGATTTCAGCGAATAAGACACAAAGAACACAAATCGCAAAAATAAGTTTAAAAAAAAAGATAATGGTTTTACGTGCCATATTTCTCTCTTGTATGTATTACCTATATAATAATAATAATAATTCGAGGTTCTTATATACCGTTTGATCACAACCTAGAGACCGTATCAAAGCGGTTCACAAATTATTATCTGTGGTTATAGGGCCTTAGCAACCAGCCAATATCGGGGAGCATACAACCGGTGCAGCCATTTTGGCGCTCACAAGCTAGCATTCTACGATTTCTAGCACTGCCCAACCACGTACTCATTTACAGCTGAGTAGACTGAAACAAGCGGAGTAAAGTATCTTCCTCAAGGATACCGGAATACAAGTGCCGTGACCGCAACTCGAACTGATAACCCTTCGATCACGAGCCCGGCGTCTTAACACTAGTGCCCATATATATCATATCTCGTTCCGTATGCTGCCGTTATTAACTGAATATACTTTACACAGCTGCTGCAGCCATCAAGCACGTGCTGTTTTATTTACAAATATTGTATTGTCCCTTTTTTATTGTGCCACCAGATGGCGCCAGTCCACTCCAATGCGTATCCCCTTGTCCGTATAATCAAACATATCAATTTACCTATAGTTTAGATAGTTTCGGTTTGATCAGATTAGGTCAGTATGTCTTTTCTTTGTATGTTTTTATAAATCAGGTCATGTATTTCTATGAACTAAGGAATGACGTCGTTTTAAACAAAACTCGTAAACTGCTGTGACACCGATTTGAGCTAAAAAAATATACCAAAAGTATTCGCAGTTTCTAGATTTTTGTCTCTAAATTGCGTGTATTTTTATACTTTATATAAATTGATTATTGCGATATTGAAACAACATTTCTTATGATTTGAGCATATTTTAAGGCGTTTGGTGTTCAAATCGATTTTACTATGTCCGCCATTTGGATCTTAGAAAATAATGATAAGAAAATTATATCTTATCATATTTTACAAATGATTCCAAGGAAAGATATGAAAATATTGTCAGATAAAACACTAATTTGTTCTCTTTCATGGTTTCTGGTTCCATTAAAATGGCGAAATAATTGGCTTCCGAAAAACTCGATGACAGAAGGTATAGAGATTCATGGAAGATAAAGTAAATTCGTAAAAACCAGTGATATATTTGGATTATTCTGTATATCAATGGGATGAAATGTGTGATATAAGTCAAGGTTTCACTTATGTCACAGAACAGAGAAAAAATATACGGCCAGACTGGGGTTCAAACGTTCGAATTACAGACGAATGCTCATCAAATTGAGCTATCCGATCGCCAACTATTGACAGCAGGCATTTGATAGCGTTGGTGAAGTAAATCTAGTCACAATTTTTATTCAGTATTGTTCCGATATAAGAAAACAAATTTTTTTAACGCCTAAAAGTGCATGTTCTAAATGTCTTCACATTCGCAGGCCGTCACTAATTTATAACAGAGGATTTCATTACCATCTGAATGAAATCGACAAACACATGGAACATTCAGAGAAACTGTTTTTCTCCTGCCCACACAACTCCAACAACCCAGGTGGAGTATAAAATGGTCTGGGGTGGGTGTTGCAGTATCTGTGCTGGAGCATTCAAGTGAGTTGGTACTATAAAATATGCCGTCGGAAACACGTTCCCACCACAAAGAGAGCACAATTCATCTCCTGCACACAGGCATACATTGTACATACACACATAGTGAGATATTAGCCATGTGGTATAGGACAAGTAGTTAGCGCTTGATAAGGCAGATCATGCAACTCCTCAGCATTGTATATGGTATAACTGTATGTGTTAATTGTATTGATTGTATAAGAATTGTACATGTATATCTATGTACTGTAAAGCGCTTTAGAGTGGCTTATGTTAGCTAGATATGGCTTTATATCAAATGGTGTATATTATTATTAAATGTTGGACGTCGAGTGAAAAACTCGATATCCAGAAGTTACGCTTACCGATGCTCTCTACACCCCTGGAATATGTCATGACAAAACTGAAGGCTTCGTGTGCGCCACCTTGTTGACGAGGCAAGAAAACTGGTTCAACCGTTCGATGTACATCAGAAGAATCTCGTGGTCACATAACAGTACAAATTGACAGGCTTTGAAGTCGGATGCGGCTTCTTTGTAATCTTCTAAGGACAGCCATACAGACTAGTTGTTGGTCAGGGTTTGTTTTACTTATGCGTGCCTTCAATTTTGCCATAACATAATTTTGGGGTGTAGAGAGCGTAGGTGATCATAACCCCTGGATTTCATGGATGTAGCAAAAAAATAAATAAAAAGATTGTATGGGCTGTAAACCCAACCCGTTCATATTAAATGTAATTGTTTATTTAAGTATCCTTTCTATGTGGTTAACCTATCTAATTTTTTAAAAAGACGAAACAGCTGTACGATGCAGTTTAATTTATATTTTCGGCATACTGTATCTGTCACTCAATTTGAAATGTGCAGCATATGTGTGTGTTACGTCATCCATTCCTTAACCAACACTTTTGGCCCCTAGCATCACTGAAGAGCCCTAGGAGGACGAAACAGCTACAAATGTATATGGTGCAGTTTAATTCATTTTTGACATACTGTATCTATGACATTATTTAAAAGGTACATCATATGTGTATGTGTGTTACGTCATCCTTAACCAACACATGTATCCCGATGCACAAATAACACAAACGCCTACTAGAGACACACCACCGGCATTCCGTACGGAATTGTGTCATTCTCTCAGAAGCCTATGAATACTACGCTTTGAAGCCAGGACGATAATTGAAGTATTTAATTAAGTCCCTGTCCATATTTTTTCATGTGTGGTATCAAAAATAATTACATTCTAGGGGCATTAGCCGCGTTATTGTCTCAGCAACCGATGTCTTAGGCCGCACGCGTTCTCATTACAGCGCCGCTAATCGCCAATTTAAACGATAACCTTTAAGACTTATTGCGTGGACCGGTAGACAACTATATAGATGTACAATACATCTACAGTCAGTCCTGTAATGTTTTTGCCACATTAAATAACGTTACAGTAGTATTACGTAGGTTGTATTAATACCTTGCGATCAGGCAAATGGATTGGATGCTCAGAACTATTCCCTCTTTAAGAGGAACCGTTCACGGGAATAACATGCTGAAATTCAATCTCTTTGAACCAATTGTAATGCAAAATACATGTGTGATGTAAGAAACTGTGTCGATATCAAAGACTGTTATGATATGCTAGAAGAGAGCTGGTCGCAAGCAAACCACAAAGTACCATACTTCAAAATGTTCACCATGCTTCGTACATCCGGGGTGGTCGGGTGGGTGTAGTAAATAACGCATTTGCCTTTCACCGAGGCGGCCGGGGTTCGATTCCCCGACCGGACGTAAAAATATATGGGGTCACCTGCCCGACCTCGTTGGTTTTCTCCAGTACTCCGGTTTCATCCCACAGTAAGACCCCTCGCGCGTTAACATCCGGGCCAGCAAGAGTTATTAATATAAGTTGTATAACTTGTTTCATAATTGTTGTAAAATAAATAAAGTTTATATTTATATCCGAGAAACTCTGTGGATAACAGTATACACTGCATACGTGTGTATATTTGTAAATGTGGTGAAGGCTGATAATGATTGATATAATCATATTTAAGATTATGCCACTCTTATTATGTTGCCTCTTTGTAAAAAAAAACAAACAACAAATATTTAGAAAAAGTAAAAGCAAATATTTAAGCTTTATTGGTTTTTTGAAAACATTAATAATTTCGTCTGAAATGTTGATGACTGCCCTATCGGACATTTGATTTTTCCATCCTGTATACTACCATACGACATAAATAAACTGAAAGAGCGTCTTAAAACTCTCGTTACGAGAGCTTTCTTTTCCAAACAATAAAAAAAGGGGGGGGGGGGGGGCACACGAAGATACAAATATATAGTAGTGAGCTATCTTTGAACATACTTTTTGAAAAACACAACAAAAGCCAAGATGAAATATACTGAAGAAGATATAGTACAGATGCGTGAATTCTAGGTTGACAATATTTTTGTTGAGTTTGGAGGAGCAGACTGTTGGCATTCTCACGGAAACAAACTGTGCCCCGCACTCTTAGGTGATTTTTTTTCTTTTGTTTTTATTCGCGGCTGAATTTGTGGAAGCAATTCAGGACAGGTAACAAAAACCTTGCCAAATCATTTAATTTCACTTTCATATATATCGACGATGTGTTGTCTATAATTAACAAGAGGTTCGCTGACCACGTCGATCGTATATACCTTCTGAACTTGAAATAAAGGACACAACAGACTCTTCTACATCAGCTCCCTATATCGATCTCTACTTAAAATACGACCAACATGGACAGTTTACTACTAAGCTATACGATAAACGTGACGATTTCAATTTTCCGATCGTGAACTTTCCCTTCCTTGTTAATAACATCCCTGCTTCTTCAACCTATGGGTTTTACATTTCGAAGTTGATTCGTTTTTCTAGGTCTTGCTGTAAATATCGAGATTTTCATGATCGCAGTCGACTGCTGACAAACAAGCTTACAACACAGGGATTCGACAGATGCAGGTTGATCAGAACAAGTTTTATGGTCGCTATTTTTTTCTAACTGAGAAATATTTTGTATCTTTTTGTTATATGAAAATGGACGTTTTTGAGTATGCTCATTAGTGTGCTTACGTGCTGTGATTGACGATGATACTCGGTTCTCATATTGAGGACTTGATGTTTACTTGGATGTGATCAGGAGGATTAACATAGCATAGCATCGATGAAGCGAAGCAGAAGACGCTTACTATTCCTGAACACCTGGTCTTATTATCTTGTATTTGGCAGGGGTATCCATGAAAATTTCTCCCTTTTGTTCATAGCTTGCCCCTACTTTAATCGATTTTGACTTCGGATTATGGTTTTGTTGACGCTGCGGTATTCTCTTATTATTCTTGTAATAATATAACTCGATATTTAGATGACCCTTAAGTATCTTTATTGTATTGTAATTGATCTTTGTTGCTTACGGGATCATTTGTCGCGAGAAATCCGACAGCACACACTTAAACTTTTCTGAAGGCCAATGAAACCCCATCTGTTTGTCTGACCTTGGCCTTCCTCCTAGGAGCAACAGGGGGACGACGCAATTAAGAAGAAATGAGTTTCGAGTGACAATATCGAATCAGCACCGTCCCAAAGCCCCGATTACGATAGATTAGGCGTATTCAGCAATATCACCAACGCCACGATATACCGGTGTAAGGGCAGTTTAATCCCTTATCACTACAGGATCTGTGTGACGGGACGATGAAGCAGCAATTTTATGCCTAATCACCAATGGACCTGGGAAATATGGTGATCCGGTGACGTCCACTAAAGCCAGACGTTATGCTTTATTAATAGGGCAGTTTTATATGATATGGAAGCGATCATTTTATTGATTATATGTTTTATTATTACACTTAATTACTTAATAGGACAATAAATACGCCCTAACTGGAATTTTCCCTTAAGACAAACTGTCTCGATATTGAAAAACGCATTTGCAAGTTAACAAGACTCCAACACAATGTGACCATCGGATTCTGGATCGATAGCCCGGGGCATTTATCCACCGCCTACAACTTGCGCGTAGATACTTATTGAACTTCTTTCAATGAAAGGCAGTCAAGTTGCTCCAGTAGCCCCGCGCTTAACCAGCCAAATCAAAAAGGACTGTACGACTGTCCTATATAGAACCCTGGCTAGTCTCAGAATGAATGAGACGGCGATAAGGCAACAAAACGACCTCACAAATCAAATTAACACAGATCGATTCTGATTGGATGTTCGATAATGAGAACGTCCTAGTGTCTGCTCTGTGTAAATATATGTGTAGGTATTGCAGACTAGGCCTAAATATAGCTCGATCCGAGCTGTTTTATCAAATATCCACGATGTTATGAAGAAAGGGGAAAATCGACATAATGCACGCCTGCTGCTTACTTTCATGACTTCCGGTTCATGTTTCTGTTCACATTCCGGTTGCCCTACATCTAGTTCATGCAGTCAGGCTGGCTTGCCATGTTATTTCATACAAACCAGTTAACAGATAATATACTTCTATCTTACAATATTACACTTTTTCACAAGGACATTGTATCGATACCATTCAGTTTCGAAGTCAATACACTGCTCTGACATTTTCAAAAAAGAAAGCATCGCCCTAACGAACGTCTGCTATACATTAATGACTTCCGGTTCATGTTTCTGTTCACATTCCGATTGCCCTACATCTAGTTTATGCAGTCAGGCCGGTTTGTCATGTTATTTCATACAAACCTGTGAGCAGAATTTCTACAAATTATTTCAAGCTTACAATATTACACTTTTTCACAGGTCCATGGTATCGATATCACAAGGTCTCGAAGTCAATACGTTGCTCTTACATTTTCAAGAACAGGAAAATCGCATAAATAAATGTTCACTATACATTGATGACTTCCGGTTCTTGTTCCTGTTCATAGTTCGGTGCCCTACATCTGGTTCACGCAATCAGGCCGGCTTGTCATGTTAAACCAGTGAACGGAGCATATACAGAGAACTCCCATCTTACACTATTACACTTTTTCACAAGTAAATTGTATCGATACGATAACATTCAGTTTCGAAGTCAATACACTGCTCTGACATTTGCAAAAAAAGAAAGCATCGCCCTAACGAACGTCTGCTATACATTGATGACTTCCGGTTCTTGTTCCTGTTCAAATTCCGGGGTTGCCCTACAACTGGTTCACGCAATCAGACTAGCTTGAAAACAAACCAGTGAACAGAATATCTATAGAGAAATTCCATCTTACAATACTGTAAAAGTGGAATTTTTCGCGGTGTGGAAATTTATGCTTATTTCACTGGCATTACATATCCGCGAATATGTTCACACCCGAACATATTCAATACCACTCAAACTCTACCGTGTATAATACTATTATGGGTACACAATGCAAAGCAGCATGACTGCTATGTGAAAATGTCCACATTGCCAACAGTTTGGAGGCCGACTTAGCGAAAAATTCAACGCGCGAAAATATTAATTAGCTTTTAGAGTATTACACTTTTTTGAAAGTACATGGTATCCATACCAAAACGTCTCAAAGTTAGTGCATTACTCTGAAATTTTCGAATGCTGCTGCTATTAAATAACACCAATACGAACGTTGAAAGATCCGCCGTATACCCTTACTGTGAATACCATGTGTAGCATATCCAGTATATAATATTTTCAAGACTCAAATTCATGTTCACCTCATGGTGGTTCTATGGTCTTTGAAATAGCTAATTGAATACTTAAACATGCTTGAGGGGTTTTATGAACAAAATAATGTGCGTGGGAAGGATGACCATCGTAAAAAATGTTTGCTTTTTAACAGCTCTTTAAGCAAAGGTATTACAAGAACGGCGGCTTATACAAGTCTTCATTTCATTACGGTTGAAAAACGTCCTTTTCTTTGATCAAGTATAAATGAGGCGGAAGGTGTGGGAAGTGACTTAATCACTAATGAAGTTATTCAGCACAATTTTCAACTCCTCGCGATACAGCAGACATAGACCTATTCGTCACGCCAGAGGGCGCTGTCATAGGGAGAGTCACATTTCACGATGTCAACGTTGTGTAATTGGTAGGGTTCGTCGAACTCGATGTTGTTACACAATCTATGCTAGCATTATCGCCGTTCTCTGCAGGTATCTGCAATATTGTTGTCTAGACAGTATAGAACAGGGAGGTGAATATTTGTTATAAGGTATTGGGAACTCTGTACTGAGATCTTCCAACACCTGACCGTATTCTTGTTCGTTCAAAGTAAACACAAACGACAGACAAGATGGGCGCGTCATGCTATTGAAATAAAAGTTTCCATTGAATATGCTACCCGGTGTACGCCGAACTCATTGTGGCGGCTAAATGTACACAAGTGTTTTAGCCGAACGCGTTTGCAATATTAGCCAATCACTTGTGCATTGTATTTGTCTGCAAATCAAGCACGCCCATTGCTACATCCGGATGCGCATGCCTACCAGAATTGAATATGCTGGTGTATATGGATGAGTAGTATTTCAAGACTTACACGTATCGAGTCCATCAACAGATCACATAGTATACGTTCACATGCACTGTTCTAAAAAGACATTTTTCATTCAAACGCTCTGCTGAACGCAGGTTCTCAGAGTCCACTCATCATATTTATTAAAGGCCCAATATACGTAACTTTCCGCAAAACTTGAAGCGAAAATCAAGCCTAATAACTTGTTATATTTATAGATTTAGTTAAGATTAAATGATATCAGCAATATTCAAGATGAATTATTACGCAGTTACCGGTACAGAAGCAGTTGAATCTCGGTATTTGTAAACACGCGTCCATTTTGAACCGTCTTCTAACTTCGGTTTGTTGTTGAAGTGGGCCTCACCAGAATTATTTTGAATATTTTTTGGATTTTTCTGTCAAGAATTTCTTGTTAGTTACCGCTCAGGTTTACTTCTTTTTAGGCTTATCATTGCATGGTTATCAACTGGGTATTTTTTTCAGAATTTTCCAGAATCACGAAAATTTTCCTGAAGTTACGTTTATTGGTCCTTTAAGTCTAATAAAAATATTGATATAAATCCTATACACAGCATTTAAGTTCATTCTGATATATCAATATATGTCTGGTGTCTGTGTCCAATTTAATGGGTCGTACGTCTTTAAAATTCTGTACAAAGTACATTTGTAAACTATGTCGCCCCGTGAGTATACGTAACGCTATTTGCCCATCCATGCAATCGAACAGAGATACTCTATATTACAATGGGGGCGAGTTAGTCTCGGGACGGAAACAATAGCCAATGTATCGGGTAGCCTACCGATCTAACAACGGTCCAGCCCTGGCTCAATAATGGGGCTTTTGTTCTACTTAAAATCTAAGTCAACAAATTTGTTAGTATTACTTGACCGCCTATGACGAATCGCAAACCACCAAAGTCATAACTTACGAGCTGCCAAGGTCATAATTCTTATCAACAGTAGGGATAACTTTTAGATTGATTTTTATATTATTTGCATTTTGATAAGTTAAGTGATTTGCAAACTATTGTTTCATTATCTGAGTAGTCCCTGAGTCCCGAAAGACCGGTTCGCTTCATTTCCATACACCTCGGATTTTATCATTAGACTGTTGTAACTTAGTAGCGTTATTGTGAAATTTAAATGTGATACATGTATTTCGAAATCGCAACATATTTCAGATAAAAGCATCTGTGGTTATTGCGATCAATATCAGCATCGTTATTGTTTTCCTGTTCGTATTAGATTTCATTTCTTTCTCTAAATTTCCATTGCACTTTAATTTCACTAACAGGTTCACCGTTCACCCTTTGAGACACACATGAACTCTTCCAATTCAAAGATTTGAATAGTTCATTATGAAATTTAAGGGATGATTGAGTTAACTGGCCCATACATTCCGCTACAAGCAAAGTCAATGTTAATCCATGGGAAAAATTAAAAGCACAGCCGAGAATATGTTTTGGTTTTATTGGAACATGTACCCAAAACAAACAAAAAAACAAAAAACACATCCACAGTAATACCGAAAATATCCGCCAAATACGCCTTACAGTAAAACCTTTCAGAGACTGGAACCCCTCTTAGAAAAACAAACAGTGAGAACAAGAAATACTAGATGCGTCAAAACACCCACTAGGGATTCCAACGCGGAACACAAAGTCCTACTATGGGAACACTAATTACAAACAGAAGCGTTTATCTGGAGTCCTTTTACGGAGCTTACAAAGTCATCTCAGGAACACTGTAAACAAAGTCATCTCAGGAATATTGTAAACATCTAAATGGAACGCCTAGCAAGACACAGCACCTACCAGGACCGCAAACAGCCACTAAGGACGCATTCGTCTACGAGGAACGCTTAGCAGACAGTACCTACTCAAAAACGACTTAGAGGAACCCCTTTCAACAAATATGACCACCTACTCGGATCGCCAGTCTTAAATATTTTCCGGTTATCTCTTGAAACACGGAACCTCTACCAGAAGACGGGCACCTTATATGAGCACACTTTCAAATAACCTTTACAAAATCTCGGTAAAACCTCTCCAGAACAAATCACCTATATCAAACGTTTGTTACCAACACCTCTTAAGGAACGCATCAGAACGCATGTCAAGGACTTGTCACTAGGAACACACCACAGAAACGCCTGCCAAGGACTTGTCAGGAACACATCCCCAGGAACGCCTACCAAGGACTTGTCAGGAACAAATCCCCAGGAACGCCTGCCTAGGACGTGTCACTAGGAACACATCAAAGGAACGCCTACCAAGGACTTGTCAGGAACACATCCCAGGAACGCCTGCCAAGGACTTGTCAGGAACACATCCCTAGGAACGCCTGCCAAGGACTTGTCAACAGGAACACATCCCCAGGAACGCCTGCCTAGGACTTGTAACTAGGGACACATCACAGGAACGCCTGCCAAGGACTTGTCAGGAACACATCCCAAGGAACGCCTGCCTAGGACGTGTCACTAGGAACAAACCACAGGAACGTTTGCTAAGGACTTGTCAGCAGGAACACACTCCATGCCTGCCTGCCAAGGACTTGTCACCAGAGACACACCACACGAACGCCCACCAAGGACTTGTTCCTAAGAACACATCCCCAGGAACGCCTACCAAGGGCCCGATTTGTCTCTTTTGGTTTTGTAAGGAACAGAATCTTTCCCCGCTAAAGATTGGTCATTAGAAAGAACAATGACCCTTTTCTATATAAACTTCATGAACTCTGTAAACAAAAGCTAAATATAATCGCTGACGTTGGTTCGTAAATCCACAGCAGGCCGCTAATATCGCCTTAAATGGCCGAGCTGTTCTTACGAGGTAAAGATTATATCTCAACATCATTATCTACGAGATCAATGGGATTAAATCTGGGTCTTTATATGTGTTTACACATGCGCTTAGTAAACAGGGAGGGACAGCACTACTCGGAATGCCCACAAACAACACGCCTTTCTTTATATTAAAAAAAATGTAGGTTGTAGTAGACGATCTAGAGTGTATTGATGATATCGAGTTGTTGATAAAATATGTTTCCCGATAAGTTTCGGACACGGGGGCTTGGCATGGTATAATTATCAATAACAAGAAAGCTGTCGATTTATCATTCAATCATAAAATCGTAAATCTGTAAAGGTGTATATGTACAGAATATGTCAACTTCTTCATTTTATTAAAAAAAATATAATAAATTAGGCACAAATATTAAATGTACAACTACAAGGTTTGGTGCTCTTTTATTTATTAGATCAACGTATGTTTTGTTTGTTTGTACTTTTCGTAATATTAACAGCCACAGTTATTTAAGGACGAATCAGGTTATGGCGTTGAAGGAAAACAGAAGTACCCGAAAAAAACACCGACCTGCGACAAAAACACGGCGACTAACGTTCTCACGACAAGGGTCATCGCGGAGAGGTGTCTTTGGACACATTGTCGAAAGCTCGAGTAGAAAGACGTATACCGCATGTTAAAAAGAGTCAGAAGATGGTAGTTCAATTGTTCTGTACGTTCTTATTTTTGTGCAGGGCGTAGTAATAATTGTACCTGCGATCCCATTGCATGATGCTGCCACCATCTTCGAAATGTCTCCCTCGACCCTGGCTCACTTTTGGTATGTACTTGAGCTTTTAACAATGCGAGGAAAGGCTTTGGGTTCTGTGCTCTGGCCAAGACGTACAAAATTCTTAAAATTGGTAGTTACTACTAGTACTCTACTTGACGCTTAGCATCATGGGAGCGCAACGACTGTCTCGTTATCAGTATAATGGGACTGGGTGGGGGTGTTCTGCTGGGGGCCTTCTGCAGTATACTTCATTGTGGTATAGCCCTACCGAGTCGGCGTCAGTTCGCGCTGTCGCAGGTACACCAAAATATAAGTTGCCGTCTCCAAAATGCAGAGGCAGAATAACATATACAGTCACGTCGAATACGCCGGGAGACCGTTCTTGTACCAAATCAAACGTTTAGCAGATGACACAGAATAAAACATAAACACTTGTGTTTCTGCCAGGCAATTGTCGAGTCCCATAAAATATACAGTAGGTAATTCAATGACTGTAGGAGTAATATAACAAGGGTAGTACGATGTTTCTGAACTAAGTGATGCGTTTCAGACCTGAAGTAAAAAGGTGGTCCATATCCCAGACAATTGAACAAAGTTTAACTTCAGTGTTTCAAAAAACTTACCCAAAACCGATAAAACTTTGGCAAAACATTTAAGAAAGGGCACATTTACAACGGGTCGCTTAAAAAACAATGGGAAAGACAAGAAATGGTGTTTCGAAAGGATAATCAACTTCTGCTTCATCGACGACACCCAACCATGTAAATAATTCCATGACATATCAAAGTAATGCAACGTCCTCAAAACGAGAAACGTGGTAATGTCAAAAAAAAAACCGTAGTGCGTAATTACTAGAATTAGAAACAACAAGGTACACAAATGAGCAAATTAGAATGCACAAATGAGCAAATTAGAATTGGACTATCGTTTATCAATAAGTGCTTAATAAAGCCTCAAACGCGGGTCTCCATCAATGTCATTCCACGTGACATTTTGTTAAGTCTTCTTCTTTGGCTGATTTGTCACAAGAACTTTGTTTACATCCTTGGTCCATTTAGATCATGCATGTAACATGTGGCAATCCTTCGCTCACGTTCCACCTGGTCGTATTGGGCATGCTCGTCATCCGGGTTCCATTATAAAACGACTTTTGATTATGAGATACTCCGCCATCCTTGGGCGTGCCCCCTGTAACATGTTAACATTGCCCTTGGTGTTATAATGAGTTGTAAGTTTTCTAGAAAACAGTGATGGGCTTTTCATTATATACTAGTATGCTGACTTAAAGAAAGGTCATAGCTGAAAGAGTGGAGAACAATCTTACCTTTTCATACAGTATTATTAAAATATGAAACTTAAATTTGTGTGTGCATTTGCCAAAGGAACAAATTGTAACCAGAAATACTAAGAAGCCAGATAGTCGACCTCGATAGCTTTTCACCACTATTTGGCTTATACATGTAGTTTCTTTTGAACTCAAACAAACACGTGGCAGGGGCCACGATGGCAAAGCACTAAGGTGACTCACATTCTGCTACCACTAGCCCTCCACCTCTGGATCGCACGTTCGATGCCTACAAAAAGCAGTCGCACGGAACTGACCGTTGGTCGTTGGTTTTTCTCTGGGAACTCCAGTTTTCCTCCAACACTAAAACCTGGCACATCTTTCAATAACCATTATATAGCTGTTAATTGCACGGAAAACACATAACAAGCCAAACCAAATACCTTAAAACGTTTAATATCAGTAGAGACCCTAGCATGCATTGCTACTATTGTAACCAACCAACCAATCCTCAAGTCCCTGTGTCCGGCTCCTACACTATGCAGCTTTTACGACCATTGCAAGTGTTGAGCTGGTCCTTGTGCCCGGCTCCTACGCTATGTAGCTTTACGACCATTGTCAGTGTTTATCTGGTCCCTGTGACAAGCTCCTACGCTCTGCAGCTTTACGACCACTGTCAGTGTTTATCTGGTCCTTGTGCCCGGCTCCTACGCTATGCAGTTTTACGACCATTGTCAGTGTGTATCTGGTCCTTGTGCACGGCTCCTACGCTATGTAGTTTTACGACCATTGTCAGTGTTTATCTGGTCCTTGTGCACGGCTCCTACGCTATGTAGCTTTACGACCATTGTCAGTGTTTATCTGGTCCTTGTGCCCGGCTCCTACGCTATGCAGTTTTACGACCATTGTCAGTGTGTATCTGGTCCTTGTGCACGGCTCCTACGCTATGTAGCTTTACGACCATTGTCAGTGTGTATCTGGTCCTTGTGCACGGCTCCTACGCTATGTAGCTTTACGACCATTGTCAGTGTGTATCTGGTCCTTGTGCCCGGCTCCTACGCTATGAAGTTTTACGACCATTGTCAGTGTGTATCTGGTCCTTGTGCACGGCTCCTACGCTATGTAGTTTTACGACCATTGTCAGTGTTTATCTGGTCCTTGTGCACGGCTCCTACGCTATGTAGCTTTACGACCATTGTCAGTGTTTATCTGGTCCTTGTGCCCGGCTCCTACGCTATGCAGTTTTACGACCATTGTCAGTGTGTATCTGGTCCTTGTGCACGGCTCCTACGCTATGTAGCTTTACGACCATTGTCAGTGTGTATCTGGTCCTTGTGCCCGGCTCCTACGCTATGTAGCTTTACGACCATTGTCAGTGTGTATCTGGTCCTTGTGCACGGCTCCTACGCTATGCAGTTTTACGACCATTGTCAGTGTGTATCTGGTCCTTGTGCACGGCTCCTACGCTATGTAGTTTTACGACCATTGTCAGTGTTTATCTGGTCCTTGTGCACGGCTCCTACGCTATGTAGTTTTACGACCATTGTCAGTGTTTATCTGGTCCTTGTGCACGGCTCCTACGCTATGTAGCTTTACGACCATTGTCAGTGTGTATCTGGTCCCTGTGCACGGCTCCTACGCTATGTAGCTTTACGACCATTGTCAGTGTGTATCTGGTCCTTGTGCACGGCTCCTACGCTATGTAGCTTTACGACCATTGTCAGTGTTTATCTGGTCCTTGTGCCCGGCTCCTACGGTATGTAGCTTTACGACCATTGTCAGTGTTTATCTGGTCCCTGTGACAAGCTCCTACGCTCTGCAACTTTACGACCACTGTCAGTGTTTATCTGGTCCTTGTGCCCGGCTCCTACGCTATGTAGCTTTACGACCATTGTCAGTGTGTATCTGGTCCCTGTGCCCGGCTCCTACGCTATGCAGTTTTACGACCATTGTCAGTGGTTTATCTGGTCCCTGTGCCCGGCTCCTACGCTATGTAGCTTTACGACCACTGTCAGTGTTTATCTGGTCCTTGTGCCCGGCTCCTACCCTATGTAGCTTTACGACCACTGTCAGTGTTTATCTGGTCCCTGTGCCCGGCTCCTACGCTATGCAGTTTTGCGACCATTGTCAGTGTTTATCTGATCCCTGTGCCCGGCTCCTACGCTATGCAGCTTTACGACCATTGTCAGTGTTTATCTGGTCCTTGTGCACGGCTCCTACGCTATGCAGCTTTACGACCATTGTCAGTGTTTATCTGGTCCTTGTGCACGGCTCCTACGCTATGCAGTTTTACGACCATTGTCAGTGTTTATCTGGTCCCTGTACCCGGCTCCCACGCTATGCAGCTTTACGACCATTGTCGATGATGTATCTGGTCCCTGTGCCCGGCTCCTACGCTATGAAGTTTTACGACCATTGTCAGTGTTTATCTGGTCCCTGTACCCGGCTCCCACGCTATGCAGCTTTACGACCATTGTCGATGATGTATCTGGTCCCTGTGCCCGGCTCCTACGCTATGCAGCATTTACAACCATTGTCAGTGTTTTATCTGGTCCCTGTGTTTACCTGTTTACCGCCATTGTTTGACATTTATATATCTATTCCTTTTGTTTATGCGTTTACACGACTATTGTGTGATATCAATATCTCTGGTTGTGGTGGTTGATAGTTTACGACCGTTGTTAAGTATTTTTATGATATTGTTTTACAGGTATTTATGGTTTTACAGATGTTTATGGTTTTACAGTGTTTTTAAAGTGTATACTGTAGCCGAATAAATACGTCAAGAAACTCGTATGAGATACTTAAATTAATCTGGTTTAAGGACATCTACCTTTAAACACTCCTGTCTATTCTCCACATAAACAAAGCGAGAAGTAATCCTTTTTCATTCTGGTCCATTCTTAATTTTTTCATGAGTGCCAAATAACCAAACTACTAGGCCAAAATTGTGACAGGCTTATTTTCATCACAGACTACCACGATGTGTCGATGTAGATTATCACCACATTATTTGTGCCTGTTCTATCACGAAGGTTTTATGGAAATAGTGTCATACAACGAAACAGCCGTTTATGGATTTGTAGATGCCGTGACTCCAAGGGCACCATTTGAGCGTGCAAAGGCTTAAACCGTGTAAAGAACTTTTAATTTTTAAACATGCGTGTGGAAGCAAAGTGAAGTTCACGCCAGCTGATGAACACACTTGCACTTTAACGATACAAAAAGGGTATAGTATGATGTCGCAACATTCTTAGATTTCACATATATATATAATTGCCTAATTTTCAATTGGATTATTGGATAATTTGATGACAGGATGACGTCACCGCTAATGTCGACTAAAATGACGTGTAACCTAGATAATGTCGACGCAGCATTCCCAAGTGACCTTGAGACTGTTTGTATTAGATACTGTACTCCGTTTGACATTCACCTTAGTGCGTGATAAAATGTTGTGACAAGTCTCGACCCGAGGGATATGGAGCATACGTGTCTTTAATAACACTTATATTACACACTTTCACACAAATTACTCAAATTCGCCGAGATGGTGAGTTTTGCACAGGTTCTGTTGGCAATGGAAAGTTGTTTATATTCATCAGCATCGACAACAATTGAAATAATTGTGTCTAATTCTAAAAACGACAATCTCCGTCAAGTGTCGGCATATTAATCGTAAATGGCATTTAAAGCATCGCGCGTGCGTTCTCAAGTGTAAACATCAGCGTCCATTATACTAACAGCAGGCATGAATGCCGGAACCGGAGAATCCGGAGATACCGCGACAGGTAGGTGTATTGCCAGATATTTATAGAAGCAAATTAATTCATAAATATTAAAATTGACATTTTTCATATTTCAATTGCATTGATAGGAATTCATGTCAACAGATTCTTATGATAGGACACATGCTGTGTACTTTATACAGATGTAAACCCTACTCTTTAGTGAGCAATTGAAGTGAAGGTGTAGTATGAATTATATATACTCCACAACAAGGTCTCTCGTCCCGTAAGTGTCAATGATTATTCAGTGTTGAGTCATTACCTTGTATTGTGAAGTGAAGCATAACGGTTATATATATATAAATATATATCTAAAGCACAGTTTCAAATCTATATTGAAAATAGAAGGTTTATGTACAAGGTTAATTTGAATTCCATGCCCAACTTAACACAGGGTATGTGAAAATAGTTCAAGGAATGTTCACATATATTCTATACAGTTTCATGGTGCTAAAAGTAAGTAAGAAATGTCAGTGATAGATGGCAATGACGTGGACAATCGGTACAACGGAACCTGTGTAAAGCGGATATATAATAGTATGTAACATTTTCTTATCTAAAGCATAACCCCTTCTTTTAGGAAACCTGTGTAAAGCGGATATATATATGTAACTTGTTCATATCTAAATCGCAACCCGTTTTACTAGGAAACCTGTGGAAAGCGGATTTAGATGATGGAATGAACTAATCTAACCCGTTTCCCATTCATTAAGAAACCTTTGTATAGTGGATTTATGTGACAGACTGCACAATAACGTTTACCTATCTAAACCGTAACCCGTTTTACTAGGAAACCTGTGGAAAGCGAATATGTGTGATGAAATGAACACACGACGCTCCCTAATCTAAATCGGTTCCTTATTCATTAAGATCGGTTCCCTATTCACAAAGAAACCTTTGTACAGTAGGTATATGTGACAGACTGTTCAGTACCATTTACTTATCTTAACCGTGACTCTTTTAACTAGGAAATGTGTGGAAACCGAATATATGTGACGAAATGAACACATTACGTTCTCTAATCTAAATCGATTTCTTATTGACAAAGAAACGTGTACCGCGAATTAAAAGACGTTTTTAAACTATACCTTTTATAATTAGGAAACCTGTATATACCGTATATACAGTATAGACTTATTACTGTGAACCAACTCATTTTCGCGTGCGATTAATTTTCACATATTTCGTGGTTGATTAAAGTTCGCGAAAATTAATTGCCGCGATATAGTTTCAATTAGAGGTATGACAACTGTAGGAGTACTGTACTGTGAATAGGATTATGACCATTTTTATCGGGAAATTAAATCGCCGCGAAATAGTCGTTTCATATGAAAACGCGAAATTAAGTCGCCGCGAAAATAAGTTGGTTTACAGTATCAAAAATTTATCAACAATTTGAATGGGTATAATTGATCGAAGTTACCGATTGAATTCCAGCTCATGAAACTTTAAAACAAATTGTATATGACATGGCTATTATAGTACTTCAGATCTACTGAAGCAAGCATACAATGTTCCTCCGAAATATGCATTGTATATATTTATATAAACGATATGTATTTTTCCTCTCATATTTATGTCAATAATTTGGAGCTGTGTGAAAATAGATGACACGCTATGTTCTACTGTATAATATCGTGATCGTATATATATACAACCAACGTGGGGTACTCTGTTGATCCCCCCTTTTCTCTTCCTTGAGGACACAAAGGACAATGATCCACGACTTGCATAGCAGCACTATATAATAGAGATCTATGTCGCTTTCTGCCTCTCCCACACTTTCGTTTCGATCGTATCTCCCCGGGCACCTGCGGTTAGCCCGTTGTCAGAATATAATATGACTGGGTAGAGTGTCATACTGTCGTGTTCCGGATATATATTTCAGTGAGTTGGCATTTTAGTATAGGCCGCATTTCTATATATCTGTTATACATTCTAAATTTTACACATCTCATTCATCTGCGGTTAGTGTAGTCGTATAAAGATATATAAGACACTGCTCGTTATATCAGAACGTTAACCTTAACAAAGTGCAGACGAGTGATGAATATTCCTGATAACCCGAGCCTTGGGTAAACGAGGTTCCACTGTACAATGTTTACCAAAGGGAAAAACAAAATGAGGAAATTAAGCTGACTGTGGTGACGTAACGGAGACCCTATAAACAATCAATATCGCTCGTGCCCCGGTAGTGTCTAGGCCACCGTGGAGTTATGACGGTCTGCCGCGGAGGTGTTCGCGCCAATAGATACACGTATAGACGGAGACTGAGCTCCGGAGCATAAATTGTCGCAGTAAATCCCAGATCCGAATATTCTATAGAAAATATTGATGACCTTTTGTTTTAAACTCGTCATATCCCTTGTTCCTATGGATCTAAGCTGTACTTCTGTTGCCCCTGGGCTTGGAAGAAGACATATATAGATATAAATATATAAGCTTTTCTATGGATTCATTTCTCTGGATAAACCGGCTTCGTCTTGTTTTGATATTACGCCATATAAGAATTTCTTTCAAGTTAAAAAAATGTTGTTTTTATGTCTTTTGACAGATAGTAACACGAAAGTGAGTCCAAGAGCATTTTCGTTTTAAGCAATGCCCTTTCCCTTATAGGTCCATACCCAACTTTCCAACATTTTTGTTTTCAACTGCGAAATATTTGATGCTGGATGAAAACGGGGTACCCGGAGAGAATGCCATATGATTGAGCAGATGACCATTTTCACGTCATATCGTGAAATAAACCCCAGCTGTCTCGGTAGAAAGCGAGCGCGCTATCCACTGAGC
Source organism: Mimachlamys varia (assembly GCA_947623455.1). Classification (NCBI taxonomy): domain Eukaryota; kingdom Metazoa; phylum Mollusca; class Bivalvia; order Pectinida; family Pectinidae; genus Mimachlamys; species Mimachlamys varia. Next base: position 49,107,346 of record OX392527.1, read on the forward strand.
CGCAATTTACAATTGCAAGTAAACGATGATGTCACTGTCTTAAAAGTAGCTGCAACCTTCATTTATAACGTAATAATAATCACTGTGCTATATATAGTAGGCAATATTAATATCAATCAAAGGAAAATCTTTACTTCCTGGTTAAATTACATATTTCTGTTACAATATACTTTCCGTCGACTTAGTATTTCTTACGTAGTCTAGCACCATATATAGAAAACCAATTTATGTTATAGGCTTCATTATCTTGTGTCCGGATCCTATTTTAAGTGTAAATTGATTTAATTGAAATGAAATGTTGCTATGAATATATATGATTAACACCAAACGTCATCCTGGATAACCAGGGGATACAAAATCAGCTGGTGACCACAGGGACCTGATATTTTGTTACAGCTAATTTTGGACCTAAACTAATGTGTTTAGAGTAATTTTACACGTTTGGAGGGTTTAGTTCAAATTTCGAAATTAATTGAACTAAACTCCCCAAACGTGTAACATTACACACAAAAACATCTAAGTATAATATCCAAAACTAGCTGTCATGAATTCTCAGGTCCCTGTGGTGGTTACTGTTTAACGTCACACTTGTCCTTGACCTTCACAAAGACAAAAGTAATCTATAATCAATACCAGTCTAAAGTGGTCAGCCAGTGCGTTATTCCCACGAGATAACTATTAATGATGAAAGTTTCTATATATATAATGGTGGCTGTATAATTCGACGACTGTTTTCTCCAACTTCCGGTAGGTAGATGGCCGGAATGGTTATGTAATGAACATAAAGGTCAGTCTCAGTAACAAGATCTGTAATATTTCAATATTTGAATGGCATAATACTCGACCTTCATTATATCCATTAAGACCCTCAAACTTGTTCCCACAATATAGCAATGGCAACCATGGGAGAATGACCCGCCCCTGAGAGTTAAGACAGTGACATCTGGTGAGCAGTAAATGGTTTCAACATTCAGATACCGTAAAAATTCTTATTTAAGCGGACTAAAATTTTAGCTTGTTATCAAAATTGATACAAAATTATTGGTGAATTGCCTAGTTCACTCGCAATATGCCTTAAGAATAAGAATTATAATTATACAAAACAAATTAATTGCAACGATATTTTAACGAAACATTTAATGCTCAAAAAGATATAAATTGCCTAGTTCAGTCGCAATATGCCATAAGAAATCATAACTATACGAAAAAGTGTTTTGCAATGATATATTAACGAAATAGTTAATGTTAGAAAAGCTGTAAATTACGAAAACCGCCAAATTACACCAATATATTTACGTTTACGGTATATAAAGTGATAGTCTGTGAACATGTACAGATGTTATGACAAATATCTATAATGGCTGTATTAGACCTAACAGGTCTCGCCTATACGAATTGTGCAAGTTTTGCTGTAAGTCTTCTTTTTAGTCTATACATATCATCGTACATTTTACCGCCTCCCGATATACTGTCATTTCTCTTCCTGTTCCTCAATATAACGCCAATGGCTTTATAGCACAATAAATGTAGTTCGTCAAATGATGACAGCATAACTTTGTTTTACTCTATGTCTTTCTTGTGGTGCCCTTGAAGTGCTCTACCTACACTGCATAGAGTTAACCTTGAATGCAACTATTGCACTCTAGCTTCATTGTGGACTAACAGTATAAATGGCAGCACAGTCTACGTTGAACATGGGTTGCTGGCTTATTGTACATGGTTTGTTGGCAAACCATTACATACAGTGTATAAGGCCTTTGAAGGGTAGCTCCATAATGATGTTGCTTGTTTTGGGCTAATTTGTACGCAAACCATTTCACACAAAATGTACATGGTTTATTGTAGACCATTTGCCATCATTCCGTTGTTTGTTTTTGACTATTATGTTGGCAAACCATTACATAAAATGTACATGGTTTATTGTAGACCTATTGCCAATATTCCTGTTTGTTTTAGGCTATTTTGTTCAAACCATTTACTACGTGATTTACAGTAGACCCTTTTGTCATCATTCCGTTGTTTGTTTTTGTAAATTGCTCAAATTATATGAGAAGTAAACAAGAACACGATGTACCATGTACATTTATATTACACGTGTTGTTTTTAGCGAGGCAAATATATTTATATATAATACACCTGATCGAGTATGAACTACCTCAATACATTGCTCAAATTTTTATCTCAGCTCAAAGCATTATTATTTTAACTCATTGCATACACATTTAAAATTTTGTTTTGTGACCATTTCACACATTGCGCCAAACTTCTAGTTGGTATATTCTATACACTTGAGAAGTTTGGGTGGGAATCGATTGTGTAAATTTGAGGAGGTTTGATGTAGGTCTGTGTATGTATAGGTTCGTTATAGGCCGACATTGTGCCTGGTATCTATGTATATATATATATTTGACTAGACTAGACAGGTATACAAGCAATTTGTCATCATATACACACATATAGATGTACAAGATAATGTTTGTATACAAAAATGTTCCACAAGAACGCTATTGTAATTGGTATTGATATCACGACAACTGTGGAGCTGCACGTGTGGCAAACGATGCGCGCGATAATACGTGCACAGCATAATAATTATACACAAAACTGCTCTTCATCTATGGGCTTGCCGCCGGTAAACATACAATGCATCACATATAGCGACCTGTATGCCCTCACGCGGTGGCAAATTAGCGCTATGACACATCTAAATACACGTATATGATTGTGTGTTGTAATTACACACACACAGAGCGCAATAACCATTGAAATGTTTGAGATATATACCATATAGTGCTCCAGTACTGGGAATTCGCGACATTCAGAGTACATTCTAGAGAGTTGACGGAAATATTGATCCCGCCTTCAATTAAGTCGTTTCCTAGCTGTTAAAAACGACCAGGCGTTGTCCAAATGGAAGACTGGCCAGCTTTACAGTCATATAGTGTAGGAATTGATATTCAATATTTACAGTTAATCATGATTAATTAATTATCATAACATACACCGTGTATGGCGGTGTTTGCTCTCACCAAACGTAATCACCCAGGCATTTATCCAATATGTTATTGTAAGGCATTGTATACTAGTATACATTCTAGAATGTTGTTCAGTGTAAAATCGAACGGTTGCTTAACCGATGAAATCTGCTCTGCTACATATTCCGGGTCTCGCAGCTGGCTAACGGTGTGACTTTTTAGTGTTTTAGCATGTCCCACGATAGCGCGGGAGATAAAGTCTGTACATTAAAAACGAAGCCATGACATGTGCTGCTGGGTGGAAAGTCTGTCCTGTCATCAGCCGCAGTAATAACAAAATACTGTACTTGGATCGCATGCTTAATTTTCAAATGTTTTGGCGAGATAATATTATCGGTGTGATTTTTAGAGAGCGAAGAGAGTATTGATTGCGAATTTGAATATTTATCACTAATGTCAACTCAAATCGAGTATTTTTTTTCGTGAGTTTTACAATGTAAACTTGTATGCTTGTGACAAATAATTCAACGATAAAAAAACTGCATTAGTCAAATTAAACTAAAAAAAAATTATTAGTCGAGTTGTTGCAGTAAAAACGAGAAAAAAGAATTTCGGGAAAATATGTGCGTTCGAAATATAACAAATATGATATTTATACACTTAGTATGAGCAAGAATCAAAGTCAGACCTAACCACATTATAGCTCGACATGCTCTGAGGTCCGAAACATAATTAAGTGTTGTCGATTGATAATACCAGGATCAAGGTCTGACAAGCAATGGATACTGAATAAAAGCCACGTTCAAGGTCAAGTGACCACTTATTTCCGACATAGGTCATGGTCAAGGTCATTTGTCAAGGCCATGGTCAATGTCATGGCCAAGGTCAGAAAACTATATGTTCTAGACTTATGTTGTTCAGACAAAGTCACGGTCAGACGAAATATGTGTTGTACAACTGATTATACCCAACGTGAGAAAACACCTTGGCCTACTTTTAAATTATGACAAAATCAATATAGACGAAATCCTGTCAGAAAACACTTTAAAGGTCATGGACGCAGCAATTCAGTGATCACGATCTTGCATATTGTAGACATTTTATAACCGCAAAGCAAAAGCAAAATACTGTGACACGATATCAAGGTCAGTTTACCTTTAATAAACACATGTCTGTCTTCTTTAGCAATAGCCAAAGTTTATCGTATATGTCTTTGATCATTGAATGATATTGAAAAGTTCTTGCTTGTTTTGGATCAAGAGTGTTCAGTGCCAAGGTCAGGGTCAAGGTCAAAGTTGGCAGCGTACCGAATCGGCGTCAAGAACATTACAAATATCACTGTGTGTCTGTAGTACTACAAGTAACCACAGTGGCTTGTTTTTAGCTCACCTAGCCTGAAAGTTATAAATATGATATTATTTCTAGGTGAGCGATACAGGCCCATTGGACCTCTTCCTTGTGTAAATGGTCATGTAATAAGGGTCCGTTTTTTGGAGGAAGTTTTAGGGAGAGGAAAAGAGGTCTTTTTTCGAAATTTTTGAATTACTACGTCACATCTTTATGTGCACGTCTCTGCAATATAGATATATAGATAGTTTTTTTCAGTGAATGGACTTTAAGGTGCTGTGACAATGCAAAGCAGGAAACAATTTATGTTCATTGTATAGTGTTTAACTAATGTGATGTATTAAGTTGGGAAAAAACATCAACACTTAAAAAACCTGTATTAACAGAGATCGAACATTGGCGCTTCAAACACGCTAAATATGTCATTATATATATATGTCCCTCTGAAGAAAGAATGGATTGACAATAGATTAATCTCCGATCAATGATTATATACAGACATGTCTTGGACATGAACTAATAAAAGAATTCCTTTGTATGTACGTAATGTATTGTGTACCTGTATTGTATAAGCCCTATGTGCACCGCGCGTGTAGGCCAGACAGTTTAGTAGACTTCTTTCCATTGTCTTTGATTTAAAGTGACGTACAGTGTAGGTATGTGTTGGCTCCTGTAGTTTTGTATGATGTAGGACGCACAAACCCGTGTATTTTAACATACAAAACGAAACACGGTATATGTGTATGTAGCTATGAACGAACACAAGATGTGCATATGGCTATAATGACATAAAAGTGTGCGATTTCATTGAAATCATTACCTTTATAAATAACGTAGTTTAATACCCCATATAACAATTAAGGGGTGTTCCTAAAAGTCCTTTAGACTAAATTAGATGTCTACCGTTTTGCCCGTAGCATCTTGCGTCCAACGATGAGACTCAGAAACACAATACAACTGCATTGTGCAGTGTTTTTTCTTACTATTTACCAAAATAAATGCAATCACGTATGTGTGTATCATATGTCAATCTTTGATTTTATAGAAGCTTTCTTGCGACAGTACGTTATCATCTGTGTATCTGATTTGTGAGTGTTTTAAAGGTCATACCTTGTAGGTATGAAACTGATTACATATATGTACATTTTAAGTCAAGAGATTAATTATATCACGGACTTAGATAGTAATATAATCTAATTCCACGATTCTTTGCATTATTATTATGATGACTTGTGTCACGGGTGCTTTTAAATCAACAATTAATCGTCAATTGTCAAATATACAATAAACTATTTCTCACCTAAAGCAACTGAAAAAAAGGTTTTTGCGAGTACAGACTGTTAGCATTGCGTCAGTTATGTGCTTTACAATCTTATTCATGGGATGTGTGATGTTGATACCGTGGAATTTATTAGCACCGTTACAAAGGTCTCTTTCAAGAGTCGTTTCTTCGGGTTTTAACTACAATATGTAATTCATGAAGGAGCTTTTGCTAAAATAAAATAAATGATAACCAATGTAATATGTTTTAATTGTTTTGACATAAAGCCCGAACTTCCTCGTGTCCTCATTATCAGGTTTTAGATCATGTATTCTGGCACAACCGGAAACTTAGAATAAGTTTATCGTATCTTTATTGAGCATGCGCTATATATATTCCAGGAATGTTGTCTGTTAATTATATAAAACGACAAATAACAGAACTGACAGCTTCAAGTTGTAACAGCAATATCTAAATAATATTTCCTCCTTAATTTGTGACTTCCTGTCAACCGGATGCTGAAATAAACATAGATGTATAAAGCGGAAGTGATGTCTTCAAGTAGCGACATCCTGTATCCCTTGTCAACACGCGTAACGGGCGCAATAGGAAACAGGTGTTTATAGCCCCTACTAGCTCAACCCCGGATCTCCGTGGGTATTTTAGTATTGTAGGTGAGACATGCATTCCACAATGCATTATAATAACTACGACCTTGATCTTGCATGGCCCTTGACCTTGCATGGCATGTACGTAAATCAAATGGCGTCTTCATTGTCTGGGGCCCATACAAAGCATATCGTACGTATATATAACTACAGTTTAAAATCAACGGAAATTGTATAGGAAACATGTACTTGTTGTTTAATTGCATTACATTAATGTATATCATCAAAGCTTTGAAATATGTTTAATTTAGACATCTAAAATGTGACCGTCGGAACTGATACATTTTGGGTAACACTAAAGTTTTAAAAACCTATAATCTACTTTGACATCGTTAAGTTGTATTTCATTTTTTTTTCTCATACACATGTCTGTAAAAGTCATTAAAAATAATAAATCATTTATAAATTTCAGTCGCCTGATAAAAAATGTAAGAATTTGATGCAAGAATGAATTTGTATAGAAAATATACGTTTGTATATTAGAATCTTATCACAACCTTTCCACTGGGTTGGTTTTTGGGACTATCATACAATCTGAAATAGAGCATAAACATAAAGTCAGTTCCTACCACACGGTAAATTAACTTTGTATATCACTGTATAGTAAAGTAGATATGTACAAACTGTGTGTCTGTAGGTTGGCTGTATAGGTATAAGTACTGTATATATATATATATATATGCCTGGTTAAATTATTGTCTACGAATAAAGGAGTTCTCGTATGTAATTAGGTTACAGGGACACACTACCCTAAAACTTGGCTCGAGCAAGTAATTCTAACACGCCACACTATACATGAAAACAAATATCTATGATTAGTAGGAAAAAGCGTAACCTTCCTATAGTAAGAGAGCGCATACATATGCAGGACATCTACCCCCCCCCCCCCCCCCCCCCCGCCCACCTCTCCCCCAGTCTTCTCTGCTCTCACATTATCTTCTCTTAATCTAAAGTAGAAACGAGGTTTACTGTTTGCTGGTAATGTTTCGTTTTATAAATTTAATTTATGCTCGACGTTTGGCTTCAATAGTGATATAAATTCTCAATGTAACGTATCGTCAAACATAATGCTTCAAAACTATTCCAGAATATCAGATTTCGGCAGAGAAATGGTAATTCGGAATTCACTTCATCTTCAGGACCTAATGATTTTTTAAAAAAACTGGCATTGTGTATATCAAAAAAGAGTATTGGCGTTATATGTGCATATCGATTGACGTTATATGTGCATTTCAATAAAAGTATTGGCGTTATATGTGCATATCAATTAAAGTATTGGCGTTATATGTGCATATCAATTAAAGTATTGGCGTTATATGATGGCATCTTGTGGGAGTAATGATATCCGTTTAAACCATGTTTCACTATAGATGTTGTAATGGCGGAAAGAATTACACGTAAACACCCGCAGTGGAATGTTTGACAGGTATACAAAGGAACGTAAGTTTGTGAGAACACCTTGTATCTGTGCCATACTTCTTCCCTGTTCCAGTTGTAATGACCAATTTACGGCCCGTACATGTTGTAAGATCCGGACAGTAATTGCTGTAGGTCGACTGTACGATGTGGTATTAACCTTTGGCAGTGCACGTGTTTTGTGTGGCGAAACGACTTACTAGCAACACAGAAGATCGAGGTTTCATGTCGACGTTCTACAAAATTCGCGTTAACATATATCTATACATCGTATTTCAGACTAACGTCGACAAGACTCCGTAACCAGGGCAATCAGCGTCGCCCTGGTAACACGTCATGTCCGTCACGGTTTTACATGACCATGATCTTGTCTCTTTTTATCTATATGTGTTCTAATAATGTAAACAAGAAAATGACGTAAAGCTATGCATGTTACTTATTTCCCGTTTGCCTAGTACAACATTAAATCGGAAAACAAGGTCATGGCCTTGACCTTGAGATGAAATCGTTGGTATAGCTACCAAACTCTGTCTGGTGGAGGACCTATACACACTACTGTACTTACCCCCCCCCCCCTCCTCCCTCCCATTCTATGTCTTTACAATACAGTGGAGGGGCACATGAATTGTTTCCTCGTTCTCTTACTGTCTGCACATGTGTTAGTTTGCACAACATCTTGGTGAGATTCTGCATCCTCTCCATTTCTGTAATAATACTTCAAGGATTTCATCAAACTTTATATATATATATGCATCCTTGGGAGTTACGTCATTTTATCAAATGTGGGTTACAGTGATCTATATATTCCGCTTCATTTACTTTGATTTTAGTGGGCTTTAAGTTTTCCTCTATTTCCATCTAAGCATAACTGTATAAACACTTTTCTACTACTTAACATACTAAGTAATATGTATGATAAAAGTCTTGTTAAATGATTGTGCAGGCAATAATCAGAACACTAACTTAACGTACTGAACTCTGCGTTCGACCTTGACCCTCAGACTTTACGAGACACGTCAGCTTAAAGTTCATCACCCGAAGTAAAACGTGGACAAAAAAAAAATCTCGAACTATGAAAAGATAAAAGAATGAATATATATGCATACTAAAGATATACGCCTGTTTCCTCTTAAACGACCTTGAAGTTCTTATCACGCATGCACATATACTTGTACAATGTCGGTTATATCATATGGTCGTTAGATTGATGTATGATGTCGATAATGAGTTCTTTCACCAGTTAAGAAAGAATCATTTATCAACAAGAAGTCGAAACTAGTCGAAAAGCTTATAGGTTTCTCTTGTACTTCACTTAGTGGTTTGAGTATACATGTATATGTATAATATCATCATAGGCGTTAGCTGAGGTGAAAGTATTGTTTTAGCAACCTGAGAACAAACAACGTTTAACAGATGAAGGAAAATCTTCTACCTAAAATACTAACTGATTTCATGTTATATAAACCACCTATTGATTCGGGTATAACATAACATTATTATAGACTTTGGATGAGGTGAAAACATTGTTTTAACAACCTGAGAAATGAAGGAGAATCATTTACCCTATAGAAGTTGAATGAGGTGAAAACATTGGTTTAACAACCTGAGAAATAAAGGAGAATCATTTACCCTATAGAAGTTGAATGAGGTGAAAACATTGTTTTAACAACCTGAGAAATGTAGGAGAATCATTTACCCTATAGACTTTGGATGAGGTGAAAACTTTGTTTTAACAACCTGAGAAATGGGGGGAAACCATCTACCCTATAGACTTTGGATGAGGTGAAAACATTGTTTTAACAACCTGAGAAATGTAGGAGAATCATTTACCCTATAGACTTTGGATGAGGTGAAAACATTGTTTTAACAACCTGAGAAATGGGGGGAAACCATCTACCCTATAGACTTTGGATGAGGTAAAAACATGTTTTTAACAACCTGAGAAATGGGGGAGAATCATTTACTCTATAGATTTGGGATGAGGTAAAAACATTGTTTTAACAACCCGAGAAATGGAGGAGACCTGATGAAGGAGAATCATTTACCAAAAAATTCTAATTGATTTTCTGTTATGATATGACTTATTGATTTGGGTATAACATAGCATTATTATAGACTTTGGATGAGGTGAAGACATTGTTTTAACAACCTGAGAAAAAAAGTTATCCGAGGAAGATGTCGAGCTCTGGTATACTACACAACAATGGAAATCGTTCAAAGTAGTCAGTTTGTGACCGGAGTTTAACCCTGAAGAGGTAATCTCATAAGAAATATTGAATACTGAAAAGAAATCGCTATATGTTTGTTAAGAAGACACATGTGTGTCTGCCCTAAACAGGCGATGATATTAAGTTGGAAGCGTACAGGTGTCCATCATGAGACCCCTGGGGAGTCTGACTCCGTATGTACAACAATCCGATTGCCAAAGATCTTAGGGATTGTTGGATTTGACCTTTCAATGGGGATCTAAAAACAGGATAACCAAACTGAGAAATAAAAAGAAGTATATCGAGCTCATTCTGTGTAAAATATAAAAAAAAATAGATATCGAGGAAATTCTTTTAAATATATCAGCGATCATAACTCCCTATCATTTAAACAAGATGAAATTAACTCCAGTCCTCCCTGGAATTTCAAAATGAACTACTCCTATCTTTAAATTGAAAGAGTTCAAATGTGTCTTCGGTGGTGAGTGAGTCCGAGGTGGATAAAAGGACCGATATTTTCTCTCTGTATAAGCTTACTTAAAGGAAATTTTCGTGATTCTGAAAAATTCTGAAAAAAATTCCAGTTGATAACCATGCAAAAATAAGCCTAAAACGAAGTAAACCTGGACAGTAACTAACAAGAAACTCTTGACAAAAAAATCCAAAGAATTGAAAATAATTCAAGTGGGGCCCACTTCAACAACAAACCGAAGGTGGAAGACGGTTCGAAATGGACGCGTGTTTACAAATAGCGTGTTTCAACTGCTGCTGTACCGGTAACGGCGAAAGAATTCATCTTGAATATTGCTGATATCAGTTAATCTGAACTAAATCTATAAATGTAATAAGTTATTTGGCTTGATTTTCACTTCAAGTTTTGCCGAAAGTTACGTATATTGGGCCTTTAAGGGGACAACTGCCTATACTTATAGCGCTGGATAATTGACACTTGTTCAAATTCTAGAAACGAACATATTCCTGAAATAGGAAGTGCCTTAATTTGCAATAGTATAGATAGTGACTAGCCCTAAGTAACACCTAAAAGGTATTTCCCTTTCATAGCGGCAACGTGCATCCTAGTTTGGTTTATATGTACTGTAGATATAATGCTATAGTAATGCTCAAGAGATAACTTCCAGAATTCAACATCTTCTTCTTCGAAACATTTATAGCTGCTGTGACCTTGAAATTGACCTGTTTGTTGTCCAAATACTATAAAAACGGATTTGGCACAAATTATTTCAACTTACGATTTGAGTGATTTCTTTAACAATACAATTACAAATAGTGGTAAGTCAAAATCTACATATCAACATAATTTTAAACTCAAAATCAAAATCCTTTCGCTGGAACTAATGAAGGTGTGCACAGTTCTGGATGATAAATTACATTTTTCCCAAAGCTAGACTTTCATCACCAAACAGCAATAACCTCAAACTTGTTTGCATATTTACGTTATCAATGTATTGGAACAGTACTGTATATTCAGTATTTCTATATGATTGACTCTCAAAGAAGAAATGGTAGGCATTTTCACAAAGGTGACCACATTGCAAACATTTAGAATCTTTAACCAAATTGCAAACATTTAGAATCTTTAACCAAATTTTCACAGAAAAATCGTATCTCAGAAAGCTGGTAAAAAATAAATACGGATTGAAAAACCAGTTACGAGTATTACATGTACAACTTAGAACAGTCCTCTCCTCAATACATGTTTATATATATGTGTTGTTTTTACGGTGTGTGTGGGGGGGGGGGGGGGGGTAGAGAAAGTGTGGTGTTTGGATGAAGGTGGGGTGTAAAAGAGATGACTCGGGATGTAAAGGAGATGGAAGGTGGGATGGAAAGGAGATGGAGGTAGGATGTAAAGGAGATGAAGGTAGGATGTAAAGGAGATGGAGGTATGATGTAAAGGAGATGGAGGTAGGATGTAAAGGAGATGGAGGTAGGATGTAAAGGAGATGGAGGTGGGATGTAAAGGAGATGGAGGTGGGATGTAAAGGAGATGGAGGTAGGATGTAAAAGAGATGGAGGTAATGTAAAGGAGATGGAAGGTGGGATGGAAAGGAGATGGAGGTATGACGTAAAGGAGATGGAGGTAGGATGTAAAGGAGATGGAGGTAGGATGTAAAGGAGATTGAGGTAGGATGTAAAAGAGATGGAGGTAGGATGTAAAGGAGATGGAGGTAGGATATAAAGGAGATGGAGGTAGGATGTAAAGGAGATGGAGGTGGGATGTAAAGGAGATGGAGGTAGGATGTAAAAGAGATGGAGGTAGGATGTAAAAGAGATGGAGGTGGGATGTAAAGGAGATGGAGGTGGGATGTAAAGGAGATGTAGGTGGGATGTAAAGGAGATGGATGTGGGATGTAAAGGAGATGGAGGTGGGATGTGAAGGAGATGGAGGTAGGATGTAAAGGAGATGGAGGTAGGATGTAAAGGAAATGGAGGTAGGATGTAAAGGAGATGGAGGCATGACGTAAAGGAAATGGAGGTAGGATGTAAAGGAGATGGAGTCGGGATGTAAAGGAGATGGAAGGTGGGATGGAAAGGAGATGGAGGTAGGATGTAAAGGAGATGAAGGTAGGATGTAAAGGAGATGGAGGTATGATGTAAAGGAGATGGAGGTAGGATGTAAAAGAGATGGAGGTAGGATGTAAAGGAGATGGAGGTAGGATGTAAAGGAGATGGAGGTGGGATGTAAAGGAGATGGAGGTAGGATGTAAAAGAGATGGAGGTAATGTAAAGGAGATGGAAGGTGGGATGGAAAGGAGATGGAGGTATGACGTAAAGGAGATGGAGGTAGGATGTAAAGGAGATTGAGGTAGGATGTAAAAGAAATGGAGGTAGGATGTAAAGGAGATGGAGGTAGGATATAAAGGAGATGGAGGTGGGATGTAAAGGAGATGGAGGTAGGATGTAAAAGAGATGGAGGTAGGATGTAAAAGAGATGGAGGTGGGATGTAAAGGAGATGAAGGTGGGATGTAAAGGAGATGTAGGTGGGATGTAAAGGAGATGGATGTGGGATGTAAAGGAGATGGAGGTGGGATGTAAAGGAGATGGAGGTGGGATGTAAAGGAGATGGAGGTATGATGTACATGAGATGGAGGTGGGATGTAAAGGAGTGGAGGTAGGATGTAAAGGAGATGGAGGTAGGATGTAAAGGAGATGGAAGGTATGATGTAAAGGAGATGGGGGTATGATGTAAAGGAGATGGAGGTATGATGTACATGAGATGGAGGTGGGATGTAAAGGAGGTGGAGGTAGGATGTAAAGGAGATGGAGGTATGATGTAAAGGAGATGGATGTATGATGTACATTAGATGGAGGTAGGATGTAAAGAGATGGAGGTGGGATGTAAATGAGATGGAGGTATGATGTAAAGGATATGGAGGTGGGATGTAAAGGATATGGAGGTATGATGTAAAGGAGATGGAGGTAGGATGAACATGAGATGGGGGTAGGATGTAAAGAGATGGGGGTAGGATGTAAAGGAGATGGAGGTATGATGTACATGAGATGGGGGTAGGATGTAAAGAGATGGGGGTAGGATGTAAAGGAGATGGAGGTATGATGTACATGAGATGGGGGTAGGATGTAAAGAGATGGGGGTAGGATGTAAAGGAGATGGAGGTATGATGTAAAGGATATGGAGGTGGGATGTAAAGGAGATGGAAAGTGGGATGTACAAGATATGGAGGTAGGATGTAAAGGATATGGAGGTGGGATGTAAAGGAGATGGAGATAGGATGTAAAGGAGATGGAGGTAGGATGTAAAGGAGATGGACGATGAGATGTGAAGGAGATGGAAGGTGGGGTGTAGAGGGGTGTGTGATACAGAAAGTGTGGGGCTTGGATGCAGGCTGGTTAAAAGGAGATGGAAGGTAGGGTGTAAAGGAGATGGAGATGAAATGTAAAGGAGATGGAGGTGGGATGTAGAGGGATTTATACCTGGAGAGAAAAATCTGAATTGTTAAATGGTTTCACATTTCAACAAATCGCAGTTTACGAATATTTTCAAAAAAAAAATCAAAATGAAAAGAATCTCAAAACGTCAAAAGTCAAGGCAATGATATTTTATTTCATAATCACAACAGTGTACACACATAAATACGAATAAGATAAAAGGGGTGGGGTGACAAAAAATCAAAACCTCTTGCTGGATTTGATGTAGTGATGCACCTGCAGGTTGTTTGTGTGTCTTCTACTACATAGTCAGTGATCTCTTCATCATGTATGTTATTATTTAAATTTGCTGTCTATATATATATGTTTTTACCTGGAAGTGTATATTTGTGGAAAGCAATAATTTAAAAGAAGATTATTCTATTGTAGAAGGCAAGCATGAAGAATTTTTAAGAGAAAGTCTTAAGTTTGGAAATTTATAATTATCTTTGTTTCTTAATCAAACCATGTATTTCATTTTCTCTGACTAAGGGGGTAATAAAATTGAGAGATGATTTGGAGTAAGCTGCTTGTTCCGATTCATTTTTGCTCTTTTATCAAGAAGTATTTTTTATATCGATACCGAGTTTCTTGCTGTTTGATTAGAGATAGACGAAATATATAGAACATATAGAACATCTACACTTTTCTAAAATGAATCTTTATCTTTTGTAAAGAAAATCATAATAATACATCTATTGTAATCGCAGATCAATTTGAAACAGAAAGATATTTATGTGTGTACATATTTGATAATAAGAACCGTTATTACAAGAATTATAAGCTTATTTGTGCAATTATCGATATATATCTCTAATCAAACAGCAAGAAACTCGGTATCGATATAGCATTTAATATGAAATACAGTAGACCACTATACCTTTCATTTTAAATGAAAATTGAATGATTACTTTAGACAAATAGATATCGGTGTTACTTTGTGTGAAATATCTTAATGAAATGCAAAATTTGTGCGTTCATGATTTGTATGAAAAATATACTAAGTTTATATTTAGTCCCGTTATTACTTTGACAAAAACTATATTGAGTAAAACATTGTTTCTATGTGCTTTGCTATTCCTATATATGCATGTAGTATTATCGGTTAGTTAGGCCTGGTAGCGTCGCACCGGGCGTTGGCAAGGTTGCGCAAATTTCTGCGCACACTGATAGTTTCGTATGCAAATAAGATGTTGTTAACGCCATCTTGAAGGAATTGTTTACCATCGGGAAAATCGGAGCAAATCACAAAAATTGTGTGCCATCGAAGGCACATCTTTATGATTATTTCCCATTTAAAGTCCCAGGATGTCTACAGATTCCAAATTATCGACGACGGAAAGAGTCGTCAAGAGTAAGTATCCAGGTACTTTGCGACAAAAATAGCAAGATCCGCCATATTGGCTGTCAGCCATGACTGGGGTATCTGATACCCTTTTACGTCAGGTTGAAAAATTATTGATGCGCTTTTGCATACTCGTACAAGCTATCCATAGATCACTGTTGTTTGAAAATTATATGTTTGTCTTGTTATATATGTGCATATTTTGTTAATATTGCAGCCAGCATTAACGTTATTAACCCCATCTTCATCCCACTACTGCTGTTCAGGTGATTGACAGTTCTGTTGTTTACATTCCTGAACCAAATTTTAACACAGTGGCGCACCACCCGAAAAAATGGATATCGTCCTTGGACTATTGTCTTGTCTCCCTGCTTAAGATTACTGTAGAATTCGTACGGGATTCTATATAAATATCCTTAAATACGGTAGATCTGGTGCTCCTTGATATTTTATGTCGGTGCCCGTTGCGGAGCCATTGGACTTTTCTGATGCAGCCAACATTATCATGAGCAAATGGTTGTTTAAACTTGCAGTTATATTAATATTCAATAAGAAAGTCCTGTTTGGAGATAGTTTAAACCCTCTTCACCCGTGCGTTCAAAATATTTAGTAGAAATTCCATTCATTTCATCATGGATCATTGGATGTTTTGCATACATTGATGACTTATCATATAGGCTTATCTACTGTACTGAAATGCGTCATGATAACATTTCGCAATCGGACAAATTGATGCATATTGAATTATGATGCATGTTATGATATTGTATCTCATTTGATGTCTTGACCCATTATAAGTTGAACATCTTTCACTGCATAGTGCAAAATTTAAAAAAACATTCTGAAACAAACGTCTGTTTTCTAACGAGTTGCATCGAAAAATTTCACAATTGTGAAAGCGTGCAGCAGAACCGTTTTGATTCCTCCATTTCCAAAAGAAAGTCAATGATATGACGATAAAGAGAATCGCTCAATGGGTAAAACATTTAAGTATTATATCCTTACTGGTACCCTATAAAGATATCATGATGGATAAATCGCCTTCTACTCATGTTTCTCATGATTTCAATCATGATGAAGATCATGATTGTAGTTCTATCAAAATATGAAGATAAAGTCCCATGCCTTGAAGGATTAACTCAAAAAAGAGTTTGTGTAATAAATCACATGACCTTTTCTGTGGCCAATTCAGTGTTAGAAAAGACTAAAATCATAACTTTTATAACAAGATTGTTATTTTGAAACAACAGACAATGTATACATAGTAGTGTATGTATCATTGTTATATTCTGAAACATGCATTATGATTTATCTATTTGATTTATTTATGTTAGTATTTGATGTTGCAGGTCATGATCATTTTAGTGTACCAGTTGGCCTTGGGATATGTAATCCTGCAATGGATGTTCCGCAAAAGATAAATTTTGTGACACTGGTCTTTTGACATGTAAAACATTAATGCACCCTGGATATTTTGTGTGTCTATTTAAAAAAGAATGCACAGATTATGTATGCCATGCACATCTGCAGTAATTTGGATAGCAGCCACACTAAATCAGTTTTATTCCATGTTTCAACATTACAAGATAACTGCAAATCATGAAATACAAGTTTTTTAGAAACTCTTCATCCCCCCCCCCCCCCCCCCATTTGTCTACCCAAATCAGCAAATATATCCCACTGCAAAAGCCCTGAAGATTCACTTATCCATTTTGGAAGTCCAATTCCAATCCTTATGAATCATTTGGTTTGTTGAAGTTACTGTGTAATGCATATATGTCACAGATGCTTATGCTGTTGCAAGTCAATGTGTTATGTGTTTTGTTTATACTTTGTAGATGCTCCCTTTCCACCAAGCCACAAGCTTATTATGAGTGAAGTTTTTGGTGCTAATGGGAAACCTAAGCCAGAAGTTTTGAAACAGCACTTCATTTTGGAGGGTCGTGTGACAGAAGATGTAGCATTACGAATTATAAATGATGGCGCTGCTATGCTGCGTCAAGAGAAAACCATGATTGAGATAGAGGCCCCAGTTACAGGTAAAAGACAGTTTGCATTTACTAATTATTATTTGATCTCTACAAGTTTGTTGACCTTTAAAGTTTTGTGTGGCAGAAAACCCACATTGCAAATAAATAAAAGAAGGTTTTCTTAATCTAAAATCAGCTATTTGACTTGACCTAGTTGTGCTATCCATTCATGAACTTTTATTTAAAAGCAATATTTGCATAATGTCAATCGTCTTCCAAATCAGAAACTTAGCAAATTATATATTTGTATGCAGTATTAACTTGTTTAAAATACGAGCATGTTTCACATTTTACTGTTAAGCTTATATTTATTTAGACTGTCCAAGACTGAATTGCTAGTTTTGTTCCTATTTCCTGTACTAGTATGACTATAGATGTTAATTTATGCAAGTTAAAACATAGAGCGTAGATTGGACAAAGTGTTTACTAGACCACCATCACAAATTCAGTTGGGACAAAGTTACATGTAGGAATGGTATGCTCTTGGGAGTAGTTCATGATGGATGGAATATTATTTTGATATTGTGTTATTTAAAGTAGCTCATTGGTGATCATGAAAAAGTTGCTGTGTATTTAAATTGTCATAATACAGTGAAAGAATCAAGGATATGTCTTATTTTGCAGTTTGTGGCGACATCCATGGACAATTTTATGACCTAATGAAACTTTTTGAAGTTGGTGGCACACCAGCAACAACTCGCTACCTCTTTTTAGGAGATTATGTAGACAGAGGATATTTCAGCATTGAAGTAAGTAAAGCACAAATGCTTAAAACGTTGGTTCAACCATGCAGTATTCTAGATAACACTTGCACACTCACATTTTGCGAGTGGATTTTTTAAATTGCAAGTAGAAAACACACAGCGCTCGCATTTTCTTGCGAGTGGGTTTTTCTAAGCTAAGCTAAGCATTATAAGAATATACACATTGTGTTTTTTCTCATTGTTTATCATTACCCTGTCGTACAACACAACACTTGACATTCCACAATCACGCAATGTGTATCAAGCGCTTGTAATACATGTTATTGTAAATGTAAGTCAAACGCACTAACGGCGCATCTTCATACACTGAGAACAATAAGTCTAGAGTTGTTCCGTAAAAGTGTTCCGGGTGTTGACATCCCGACATCTGCAAATATGGCAGACAAAATTTGTTAAAAGACCACTACCAAAATCGTCAAATGAGACATCATCGGCGACTGACGTGCCAGATCATAACAGAGATAGTGTTGTAAATAGCTCCAGTAGTCCTGATGTGGGGTAAAAAGACTAAATCCCACTCAATTCTTTTCGATATTTCAGTTTATTCTTGGTACTTTTACTATTGACAGTGCAGTAATTAACAATATTCAGTATACATTGTATGTACATGTACAACATATTCCAATTTGTACAGATTCATTTAAAGAATTCTTTCAAAATATTCTTAATCTTTAACAAGTATAACATAGCTTCAGTCTTGAATGGCATACTAGTCATTCGTATTTTTTGCTTGAACATTAAGTATTATGTAGAAAATGTAAAACTGAAATGTTACACAAAAAATATTGTATTTTGTGTGTATGTGTGTTACCGTTAAAATATAGCTCTCTGGATGTTCACAGGATACAATAAACAATCATGAATGATATACATTGATTCAGCTTTTGGCTATATCTTAACCTTTTCATGAAATGCTAAATTGCCAGTAGGTTTCTCAATTTGCGAGTTAAATTTTGACCCACTTGGAACATTTTGCAAGTGGCCTTAATACCCCTGCCATGATAAATGTAATGGTCAAATTACCATTGAAACCTTGTAATTTTTAAGGATAATTGATTGTGTAATGTGTATACAGTAGTATACCTGCTTTAGTTGGTAATAAGCATATTCTTTGGTACATGTCATGTTACTAAGCGGACGAAAGGAAAGTTGTAGATATATTGTGATAAGTACACATGCAATGTTGGATATTAAGTAATCTATGGTAGTAGAAGAATGGTTTAGTATTTGGTTTGGTTTTGAAAATATGAACTTCGTATGATTGACAAAGTTATATTAGTTAAAAAGACCTGTTTATATATGCCAAATGTGTACCCCTAAAAATTATATTAAATACACATTGCAGTATACTATTTAACAAATTAACTTACATGTATCTCAATTCTTTGTACTTGACTTTCAACTAGGAACTACCACAGTATACATATCGTATCTATGTTTAGCTTTTTTCAAGAATTCAGTTGGTACATATCGCTAAATGAAGTCAATCTTGATTAATAAACAAAACAATAACTCACTGTTTCGCATTGACCTTGGTCACTGAGAGGTCTTAGTCACAGGCCATGTACTTTTAGTACAGGTCATGCAAATTTGTATCGATCGATGAGAAAGTAAGACATTATTCCACATTGTATCTCAATTAAGGCTTAACAAAAAGTTCCGAGTCAAACATAATTTCTGGCATTTTCTGCTGTCAGCCATGCTTTCTTGGTTTACATCAACATGCAAGCGTGTATGCACTGTCGTCAGTTCATGTCGACATGAATCTGGTGCCCAATGTATAGCATTGAAGCCTGTTTATCGACTAGTATAATATTAAAGCGAGTTATTGAGCTTTTTTGAGACGTAACAATATGAGGTGCACATAAAGATCCCATTTACATATAGGTTTCATATTTAGATTTCAGTACTTGAATGTTTTCGAGAGAAAATTAATTATAAGAAACCTTTAAAATTAAATGTTAGTAGACTTACGCGGCACTCTTTTCATAACAGAAGAAGCCATGCATTTTGGACGAAACAACATCCGACATCCAAAGTTAATTCCCATTGACCTTATATTTGTCTTGCCTTCAATAATAGTTGAGGAATGCTAAACTAAAGGTATTGCTTTTCTGGTGGCAGCCATGAATCGTGATAATCACACCCAGCCTCATTTTACAGGAAATTATTTGACAGGTTCCAGTAAGGCAATAGCATTAATTTTGCTTGTTTTTCCCTTTCAGTGTGTTCTATACCTTTGGTCCCTAAAGCTTCTACATCCAAACACATTTTTCATGTTGAGAGGCAATCATGAGTGCAGGCACCTTACAGAATATTTCACATTTAAGCAGGAGTGTAAGTATACAAGAACATAAATTAATGTCATTGTTTTAATTCTTCTCTAGGTATGGCATGTTTTTGCTTGACATACATTGGAGATGGTGCTGGATTTGTTTCCTAAACCATTATCTCGTGGATAGATTACAATGTTAAACACTTGTTACAAGTTTTTAATTCTCTATGAAAGAATAAATGATTTTCGATCAGTCGGTTAACTTTACCTGTTTCATGTACACACAACAAAATGATGGGCTTCCTGGTCCCTGTTGTCGTGTACATATAGACAGCGAGACTTAGGGTGTTGTCTTATGTTTAGCTATATATATAGCTGGTCCATTAAATAATGTTGGTAAAATCATTACTCATATGCAAAGTAATATTTTTGTGTGTGTCGAGAACATATTTGTGTCATATTCATACTGTTTTCAAATTTGTCACAAGCTGAATATGTGTTGTGTGTGCATCACTAAAACCAAATATGGCTGTGACTAAAATTGATCAGAACTGTTTATTCATTACCAAATATTTATTGAGACTTTTGGAATCAATTATTTAATTATGGATATTTTGATTTCACTTATGATAAAACCTCCTTGTATTTAAAAATCTACCTTAACCCATGCCAGGATGCCAACATAAATAGATCACTTCTGTCCATTATTGGATTTTCTTCCTATTACTACTATTTAATTTATCAAAAAAAAATCTATGGTTGGTACTATCCCCTTAACAAAACCTGGAGTCTTCGGGTGGGGTAGATGTATAACTGGAATAGCCCTAACAACTTTGTAACCAAATTCGATACCTGTTGGTGATCTGCATGACAACGCAGTTTTGCATACAGTGAATCATACATTTTGTGCCTGATAAATGTCAATTTCTAGGTCATTATCATCTACCAGATTGTCGTATATATAATGCTGTGAAAGTGAAGACTTCAATACATAATAACAATGTCAGTTCACAATTACCTGTGTATTTCTTGCAGCTGTTACACATGTCAAACAAATTAATATTATTCCAAACAGAGTTCAAGGTACAGAAAAAGATGAACTGCTTGAACTATTCCTAAATGTATCTAATAATTTCTTTATTCCAAATGTAGGTAAAATAAAGTACACTGAGAGAGTATACGATGCTTGCATGGATGCGTTCGACTGTCTGCCACTGGCAGCACTAATGAATCAGCAGTTCCTCTGTGTTCATGGAGGTCTTTCACCAGAAATCCACACACTAGAAGATATAAGAAAAGTATGAAATTATTCATTTGAAATAATGCTTTTATAATTGCATGGATAATATGTATAAATCTGTACAACTCTTTGGCAATAAAATTCAGAAATTAAAGTAAGAATTCTTTTGGTTGTTGCATCATCATTGATCATTTAAAGTGTTCTCTTATAAAAATAATAAGATTTTTTAAAATATATGTTATTAAAATGTTCTTTACGCTTTCAGTTGGACAGGTTCAAGGAGCCTCCTGCATTTGGTCCCATGTGTGACCTCTTGTGGTCGGACCCCCTTGAAGACTTTGGAACAGAGAAAACATCAGAACACTTCACTCACAATAGTGTCAGAGGTTGCTCATATTTTTACAGGTAAATTAAATAAGAACAATCTACTGATGATTTCTTATAAGAATTGCATTGTGAAGATATGAAGAATTGTAATGAGCTAACATTCCAAGTTTTTGAAGATGTATTTCACTGTCCTCAGATGATCTATGGGTATTAATTAAATTGATACAATTTCTTTTTAGTCTATGTTTTTGTCAGTTAAAAGGTTTTAGAATTCAAATATGTCAACATTAAGAAATTAAAATTGCTCCATAGAATATATGTTATATGAATAGATATATTTATTTACATGAATTGAATTTTTGTTATCTCCATTGTCAAAAGGAAATTTTCATTTCTCTTTCAGCTATGCAGCATGTTGTGATTTTTTGTCGCAGAATAATTTATTATCAATTATAAGGGCCCACGAGGCACAAGATGCTGGGTAAGTAATCTGACTTATATTTTAGCATTGTATCTTGAAAAATAACACTTCTTTTCATTATGGCTGTTCCAGAAATTTCTGTCGGTTGAACTTGTTAGTGTGTCCTTGTCTGCGATCTTCAATAAGGATTTCTTAGTTCAAAACGGAAATCATGAAACTTTTGCACAAATTTGCAAAAGATTTTTATATTATGATTTACGTAAAATTCCACATTGCAGTGTAAATCTGTTAACTAAATTTACTAACTATATTAGGGTATTAAACATAAAACAGAAACATAAAGTAGGTGTCGTATTCTGGGATTAGAAAGTGCTTGGGCCATAAGAGTCTTTACAGTATGAAAAATTGTTTAATGTCAATGGTGCTGAAATGGGTATTTAAATTATTTTTTTTGAGTTATGAATATTAGCTCTTTATCATGTTTATATGTGTTAAGAACCATGCCAACTTTCTTTGTGGTAAAACATGAGCATTTCTATGTTCTAATGTTGAAAAAGAAACTGATCAACTGAAATAGCTGAACTTAAAAAGTTTTTTGTATAGTTGCAATTCCTAAACATGTCTCGTGAACAGGGATGAAAATCCTCCTCGAAAAGGAGAAATTCCTCCTTTTTGCTAATTTTGCTATAATGTTAATTCTTTAAATTTCCCATTAAAACCTCTTCAAAATGTGGTTTCTCTGTTTTCATCTCGGCATGAAGTAACTTGTGTCAGTGTATGTGTCAAATTCCAAGATTTGTTTCTTTTCATTACAGATACCGCATGTATAGGAAGAGTCAGACGACAGGTTTTCCATCACTAATAACGATATTTTCAGCTCCAAATTACCTAGATGTTTATAATAATAAAGGTAAGTAGCAGGCAGAACATAAAGAATTTAATAGCTATTGCTGGACTAAATCTCGCTATTGACAATGCCAACAACATTGCCAATTGTATGTATACTTTCTATTGTTAGTGGGGAACTTGATTTCTTATACTTGGCAGGGTTTTTCAGAGAATTCTTAGATACTAGTTAGATACTACTTATACCATACTCAACCTTTTTTCAGTATTTGTGCACTTATTGGGTCAAATAAAGTTTATTATGAGGTATAATTGCCATGACTTCATACAAACAAAGAATACGGGTTATCATGAGTAATAATTGCCGTGACTTTATACAAACTTGCAAAAACCCTCCAAACCCACAAAATAAATATAGAACTATTTACTACCAAATAACTCAGTCATACAAATTTTATCCAGCTGCACATCCTATTAAAATATAGATATGCATTCATTCTGAAACCCTTCAATATTAAATATGTCCTTGATTCTACTTTTGCCATATGCTAATCTAACCTGTCAACTGAGAGTACAACTACCAGATATAAGGAAGTAATCTGTGACCTTGAAATTATGACTAACTGTGCTGTCATGCAAAACTTTATTTTTTCTGTGAAATAGTTTTAATTGGAATAACAGGAAAATATTTGTCCTGAAAAACTTTGCTTATGACTGCAAATTAATCTTCCTATACTAGCAAGATGTGTTTGTTATCAACGACCCAATAGGACTGATATTTTTGCCTGAAAAATTTCACATTGCAAGACTACTTCAATACAACTAGAACAAAAACAAAGGAATACTAAGGCTTAAATTATTCAACAAGAATGTTTCCCTGTTTAAATTCTTAAAACATTGATTTGTTGTTTTGTAGCTGCCATATTAAAGTATGAAAACAATGTGATGAACATCAGACAGTTCAACTGTTCTCCACACCCATATTGGTTGCCCAACTTCATGGATGTGTTCACATGGTCACTACCATTTGTTGGGGAGAAAGGTAAGTTTGTGTGGAAAGGCATATGTTGAGCAAGTTACCATAATATTACTTGTTTTAAACTTACTTTAAATTGTGCTTCAGATATTTTGAATAAGAAATGAAGCAATGTTCATATTCTGTCTTAATGTATATGGTTATTTAAAGACTTCGTGTTTTGTTCTGCTCCTATTTTAGTGGGTCACTGGGAGAATGTATTAGGTGTTGCTTGTGATCCTTTCCCTCTGGTATCAGCACTTTATATCATCATTTCTGAAGATCATTTCAGATTTGAAAAAGAAACCCTGAACTTTTAGAAATTTGAACAGCTTAAAATTTCTCAAATTTTGATCAATATATTGATCACAGAAAATGCATCTTAAACATGTTAAACCAGGATAAGCAATATTTTGCAAAAATTCTTGTATGTTTTCATATTTGAATTTCATTTACAGAGATGTGTAACGCTAACACAGATTATTATATAATTGTAACTTGTCGTATCGACACCAGTGTGATCAGTATTATTAATAATGCCGGTCCATAAAATGTCTCGAGAGTATGGTAGAAATTGACAACATTCAAATTGTGAAGCATCTTTCCATATGGCCACTATTTAATTGTGTTGATGTTTTTGATTTCAGTGACAGAGATGCTTGTTAATGTATTGAGTATTTGCTCTGACAATGAGCTAACAGCAGAAGATGAGGAGGAGGAGGAAGATGGAAGTGAAGGTATGCATCATGTACCTGTAAATATTCCTATAGTTTCTACACATATTCGTCAGTGCAACTCCTATTCATTGTGTGTGAACTGGTTACAAACCAAACTTTTTGTTCTGAATTCTGTCCTTTATGAAGTCAATGATTTGATGGAAACTTCTGTTGCTTGTTCCAAAATCATTGAAATGCTTACAAGTTACATGCTGTTGTGGTGTAACAGAATGATACAGGCAGTTGCTTTATCAATTATCTGTTTCCTGTTGGTTAAAGTTCAAATTCAGGAGTTATAGAGCGAGTTAAGCTCAAGCTTATAAGCATATTCATAGTGTTGCTAAAGGATGCTACAGTGTTCTTCCTTGGAATTTTCTCTGTGTTTTGGTACCTGACTTTTCCTTTTTTATCTTTTGAGACATGCATCTCAAAAGACATGTTAATATTCAGTTGAATGATTAAAAGTATGTTTTAAAATCAATTGCATAAACTGTTCTACCTTTATATTGATGTATTTGAGCTTGTGTTCACTTTGTTTTCATTCCATTACAAACCACATGTAAATATTCTTGATTGCTACTTAATGGGTTTTATATATCCACCGCTACATGTATGCCAATCTTGACCTAGTCATGTGAAGTACCAGTCTGGAATTGAGCAACCAATTATGAAAAGAACAATGAAAGTGCGGAATGAAATTCACACATTTAACAGTACCACAACACAAGAAAATACTGGGGAGGACACTGGTTTACAAATGATGCGGCAGCACATTGGTTACTGGACAAATTAAAGCCCCTCAGCTTGCTTTGTAATACATCCATTTCTTTTTGAGACTTATTCAGTGTCAAACTTGTATTACATTACTTGGCTTGTTGCTTAAATACGAACAAGCCAAAATGTGACATTATTTTATATGCATGATATTTTCATCCAGACTTCATTTATATTCGCTTGTGTTATTCATACTTGTGTAGTTATTATGACATTTATTTTAGATGATTAAACTACCAAATATTAATGGTATGGTTAGTTGACCTTGTTTTAAGGTGTAACATGTACAAAGTATTAGCCAGTTTCTGTTTTTCTCTACATTTAAATGATTCTGTATATAAATAATAATAATGAAAATTGAAAAAATAATGGATGTGTATCAGTGAGGAAGGTAAGAAAATAGTTTCTGGAGAAAAAAAATGCTTTTTTGTTGTAAATACAAATACTTACTGCAAAGAATGAATAGCATTGAAGAAGTTTATTTTCAATACAAAGAAATTGCAAAAAGGAAAATTCTGATTGATTTGTACATGTACATCTTATTGTGTTTTTCCTGTTCAGTCATGCTTCTGTAAGTGAATTTATGTGCTTAGGTACTGAAATCAAATGCAAAGAGGGAAAAAAAGCTTTTGAAATAATTTTTATCGGAAAATTAATCTTAAAAGGGGAAGCATGTCTGCATATATTTGCATTAAAAAAAATATTCATTGGCACATAAAAAACATACAAGGAACCTATCATTTTGCAAGTTTTGTTTATTTTTTGTGATTAGTATTTATTTTTGTTGCATTTTATCATTACTATTTTATAATTTAATGCTTTTTTTTGTTCATTTTCTTCATGGTTGGTCTCCTTGACTTGGTTACGTTGCATGTGCTAACCTAGGGCCCCGCATAGCTAATGGTAAGTGGAGCCTCCAGATTACTATCCATCCGGCGCTCATCCTTTCAGCACCAGTTTTTGACTTACATTTTTGACGAGTGGTTGATGTAGTACTCCTGCTAACTTATTGTATCTAGTTCTGTAAAGCCCACCACTTGGTGTATGAAGCAAAATCTGTGTTGCTTGTTCCACATTAAGTGTTAACATCTTTCCTAACTCACTTATTTAGTGCCACTTATCGAAAAACTGAATCCTTACAACCAGGAAGAAATTGTAGTAACTTGTGAACTGAACCATTGTAGTGAATTCCTGTAACTTCCATTTCTAATGGTCGTAAAATACTGTAAGCAGTATATCCTCTGTATCTCCCCCTGTTTGTAAAGGTCTGTATAGCATGCGTCTCTTAATTTAAAACACAGCCTGTAAATTTTACCATGGCTAAAACATTTTTAACTTCAATTAATCAAACACTGCCACTATATCAAACACCTCCAGATTATCAGTGTATTGGGCTTTTGTAGCTGGTATTTTTTGGGTCACTTGCAAGATCCCATACACTTTGCATATTATAGTTAAAACTTTTAATCTCTTTAACTTTCCTCACAGGTGACTGGTCAGATAGCAGATCAATAGTTTCTCTGCTCTGTCTTCTAGCTAGAAATTTGCAGCTACACATTTTCCTGATGGCATATCAATTAAGGCTTGATGCTGTATTGATTTTGGACAGTGATGCTGAATATTTTTTTTATGTGTAATAATAAAAGATAATTTGTAAATTGCCAGTCCGTCGCAAACATGCTGGACGTGAAGTACTTGTAGTAGACAGAGAGGCAAGTAAGTCAACAATTTTGCATGTCAATCAGCCATTTGTCATCAAGGTGGATGAACCGTTGAAATATACTCAGGTTTTGTAACATATTTTACTACTTCAGAATGAAAATCATAATGTTCCTCTGTTTGAGTTTCTGTACAGGAGTGACATGAAATGTAAATCTTGTGTACATTTCATTGTGTGTATTGAGTTGTCCGGTGTGTGGCCAATACCTGCTTTTACTACATTGACGACTTAGTATGTATTTTGTTATGAAAGGTGTAATTTATTAAAATAGTTATCTTCATATTCCAATCTTTAAATTCTACACATGATTTTTCCACTATAAATAAAATTTCAGAATTGACAATATATATTTAATAAGTGTTTGACTTTTGCGATCTGAGACTAGTTTTAAAAAATATGATCTTTAAATTTTGAATAAACAGATATTTGAATTTTTTGTTCATCTGTAGTTTGCATAGTATGTGTGTTCTTGTTATAGGATGTTGTCATGTGTCTACGTGTTGACTATATGTTTGTGTTAAGTACATGTATTACTAACTAACATGTTGTAGCGTAGTGCTGCACTCCTGTTAATTTAAAGGTAAGCTTTTGACTGCTGTGGAAAACAAAAGGTTCACTTCTTCTGGTGTTAACAGTTAACATGGAGGAATTTCAACCCAATGAAAACTGGGTACTTGTGGTCTTAGTTCTGAAGTAGTAAAGTATGAGTCAGTTGGCTGCTTCATTATGACATGCAATATTTATATATATATATATATTCACGTGTTATTATTTAGTATTAAATCACATAGAGTTGATATACCCAGAAATTGGTTACAGCGTAACTATAAGTTGAGCGCTATTGTGATTGACACATATATGTATAGTTGGATGACTAACAATACTGTTTTGTCACATGCTGCTTGACTCTCTGTCTGTACTACTAAACCATGTGATTAAGACCTTGCTAACATGCCATTTGTCATTTGCAGTGTTGTCAATAATATCATTTACTGGGCACATTTCAGTAAAATGTAAGAGGTAATTTCCAGACATTCCACAGCATCCCATGTGTAATGTATACTTTGCAGTTGATGACAGGATAAAGACAGAGAAATGGCCAAGTGTCGGGTGACATGTTGCTGGGCGCCAGTTCTTATTGACAACACTGTATCAGCCTTTTGTTTTTAATTTCTGCTTTACAGTTTTTGCCATTTATATGAATGGCGTGCGATATATTGTGTCAAAAAGTACATGATTATTCGCTATAGTACCATATGCGAGTGTTTGAGTTTTTGCATGACGTGTGGCATAGATTAGATCTCTTGTGTTGAAAACAGTATGTGATGAGAGTGTTGTAATCCCAACATTAGTGTAGATGTACTTGAGTGGTGTATGTAGTTGTTAAAGGTGCTCTCACTTGACGAGGTCAATTCAGTATTACTCTTTATATTGTACATGTGCTGATAATTCAAATATTTAAATTTGATGTATTTTAAGAGTGCATTGATTGCAATAGATTATTATATACTTTAAATTGTAATGTTTTTGCCATTAATTATGAAAGATCAAGATTAATCAAACACATAAAGCAATTGAGATGACATTGGTTTAATATTTTCATAGGTTATGAAATTAACCACTTATAATTTGTTGTACATGTAGTGTGAAGTAAACAAGTTGTCGCCAATGAAATTGTTAAATTATTATTTATAATCATTTTGTATGTGACATTGGAGGGTCAAATACAAGTACAGCATGTACCTGTATGCATGTGTCTTTGGATAGTAGTTGGTGTGATAAGGGCTTGATTTGCTGTTCCTTGCATTTAAATAGTTGGGTGTGCAGTGAATTTTAGATAGGTTCGTATTTCATACCTCTTTGTATAGTGTATATTGAGATAAATAGATTAATTTTACATCAGGTACCAGGTTTATGGTTGTTCAGGGTTCTGGTTCATACTTTAAATTCAGCATTGTGGAAGTAGTGCATGTTGATAATTTCAATTTATGATTTTAATTGTCAAACATCGGTATTCAGAATTTTTTGTTTAGATATATTGCACAAGTAATAATGTTTAGTATCTGTTTAGTATATAAAAAAAAACACCGCTATGCAGCATGCTAGTATCATATTTTTAGCAAATTTATCACATTGATTTAATCGAAAAATTACAAGCAAATCCAGTATTAATTTGAAAGTTTGAAATAATTATTTGACCTTGGTCAGTTTATTTAAAGTTAGCTAGTACTAATTAGCTATCACCTGACCATTGACATGCATATTGAACTGTTTGTATGTAGTGTGCAAGGTTTAGATGAGATGTGTGAAAGTGATCTATTTATTGTCAAACAGCTGTTTTGTTGATTTATTGCAGGTGCTACAGTTATGGCAAGGTGATTTAGAAACAAAGGAGTCATTGTCATAATGGCTAGGGTTTTTACTTAAGTTACAGATGAGATTGTGAGCTTGTGTTTTACTCTCAAAGACTGTATACTTTCATTCCAGATGGAGCTGCTTCAAGGAAAGAGGTGATCAAGAATAAAATCAGGGCCATTGGCAAAATGGCACGAGTCTTCACTGTCCTCAGGTACTGTAGCTTTATTTACCGTTATATAGATCTATAGTAATGTATAAGTGATGCAAGTTCATGTTCTTTATTGACTTTCAGTCTTTCGACTTATCAGTGTGCAAGCACGGTTTAAGTTTATGCAACACCAAAAGGATGCATACTGTATGTGGTGTATGATTAAAGAATTGCTTCTTGATTACCAGCCGGTATTCTAGCTTAAAAAAAAATGATATTAACAATGCAGCTTGGTAATTTATTTGAATCATTAGTGCAATGAATTGGTTGTGGCAATGTATATCGCAATATTGCATTGTAATATATAA
Organism: Mimachlamys varia; assembly: GCA_947623455.1. Taxonomy (NCBI): domain Eukaryota; kingdom Metazoa; phylum Mollusca; class Bivalvia; order Pectinida; family Pectinidae; genus Mimachlamys; species Mimachlamys varia. The sequence continues at coordinate 49,137,516 of OX392527.1, forward strand.
ATGCTGTGCCTTTGTTTAGAAGCCTTTTAAGTTCAAGCAGTTTCATGTAAATTGATTTGAACCTGAGCTTGACATTCTTCAGCTTTCCAGAATTATTTTCATAATGGAAGTATCATCCTAACATGATTTGTGTTTTGCAGAGAGGAAAGTGAAAGTGTACTACAGCTGAAGGGTCTAACACCAAATGGACTTCTTCCCTTGGGAGCACTGTCAGGAGGAAAGGATACGTTGACAAGTGGTAGGTATCACTGAAAATAGGGACTTTAAATACAGGAGTCTAAAAACAACCTTGTGATTTACTAATTTATTTTTAAAACATTTTTTCCATGTTGATCCAGCTTCAAATAGATGCAGTCTATTTGAAACTGATATTGAAAAATCATGCAAAGACATTTTAATCTGAAAAAAATCTTTTAATATGTTTGTATTTTGGGGTACCAAGGTCTTTGCCAAAGTTACCATTTAATGCAATTGATAAAATAATGTTGTCAACAAATCATTTGTGACTTGCTAAAACAAAACTTAAGTTTTAAACAGCATTTATACAGATGTATAATTATAGATACTTTTCAAAAACGACACTGTATTGGCATGGGATGTGCCCATAAAGTCGTGTAATTCTAAAAGCATTTGCATTGTACCTAGGTATATGAGGCTATAGATCCAGTAAAGTATGTAGTATCTAATAATAGAAGTAACCATAATAAAAATATCTTTTTGATTTTGCTATTGAAACAAAGGCTAGTTTTTGGATATTTTGTAGTAAAATCATAATTATGATTCATTGTTGATGCTATTGCACCCTTTTCGTTTCAGCTCTTAGTGGTTTCTCACCTTCTCACAAGATCAGCGGCTTTGATGAAGCGAAATGCTTGGACAAAATGAACGAGAGGATGCCACCACGCAAGGACGCAGTCAACAATTCTCATAAAAGCTAAAGCTCTGACAATGTGATACTCTAATGAGCTGGTCTCTGTTCACATGTGACCCTGAAACAAACTCATTATAATTGTCAGATCATGCGGTGTGTGTGGAAGCATATGCATCTCTGGCACAAAGCTGGCCCTCCTGACCTTGGCAGCAGATGGATTCTGTCAAGGTTAAACCCCGAAGAGCGCATGTTCTGGTATTTTGATTTTTTGTAGGAAGTGAAATGATGTCTGCTGCTTTATCAGCAGTTAGCATAAACCCTAACTCGTCATGTCATACAAATTCATCTAAATGCATTCACTTGTACACAATATATATATGACAACCCTGCGCTTTCATTTCCTGACGAAGAAATCTAGTCAAATGTGGAGAAGTGTCTCTTCTAAGTCGGATCATGAAAACTTGCTTGCAGGAACAAAGATGGCCAGCTTTTTGCTAGATGTGTAGTGTGCATGTGCAGTCTGGTCAGAAAGAACTTCACATGGAATGAAAGACGGCACATCACAAGCCATTTGAACAGTTCATTATCCAAGCTGATCTCCCACAAAAGGCTAACCAAGGCATTACCTTCTGTGTCGGACAGTTCCTTCTCCAGTATAGTCCAGGTTATTTCAGCTGGTACTGCAATGAAGTGCAACGGTACTTGAGTTGTGATGAGGACACATCAGTGACGCATGGAGCTAAGGAAAGATTCTATGGCTGTGGGGTCAATTCAAATCCTGCTGTGGAGGTTATCTAAAAAGGCACAGATGGTGTTGCCTCAAGTTAGAAAAGTGAAAGGTTTGTGATGCAAGTACGTGGAAGAGGAGTTCACCTGGAGGAGAAGTGGCATTATAATGGCAAATAATGCATCAGAAGCTGGTGATTGGGAAAAAAGACCCGCATGATATATGTACGATATATCGAGATGGAGATCTTAAGATCTGCATTGTTATTGAACAAATAATAGCTCTTTCTTGAGATATTTATTCAAAGTAACCTCCACTTGATATGGAGGATAAATCTGCTTCATCAGGATTGTTGTTACTTCTGTTGTTGACTTTCTCATGTTGATCCATGATAAAGCTGGTGGTGTATACCCCCTACCAGTGATATACAGATTTTAAGTTTCCATATGAAATTCTCCTCCCAATTTATCCTAATTGTATAAAATATTGTTTTCTATTCCCAGTGAGTGCTTGAATTATTTTTTAGTAAGAGGTATCCATCTTCTAGTATGTGTTGTTGTCGTCATAATTACTTTTCCATTTAAAGTTACATTTTAGTTACTTTTCTTTTGTTGTTTATGTTATTAATTTAAAGATAATATATTTGTGTCTGGGTGTTTTTTGCTTAGGCAAATTTTGAAGATAGTATCTCACAAAAATGTTTGTGTGTGTGAACTAATATATGAATACTGCAACTAAGTATTATAGTATGTACATCTGGTTGGCTTTTGGTACTTGCGATGTACCAGGGTATGATGATATTTTGTTGTTTGGTCTTTAAAAACAACCAGTTTGTATTCCATTCATGAACAATGTCTATGTGTAAGAAAACTTAAAAAAAAAAAACTAATTTCACTGTTATGTTGGTGTCAGCAATGGTAAAAACTTCTGTAAAACCTAATGTCTTTCAGGTTTGTAGCATGCACTTTGAATCTCTTTCATGACACTTCTGTCATATCACAAATGATCATTTGGATTCGTGTCGACATAATTAAATAATTGCTAGTCAAAAATTTGAACAACTTATGATTGGAAAAACTGACAAAAATATCCTGGCTTAAGTTTCATGCACTGATGTACATGCATGTACCAATGAATATAAAAAAGGTGTTGCCCATGTTGATCGAGTTTTCATATGATCAAAGTATAGCTGCATTTGGTATTGATTGACATCTTAATTAGAGCAATAAGTGAAAACTCTTATAAATCCATGATAACAATAATTAGGTGTTGATGGTTAGTTGACTAGTGTTAAATAACAGGAATCCTACCTATTCTGTTGTCACATTGGTGATATGCCTTGCTCAAATTCAGTAAATACTGTAGTGCTATTACGACTACGGATGTACATTGCCGTTTAGTCTTACCATTGCTTTATATTAAGCTTGTGTACTTTTGGTACTTTTTTGAAGATTGTACTCTGTAGTGTGCTGTAAAATGAACCATTAGAACTATGCTAATTTAAATACAAATGTACCTGCATTTATTTCAAAGCATCTTCTAATTCATTCAGATCATTCCCAGATACATGATACATGTATGTATGATTTGTCATCCTAGTGGAAATTGTTGACTAGCACATTATATCTTTTAATGTTAGTTTATACTGTCAGAGGAAAAAAACAAATATTGGAGAGAGAAAATGCATTTGCTTATTGCTTTAATTATACAACAAAAGACTTATAGAAAGAACGCACAGTTTCAAACAGACATGGTGCTAGGTTTAAGTAATACACAGTAGCAACAAAAAATTCAATCTTGTTCTTACTTGTTATAAAACATACGGTAACTAGTTTATTTGATGATAACTTGAAGGTTAAGATACTTTTAAACAGGTAAATGTACTGAAAGTGCTTGGATTTTTCTTGTGTCATAATTTGTCCTTATTAAATTATTTTAAGATATTTTTATTATGATTGAAAAGAGTAAAATGCAGAAAAATTTTCAAGCTTTTCATATCACTACTAAGACGCAATTATATGCAAAGCTGCATTACGCAATGAGCTTTGATAATAAAAATGTCTGACCATTTCACTTTGTCAGGTAATCACCGACAACCCATGTACCATAATGCTAATTTGCTTGAGTTGAAGTGTACTAGAGTTGAATGATGGTAGAAATGTTGAGTGTGCAATAACAGTGACAGTGTTTTTGCTGAACGTTCTGTAAAAGAGGTAAAGAGAATTTGATCCTCAATCTAAATCTTTTCATTGATTTAGTGTAGAGGAGTACACAAGGCTCCTGTCAAAGTATGGTTTTGTTGTATAGCAAGCGTTTTGAGATTGAGCAAATGCTTCTGTTTTTCTGTTTTCAGTTCATTAACTAGCACTCCTGTCCATAACATTCAAGTTCGATGAAGATTTAATGTTTGTTCCTCCTTTTAATACTCATTCTGTAATGATGTAATGCATATATCATCTGTGTTATGAAGATATAATGAGTATGTTTTTGAAATAATTATTGGTCCACCTGATCATCATTATGAAACTATTTATTAAATTTTGTTTAAAATTATCCTTCGTTCATATGATAGATATTTTAATAGTGTTGGTATTCAAAATGTTGTATTTTCAGAATGTCAAGTCGAGCTCAAACGTTTCGCTTCAGATTTAGGTTTTCTTTTACGAGTAGAAAATTTCATAACTTATTGTACACTACTACTGAAGAAATAGCTAGGGTGCCAGTCAAATGGGGAAGCAGCTGTTTGCATGTGCTTTAGGCTTCAGTCATTTGGGGAAAAGAAGATTAATCAAAGTGTACTAGGCCTATTGAGATTTAGCGATGTGAAATAAGAGTGTTGATGGCATATGAAAACATTTCTTTTATTACATGATGATGAGTTAAATGTTCGGGGAAAAAACCTTTCGTGTTAACATGTAGTATAAAATATGAAATCCTATGTTGTACATGTATTTGTTTTTTTTTCTACATTCTTTTTTTTGCTGTCGCTGTTGTTTTTGGAACAAATTGGCTTATGCCCCTTTAGATACTTTTTGCTGGCATTCCATAACAGCAACACTGAGCATGAGCTAAGAAAATTGATCTGTTTAAGTATCAAATTCATATGTTTTAAGCTGTGATTTATTAACTATATATCGTTTAAAGTGATATTTCCAAACCTAAAAGTCCCTTCATTAATAGTTTATGTGAACAAATTAAGTTTATAGATTTTTTGTATTAAGGGAAAAATTTGGTCGGGTATTGCAGTATGTCAACATGGAAAGTGATTTGATTGAACACTAATTAGATGTTGGAATTTTAGAAATTTTAACATTTTAATTACTGTCAATAGACATTTGAATGAACTGTTTGATGATAAAAAGCTGCTTATGATGTCTGGTTTTTGTTGTGTTGTCCTGTGAAAGACCCCATCTTTATCTGGGATATACTATTCCAACATGTATTAGACATGGGAAATTAACAAAACTTCTTTATTTGGAATTTCGAAGGTTGTCTTTAGAACAGTGTCATATCATTGTAAATTATTGGAAACCCCATGTCTCAAATGTTCAGTATTTTATGATGATCCTGATGATTATTTTAACAAGCTGCGACAGTTGTGTATGGTGAGCTCTTGCTGTTATATGGTAGCATCTGTTTTGAATGTGTACAAGAATAAAAAATTATCAACATATTTCGAAAATTTTATTGGGTGTATGATGGTGGCGAGATCCCCGAATTTTCATATATATTTGTCATCTGTTATTATGACTTATGCACAGATGATATATTGTAAAATGTTGTGAAACCAAAAGTTGCTGTAGTTGCAACCAATAGATTTTTTTCTTATCAATTCATATACTACTAATAACAAAAAAATGTTGACATTGTACACTCAATTTATAGTTAGATTTAGTATTTAAACATTTCTTTATTTACTGATCGGGGAAAAAACCAGACAGTGAATGAAGAAATATTTTTCTGCATTCTCACAATTTTGGCAGTTTTAGGTGTTGTTCCAATTTAAGGTCTTGTGCTTGAGTCGAGACTCTTATATTGCCCTTCACATAATTTTCTCTACCACCAAGATCTTTTTTATACTTAATAAATATTTACAGTGTTACCATTATTATTAGCCTTTTCTTTGTTTGTGAAGTATGATGGCCTAGACCTTGACTGATTCAGACATCACGACATACATAATATGGTGCACTGTATATACCTGGGCACCTGTACAAGCGCTTATTCATATGAAGTTTTCTTTCATGGTATGATTGGAAGTGTTTTTAATCGCTGCTCAGCAAAGATAGAACATACAGGTACATTATTTCAAAGAAAAGGCAGATGCACAATAGCTACTTTTTCCCTTTGGGAAAATTCCAACAGATTAGAATCCAAATAATAGAATTTGGAACGAAGCACTTGATGAATTTGGAGATATTTAGAGATAACACCGAATGGTTAAAGATGGTAAATAACAATTAAAGCTTAACTTTGGTACGAGGGTTACTGTTGTAGTCATGTGGTCCCCTTCAAAAACCTAAAATATTTTATGAATAACCGAGTGATCAATAATACTTTGCTACTGGTATTAGGTAATCAAATAAATTATCTTGACCTTCTTTCAAAGGTCACGGGTCAGACTTGAGGGGAAAAATAAGTTTGAAGTTGTTTGCATAACCAGAAAGCCTGGAGTACTGACGCTTTGTAAGAAAATGAAATGATGTGTTAAAATTTCCTCAAATAAATGACTGACATACGTTCAAGGTTATGGGGGTTGGTACGTGAAAACACATACTAGTAATCATACCATTAATAACTAGAAGACCCAGCGTACTTATACTTCGTCAGTTGGTACCCGCCGTGAAGTGGTAAACCTATATTTTCATCAAAAGAATGACCTTGACCTACTTTCAAGGTTACGGGAGTTGGCAGATGTTGATACCTGGAGTGAATTGCCATAGTTTCCTCAAGTAAATGGCCATAACCTACTTGCAAGGTCACAGGGTGCAGTCTTTCAGGAGGGGGTGATAACATTTTCTGTTGAATAACCAGGAGGTGTAGGTGCAATGTACTTATACTTAACCAGTAAGTACCTGGCATAGAACATTAAATTCTCCCCAAATAAATTGCTGTGACCTTTTTTCAATGTCACGGGGTAAACTATATTTAAAAACACGAGTCCCAGGCCAACGATATTAGTACATGTATAATGTGTCAATCATGAACATTCTTTAGCCGAGGAAAATCAAATTATTGAAATCTTTGTAAAGTATCGAGAGAATGTTACATGATTGTAGATATATTAAGCTGAGCAATACAGGGCACTAAAATGAGTTCATTGTGATAGTGTTTAGGAGATAAAATGTCAAACTTAAATGAATCCTTGGTATATATATATAAGTACAGTGTACATCACTCCCAGGAGCCTCCTTGATACGCTCTCTTCACCCCTGGAATATGTCGTGGCAAACCTGAAGGCACGTTCGGGTAAAAAAAAACTTGACCAATCACTAGGCTGCATACCTGTCCTTTTGCAGATTACAAAAGAGCCCCATCCGACTTCAAATTTTTACCTTTATGTAATCACGAGATTATTTTGATGTACATCAAAGGGATGAACCAGTCTTGCCTCATCAACAAGGTGGTGTACACGGAGCCTTCGGTTTTACCATGACATTGCAGGGGTGTAGAGAGCGTAGGTGATCGTAATCCCTATATATCGAGGATGTCCCTGGAGGTGTTAACTGCATCATTTTAGGTCACAGTGACTATCTCAAGGTCAAATTTATAAGTGAATTTTTTAAATGAAACGTATCTTGAATGAAACGCTGCTTTTGCTCTATATCACTAAGGTAATATTTCTAAAACTTGTCAGCAGATTTAATGGACTTGATGATTTCTGTATCGCAGTCAAGGATTCTGGTTTCATGGTCAAATATTTGGGTATCGGTGTCGATGGTTTCTGTATCGCTGTCAAGGATATCAGAATCACAGTCATGGATTTCGGTATTACTGTCAAGGATTTCGGTATTACTGTCAAGGATTTCGGTATCACTGTCAAGGATTTCGGTATCACTGTCAAGGATTTCAGTATCACAGTCAAGGATTTCGGTATCACTGTCAAGGATTTCGGTATCACTGTCAAGGATTTCAGTATCACAGTCAAGGATTTCAAGGATTTCGGTATCACAGTCAAGGATTTCAGTATCACAGTCAAGGATTTCGGTATCACTGTCAAGGATTTCGGTATCACTGTCAAGGATTTCAGTATCACAGTCAAGGATTTCGGTATTACTGTCAAGGATTTCAGTATCACAGTCATGGATTTCGGTATTACTGTCAAGGATTTCGGAATCACTGTCAAGGATTTCAGTATCACAGTCATGGATTTCGGTATTACTGTCAAGGATTTCGGTATCACTCAAGGATTTCGGTATCACTGTCAAGGATTTCGGTATCACTGTCAAGGATTTCAGTATCACAGTCAAGGATTTCGGTATCACTGTCAAGGATTTCAGTATCACTGTCAAGGATTTCGGTATTACTGTCAAGGATTTCGGTATCACAGTCATGGATTTCAGTATCACTGTCAAGGATTTCAGTATCACTGTCAAGGATTTCAGTATCACTGTCAAGGATTTCCGTATCACTGTCAAGGATTTCGGTATTACTGTCAAGGATTTCAGTATCACTGTCAAGGATTTCAGTATCACTGTCAAGGATTTCGGTATAACTGTCAAGGATTTCAGTATCACAGTCATGGATTTCGGTATTACTGTCAAGGATTTCAGTATCACTGTCAAGGATTTCAGTATCACTGTCATGGATTTCAGTATCACTGTCAAGGATTTCGGTATCACTGTCAAGGATTTCAGTATCACTGTCAAGGATTTCAGTATCACTGTCAAGGATTTCAGTATCACTGTCAAGGATTTCGGTATTACTGTCAAGGATTTCGGTATCACTGTCAAGGAGTTCGGTATCACTGTCAAGGATTTCAGTATCACTGTCAAGGATTTCAGTATCACTGTCATGGATTTCGGTATTACTGTCAAGGATTTCGGTATCACTGTCAAGGATTTCGGTATCACTGTCAAGGATTTCAGTATCACTGTCAAGGATTTCAGTATCACTGTCAAGGATTTCCGTATCACTGTCAAGGATTTCGGTATTACTGTCAAGGATTTCAGTATCACTGTCAAGGATTTCAGTATCACTGTCAAGGATTTCGGTATAACTGTCAAGGATTTCAGTATCACAGTCATGGATTTCGGTATTACTGTCAAGGATTTCAGTATCACTGTCAAGGATTTCAGTATCACTGTCAAGGATTTCGGTATCACTGTCAAGGATTTCAGTATCACAGTCAAGGATTTCGGTATTACTGTCAAGGATTTCAGTATCACAGTCATGGATTTCGGTATTACTGTCAAGGATTTCGGAATCACTGTCAAGGATTTCAGTATCACAGTCATGGATTTCGGTATTACTGTCAAGGATTTCGGTATCACTCAAGGATTTCGGTATCACTGTCAAGGATTTCGGTATCACTGTCAAGGATTTCAGTATCACAGTCAAGGATTTCGGTATCACTGTCAAGGATTTCAGTATCACTGTCAAGGATTTCGGTATTACTGTCAAGGATTTCGGTATCACAGTCATGGATTTCAGTATCACTGTCAAGGATTTCAGTATCACTGTCAAGGATTTCAGTATCACTGTCAAGGATTTCCGTATCACTGTCAAGGATTTCGGTATTACTGTCAAGGATTTCAGTATCACTGTCAAGGATTTCGGTATCACTGTCAAGGATTTCGGTATAACTGTCAAGGATTTCAGTATCACAGTCATGGATTTCGGTATCACTGTCAAGGATTTCAGTATCACAGTCAAGGATTTCGGTATTACTGTCAAGGATTTCAGTATCACAGTCATGGATTTCGGTATTACTGTCAAGGATTTCGGAATCACTGTCAAGGATTTCAGTATCACAGTCATGGATTTCGGTATTACTGTCAAGGATTTCGGTATCACTCAAGGATTTCGGTATCACTGTCAAGGATTTCGGTATCACTGTCAAGGATTTCAGTATCACAGTCAAGGATTTCGGTATCACTGTCAAGGATTTCAGTATCACTGTCAAGGATTTCGGTATTACTGTCAAGGATTTCGGTATCACAGTCATGGATTTCAGTATCACTGTCAAGGATTTCAGTATCACTGTCAAGGATTTCAGTATCACTGTCAAGGATTTCCGTATCACTGTCAAGGATTTCGGTATTACTGTCAAGGATTTCAGTATCACTGTCAAGGATTTCAGTATCACTGTCAAGGATTTCGGTATAACTGTCAAGGATTTCAGTATCACAGTCATGGATTTCGGTATTACTGTCAAGGATTTCAGTATCACTGTCAAGGATTTCAGTATCACTGTCATGGATTTCAGTATCACTGTCAAGGATTTCGGTATCACTGTCAAGGATTTCAGTATCACTGTCAAGGATTTCAGTATCACTGTCAAGGATTTCAGTATCACTGTCAAGGATTTCGGTATTACTGTCAAGGATTTCGGTATCACTGTCAAGGAGTTCGGTATCACTGTCAAGGATTTCAGTATCACTGTCAAGGATTTCAGTATCACTGTCATGGATTTCGGTATTACTGTCAAGGATTTCGGTATCACTGTCAAGGATTTCGGTATCACTGTCAAGGATTTCAGTATCACTGTCAAGGATTTCAGTATCACTGTCAAGGATTTCCGTATCACTGTCAAGGATTTCGGTATTACTGTCAAGGATTTCAGTATCACTGTCAAGGATTTCAGTATCACTGTCAAGGATTTCGGTATAACTGTCAAGGATTTCAGTATCACAGTCATGGATTTCGGTATTACTGTCAAGGATTTCAGTATCACTGTCAAGGATTTCAGTATCACTGTCAAGGATTTCGGTATCACTGTCAAGGATTTCAGTATCACAGTCAAGGATTTCGGTATTACTGTCAAGGATTTCAGTATCACAGTCATGGATTTCGGTATTACTGTCAAGGATTTCGGAATCACTGTCAAGGATTTCAGTATCACAGTCATGGATTTCGGTATTACTGTCAAGGATTTCGGTATCACTCAAGGATTTCGGTATCACTGTCAAGGATTTCGGTATCACTGTCAAGGATTTCAGTATCACAGTCAAGGATTTCGGTATCACTGTCAAGGATTTCAGTATCACTGTCAAGGATTTCGGTATTACTGTCAAGGATTTCGGTATCACAGTCATGGATTTCAGTATCACTGTCAAGGATTTCAGTATCACTGTCAAGGATTTCAGTATCACTGTCAAGGATTTCCGTATCACTGTCAAGGATTTCGGTATTGCTGTCAAGGATTTCAGTATCACTGTCAAGGATTTCGGTATCACTGTCAAGGATTTCGGTATAACTGTCAAGGATTTCAGTATCACAGTCATGGATTTCGGTATTACTGTCAAGGATTTCAGTATCACTGTCAAGGATTTCAGTATCACTGTCATGGATTTCAGTATCACTGTCAAGGATTTCGGTATCACTGTCAAGGATTTCAGTATCACTGTCAAGGATTTCAGTATCACTGTCAAGGATTTCAGTATCACTGTCAAGGATTTCGGTATTACTGTCAAGGATTTCGGTATCACTGTCAAGGAGTTCGGTATCACTGTCAAGGATTTCAGTATCACTGTCAAGGATTTCAGTATCACTGTCATGGATTTCGGTATTACTGTCAAGGATTTCGGTATCACTGTCAAGGATTTCGGTATCACTGTCAAGGATTTCAGTATCACTGTCAAGGATTTCAGTATCACTGTCAAGGATTTCCGTATCACTGTCAAGGATTTCGGTATTACTGTCAAGGATTTCAGTATCACTGTCAAGGATTTCAGTATCACTGTCAAGGATTTCGGTATAACTGTCAAGGATTTCAGTATCACAGTCATGGATTTCGGTATTACTGTCAAGGATTTCAGTATCACTGTCAAGGATTTCAGTATCACTGTCAAGGATTTCGGAATCACTGTCAAGGATTTTGGTATCACAGTCATGGATTTCGGTATTACTGTCAAGAATTGAGTATCGCTGTCTAGGAACTGGCATAACATTTTTGGGTATCGCTGTCAAGGATTTGAGTATCGCTGTCTAGGAACTGGGATAACAGTTTTGGGTATCGCTGTCAAGGATTTGAGTATCGCTGTTTAGGAACTGGGATAACAGTTTTGGGTATCGCTGTCAAGGATTTGAGTATCGCTGTCTAGGAACTGGGATAATAGTTTTGGGTATCGCTGTCAAGGATTTGAGTATCGCTGTCTAGGAACTGGGATAACAGTTTTGGGTATCGCTGTCAAGGATTTGAGTATCGCTGTTTAGGAACTGGGATAACAGTTTTGGGTATCGCTTTCAAGGATTTGAGTATCGCTGTCTAGGAACTGGGATAACAGTTTTGGGTATCGCTGTCAAGGATTTGAGTATCGCTGTCTAGGAACTGGGATAACAGTTTTGGGTATCGCTTTCAAGGATTTGAGTATCGCTGTCAAGGATTTGGGCATCGCTGTCAAGAATTTCTGTATCACTGTCAAGGATTCTTGTATCATAGTAAAATATTTGGGTATAACGGTCAAGAATTTGGGTACCGCTATCAAGGATTTCGGTTTCGCCGACAAGGATTTCGGTATCACTGTCAATGTTTACTGTATCAAAGTCGAGGATTTTGGGTATCCGTTAAGAATTTAGTTATCGCCGTCAAGGATTTGGGTATCACTGTCAAGGATTTCAGAATCATCGCCAATGCTGAAACGGACCCTTGTTTATGACAGGACTATATGCTTCATAAATCATTTCTGAAAAGAAAACCAACTAAAAAAAATACTGACCTTTCACAGCCCGGGCCGATTCAAAACCGTACTAATAGTCTATAAATCAAAGTACTGCGAAAACGACAGAATCGGACAAAAATTAACTGAACTGTCGCTTCTGAAATCAGGTTTGTGTAGTTTAAGGTCATTTCTCTAATCAAACTTTACAGTCCCTTGTTCAAGCACGATTCTTACCTTAATAAGGGGTGAGTCAACTTGCCTGACTTCCTTCAAAAGAAAACCAAATTAAATACGAATTGTGCAAGCAAACTTTGATAACGGCTTATCTGAAGCCGACATATGGTTATCAAACGTTTACAACTTTTCGTGTAGACTTCACTCTGAAATCTCGCAGATTTCAACTTCATTTCAAAGCAGTCAGATGAACAGTTTTGTTCATGCCCTGCATCGTGCCCGGACTCCAAAAGGTTAGAAATATAAGATATAACTATGAACTGTGTGTTGGAGGTAAAGTCGTTTGGTCAGCTCCGATATCATCGTCGGAAACCCACGGTACACTTTTCATCCGCGACTAAATCCAGCCGGGGTATCCCATTTAATTTCAAGCACCGCCTGTCAACAAAACCTGTTGATTGTGTTATAATTGTGTCGATTGTGATTAAAATATAAGGTCCTACTATATGCAAACGTCAGAGAAGTGTACCGTGGGTTTCCGACGATGCTGGGATAATAGAACACAATACATTAATATCACGTATCACATCAATTCAATATTGCTGTCGCCGCCTATAAAATGACCTCACCACCGTTAAAAACTGTCAGAAACCATTTTTATATGACTTAACTATACCCCTTGTGACGTGTACAAGAAATAGTAAAAACGAAGTAAACAAATTATGACCAATAAATTGTAAAAGAAAATGAAGTTAGATTAAAGATATAAAGTTAATGGGAGGTTACTCTTATATTATACGTGAAAAACACTGTAATTAGACGAGAGAATCTATATGATATACAAGATACACTGTAAAGACGAGTAAGACATCCAATACGTTCGAACGCCAATATGATGTACATGTATTTACATATATACTCAATATGTCTACTTTCGTCTGATTGGCTGTTCCTGTGCTGTAGATCCGAAGGTAAGTTTGCTAATGCATATATAGGCTATAATTGAATCGAGATAAGTAATTCTTAAGTAACGTAATATGGCTTTATATTATTGCTTACTCAGCAATAACCACCCCAAAATGATACAGTTTTAATTCTAAAACTGGGTAGTGTGTACGGTCTTTTAAGTCAATTGTCGAATTCTTAATTATTAACGAGTTGTAATTTAACTACCGTGCAAATAGGAGATTCAATATCGACCTTTGCTAAGCACGTGCATGGTTGTGGTTGTTGAGTATGCTCTCGTGCTTGAAATGATTTTAATCAAAAAATAATTATGAAAGTCATTGCTGATTTCACAACTGAATTATTTGTTTATTACTTTACCAAATCCACCAGAAAAATATATTACTCTTTTAAGCTCACTATTTTTTGATTTTTGTGGAATGGTAAATGTCATAAAATAAAAAAAAATGTTGTAATTCAAAACTATATGGAAGGGGGGTTAAAGATGATTGATGTATATGCCTTCATTAATTCTCTAAAGCTAAGTTGGGTAAGAAGAATTGCTCAGTCATCAGGCAAATGGAAGCTATTGTTGAATACAACTATTGATCTGAAAAAGCTGTTTAATTGTGGAAAAGAATATATTAATTTATGTGGATCTAGATGCAATAATTTATTTTGGAAAGATGTATTAAAAGCATGGGATAGACTTAATAACTCTGAATGTATGAAGTTAACTACCGGTAAACAAGAGTCCATCATTAAATCTCCTCTTTGGTATAATAATGATATCCAGGTTAATAATAAATTTGTATTTTATTCAAACTGGTTTAAGGCGGGTGTGTTTACTTTGAATGATATGATAAAAGATTCAGATAATCTGACCTTTTTTTCCTTTGATGAGTTTTTACATAATTTTCAAATTAATACAAACTTTTTGCAGTATCATGGACTAGTTTCTGCAATCCAACATTTTTTAAGAAAATATGATTTTCTATGGGAAAAACCTTCTCAGCCTTTTGTACCAATCTTATGGGATATATTTTTTAAGAGTAAAAAAGGGTCTAAAGACTTCTATAATAGTATAATTGCACCTGTGACACTGCCTACTGGAGTCAGAAAATGGAATCAGGAGTTTGATATAGATAAAGAAAAATGGACAAAAATATGTAAATTACCTTTTGTTGTCACAAAAAACTCAAAACTACAATGGTTCCAGGTTAGAATTATACATAATATTTTGGTAACAAATACTTTTCTTTTTAAAGTCAAACTGAGTCAAAGCCATCTTTGCACCTTATGCAATTTGGAGCCTGAAACAATAGTGCATTGTTTATGGGAATGTACAGAAGTGCAAGATCTGCTTCAAAGATTTGAATCTCTACTTGACAGGCTCCTGATTCCTTTTGCATATAATAAAGAATCATTCCTTTTCGGAATTCAACATTCAAGCCATGTGGATAATGAAATTTTAATTCTCATGAAACATTATATTTATAAGACCAGATGCCTGAGCAACTCTTTGAATATTAACGCGCTTATAAATATCATCAAAGATAACTTCCTCATTCAAAAACATATCAATAATAGTAAAAGTGTAATAATTCAAAGGGAATTCAAACTTAACTGGAGGAAATGGACACCTTTATTAGAACTTTAGTGGTTAAATCATTAATATATTTATTGCACCTGTTTGCACTGCTATGCCCCTGACATACATGTAGCCTCATTAGCCCTTTGCATTAGCTAGCCACTTAATATAAATTAAACAGATAGACTGTATCTCCCAAATCTCCCTCCCCACTTTCTCTTTCCCTCACCCCCCTTCTCTCTCCCCCCCCCCTCTCTCTCCCCCCCCCCCCCCCCTCTCTCTCTCTCTCTCTGAATGAATGAGTGAACGCTGTGAGAGTGACAATATATACACCTGCATTCATTAAGTGATGGTATGTTGATGTATGAACGATGATGCGTGGCGAGTGATGATGAGGATTAATTTGGTGATTGACAAATCATAATGATGATGTAAAGATGTTGATGATGATGGTGGTGTTGTTTTTGGATGATAATGTATTTACGAAGATGAAGGTGATGATGATGATACATTTGGGATGATCATGATTATGCAATTAAGATGATGAAGATGATGGTGATTATACAATTACCGTAGGATGATAATGATGATGTGATGATGAAACATTAAGTTGTTGATGATGATGATGATGATGATGATGATGATGATGATGATGATGATGATGATGCAGTTTGGAAGATGATGGTAAGGATGATGATGCTGATGCAGTTTGGATGATGATGATGATGTAGTTTGGATGATGATGATGATGATGCAGTTTGGATGATGATGATGATGATGATGCAGTTTGGATGATGATGATGCATTTAGGATGATGATGATGCATTTAGGTTGATGACGTTGATGATGCATTTAGGATGCTGATGATGGTGAGGATGATGATGCTGATGCATTTAGGATGATGATAGTGATAATGATGATGGTGGTGATGATGATATAGACTTGATGATGATGGAGGTGTTGTTTTTGGATGATAATGTATTTACAAAGATGAAGGTGATGATGATGACACATTTGGGATGATCATGATTATGCAATTAAGATGATGAAGATGATGGTGATTTTACAATTACCGTAGGATGATAATGATGATGTGATGATGAAACATTAAGATGATGATGATGATGATGATGATGATTCATTTAGGATGATGATGATGGTGAGGATGATGATGCTGAAGCAGTTTGGATGATGATGATGCATTTAGGATGATGATGAAATCAGGTGATGTTAATATTTTATGCATTATGTTGATAGTGTGGATGTGGTGTGAGAGATTGTAATACTTTGTTATATTTATACAAAATTTGCTGCAAAATAAAAAATTACAAAAAAAAAAAAAAAATAATTATGAACTCTCCAAACGACTTTTTATACAGAATCGTCAATTAATTATTTAGAGGCGGAAATAATAATGAAATTGAAATTGATAACTTTTTTCATAATGCCTTGTTACAAAAAAAATCGATGTTTAATGAAATTGCAGCGTTCATCGACAGAACATTGAAATTTTCAAATGATTAATTGACAGTCCATCTTTATAACAGGAAGTTTGGTCGGGTTTAAGGTAAACAATCAAAGTTATCTTATGAACTTCCAATCTCACTTATAACTGAGGCTTTAGAGTTAAAGCCGTTTTGTTCATTTTCTGCTGGGTGTTTTTTCTGTTGAAAAGAATATAAAAAGAAATGCTATCATTCTATGATCAACATAAAACAAACATAAATAGTTGGTGAGCTGTTTACATCGCAATTCGTCCATCCAGATTCTTCACACAATTATTTTTGCTCTTGGAGATGATGGGATGATTTTTCTCTCGTTTTTTATTCCCCATGACCCGTCGTCAGGCTTGTTCATTTGAACAGAAAAGCAAGATGGCGCCCGAAAGCCATCTTGAATTCGATTTTGACAGTTGAAGATTGTTAATTATAGCTATTTTACAAGAAGGATTTAACAACTTTGCATTATTTATTTTCTGTGTTTGTTTCGTTTGGAACTGATCAGAAAACAAGATTGCCGCTAAACAGCCATCTTAAATTTTACCGGAAATTTCGTTGTTATTACTATTTATCTCGAATAAATCAAAAAGCGAGGGGATGTTTTACTTCTATCAATGCGTAAAGCAAAACGGTCAAATGGAACATCTCCTTCAGTTCATGAAGCAATGATTGAGTTTAGAAATACAGTGAAACCTCTGTATAAAGTCTACCTTAGGGACCACACCAAGTGGTCCTAATAGCGGGTTGGTCTGAATACCGAGGGTGACCACGCAGACTTTTCCCCCTGAAATCCACTTTTGGCCTGTTTTCATGGTCCATTAACCAATATTTAGGCTTTATAATGTTGATCACACAGTAATTGTAACTTGTCATCCTTTTTGACACCAAAGCACAGATTACTGATCATCTGACACTTGACAGGTGTACACAGTGGAATACACACCAGGTGAATTTGTGTTTGGTCAGTAGTCTGAGTAGTGAGGTGAAACTCAGTACGAAAGTGGTATTTCGGACTTCTCAAAACTGGTCTTTATAGCGAGATGGTCTTAATAGTGAGGTGGTCTTAATAGTGAAGTTTAAGATACAAAGATATATAGAGGATTTTTTTCGGGACTGAAATGAAATGGTCTTAATAGCAAGGTGGTCTTTAAGCGAGGTTTCATGGTAATGTGTAACCTATGTGAACATTTTCTTCGAGTTGGAAAGATTGATTTATGTTAAGGTTATTTGATTTCTGATCTTAACCCTAATATTTATTGGCTGTGTAAAATAATCTTTACATAATTGCCTAACATTATATCATTGTGGGAAGCAATAAGAAAAGTTCTTCTCTATCAAATGTAAGAACCTGTGAGCGAAAGTCAGCGAGCACAATGATGCAAAAATGTATGATGAAAAAAAAATGTTCATATTGACACAGTAATAATAAGACGCAAAGAATTGTCCCCTAGAACTGCATACATACAACAAAAAAAGAGCGCGAGAAAATTCCGTTCTAGAAATCGATGAGTGACTAATAAACGTGTATGATTAACGTTTATTTCTTTATGTATGTTATCCTGAAACCTGTTGAATGTTTTCAGTTAAAAAAATAAGATATATGGAGACAAAACTTTAGGTAGAAAAGTGATTCCCAGAATCTTCGTCCGATATTTCAAAAATTCAATATGCATAAAATAATTGTTTGTGACTTGTTTCTTTTTTCTTTGAAATCGGCATTAAGGAAAAGCAACTATATACAAGGGTTTTGTTACATTGACCGACCATTAAGTAAAATCATAATGATCTATATTTTTTTTTTCTCTCTCGCATTAAAATTTGTAAAAGATCGAGGGATACATTCAAATAGAACGTAATCGGAGTAGATCTCCTAATAGTTGTACATCTTTTTTGATTAGGGAAAACATATTGACCATGCATTAATATATTTCGTTGTTCAATAACAGATATACATAGCTAAGCTTATTGCTTTGTTTATGATCATGATGTAGCGAAACTTGGTAGAGTCGACGGTCGAAGTTTTGAATAAATCTTATCATTGAAAAAATAGGGCACTCAGAATATTTTTTCTTGAAAAATAAAACAAATAGATATGCATAAAAATGACAGGCAGTTTCGTTTTGCAAACTTTATTTTAAATGTTACTGTCAGTGTCAAGCAAAAATACCTCTTCAAAAGACGTTTTCGCAAAACGTGCAAATACCAGAGTGCGAAAAAGCTTATGGTCAAAGGGAAATAACTCACATATTTTTAAAGTTCGTTTGTACTGAGCATGCGTTAGAAGTTACTTCCTCTGTAATCATAATCAAAATGGCGAACGAGATAACTCACGCACCAAACAAAACATGGGAATTGAGTCTGTACGAGCTTCACAGGACGCCACAAGAAGCGATTACCGATTCTACAGAGATAGCTGTATCTCCAAGGAGTCTACACAGCGAACTCATGTGCCCAATTTGCCTAGATATGCTAAAAAACACGATGACAACAAAAGAGTGTCTGCACCGTTTTTGTCAAGATTGTATCATCACTGCCCTCCGAAGCGGCAATAAAGAATGCCCGACATGCAGGAAGAAACTGGTGTCAAAACGTTCTTTGAGGCCTGACCCAAACTTTGACGCACTAATTTCCAAAATATATCCAAGTCGAGACGAATATGAAGCACATCAAGAGAGGGTTCTTGCCAAACTGAACAAGCAACACAGCACTGCTGCGTTGACACACAGGTATAAGCTTAATTAAATTACATCATGGTGTTTTATATTAAGAAGTATTTGTCAAATCATTTAATTACCATTTTGGAAAGTGAATTACATTTTAAGTGCCAGATATTTAAAGTGCACGTAAAAGCGGATCAAAAGGGATTGTTTAACTTTTAATATTGTGATATAAGATATAACCAATATTAATTTAGAATACTTATATATGAAAAAGGACGAGGAAAAGTGATAAAGATAGTGCTGTCATTGCAGACTTTGGCTCTATCTGCTAGATTTCCAGCCTGATGCTCTACATGTATGGTTAAGCTAAAGGGCATTCTTCAACCCTTAATTGGCTCTGCAGAACTTGATTATTAGATCAGATATATATGAACCAAGTCTATAACATTGTTTTGATCCAATGTGTGTACATTTTATTACTTTCGGTTTCACTTTAATAGCATCGAGGAGGGATTGAGATTACAAGCTATGAACAGAGCGCAGAGAGTACGCAAACATGCTACAGAACCAGATCTTTCCCGACTAGAGACTGCCAGTACGACGTCAAATGATGCAACCCCAAAGAAGAGACCCAAGCCCTACTCGGATGACTCGAGCACTGAAAATTCCATAGGGGAAGGTGGTTCAGAACTGGGACATCCAATTGAGCCTGTTGAAAGAGAAGTACATGTACCAGTCAGTGACATTGAGTTGGTGTTTAGGCCTTTGCCGATTGACTCAGAGTCGCAGGCAGCTCACTTAGATGCCTCACAGACGAGATATATCAAGACCACTGCTAATGCTTCAGGTAACACTTTTACTGATCATTTGATTGACTTTAGATTGTGTTCATTGATGGTTTAAACTGTCAGGGATGTGTGATTTCCTATTTTTGGAATATTTTGGCAAACAGGCCAAGTTTTACAGTAAATATTGAAATTTGAACTTGCCTAGAATTCAAAGCAACACTAGTGATTATGGAATGAAACATCTCTGAATGGCGTAAGCTGAAAATCATAAGTTTGATAGATTTATAATAAAGCTGTTTAATATCGTCATTAAATTTTGAAGTATATTATAGAAACTTCTTAACCCTACATTCATTAGTGTAAGTTATCGGATATTTAATGAAAAATGACTCCATTTACATTTTTATGTATAGAAAAAATATACATGTACATGGATTTCTCTGCCTTTGATTCATAAAGGGTATATAATGATGTATTAAATATAAGTTATGACATAACAAATTGAAACAAACCTTGTAAATCAGTTGTTTTGCCTTTTTTTCAGTGGATCATTTATCCAAGTATCTTGCTATCAGACTATCGCTGGAATCACAGAAGACTGAAGGTGGTAAGACAAAGTTTCTTAACAACAAAATTATGTTGATATCATAATTATAATTTTGTAGAACTTTTCAAATAATTCACAGTGCTCCACTTCAGCTGTGAACTTTTGTGTTTTCAATTTATGTGTTATTTTCAATGAATTAAAACCCAGAATTGAAATTATAAGGAACAAATTACACATTAGATATATGGCAAATACCCCTTAACGTTAAGATCACTGCAAACATGCATCAAATTCTGTTTTGGTTACCGTTTTCATATTTACACTTGTGAAGTAATATTCAACAAAACACTTATTTAATCATTGCATGTATGCAAAGCTTTTATAAGACCTGGATCATCAAGAAAACACTTGGATTTATAAACATGGCCAACACGATTAAAACAGGGCCAACCTCTTTACATAGTGAACTCAGATTTGTCACATCTTCAACCCTAGAATAAGAAAATATGACAATTTCCATAATTGAAGACATTATTATAGAAGTTACAGTTGCAAAAACTATTCAGAATCAGTTGATCTCAGACAACTTCAACAATAGTAAGAGACCATGTTATTCTTTTGCTGGGCTCTTGGTTAAAGTCTTCATTTCATTTAATGTTACACAAAGATACACATTCACTGATAACAATAGGGGCCATGGTGGCCGATTGGTTAAGGTGCCCAAACATTCTTCCACTTGCCCCTCACCTATAAGTTGTGAGTTCAAAACCCACGTGAGGTAGTTGCCAGGTACTTACCATAAGTCTGTTGATTTCCCTGGAAGTCCAGCTTTCCTCCACCTTCATAACTTGGCACGTCGTTAAATGACTCTGGCTGCTAATGGGATGTAATACAAAATATACCTAATCAAATAATAACACCATTTAAATAGTGGAAGCAATAAACAATCATTCTTTTTTTAATATTACCCAAACTGGTGAAGCAAAATAGTGTTTTACCCCTCCATTAAACTAAAGAAAAATAAGTGTACAAATACCCATGTCTCAAAAATGTGTTCTATAGAACTCAGTTCATTAATCTCAGGTTAGTTCAAATCTCTTTAGAATTCTTTCCCTTCTTTACTTACTTCTAAAGTTTGGTAGGTGGCAAGTGACTGCCCAATGCTAGATAGTCCTACATCTTCCTAAGATATTCCTGATCATGATATAAAAGACTGATGAAAATGACTGAATATTCTGTTCAGAAGTAATTAACACACTGAAGTCTTGGACTAATTAATTAAAAATTTTAACATCCATATACCGATTGCCTGTTTGTGTTTCCAGGTGGCCCCAACAGTGATACCAAATACAGTATTCATATAGCCAGTACGCCAGGATGTTACACATTACTGAGTGGAGTTATGACCCTGGACCAGGTCAACGAAAAATACTGGCGAGTAAACAAGCCATTGGAAATGTACTTTGCCAGTATGAAGAAGACGGAAAAAGAAAACACCCCCAGCCATACGCCAACCAAGAAAGGCAGTGACAAGTGAACTGCAAATATTTCAAGACATTATAAAGATAATTTTGTAACTTATTCAAGAAAATTGTCAAACTGGATATAATTGGTTTTCATACTTAGTGATTCTAATTTGATAGTTTCCAAACCATATAATTCCAAAATCTCACCAGAGTGCTTATAAGCTGTTGTTTTGAAGTTGCATAATACACACTAAAGTTTTCATACAACTTTCTTTGCATGGATTAAGATGGTGGCAACGAGATGTCTAAACTGGCTGATGTAATAAGCTTTACACTTTATACTCATACACTCAATGAGAAATAACCATATCAGTTTTCTGCTAAAAAATAAATGAATATCATAATTTCAAAATAGGAGTATAAGAACGGAACATGTTTCTAATTGTGTATATTGTACATGTAAGATACTAAAAGTCAAACTCTCCCACCAGGACTAATTGTAAAAATCCTGTCTTATTTAAATCCACGAACAGATTCATGTGAATGTAGACTTTTTTGGCACTTGTAGAAGGGAAGCAACTCCTTATTGCTTGAACACTTTTTGCAAGGAGTGAAGATTTTGTTCGTATTAAGTTTTTCATTTTCATGTTATGCTTGATTCTGGTATGACAAAGCTAGCTTTTCAAAATTAGGATTTTTGTCCTGGTGTTTATTTCGTAAATTATATTTGAAGAAAACTTAATACAATTGATGACATTGTGTGTGAAAGGGAATATAGAAGTCTGTGAATACAGTAAAACCCCACTTAATTTAACCCGGTTTACTCAAATACCCCTCCTTCCTTGAACAGTTTGTATGGTCCTGACCAAGTTTGAACATATTCAACAACCTCGGATTACTGGAATACCATTTGTTCCTGGCACTATTGATCAGGTCCCCACAAGTTCCAGTAAGTGGGGTTTTACTGTACATCCTAACACATAAAAAACTGTATGTATAATTTGATAGAGAACATATCATTATTTACAGCGTGGCATTAATAGATGTTGTTCCTTCCCTTAGAGGTTGTAGGTATATATTTATCCTGAAACAGTGATTGTAAAGAGGTTTAAGCTGCTGAAATCCAGGCTTGCCAAGTATTTAATTTGATCCTTTCATGATGGACTTATCCCAATAGAAATTCCACTTTAGTTTTCTAGGGGTGAACAAATTAGACAACTAAAAAACCTTCTTCCAATAGTTTAGAATCCTCGATCATTTCACCTCAATTAGTGAACATTTTCAATCACCTGCCCTGTCAATCCTTACATATATAATTCAACACTAGCATTGTATCATTGAGATTGTATGTTTGAAGCGGTGGCATATATTTGTTATACATGTAAATGGAAATTGCCCAATTTCAACACAAGCTTATCACACAATGAGGAAAAGTGTTGAGTCCAGGGTAAGAGAATAAAAGAATCTTTCACCCCCTTGGGGGAGAGACAGGGGAATCTCAACCCGAGGGGTTAGATTCTTAAGTTGCCAAACACAAGGCTTGTCGAGTGTTTGGCAGCTTAAGAATCTTGCCCGAGAGTTGAGATGTCCTGTCTCACTACCAAGGAGGTGAACGATTATTTTTCTCTTACCCTGTTAAACCTCATGTATATCTAATATTGAAGTTACATCAATGTAAGACAATGGTGATGTGATGTGATTGAGGTATCCACGTGACGTCATCGTATTGTTGCTACGATGTCGTTCAATCGTTGAGAGCTTGTCTCAACCTAGGGTGAGATAAGAAAATCTCACACCGGTAAAGGGGTGGATATCTTTGACCAGGGTAAGAGAAATATAAATCTCAATCACAGTCATTAGTGATTTTCCTTACCATTCGGACATTTTAGATTTCATTTCCCAATAGAATCATCACTCTGTATGACATTACAGCTCACTGCATATCCAGGGTAGACAAATCTTTTGTACACAACATAACACTATTATCACAGGTAAGAGAAATACAAAAAACACTGCCAAGAGAAGAAAAAAATAAAATAACCAGTATTGTCACTTAATTGAATCTATTATACTGCCAAGATGTTAAAATAATGTAGATCTGTGCAATGTTATTATATAACTAATGATACACTTTATGTAGTATATTGTTTATTGTGTGTATTGGTTTATTTGTACATTTGTGTATTGTTTTTGTTTGTACACTGTGCATTGTATTCATTTGTACACAAAGAAATGTAGAATGTATATATTCAGAAATCAGTTATCAGGAAGGAAACACAGTGCTTTCCCTTAGTTCCCTTGAAAATCTTATCGTAAAATTTAAAGCACGTTTGGGAGATCTTGAGTTATTAATCCTAATCCTTGTCAAATATCAAGTTTCTACTTAATTTATTTAATGCCGGTCCATTAAGGGCTGTTCCAGAATTAGCCATGTGGGAGGGTCGGGAGGCATTTTATCAGTGACACTCACCACCCATCCAATATTGAAAGTGATTTGATATAAGGAATGGTAGGCAGATATGGTTTTAACCCTACCATCCATAATATATTGATAAAATGCCTACCACCTAACCCACATGTTGTATAATGGAATACCGGTAACCAGAAGTCCTTTCCTGAGAGATGATGTATTGATTCAGAAGTGCTTTATTTTAGATTTGATGAATAGCTTCTGATAACTGATTTCATAATATTCAAGAGTCAGTTTTAGGGCAATTTTTGATGTGCTATCAATCATTTTGAAGAGTAAAATACCTTGTCCTTCATATATATTACTGTAAATATTTGAAAAATTTCCATAAGTATTTGATGTTTTATTATTTTGTTATCTGGGTATTATTATGATAGAATATTTGTCTGCGAAATGTATTGTTTATATCTTTTGAGATTTTTTCACTTTCTTTTGGTTTTCATACAAAACTTCTATCAGAATTCCGTTGGTTATATTCACGTTCACGTACTGTAAACAAATTTTGGTGCACTGAAATTTTAGTGTATAAACAAAATTAATTAAACAGGTTAGTGCAATGATGAATTATTGATGCACTCAACACTACATTTTTTTTTTTTTTTTCATAATTTTCGTTTCAAAGTGTCGGTACATGTATATAGGTTTTATGTGCATGGATATTTATGTTAGATTAGTGTCAACATCATTCGGTAGCCTTTAGCTTTGGTACGTTAAAGCTGTACAGAATTAACCACCTACAGGAAAAATCCCATCAGCAGGTTTCTTGTAGGATTTCTTGTACTGTATTAAAATAATTATCACAGAGCTTCGTAGGTAGATAGCATTGATTACCCTTTGTTGTAAACGTAATATTTTTCAATTTTGGTGCATTTGAATGTCCGTAATTATGTAACATTGATGCTGTCGAAATATTGGAGACAGGAACCTGGTTCTGTAGTTTAATATCAATGACAGGTCCTATCAAAGTGACGAGATTTTCTGTTTCTCCTTTATGTCTGTATTAAGTCATTGCTGTATAAAGAAGTAGGGCTATTTTGTTTTTTGCAGCATGTGTTTATTGTAAATGAACAAGTTGTAATAAACATAATTTTTTTTCGATAAAGATGCTTTCCGTGGTTTTTCTAAAAAGATATATACCGGTATATGAAAAATAGATAAGTTTACATAGAGTATGTTAGCAATATCACATGACATTGTGGTCATGTCACATGACATTGTGATCATGTCGCATGGCATTGTGATCATGTCGCATGGCATTGTGATCATGTCACATGGCATTGTGATCATGTCACATGACATTGTGATCATGTCACATGACATTGTGATCATGTCACATGACAATGTGATCATGTCGCATGGTATTGTGATCATGTCACATGGCATTGTGATCATGTCACATGACAATGTGATCATGTCGCATGGCATTGTGATCATGTCACATGACAATGTGATCATGTCGCATGGTATTGTGATCATGTCACATGGCATTGTGATCATGTCACATGACAATGTGATCATGTCACATGACAATGTGATCATGTCACATGGTATTGTGATCATGTCACATGGCATTGTGATCATGTCACATGGCATTGTGATCATGTCACATGACAATGTGATCATGTCACATGGCATTGTGATCATGTCACATGACATTGTGATCATGTCACGTGATATTGTGATCATGTCATATGATATATTGTGACAAAATGACCATATGGCAAATCATTACAATCTGATAAATGCTATTCGGTTTTGTTTTACAAGATAAAAAGAATCCAGCTAGGTTTTTCGTATCATCAAATTGTGGGCTATCCGAATACCCAGTGTCCATGGTCTGTTGTCAGCTTCCTCGTCCTTCCTTAAACAATTCTGGTATATTCCTTGTTCTTCCTTGGCAAGTATTGGATGATCATTTAAATTTCATATGTATAGGTATGTTTATGTTGGGTTTTAGGTTATCTGACCTAAAGGGTCAGGATGACCTATAGCAATCTTGCTTTGTCTGTCGTCGTCCGCTGTGTGTAAACTTATCCTTCATACAACTCCCGAATAACTGAAAGACCTAGGGTACTGATATTCGGCCTGTAGCATGCAGAAATAAGAACTACAAAGTTTGTCCAATTGAATGACCTTGACCAACTTTCTAGGAGGTCACAGGGGTCAAATATGTTAAAAATATCAAGAAAATTCTTCTCAATAAGCGTAATGAAAGCCTTAGGGTACTTACATTTCGCCTGTAGTATGCAGAAATAAGAGATACCAAGTTTGTTCAAATGAACGACCTTGATGTGCTTCTTAGGTCATAGGGATCAAATGTGTTCAAATCAAGAAACTAATTACTTCCTGGGACACAGTATGAGGCACTGATATTTTTCTGTCTGTAGAATGCTGGAACAAAGGGATTCCAAGATTGTTTAGATGAATGACATTGACTCACGTTCAAGGGCACATGGGTCAAATGTGTTAAACTTCTCAATAACTGAAAGGCCTAGGGTACCAACATTTTGCCTGTAGCATGCTGAAATAAAAGGCTACCAAGTTAAATTAATGACTTTGGCCAACCTTCAAGATCACCTATCAATATTTAATAAAAATCTTCAAGAATGTTTTTCTCGCTAACCGTTGGGCCTGGGGTACTTATATTTTGTCTGAAGCATGCTGAAATGAAAGGCGACCAAGTTTGTTCAAATGAATGACATTGACCTTTCAAGGTCACATTGATTAAATGTGTTAAAAGTCTTCAGGAAACTAATTACTAACTGGGACATATCACGGAGTACTAATATTTTGTCTGTAGAATGCTAGATCAAAGGGCTTCCAAAATTGTTTAGATGAATGACATTGACCCACGTTCAAGGTCACAGGGGTCAAACGTCTTACCGACATTTGACTTGTAGCATGCTGAAATGAAAGGCTACAAATTTTGTTAAAAATGAATAAATTTGACCAACTTTCAAGATCACAAATCAAAATTTAATAAAAAAAATCGTCAAGAATGTTTTTCTCGCTAACCGTTTGGCCTACTGGGCCGAGTTGTTCAAAAGATGATTAGCTTAACCAGTGATTAGCGCAAATTTTAATTATCCTGTAACTTTAAAATGAA
The DNA here is from genome assembly GCA_947623455.1 of Mimachlamys varia. Lineage (NCBI taxonomy): Eukaryota > Metazoa > Mollusca > Bivalvia > Pectinida > Pectinidae > Mimachlamys > Mimachlamys varia. The sequence continues at coordinate 49,165,183 of OX392527.1, forward strand.
ACCATAGATTGAGTAACAACTTCGCAGATATCAAATATCAAACATTGTCAAATTACATACAAAATATTAAGATTGTGACTTGTATATTCACAGAAATGTTCAAGTTTTAAAAATGTCGTTAAATAGTGATTAAGCTAATCATCATTTGAACAACTGGGCCCTGATATTTTGTCTTAAGCATACTAAAATGAAAGGCTACCAAGTTTGGTCAAATGAATGACCTTGGCCTTCTTTTAAGGTTACAGAGGACAATGTCTTAAAAATCTTCAAGCAACTTCTTATCAATAACCAAAAGGCCTTTAGTACTGAATTTTGGCATGTAGCATGCTGGGATAAAGGGCTACCGATTTTGTTCACATGAATGACCTTGACCCACTTTTAAGTAAACAGAAGCCAAATGTCTAATAATCTTTTCAAACATTTCTCAGTAACTATAGGTCCAAGGGTACTGATATTTTGCTGGCCACATGTGGAGATGAAGGGATACCAGATTTGTTCATTGACCATCTTTAAAGATGACATGGGTCAAATATGGTAATGTCTATAAACATCAAATACCAACAAACAATTATATTGATTGTCAGATGACCGTAAATGCCCCATGGGCCTTTTGTTACTTTCTGTAGCGTAGGGCGTAAACCGAGCTTTTGCCACGGTGGTGTCGGGCATCCGTCCGGCATAGTAGCTGGATCATGGATACCGATTTTTGCCAATTGCATGCTCGAATGAAGGTTTATAAATTTTGTCCAACAGAATTTGAAAATGCTAGATATATTAATAAATCTTTCAGATAAGCAACATCCTTAATACCTTAAATTCCCAGGATGCTTGTAGCTGGCAAGAATACTTGGATGAAGAGCTACCAATTTCACGTTTTATTTAGCTCACATGGCCTGTGGCAAGAATACTTGGATGAAGAGCTACCAATTTCACTTTTTTAGCTCACCTGGCCTCGGGATATGATGTTTGCAATGAAAATAATTTTGACCAACTATAAGATCACAAGAGTTCAAATATATGAAAAGTTTTATACAGCTTCTGAAAGACCTAGAGACGTGATATTTGTGTGGTAGCTTCCTTGAAAGGAGCGAAACAAATTTTGCCAATGAAAATAACCGTGACTTACTTTCAAGAGCACTGGGGTCAAATATGTTTAAATCTTAACACGTTATTTTAATGTATTCCAGTCACAAAGTTTTTATAACATTTTAAAATTACAAATGAGAGATTATTAAAACCAAGAAAACGATGCAGGCCCACTGGACCTCTTTGTTTCCCTTCATCATAAAATGTCCGTTTAGGGGTGGTTTAGAGATGAGATTGATACCAGGAGATTAATCCAAGCCAGATGGGACTCGTGTTGTTTGGTGGCGTGGTTTAATATTATGTTTATTAAAGTCCTTTTTTTGGGTGTAACGAACCGAACAGATATTATTTCATATCAGTTTCCGTTTAAACAATATTTATCAGCTGAACTTTAGTACGTAAAACAACAAACGAGATGTTGATATTTGGAGTCGGCCTAGGAGTGCATGTTTAGTATTAATACAATATAATGTCACGGCGAGGTCAAGATAAAAACCTGAAGACTTGATTGTTGACATAAGGAATATACCTTTGACGCAAGAGCATCGACGTATGTAGAAAATGTCCCGAGGTTATACGCGAATAACTTTAAAATGTAATACTGTAAAAGTGAATTTTTTCGCGGTTTGAATATTTTCACTTATTTTGCTTGCATTAGATCTCCGCGAATATATTCACACGCGAACATATTTAACACCACTCAAGCTATAATTATAGTATTATAGGTACATAGTACAAAACAGCATGACCGAAGCGCGAAAATTGTCATATCGAGAACAGTTTGGGGGCTGGCTGGGCGAAAAAAAACCACGCGCGAAAAAAATGGTTGTTACAGTACTTTTGCTTATCACACGCATGTAGGCATGCAGTGTCATCAAATCGAAAAAAAACCTTGTGTGTAAACTTATTTACTTTACAACAATTAAGAAGTCAGTTAAATGTACATACATTTCTATTAACATCCACTCTTGTTGGCCCGTATATTTTAGCGCGCGGGGATATCTTGATATGTTGAAAAAAACTTGTATATTCCAACAAAAAAAAATATACAATGAAATTATTACAATGAAATAAGTAAATATTTCTCATATATTTAATATAGATTTCTCTGTACTATTTTAGTGTCAGTGACCAAACGGACAACACATTAATGAACATGATAAGTTCGATGACCTATAAAACCCCAGCAAACATTTGCCAAATACAGATGCTATTTAAAGCTACGCGCCTCGATTGCCTATTAAATATGTACCCAAGTAATTGGCTAGCGTGTTGATTGTGAAACTAGATCACGGAGGTTCATAGTTCCCACACGAACGTTCTTTCAGTCTTGTTATGTCTCCCTAGCTTTGCCACAAAGGAAATAATTAACACATTTCAAAAATCTTCTTCTTCAGACTCTTTATATCATCGTCGAAAACCCACGGTACACACGATAGAGCATTGTACCATGGGCTTCAGACGATCTCTATATCTATGCATGGTTGTAAATATCATATCGGGTTTTGTGTAATTTATTAATTTCAGTACCCCCGGACCTTTCGTTCCCCCTCGGGGAGGGGGTAAAGTTGACTATAGTTTATATTATTACTAGGTGACGATCATCCTTAATAGTGAAAAACAAAAGTCAATAGTTTTAGAATTTTTACATTTTTATGACTGTTTCACTCTGTTTACATGTTGATTTCATCATTGAAATTGAGGTACCAATACCTTTTACAGCACTCAGGGGACCGCTAAGGCCATTGGGCCTCTTGTTTAAGGGTAAGAATGTCATCGGCTCCTGTATTCAATGTTCAGAAATTAATCAAGGGGCCCCTCTGATGGGGCTGGGATAGATCAAAATCTTATTCATATTTGACAGTCATGATATGTATGCTTTGTTACATATTAATATATTGATACAAGGACGTGAGTTTTTCTGATATTAGATCATTATGAGAAGAAAGTTGCCTAGTAATCTATTGTGTATTCATCGGTTGAATCCAAATTTTCCCGATTATATGTTAATTTCGCCTTGCACAATTGGTTACTTTATTCACTGTAAATAAAAGTTTGTTCATAAACTCTTTGCAATGGACGAAAAATACTAAAGCTAACAGGGGGCGCGGTGGCCGAGTGGTTAAGGTGTCCCGACATTCTACCCCTAGTTTTCCAACTCTGAGTTGCAAATTCGAAACCCACGTGGGGCAGTCGCCAGGTACTGACCATAGGTAGGTGGTTTTTCTCCGGGTACTCCGGCTTTCCTCCCCCTTCACAACCTTGGACGTCCATAAATGACCATCGCTGTTAAGAGGATGTTAAACAAAAGCTAACCTGCATACAACGAAATTTCCAGGTGAAAAATACAGTGAGCAACTTGCATTGCATGATTGAACTAATATTCATAAACAATAATGAAAAAAAAAACCGAGTAAAACCAAAAAGTCCCATACTTCGTTTGGGAGATTTAAAAAGACTGATTTTGTATACTGTATAGCGGTGGTATTTCGGAGTGGTATTATTTTTGTGTCTTGACTAAAATTATTGCCGAAGTTCGTTGAAACAAGTCTATTGTTCGAATACATTGTATTTGTCATTAATCATCAGTGAAGAAAGGTGACTAAATCTTATTCTCAAAAGTATTCATCCTGCAATGTGCATTTGCTAATAAACTGAATTGAAATTGAAAATCCTCGATATCCAAGGGTTACGCTGGTCCTTCACTCTATACACCTGGAATATATCATGGCAAAACCGAAGGCTCACCTGTTTGGTGAGGCAATTGCGAGGATACTGGTTCGACTCTTGATGTACATCAAAAGATTGACAAGCTTTGAAGTCGGCTGTGGCTCTCTTGTAATCTTCAAAAAACAGGCATGCAGTGATCAGGCTTTTCACCTGAAGGTGCCTTCAATTTTGCCATGACATGTTCCAGGGGTGTAGAGAGTGTAGGTGAGCGTAACCCCTGGATATCGAGGAGGAAAAGTAGTAAGACTGTACAATCTGACTATATGAGTAAAGTTTGTTTGTAATTGGTTTGTAGGCTGGAGCCCGTATGTCTTATGTCACGATCATGCCCGTTCCGTTGTCAGTTTTTTTTTCCTGTTAAAATATATTAAATATCTTAATTGTATAGATGAACCTAACACACACATGTGCTGCACCTTTAAAATTTGGTAATAGATACAGTACGCCGAAAAAAAAATGAATATCTTTATTCAGTCTAGTGATGTTTTTTTAAATCAATCCTTATTGTGTTATCATTTGCGATATCAGCAAAACAGGTTAAAAAAGAAACATTCTATTCATAATTTGAATTTGACTACAGATGCGTTCCGGAACACGGATAGACCGAAGTACGATTCAACATTTTAGACATAGCCTTTTGTTTACATTGTTACCAGTTGTTGAATAAATGATGTATCTTTTACATGGTACACTGGGGATTAACTGTTATTTATACGACTAAATGACCATGTATTATAATAAACTGAACCATCAAAAACCCGAGGAGGAAGTACGACTCCTACCTTTCTGTATTAAATCTACATACCGATGACCCTTTGAACAGAGGTTGACGAGAATTCTTTGAAACCGTTCCAGGCCGCCATGGCAAGTTTGTACGACGATACAAGCCAGTCGTGTAATTCTTAGCTTTAATAAGTCAGCTACTTCAATAAAAAATTCAAATAAATATGCATTCTCTGAACTTTTTTTCTCTCCCAATGTTATTTGGTAGACTTTTAAAACGTTATCAGTGCTTTGATGGCTATATCGCCATTGAACGTTGCCGTGATTTTGTATCGCCGGCTTTTTAACAATGGGTTGTGTAGAGAAGATCTATGATGCTAAATAACACCTGGATATTGTCTTAGTGGAACGGATCAAAGGAGAAAAACATGATTTAGTAAGTATACCTTATCCAATTATCGTGAAACTCATTTCAGTTTTAAACACATATATAAGCTGATTTATTGGTTTAGAAAATTAAATTACGAACTGTCAACTGACAGGTAAATTGAAGAAAATTGCCGATGGTATATCTTTGTATTGAGTTATATATTTAATTATATATAGCGCCGTTCTCTTTGAACACCAGACTGGAAGGTTTTATATATTACATAACAAATTACATTTTATTTCTTAAACTAGAGTAGTATGATATCTGGTGACCTATAAACTCATCCGTCTCCTGTGTAATCCACAACACATGTGCATTAAAATTGGTTTGGTCCTAAGCTAAAATGCTAAAGAGTAATTTTAGGCATTTTTTGGTGATGGTGGTGGTTATAGTGGTGTTTTTTTTTGGGGGGGGGGGGGGGGGGTGAGCGAGGGGTGATGTGATACATACTGATATACATGTAAGATTTATGACCGTTGAAAGGTGGGATTAATTTTTGTCTAAAATGATATACCCCCCCCCCCCTCAACAATGTTTATATACAAACTTGCGCTTAAAACCTTGTTTAGGTCCTAATCAACATGTAATTAACTCTCAGGCCCATGTGACCTTGTGATCCACACTGGTTTGACCCGTTTACTGATTTACAAAAACTACATTGACACCGGTAATGCTTAGTAAGTTTCTTCTTTGCAATTTAGAAGGGGACATCACATGTCTTCTATTATATTTCTATTGTTTATTAGTCTTATGTCTAACGGCCCTTTAGGTATGGTACCATTGGAAACTGATCTACGTTGCCATGGTGAAATTGACTAACGTCGTAAGTATTTGGACAGTATCATTATTCATTTATTGAATTCTCAGGTGTTTCGACAATGCTTCTTGTGACATATAAAGCCAAAGAAAGAAATGAAAATAGTCCAAGTAATGGGCTTGAAGTGTCATGTCGTTCGATTTTCTGTAAGTTGAGGACATAAAGAAAACATCACAAAATTTATACTCCCCTCCTAGAGCTAAGTTTCAGTATTTTAAAAGACTTTACATCATCGACACAACATTATTATATATATATTACAGCGTTTTCATAAATCTTCATCGGTACAATGGAGTCAGTCTCACGAAATCAAATTAGGATACACGAGAACTGTGATAGACCAGTCGATATTATATTTCTCATTGAACACAGTTTTATATCTTTGGTATTGTCATACTAAATTAAATTTAGTCGTATGCCCTGCTAATTTATCTGTTTGTTAAAACGAACCGCTGTCGACAATGTTGCACATACAGTATGTTAATACAACCAGTAGAATTAAAACTTGCTTGTACTCGCAAACTCCATTTTAAATAAACCACATGGATTATAAATCTTTTAAATACCCGTCACACGTCACAGAGCATATGACACTTATATAGGATATGAACACATTGATGATTTAAATCCTTCCCTATTTTAAACATTATGTTCATTCAAGTATACAGAATCACGTAATAAATTCTAAATTATAATTTGGCACGTACGAGTTCTGGTAAGGTTGTGACTATAACGCGATTCTGAGTATTATATGATGATTGATTCACGCTTTTAATTTAATTTGAATTAAATATTAAATTAAAATTCGACACGAACACTAAAGCAGAGGGAAATTATATCTTCTGGAGAAAACTTGAGACGATTTCAAGTTAAATTTTCTGTTTAAAAAAATTACTGCAATGCTCATAATAATTTCATTTATCGGATTTATTATCACAATCTAAACCGATATAATGTGGGTAGGCTTACATTTGTATAAAAAAAATAAACTAACATTCAATACCGTAAAAGCCAATATTTTCGCACGTGGAAATTTTCGCCCAGCCAACCTCCAAACTGTTCGCGGTGTGACAATTTTCGCGCTTCGGTCATGCTGTTTAGTACTGTTTACCTTAGCTTGAGTGGTGTTAAATATTTTCGCAAAGATTTAATGCAAGCGAAATAAGCGAAAATTTCCACACCGCGACAACAGGCCCCGGTTTCATCAACAATTCTTAACTTAAGGAAATTCCATAACTTAAAAATCTCCGTAGGAAAGCATTACAGAAGTTAAGGAGAACATTCTTAGCTAAGGAACTTTCCTGAAATCATGTAATGCTTTCCTATGGAGATTTTTAAGTTAAGGAATATCCTTAAGTTAAGGAACGTTGATGAAACCGGGGCCAGTACATTAAAGTATCATACACCCCTACTAGGGCGAAATTTCAGTATTTTAAAGGACTTTGCATCACCGACACAAGATTATATATATATTACAGCTAAATCGGTACAATGGAGTCGGTCTTACATTCAGATACATGAGAACTGTTATGACTGGTCGATATGATATTTTACTCAATGAACACATTTTTATATATATTTGGTATAGTCAACAAAATCACTCAATTTTGTTGTATGCTCTGTTAATTTTTCTTTTTGTTAAAAAGGACCGCAAATATTATGGTCATTACCCATACTTTTTTTTATTTCAAGTATAACGATTTTTAATGAACAAAGAAAGCGGCACCGCGCCTTTATTTATTAGAACGATTTGAAGTGTACATAAACGATTTTTATTACATTGTCCACGTACTTTTAGTTACAAATTGTTTATACAAGTACTCTGGGTTGGAAAAATCAATGGCAACGCCCTTTTAGCCAAATCTTTCTGTTGACGGTTTTTTTTCTTGAAGGGTCGCAATGAAATATTATGGCCACACACATTTCTGTCCTCTCTTGATGTATCTGTTTGTCAAAGTATTGACACTCCTGTAGTCAGAGTTTCCTCTGTACACTTATTGCATGGAACTTCTTTTCTGTTTAAACGTATTCAATTGCTTACGATGCTAACTGGTGGAGAAGGGTACAAATTGTCATTGCAAATTCAGACACAATTAATGATGTTTTCTTATTGATACAGCCTACACCAAAACAGCTGTTCATGATGAAGGATACGGAACTCTCGACGTGTCGTCTGCTTCCCGACTGTCCCACCGCTCAAGCAGTCTTGGCTTACCGCAAGTTCAGAATGGGGCTCACCAAGCAGATGTCTTTCTATTCCAAGGTACGAAAATAATATATCTGCATTTTCGTTCAAAATTTAAAGTTAACGACATCACTTGGTTCACCCGTTTTCAGTAAAATGTGACCGGGCAGAATGTCGTGTTGGGTGTCTTAGTGTTTCAGTGGGATAGCACTATAAAGTAAGCATCGGATCCGTGCTGTTACATAACAAGGAGACAGGTACGCCAACATACCCTATCTCCGGCATACATACATCAATGCATGCTTACCTAGCCCGATCACAACAAGTGGGCAATTTTGTTTTATCACTTTTTTTAATCTCCTTCCTTTTTTCATCCCTGGGTATCTCTATAAGCATTCGTCTTCATGTGTCATTGGATCTTATCTGGAAATTATTTAATTTTAGATCTAAACATATAGATAAGATCTAATTGACCTTTTGTCTCTCAGAGGATATTGTCTCATCTACTGTACACCTAATACACGTGTGCCAGGCCGACATACGCAATCAATTATATATTTTTTTTTGCGATTCTTAATCTGATAATTAAAATCTTATAATGTATTTGGATTGAAATGCATATCGTCTGGTATTCTTTTTGATCAGACACATTTTTTCAGGAATGTACAAATGTTTTCCAAGCCAAATATTTTTCTTAGCGTCAGAAAACATTTACATATATATACACAACGACTTGTTTAAACATTGACTTTTTACACGGCGGCAGATTTAATCAATCCCAAAGAAAGTATAGCACATGAAATGATTTTAAGAACCTTCTAATCTTAAAAGTCTAGCCGAAAAAATGAATTAAACTGCATCATACAGCTGTTTCATCCTCCGAGGACTCTTTAGTGATGCTAGGGGACAAAAGATGGGAATCCAAAGTTTCTAATGTAGAAGCAGAAGGGTCAGGTACGTAAAACCCCTTTATTCTATGAATTTGTAAAATGAAACTATTTTTGTATAATTTCAAATCGTGTACTACGAAAATGTGTATATTATACCCAAATGAGATAAACTGTGGCTATGGAGGCTCCAGCAAACCTCGGGGACTAAAGAATCTACCAGCAGGGTCTGCCATAGTCTTAAACTGATTTGCCATATCAGCCGTTTGAATGCTGTGGTGTCCCTAAGGTATCCTCGGGGATTTATTTGATGGATGTCTGCAAGCTTTCATATAAACGCAAAAATATACACCACTTCGAGAATTTGTGACGTCATGAATTACTTAAGAACAAAAATAATGAAATTCACAAAAAAATAATTCATTGTGTAAGAGCGAAATGTCCAAGCCAAATAGGTCTCAAAATCAACCCCTTTATATAAAGTCGAAGTCAGCTTTAAAAGGTGGTCACAATTACGTATTGATAATCTTAACCTATATATACATATAAACGTTTATTGACATTTCAGTTTGAAATGTTTGACCACATGGTCTAATATGGTTGTTCCGGATAGGATATTTGAATAGTTTTGCATATACATGTTTATCTATAACAATCACACATACTATATTTCAGAGTCCAAAAGCCGACGCTGAACTTTCACATGTACACTTCAAACAGTAATGAACTTGTATATCATAAACTACACTAAAAGTGTTTGATATATAAAGCCGCCTTCGATATTGAGGTCATGTTACGGAATGTTTACACAATTTATTGATAAACAGAATTAACTTAAACAGAAGTCAATTGATAAATATAGAGTGGTTTACTGGGGGTCAACCTTCAGGTTTAATGGTCAAACATGCTGGAATATGTATTGCAAGATCTTAAAGTTTTTGAGCACAATGAAATGGAATGTTTATAACGGTTTTAGGCATATTTAATCACTTTTTTAATACCAACTTAAAGCTGCATTCAAGTTTGTGAATATTGCGTCCCTTCTTTGTCAGACACATTAAGTTTCGTCTGTGTTCATTTTGTTTGTCTATCATTTTCATCTGTGCACGTGCTGTCTTTTTGTTTCAATTATGCGTTTTGATTTCGCTCCTTTATGCTGCAAAAGCTGTGATATGAATTCCATTGAATAATCTTCATTGAGATTGACGCTCATGCTTTGACATGATCATGGCAGAAATAAATGCTCTAATGTTTAAAAACCTATATAAAACATATTGGGATTTTCTGTTCTGCCATGTCTACACGCTATATGATATATACATCCTTCTTCGCCTACGTTCTGAATGTGCCGTCATCTCAAATATGACGTTACACACACATATGTTGCAATCTCAAAGATGACGTTACACACACATATGCTGCAATCTCAAAGATGACGTAACACACACATATGCTGCACCTTTTAAATTAAGTAATAGATACTGTATGCCGAAAAATGAAAAAAAAAAACAACTGCATCATACAGCTGTTTCGTCCTCCTATGACTCCTCAGTGAAGCTAGGGACCAAAAGGTGGGGATCCAAATTTTCTGAACTAATGTAGAAGCAGAAGGGTCAGGTGCGTAAAGCCCCTTGGATTTATTAATTTAGATGTAAAATTAAACTAGTTCTGTATAAGTGGTACGTGCTGTCATTTTGCTGTGTTTTATTGGAGGAATAACATAATATTTACCGCCATATAGTAGACGCCAACTGACTTCGCGACATTGCATTGTAGGTTACCATGATAACTTGTAACGTTTTCCTGCTCTTTTTGAATATCTTAATCACCTTGCAGATGAGAACAGAAACTCGTTTTAAACAAATGTTGAGGTGATATGTCCCGTTTCACCAAATATTTCTTCCACTCTTTTCAAGATAGGAAATTGTTGTAAGAGGTAACTAAAGTGCGTGTAGTATATGCGTGTTAACTGGATGTTTGTGTAGATTAGATATCGACTATAGAGTGTGATATCAATGTTATACCACGATGAAGGCTCCAAGCAGAGTATTTTGAATATGCCTATTATCCTTTCAGCTGTTTTACAATTAGTTGCGTTTATCCTAAAAGCCTAACCTAAGAACTCATCACACTGTAGAGTATTCACTTTTGTGCCCAATAAGTATTTGTGGAAACAAAAGTGATCAAAATCATCTGCTGCTTCCATTGCAAAATCTTCGACTTTTATCTCATATTTTACTTCTTTCAACCTTTTATATCCCAGTGATTTGCTTGGCTGTGATGTTGAGCGTTCGCCCAGGTGAGGAAAGGGAATGAGTTCTGTCACCAGGTCTGGACACGCCAAAGTCGTTAAAATGATAGTTCGGTTTTCCTGCTCAATTTTCAGTAGCATCTTCGCTAATGGATACATATAGGTTACACAACGAGTGGTTGTTGGATATGGAATTTATTTTACTAGAGTTCATTATTTTTAAAAGGTTACAAATGACACGAGCTTTAGCGAGTGTCTTTTCTAACTTTTTAAAAATAAGTAAAATAAATTCCATATCCAATAACCACGAGTCGTGTGACCTGTTTCTACCACAATCTCAGTCGGAAACAGCTGGAGAGAACCGCAAACTTTAGTATGCGCAAAACGTATTATCTCTTTATTCCTGCCAAACAGTGACGACGTCAGCAATCGATGACGTCGTAAACAATCAGCAAGCGACGTTGTGTCAGCCAATCAAAATGCGTTTAGACTTTATTCCACGTTTGGTATAAACAAAATGTTATTCAACAGTTGTGATGATTATTTGATAACATGAGAGTTGAATAACACCCACGTTTTGAGGTAGATTCTTTTTTTCATTGTCAGTTTAATGTGACATGGCGGAACGCTCGGTTTGGTGCGCATGCTTTTCGCTTCGTAAGTCAGTGAGATAGCACTATAATGCGCGGTGTCAGATCTGCGCTGTCAAAAGGAAGCAAATACACCCGCATACTGTTACAGTGAAATTTTTTACGGTGTGGAAATATTCTCTTATTTCGTTGGTATTAAATAACCGCGAATATATCCACACGCAAACATATTTAACACTACTCAAACTCCTCTGTGAATATAAGTATTATAGAACACGGTGCAAAACAGCATGACTTCAGCGCGAATATTTCCACATCGCAAATAGTTTGGAGGAAGACTAAACGAACAATTCAACGCGTGAAACTATTAACTTTTACAGTACTCTGTCTTCTGCACACAAACATACATGCACAACACAATAGGAGGTCCATGTTTAAATGACCCTAGCTGTTATTAAAGTTTAAAACCTTAGCTTACATATACATATGAATTGCCGATTTCTAACAAAAAATGATATATAGCAGTATTGATTATGACTTTTTGATCAAAATGTCGGATAAGGGAGGGAAAAAGGAGCTTATAATTATACTAACAGTATTACAGTTATGATAACTGTGTTATTTCAGTTGAAGAAGTAAACAAACAAAATGATATATTATCTCATGCACAACCTGTCAACAAACTAAAGCAATTTGCTTTAAATTAAAAAGAAAAAGGTCACCGTATACATCAAGTAGAACTTTTGAGCAAATGTAAATTACAAATGCATGCGTTGGGATATATGTGTATTTTAGACAGACGTATTAGCTTTTACATAATTCATTAGATTTTGCTTTAAACTGAATACATAAACAACTCGGATGTTAATAAATACCTGAAGGGATGTTTGCATAGCACTTTTTAGCTTTGTGGAAGCTTTCAGACACTTACATGTTAAGGATCCCATATAACGGTTTTCAAGGATGACGTGGTCAAATCAGTCAATGTCTACAAAAATAGAAGACATACATGTATTTGAAAACTTCCAATTCAAAGCTCGGAAAATAGCTAATCATAAAATTTCAGAGAGGTCAACATAAATGCATTTGTAGAAAAAAACTTCGATACATGAATTCCAGACCTCATTCCACATCATGTGGTAACCTTGTCACATTATTTCAGGTGTAAGCGTTAATTATTGGTAATTAATAATCCTGAGGGATAATAAAGTATCCGGGACTAATGATGTTCTACTAGAAATGACATCATATCAGCTGTCATAATTGAAATAAGCGATGACATTGATCAGATACAACAGCAACCATCAAGCGACCGGATTTTAAGATTTTATACAATTTGTAAACAGAACATTACCCAGATTCTCGTGTCTTTTAAAGTACACCTTTGTCATTGATATCGTATCAAGGTACACCTACTTAATTTCCTCACAGTAGTAAAGATAGGGTAATGCAATAAGGTAAAAAAAACCTAACCAGATTTATATTCAGAGGTCGTGGTACCAATGAATTAAAAATCCAATGGCAGATAACGGCAATGTAATTTGAAATTCATTTCAGTATAGTATTAGGTTTTATTTAAACTAGACCAATACCGGTAATTATTTTAACTTGAAAGTAATACCCTACCGCGGTGTTGTGTTTCGTTCTTTAGCTTGCATTATCACCGAAACGTGATTACATGTTAAAATAAAGAAGTGGCAACACATACGTATACTAGATAAGGAGATGTTAGTACGAAGCGATATCGTTGGTTTACTTTGAAGTAGGATTGGTGAGGTGATTTGTAACGTGTGGATGACGGAGGCATTTTAATAATTGATGTACAAACTGTATTAGGTTAGGAACCATCCAAACAGATGTCTAATGGAATTGAACCAACGGAAAGCGTATTAACAATGATTCTAACGTTTTTGGATTAAAGTCTGCCCGAAATTTTAGCGTGGTCACGAAAACACACTTGTGTGTGTGTGTATATATATACATAGAAGGTAGATGCACACCTAAGATATTATTCAAACTGGCCTAACCAGGAAGGATTATCTATTTGTATAAGGTTTGTACGAGAGAATATCATCCTTACCCATATTCAAACAATAAATGGGTTATAGAGAAACACAAACCTCCTCAAATATGGGCGACAGTCGAAAGGGATTCCATGACTTCAGCTATTCGAAGATGACAACTGCTAAACGGAAAAAGGTAAGGGTTCAGATTGGTGCGCCTATTTCATTGAACAGATAGGGTCTGTTATGTGAAACGTCTATTTGGTGACACGACGCTTGCATAACAGCGGTTATAGTTGATAATAATACGATTTAATTATTCTTATTTATCTGGGTTGCATATCTTTGCGTAAGATAACGAAAAGAACGGAAAATGTGTCTTAAGTATTACATCTCAGCACATAACCATCGCAACATATGTCTTAAATGTCCCGCGTTGGCCATTTGGTTTAGATGTCTGACTATCTGTTGCCGCTAGCCCTCCACCTCTGGATCGCGTGCTCGAAGCCTACGTTGAGCAGTTACCTGGTACTGGCCGTTGGTCGGTGGTTTTTCTCCTGGAACTCCGGCTTTCCTCCACTTAAAATGGCACATCCATAAGTGACTATAGCTGTTTAAAGGACGTAAACTGCAAACCTGAATGTCCGTAGAAGAAAGCCCTTGTTTCTGCAAGGGTTCCACATAAGTCGTCTTTCTTTAAGATTCCTGAAAAATGGTGATGTAAGCATGCACAGCCTCTATCGCTAAACTACACAAAATTCATTTAGAGATATAATCATATACGTTTGGACAAAAGAAATAATGCACCCATTTCCTGACGGTGTCCTGTCGTTTATCAGGGTTTCTAACTTAGTGGGGCAATTGTGTATTGTTTACATATGCGGCAAATCCTTATTGTTAAAATGTATAACGGAACAGTTTGAATTCGGAAAAAAAATGTTGAAACGATGTCTGTTTTTTTTCAGATAGTTTCTAAATGTATATCAATTAGAATTTAATATTCATGATTTGCAAGCGCACACATCGATCTCAGTCGGCATGAGTTTCACAGAGCCGTTCATTGATAGCCAATTAAAAATGAAATAATTTGAATACATATTATGGATATACAAGTCATGAACTGACTGATATTTCCTTTATGTTAGCTTAATATTAAATATTACCGTCAATAAAGCTATTTTGACAGAATTTAATTAAATTTCTTCATAAATTAGCTATTAAATTATAGCAGAATAATAATTTGATGTGAATCACAATTAATTCGTATACGTTACATCCAAAAAAAAGCTGGTATATCCAACTTACACAGAAGATTGTTTTTATCATGTGTCATGTTCAATATATTAAAATACCATCTCATACCGTAGAATGGAATGCCAGATGTCGGTTGTTAAACGTAAAACAGCGTTAAGCTTGTTGGAGTTTAAACATTTCAAGCTCTATATTAAAAGTTTAGACAGATGTTATCCGCAGTAATGCTAAATTCCAGTGGAATTAATGGGAATTATTTAATCACTGTCGAAGGTCATATCTTTCCGGGTCAGTTGGTAATGTTTCTGTATTTATTGTAAATGTAGAAGAAATGGGTAGGTATTGGTTTATATGTATACATATACACACTAAACGATACAAAAGTATTTTTTGACGATTTCGAACATGGATGTTTAAACTTTTATATAAAGTTATGTACATCCGATTCTACGGTATGAGATAGTATTTCAATATATTGAACATGACAAATGATAAAAAACAAATACACAACCGTAAATGTTGATTACTTTGTCAATGCTTCGAAGTGATATATACATTCGTACCTATATAAGCTTTTTTCAGAGTTTTTTGTTGTTGTTTTTTTCCCAATTTGTTGAATATTTAATCTAGAACTACTGGAGTTTAATTTACGACTATCGAAAAAATCAATCTCTGGTACATCAATGGAGGCAATCTAACGGATCACTATCTTGAGTACCTAACATGCATCTCAATACTTTTGTAATCACTTTTCAATAGTGTGCTTACCTTTCTAATGAATTTAATCCATGATTGCTATTATTTTCTCATTTTGAAAACTTGATGTCTACTTGGATGTGGCAAAGATTTACATGGCGGGTGTCGTCGATGAAGCAGAAGAACACCTGGTCCTTTTACAAGAAGTAATCTTTCCTTTGTTTATATTTTGCCCCTGGTTTAATCGATTTTGAGTTCGGATTATGATTTTGTGAACGCTTTGGTTTTCTCTGATTTATTACCAGAGTAAATTGAATGTAAAAAATAACTTTCGATTGATATCAATAATAAGACAAAAATGGAAATAAATGAATACAACTTTAAACTTAGATCGGGGGACCGAACCCCAGAAGTTAAAGTGAAATGACAGTGCGCTATTCAGTAAGCCACATGATCATCAAATAGATTAATTATGACAAGGATAATGAATTGTGTTTGTTATCCAAATCCTTCCTTTAATTATTAGTGCCGATATTTTTATGAGTTCGACATTTTACTCTGCTGAGCAATATTTGAAAATTGTTTGTCGTCGGTGAAGCAGAAGAAGCTTACTCTTCCGGAACACCTGGTCTTATACTCTTGTGCTTTTACGAGAGTCTCCATGTAAATCTTTCATTTGTTCCTATTTCGCCCCTAGTTTTATCGATTTTGAGTTTGAATTATGGTTTTGTTGACGCTTTGGTATTCTCTGATTTTTGTTTATATGAAAAAGATATTGGAGAATACAAAAGCGTCAACAAAACCATATTTCGACCTCGAAATCGATTAAACTAGGAACAAAACATGTACACAGGAAATATTTACACGGATATTCTTGTAAAAGATACTAAGGCCTGATAATCTTTAGGTTCATCGACGACACCCGCCATGTTAATCTGCCACATTCAAGTAAATGTATGTCCTCAAAGTAAGAACTGAGGTATTTACAAACATAACAGTATGACATTATAATAAGCATATTAAATAACGCACACCTTCATATGATACATTGATGCATAACATTTCTGAATGAGTCCAAGCGGGCGACCATAGAACTTCATCAGCCTACTGTATATCTTTCGAATCCCTCTGTCGCACTTTTGTTCGTCAGTCGCTGACTTCTATCCAGAAAAAAATCTGGATATTTCGAGCAAGCCCTAAAATAATGCATATACTGTGACATGTAATCACAACAGGTTGGAGAAGCAGGGATGTTACTATCAAGAAATGGAAAGTACAAGATAGGAAAATGGAAATCGTCATGTTTATCTTATAGCTCAGTAGGAAGTTACCCATACGGGTCATATTGTAAGCAGGTAAGCAGCTGATGTACAAGAGTATGTTGTGTCCTTGATTTCAAGTTCAGAGGGATGTATACTATCGACTTGGTCAGCAAACACTGCTACCATAATAGCATTTGCAGTTTATAAATGTATATACGCACACACACATCAAATGTATAAATAGGGGTACTGATCAAACACAAAGTCCATGTAGTATTACTTAAGTTAATAATTCATTCTATGATTCTTAGTGAAACAAACACTCGTTTATAGCGGTTCCTTAAATAATAGAAGTATTTGTTGTTAAATCCATGTAAATAAACCTACCTAAAATGGCCAATTGAACCATTATAATATACTGATTTTGGCCGAAGTCATTGAGGGTCACTGATCAATCAATCGTCCGGTGAGACCGCTGTTAAAATCGTTTTACCTTGCTAAATAAAAATAACCCGGGGCCTGACCACACGTCATAAGCTCTCAGGTCAATTACTAATGTGGTATCACCTGACTTTGTTACACATGTGTTATTGTAGTTCGTCTGTTTATATCTCATTTGAACTTTTGAACTGATCTAATTCGACATACTAGAATAGAAATATCATGTTTAAATTGAAAAAGTTTAAATATATAATATTTTTGTCATTTTCTTATAATACTTGTTTTTCTTTCGTCTTATATTTTAAGAAGAGTGTCAAAGGGTATGGCAAAGTGTTTATATTGTGATTTTAAATTCCGTTGGACAAATATTCTTTAAACATGCAGAAATGTAAAAAAAAAAAAAAAAGAAAAAAATGACTTTGTTTATAATATGCTATATTTTGTAAATTCATAAACTGCAAATTGTAACGATTACAGATTTTGGAAATATACATGAAACGACTTAAAAACGCATTTATTCCATGTATACATGTTGGTAATGATGCATTATATTAACAAATCTAATATTTGTTTGATCTTAATATGTTCACCAACGCCTCAAGCTTATGATGCTATACATGATCGCATGTTATAGGTTTAGCATTTACCGAATAACTGTTAATTTGTAAGGTTTTTTTTCTTGTAAAGGCATAAAATTCTGTAAGATGTTCTTTAAAATGATGCATCATAGAGACATTTCTGTTTGAATACTCAGAAGAGAGGCTTTGTCTAATGCTGGCGTATTACTCGTAAGAATTTGATTTTGTGTAATTGAGAAATTCTGTGGCGGCGGTGAGATTAGATTTTCTTTAAAGTACCCCCAAGTGCTTCACCGTAATATTGATCGCCCTGTGTCAGTCGGTGTTGTTTGGGTGTCAGTAAGTTCAAAGCTGATCCCTTAAACACCAATAACTTTAATATGTGTAATGAATCGATAGATAGCTTCTCTAGTTTTATAAAATTAAATCCAAAATCAATGACATTTTACTTATCATATCTTACCGAAATACGTAAAAATCGATGATTTCATGAAACTATAGTCAAAGAAGATGAGGCAACTTTCGAGGAAGGTTGACTTCAATTTTTTGTGTGTGTGTGTGTTATTCAAAGTTTGTCTTAGACAAATAAATGAAGGGAGAAAATAAGTGTCTCTATATCAGAGAAAATGAATTCTGTTTGCCAAGGTATTTAAATACTGCTCGACCTTCAAGGTGGAGGGCTTTAAGAAGTACGTGGCAATTTATTCAAAAGGCGAAGGTAAGTGTTAATAATTTAGATAAATACAGCAATTTGCTTTCCATTGATCATAACATGAAAATTATTTAAATATATTTTTTACATGGTATATCTAAATGACCATAATTAAACTTAACTTGTCAAAATAGTTTCTTTTGACTTAATATTTTTTTTCTTTTGCTGTCATGTAAAATATTATTTTAATCTATCCACCATAAAGAGGGGGTGCCAGCTAAAATGTTTTTTAACGAGGAAGCAATGTCATTAGGTGTGCATGTTAGACACCGCGTGGTAGCATACCATAATAATTGGTAGAGGTGTATGACTACACAAAAACATGAAAACTCTACTCCACAATTACTGTTATCTGTTTTGTTTTTCGAAGCATTGTTAGCTTCATTCTTCATTTTGATAAAATTCATTTGCATGTATATTTTAAAATTACATAAATAAGAAAAACAAGTTTTTGTGTTTGATGAGGAACGTTAGTATACATTTAAATGCTAGACACAGGTAAACCATTTTTTTTGTTTGTCTTTGTCCAACATACAACATTGTACAATATATACAAACCCGTACTGTAAGCTGACGCAATTTAGCGATGTTTGGATCCGTGAGCTAATTAAAGGAAAGTTGAGTTGATAGATTTCTCGTTATAATGCTTGGTTTACTTGTTTGTACTATGTCAACACGGGGATGTGTTTGGATAGATAGGGAGATAGGTAGGCACTGTTTGTTCTGTAGCGAAGGCGTGTTTCAATGATTGACCATCGTACAAAGTGGGAAGTGACCAAGGACTAATATTTAAATACCTATAACTTTCCTGTCTATCTGCTCCCGCTACCCGTCATGGATACTTAGCTTTTGTTCAAGTACCAGAACCAAACAGAAGTAATTTCAAAGGGGTGTGTGTGTTTGAGGTGAAAGAAAAACTGGAAGTTGAATACACTGAAGCAGTACATCATGATTGTTTGAGCAAACAGTATGCGTCAACCATTTCTATTTTCGTCATGTAAAATGCGATCCTGTGTCACAAACCTTTGACGCTTTCGATTTTTAGCAATGAGGAATTATTTTTCACATCATTTTCATGTGGATTTAGTTTGCTATGTTCAGTTCAGCAGTGAAGCGACAGTGGTGACGATACAATAGTAAAATCATGATACTACATTTAAATACTATTATTGATAATAGTATACATACAACATTTCTTACGATAGAACAATGAGGAAATTAGTGGAAGAAATTATCGACGGTGGATTATATGAAGTTAACCTTACAGCTTTATTTCTCGGAGCATTGCTTCCAAAGGAAAAGGTATTTTGGACCTGTATATACTTCATTTGTTCTCGTGCTAACGAAATCTAGCTTCAGAAAGGACTGGAGGAAGATTTTCTTTTTTCATCTCGCGAAAATGTCACCAAATATACTTTTATTGACTTTCTATATAGACTGATGACATAAATTTATGTTTCGTTTTTGCATACAGGTGATTCATACTTAAGAAGATTATTTCTTGGTCGAACTTAAAACAATCAAAAAATTGTAAAGATATGCATTCCCTTCGCACGTTAGTTTATTTCAAACTGTAAAAAAAAAAAAAAAAAATTGTAAACATCATGACTTAATACGGTTTTAAATAACCGATATTGAGAAAGGTAACATGGTAAACAAACATCACTGGTTGGAGAACTAGTGATTTGGGGAACTTTGTTGTTGTTTGAAAATTAACAGCGAAAAATAAATCATTGAATTAAAAAAAAAAACAATTCAGGTCTTACTGAAATAGCAATATGGTTTTCATTTCACAAATGACAAAATTGTAATAGCAGGTTAAGTATTTCGAGTCCTCTGGGGATGTGTAACATATTTTCATTCGCAAGTTCTTGAGATTTTCAAAATAAGAACTGAACAATTATCTTAGCCGTGCACTATGTTTATCTATACTGATTTGATATGTATAAGAAATAAGCTACAAAAATAGTGCCAGTAAAAATAAACCGTTAATGACAAGTAAACCTGAAAATAGTAAACTCAATACAAAATGTTTACATAACGTTAACGCAATACTTCCACAAAAAATCCAGCATCAAATACTGTATTAATGGGGTTTTCAGCAAATGTAGATAAAACGTTTTCTCTTTGTTTATCTAAAAAACAAATAATATCCTGTTCATTCAAATAGAGAAAAGCTGTATCGTAGAATATTGGATTGTTTGTATCCTTGAATGAAGACCCATTATTTTTATTTTTACAGAAACATGTTCGACCTTTGGTGAGGTTCCGGAGAATAGCCCGTCTAGCATTAATATGTTGCAGACTATGTCAACAGAGCAAGGACAGGTTGGTTTTAATGCACAACAATGAAAAAGTCCCGGTCTATAGCTGGTGTTTCGTTAGATTATATTGAGAAATATTCATCATGATGTACATGCTATCGTTGATACATGAAATAAAAAACAAAATATTGAAGAATGCATCCCTTTAAAGCTGCTTTATGTGCACATTGTTTATGACGCCATTATTTTAATGTCTTGATTAAGTGAATTGTATAAGATGACGTAACACACACATATGCTGCACCTTTCAAAGATGACGTAACACACACATATGCTGCACTTTTAAATCTAATAATAGATAGAGTATGCCGAAAAAATGAATGAAACTGCATCATACAGCTGTTTCGTCCTCCTAGGACTCTTCAGTGATGCTAGGGGTCAAAAGGTTGGAATCCAAAATGTCTAAACTATTGTAGAAGCAGTCAGGTCAGGTGCGTAAAACCCCTTTAATTTACGAATTCAGAAGCAAAATTAAACTAATTCTGTATGATTTCAAATCGTGTACTGCCACCCCCTATAATCAAAGATGACGTAGCACACACATATGCTGAACGTTTTAAATTTAGTAATAGATACAGTATGCCGAAAAAATGAAATGATAATAATTTTTTTATCTATCAGGTCATGATGTTTTTCAATTCAACTCACAGGATGACCCACAGAATGGGAGAATGTACTATCGTAATATAATCTCCAGTATTTTGTTTTAATAGACCGAAGCAATAGGGTAATACAGTATGCTCAATTGTATACAAAACACCCCAAACAAAACTAAAATAGTTCTTTTAATCTTTCTATGAGTATTTTCGGTTTGAAATATGACCAATAAAAGTTTCAGTTAATATATTAGATATTGTCAGGTCTTGATTTAATGTTAAAACGCAAATTGACATTGATTGAAAAAAGGAGGATATGGATTTAAGGCAAACTAAATTAACTCGATCAAAAACTTTAATTATATCAGATTCAATCTTTCAAACAAGAGTATGGTTGTACCAAATTATAACAGTAATCTATATACCGACGTTCCTCGTAATTAATAAGGCGTCCTGTCGAAATCGATAATACGTACATTATTTTTTAATTAATTGATGTTTCAGTCTAGGTCACAAAATAGGCTTACTTTATCTTAATTAGCTTCAACATCGATTGAACTCAACCTCATGCATTCTCTACGGGTGTGATACATTTGGTCCAATTTGTAAATGAAATGAATACTTTTATAGGCATCAATGTATTTTTTAATAGAAGTAAATATACTGTTTACTTAGGCTATGTCCTTTATTGATACTCTTGATAATCTTATTGTTGAACGTTCAATGGTAATCCTACCAGCCGTCCTTTTTAGCTTGTTAGCATAGTATTTGATCTTAAGGATCCCCGTACCATTATCAAAAGTTTTTAAGTGTGTATCGAAAACTATCATAATTCAGCATGATTTTTGGTTTGTTCAGTTATTTTCTTATATTTCATTTGAAACATAACAAAACGATTTATTGTCACAAACTATATTTTGGTCACGATTTGAGTGATATAATACATAATTATATAAAGATACTATTACATTGAAATAGTCAAAAATCGATTTTGGTTGTTCTGAAAAAAAGAAGTCACGAGTCAATCAAATTGTAATCAAAACCTCGTTAGATGGCAGTCATTATGAATTAATTATGCTGTCAATATTATTTCTTTATGTATTTAAACTCTTACTAACAATCCCTCTTAAAATTTCGTCAAGCGATTGACATAGACTCCTATAACGTCATCAAGACTTATTTATCGGTATTTATGACTTAATATTCGTAATTGTGCTTATCTAATTAGAAATCTTGTCACTAACATGTTCGGTGTTTCTCCGAGAAAATATGCGAATCGCAATCTTGATATATCACTTTATTAAAATAGAAACAAATCGGGGTAGGTGATAGGGACGGCCTAACACAGTCTTATCTTTTAGGTGTATAGCCACTTAAAGTATAATACGACGCATGAGTTAAATACAGAAAAACTGAACAAGTCATCGATTCGGGTCGTTTCGGTTCAAACTATGTGAGGTTTCAGTTACAAATATACCAAAATTATAACAAATATCATATGTGGCGATTGATCCTGTATAAGATACAATTTATTCAGACAAAAAAACACCCAAAAGAAAAAGGCAAACTGGATTAAGAGTAAGCGACCTTCATGTTAGCCCATCTAATTATATAAATTTATATAGACCTCAAATAATCATTAAGAGTTATTTAAAGAGGGACTAATACATGAAAAAACCCATTTAATTAGAGTATCATATTGGCTGATTTTATGGCCGTTTTATAATTTGAATACTCGTAATGCATTGATAAAAAGAAGATTGTGTTCACGAAACCTTGACTTGTTGACCTACATAACAAGAAAACGTTAACGTATTTGACATGGACTCGAATGTGTTTCTATAAAAAAATATTAGAAAAAAATAGATAATTGGAGATGGTATCACGAGTGTTTTTATTTTGTCTTATATTTAGGAAAGAAATCAGAGAATACTGAAGCGTCAACCAAACCATATTTCGAACTCAAATTCGATAAACTAAGGGCAAACTATGAACAAAGGAAATAGTTACATAGAGATATTTCAAAAGTACAAGAGCATAAAACCAGGTGTTCCAGAAGAGAAGGCGTCTTCTGCTTCATTGACACAACACCCGATAATAATACCGAAACATCTTTGTGCACGTTTGTGAATAAATAGCTTCATGGATTTATGGGAAGCGCACACTACTTTTTGTGTTTACCAAAGGACTCCAAAATAATCATGGTTTTTCCTACCATGAAAAAGACTGTTTCTATTCATATGAAGAACAATTAATATTTTAAATTCCGTTATTCGTATTGATGTTCTATGTGAAAAGAGACTTGCATATTATCTGGCCAGAATTTATATACATATATTTACTATGTATATCAAAGTATACTAGTATATTTTATTTTGAATATCCACGACTACCAATAAGTATACCTAGAGCGACCTGACCTTGATACAAATCACTCACGTTGATGGTATTCCCATTTAAGATAATGTACCAGGTATGCTATGATGAATAAACAAATCTCCATAAATTTTCAAATCGCTCTTCGTTTTATCTCCATGCCTTAGCTTGTGTGTTAAATAACGCGATATCACCAATCGGGTCGTGTGTGACCCTACAGCGATATATTATATAAGGACCTAGTGCTAAAAGCATTGGCAGGCTGTTATTTCTGATATATGGTGAAATAGAATTCGTTAGGATTTAAACATGGACAGGAGACGACCTGGATGATATTACATGATGTAGTTATTTCATTATTATAGTTGTCAAAATACTACTGTAACTGGCTTAATCCTCGCAAATATTTATTTTTGATTTTTACTACTCATTTAAATATTTTGCTTTTCTCGCGAGATTAGTGACAAAGTCGAATCTCCTCGTAAGTACACGTTCCCTTAACCCAGACAAGTGATTCCATTCTTTACATGGTAGGAAATGTCATTTAACCCCATCCTAATGATTCTATTGTCATCACATAATGTTATCGATTCTTATCATAAATTCATAAATTAAAGGGGTTTTACGCACCTGACCCTTCTGCTTCTACATAAGTTAAGAACATTTCGATCCCCACCTTTTGGTCCCTCGTATCATTGGGGACTCCTAGGAAGACGAAACAGTTGTATGATGCAATTAAATTCATTTCTTCAACATACTGTATGCATTACTCAATTTAAAAGGTGCAGCATATATATGTGTTACGTCATTAATTAATAGTTACAACAGTTCAAAAACACAAGTCTACGTTTACTTATAACATTAACAGCAGAACAATAACGAAATTGATAACCAGGAACAGTAGTCGTCAGTACATATATTCATTAACCATCTATTCTGAGATTTATTTTTAGGCTTTGTTATTAAGAAACTGTTAAATTGACATTAAGGTTAATCATATATTATAGGTAAGTACTTATGCATTATTGCATTTCGTTTTATCGAAAGGCATTTTAGAATAATCATCATCACTGCAGCCGTTCCCTTCGACTAAAACATGACCAGACAAAATTGACGTGCTTCTTCAAGAGTATGTTAAGTTGGATACCAAGTTCATTCAAAATATAAAGTACACCCTTCAAAGCACCACGATTATATACATGTTTACATATTACATCATAACACGTTCTCACGAAAAGTTCAATAGATTTTCATACATTAAGAGCACATATTTGTTTTTCCGACCTTGTCCTTGAACCAGTGTACTTGCTTTCGACCAAACATGAAAATTACCCCTTTCTTTTCTTTCTCAGTTTTTTTATTGTCTATCCTTTTGTATTGCTGTTATTCAGGTAAAAACTCGGTCTGTAAGTAGTTACTTATTTAAAGATTAGAATCTTGATAACACTTACGCTGTTTAGTTAAATACGTCGCATTGGTTATACAAACAATAACAGTTGATTAGCGTGCACATGACAATTGTGATTGGTTGTGTCTTGTCATGTAAAGTGGTAAGACAATTATCAAATTGTAAAATATAAAAAAGTAAACTTTTTAATTAGTTGTGTAAAGGAATTTTAAAACGCTGGAATGTTAATTACGAATAAACTGGCTCCAAAACAGGTATTATTATTATTATACTTCCGTAGAACATTTTTCGAGACAAATAACACAACAAAATAGATCAAACGCTGTAAGTGTAAACAATTAGCCGTCTATAAGCATTGTGATTCATTGTTTGTAAGATAATCAACTATTATCGTCAGGAATAAGGTAATCTAATGAAAAAACAATTATTCAAATTTGCGAACTTTTGATACAGTTAAAAAAACATTAAGATAAAGATTAATGAAACATTCATTTTTCAGCGATACATATCTTGTATTGCATGATAACTTTTAATAAACCAAAATATATTTCAAACATGTCATGTACTATGCAGGAATAAGCAAACGTGTCACGTTGACACTGTGAAAAATATATACCTTTACGTATTCTGTGAATTTTTTACACACTTTTATGTAGATCTGATGGTTATGGAGGGGTGTGTGTGTCACCGTCAGCTTAGGTAATTTAATGGCGGGTGTTTAGGAAACAAGATCTAACAAAATTGGGCAGAAATTTAGAATGCACAGTTACAAACAGTTGCATTGGGGAGCACGTCGATTCTAATATATGTCAATGATTTCTAAGCAGGGGTAGCAGAAGAAAACAAAGCCTTTCTGTATGTAGACGCATGTTTGTCCCTCTTAAAGTGACACGCAGCGGATGCAACAGATCGACTTATTCCATGATCCTTCAACATTTGACGTAAATGAAAAATGGAAGAATATATTCATATACAAAATGTTTGTAACACCCAGTCTCTATAAATCGAAATTAATCGAAACTGTTTATTTCTTAAGCACATGACAAAGACAAATACAAAATGGAGGATTTGAAAGAGTATAAAGAGTAAGCATAGAGATACAAGGTAATAAGTATACTGCAAACCAACTTTCTTTCGCGTGCGATTAATTTTCGCGAATTTCGCGATCAAACCAAATTCGCGAAAGTTAATAACCGCGAATTTTGATAGGAATGACTTACTAGGTATTACTTAGAACACTATAACTTAGTTTACTCTTTAACGGTAAGCTGACACGTCACAGTATTAGAAATATTTCAAAAATAATTATTCAAATTATCACAAAATAAAATAAAATTTGCGAATGGGAATGGGGCTCCTGACAGGGTTTCCCATAATAATTAAAATTTTAAATGATCGATTCCGCGAAAGTAAATCGACGCGAACCTGTTGTGTTTCTGAAATCTCGAAAGTTAGTAGCCGCGAAAGAAAGTTGGTTTTAAGTATAGTTGGATATCAGCTGTGTATTTGTGAGTATCAACCTAAAATAAAAACCAATTACACTTTCTGTGTGATATGATATCAATATTACTGCAAGTTAATAGTTCAACAACATTTGTTTAAGGTGACTCCCTCTTTAATCCTTAACCTTTGAAGTATTTTTCTTAGTGTTTCGACAAACGTGCCTCACAAAGAATAACATCACGTGACGAACTACGGGGTCATTGGAAATACTACTACCACTCCTGTTTATCAATAACAGTAATCAATAAGGAATATTGGAGTGTTTATGATATAGTTTAAGTGTGAACGTACTAAAGGTCCAATGAACCTAAATGTACAAATCCTGAAGTGTCTTGGTATTGACTTCTAGTGGTCACTTTTACCGAAGTTGAGCACACATTTGATATAATTAATAATAATAATTGACGATTCCATTTAAGGTTTCGTTCAGGAGTTTATCTCCACTCGATGTTTACAAGGTTAACCGGGGGAACTTCAATATACTTGATCATAATACCGGGGTAATTTTAAAGTATATTTCACTAGGTAGCACATTTTAGATCAATCATTTCTGAATGTCGATTTTGAAAAAAAAAACCTTAGGAATACAGCAAGAAAGGGTTGAAATCTTAAAAAACAGCTAAAATTGTGGCCTGTATCATATCTAACATTAGATATTAATTGAATAGAAATAATCATAACTCGAAAAGAATTTTTACGAAACAAAAAAATCAATTTATAGCTCGCCTGGTGGAAGAACAGATAAGATATTGCAGTCACTGTTTCGGATTTGGCGTCGTCTTTTTCTGTGTTAGGGTCTGTGTTTCAGTTCATTGTGAACCAACTACTGAATCTAGGGTTATGAAATCGTCGGAGATTAGATATCGATATGACTCGTTTTGGCACAACTTTCTGGCTTGCTAGACTTTTTGCATTAATATGATTGTGTTAAGGGTCCTGGTTTTGGTTCATTGTGAATAAATTTCTGTTCCTATGGAAATGAAACTTGTAAATTATCAGGGTAATGCAGGAGGATAAAGGTCACTGTGATATGTTGCTTTACACTTTTAATTTAACTCAAGGTATTAAATACAATGTAAGTAGACGCACTTGCCCTGTATCGAACAAAGGCCACATGTAATCACTATTCACCTTTTGAACAATACACACACATACTCAATTAAAGTAGAATTGTCAACTACATGTAACAATGTTAAAAAAAAATAAAAACACAATTGAAATACTAAACCACAATTCACATGGCAAAAACAATGTGCGTGCAGCTACTACAAAAAAAAGAGGAGGAAAAATTATATTAGAATTATTACGATCTATTTAAATATTTGATTATTAATTTTAAATAAATGGTATCTGTATAAAGACATACTGTGGGACAGGCGAGCGAAGAAGTTAGCGACCAACTGTTTTTAAAAATAAGATGTATGATATTAATATTACAGATGTAAATATTCATTTGTAAGTAGGAGATACATAACAGTTATGGACCTTTGCTGAGGTTAATATGGTGATATACCAACCTGATAGAATCAAATATTGACCGAGGGCCTTAGCCCGAGGCAATATTTTAGATTCTAATAGGTCGGTATAACACCATATTAACCGAATCAAAGGTCCTTAATTAATATATTAGATGTGAAACTTGTTTGCAAAAGACTTAAATTGAATTATATCTGTCTTGATAAAAAATGAAATTTACAGTTGCAAGCATGGGTGCTATAATGTCACAATGATTATGACGTCACAAATACAATATTGACTCGGTGTTTCTAAATATAGAAACATCAGGTCGATATCACAAAATATGGACCTCCATGTGACCATATTTTAGCCTATGAGAATTGAGGAAAGTCAGACCTTATCTAATGTAATAAATTATCTTATCGAAACAGTGTTACATATAACATTGTATGCTGATTAAGTACTGAAAATGAGACGTATGACCTTTACCTCTGCTGTTTCTATACTGGCAGTGTGGATGCTTCCAAGGCGGAGTACCTGTCTGTGATACAAGTGTCCCAGGACTACGCCCAGCTGGATAGAGGTGGCCTCTTCTTCGACCCGAGTGAATTCAAAGCCAACAAACAAGTAAGCAAACAAGGGTTTTTTTTTCTCAAAAATAACTTGTAACATAAAATATATTATCACATAACTGACCCGTTCAGTCATGTCATACGGCCATGTCATAAAAGAAAAATGGTATTACACACGTGTAAGAGCACTATTGTGACGTCATAAACAAATGACGTCTTTATGACGTCATATGATTGTTTTGGTAGCGAAAATCGTACTATCAAAGTGGAAATTTGCTTGTAAAAATAGAATTTTACACTCGTGTCAATGTAATATGAATCTTATTAAAGTCGTTGACTCTTTGTCAAAAGGCTCGTGACATGTTAAATTATTCAACTCGTTTAATGCATTCCATATTACATCGACACTCGTGTAATATCCTCTATATGTTAACCTTAACATAAAATAAATTTAAAGTACATGTTTTTATTTGATGAGATTTGGTTTTTTTTTCAGAAAGAAATGTCTATTTATTTCAAGTTCAACTATATAAACATGTTATTACGGAACCGTTTACGCCCTTTTTTAAAAGAGCTTATTCATCACTTAACCGATCATTAGAAAACATCATGTTAAGTATAGTAATCACTCGTGAAGGGTGAGATTAGCACTTTTACTAGCTTGGGCAAACATTTGACTGGACGAAAGATAGGCTTGACGAAAGGTTGTCTGGACGAAATATAGCCTTGCGAAAGTTTGACTTGGTGAAAGTTTGACAGGGTGGCATTGGCAACACTCCCATATAAATCTTATTCACATCCAACAAGTATACACATTAATGAGCATATTCAAAAGCGTTCACTTTCATATCATGTAAGTATAAGGATACAAAATATTTCTCAATAAGACGACCATAAAACTTGCTCATAGTCTTCATCAACCTGCATCTCTCTAATCCCTGTGAAGTTTGATTGGACAAAATTGTCCCAGTTTACACAACCTTAAGTTATACTTACAATGTCTTTATCAGATACGAATGCCACAGGAAGCTAGGCGAATTCTGCATGATGTTCCACACAAAAGAACGAAGAAGGATATTGACTACGTAAGTTATTTGATAATGATTTTGACATTGCCCACACTTTCAAGCAAACGATTTTGTGTAACAGAACGTGTGGTTATTCTTCTTCTCGGTAATTGTATCAAAGAAGAGAGGTTGTCCAAAACAGATAGAGGAATGCATAGAAAAACATGAAAGAAATTGAATAAATAAAGGATATCTAACATTGTCTTCAGTGTTGCTCGGGTGGCTAATATTTTTATGTAAAGTATCAATATATATTACGCCCACTCGTGAAATAGTTTCAATCAGAGGTATTCCAACTGTAGGAGTACTGTAATATACTGTATATAGGATTTATGACCGTATGTATCGCGAAATGAAAACGCCGCGAAATAGTCTATCAAATGAAAACGCGAAATTAATAAGTCGCCACGAAAAGAAAATGGTTTACAGTACTCACGTGTGTTAACAAATTCAAAGTTGATAAGCCTTGGTCATTAAATGAAATATCATTTATATGTCAAACAGAGAACCATTTAATGTACAAACAAACAAAATAAAATAAGGGGCCAAAATGAAAAGAATAATTTAACGGCAGATGTTGAAAAAGATTATTTGATAAGAGGTTAAAAACACCTAATCATTATGGAATTCTAACAACAGTTATCACATAACAATATATGACTAGGATTTCAGTACTAGATAGTTATTATATTTTATCTATGTACATATGAATTTTATATTATAATCTATATTACAAACAGCTCCGTATCGTGCTAAGAGGAATAAAGGCATTTGCGGAATATCCACAGAAGATGCAACGACAGCTTTGTCAAGTTGGCTGGTTCGAATCGTAGGTATTCCTCCAGTTTCTTAAATATACACGAATAACAGTAAAAACAGTTCGAGTTGTCTCCCTTGCTGATTTGCTCTTATTTAATTTTCTTTGAAAAATGAGAGTTATGTACCCTTCCACGTCAACATTTATTTGTTTCATGTTTTCAAAAAATCATTTTCTCATCCAGAATATTATGTTTCACAACAGCTATAACATAAACCTTTGCCACTGAAAGGTATTGCATTCAAACTTTCACAATTTTCAGGTTGAGATTTTCAGACATTCAGAAATTTTATATTCGACTCTGCACTATGCTTTGGCCTTTATAGATTCAACAATTTGGGATTAAATAATCTAAATCAGATATTATTATAATTATTTACAGTTTACGCTTTTAAGATTTATGCATATTATATCGAGTAACAAATTTAAACCACTTGTATCTGTCAAGCTCAACAATCTACAGATACCCTATACAACTATAGACATACTGGTATTCACCCAGTGCCCTTATCTACTAGGGCGACTGTTGTGTCGTTCTAGAAATAAACGTGCAGAGTAGCCCCTACGATTGCCAAAATATATAGTGTTTGAATGTAATACCTATATAATATAAAAACTTTGTAGTTTAAAAATAACAACCAAGCAATACATTCTTGATCTGACATGGTTTTTTGTGTTATTTTTATAAAATGACCATTTAAAGGCCCATTTTACGTAATGGCGACTGTTTAGAGTACACGCGGTTTATTTAGAGTACAATCCGTTTTTTGTGTGTTATAACCCCATCACATAAAAAAATAGATTCAAGTTAATCCTTAACGAACTCTTACGCAGTTACCGGTACAGCAACAGTTGAAACACTGTATTTGTAAACACGCGTCCATTTTGAACTGTCGTCTACCGTTGGCTTGTTGTTGAAGTGGGCCACACCTGAGTTATTTTCAATTCTTTGGATTTTTTTTTGTCAAGAGTTTCTTGTTAGTTACCGCTCAGGTTTACTTCGTTTTACACTTATTTTTGCAAGTTTATCAACTGGATTTTTTTCAGAATTTTTCAGAATCCCGAAAAAATTACAGAAGTTACGTATATTGCGCCTTTAATGGCGTCATGTTCCTTAGGTGTTTATTTCATAATTATGTACAATTATTTATACTACCGAATGGGGTCGAATTCATGTTTCATAATCAATGGGCCATATAGGGTCAAACCTGTTCGTCATCCTTGATATATTATTTAATTATATGTATTTTACTCATCAATCGTTTTCCCCCCTGACAGAGACCTACCAAATTCCTTAAAATGCTTTAATTAGCTTTTTTCCACAT
Source organism: Mimachlamys varia (assembly GCA_947623455.1). NCBI lineage: Eukaryota > Metazoa > Mollusca > Bivalvia > Pectinida > Pectinidae > Mimachlamys > Mimachlamys varia. The sequence continues at coordinate 49,197,271 of OX392527.1, forward strand.
ATGAACACACCCACAATGTACACAAGGAATTGCAACATTCCAGTTTAAGTTTGGTGTTTTCCTTCAGTGAGGGAGTTTTAGTGCTGTAGAACATACATTGTCGCAAACCCTCGACAGGATGTACAACAAATGCAAAAACAAAGATGACCTGAAATAACCTTAGCTGTATGAGGCCAAGCCCAGCTGTTTACAAATTAACATGTCTCGCATGTTGTACTAAGAACCATAGCAGTTAACGTGGTATCAACACAGTTATTTCATCCCACACCCTGTCTGTATGTGATGTCTATCACTTTTATTCATATTTCTAATATAAATGTGTTTCGTCTCTCCAGGTACGAACCGCGGCGTGCGATCATCCGCCAAGGTCATCGTCCACATTCGTTCTACTTCATTCTCAACGGAACAGGTAAAACTCCTCATGCTATTTATATGAGTGTACCAGCGTCTATCATGGATTAGTTTATCGTTTCTATTACAAGAACATTTTTATTTGTAAACTACATAGAAAATAAGGACGTTTATCGATTAAATAAATCACTCCATTACGGAATATTTTCGTAGTCGAGGTCATTAATTCAGACTTGCTGCATTAAAGATAGTATCCAAATATACTCTATTATCCTGTGCCAGGTTTATGAAATCCTGATTATGATAATTCGAAGAATGCACAAGGACCACAGGAGAAAATAGCAGCCCGATCAACGATGATTATTTGAGTTTTCGTCCCTAAGTGTAGTCTAGCGATTTAATGTATACATTTTAGTTTACGTGAATTCAACGTGAAATTTATATGCAATATTGTACTAAAAGTGAAAAGTTTCATGTGAGTTTTACACGAAAATTTTATTTAAATTTCACTTGAATAAAACTGAAAATTGTGAAGTTGACATACATTGCACGTGGATGCTTTTCACATGAAATTATTGGCTGTGTAGTGTACAAATTTTGAAATATAACACAGGTTCCTGGGATGAAATATATGCTACTTTATTTTGCAGATACTACAGCAAGTGGTTAATAGTTTGATTTAACTCTGTCGTGGCGTTATTATCACAAACAATAGCAAACACGATCTGTTTTCTTAAAACTTGGATAAAAATAAATATGCACACGTTTCAGCTAACTGATTTCACAAACATCTTTATTTGTGTAACAACAAATTAACAACATATTGGAAATATTGTATTGCTCAAAACACAACGTTACACTGACGAAACTAGGATCCAAATATCAGTGTTACTCTTTGCAAGTGACATGCGATATGAAGTCATTACATAGGGAAGTACCGTTATCGAAAATAACAAAGAAACAATACATCAACTTTCGTTTGAAGCAATATATTTTCGTTATCTGCAAAATTTAGAAAAATTTATACCAAAGTGACCACTTAACCTTTTTAAATGAGCAATGTTATACTAGTTTGAATGATTATTTGGTAACTTGGCAAATCTTTTTGCTCATTACTAAAACTAAAACAGACATACATTGGACACGGTACCAATCGACAAATGTTAATAATACTAATAATATACAACATTTATATAGTGTTCTATATAATTTGTAAGATTACTCTAAAGCGCTTCACAACATGTAGATAATACATTTATAATTCAATACTTGTAATGCAAAAATGAAGAAAGCCTTACAATCACCATTTAGCACGAAGTTCACTTGTAATATTTTATTGTTTTTATTTCGAGAGTTTTGCGTTCTCACATAGCCTTACAACCTTCGGTGGACGATCACATGGAATGATATCAAAGTGCATATGAATACTTATTGGTATGCATTTGACCTCGTTATAACCAAAGTCAATGTGACATGTTTAAAAGACACATAGCCACAGATCTGTTTTCTTATATTAAGAAATATATATCATATTATATCAATTGGCTGAACTGTCACAGCGTAATAGACAATTATTCTTTCTCGACTGTCATATCAAACAATTCTCTTCGTCATCAGTTCAAAAATCAATAGGACAGTTCGAGAGTGACCTAACTTTAACAACCCTTGGGGTATATATATACATCATACTATATCAATTGGCTGAACTGTCACAACGTAATAGACAATTATTCTTTCCCGACTGTCATATCAAACAATTCTCTTCATATTCAGTTCAAAATTCATTCAGACAGTTCGAGAGTGACCTAGCTTAAACAACTCTTGGGTATATATATATCGATATTTGAAGAGAGATGTTTGGATAAACAAAAGATAACAGAGGCACACATAGCTTATATGTATACAGGTTTTCAATTGATAGGTTAATCCATAAAATGAACGCAAATATCAATGTTTTCATTTGTTTATAAATGGACACTTTTGATGAGTATCATTATAAGTTTGTTTTCTTTCTCGTAGACGTGATTAAAGCTTCACTGTACAAAAACGTCAAAACAGTAAAGTTGTGATGGCAAATTATTTGTTTAAACTTGTCTTTCAGTGATTGTCACGGCGTTTGATAAAGACAATGGTGGAACGAAACTATTGGTCAGTCTTCACAGGGGAATGTCTTTTGGGGTAAGATTTTACTCTTTTCTATTTAGTAAATTAAGTTGACGACATCAATATCAATTATGTTTAATGACGACCCGGTCATTAATCCATTCAGCTTTTTTTTTATCCAAAGTTTATTTAAATGTGTTATTTTAAGACATATTGAACTATTGTTATCAATTAAGACTGAACAACTGTCTTAAATCAATATTTACGAAAGAAATATTACTTAATCAAAGTTTTGAAAATGCATGGAAAAAGCAGATTCATCGATTGTAACATTTGTTAAATCTTATTGTTTAAGCTGTTACTTATATTACAAATGGTGATACTTAACTATTGAACGTCTGTCAGATTGTATTTATTGTCAATAAGAATGCAATTTGGATACGAGATAAAAAAAATGACTTATTTTGTCGTCTGTTTCAAAATCATGTCATTTTGCAATTTACAAAGGTTTTTGTCCTAGTATGTTAGCATACTGGAAGAGCATTCCGAAAATCACAATCACCTGAATGATTAACGTAAAGCTATAATGCGTGTTTTATGAGGCAAAGTGCAAAGCGTTGACGTAACCTTGGTCAACATGGCACCAAATGGCGTCATGTTATTGTCCGGTGGTCTTGACTGCATCTAAACTACACTGTGAATACAGTCCATATTAACACTGAGTTAATGAGAAGCCTTCATGCAAAATGTAAATATATCCTGACAACAACAATAGCAGTGGTCTTCCTATCTCGATATAATGTTGCCGTCAGGGGAAATTTTCCACTCCGATATCGCACTGCTGTTAGCCTTTTATAACAATTAAATATTCTCGGCATAGTCTTTTACTTACATTTCGACACATTTTTTCCCCTTTTACTTACAAATTTAAAAAGTCATATATTAAAACCTTATGAAATTTCCAATACTTTTGCGAAGACTAAACACAGCTATTTTAGCGAATATGGCACTAAGGTTAATGCTCAAATAATGGAACATGGCGGTAAATATGTAACTAGCGCTTCCTGCACAGTTCACAAATAGCACAACATGTGCAAAATATGTTCTTGGTAAGTCGTTTAGGAATCTTATACATCAGACTTTTATTTGATTTGATAGCCGAATTGAGGTGTGCCACGAAGTCAATAACAATTTAAAAAAAAATCATTTCGCGTCCATCCGCATGTTAAATTTAAATACAATTAAGATATCATCTATATCCGGTTAAATGAATTATTATCAAAACTCATAATGTGATGTGCTGTCTATTTTTTGGTTGACAGTTTCTGTACATTTCATATATTAAGATGACACCGATATATACATACATAGCATATCGAAATTTTAAATGCATGTTATGGATATTGTACACATAACAAATGCGCATTTTGAATGAAAATTTCAATGATTAAAACAGAATTCGTATTTATAATTACGCCTTAATGGATAGAATTTCAATTTTGAAATGTCACGAACTAGAAACTACTAAAATAACATTTATTGCCCAAACGCAAATTCATTGCAACTGAATGTATTTCCTCACCAAGAATAATATATTTGATAAATCATATCGAAGGGAAGTATTAAAGCTTTAAATAAATAAGTTATGTGCAATTTAATAACAGTTGAGATGAGCTTAACCACTCCCTTTTTGTAAATGAATTCCATTTCACGAGTAAAGATCAAAGATTCGCTGCAACACGTGATCAAGCATTTTCAATTATTAAAATTCAGTTGCACCAAGCAAGCCTTATGATAAGAGAACAATGTTGGCAAGTCATTAACTTTTAATAAAACTCTGGTTTATATAGTTAGGTAGACGTATTTGAGATAACTTTATGAACCATGGGTGTAAAATGTAATCATGTATCTAATATTCTGTCATTATTACGTCGTTTCAATGATTTTATTGATACAACTCATTGAAATGGGTTTTTTTGAGTGGTGTGACATTGAGTTACTGCACATAGAAAATATTCGCCTGTATCTTAGTTGTGCTATTCTACAAATACATCATGTTGATCCAAAAAAACTGCTGTTTTCTAGTACATGTATTTAAAGATAAACCCCATTTCTCTCTTTGAGGACGTTACATTAACGTGCATTTGACCTAGATTTACATGGTAAGTGTCGTTGAGGAAGCAGAAGCTTATCCTTTATTATCTTGTACTCTTTACTCTTTCATATTCATATATTTGTGATTTGTTATTGCATTTAAAAAAATTGCTAACATCATATATATTTTCTTGTTCTTAATTGCATTACAAAGAATGGAGATCGCGTGTCACTTCACCTTTATATCTGATGGAGTACTTATTCAGTGCTTTATTTGAATCTACCTGAAAATAGTAAAAAGGAAATATTGATTTTTACACTAGTTTTGGAACCAAACACAAGCATTTAACATATTCATACTGTAAACATTCAGTCATGGAAATTTGTCAATTTCTGTTGAATATCTCACCTGTTTAGTATATGGAAATAGAAGGTTTTAGTATTATATTTACTTTTGTATTTAGTTGCCAGTAGGCAGTTCTATCAGATTTCGTTGACAGTCATTTAATTCTACGTTTATCAGGACTTACTTGATGACGTCATCATTGTTATGACGTCACAATTGAAACATTTAATACCACTGATCATCCATGAAACATTGAAGAAATCTTATAAATGTATTTCATTTTCAGGGATTTTTTTTAAATGGAAAGGTATAGATATTGAATGATGCTGATATGACATCTACGGTCTATTTGACAACACCTTGTTGAAAAACATTAAAATATCAGCTTATTAAATATCTAGTCACTTCCCTTGAAAAACTTATCAGTTTCAACATCTACCGTTACATCCGGCCCGAACCGGATAAAAATTCTAAGTATCAAAATTAGTCAATTGAATATACCCGCTTTAATACGTCAGCGCGTGTTTTTTGTTGATTGCGGTTGATATAAGTGGTTTAAGTAATCGTTAGTAAACAGCCGTTGACATTTAATAGATACGAAATAAAATGGATTCCAAGTTTTATATCATTTGAATTTAAAGCAACGTTAGTGATGAACATGTGCCAACTATGTAATACGTGTAACATGAAACTGGATACCAATGTAATCGGACGTCGAGATATCGACTTAAACTAATTTATTTTTAATGTACTCAAATCATTTAACGGATTTTAAATTCGAATAGATGTGTTAAAAGATTAGGCTATACGCCAGATGTGTATGTACATGTTTTAGTGTAGAATTGATCGTTTTATCACATTGAGCTTTCGGAGGATATATAGTCAGTGGGTGACAATTTCGTATTTTTCGTGTGTTTGTACAGGAACTTGCAGTGATCTCCCAGAGTAAGAGACAGGCCACGGTCAGTACACAGACTCCTACGGAACTCCTCTGTATATCAGGCGAGGTAGGTTAATCACATAACAATAATACAGCATCATGTCATCAGAACGTAGTTTATCATAAACATAGGCTGTTTAGCAATGTAAGAGTATCATATTATGGTTTATCATACATACAGGCTGTTTAACAATGTAACAGTATCATACTATGGTTTATCATACATACAGGGTGTTAGCAATGTAACAGTATCATACTATGGTAAATCATACATACAGGCTGTTGAACAATGTTACAGTATCATACTATGGTTTATCATACATAGCAACTGTTTAGCAATATAACAGTATCATACTATGGTTTATCATACATACAGGCTGTTTAACAATGTAACAGTATCATACTATGGTTAATCAAACATACAGGCTGTTTAACAATATAACAGTATCATACTATGGTTTATCATACATACAGGCTGTTTAACAATGTAACAGTATCATACTATGGTTTATCATACATACAGGCTGTTTAACAATGTAACAGTATCATACTATGGTTTATCATACATACAGGCTGTTTAACAATATAACAGTATCATACTATGGTTTATCATACATACAGGCTGTTTAACAATGTAACAGTATCATACTATGGTTTATCATACATACCGTCTGTTTAACAATGTAACAATATCATACTATGGTTTATCATACATACAGGCTGTTTAACAATATAACAGTATCATATTATGGTTTATCATACATACAGGCTGTTTAACAATGTAACAGTATCATACTATGGTTTATCATACACACAGGCTGTTTAACAATATAACAGTATCATACTATGGTTTATCATACATACAGGCTGTTTAACAATATAACAGTATCATACTATGGTTTATCATACATACAGGCTGTTTAACAATGTAACAGTATCATACTATGGTTAATCAAACATACAGGCTGTTTAACAATGTAACAGTATCATACTATGGTTAATCATACATAGCAACTGTTAAGCAATATAACAGTATCATACTATGGTTTATCATACACACAGGCTGTTTAACAATATAACAGTATCATGCTATAGTTTATCATACACATAGGGTGTTTAACAATATAACAGTATCATACTATGGTAAATCATACATACAGGCTGTTTAACAATGTAACAGTATCATACTATGGTTAATCATACATACAGGCTGTTTAACAATGTAACAGTATCATACTATGGTTAATCATACATAGCAACTGTTAAGCAATATAACAGTATCATACTATGGTTTATCATACACACAGGCTGTTTAACAATATAACAGTATCATACTATGGTTTATCATACACATAGGGTGTTTAACAATATAACAGTATCATACTATGGTAAATCATACATACAGGCTGTTTAACAATGTAACAGTATCATACTATGGTTAATCATACATACAGGCTGTTTAACAATGTAACAGTATCATACTATGGTTAATCATACATAGCAACTGTTAAGCAATATAACAGTATCATACTATGGTTTATCATACACACAGGCTGTTTAACAATATAATAGTATCATACTATGGTTTATCATACATACCGTCTGTTTAGCAATGTAACAGTATCATAATATGATTTATCATACATACAGGCTGTTTAGCAATGTAACAGTATCATACTATGATTTATCATACATACAGGCTGTTTAGCAATGTAACAGTATCATACTATGATTTATCATACATACAGACTGTTTAGCAATGTAACAGTATCATACTATGGTTAATCATACATAGCAACTGTTTAACAATGTAACAGTATCATACTATGGTTTATCATACATACAGGCTGTTTAGCAATGTAACAGTATCATATTATGATTTATCATACATACAGGCTGTAACAGTATCATACTATGGTTTATCATACATACAGGCTGTTTAGCAATGTAACAGTATCATACTATGATTTATCATACATACAGGCTGTTTAGCAATGTAACAGTATCATACCTTTGTTTATCATACATACAGGCTGTTTAACAATGTAACAGTATCATACTATGGTTTATCATACATACAGGCTGTTTAACAATGTAACAGTATCATATTATGATTTATCATACATACAGACTGTTTAACAATGTAACAGTATCATATTATGGTTTATCATACATAGCAACTGTTTAGCAATGTAACAATATCATACTATGGTTTATCATACATACAGGCTGTTTAACAATGTTACAGTATCATATCATGGTTTATCATACATAGCAACTGTTTAACAATACAACAGTATCATACTATGGTTAATCATACATAGCAACTGTTTAACAATGTAACAGTATCATACTATGGTTGATCATACATACAGGCTGTTTAACAATGTAACAGTATCATACTATGATTTATCATACATAGCAACTGTTTAGCAATGTAACAGTATCATACTATGGTTTATCATACACACAGGCTGTTTAACAATGTAACAGTATCATATTATGATTTATCATACATACAGGCTGTTTAACAATATAACAGTATCATACCATGGTTTATCATACATACAGGGTGTTTAACAATGTAACAGTATCATACTATGGTTTATCATACATATCAACTGTTTAGCAATTTAACAGTATCATATTATGGTTTATCATACATATCAACTGTTAAACAATGTAACAGTATTATACTGTGATTTATCATACATAGCAACTATTTAACAATGTAACAGTATCATATTATGGTTTATCATACATACAGGGTGTTTAACATTGTAACAGTATCATACCATGGTTTATCATACATACCGTCTGTTTAACAATATAACAGTATCATACTATGGTTTATCATACATACCGTCTGTTTAACAATGTAACAGTATCATATTATGGTTTATCATACATACATAATGTTTAACAATCTAACAGTATCATACTATGTAATTAAAACATAGTTAATCATACACATATTTTGATAAGTAATGCAACACCATACATTGATGTATAACATATATGATTTTTTGACAAGAAACACTTAAATGACCTCATAAGTTATTGATTTGATACCTTTTCTGTCTTAGTAATAAAAACATGTGTAATATGATAAGCTTTTGATATCATAAGCATTGAGAATTTATTTGTTTTATTTGAAAACATATATATACTGAAAGTAAGTCTTCATATTCACTCGATCTTTTAGTTCAATCGTGTAAGTTCAAATCGAAAATAATCCGATAAAATGACTTCAACTTTAGATCAACCACCAGTATCAATTCAAGCAATTTATAACGCTTGAACATCCATTAACACTGACTAAAATGATAATTTGTTCAACAGGAAACTATTGGTTTTCATTATAGGACTTTGAAGATATATTCATGGCTGGTGGCAAAAAGACTGTTACCGACTCTGATCACAACTCCTTCATTAGGTAAGTTTATTAATTGTGTGGTGCCTAAACATTTAACTGACTTTGATTTTATTAAGATACTTACCCAATGATCAAGATCGGCTGGGGGTTTTAATTTGAAATACTTCATTCGTGTCCTGGAGCAGAATAAATTTCGATACGTCTTTATCTTAAATATATGTGTATAGCCTTTTTTTTTAAATCAGAAGTCATAAAGTAAGGTCAAGCCCGTAACGGGGGTTAATTCCCGAAATGGTTTTATCTATACTAAATAAACAAAACGAAAAGGTATTTTAATCAAGCGCTTAGAATGATAACAAAGAACAGCATACCGATTGCTAATCCGCCTACAGGTGTGGTGTTGTTTGTGTAGGAGCAATCTGGGTGCGATATAATCCATTGTATTTCAGATTAATGCATGCATACTGATCCTTATATCTTTAAGTTAGTTGGCTGGCACCTGTCGTAGGAATGCTATATGTTATTCTTGCACAGTTTAGATGAATACTTGCTAAATAATAAATTAGCAGTTGTTACCAAAATGTGTAAATCCTCTGTACAGTGCATTTACATTCGCTCTGCAATGCATTGAGAAGCGAAATGGTGTCATGAGACTATATCAACGTTTGCTATTGTAGCGTCATAAATACCATTGTTGTTAAATTAGAAAAAAAACTTAACTAAGCGTAAATCCTCTATAAAAATGTAAACTTAAATGATGAATATTTCAGCAAATATTGTTATGGTCTCACACCAGTCCCTCCTATAACTGGATTTAGTTAGTTTGTCGTCAATAGCAATGAAGTTAAACATGTTTACATTATTTGGCGAATATGGTTCCATAGGTCATATATTTTTAATGATAAGTTTAACACGTGTGCTTCGTGTGCCATTTTGTTATATTGACTTACCTCAGTTCTCACTTTGGGGACGTGACATTTGCTTCGATATGACCTACGTCTACATGGCGGATGTATTCGATCAAACAGAAACCGCCTAATCTTCCGAGATATCTGGTATTGTTCTCTTGTTCTTTTTCAAGGGTCTCAGCGTAGTTGGCGAAATATGGTTCTTATGTTTTAATTTTAACGATACGTTTACCAATTGTGGTTCGTTTGTCACGTTGTTAAATTGTCTTAATTAAGTTCTCACATTGAGAACGTGACATTTACTTGGATATGACCTACGTCTACATGGCGGGTGTCATCGATTAAACAGAAAACGCTTAAACCTCCGAGATATCTGTCCTTTTCTCTTTTACAAGTGTCTCAGCCGAGTTTAATCGATTCTTCGGCTTATGGCTTTGTTGACACCTTTCCTATTTTATAAAATACCATTCACTACTATTAGCATAACATTGATTGTTTACTCCCGATCGGAAAAGTTGAATGCGGCGTTTATTAAAGTGATATTTCTTTGATTCAAACCATTGAGGGGGGGGGGGGGGGGGGGGGGGCCGGATACCTAGCTAACGGGATCGATTTTAGTCTTTAATTGTGTGTATTTTCAACAAGTTTAATGTACTCGCTGAATCTGCTTGAGAACATACTCTATATTAGATGCAAATCATACTCATGGATTTTCAATATACTACACAATTAATGCATAAAAGGTATTGCAACATGACGTCAAACTCCTAGAAATGGAAAAATATCAATACATTGGCCTAAGCAGTGAAACTAAAGAGATAGCAGTTAGGATAAAATATTTTCGAATCCCATCCTTAAATATGGTTTAGAAAGGTTTTCGTATCAACTGTCGCCTAGGACAGATAGGAAAAATAATTCATTTTATCGAGTATCAATCCATTGTTACATCCTTTGAATAAATGTTTTAGATGGTTTGCTTTCTAGATTTAAGGTAAATAAGGCTTAACCTTCTACACATTTAAACTGTTCTGGATGGTTTGAAGACATACAGCTGCAAAACCTTGGGTGTCGAGTTAAAATGAACCGACTTTTAAAATGTAATTGACAAGCTGTTAGTGTTCCACATGAATAGGTCGACAATTTTTGATCATTTTATTGGCAATAACTCTTAAAGTCTAATGTCGTCAGTAATTGAAATTTGAAACAGTGTTTTAAGTAAACGTTAGTGTATATATAAGCTTGGTGGCCACACTCCTCAGTACGTAGAATAGTTTGACTGGTGTGAATCAATACATTATCGGCACGTCTCTTTTTAACACTGTATCACAGGTTCTAATACTGAACTAACGTATCTATAATAAAGACATTTAAGAAAATGGTTTATTTGTTAATAAAAAAAGAAACAAACAGAAACAATATTTCATATTATCTTTTTTTTGTGAAATTGTCAATTGTGGAAAAGATGACGTAACACACACATATGCTGCACCTCTTAAATTTAGTAATATATACAGTATGCCGAACAAATAAATTAAACTGCATCATACAGCTGTTTAGTCCTCATAGGACTCTTCAGTGATGCTAGGGGCTAAACGGTAGGAATCCAAAATTTCTGAACTAATGTAGAAGCAGAAGGGTCAGGTGCGTAAAACATCTTTAATTTATGAATTAAGAAGTGAATTAAATTAGTTCTGTATAATTTCAAATCGTGTACTTCGAAAATGTGTATATTATGTACCGTGCCACTACTCAAATGAGATTAACTGTGAAAGACTGTTTAAAAAAATTGTAATTTCATTTCAAAACGTCAATGATACTGATGCACATACCAGAATGTCAGCGTGTTTAATGATTTATGTTGAATTTAAACAAAATCATCATGTCGATGTCGATTTTATAGGGAGGGACTATATGGACGAAGAGTTTAAATGAAGGGACTTGGTATATATCGATTTCACACGAAGGACACTAGGTAGAGGTCGATTCGATAAGAACAGATTATTTACAATGTCGATTTTATATAAAAGGACCCTATAAACGCTGATATCATCTGAAGAGACATACAGATGTCGATTTCATTTCGATTGCGAGAGGAAAGGAAAAAAAATAACACCAATCAATGTTATTTTATGGTTAAAATGTCGCTGTTTCTTTCAACTATAAAATGTTTCAGTAATATATAACGATTAATAAAAAATATTGATACATATATCTTTCTATTACGTTCTTACTATATTCATTTCACAAATGTTTATATATACTGTACGAGGGTATCATCCTCAACATTTTGTAAATCTCTGGGTATTGATTTCCATATATTTGTTCATAGAAATAATAAGTTATACGCAAGTAACATTTATTGCACAATGGGTACTTACTAGCAGGAACGATATTGATAGCAGACGCCATATTAAAACATTTGAAAATAATATTTATCAGAGAGAGCAAAAAAAACCCAGATGTTCTTTTGCTAAAATGTATTTCTAAATTAGCGTTTGAATTGGCATTATTATGTGAAATGATATTTTCGTATGACTCAATGTATCGTTGAGTTAATAGCATTTAATTCTAATCAGGTTACAGAACATAACCAATCTTTATATACACCGGCACAGGTAGCATTGATTAGGCCCTAGGTACTCGCCAGGTAGCATCGAATAGACCACGGGGGGCTGCGGTAAATTTCTTTATCTGGGCGTTTTAACGCTACATGCGTCTTGTGTTTGCCTACAGCTTACCATTAAGAGGAATGCCAACAGTTAGAATCGTATGTAAACGTTACAGATACGGAAACGAAATATAAAATTAATCACCAGGTGAATTCTGGTTGATGTATTGTTACACCTGTCACCTGTACAGGGACGGTCCAGGTAACACCTAATCAATACGCCCCTTTCGTATGGCCTAATCAATGTATCGACTTGCAGGTTTAGTGTATACTGGGGACACTCAACGATATATCACTCTACACGCATGAAGTCCTCGTTAGCCTTCGTTGACAAATTCAACTTTTATTTCTTTGAGCTTGGATCTGTTCTTCGGCGTTAGCCCGTGAGAATGATATCCCGGTGCGAGAAACCGCCTTTGTATTTTGTGATCGATACGAAACTATACACGAACTTATCAATTTCATATATTTTATCATGAAAATGAAACATTAGAGACAAAAGGCTTGTCAACATTGTAACACAGTTTGATCGACAGACCGTGCGGGTGTACCAACTGATACCGTCTATCGGAATGTTAGTAGACCGTTCAGAGGGACTGTTCCTAATGTGTACAGGAATTCGTAAACCAGGTGTGAACGTCAAGTAGTTAAATACCGATGTGCAGAAGGTTACTCGGATCATTTTCGTCATTGAGCGTTTCCCATATTGATATATGTGTAATAGATGGACATTTTCCAAATTGACTCTGTACAAAAACTGCCTGAAGAGAAGAACTGTCAGTAAAAACTACTTGAAGAACTGCCGAGTGGTGTTGATAACACTGTTGACAATGTCTACATCAAAACTGGAAGATGCTTTAACTTTTATTCATTCCAGGAACATACGGTTTCTCAAGAATTGGCCTGTCCATCTTCTTGCTCAAAACCCGAATGCATGCATGTTCCATTATTTCAAGTAAGTATTTCTTGAATGTACAACCTTAGGAATTTTATTTCAAGAAAAAATGACGAATGCGTATATCAACATCTCTTTTTTTCAAAATAATAATTTCTGGATTATTCGATTAACTGCTCACATTTCTGTCTATAATAACTTAATAAGAAATAACTTTAAAGTATTGACTCACAGTATCTGAGGGGTTCATGTTCCTGGCCTCGTTTTCACGAAGTGCAATTATCAGGACGACCCGGAAGTCGTAAAATATGAATAACATACTAAAGAAATTGCTTCTCAAATTCATATTTTTCATACTTAACACAGTATTATACTAATCTTTATTAATCCAAAACACTTTGAGGAAAAGATCACTCGATGTAAGGCCATGAATAAGAATCGAGGAATTTGTTGATATAATAAATATATATATATATCAACCCGAGGTCTACTTTGAATGGTCATATTTATAGAGAAGTAGAGATCTAACTTTCCTTGTATCAGTTTTTGTTTGTCAATTCGTTTATCTAGCGAGTACGAACGATGTAACGTTTAAAAAGAAGTTGGAGAGTATGACTGTTTCAAGCATTGTAAGCTTATAGCGAATCTAACAGAAAATTTAACGAAAAAAAGAGAAAGCAATCATAAGGAAGATTACATGCTAATAAATAAGAATGTGTTATCTTCATGCAAGCAAAAAAAAAAAGTATTTTACGCAATTAAAGGTTTTCCGTGATATCGATTTCTAAAATTAAAGTAACTCCTTTTTAACCTCACTAAAAGCTCCTCGAATCACAACATTAGCTATCAGGTTATAAATCAGCTAAGCTCTACCGTCAAATTGATATCACAAGATCGGGAAAATACAAATTCAGTGAACTTTTCCGAAAAAATGCCTGTTCCTTTGTAACGATTTGTTTCAGTTTAATGCATTTAATACCTTTTGTGGCTTATATGTGTTTAATTATTAGCACGTGTTTTGAGAACAAATGAAGGCGTTTAATGAATAAATATGCATGGTATTTTGTATTAACATTTCGAAGTAAAGAGTTGTGTTTCAAGAGAACGAACCTTTCCCAGGAATGGCTTCAGGGAGTTGGACATGTAAAATGTCAACTGTCGTAAGGTTGCTGGTTTTACTTTAGATTGATGATTTTTAACTTTGGAATGTTTATGATATTTTATGACGCTGTATGTCTGGATATTCATATTTCAGTTTTAGAAGACTCGATTTTTGTGTATGATGTTCTTACAAATCTAATTTAAACATAATGTCAAGCCATTACATTTATCACTTCTGTACATCATGATACAGATATCTATAAACGATTTTAGATACTATTTCCAGGTTGGTCAGAACTATGAGCAAGTTTTATAATCGCCATGTTTGTCTCATTAAAATATTCTGTATCTTCGTGAGATATGAAGAAGGACATTTTTGAGTATATAGACTTATCAGACTGTAAATGAAAGTAAAGACGCTACGTAAAGTTTTGCATGGCTAGAAAAATACCATTAACGATGAAATATGTAGAATTATATTTGATATTACGCAGAATATAAAACGTTATTAGACATATATTTTCTGTATACATTAATATATTGATCTACTCCGTTTGACTGGTATGACCATATCGACATTTTGAGGTAAATACTTCCATGCCTGCATATTTGCTAAACGGTAAGTTGTTAGCTATGTTAAAGGGTTGACCACGTCTCTACATGTCTAACCAAGGGAACAAATCGATTGCTTCATTTAGACAGTATGCTTTAAATTAATCCATAAGTATACAACTTATTTAACGATATTGACTAGGCGTTACATTAAAAGCTTAGCGATACACTTATAAACGCTGTCCTTGACATATTTCTTTCTTTTTTCTGATGCATTTTGAATTTGGAATTAAGCCAAGGAGTATAATTTGACTTTGAATGCTAAAACCCGATATATCACTTAAGCATTGTGTATTTTTTTCTTTATTGTTATTTAAACAAACGGTGAAATTTCCTTTCAATTTTATAAAAAAAATCAAGTAGGCAAATCAATACAATAAGCATACTACTGGGCTCATTTTACAATAATTGAGGGACAGGACAATGTACATTATCAATATTAAGTTACTTTAAATAATATTTCTTAAAGCATTATATTGATGTATTAAAGAGTATTTATCAAAGCAATACACAGTTTCACTATAGCTTCACAATAAACCGAGGATAGATAATCATTTTCTTTATATAACACCAACAATCAGAACACTTGACATTAAGCTACTTAAAATGTATTTAGAATTTTCGATTAGTTATATTTTGGTAAGTGACCTTCTCGCAGTTTTCACTGATAAAGCGTGTAGCAATGTATCGGTGATTAGAGGACAGCAACA
Source organism: Mimachlamys varia (assembly GCA_947623455.1). Classification (NCBI taxonomy): domain Eukaryota; kingdom Metazoa; phylum Mollusca; class Bivalvia; order Pectinida; family Pectinidae; genus Mimachlamys; species Mimachlamys varia. The sequence goes on from OX392527.1 coordinate 49,213,375, forward strand.
TTGAAGAATTAAATGAAGAATGTTTATAACATTATTTATATTATATCATTCATTCAAACGCAGTTTGTACGTTTTCGTGTTAGTTTGAGTTTAAGTTAACTTGCCATTAATTCAATACACAAATTAAGTAACACGAGTAACAATTTCATATGGAACAAACCCTAATTACAGCACTGCCAAGAATGGTACTTTAACAAATACACGGGGGGAAACGGAATTCGGAATCAAATATGGTTGTGTGCTGATACAAGTGTATCGGTTACAATTTCTGGGTTTTAAGTATATTACTTCCTGGTGTGTCTCCTTGCCTAGACATAGCGCCATCACTTAGTCTAGTAAATCTCTCGCAAATACTAATTTGCAATAATGTTGTATGTTAACTAGACACCCTTTTTATGAAGCGCTTTTGCATTAAATAGATCATTCGTTCCAATCCAATTTCCTTTCATTTCGTTAATACGACATTAAAGACACAAAATACTATGCATATATAGGGTATATCACAGATAATACGGCATTGAATCAGAGGCAAACATAGTTACCTTGAAACTCTTGGAATGTTAATTAGAATTATCACGTTTCATCTTTACAGAAGAAAGGATCGTCGCCAAAACAATCACGCTTTTACGCCAGTATATTTTGTGTGGTTGTTACCTTAGACATTTAACTTTGCGGAGTCTGACTTTGAATATGAGACATGTGTATATAGTGCCTTATAGTTTACGTAGAAAGTAAACATTTAAACTTACTTTAAAACGCAGACGACTGTTGTAGGTGTTTTGATGCGCTCCAATTCATTTTGCCTCTAATCCATTCCAGATTGCTTTGTTATAGTTACAGTGATTATTATAATGATATTTCGTTTTATTTGTTAATCCGATAATTATATTATCTTCATTTGAGGGAGTGTCAGGAATGGACCATGAACATCGAACGAAAATGAATATGTTGGAAACCAATTCCTCATTGTTACATGTGTATTTTTATTGTGTGTACAGCCATGTCAATTATTGAATTCCCAGCTTACAGGAGATGATTGAGGATGTCAATAACATTTAAATATATAGGTATTTATAGGTGTTGTCAGTCATGAAAGTGTGCCTTACCGACCGTTCACTGCATCAGTTAAACAAATAGTTTAAAATTTACCTGCGTATACCAATCGATAATCCTGACATGATTTCACTGTGGCTTTTATTTCATGCAAACAAATACAGCCAATATCAGCTTAAATGTCACGAAAAAGATATTCATTTTTTATAATTAAATTGAGTCAAACCTCATGTGTTGCATTTATCTTGATTTATTGAAAGGTGGGATTTCCTATTAAAGTCTTAATGATTTATAAAACAGGAAGGTTTGTTAAACGCATATTTCACTTGAATTTGAGGCGTAATGTGATTATAACGAAATTGTTTTCACTTTAAATTATTTTGTTAATCTTAAATGAACGTATACATGGAATTTAAAAGGTTAATAGAAGTTAACAAAGAGGTTAAGTTTCACGCTAATATAAATCATGAAGCATATTATACTATATAATTAGTCGGTTCCAGTATCAGGGTGTACCTTAAACTATTTGAGTGCAAAAATAGGTTGAAATAACGAAATCGTCAGTTCAAATGCTGTGTTTTACCAGAGCTATCGAACGTGTGTATAGTTCAAATATTGTACAGAAGTGTTGATAATCATAGTTATACTTTTTTGTCTTAATTACTCTTTTAGCCGCAAAGTAATACTTGAATTAAGAATTTCTCTATTTTAGTTTTGTGTCTGCACCAACAACATATTACTTTATTTCGATCTTGGAAATGAGTATATAGTGGCAGTCTCAAAACATCAAGAACTCTGTTCTGTCCTTCGGGCTTCAAATGATCTTTTAACAGACGTAGGGTCTGCATCAGTTCCCTCTGTGAAACTGGCAAATTATGTGAATGTCACTAAACTGAATTAAACCCGATTTTTTTTCCCAAATGATTAATAACTTATATAGATGACAATGTCGACATCGTTTAGCCAGAAAAAGTCAACATGGCCATGACAAAAATTAGAGAAACTTTAATTGATTTCTGAAATCATACAAGCCTTTATATCTTGAATTGTATATCTTAAATACATTAGTATTGAAATTACTAGGTATTCATACCTCAAACAACAATGATATAGTGAAAAGGTCATCAGAGTTTCGATTGTAATTTAATACATACATCAATTGACATGAAATATTATGAAAGATGTCAAATGCGATATTTATAATACTTACCATTCTGGATCGACCGGTTATACTTCTGTTTGTTTCTTCTGATGTGTCAATGTTGTCTTCTCTTTTGTTTCGGTGTCAACTCGATGCCTGGTGTTACTGCTCGGTATCTATTTCGTCCTTGTGAGTTGACACCCTTGTGTATTTTGATATCTTCTATAACGTATGTCCATATTCAGGTTTCATGTATCATGACAGGGTCACAATTATGATACTTTAAACTGAATACCTATCTCCTGGCCATATGAATCAAATTTCTGATTGTTGTTTTATGTTCTTTTCAGCCGAGGCCAAGTGCTAGTTCGTGACAGTAATCAGTCCGAATGGATTTACATAGTAAAGTCGGTAAGAACCATTAATTCATCCATACTATGACCATCCTGTGTAACGAAACACTTCAATATCTGCAAAATATATTCCAGTTAATTTTTAGACGCGATTTTGTCCATCTGTATCAATACCAGGGTATATGCTTATCTTATATGAAATGATTAGACCAAGAAAAAATTGTGTTACATCAATTCACTAAGATTTGACCAAAAATTTTGAGATCAAAAGTTATATACGTACTGTTTTCTTCACGGTAATAATTTCATGCAGTTTCATGTTGAATTTGTTGCGTGGTAAAATCTATAAAGAACCATTTATAAAAAAATTGAAAATATTACGCATTAACTCATTTCTACAGGGAAGCTTATCAGTGATGAAGAAACTAAAAGAGGTTTCACCACAAACAGAAGAGGAAATCCTGCTGTCTAATCCTAGTAAGTTCCGGGTGATGTATATCTCTTCACTTTTTCTACTTGTTTTAATGGTACATTTCATACTGGGATTTGTCGAAAATTGCAATACCCTATGCTTTGATTACCATAAATGAACGTTTCCATATTTCTCTGAAAGGCTTTATTGAAAAGGCTCCGTCTTATCCAAAAGTATGAGAATTTTGTAAATAAAAATATGACCACTTGAAACGAGAAGAAATCATGTCTCCGACTCTGGAATATCCAGTGGAGGGAGATATCCAAACCTGGGTATCTTGGAGGTTGGCAACCTTGGGCTAGGTCATATTTCCTTCCGGCTCCATATTAACTTCTCGTACTGATGCTTTGGTGTGGAATATTTCTTTCTGATATACATTCGAGTACCTTTCAACATGAATCACGTAAGCGATACAGCTGTAAGACGGGAATTAGATGCTTGTTACATACGAAACAACGATTCACTTTTTCTCTAATGATTTCTTTCAATGTTCTAGATTATAAAAAGAAAACAGACAAAAAGCGGAAATCATACGGCACGTGGCAGAGGCGATCTTACCAGAAAAGGCAGCGGAGTCTCACACTCTCCTCCCGGGAATCGGGATCAGATTCTACAAAGTCTTGGAAGGGATGGGAGTCGGAACCGGAAGTGTACAAATCTCAATACGAAATGGAGAGGCGATTGGTAGGTTTATATACAAGTCAAATATTGTTCTAAGTCGGACCCGGAGTGAACAATATATAGGTTTCAATCTCAAATTTTTTCTTTTCCCATTTTGGATCCGGAATTGTACAAATATCAGTTCAAAATGTAGGTTTCAATCTCAGTCAATTTATCTTTCAAAGTCAGAACCAGAAGTGTAAAAATCTCAAAAAAAAAAAAAAAAAAACAGAACAGTGAATTGATTGGTCAATATTTGTCTTTGCAATGTTGGCCCTGGAAGTGTTCTAATCCGAAAACAAAATGGACGTGCGATTGGTACGTTTCAATCCATATCAATTTAGTTTCATAAGTCGGATCTGAAAGTGAACAAAATTCAAAATAAAGCAAAGAGGCAATAGTTAGATTTCAATTTCAATCTTTTTCTTTTCCAATGATGGATCCGGAAGTGTTAGGTTTGTTCCGTTTCAATCTCAATCAGTTTGTTTTCTTAAATCAAATTCTTATATAAATATGTATTTGTTTTCATAAAAGAAACATGTTCGTCCATTTCGTTTCATTCCCGCGTCATCATACATTGACATATCTGTTACTTTGTGGTCGGCCTTAAAAATACATTCTATACCCAAAATAATTTCATTGTATTTCAGGAACGGAGTTTGCCGGGTTTGAACAATCCTAGTGAGAGACTGGGCGTCCTTAACTACGATTCCATCATTGACACGCACAAGGCTAGGATTACTGGCAACAAGCGTTCTGGTGAAGAAGACGACGGTTTCAGATTACCTCCCCTACCAAATGAAGACACTCCTTCCAAGAATAATCACGACAAAGATGAAGAGGAATCTGAGATGAGTAGTCAAAGAGTCCGACTACCAAATATCCGGAAAACATCAAAGGTAATTCATCCACAATGTCTTCAATGTAGTGTTATTTGTGAAGTTTTGTAATGGTTTTCCTTTTTGTTCATTTTGCAATGTAATTCGATATCACATTTTGTTTCTGATTTCTGTGTATTCTTAACATGTTATTTTATGTTTCATTTAACTTTATATAATTGAGCCCATGACTGTGCGTTCAATATTCAACATCGTTTTAGTTAGCATGCTAGGCCAGTTGAATGGAGAGGTGAAAAGGTTGAATATAAATAAGAGAAGCGTTAACAAAATCATAATCCGAACTCAAAATCGAATAAACCAGGGGCAAAATATGAACAAAGGAAAGATTTACATGGAGACCCTTGTAAAAGTACAAGAGAATAAGACCAGGTGTTCCGGGAGAGTAAGCGTCTTCTGCTTCATCGACGACACCCGCCATGTAAATCTTTGTCACATCCAAGTAAACATCAAGTTCTCAAAATGGAGAACCGATTATCATTGTCAATCATAACAAGTAAACACACTTATGAGCATACTCAAAAACGCCCATCTTCATATTACATAAAGATACAGAATATTTCTCAATGAGACAAAGATGTCGACCATGAAACTCGCCCATAGTTCTGATCAACCTGCATCTCTTGAATCCTTGTGTTGTTAGTTTGTTTGTCAGCAGTCGACATCGATCGCGAATACTGAGGAAATATGTACATTTTAAGCAATCGCATACATCACTTAGGCGTCGTGTAGAACGACGAAACAGCTAAATGGTACAGTTTAATATACTATTTGGTTAACTGTTTTTTTCTACTTTATAAAGGGGATTTATCCTGTGTTTCTTTTGGAAAATCCCTTGCACTTACATTAGGTGTATTTCGTGAAGAGAACCAATGGATATAGGGCCGTAGCGCGAGTTTGTTTTATTATGATTTGGCTTTCTAAATACCATTTATAACACTATTTGATTCTTATAACAGCATTGCGAATCTCAATACTACCCGTACAACAAATTGTAAACTGTAACGAAAGGGAAGCAACTTTACAATACTTAAGTTTGTTGTTCTAGGTTGTTGTTTAAACAAATGAATACGTGACAGTTCATCAGGTGGGGAATATTTGTCAGCAATCAAAAAACAATATTGGAGTGTTATTTTCCATTTATTCGTGTAGCTCATTTTTTGTATTTGTTTTTTTTTTGTTTTTGCTTTTGATGTTGACGTAAAGCTGGAAAGTGACGTTGAAAGTGCAGTCGTGAAAAATGCCCTGCTATTAGCATCACCCGTGAAAAATGTCAAAATATTAGCAACATTCGTGAAAGCTATCAAGATATTAGCAACTCTCGTGATATATGATTTGTTATACTGAAGACAATGTTAGATATATCTATGTATATAAATATGTGTTTTTTGTATAAAAAGTAACACATGCAGGTAGCAATCATACTCTCTCTGCGGTTTATATATATTACTGAAAACGTACATATTTTAGTGGTGATTTTATTTTAGAAATCTTTGCACGGAAAGTATTCCGCTTATTTAGGATTGCATAAATGACAGTTTTTGTACATTACTGTCTACAACAAGTATTGGGAGTGCGCAAATTCATCACTGCACTATTCTGTTTAAATGTGGTTATTCGCTAAAATTGAGTGCGCCAAAATAGGTACGATTACAGTAAATGTACATTTGTTCTCTCATTGTTTTAAAACAGGGGGCGTACCTGTCTTCCGGTAAGCCAAATAGAAAAGTCAGTAAGAAGGAACATGATCAGAATATTAAAGAAGAAATTCAGAAGCGAGAGCAAGGTAATTATTAAAGATGTTATACAATGGAGTATTCTTATTCAAATTTTAAATTACTATTAAGTTAATAGAATAAAATATGAGTTGTCTCGAATAACGGCTTCAGTATATTTAATTTATTTAGATTAAAGATACTGAAGCCCGGTATTTGATATATTTACCATATATATTTTAATTTCATTTAACTTCTACAATATTGATAAATGTCAGATCTTGCATGATTTCCCATGTCATAGGGATTTTTGAAACAAATTCATGAATTATTTCAAGTAAGAAAGCCTATTGCAAGCTTAAGTGAAAAAGAACCTCACGAAATGTTCATAAAATCTCAAGGCAAGGCAATTATGAAATAAATGCAAATATGACATCAAGAAGAATTATTTTTTATCGCCAACTATATTTTTCAGAATTATGGATGAAGAAAGCAACTCAGGAAGAAGGCAGGAAGACAATAGCTGAGGAGTTTGATAACAAACCACCTACAGATTATAAACTCACCGAGGCTGATCTCCATCCCATGTTTATTCTAGTCAAAGTCCTGGAGAGGGGGCAATACTTCGTAAGTACATGTTAACATAGGAGAGGTGTGCAAGAGTTATGTCCCTTTAAACACTCTAGACTGACGAGTGTCATTTGTAAAGCTTAATCGCAGGGGAACGATAAATTATAAAGGTCAGCTAACGACAATAACTGGGCACCTTAGCTGGTTTAATCGATTTTGAGTTCGGATTATGATTTTGTTAACGCTTCGGTATTCTCTAATTTATTTTTGAAATCCATCATGGGCAAAAACTGCAAATGCCGAATCAATGTCAGAAGATATGCGCTTAAATGATAATTATCAGTTTTTGATTGAATGCTAATTATGGTTTGGGTTAATGATAATTAACAGTTTAAGTTTGAATAATGATATTGATTTTGGGTAGTTCAGGGCTGAAAAATAATTCCAGTTTTGGATGAATGATGATTAAAAGTTTTGGATTAGTGAGATATTGAAATAACTCCATTGTCCAGTTACGTATCTGTCAATGATATTTTTTCATTCTTATAAACTTCACCATTTTGGTACCGTTTGTTTGCAATATCAAAGCGACATCATTGGAACAGGTTTTGCAGTGGAAATGAGTTTGAGTCTATATAGGCCTAGTTGTTTTCATTTATTTTGAAATTTAAAATTAAAAAAAAAAAAAACAGCAAAATTAATTATGGTGATAATTACTCAACTGAAAGGTTATTATCGGTTAATTTCCAAAGTATGAGAATGTACTATTGCCAATATTTAAATGAACGTGATATTATCATGTTTGGTAAAACGTTCACTCTCAATTATCAACAAAAACAAAACAAAAATAAACATAACAAAACAAAACAAAACAAAAAACAAACCCCGCAAATAGTTTGACCTTCTGTTAAGAGTCTGTGAGTACAAAGTGATGAGAATTGTACTTGTTGAAATTCTCCGAACTCGTTCGATATAGCGAGATCCGGGATCCTACAAAATGAAGTCACTAGCCAGTATACACTGTATTATGGAATTACTTATTCTTTTGTAAACAGGGTGTTCACAGTGTAATTGGGACGGAGATACAGCCCTCCTTCAGTGTGGTCAGTAATGGTGCTGAATGTATTATGATCTCAAAGAAATTCTTTAAAGAAAAATCTTCAGAAGCCGTCAGACGCAATCTTGAAGAATGTGTAAGTTGATTAGATTGCGTTCCTACGAATAGCCTCATTTCAACCGAAGCTATATACAAAATGTTTATATCGTATTTGCCGTAGTTAGCGCCCTCCCCTTAAGCACCCCTCCGCATTCAACGGAGGTTTTAAAATTGTATAAGCGCCCCACCATGATAATTCTATAAAACAGTACGGCGAACCTCACTGTGTGCATATTTACAAGAAAAAAACCCATAAATATTGGGATGAAAATGTTTTCAACTTGTCAGAAAATGATTATTATAATGTCGCACAACATAAGCACTTCCGATTCTGGTCACAATACATCGTACGTATTTATTTTATAAAAACGACATTTTTCGTTTGAAGTTTGAAGTTTTCTTCTTCTATTAAGCGTCCCTATTGGAACCATGTTTAGGCGCCCTAGGCGCTAATCACGGTAAATACGGTATTGTGTTAATTGATATGCTCCTTCCGTCTAATAAGAATCTGCAAATGTTCAATGAAGCTTTAACAGTCGTTAACAATAAGATTTCTTAGAAATCCTCGACAGTTCATGCAAGAATCAATGTCCGAAAACTTGTAAGACTTCGGTTTCAGCTAGTTTCATTTGCGTTGCGACAACGCTATTAGGGTTGACACTGTTCGAAGCCTTTCAAATGAAAATTGAACTGAGATATGGAAACCTGATAGAATTGAATCCATTTCAATTTTGTCCCTAAACATATTTTGCGAGAATAATCGAATCAGAAATACCAATTTGTTGTTCTATAGCACAGCGTTTTGAAATAGAAATACTGCCGTCTTAATTACTAAATCATTATCATAGATATACTGGTGGCTTTGTTTACGTGTTACTTAGGTGGAGAGGCCGAGATCGTTTATAAACGAAATGATCTTAAAGGCCAAATATACGTAACGTTCGGCAAAACTTGAAGCGAAAATCAAGCCAAATAACGTATTATATTTATAGTTTTAGTTAAGATTAACTGGTATCAGCAATTTTTAAGATGAATTCTTACGCGGTCACCAGTACAGCAGCAGTTGAAACTATCTATTTGTAAACACGCGTCCATTTCGAACCGTCTTCTACCTTCGGTTTGTTGTTGAAGTGGGCCCCACCTGAATTATTTTCAATTCTTCAGATTTTTTTGTCAAGAGTTTCTTGTTAGTTACCGCTCAGGTTATTTTCGTTTTAGGCTTATTTTTGCATGGCTATCAACTGGATTTTTTTTCAGAATTTTTCAGAATCACGAAAATTTCCCTGAAAGTTACGTATATTGGGCCTTTAAATTATTGAAGATGTAGATAAAATATGAGAAATTCAGGAACGAGCTGTTGTCTACTTCTATTTTTTTGTAAGTGGTTTTACTTCTCATATCACTTTTGGCAATATAAAAAGGGTTAACTGGAAGACACGCCAAACAAAGAAAGAGCAGCCAAAGAAAACGAACAAGATATAGATTCCACGTGTTAAAGCTTGGGCAGTAGATCTATTTTGGCATCGTCAGTGTTCCCTAAGCGAAAGCTACAGCGAAACCCCTGATGCTGACTACTGATTTCAATATGTCGCGTTGAATATTCCACAACTAGTAATCAATGTACGAAACAGTTTCAGAAGCAATATGGCGTCCCAACAATTTCTCTGCAATGATTGACTAGTTTGAATATTTAGCACGCAATATGCTTTGGCAATGTCTCGTCATTATTTTATAATAGAAAGTCATTTTTATAATTAAAATTTAAAGTTGCTATGAGAAAATGGAAATGAGTTTTCTGTTGAAAGAAAATCGATACAAACCAATAAGTATTTGTACTTTTCCCATCATGGTATACTATATATTCTGTACAGAGAATTCGGTGAAAATCTCGAAGGCTTCTATTTCTTATAGATTATATTACAGGAAAGTTATTAACCGTTGTCTGGTATATAATTGCAAACTATTCGCGAGATACATAAATCTAATATATGAGCTTATTCACTCCAGTCAAATATCCACTACAATACATTTTCTTTGTATAATTATTATGAAATTAGTTTACCCTATAAAAATTGTTAAATCAAAATTTTCGACAACCTTATTAATTGTAATTATTAAGTTGTCATTTTTAGATGAAAACATAGACACTATTTCATTAGGAAATATAATGAACAATAGAAGACGCTTACTCTTTCGGAACACCTGGTCTTATTCTCTTGTGCTTTTACGAGAGTCTCCTGTGCCTAGTTTGCCCCAAGTTTTATCGATTTTAAGTTCGGATTATTGTTATGTTGATGCTTTGGTATTCGCTGATTTTTTTTTAATAAGATCGGGTTATAAATTAATAACATTCAAATACTTAATATCCCGCTGTGTAAATCATTACAATTTAATATAAGTGATTATATTACGTAAATCATAAATTTACACATCACTGAATTTCACCAGATTGTACTTTATTGTATTGTCCACCTACTGTCTATAATTGATATTATTTATGGTAATTCATGATTAGTAATTATTAATGTTTACAGGAAAGTCGGTTTCCTTCGGACGAGGCCCTACAGAGATCCCTACAAAGCTATGTAAACTGGCAGGCCGACAGAAAGAAAATGTATCTTAGTGTCGTGAATGATAAACGGAAGAGAAAAGAAAAACGACGCCAATATTTGCCACAATACACTGGCCAATATTGCTTTCGGACTGGTCCGGTATGATAGGATCATTAGCCGTGACTGGAATTTATTTTCATCAACAATAGAACGAGATAGGTATGATTCATCTTCACAACGTGGGCAGAGTCACAGAACAGAAAAAAGGTTATCAAAAGTGATGCGATAACTGTAATTTAGCGGCGGTGGGGTGCTTATTGAAGTAATCATAGCATGAAAAATGACCTGACCGCCATTGGCTTGGAACTAGATTCTACTGATTATAAAATCATATGGCAACGAGAAAAAATGGGGCCAACTCTATCTATGTCAATGTAGCAGCAATACGTTATGACTGCTATTTTGAAATACAAACGTAGCGCATTTGTCTACGTAGAAATAAATACACTTACATCGAAGTGACAGTCAATTACAGCTATTCAGATTGTTTTCTGCAGACAATCTAGAGCCACTGATGAGATTTATTGAAGACAGAAATAGGTCACGTCAAAGAGTAGATACTGGCAGATAGATGCATTTATATTAAGGAAGGAAGAATATGTATATGAATATAACGTCTGTAGTCTCTTGGAATCAAGATGATGGAATCTGCACGACAATATAGGAATTTATAAATGCAACGGCAATATGTATAACGTGGGGACTCAATATGCATGGAAACCAAGGGGCAAATGGGTTTTGTAACGATAACATTTCCACAGAGAATTCTATGCTAGTCCTGCGACAGATTCTGGAAAGAAACCGAAGTAGAGCAAGGTTTCAGAGCGATTCGGCAAACAGTGTATGGATTTTTCATATAGGATTTGACAAAGCCAAAATAAGCCTATGCTATTTATATAATAGAGTCGTCTCGCTCTTAAATGTTTGATATTTCAAATAAAAAAGGTTTATCTGTTACGATTGGTCAATAGACGTAGACGTGATTTTAGATATTTTGTTATCGAGTGAATCTGAAAATCATCCTCCGCGCCTAAATGTCATGCTGTACCATCTTTAAACTGGAGGGGCATTTGTCTTCTATAGGTTAGTTAACGTAATATTTGCATTTTTCAGAACTTATCTAACCTTCAAACAAACCATGTATTTAGACAATTAAATATGTTTTATGTATAACAACTATGTAATTTTGTATTTAAAACTCATTACAATAATCACCGCGTTGTCATACGTGCTACATCATTGCCTGGCTGCTTCCATGCACGATCTATAAATCCTCCAATGTTCGACGATGTAAATTTTACTGGTTTACAAATTTGCAAATTTCTCCAAGATAAAGACGATAAGATTGTAGTTCAATCGGAATGAAGTCACTGGTTCTTCATCAGTTTTCTCCAAAAGTCGAGTTCGGCAGCCGGGGGAAAATTCTTACGGCTATCAATATCAAGTTTTCCATTATGACCCAACACATTTTTGTCAAATCGTTACACGTACAAGCATCTATATAATTGACGTTTTGAGTTTCCGTGCCATTGAGATATCCAAAAGGGTGAATCCTTCCATTCTGTTTACCAATTTAACCCTGTTAAAATGCATATAATATATACATGTAATGCAATGTTGATTCTAGTGGTTTAATACGTCGTTGACGTCACAAAACTTCCTACTTTGGGAACCCTCTCAAACTAATGGGACAAGGATTTATCTTGCCCTGGACCATCCTCGATACCCAGGGATTACGATCACCTACGCTCTCTACATCCCTGGAATGTATCATGGCAAAACTGAAGGCACGCTCAGGTAAAAAAAAAAGGCCAATCTCTAGACTGCATGCAAGTCCTTTTAAGATTTCAAAGGATTCGTACAGCCGACTTCAAAGCTTGCCAAAGATTACAAAAAAAACAATCTCTAGACTGTATGCCTGTCTTTTAAAGATTACAACGGAGCCGCAGCCGACTTCAAAGCTTGCCAATGTTTACCGTTATTTGACCACGCAAATCTTTTGATGTACATCAACGAGTTGGACCAGTCTCCTTGCCCCATCAAGAAGGTGGCAAACACGGAGTCTTCAGGTTTGCAATGACATATTCCAGGGGTGTAGTGAGCGTAGGTGATCGTAACCCCTTGATATCGAGTATGACCCTGGACAGATATATCTATACTTTGCCCTAAGTCATGTAACCTTTTCTTACACTTAGGTTGATAATCAGGGTTCGATAGTCATACTAGTCGAAAGAAGTCACGTAAACGGTGTATTGAGACCTTATCGTCAACATTGTCATCTATAACCAGAGTCACCAGGATAAGTAAAAAGAACATTTAACCTGGTGAGATAGGGATTCTCAAACCCAGGGTAACTGGTGTGTATTCTTGTTTATCACATAACTAACCCGTTCAGTCATGTCATACGGACATTTCATAAAAATGGTATTACACACGTGTAATAACACTTTTGTGACGTCATTAACAAATGACGTTTTTATGACGTCATATGATTGTCTCTGTAGTGAAATCGTACTGTCACTGAAGAAATTTGCCTTTAATTTGAGAGTTTTTGTGTATTTTCTCATACATATAAGTTATGTGATAAATAGACTCTTAAACTCGTGTCAATGTAATATGGATTTGATTAAACTCGTTAAATAAATTCCATATTACATCGACACTCGTGTAAGATCCTCTATATCTCCCTCACAAAAGTGTAAAAAAAAAGTCGCTACACATGTCTGGGCTTTAATACCGTGTTCAAGATTATGTAATTGCATCCCGTTGTTTTCAAACAGTCGATTCTGAATTGCATTCTGTTTTCATTTAGTAAAACGGTTTGATTTATGATGCATTTTATCGCCATTTGAATACAAGACATATAAATGGTTCTGTAGAAACCTTGATCTTATTGAGGAACTGTTGAGCCGTTTCAACATGCATCTCAATTTTGGTCCAAGAGTGAAAATGCGTTTTTGACGGATCAATGCTCAGAGGAGAAATCAAATACCGCTTTAAATATATAATTATCTCGTATATAAAAGCTTCTACAAGCTATACACTATTCATAATGTTATAAATGAGATATTAATGACCTCTATGAAATGTCTCATTTCATTTCTTTATTTGTTACACAGGCTATAACATATCTCGTACACTTGATAGGATATGTATTTTTTTAATAACATATGACATAAACTGCAATAGGATACAGCATGTGATTGGAATTATTAATAATTATCTTTATTACCTGTCATTAAGAAATGCCAATTTGGCTTGGAGAGCTTTCTGTAATCTTATGTTAAATGAAAACCTTATACGTGATAGTTTACGCTATTTTATATATCAAACCAATCGTAATGATCACGACTAAGATATTTTCCAGGTGAGTTGCAATGACTCTTTCAGGTAGATCGACTTTCTAGCTGTTGTCATGACAACGGTTACAACGGTTTGTTTTCAAAGTCACCTGATATACTACAGATTGGGATTACGATACCGAAAGGATATTGCTTTTGCCATTAAATTGAGATGATACATCGTATTTAGCGTTGAAAAACTTGGGTTTTTTCATTCACGTAAAATTCAATCTGTGCTTTGATGCTAAATATATGAACAAATTCTCTATTCTGCTCTGCAAATCAATGTTAAATGCTAACAAATAAACACCCCTAAGCATGGTGACTCAACACACATTTTCTGGCATGACTGAAGCAATACAGGGGACTCAAAACACAATTTCAACTGTTGTTTCTGTTGTGCGTATAAAACAGGGTTAAATATTAAGAAGAGGTCAGAAAGAAAGTAAGAATTTTTAAGATATTCCAAGTTGAATAAAGCATGGTGACTCAACACACATTTTCTGGCATGACTGAAGCAATACAGGGGGCTCAAAACACAATTTCAACTATTGTGCGTAATAAACAGGGTAAAATATTAAGAAGAGATCAGAAAGGAAGTCAGTATTTTTAAGATATTCCAAGTTGTGAAGAAGAGGAAATTGCCACTTTTGATATTGTCGGCACCAATAGAGAGCATTTACAAATGATTTTTATTTTGCATTTACTCGATAAATCTATTTTCTGGAAATATATAGGAATGACTACATTTTTTTAGGGTTATACGGGATATACTGAAAAAAATCCCACACAGTTTTTTCGGTATATACCGTTTAACCCTAAAAACATTTTGGTTGTTCCTTATAATTTCATTTCTTATGCTTTGGTCACAACCACTTCCGATTAGGCTTAGGATGTACTCCCGGCATGATTTTTAGCCATTTTGGCCTAGCCCCGGCCGGACACCAGATATGGCCGGCCGGTGGCCGGGGCTCTCAGGCAGCATCGGGGAGGTGCCCGAAGAGTTTAAACTCGAAGTTAACATTTCTCCGGTGTCCCGTAGATTTTCATAATCGGCCACATATCCTTCACACTTCATAATCGGCCACATATCCTTCACACATCGTTTAGGTATCTTCCGATATCCGGCCGGGAATCGAGCGGTAATCGGCCGGTGTGTGTAGCCTCAGAGGAGACATTTTTGGGACAGGACATGGGCCGATATCCGGACGATGTCTGTTTACACATTGGAAAGTAACCCACCGATGTCCGATCGGCTTGAACCGGTGTGGACCAGATATATGTCACAGACATCGGCCGGTCACCGGCCGGCTAGAACCGGGCATCGGCCGGACTAGATAAACCCCCGTCAATCGCCGTGTACAACATTATAGCCATCGGCCATCACATCGCCCGACAATCGCCCGACATTCGGCCGGGCCTAGTACAAGCATCGTTCGTTGTCCGTAGAATACTCGGGCGATATTCGTACGATGTCCGGTGAATAGGCCGGTTATCGCCCGGACATCATAGGATAATCGGCCGATTAGTATTAGATGTTCGGTCGGTATTCACAGCCTCGCCGGCCCCCCAAAAAATTCTCTTTGGAAACAGACGCCGTATGATTACGAGACGGTCTTCGGACGGCCTCCGCACGGCCTCCGGACGGTGCCATTTATGTAAATGATGTGTGACACATTTTTTGACCGGTGTTGTCCGATGCCGGAAAAAAAGCCAAAACCAGCGGTGTACTCCCGATTACCCCCTATCCCCGGATACCGGCCGATCTTTGTGACCATAGCATTAAGGTACATGTATAAAGCATATGTCTTATACAATAATTTGGAATTAATTATGACAAAAAATCGGATGAAACACAACCATGTGCATAAATTTCACCTAAACCAATCAGAAGTTTGGTTACACAATACCGCGCCAAACATGGCGGTGTTTGACGTCATAACTTTTTGCGTAAACACATGTTGGTTTACCTAAGTTGACTCAAAACTATAATAATATTCAAATAAAAAAGTCAGACAAATCCTTCATTGTGATTCCCTATAGAGCCCTTACACATAAACATATATAACGGTATAAATATGGCAAGACAACGATATAACTGATATCCGATAACTCATTTCTAAGGTCTGCTTTCCAACAAATAGAGTTCCACCTACGGAAACAGACTAAATAAGAGGCTAGTGGACAGCTGATTGAATAACATCTATATATATCTTACTACGGAGAAGCTATACAGCTATATTTGTAGGCTGTTTCTATATTAGAAAACTCTTTTGTTAGAATCGTTTTTAAAGTTAAAGGTGAATAATGGATCAAAGATAGACAAGACAAGTTTTTACTAAAATTGATTTCTACCGAAGTATGAGTTCGTCAGTAATGAGTTAGATTTGAATACAACGACATGTTTAAAGCAAACATGAAAAAAACCCTTTGGTTGAAGGATATATATCAATTATGGACCTTTGCTGAGGTCAATATGGTGTTATACCAACCTGGTAGAATCAAATATTGACCGAAAGCGATAGCCCTAGGTCAATAAGTTACATTCTATCAGGTTGGTCCTTGATTTTTATATTAGATGCGAAACTTGTTTGCAAAAGACTAAATTGCATTGTAACTGTCTTGATAAAGAATGGAAATTACAGTTGCATGCATGGGTACTATAACGTCACAATGATTATGATGTCGTCACAAGGCAATATTGACTCGGTGTTTCTAAAAATAGAAACATCAGTTTGATATCACAAAACAAGGACCTCTATGTGACCATATGTTAGCCAATGAGAACTGAAGAATGTCAGACCACATCTAATATATATATATATTGAGGTTCTGCATCTATTTCAATTTCAATTCGTTTGGTATTTCAATAGATTATATTCTTTTTCCTTAGAGAGCTAATTCTTGTTTGCTATTGAAGGTGTTTGTCCTGTTACAGCATTATTGTATTTGAAAACATCCTCGTACACCTACACACTTGCAAAATTAAAGGAATTTGATTATAGAGTCTTAAGTCCTTTAAACATCTAAACATTTGAAAATTATACCGTTAAATTTATAAATCCAATGGTTTTACGCACCTGACCTTTCTACTTTTACATTAGTTTAGACAATTTTGATTCCTACCTTTTTGGCCCCCTTGCATCACTGACGAGTCTTGGAAGGACGAAACAGCTGTATGGTGCAGTTGAAATTCATGTTTTCGACACAGTATACCTTATTACTGAATTTAAAATGTGCAGCATATGTGTGTGCGTTACGTCGTCTTATCTAAGGTATCTGAAGGATGTCTCTATTTGTATAATTATGCATTTGTCGGTGCTGGAGTCTGTACGATGTTTGGTTTTTCGTCTTTTAAAATGGCGCAGATCGATCTAATGCTGACTTAAGACAGTAACCTGATTGTTGTACCAAATCTTAGGAAACCTAGCACAATAATCCAACAGAATTCAATACAATGACAATGAGGAAGAGAAAAAAAAAACAGAAAGAAAAAAAAAGAAGAAAAAAAAGAAAAATAAAAAGGAGAAAAAAACCAATGAGGAACCCAGTCGCTTTGTTTGCGTAAAAGAAGACCATACGCTTAACAAAGAATATGTACATAATGGTTGCTTAGATACATTGACGAAAATGACACAGTTGCTCTCATTAATGCGTATTAATCGCTATAAACAATATTCATCTGGACGACCTTACAGTGCTAAAACCTAAAGGAAGACAATTTTCTTAACCTTAGATTCCAATTAACTTTTGTGGCTGGCATTTTACTTCCGGTGGCCAGCCGATGTAGCTGTGTGACCACGCCATATTAAAGAGTGACAGGCCTCTTGTGACGTAGCAGGGCGAACATGCATTGTTCATGTCTTCCATGAAACAGCTCTGGAAGATTTTTTGTTATGCTGATATGTATGTATAGATACAGTTTGTTTTTGTTGTCGCTAACCCGATTCATTGGATATGTAACAGGAGAGGGAAAATGCACGGCCAGATCGAGGTTCGCACCCGGGACCTTTTAAACTCTAGACGGATGTTCAACCAATTTAGTTATCTGGTCGCCGACGATCGACCCGGTCTAGATCCGCTACATTCCTTCCTCCTTAAACAAAGTATTCGACCATGAAGACACGCACGAGTCATTACATCACCTTCCGTAGGCATAATTGGTTGGGCGCCAAATGAAAGGAAAAAGCACGGCCAGACAGGGGTTCGAACCAGAAAGGAAGCCTATGTTACAATAATCTCATGATAAAAATAACTAGGTCTTTATGAATTTTGTTATGTCACGGACCCAGATAGGACACAGCAACAGTGGTGAACGATTTGCAATATTGCGAAAAGCACGTAGGGCCAGGGTGGTGTACGAAATTCACATAACAAGTATTGAAAAATAAACAAATGAAGGAATTATCACAAAGAAAACTTTGACCTAGGGAACACCATTTGTAATATACTAAAAATAGCAGGCTAAATATATTGCAGTTGCCACAACATATCAATTTTGGTTACTTCAACTCTAATTTCCGTCCAGCTAAACCACAGAAACACTCCCCCGAGTCTACAGGGTCTGACGTCACAGGAAACGGTTTTTTATACTATATGCGTAGTTATACTCCTACATCCTCGAATACAAACGTAAAAACGAACACAGAATAAGCCTGTAGCATTCTCGGACACTTTTGTAGACAGTAAGGCGTATTAATCTTCGGACATCTTCAGACACCTATATAGACCGTAAACTTGGTTTAATCCGGACACCCTTGGACACCTTCGTAAACCATAATCGTAGTAATCTTCGGAGATCCTTTGACACTTTCGTAGACCGTAAGTGTAATTATCCTCGGATATCCTTGGACACCTACGTAGGTGGCTTAAGGTTTATAATGATTCTTAAAAACATTTGAATAGCTTTGCGATTTTTTATATGTGGAATGGTTTCAGTAATTCTTATCACCTTTGCGTGTAGAGACTAGCTTTTGTTTTTCGTACTATTTCGGCCGTCTATAGAGAAAGAGATTCGGGCGATTGACAAGTGGTTAAGTCGTCTGATATTCTGCTACCACTAGCTCTCCAACGTTTTGTCACGGATTCAGGACCTACGCGGTACAGTCGCCAGGCAATGGTCGTAGGTCGTTGTTTTTTTTCTCTAGCTTTCTTCCAACACCGAATCCTGGCACGTCCATCAATGACCTCAGCTCTCAACAGAGGACGTAAAACACAAACAAACGAAAATAAACTGAAACCGTTTTTTTAGAGTAATACACATTGTTTGATCGAGAATGGTATTTATATACTAATACGCGATTACATTCGGCTATTTTGCTTTGTTGAATTTCTAACGATTTTCGGTAATATATTTTACAACGAAATAACAAGATATAACGAAATAACAAGATTGCATTCACTAAACGCCATCTTCAAACTAACAACACAAGGATTCGAGAGATGCAGGTTAATCAGAACTATGGGCAAGTCTTTGTCTCATTGAGAAATATTCTGTATCTTTAAGTGAAATGAAGATGGACGTTTTTGAGTATGCTCATTAGTGTGTTAAGTTGTTGTGATTGACAATGATACTCGGTTCTCATTTTGAAAACTTGATGTTTACTTAGATGTGACGAAGATTTACATGGCGGGTGTCGTCGATGAAGCAGAAGACGCTTACTCTTCCGGAACACCTGGTCTTATTCTCTTGTACGTTTACAAGGGTCTCCATGTAAATCTTTCCTTTGTTCATATTTTGCCCCTGGTTTAATCGATTCTGAGTTTGGATAATGATTTTGTTAACGCTTAGGTATTTTCTTATTTATTTTCTAACGACAAAAGCCAAGATTTATTACCAAAAGCATGTTTTGGATTTACATGTAAACAAATGTTGCTGAAAAGTCTGTATAATGGCATTTTGCTTTCCGTATTGACATCATTTTGTTTTGTTAGATTTTGTATGAATTACCGTCCAATTATGTCAATGTTACACCTCTATTGATACTCGGTTCTCATTTTGAGAACTTGATATTAACTTAGATGTGACAAATATTTACATGGCGGGTGTCGTCGATGAAGCAGAAGACGTTTACTTTTCTGGAACACCTGGTCTTATTCTCTTGTACTTTTACAAGGGTCTCCATGTAAATCTTTCCTTTGTTCATATTTTGCCCACGGTTTAATCGATTTTGAGTTTGGATTATGATTTTGTTAACGCTTCGGTATTTTCTATTTTATTCTTTATTGATATCAATTTTTTAGGAGAACAAAACATATTGTCTTGTATACATGCAGACATTTCCATGTCCAAAACATAACTAAAATTCCATCAGTGTCTCTCTCTATACCTTATAGCATGTTCTATCTTACTTTCAAAGAAGTTTCTTGTGTACATATTGAAATCATCAATGCAAAGTTATATGTTCAGTTACTTGTTATGTACGATGAGAAGGATCATGTATAAGTACAACACATGTAGTACTTGTTTCCTAATCATCAGTGTAGAAATTAATTTTGTAATTTGTATACATCATTTGTCATAAATAAATATGGTTTAAACTAAACCTAGCTAGAACACTGAGGTAAGATTATAGTAATTTCTCTCATATCTCGCCATGTTGGATAGAGGTTGCCCATGTAAGAAAGCTATGTAAGAAAAATCTTTCTCTCATTTCTAAGTGTGTAATACTGGCCTGTCCAGGGCAATACACCTGTGATCGCTGTGGTTGTATTACACACCTACCCATGCAATACAGCCACGGCGTGACGTCACAATGGTGCAACAATGACGTGACGTCACGAGTTCGGTAAAATCTTATGCCAATAAGGAAAAATGGCGACGTGATGAAATTAAAACCTTCCACGATATTTTAACCGTGTACATAAGAAAGGTGAGATTGTTTTTTCTGTGCAAACTAAGTTTGCAAATATGGGGTATGCTTAATCTTGCTGTATCATTTGTTTTCGTCAAAAAAGCTCAAGGAAAAAGTTGATATTTTCAAAATGGTGGCCAGTCAAAAGTATTTTCATGGTTTTTGAACTTATTCAGGCAGTTGAAATGAGAGAAAAATACCCTTTCATGGCCAAAGGTGTAAGATAGGGAAATTCCACCCTCGGGATTTTCAAATTTGGCAAAACCCTCGGCAAAGCCTCGGGTTTTATCAAATTTGAAAACCCCTCGGGTGGAATTTCCCTATCTTACACCCCTGGCCATGAAAGAGTCTTATATTTTCTCATTTCTAGGTGTGTAATACTGGCCTGTCTAGGGCAATACACATATGATCGCTGTGGTTGTATTACACACCTACCCATGCAATACAGCCACCGCGTGACGTCACAATGGCGCAACAATGTCGTGACGTCACGAGTTCGGTAAAATCTGATGCCGAAAAAAGAAAAATGGCGACGTGATGAAATTAAAACCTTTCACGATATTTTAACCGTGTACATTAGAAAGCTGAGATTATTTTTTCTGCGCAAACTACGTTTGCAAATATGGGGTATGCTCGATCTCGCTGTATCATTTGTTTTCGTCAAAAAAATTCAAGGAAAATTTTGATATTTTCAAAATGGTGGCCAGTCAAAAGTATTTTCATGGTTTTTGAGCTTATTCAGGTAGTTGAAATGAGAGGAAAATACTCTTTCATGACCAAAGGTGTAAGATAGGGAAATTCCACCCTCGGGATTTTCAAATTTGGCAAAACCCTCGGCAAAGCCTCGGGTTTTACCAAATTTGAAAACCCCTCGGGTGGAATTTCCCTATCTTACACCTCTGGTAATGAAAGAGTCTTATAATCTTACATAGCATTTCACGCGACGTGACGTCACAATGGCTCAACAATGACGTGACGTCACGAATACGGTAAACTCTGATGCCGGAAAGAGAAAACGACGGCATGATAAAATTAAAACCTTTCACAAAATTTTAACCATAAACACCAGGAAGAGGAGATTAATTTTTTGCGAAAACTTAGTTTGCAAATATAGGGTATGCTTAAACTCGCTGTCTAATTCGTTTTCGTCAAAAAAGCTCAAGGAAAAAGTTGAAATTTCAGAATGGTAGCCTGTTTAAACATATTTTCGTGGTTTTTGAGCTTATTTGGGTAGTTGATATGAGAGAAAAAGACTCTTTCATTATGTGTGTATGTAGGATAGGGATATTCCACCCTCGGGATCACAAAATGTGGTAAAACCCTCGGCAAGCCTCGGGTTTCACCACATTTTGTGACCCCTCGGGTGGAATATCCCTATCCTACATACACGCATATGAAAGAGTCTTATAGTCTGTATAAAAAAAAAAAATTGCCGTACAAACATTACTTTGAAACATACCAAAATCTTTACCGTATATTCCTTTCTATAATTAGTATATGATTCATAAATAGTGTTCTAGTCTTAGTTGAATTTACAGGTAGCTACATAATCGAATGAAAACATCGATTGAACAGAATTTACACCTGAGTTTTTATACTCCTAAAACGGCAACAATGTCAATAAATCTAAAAACATTGATGTATTTTTAAAGACACATTTATTTCACAGTTTTGGACATCAAGGCTTACCAACACCAACATCCAACACATATTTATACATAAATATAAAATATATAATTTGGTCATTGTATTTTTACATTGTACACTTTGGGAGGGTCTCACTGAATCACGCACCGCAACTCAGTTCTATGTCTATCGCCAGTGGGATTTGGTGGCACTTTAGTGGCAGTGCCACCGCTTGTGTTTGTACGCATTTGTGCCACTAACAAGTCCGTACGAATACTTGGCCGCCGCACATTTGGCGCAATGGTACCACAGGCGTCTGACATTTTGCGCCTGATAGACATCCCCCGTTTTCCCGACTGCGAACTATTTCCGCCGATATATGAGGGTTGAACACGCCGATGTAACGAAGGGCTCATTTCCACAGGCAACTTAGCGAGATCGAATAAATTCTGGAATGATTCCTCAACATTAATGTTCTTTTTGGCGGATGTTTCAAGAAAGCCACAGTGGTGGTACGCCTCTTTAAGCATTTCCGGTTCGGAAGGGTCGATAACTCTGTTTTTATCTTTGTCGCATTTGTTTCCCACGATCATCATTGGAACGTGAGCTAACCGTTTTGTATCTTTCCGGCATTGGCCTTTGCACTCTTGTATTTGTTTACACAACTTTGACACTTCCTCAAACGAATCTCTGTTGTCGATGCTGTACACTAGTACAAACAGGTCACCTGAAATATATAAAAAAAACAAAACACGACTTAATTAATCTGTCAGAAGTATGGCAGGCAATGTGTAACAGGTAATGTAATATCCTACCCTTTAACACGTATCTTTGTATCAAAACCAGGTAAAAACCAGTGTTTGCGTGTCATTAGCTCTTCATGGGCAGGAAAGCATTGGCTTGACTCGATAAGTGTACTAGATGGTTAGGGTCGATATTCTCTCAATAATTTGAAGACCGTTTCTATTTGACACCAGATGTGATATCTTAAAGAACAGCATATGCAAATGGCTTACTCATGTTTACACTTCAGCAAACTAAAGATGTTTTTAACGAATATATGCACTGAAAATAAAGAAGAGAATACCGAAGCGTTAACAAAATCATAATCCGAACTCAAAATCGATTAAATCAGGGCAAAATATTAACAAAGGAAAGATTTACATGGAGACCCTTGTAAAAGTACAAGTTAATAAGACAAGGTGTTCCGGAAGAGTAAGCGTTTTTTGCTTCATCGACGACACCCGCCATGTAAATCTTTGTCACATTCAAGTAAACATCAAGTTCTCAAAATGAGCACCGAGTATCATTTGAAATCACAACAAGTAAACACATTAATGAGCATACTCAAAAACGTCCATCTTTATATCACTTAAAGATACAGAATATTTCTCAATAAGATCAAGATGGCACCCATAAAACTTGCCCATTATTCTGATCAACCCGCATCTCTCGAATCCTTGTGTTGTTAGTTTGTTTGTTAGCAGTCGACATCGATCACGAAAATCACGATATTTTGAGCAAGCCCTAAAATATCAAATAAACTGCGACATGTAAACACAATAGGCTGGAGAAGCAGGGATGTTACTGCCAGGAAATGGAAAGTTCACGATCGGAAAAATGAAATCATCACGTTTAACGTATAGCTTAGAAGTAAGCTGTCCATGTTGGTCGTAGTTTAAGTAGAGATCGGGGTACGCAGCTGATGTAGAAGAGTCTGTTGTGTCCTTTATTTCAAGTTCAGAAGGGTATTATACGACCGACGTGGTAAGAAAAAGCCCAGCGTTTGTCCCCTTTTTATACTTTAACTGAAATTTACCGTTAATATAATGTCTGCATGTGCATTGAATACTAACATTGAAAGGTACAATAATTGTCTGTCAAATAATCAATTTGAAAAAAAAAATTAAGATTGAGCCCGAATAAGCAACACAAACGAAACTGCTAATGTGTGCAATCCATTGGAAGATCATTTGAATCAATTATTCTATTTTTTTAATTCCCTCAGTAGTTATGTAACTAACTGTAATTTAAACTAGTTTTAAGATCTGACCTATATAAAGAGACATTTTTTTAACTTCCCAAGAGTGGTATCTTAATTTGAATTTGACTAAAGTTCTAATGAAATATTTAATTGGAAAATTTAGTTATGAATTTGAGTAGAAAAACATCATATTTTCAATTTTTAAATGAATCTATAAAAAACCCACTAAGTAAACTAAATCGGACAAACATCACACTGAATTACACTTAACGTCTATTTCTGAATAATTTTCTAGTCACAAGTCCATTTTTATATCCCAAGTGTATTATTATTTACATAGTTCGGTCCATTTAATTAAAACCACATCTTCAAAATTAAAAATATACATTAGGTAAATCACTTATCAAGCAAAGCACAGCACTTCACTTGCATAGCTAAATTGCTAGATGCCGCAGTCGGATAATGGGGCTCGAATTTCTATTCCTGAGAGTGTTATCAAGATATCGACGAGTTTCACAATCACTCTGTAGTTACTCAATTATATATAATTACTTGCACCTCGGTCTCAACTCAGTCTCTAGGCTAGCATACTATTTAGTTATCTTTCCCCGATGATCGATCGCATGTAATAAACTGCAGAGATTTGTTGCCAACAACGCCGGCTTTTTTTCTTCTTTTTTTTCTTTTTCTTTTTTTTTCTGTTTTTTTTTTCGCATTAGATATCATGACGTTTGATTATACAATCGATTCGGAAATTACCTCCACTAGGAGTCCAGCAACAGGGGCTATGTGACATGTCCTCTTGACATTACGCCACATCCCATCGGTCATAAGGCCATGACATCTCGAATGGCCCCATGCCAATAGTATATATCACTAACGTCTGTTGTTGAAGCTCATTAGAATTCGTAATGATAGTTCATGCTTCGTTATGTCATATGTTTGGGATCGATCGAAAGTCAACAGTACATTTCGGTCAATAGTTCTATAGTACAGTCGGCCACCCTGATTAAAGCCCCTTGTGACAGGTCATCACAGACTGGCTCGATTACACTTCTTGAGAAGTGCATTCAGCGATGTCTAAGCTATACAATTGTCGCCATCTTAGTCTCGTTGATAGATATTCTACATTTTTGTATGCTTTTAAAGATGGACGTTTTTGAATATGCTCATTAATATGCCTATTTTTGTGATTGAGAATCATGCCTCAATTCTCACTTTGAGGCAATGACATTTACTTGGATCTGCCCTAGATTGACATGGCGGGTGTCGTTTTGGATTCCCACCTTTTGGCCCCTAGTATCACTGAAGAGTCCTAGGAGGACGACACAGCCGTATGGTACAATTGAATTTCATTTTTTCGCATACTATATCTATTTCTAAGTTTAAAATGTGCAGCATATGTGTGTGTTACGTCATCTTTGAGTCCATGACATTTACTTGGATCTATCCTAGATTTACATGGCGGGTGTGGTCGATGCAGCAAAATACGCTTATTCTTCCAGGACGCCTGGTCCTATTCCCTTGTCCTTTTTGAAGAGTGTCCGTGTAAATTGTTTTTTGTTCATATTTTACCCCTGGTTTATTAACGCTTCGGCATTCTCTGATTTTCTATGTTCTTTAATACATTGCAATGGCTCGTCTTCAAAGCATGAGAGTAATGTTAACAAGATACCACAAGTATTGGTTCTGGGAACATCGTATACACTTGTCGGTATCATCAACTTCTTTTTCTCTTGCTTGAGTTTAGAACCTAACCCTGATCATGCGCGTTAGTGGTTATATTTTTTGTGCCAAAATTTTGTCAACTATCGATTTAGGACTAGATGTGTCAACGCAAGGCGATCTTTAATAGTCCGACCAGTAACACTTACTATTGGCAAGGTTCGAAGTGGCCTAACTGGTATTGTACCATGGCAGTTATCCTACTTGTAATTGCATTGGCTATCGTTCTGGCAATCTTGCAAGTCAACAATCGATTTGACATATTATGCAAAATATGAGATCGACATTGTTTAATACAGGAGAAGGAAGCATAGCTTGCTGATAAATCTTATATTATATTCCGTATTGTTTCTATGTATGATATTATGTGATGCGAGGTTACCAAGAAAGCAGTTTTTAACATTTCATTAAATTTATTTACCTTGACTAAGTTTTTGAACTGAGCGTTTGAATTCATTTTATTTAAACATATCATACTTGTGTCAAATATATAGAGTGTGATTTGAAATCATTCAACAAACTTATATTAAGTACTTTGTAAATAGCATTTTTTAAATAATTTATGTTAATAGGTAATCCTTTGTCTCGTTAAATTAATATTTTATACTATTTATTCACTTTGACACGTCGCTTTCAATTTAAATGCTTAATGTTCACCTAATAATAAAACAATGCATTTCATTATTGTAGAAGTTATTTGTTAAATATTTTGAAAAGACATATTTTATTAATTATTTTATTATTCGGTGGTTATATTTTATCCTAAACATACATAGACAGAATACCTGTAGTCTAATTAACTTTCATAAGTCATCATCAATTTAAAAGCAATATTTTATCTCAGTACCTTTTGCAACCTAATTAACACAATCAAGATCATCATTGCTAACAGGGAAATTCCTCTGTCATTTCTGATAAAAAAATATAAGAAAATATCCCCGAAGCTCGTTGGTTAGAGCAACAATTCTTGATCGATAGTCCATTGTAGTTTTACACTTAGAACACCAATGTTGAATTTGTTTCGTCTTGTTAACTTTTTGTTTTGCTTTGAAGTGAGACGAAGATATTCATTAAGAGATATTTAGTTGAAATGTAAGTGTTGAAATCTCCGGAATATCCGGGAAGGAGAGATACCACGCAATAGCTACCTAGCATACAGAGATATTTTGTTTTCATTTAGAGATATTTGATTCAGGTGTTAGCGTTTGAATCTCTGGTAAGAAAAGATCACACGCAACAGCAACTTAGCATACAGAGATATTTCGTTTTCATTTAGAGATATTAAATCGAGGTGTTAGTGTTGAAATATCTGGGAAAGAGAAATCACACAAAATAGCAATTCAGCATACGGAGACACATTTTGTTTTCATTTAGATATATTTAACAAGGGCGCTATAGTGTTGAAATCTCTGTTAAGGAGAGATGACACGCATTAGCAGCCTAGCATACGGAGCTATTTTGTTTTCATTTGATTTAATTGAGGTGTTAGTGTTGAAATCCCCGCGAAGGAAAGATCGCATGCAAAAGCAACCTAGCATACCCCCTTAATGGCCCATGAACATAACGAAGCATTTTGTTTAACTACGAATCCGGAAATCTGACATAATAGCCTGTTCGTGATTGAAGTTACGGCCGGTGTGTGTTATTTGCATCTCGCCACATGGCGTGTATGATTTCCATATAGAGCGGAAACTGTGAGCAGCAAGTTGCCATGCTATCTTACTCACACACAGCCCGTCCACAAACTCCACAATCGATACGGTCGAACGTAAGCACGCACGTGAAAGAGACGGGATTCCAATGATTAAAAAAATATCAGTAGTAAAATTAAAATGAAGCAGTAAAATTCTCTCAAATCCTTTCAATAATAAAACTAGGAAAATAGTCCGTATCAAGACAATAAGTTTATTATTCATTAACTATGTATGAATGACATCCTTATCTGACATTATTGTCACGTGATGTCTTCAAGTCCAACCATGTTTACACTGTTTCTGTATGAAATGTGTCACGTGGCAGATATAATCACTGTATGGACGTGTCCAAATCTTTATATCAGATAGTGAAAGTAAAAAGATTCATATTCCCCGTTGTGCTTGAGATAAACTTTTGGATGTCCAATTGCCTAATGGCCGTCAATAACTCGAGACAGAAGGTTTTTGCCAATTTCATGTCATGAATTTTGATCGGCGCCTATGATTCGTGTGCGATAGCGTCCTTCACATGCTAACATAGGACTAGTGACGAGTTGAGTCATCGTTCAGCTTGTGTTCGGATTCTTCTAAGACCACATTTCCTTAACAATACAAGCCTTACTGAAATCTCTGATACTTCTGCATGATAACCTATGGCGGAAGCCCTCTTGAACTCAATCTCAGCCTACTAGCAGAGAGAGGAGATAGTTTTAATTGAGATACTACATGGTCCATGCTTATGTATCATACACTGATGTTTTCTACTCCTCACATATCTATGTCACTTAATGATGCAAACATTAATATGCAAACTGTGCCACAGAAGAATCACCACTACGATACGACAGTGTTATATGACAAAGATTTACGTGGCGGGTGTCGTCGATGAAGCAGAAAACGCTTAACCCGGTACTACACCTGGTCTTATTCTCTTGTACTTTTACAAGTGTTTCCATGTAAATATTTCCTTTGTTCCTATTTTGCCCCTGGTTTAATCGATTTTGAGTTCGGATTATGGTTTTATTTACGCTTCGGTATTCCCTAATTTTTTTCAACCCTACGATAATGGTGTCCTCAAAATCACTACAATACTTTTGTACCCAAATCTCTAAAATTCCATCCAAAATGCCGTTCACAGTGACCCAATAGTGCTCTCATAAACACTTTTATACAATATACAATATAGGCTATATTGTGATTGCCTCAATACTACGATATCATCCCGCCTCAATACTACGATATCATCCTGCCTCAATACTACGATATCATCCTGCCTCAATACTACCATATCATCCTGCCTCAATACTACGATATCATCCTGCCTCAATACTACGATATCACCCTGCCTCAATACTACGATATCATCCTGCCTCAATACTACCATATCATCCTGCCTCAATACTACGATATCACCCTGTCCTCAATACTACGATATCATCCTGCCTCAATACTACGATATCATCCTGCCTCAATACTACGATATCATCCTGCCTCAATACTACGTTATCATCCTGCCTCAATACTACGATATCACACTGCCTCAATACTACGATATCATCCTATCTCAATACTACGATATCATCCTGCCTCAATACTACGATATCACCCTGCCTCAATACTACGATATCATCCTGTCTCAATACTACGATATCATCCTGCCTCAATACTACGATATCACCCTGCCTCAAAACTACGTTATCACACTGTTCTCATTACTACGTTATCACACTGTCCTCAATACTACGATATCGCCCTGCCTCAATACTACGATATCAATCAGCCGAAATACTACGTTATCACCCTGCCTCAATACTACGTTATAACCCTGCCTCAATACTACGATATCACCCTACCTCAATACTACGATATCACCCTGCCTCAATACTACGATATCACCCTGCCTCAATACTACGATATCACCCTGCCTCAATACTACGATATCATACTGTCCTCAATACTACGATTTCACCCTGCCTCAATACTACGAAATCACCCTGCCTCAGTACTACGATTCCACCCTGCCGCAATACTACGATATCACCCTGCCTCAATACTATGTTATCACACTATTCTCAATACTACGAGATCACCCTGCCTCAAAACTACGTTATCACACTGTTCTCATTACTACGTTATCACACTGTCCTCAATACTACGATATCACCCTGCCTCAATACTACGATATCAATCAGCCGAAATACTACGTTATCACCCTGCCTCAATACTACGTTATAACCCTGCCTCAATACTACGATATCACCCTGCCTCAATAATACAATATCACACTGTCCTCAATACTACGATATCACCCTACCTCAATACTACGATATCACCTGCCTCAATACTACGATATCACCCTGCCTCAATACTACGATATCACCCTGCCTCAATACTACGATATCATACTGTCCTCAATACTACGATTTCACCCTGCCTCAATACTATGATATCACCCTGCCTCAGTACTACGATTCCACCCTGCCTCAATACTACGATATCACCCTGCCTCAATACTATGTTATCACACTATTCTCAATACTACGATATCACCCTGCCTCAATACTACGATATCACCCTGTCTCAATACTACGATATCACCCTGCCTCAATACTACGATTCCACCCTGCCTCAATACTACGATTTCACCCTGCCTCAATACTACGATATCACCCTGCCTCAATACTACGATTTCACCCTGCCTCAATACTACGATTTCACCCTGCCTCAATACTACGATATCACCCTGCCTCAATACTAAGATTCCACCCTGCCTCAATACTACGATATCACCCTGCCTCAATACTATGTTATCACACTATTCTCAATACTACGATATCACCCTGCCTCAATACTACGATATCACCCTGCCTAAATACTATGTTATCACACTATTCTCAATACTACGATATCATCCTACCTCAAAACTACGATATCATCCTGCCTCAATACTACGATATCACCCTACCTTAATACTACGATATCACCCTGCCTCAATACTACAATATACCCCTGCCTCAATACTACGATATCATTCTACCTCAATACTACGATATCATCCTGCCTCAATACTACGATATCACACTGTCCTCAATACTACGATATCACCCTGCCTCAATACTACGATATACCCCTGCCTCAATACTACGATATCACCCTGCCTCAATACTACGATATCATTCTACCTCAATACTATGGTATCATCCTGCCTCAATACTACGATATGATCCTGCCTCAATACTACGATATCATCCTGCCTCAATACTACGATATCATCCTGCCTCAAAACTACGATATCATTCTACCTCAATACTACGATATCATCCTGCCTCAATACTACGATATCATCCTGCCTCAATACTACGATATCACCCTGCCTCAATACTACGATATCACCCTGCCTCAATACTACGATATTATCCTTCCTCAAAACTACGATATCATTCTACCTCAATACTATTGTATCACCCTGCCTCAATACTACGATATCATTCTACCTCAATACTACGATATCACACTGTCCTCAATACTACGATATCACCCTGCCTCAATACTACGATATCACCCTGCCTCAATACTACGATATCACCCTGCCCCAATACTACGATATCATCCTGCCTCAAAACTACGATATCATTCTACCTCAATACTACGATATCATCCTGCCTCAATACTACAATATCACCCTACCTCAATACTACAATATCACCCTACCTCAATACTACAATATCACCCTACCTCAATACTACAATATCACCCTGCCTCAATACTACAATAGCACCCTACCTCAATACTACAATATCACCCTACCTCAATACTACAATATCACCCTACCTCAATACTACAATATCACCCTACCTCAATACTACAATATCACCCTACCTCAATACTACAATATCACCCTACCTCAATACTACAATATCACCCTACCTCAATACTACAATATCACCCTACCTCAATACTACAATATCACCCTACCTCAATACTACAATATCATTCTACCTCAATACTATTGTATCACCCTACCTCAATACTACAATATCACCCTACCTCAATACTACAATATCATTCTACCTCAATACTAATATATCACCCTACCTCAATACTACAATATCACCCTACCTCAATACTACAATATCACCCTACCTCAATACTACAATATCATTCTACCTCAATACTATTGTATCACCCTACCTCAATACTACAATATCACCCTACCTCAATACTACAATATCACCCTACCTCAATACTACAATATCACCCTACCTCAATACTACAATATCACCCTGCCTCAATACTACAATATCACCCTACCTCAATACTACAATATCACCCTACCTCAATACTACGTTATCACCCTACCTCAATACTACAATATCATTCTACCTCAATACTACAATAACACCCTACCTCAATACTACAATATCACCCTACCTCAATACTACAATATCACCCTACCTCAATACTACGTTATCACCCTGTCCTCAATACTACGATATCACACTGTCCTCAATACTACGATATCACACTGTCCTCAATACTACGATATCACACTGTCCTCAACAGTTCGATATGTCATTGCCGTAAATACTACGATGATAAAGTGCCGTTTTTATTAAACACCTCGACATCAAAGACGCCTTAACATCATACTACTGCAATGTATTTAACAACAGGACAAATGACATTTACTTTAGTCCTTGACATCAATAGAAGGCAATCCTGACTCAAAAAAATAACGGTAATACAATGTCAGCTAGCTTGGTTTTTGATTCCAAAAACAACATTCCTTCGCAGAGGGCAGAAGTCGAACATTTGAAAGATCACTACACACTTTCATCAATATGATGCACACTATGGGGACTAAGGATAATATATAGGGACCAGAATCAGACACATTAACGACAAATGATAACACACACTATGGGGACCTGAATCAGACATGATAGAGACTAATGATAACACACACTATGGGGACCTGAATCAGACATGATAGAGACTAATGATAACACACACTATAAGGACCTGAATCAAACATGATAGAGACTAATGATAACACACACTATGGGGACCTGAATCAGACATGATAGAGACTAATGATAACACACACTATGGCGACCTGAATCAGACATGATAGAGACTAATGATAACACACTATGGGGACCTGAATCAGACATGATAGAGACTAATGATAACATACACTATGGGGACCTGAATCAGACATGATAGAGACTAATGATAACACACACTATGAGGACCTGAATCAGACATGATAGAGACTAATGATAACACACTATGGGGACCTGAATCAGACATAATAGAGACTAATGATAACACACACTATGGGGACCTGAATCAGACATGATAGAGACTAATGATAACACACACTATGGGGACCTGAATCAGAGATGATAGAGACTGATGATAACACACTATGGGGACCTGAATCAGACATGATAGAGACTAATGATAACACACACTATGGGGACCTGAATCAGACATGATAGAGACCAATGATAACACACTATGGGGACCTGAATCAGACATGATAGAGACTAATGATAACACACTATGGGGACCTGAATCAGACATGATAGAGACTAATGATAACACACTATGGGGACCTGAATCAGACATGATAGAGACTAATGATAACACACTATGGGGACCTGAATCAGACATGATAGAGACTAATGATAACACACACTATGGGGACCTGAATCAGACATGATAGAGACTAATGATAACACACACTATGGGGACCTGAATCAGACATGATAGAGACTAATGATAACATACACTATGGGGACCTGAATCAGACATGATAGAGACTAATGATAACACACACTATGAGGACCTGAATCAGACATGATAGAGACTAATGATAACACACACTATAGGGACCTGAATCAGACATGATATAGACTAATGATAACACACACTATGGGGACCTGAATCAGACATGATAGAGACTAATCATAACATACACTATGGGGACCTGAATCAGACATGATAGAGACTAATGATAACACACACTATGGGGACCTGAATCAGACATGATACAGACTAATGATAACACATACTATGGGGACCTGAATCAGACAAGATAGAGACTAATGATAGCAAACTATGGGGACCTGAATCAGACGTGATAGAAACTAATGATAACACATACTATGGGGACCTGAATCAGACAAGATTGAGACTAATGATAGCAAACTATGGGGACCTGAATCAGACGTGATAGAAACTAATGATAACACACTATGGGGACCTGAATCAGACATGATAGAGACTAATGATAACACACTATGGGGACCTGAATCAGACATGATAGAGACTAATGATAACACACACTATGGGGACCTGAATCAGACATGATAGAGACTAATGATAACACACACTATGGGGACCTGAATCAGACATGATACAGACTAATGATAACACACACTATGGGGACCTGAATCAGACATGATAGAGACTAATGATAACACACACTATGGGGACCTGAATCAGACATGATAGAGACTAATGATAACACACAGTATGAGGACCTGAATCAGATATGATAGAGACTAATGATAACACACACTATGAGGACCTGAATCAGACATGATAGAGACTAATGATAACACACTATGGGGACCTGAATCAGACATGATACAGACTAATGATAACACACACTATGGGGACCTGAATCAGATATGATAGAGACTAATGATAACACACACTATGGGGACCTGAATCAGACATGATAGAGACTAATGATAACACACACTATGAGGACCTGAATCAGACATGATAGAGACTAATGATAACACACACTCTGGGGACCTGAATCAGACATGATAGAGACTAATGATAACACACCATGGGGACCTGAATCAGACATGATAGAGACTAATGATAACACACACAATGAGGACCTGAATCAGATATGATAGAGACTAATGATAACACACACTATGGGGACCTGGATCAAACATGATAGAGACTAATGATAGCACACACTATGAGGACCTGAATCAGACATGATAGAGACTAATAATAACACACACTATGGGGACCTGAATCGGACATGATAGAGACTAAAGATAACACACACTATGAGGACCTGAATCAGACATGATAGAGACTAATGATAACACACTATGGGGACCTGAATCAGACATGAAAGAGACTAATGATAACACACAGTATGGGGACCTGGATCAAACATGATAGAGACTAATGATAGCACACACTATGAGGACCTGAATCAGACATGATAGAGACTAATGATAACACACACTATGGGGACCTGAATCAGACATGATAGAGACTAATGATAACACACACTATGGGGACCTGAATCAGCCATGATAGAGACTAATGATAACACACTATAAGGACCTGAATCAGACATGATAGAGACTAATGATAACACACTATGGGGACCTGAATCAGACATGATAGAGACTAATGATAACACACACTATGGGGACCTGAATCAGACATGATAGAGACTAATGATAACACACACTATGGGGACCTGAATCAGAAATGATAGAGACTAATGATAACACAATATGGGGACCTGAATCAGACATAATAGAGACTAATGATAACACACTATGGGGACCTGAATCAGATATGATAGAGACTAATGATAACACACTATGGGGACCTGAATCAGACATGATAGAGACTAATGATAACACACATTATGGGGACCTGAATCAGACATGATAGAGACTAATGATAACACACTATGGGGACCTGAATCAGACATGATAGAGACTAATGATAACACACACTATAGGGACCTGAATCAGACATGATAGAGACTAATGATAACACACACTATGGGGACCTGAATCAGACATGATAGAGACTAATGATAACACACACTATGAGGACTTGAATCAGACATGATAGAGACTAATGATAACACACACTATGGGGACCTGAATCAGACATGATAGAGACTAATGATAACACACACTATGGGGACCTGAATCAGACATAATAGAGACTAATGATAACATACACTATGGGGACCTGAATCAGACATGATAGAGACTAATAATAACATACACTATGGGGACCTGAATCAGACATGATAGAGACTAATGATAACACACACTATGGGGACCTGAATCAGACATAATAGAGACTAATGATAACACACACTATGGGGACCTGAATCAGACATAATAGAGACTAATAATAACACACACTATGGGGACCTGAATCAGACATGATAGAGACTAATGATAACATACACTATGGGGACCTGAATCAGACATGATAGAGACTAATGATAACAGAAAACTATGAGGACCTGAATCAGACATGATAGACACTAATGATAACACACACTATGGGGACCTGAATCAGACATGATAGAGACTAATGATAACACACACTATGGGGACCTGAATCAGACATGATAGAGACTAATGATAACACAAACTATGAGGACCTGAATCAGACATGATAGACACTAATGATAACACACACTATGGGGACCTGAATCAGACATGATAAAGACTAATGATAACACACACTATGGGGACCTGAATCAGACATAATAGAGACTAATGATAACATACACGATAGGGACCTGAATCAGACATGATAGAGACTAATGATAACACACTATAGAGACCTGAATCAGACATGATAGAGACTAATGATAACACACACAATGAGGACCTGAATCAGACATGATAGAGACTAATGATAACACACACAATGAGGACCTGAATCAGACATGATAGAGACTAATGATAACACACAGAATGGGGACCTGAATCAGACATTATAGAGACTAATGATAACATACACTATGGGGACCTGAATCAGACATGATAGAGACTAATGATAACACACACTCTGGGGACCTGAATCAGTCATGATAGAGACTAATGATAACACACACTATGGGGACCTGAATCAGACACGATACAGACTAATGATAACATACACTATGGGGACCTGAATCAGACATGATATAGACTAATGATAACACACACTATGGGGACCTGAATCAGACATGATATAGACTAATGATAACAAACACTATGAGGACCTGAATCAGACATGATAGAGACTAATGATAACACACTATGAGGACCTGAATCAGACATGATAGAGACTAATGATACCACACTATACCTGAATCAGACATGATAGAGACTAATGATAACACACACTATGGGGACCTGAATCAGACATGATAGAGACTAATGATAACACACACTATGGAGACCTGAATCAGACATGATAGAGACTAATGATAACACACACTATGGGGACCTGAATCAGACATGATAAAGACTAATGATAACACACCCTATGGGGACCTGAATCAGACATGATGGAGACTAATGATAACACACACTATGGAGACCTGAATCAGACATGATGGAGACTAATGATAACACACACTATGGAGACCTGAATCAGACATGATAGAGACTAATGATAACACACACTATGGGGACCTGAATCAGACATGATAGAGACTAATGATAACACACACTATGAGGACCTGAATCAGACATGATAGAGACTAATGATAACATACACTATGAGGACCTGAATCAGACATGATAGAGACTAATGATAACACACTATGAGGACCTGAATCAGACATGATAGAGACTAATGATAACATACACTATGAGGACCTGAATCAGACATGATAGAGACTAATGATAACACACACTATGGGGACCTGAATCAGACATGATAGAGACTAATGATAACACACACAATGAGGACCTGAATCAGACATGATAGAGACTAATGATAACACACTATGAGGACCTGAATCAGACATGATAGAGACTAATGATAACATACACAATGGGGACCTGAATCAGACATGATAGAGACTAATGATAACACACTATGAGGACCTGAATCAGACATGATAGAGACTAATGATAACATACACAATGGGGACCTGAATCAGACATGATAGAGACTAATGATAACACACTATGAGGACCTGAATCAGACATGATAGAGACTAATGATAACACACACTATGGAACCTGAATCAGACATGATAGAGACTAATGATAACACACTATGGTGACCTGAATCAGACATGATAGAGACTAATGATAACACACACTATGGGGACCTGAATCAGACATGATAGAGACTAATGATAACACACTATGGGGACCTGAATCAGACATGATAGAGACTAATGATAACACACACTATGGGGACCTGAATCAGACATGATAGTGACTAATGATAACACACTATGGGGACCTGAATCAGACATGATAGAGACTAATGATAACATACACTATGGGTACCTGAATCAGACATGGTAGAGACTAATGATAACACACACTATGGGGACCTGAATCAGACATGATAGAGACTAATGATAACACACACTATGGGGACCTGAATCAGACATGATAGAGACTAATGATAACACACACTATGGGGACCTGAATCAGACATGATAGAGACTAATGATAACA
Organism: Mimachlamys varia; assembly: GCA_947623455.1. NCBI lineage: Eukaryota > Metazoa > Mollusca > Bivalvia > Pectinida > Pectinidae > Mimachlamys > Mimachlamys varia. The sequence goes on from OX392527.1 coordinate 49,251,717, forward strand.
CACACTATGGGGACCTGAATCAGACATGATAGAGACTAATGATAACACACACTATGGGGACCTGAATCAGACATGATAGAGACTAATGATAACAGAAAACTATGAGGACATGAATTAGACATGATAGAGACTAATGATAACACACTATGGGGACCTGAATCAGACATGATAGAGACTAATGATAACACACTATGGGGACCTGAATCAGACATGATAGAGACTAATGATAACACACACTATGGGGACCTGAATCAGACATGATAGAGACTAATGATAACACACACTATGGGGACCTGAATCAGACATGATAGAGACTAATGATAACAGAAAACTATGAGGACCTGAATCAGACATGATAGTGACTAATGATAACACACTATGGGGACCTGAATCAGACATGATAGAGACTAATGATAACACACACTATGGGGACCTGAATCAGACATGATAGAGACTAATGATAACACACACTATGAGGACCTGAATCAGACATGATAGAGACTAATGATAACATACACTATGAGGACCTGAATCAGACATGATAGAGACTAATGATAACACACTATGAGGACCTGAATCAGACATGATAGAGACTAATGATAACATACACTATGAGGACCTGAATCAGACATGATAGAGACTAATGATAACACACACTATGGGGACCTGAATCAGACATGATAGAGACTAATGATAACACACACTATGGGGACCTGAATCAGACATGATAGAGACTAATGATAACATACACTATGAGGACCTGAATCAGACATGATAGAGACTAATGATAACACACACTATGAGGACCTGAATCAGACATGATAGAGACTAATGATAACACACACTATGAGGACCTGAATCAGACATGATAGAGACTAATGATAACATACACAATGGGGACCTGAATCAGACATGATAGAGACTAATGATAACACACTATGAGGACCTGAATCAGACATGATAGAGACTAATGATAACACACACTATGGAACCTGAATCAGACATGATAGAGACTAATGATAACACACTATGGTGACCTGAATCAGACATGATAGAGACTAATGATAACACACACTATGGGGACCTGAATCAGACATGATAGAGACTAATGATAACACACTATGGTGACCTGAATCAGACATGATAGAGACTAATGATAACACACACTATGGGGACCTGAATCAGACATGATAGAGACTAATGATAACACACTATGGGGACCTGAATCAGACATGATAGAGACTAATGATAACACACACTATGGGGACCTGAATCAGACATGATAGTGACTAATGATAACACACTATGGGGACCTGAATCAGACATGATAGAGACTAATGATAACATACACTATGGGTACCTGAATCAGACATGGTAGAGACTAATGATAACACACACTATGGGGACCTGAATCAGACATGATAGAGACTAATGATAACACACACTATGGGGACCTGAATCAGACATGATAGAGACTAATGATAACACACACTATGGGGACCTGAATCAGACATGATAGAGACTAATGATAACACACACTATGGGGACCTGAATCAGACATGATAGAGACTAATGATAACACACACTATGGGGACCTGAATCAGACATGATAGAGACTAATGATAACAGAAAACTATGAGGACATGAATTAGACATGATAGAGACTAATGATAACACACTATGGGGACCTGAATCAGACATGATAGAGACTAATGATAACACACTATGGGGACCTGAATCAGACATGATAGAGACTAATGATAACACACACTATGGGGACCTGAATCAGACATGATAGAGACTAATGATAACACACACTATGGGGACCTGAATCAGACATGATAGAGACTAATGATAACAGAAAACTATGAGGACCTGAATCAGACATGATAGTGACTAATGATAACACACTATGGGGACCTGAATCAGACATGATAGAGACTAATGATAACATACACTATGGGGACCTGAATCAGACATGATAGAGACTAATGATGACACACACTATGGGGACCTGAATCAGACATGATAGAGACTAATGATAACACACTATGGGGACCTGAATCAGACATGATAGAGACTAATGATAACACACACTATAAGGACCTGAATCAGACATGATAGAGACTAATGATAACACACACTATGGGGACCTGAATCAGACATGATAGAGACTAATGATAACACACATTATGGGGACCTGAATCAGACATGATAGAGACTAATGATAACACACTATGAGGACCTGAATCAGACATGATAGAGACTAATGATAACACACTATGAGGACCTGAATCAGACATGATAGAGACTAATGATAACACACACTATGAGGACCTGAATCAGACATGATAGAGACTAATGATAACACACTATGGGGACGTGAATCAGACATGATAGAGACTAATGATAACATACACTATGGAGACCTGAATCAGACATGATAGAGACTAATGATAACACACTATGGGGACCTGAATCAGATATGATAGAGACTAATGATAACATACACTATGGGGATCTGAATCAGACATGATAGAGACTAATGATAACACACACTATGGGGACCTGAATCAGACATGATAGAGACTAATGATAACACACTATGGGGACCTGAATCAGACATGATAGAGACTAATGATAGCATACACTATGGGGACCTGAATCAGACATGATAGAGACTAATGATAACATACTATGGGGACCTGAATCAGATATGATAGACACTAATGATAACACACACTATGGGGACCTGAATCAGACATGATAGAGACTAATGATAACACACTATGAGGACCTGAATCAGACATGATAGAGACTAATGATAACACACACTATGGAACCTGAATCAGACATGATAGAGACTAATGATAACACACTATGGTGACCTGAATCAGACATGATAGAGACTAATGATAACACACACTATGGGGACCTGAATCAGACATGATAGAGACTAATGATAACACACTATGGGGACCTGAATCAGACATGATAGAGACTAATGATAACACACACTATGGGGACCTGAATCAGACATGATAGTGACTAATGATAACACACTATGGGGACCTGAATCAGACATGATAGAGACTAATGATAACATACACTATGGGTACCTGAATCAGACATGGTAGAGACTAATGATAACACACACTATGGGGACCTGAATCAGACATGATAGAGACTAATGATAACACACACTATGGGGACCTGAATCAGACATGATAGAGACTAATGATAACACACACTATGGGGACCTGAATCAGACATGATAGAGACTAATGATAACACACACTATGGGGACCTGAATCAGACATGATAGAGACTAATGATAACACACACTATGGGGACCTGAATCAGACATGATAGAGACTAATGATAACAGAAAACTATGAGGACATGAATTAGACATGATAGAGACTAATGATAACACACTATGGGGACCTGAATCAGACATGATAGAGACTAATGATAACACACTATGGGGACCTGAATCAGACATGATAGAGACTAATGATAACACACACTATGGGGACCTGAATCAGACATGATAGAGACTAATGATAACACACACTATGGGGACCTGAATCAGACATGATAGAGACTAATGATAACAGAAAACTATGAGGACCTGAATCAGACATGATAGTGACTAATGATAACACACTATGGGGACCTGAATCAGACATGATAGAGACTAATGATAACATACACTATGGGGACCTGAATCAGACATGATAGAGACTAATGATGACACACACTATGGGGACCTGAATCAGACATGATAGAGACTAATGATAACACACTATGGGGACCTGAATCAGACATGATAGAGACTAATGATAACACACACTATAAGGACCTGAATCAGACATGATAGAGACTAATGATAACACACACTATGGGGACCTGAATCAGACATGATAGAGACTAATGATAACACACATTATGGGGACCTGAATCAGACATGATAGAGACTAATGATAACACACTATGAGGACCTGAATCAGACATGATAGAGACTAATGATAACACACTATGAGGACCTGAATCAGACATGATAGAGACTAATGATAACACACACTATGAGGACCTGAATCAGACATGATAGAGACTAATGATAACACACTATGGGGACGTGAATCAGACATGATAGAGACTAATGATAACATACACTATGGAGACCTGAATCAGACATGATAGAGACTAATGATAACACACTATGGGGACCTGAATCAGATATGATAGAGACTAATGATAACATACACTATGGGGATCTGAATCAGACATGATAGAGACTAATGATAACACACTATGGGGACCTGAATCAGACATGATAGAGACTAATGATAACACACTATGGGGACCTGAATCAGATATGATAGAGACTAATGATAACACACACTATGGGGACCTGAATCAGACATGATAGAGACTAATGATAACACACTATGGGGACCTGAATCAGACATGATAGAGACTAATGATAGCATACACTATGGGGACCTGAATCAGACATGATAGAGACTAATGATAACATACTATGGGGACCTGAATCAGATATGATAGACACTAATGATAACACACACTATGGGGACCTGAATCAGACATGATAGAGACTAATGATAACACAATATGGGGACCTGAATCAGACATGATAGAGACTAATGATAACATACACTATGGGGACCTGAATCAGACATGATAGAGACTAATGATAACACACACTATGGGGACCTGAATCAGACATGATAGAGACTAATGATAACACACACTATGAGGACCTGAATCAGACATGATAGAGACTAATGATAACATACTATGATGACCTGAATCATACATGATAGAGACTAATGATAACATACACTATGGAGACCTGAATCAGACATGATAGAGACTAATGATAACACACTATGGAGACCTGAATCAGACATGATAGAGACTAATGATAACACACACTATGGGGACCTGAATCAGACATGATAGCGACTAATGATAACACACTATGAGGACCTGAATCAGACATGATAGAGACTAATGATAACACACTATGAGGACCTTAATCAGACATGATAGAGACTAATGATAACACACTATGAGGACCTTAATCAGACATGATAGAGACTAATGATAACACACACTATGGGGACCTGAATCAGACATGATAGAGACTAATGATAACACAATATGAGGACCTGAATCAGACATGATAGAGACTAATGATAACACACTATGAGGACCTGAATCAGATATGATAGAGACTAATGATAACACACACTATGGGACCTGAATCAGACATGATAGAGACTAATGATAACACACACTATGGGGACCTGAATCAGACATGATAGAGACTAATGATAACATACTATGATGACCTGAATCATACATGATAGAGACTAATGATAACACACTATGAGGACCTTAATCAGACATGATAGAGACTAATGATAACACACTATGAGGACCTGAATCAGACATGATAGAGACTAATGATAACACACACTATGGGGACCTGAATCAGACATGATAGAGACTAATGATAACACAATATGAGGACCTGAATCAGACATGATACAGACTAATGATAACACACACTATGGGGACCTGAATCAGACATGATAGAGACTAATGATAGCATACACTATGGGGACCTGAATCAGACATGATAGAGACTAATGATAACACACACTATGGGGACCTGAATCAGACATGATAGAGACTAATGATAACATACTATGGGGACCTGAATCAGACATGATAGAGACTAATGATAGCATACACTATGGGGACCTGAATCAGACATGATAGAGACTAATGATAACACACACTATGGGGACCTGAATCAGACATGATAGAGACTAATGATAACATACTATGGGGACCTGAATCAGACATGATAGAGACTAATGATAACATACACTATGGGGACCTGAATCAGACATGATAGAGACTAATGATAACATACTATGGGGACCTGAATCAGACATGATAGAGACTAATGATAACATACACTATGGGGACCTGAATCAGACATGATAGATACTAATGATAACATACACTATGGGGACCTGATTCAGACATGATAGAGACTAATGATAACACACTATGGGGACCTGAATCAGACATGATAGAGACTAATGATAACACACACTATGGGGACCTGATTCAGACATGATAGAGACTAATGATAACACACTATGAGGACCTGAATCAGACATGATAGAGACTAATGATAACACACTATGGGGACCTGAATCAGACATGATAGATACTAATGATAACATACACTATGGGGACCTGATTCAGACATGATAGAGACTAATGATAACACACACTATGGGGACCGGAATCAGACATGATAGAGACTAATGATAACACACACTATGGGGACCTGAATCAGACATGATAGAGACTAATGATAACACACACTATGGGGACCTGAATCAGACATGATAGAGACTAATGATAACACACACTATGGGGACCTGAATCAGACATGATACAGACTAATGATAACACACACTATGGGTACCTGAATCAGACATGATAGAGACTAATGATAACATACTATGGGGACCTGAATCAGACATGATAGAGACTAATGATAACACACACTATGGGGACCTGAATCAGACATGATAGAGACTAATGATAACATACTATGGGGACCTGAATCAGACATGATAGAGACTAATGATAACACACACTATGGGGACCTGAATCAGACATGATAGAGACTAATGATAACACACACTATGGGGACCTGAATCAGACATGATAGAGACTAATGATAACATACACTATGGGGACCTGAATCAGATATGATAGAGACTAATGATAACACACACTATGGGGACCTGAATCAGACATGATAGAGACTAATGATAACATACACTATGGGGACCTGAATCAGACATGATAGAGACTAATGATAACATACACTATGGGGACCTGAATCAGATATGATAGAGACTAATGATAACACACACAATGGAGACCTGAATCAGACATGATAGAGACTAATGATAACACACTATGGGGACCTGAATCAGACATGAAACAGACTAATGATAACAAACTATGGGGACCTGAATCAGACATGATACAGACTAATGATAACAAACTATGGGGACCTGAATCAGACATGAAACAGACTAATGATAACACACTATGGGGACCTGAATCAGTCATGATAGAGACCAATGATAACACACTATGGGGACCTGAATCAGACATGATAGAGACCAATGATAACACACTATGAGGACCTGAATCAGACATGATAGAGACTAATGATAACATACACTATGGGGACCTGAATCAGACATGATAGAGACCAATGATAACACACTATGAGGACCTGAATCAGACATGATAGAGACTAATGATAACACACTATGGGGACCTGAATCAGACATGATAGAGACCAATGATAACACACTATGGGGACCTGAATCAGACATGATAGAGACCAATGATAACACACTATGAGGACCTGAATCAGACATGATAGAGACTAATGATAACACACATTATAGGGACCTGCATCAGACATGATAGAGACTAATGATAACACACACTATGGGGAACTGAATCAGACATGATAGAGACCAATGATAACACACTATGAGGACCTGAATCAGACATGATACAGACTAATGATAACAAACACTATGGGGACCTGAATCAGACATGATAGAGACTTATGATAACACACACTATGGGGACCTGAATCAGACATGATAGAGACTAATGATAACACACACTATGGGGACCTGAATCAGACATGATAGAGACTAATGATAACACACACTATGGGGAACTGAATCAGACATGATAGAGACCAATGATAACACACTATGAGGACCTGAATCAGACATGATAGAGACTAATGATAACACACATTATAGGGACCTGAATCAGACATGATAGAGACTAATGATAACACACACTATGGGGAACTGAATCAGACATGATAGAGACCAATGATAACACACTATGAGGACCTGAATCAGACATGATACAGACTAATGATAACACACACTATGGGGACCTGAATCAGACATGATAGAGACTAATGATAACAAACTATGGGGACCTGAATCAGACATGATAGAGACTAATGATAACACACACTATGGGGACCTGAATCAGACATGATAGAGACTAATGATAACACACACTATGGGGACTTGAATCAGACATGATAGAGACTAATGATAACACACACTATGGGGACCTGAATCAGACATGATAGAGACTAATGATAACACACTATGGGGACCTGAATCAGACATGATATAGACTAATGATAACACACACTATGGGGAACTGAATCAGACATGATAGAGACCAATGATAACACACTATGAGGACCTGAATCAGACATGATACAGACTAATGATAACAAACTATGGGGACCTGAATCAGACATGATAGAGACTAATGATAACACACACTATGGGGAACTGATTCAGACATGATAGAGACTAATGATAACACACACTATGGGGACCTGAATCAGACATGATAGAGACTAATGATAACACACACTATGGGGACCTGAATCAGACATGATAGAGACTTATGATAACACACACTATGGGGACCTGAATCAGACATGAAACAGACTAATGATAACATACACTATGGGGACCTGAATCAGACATGATGGAGACTAATGATAACACACACTATGGGGACCTGAATCAGACATGATAGAGACTAATGATAAAACACACTATGGGGACCTGAATCAGACATGATAGAGACTAATGATAACATATACTATGAGGACCTGAATCAGACATGATAGAGACTAATGATAACACACACTATGGGGACCTGAATCAGACATGATAGAGACTAATGATAACACACACTATGGGGACCTGAATCAGATATGATAGAGACTAATGATAACACACACTATGGGGACCTAAATCAGACATGATAGAGACTAATGATAACACACACTATGGGGACCTGAATCAGACATGATAGAGACTAATGATAACACACTATGGGGACCTGAATCAGACATGATAGAGACTAATGATAACATACACTATGGGGACCTGAATCAGACATGATAGATACTAATGATAACATTCACTATGGGAACCTGAATCAGACATGATAGAGACTAATGATAACACACACTATAGGGACCTGAATCAGACATGATAGAGACTAATGATAACACACTATGGGGAACTGAATCAGACATGATAGAGACCAATGATAACACACTATGAGGACCTGAATCAGACATGATAGAGACTAATGATAACACACATTATAGGGACCTGAATCAGACATGATAGAGACTAATGATAACACACACTATGGGGAACTGAATCAGACATGATAGAGACCAATGATAACACACTATGAGGACCTGAATCAGACATGATACAGACTAATGATAACACACACTATGGGGACCTGAATCAGACATGATAGAGACTAATGATAACAAACTATGGGGACCTGAATCAGACATGATAGAGACTAATGATAACACACACTATGGGGACCTGAATCAGACATGATAGAGACTAATGATAACACACACTATGGGGACCTGAATCAGACATGATAGAGACTAATGATAACACACACTATGGGGACCTGAATCAGACATGATAGAGACTAATGATAACACACACTATGGGGACCTTAATCAGACATGATATAGACTAATGATAACACACACTATGGGGAACTGAATCAGACATGATAGAGACCAATGATAACACACTATGAGGACCTGAATCAGACATGATACAGACTAATGATAACAAACTATGGGGACCTGAATCAGACATGATAGAGACTAATGATAACACACACTATGGGGAACTGATTCAGACATGATAGAGACTAATGATAACACACACTATGGGGACCTGAATCAGACATGATAGAGACTAATGATAACACACACTATGGGGACCTGAATCAGACATGATAGAGACTAATGATAACACACTATGGGGACCTGAATCAGACATGATAGATACTAATGATAACATACACTATGGGGACCTGATTCAGACATGATAGAGACTAATGATAACACACACTATGGGGACCGGAATCAGACATGATAGAGACTAATGATAACACACACTATGGGGACCTGAATCAGACATGATAGAGACTAATGATAACATACACTATGGGGACCTGAATCAGACATGATAGAGACTAATGATAACACACACTATGGGGACCTGAATCAGACATGATAGAGACTAATGATAACACACACTATGGGGACCTGAATCAGACATGATACAGACTAATGATAACACACACTATGGGTACCTGAATCAGACATGATAGAGACTAATGATAACATACTATGGGGACCTGAATCAGACATGATAGAGACTAATGATAACACACACTATGGGGACCTGAATCAGACATGATAGAGACTAATGATAACATACTATGGGGACCTGAATCAGACATGATAGAGACTAATGATAACACACACTATGGGGACCTGAATCAGACATGATAGAGACTAATGATAACACACACTATGGGGACCTGAATCAGACATGATAGAGACTAATGATAACATACACTATGGGGACCTGAATCAGATATGATAGAGACTAATGATAACACACACTATGGGGACCTGAATCAGACATGATAGAGACTAATGATAACATACACTATGGGGACCTGAATCAGACATGATAGAGACTAATGATAACATACACTATGGGGACCTGAATCAGATATGATAGAGACTAATGATAACACACACAATGGAGACCTGAATCAGACATGATAGAGACTAATGATAACACACTATGGGGACCTGAATCAGACATGAAACAGACTAATGATAACAAACTATGGGGACCTGAATCAGACATGATACAGACTAATGATAACAAACTATGGGGACCTGAATCAGACATGAAACAGACTAATGATAACACACTATGGGGACCTGAATCAGTCATGATAGAGACCAATGATAACACACTATGGGGACCTGAATCAGACATGATAGAGACCAATGATAACACACTATGAGGACCTGAATCAGACATGATAGAGACTAATGATAACATACACTATGGGGACCTGAATCAGACATGATAGAGACCAATGATAACACACTATGAGGACCTGAATCAGACATGATAGAGACTAATGATAACACACTATGGGGACCTGAATCAGACATGATAGAGACCAATGATAACACACTATGGGGACCTGAATCAGACATGATAGAGACCAATGATAACACACTATGAGGACCTGAATCAGACATGATAGAGACTAATGATAACACACATTATAGGGACCTGCATCAGACATGATAGAGACTAATGATAACACACACTATGGGGAACTGAATCAGACATGATAGAGACCAATGATAACACACTATGAGGACCTGAATCAGACATGATACAGACTAATGATAACAAACACTATGGGGACCTGAATCAGACATGATAGAGACTTATGATAACACACACTATGGGGACCTGAATCAGACATGATAGAGACTAATGATAACACACACTATGGGGACCTGAATCAGACATGATAGAGACTAATGATAACACACACTATGGGGAACTGAATCAGACATGATAGAGACCAATGATAACACACTATGAGGACCTGAATCAGACATGATAGAGACTAATGATAACACACATTATAGGGACCTGAATCAGACATGATAGAGACTAATGATAACACACACTATGGGGAACTGAATCAGACATGATAGAGACCAATGATAACACACTATGAGGACCTGAATCAGACATGATACAGACTAATGATAACACACACTATGGGGACCTGAATCAGACATGATAGAGACTAATGATAACAAACTATGGGGACCTGAATCAGACATGATAGAGACTAATGATAACACACACTATGGGGACCTGAATCAGACATGATAGAGACTAATGATAACACACACTATGGGGACTTGAATCAGACATGATAGAGACTAATGATAACACACACTATGGGGACCTGAATCAGACATGATAGAGACTAATGATAACACACTATGGGGACCTGAATCAGACATGATATAGACTAATGATAACACACACTATGGGGAACTGAATCAGACATGATAGAGACCAATGATAACACACTATGAGGACCTGAATCAGACATGATACAGACTAATGATAACAAACTATGGGGACCTGAATCAGACATGATAGAGACTAATGATAACACACACTATGGGGAACTGATTCAGACATGATAGAGACTAATGATAACACACACTATGGGGACCTGAATCAGACATGATAGAGACTAATGATAACACACACTATGGGGACCTGAATCAGACATGATAGAGACTTATGATAACACACACTATGGGGACCTGAATCAGACATGAAACAGACTAATGATAACATACACTATGGGGACCTGAATCAGACATGATGGAGACTAATGATAACACACACTATGGGGACCTGAATCAGACATGATAGAGACTAATGATAAAACACACTATGGGGACCTGAATCAGACATGATAGAGACTAATGATAACATATACTATGAGGACCTGAATCAGACATGATAGAGACTAATGATAACACACACTATGGGGACCTGAATCAGACATGATAGAGACTAATGATAACACACACTATGGGGACCTGAATCAGATATGATAGAGACTAATGATAACACACACTATGGGGACCTAAATCAGACATGATAGAGACTAATGATAACACACACTATGGGGACCTGAATCAGACATGATAGAGACTAATGATAACACACTATGGGGACCTGAATCAGACATGATAGAGACTAATGATAACATACACTATGGGGACCTGAATCAGACATGATAGATACTAATGATAACATTCACTATGGGAATCTGAATCAGACATGATAGAGACTAATGATAACACACACTATAGGGACCTGAATCAGACATGATAGAGACTAATGATAACACACTATGGGGAACTGAATCAGACATGATAGAGACCAATGATAACACACTATGAGGACCTGAATCAGACATGATAGAGACTAATGATAACACACATTATAGGGACCTGAATCAGACATGATAGAGACTAATGATAACACACACTATGGGGAACTGAATCAGACATGATAGAGACCAATGATAACACACTATGAGGACCTGAATCAGACATGATACAGACTAATGATAACACACACTATGGGGACCTGAATCAGACATGATAGAGACTAATGATAACAAACTATGGGGACCTGAATCAGACATGATAGAGACTAATGATAACACACACTATGGGGACCTGAATCAGACATGATAGAGACTAATGATAACACACACTATGGGGACCTGAATCAGACATGATAGAGACTAATGATAACACACACTATGGGGACCTTAATCAGACATGATATAGACTAATGATAACACACACTATGGGGAACTGAATCAGACATGATAGAGACCAATGATAACACACTATGAGGACCTGAATCAGACATGATACAGACTAATGATAACAAACTATGGGGACCTGAATCAGACATGATAGAGACTAATGATAACACACACTATGGGGAACTGATTCAGACATGATAGAGACCAATGATAACACACACTATGGGGACCTGAATCAGACATGATAGAGACTAATGATAACACACACTATGGGGACCTGAATCAGACATGATAGAGACTTATGATAACACACACTATGGGGACCTGAATCAGACATGAAACAGACTAATGATAACATACACTATGGGGACCTGAATCAGACATGATGGAGACTAATGATAACACACACTATGGGGACCTGAATCAGACATGATAGAGACTAATGATAAAACACACTATGGGGACCTGAATCAGACATGATAGAGACTAATGATAACATATACTATGAGGACCTGAATCAGACATGATAGAGACTAATGATAACACACACTATGGGGACCTGAATCAGACATGATAGAGACTAATGATAACATACACTATGGGGACCTGAATCAGATATGATAGAGACTAATGATAACACACACTATGGGGACCTAAATCAGACATGATAGAGACTAATGATAACACACACTATGGGGACCTGAATCAGACATGATAGAGACTAATGATAACACACTATGGGGACCTGAATCAGACATGATAGAGACTAATGATAACATACACTATGGGGACCTGAATCAGACATGATAGATACTAATGATAACATTCACTATGGGAACCTGAATCAGACATGATAGAGACTAATGATAACACACACTATAGGGACCTGAATCAGACATGATAGAGACTAATGATAACACACTATGGAGACCTGAATCAGACATGATAGAGACTAATGATAACATACACTATGGGGACCTGAATCAGACATGATAGAGACTAATGATAACACACACTATGAGGACCTGAATCAGACATGATAGAGACTAATGATAACACACACTATGGGGACCTGAATCAGACATGATGGCGACTAATGATAACACACACTATGGGGACCTGAATCAGACATGATAGAGACTAATGATAACACACACTATGGGTACCTGAATCAGACATGATAGAGACTAATGATAACACACACTATGGGTACCTGAATCAGACATGATAGAGACTAATGATAACACACACTATGGGTACCTGAATCAGACATGATAGAGATTAATGATAACACACTATGTGGAGACCTGAATCAGACATGATAGATACTAATGATAACACACACTATGGGGACCTGAATCAGACATGATACAGACTAATGATAACACACACTATGGGGACCTGAATCAGACATGATAGAGACTAATGATAACACACTATGGGGACCTGAATCAGACATGATGGAGACTAATGATAACACACACTATGGGGACCTGAATCAGACATGATGGAGACTAATGATAACACACACTATGGGGACCTGAATCAGACATGATAGAGACTAATGATAAAACACACTATGGGGACCTGAATCAGACATGATAGAGACTAATGATAACATATACTATGAGGACCTGAATCAGACATGATAGAGACTAATGATAACACACACTATGGGGACCTGAATCAGACATGATAGAGACTAATGATAACACACACTATGGGGACCTGAATCAGATATGATAGAGACTAATGATAACACACACTATGGGGACCTAAATCAGACATGATAGAGACTAATGATAACACACACTATGGGGACCTGAATCATACATGATAGAGACTAATGATAACACACTATGGGGACCTGAATCAGACATGATAGAGACTAATGATAACATACACTATGGGGACCTGAATCAGACATGATAGATACTAATGATAACATTCACTATGGGAACCTGAATCAGACATGATAGAGACTAATGATAACACACACTATAGGGACCTGAATCAGACATGATAGAGACTAATGATAACACACTATGGAGACCTGAATCAGACATGATAGAGACTAATGATAACATACACTATGGGGACCTGAATCAGACATGATAGAGACTAATGATAACACACACTATGAGGACCTGAATCAGACATGATAGAGACTAATGATAACACACACTATGGGGACCTGAATCAGACATGATGGCGACTAATGATAACACACACTATGGGGACCTGAATCAGACATGATAGAGACTAATGATAACATACACTATGGGGACCTGAATCAGACATGATAGAGACTAATGATAACACACACTATGGGGACCTGAATCAGACATGATAGAGACTAATGATAACACACACTATGGGGACCTGAATCAGACATGATAGAGACTAATGATAACACACACTATGAGGACCTGAATCAGACATGATAGAGACTAATGATAACACACAATATGGGGACCTGAATCAGACATGATAGAGACTAATGATAACACACACTATGGGGACCTGAATCAGACATGATAGAGACTATAGATAACACACTATGGGGACCTGAATCAGACATGATAGAGACTAATGATAACATACAATATGGGGACCTGAATCAGACATGATAGAGACTAATGATAACACACTATGGGGACCTGAATCAGACATGAAAGAGACTAATGATAACACACACTATGAGGACCTGAATCAGACATGATAGAGACTAATGATAACACACACTATGAGGACCTGAATCAGACATGATAGAGACTAATGATAACACACTATGGGGACCTGAATCAGACATGATAGAGACTAATGATAACACACACTATGGGGACCTGAATCAGACATGATAGAGACTAATGATAACACACACTATGAGAACCTGAATCAGACATGATAGAGACTAATGATAACACACACTATGGGGACCTGAATCAGACATGATAGAGACTAATGATAACACACACTATGAGGACCTGAATCAGACATGATAGAGACTAATGATAACACACACTATGAGGACCTGAATCAGACATGATAGAGACTAATGATAACACACACTATGGGGACCTGAATCAGACATGATAGAGACTAATCATAACACACACTATGGGGACCTAAATCAGACATGATAGAGACTAATGATAACATACACTATGGGGACCTGAATCAGACATGATAGAGACTAATGATAACATACACTATGGGGACCTGAATCAGACATGATAGAGACTAATGATAACACACACTATGGGGACCTAAATCAGACATGATAGAGACTAATGATAACACACACTATGGGGACCTGAATCAGACATGATACAGACTAATGATAACACACACTATGAGGACCTGAATCAGACATGATAGAGACTAATGATAACACACACTATGGGTACCTGGATCAGACATGATAGAGACTAATGATAACACACACTATAAGGACCTGAATCAGACATGATAGAGACTAATGATAACACACTATGGGGACCTGAATCAGACATGATAGAGACTAATGATAACATACACTACGGGGACCTGAATCAGACATGATAGAGACTAATGATAACACACACTATGGGGACCTGAATCAGACATGATAGAGACTAATGGTAACACAATATGGGGACCTGAATCAGACATGATATAGACTAATGATAACACACACTATGGGGACCTAAATCAGACATGATAGAGACTAATGATAACACACTATGGGGACCTGAATCAGACATGATAGAGACTAATGATAACACACACTATGAGGACCTGAATCAGACATGATAGAGACTAATGATAACATACACTATGGGGACCTGAATCAGACATGATAGAGACTAATGATAACACACACTATGGGGACCTGAATCAGACATGATAGAGACTAATGATAACATACACTATGGGGACCTGAATCAGACATGATAGAGACTAATGATAACACACACTATTGGGACCTGAATCAGACATGATAGAGACTAATGATAACACACTATGGGGACCTGAATCAGACATGATAGAGACTAATGATAACACACACTATGGGGACCTGAATCAGACATGATAGAGACTAATGATAACACACACTATGGGGACCTGAATCAGACATGATAGAGACTAATGATAACATACACTATGGGGACCTGAATCAGATATGATAGAGACTAATGATAACACACACTATGGGGACCTGAATCAGACATGATAGAGACTAATGATAACACACACTATGAGGACCTGGATCAAACATGATATAGACTAATGATAACACACACTATGAGGACCTGAATCAGACATGATAGAGACTAATGATAACACACTATGGGGACCTGAATCAGACATGATAGAGACTAATGATAACACACACTATGAGGACCTGAATCAGACATGATAGAGACTAATGATAACACACACAATGGGGACCTGAATCAGACATGATAGAGACTAATGATAACACACACTATGGGTACCTGAATCAGACATGATAGAGACTAATGGTAACACACTATGGGGACCTGAATCAGACATGATAGAGACTAATGATAACACACACTAAGGGGACCTGGATCAGACATGATATAGACTAATGATAACACACACTATGGGGACCTGAATCAGACATGATAGAGACTAATGATAACACACACTATGGGGACCTAAATCAAACATGATAGAGACGAATGATAACACACTATGAGGACCTGAATCAGACATTATAGAGACTAATGATAACATACACTATGAGGACCTGAATCAGACATGATAGAGACTAATGATAACACACTATGAGGACCTGAATCAGACATGATAGAGACTAATGATAACACACACTATAAGGACCTGAATCAGACATGATAGAGACTAATGATAACACACACTATGGGGACCTGAATCAGACATATTAGAGACTAATGATAACACACACTATGAGGACCTGAATCAGACATGATAGAGACTAATGATAACACACACTATGGGGACCTGAATCAGACATGATAGAGACTAATGATAACACACTATGGGGACCTGAATCAGACATGATAGAGACTAATGATAACACACACTATGGGGACCTGAATCAGACATGATAGAGACTAATGATAACACACACTATGAGGACCTGAATCAGACATGATAGAGACTAATGATAACACACACTATGAAAACCTGAATCAGACATGATAAAGACTAATGATAACACACACTATGGGGACCTGAATCAGACATGATAGAGACTAATGATAACACACACTATGGGGACCTGAATCAGACATGATAGAGACTAATGATAACACACTATGGGGACCTGAATCAGACATGATAGAGACTAATGATAACATACACTACGGGGACCTGAATCAGACATGATAGAGACTAATGGTAACACACTATGGGGACCTGAATCAGACATGATATAGACTAATGATAACACACACTATGGGGACCTAAATCAGACATGATAGAGACTAATGATAACACACTATGGGGACCTGAATCAGACATGATAGAGACTAATGATAACACACACTATGAGGACCTGAATCAGACATGATAGAGACTAATGATAACATACACTATGGGGACCTGAATCAGACATGATAGAGACTAATGATAACACACACTATGGGGACCTGAATCAGACATGATAGAGACTAATGATAACATACACTATGGGGACCTGAATCAGACATGATAGAGACTAATGATAACACACTATGGGGACCTGAATCAGACATGATAGAGACTAATGACAACACACTATGGGGACCTGAATCAGACATGATAGAGACTAATGATAACACACACTATGGGGAACTGAATCAGACATGATAGAGACTAATGATAACACACTATGGGGACCTGAATCAGACATGATAGAGACTAATGATAACACAATATGAGGACCTGAATCAGACATGATAGAGACTAATGATAACACAATATGAGGACCTGAATCAGACATGATAGAGACTAATGATAACACATACTATGGGGACCTGAATCAGGTATGATAGAGACTAATGATACCACACTATTGGGACCTGAATCAGACATGATAGATACTAATGATAACACACACTATGGGGACCTGAATCAGACATGATAGAGACTAATGATAACATACACTATGGGGACCTGAATCAGACATGATAGATACTAATGATAACATACACTATGGGGACCTGAATCAGACATGATACAGACTAATGATAACACACTATGGGGACCTGAATCAGACATGATAGAGACCAATGATAACATACACTATGGGGACCTGAATCAGACATGATAGAGACTAATGATAACACACACTATGGGGACCTGAATCAGACATGATACAGACTAATGATAACACACACTATGGGGACCTGAATCAGACATGATAGAGACCAATGATAACATACACTATGGGGACCTGAATCAGACATGATACAGACTAATGATAACATACACTATGGGGACCTGAATCAGACATGATAGAGACTAATGATAACACACTATGGGGACCTGAATCAGACATGATAGAGACTAATGACAACACACTATGGGGACCTGAATCAGACATGATAGAGACTAATGATACCACACTATGGTGACCTGAATCAGACATGATAGAGACTAATGATAACACATACTATGGGGACCTGAATCAGACATGATAGATACTAATGATAACACACACTATGGGGACCTGAATCAGACATGATAGAGACTAATGATAACACACTATGGGGACCTGAATCAGACATGATAGAGACTAATGATAACACACACTATGGGGACCTGAATCAGACATGATAGAGACTAATGATAACACACTATGGGGACCTGAATCAGACATGATAGAGACTAATGATAACACACACTATGGGGACCTGAATCAGACATGATAGAGACTAATGATAACACACACTATGGGGACCTGAATCAGACATGATACAGACCAATGATAACACACACTATAGGGACCTGAATCAGACATGATAGAGACTAATGATAACACACACTATGAGGACCTGAATCAGACATGATAGAGACTAATGATAACATACACTATGGGGACCTGAATCAGACATGATAGAGACTAATGACAACACACTATGGGGACCTGAATCAGACATGATAGAGACTAATGATAACACACACTATGGGGAACTGAATCAGACATGATAGAGACTAATGATAACACACTATGGGGACCTGAATCAGACATGATAGAGACTAATGATAACACAATATGAGGACCTGAATCAGACATGATAGAGACTAATGATAACACAATATGAGGACCTGAATCAGACATGATAGAGACTAATGATAACACACTATGGGGACCTGAATCAGACATGATAGAGACTAATGATAACACACTATGGGGACCTGAATCAGACATGATAGAGACTAATGATAACACACACTATGGGGACCTGAATCAGACATGATAGAGACTAATGATAACACACACTATGAGGACCTGAATCAGACATGAAAGAGACTAATGATAACACACTATGGGGACCTGAATCAGACATGATAGAGACTAATGATAACACACTATGGGGACCTGAATCAGACATGATAGAGACTAATGATAACACACACTATGAGGACCTGAATCAGACATGAAAGAGACTAATGATAACACACACTATGAGGACCTGAATCAGACATGATAGAGACTAATGATAACACATACTATGGGGACCTGAATCAGACATGATAGAGACTAATGATAACACACACTATGGGGACCTGAATCAGACATGATAGAGACTAATGATAACACATACTATGGGGACCTGAATCAGACATGATAGAGAATAATGATAACACACACTATGGGGACGTGGATCAGACATGATAGAGACTAAAGATAACACACTATGGGGACCTGAATCAGACATGATAGAAACTAATGATAACATACACTATGGGGACCTGAATCAGACATGATAGAGACTAATGATAACATACACTATGGGGACCTGAATCAGACATGATAGAGACTAATGATAACATACACTATGGGGACCTGAATCAGACATGATAGAGACTAATGATTACATACACTATGGGGACCTGAATCAGACATGATAGAGACTAATGATAACACACTATGGGGACCTGAATCAGACATGATAGAGACTAATGATAACACACTATGGGGACCTGAATCAGACATGATAGAGACTAATGATAACACACTATGGGGACCTGAATCAGACATGATAGAGACTAATGATAACATACACTATGGGACCTGAATCAGACATGTTAGAAACTAATGATAACACATACTATGGGGACCTGAATCAGACATGATAGAGACTAATGATAACACACACTATGGGGACCTGAATCAGACATGATAGAGACTAATGATAACACACACTATGAGGACCTGAATCAGACATGATAGAGACTAATGATAACACACACTATGGGGACCTGAATCAGACATGATAGAGACTAATGATAACACACACTATGAGGACCTGAATCAGACATGATAGAGACTAATGATAACACACACTATGAGGACCTGAATCAGACATGATAGAGACTAATGATAACACACACTATGGGGACCTGAATCAGACATGATAGAGACTAATCATAACACACACTATGGGGACCTAAATCAGACATGATAGAGACTAATGATAACATACACTATGGGGACCTGAATCAGACATGATAGAGACTAATGATAACATACACTATGGGGACCTGAATCAGACATGATAGAGACTAATGATAACACACACTATGGGGACCTAAATCAGACATGATAGAGACTAATGATAACACACACTATGGGGACCTGAATCAGACATGATACAGACTAATGATAACACACACTATGAGGACCTGAATCAGACATGATAGAGACTAATGATAACACACACTATGGGTACCTGGATCAGACATGATAGAGACTAATGATAACACACACTATAAGGACCTGAATCAGACATGATAGAGACTAATGATAACACACTATGGGGACCTGAATCAGACATGATAGAGACTAATGATAACATACACTACGGGGACCTGAATCAGACATGATAGAGACTAATGATAACACACACTATGGGGACCTGAATCAGACATGATAGAGACTAATGGTAACACAATATGGGGACCTGAATCAGACATGATATAGACTAATGATAACACACACTATGGGGACCTAAATCAGACATGATAGAGACTAATGATAACACACTATGGGGACCTGAATCAGACATGATAGAGACTAATGATAACACACACTATGAGGACCTGAATCAGACATGATAGAGACTAATGATAACATACACTATGGGGACCTGAATCAGACATGATAGAGACTAATGATAACACACACTATGGGGACCTGAATCAGACATGATAGAGACTAATGATAACATACACTATGGGGACCTGAATCAGACATGATAGAGACTAATGATAACACACACTATTGGGACCTGAATCAGACATGATAGAGACTAATGATAACACACTATGGGGACCTGAATCAGACATGATAGAGACTAATGGTAACACAATATGGGGACCTGAATCAGACATGATATAGACTAATGATAACACACACTATGGGGACCTAAATCAGACATGATAGAGACTAATGATAACACACTATGGGGACCTGAATCAGACATGATAGAGACTAATGATAACACACACTATGAGGACCTGAATCAGACATGATAGAGACTAATGATAACATACACTATGGGGACCTGAATCAGACATGATAGAGACTAATGATAACACACACTATGGGGACCTGAATCAGACATGATAGAGACTAATGATAACATACACTATGGGGACCTGAATCAGACATGATAGAGACTAATGATAACACACACTATTGGGACCTGAATCAGACATGATAGAGACTAATGATAACACACACTATGAGGACCTGAATCAGACATGATAGAGACTAATGATAACATACACTATGGGGACCTGAATCAGACATGATAGAGACTAATGATAACACACACTATGGGGACCTGAATCAGACATGATAGAGACTAATGATAACATACACTATGGGGACCTGAATCAGACATGATAGAGACTAATGATAACACACACTATTGGGACCTGAATCAGACATGATAGAGACTAATGATAACACACTATGGGGACCTGAATCAGACATGATAGAGACTAATGATAACACACACTATGGGGACCTGAATCAGACATGATAGAGACTAATGATAACACACACTATGGGGACCTGAATCAGACATGATAGAGACTAATGATAACATACACTATGGGGACCTGAATCAGATATGATAGAGACTAATGATAACACACTATGGGGACCTGAATCAGACATGATAGAGACTAATGATAACACACACTATGAGGACCTGGATCAAACATGATATAGACTAATGATAACACACACTATGAGGACCTGAATCAGACATGATAGAGACTAATGATAACACACACTATGAGGACCTGAATCAGACATGATAGAGACTAATGATAACACACACAATGGGGACCTGAATCAGACATGATAGAGACTAATGATAACACACACTATGGGTACCTGAATCAGACATGATAGAGACTAATGGTAACACACTATGGGGACCTGAATCAGACATGATAGAGACTAATGATAACACACACTAAGGGGACCTGGATCAGACATGATATAGACTAATGATAACACACACTATGGGGACCTGAATCAGACATGATAGAGACTAATGATAACACACACTATGGGGACCTAAATCAAACATGATAGAGACGAATGATAACACACTATGAGGACCTGAATCAGACATTATAGAGACTAATGATAACATACACTATGAGGACCTGAATCAGACATGATAGAGACTAATGATAACACACTATGAGGACCTGAATCAGACATGATAGAGACTAATGATAACACACACTATAAGGACCTGAATCAGACATGATAGAGACTAATGATAACACACACTATGGGGACCTGAATCAGACATATTAGAGACTAATGATAACACACACTATGAGGACCTGAATCAGACATGATAGAGACTAATGATAACACACACTATGGGGACCTGAATCAGACATGATAGAGACTAATGATAACACACTATGGGGACCTGAATCAGACATGATAGAGACTAATGATAACACACACTATGGGGACCTGAATCAGACATGATAGAGACTAATGATAACACACACTATGAGGACCTGAATCAGACATGATAGAGACTAATGATAACACACACTATGAAAACCTGAATCAGACATGATAAAGACTAATGATAACACACACTATGGGGACCTGAATCAGACATGATAGAGACTAATGATAACACACACTATGGGGACCTGAATCAGACATGATAGAGACTAATGATAACACAGTATGGGGACCTGAATCAGACATGATAGAGACTAATGATAACATACACTACGGGGACCTGAATCAGACATGATAGAGACTAATGGTAACACACTATGGGGACCTGAATCAGACATGATATAGACTAATGATAACACACACTATGGGGACCTAAATCAGACATGATAGAGACTAATGATAACACACTATGGGGACCTGAATCAGACATGATAGAGACTAATGATAACACACACTATGAGGACCTGAATCAGACATGATAGAGACTAATGATAACATACACTATGGGGACCTGAATCAGACATGATAGAGACTAATGATAACACACACTATGGGGACCTGAATCAGACATGATAGAGACTAATGATAACATACACTATGGGGACCTGAATCAGACATGATAGAGACTAATGATAACACACTATGGGGACCTGAATCAGACATGATAGAGACTAATGACAACACACTATGGGGACCTGAATCAGACATGATAGAGACTAATGATAACACACACTATGGGGAACTGAATCAGACATGATAGAGACTAATGATAACACACTATGGGGACCTGAATCAGACATGATAGAGACTAATGATAACACAATATGAGGACCTGAATCAGACATGATAGAGACTAATGATAACACAATATGAGGACCTGAATCAGACATGATAGAGACTAATGATAACACATACTATGGGGACCTGAATCAGGTATGATAGAGACTAATGATACCACACTATTGGGACCTGAATCAGACATGATAGATACTAATGATAACACACACTATGGGGACCTGAATCAGACATGATAGAGACTAATGATAACATACACTATGGGGACCTGAATCAGACATGATAGATACTAATGATAACATACACTATGGGGACCTGAATCAGACATGATACAGACTAATGATAACACACTATGGGGACCTGAATCAGACATGATAGAGACCAATGATAACATACACTATGGGGACCTGAATCAGACATGATAGAGACTAATGATAACACACACTATGGGGACCTGAATCAGACATGATACAGACTAATGATAACACACACTATGGGGACCTGAATCAGACATGATAGAGACCAATGATAACATACACTATGGGGACCTGAATCAGACATGATACAGACTAATGATAACATACACTATGGGGACCTGAATCAGACATGATAGAGACTAATGATAACACACTATGGGGACCTGAATCAGACATGATAGAGACTAATGACAACACAATATGAGGACCTGAATCAGACATGATACAGACTAATGATAACATACACTATGGGGACCTGAATCAGACATGATAGAGACTAATGATAACATACACTATGGGGACCTGAATCAGACATGATACAGACTAATGATAACATACACTATGGGGACCTGAATCAGACATGATACAGACTAATGATAACATACACTATGGGGACCTGAATCAGACATGATAGAGACTAATGATAACATACACTATGGGGACCTGAATCAGACATGATAGAGACTAATGATAACACACTATGGGGACCTGAATCAGACATGATAGAGACTTATGATACCACACTATGGGGACCTGAATCAGACATGATAGAGACTAATGATAACACATACTATGGGGACCTGAATCAGACATGATAGATACTAATGATAACACACACTATGGGGACCTGAATCAGACATGATAGAGACTAATGATAACACACTATGGGGACCTGAATCAGACATGATAGAGACTAATGATAACACACACTATGGGGACCTGAATCAGACATGATAGAGACTAATGATAACACACTATGGGGACCTGAATCAGACATGATAGAGACTAATGATAACACACACTATGGGGACCTGAATCAGACATGATAGAGACTAATGATAACACACACTATGGGGACCTGAATCAGACATGATACAGACCAATGATAACACACACTATAGGGACCTGAATCAGACATGATAGAGACTAATGATAACACACACTATGAGGACCTGAATCAGACATGATAGAGACTAATGATAACATACACTATGGGGACCTGAATCAGACATGATAGAGACTAATGACAACACACTATGGGGACCTGAATCAGACATGATAGAGACTAATGATAACACACACTATGGGGAACTGAATCAGACATGATAGAGACTAATGATAACACACTATGGGGACCTGAATCAGACATGATAGAGACTAATGATAACACAATATGAGGACCTGAATCAGACATGATAGAGACTAATGATAACACAATATGAGGACCTGAATCAGACATGATAGAGACTAATGATAACACACTATGGGGACCTGAATCAGACATGATAGAGACTAATGATAACACACTATGGGGACCTGAATCAGACATGATAGAGACTAATGATAACACACACTATGGGGACCTGAATCAGACATGATAGAGACTAATGATAACACACACTATGAGGACCTGAATCAGACATGAAAGAGACTAATGATAACACACTATGGGGACCTGAATCAGACATGATAGAGACTAATGATAACACACTATGGGGACCTGAATCAGACATGATAGAGACTAATGATAACACACACTATGAGGACCTGAATCAGACATGAAAGAGACTAATGATAACACACACTATGAGGACCTGAATCAGACATGATAGAGACTAATGATAACACATACTATGGGGACCTGAATCAGACATGATAGAGACTAATGATAACACACACTATGGGGACCTGAATCAGACATGATAGAGACTAATGATAACACATACTATGGGGACCTGAAT
Organism: Mimachlamys varia; assembly: GCA_947623455.1. NCBI lineage: Eukaryota > Metazoa > Mollusca > Bivalvia > Pectinida > Pectinidae > Mimachlamys > Mimachlamys varia. The sequence goes on from OX392527.1 coordinate 49,279,379, forward strand.
CAGACATGATAGAGAATAATGATAACACACACTATGGGGACGTGGATCAGACATGATAGAGACTAAAGATAACACACTATGGGGACCTGAATCAGACATGATAGAAACTAATGATAACATACACTATGGGGACCTGAATCAGACATGATAGAGACTAATGATAACATACACTATGGGGACCTGAATCAGACATGATAGAGACTAATGATAACATACACTATGGGGACCTGAATCAGACATGATAGAGACTAATGATTACATACACTATGGGGACCTGAATCAGACATGATAGAGACTAATGATAACACACTATGGGGACCTGAATCAGACATGATAGAGACTAATGATAACACACTATGGGGACCTGAATCAGACATGATAGAGACTAATGATAACACACTATGGGGACCTGAATCAGACATGATAGAGACTAATGATAACATACACTATGGGACCTGAATCAGACATGTTAGAAACTAATGATAACACATACTATGGGGACCTGAATCAGACATGATAGAGACTAATGATAACACACTATGGGGACCTGAATCAGACATGATAGAGACTAATGATAACACACACTATGGGGACCTTAATCAGACATGATAGAGACTAATGATAACACACACTATGAGGACCTGAATCAGACATGAAAGAGACTAATGATAACACACACTATGGGGACCTGAATCAGACATGATAGAGACTAATGATAACACACACTATGAGGACCTGAATCAGACATGATAGAGACTAATGATAACATACACTATGGGGACCTGAATCAGACACGATAGACCACCTCTATGAAGTATTACGATTAACCGCTGTGGTTACTTACAACAAGTACTGTCTAATAATTGACAAGAGGGGTTAAGTTCTGATTAAAAACACTTGAGACGGAACTGACATTACCATGCTTAATTAATTAACTCTACAAGTGTATCGTGTGAGAACGACATGTCCTCTTTATCCGTGACAATGACCGTAAATTAAATCTTCAGATTCTATATAAACCGTTTCCATATAACTCAACACCTGGTTACATACATATTAAAATACGTTTAGCTATCCATGCTACAGAAAATATTCCATTTCATTTTTGTGATTTTTTTTCTGATGTTCACGAGAAGGGCAGGATTATTTTAGGATATCTGAAGCGATCTTTATCATACTTTATTTTGGTCGACTTATAAATATTTGGTGTTGCTTGTTTTGTTTTACGTCCTATTAACAACCATGGTCATTTAAGGACGTACCAGATTTGGAGGGGGGGGGGACCGGAATACAAAGAGAAAACCGCTGACCAACGGTCAGTACCTTTCACATGTCACTCATGGGTTTCGAAGATGCAACCCAGAGGTGGATGACTAGTGGTAGAATATCTTGACATCTTAACCACGCGGCCCCAACCCTTATAGATGTATGTTGAGTTTATGAGTAATGTTTTTACTATAGTTACCAAACAAACTTTTCTTTAATTCTTTAAATGTTACATGAATTAAATACCGAGTTATAAGTTATAAGTTACAGTCGTACCTGTTATCATGGAGAGTCTCCTCATGGCCGGAAATGGATGGTTACCGGAAGTATCCAATAAATCCAAACGGTAGGCTTCGCCTTTTATCCGGTACACTTTCCGGTGGAAATCCTCTATTGTAGGGGTATAATTATCGTCGAACTTGTTATAGAGAAACCGCGCCACTAGAGAAGTTTTACCGACTTTACTAGATCCCAGAATCACAAGCCGTTGACAGTTCTCCGGGGGAGCCGAATCCCCCTGTTCTATCAGCGCCATTTTGGGTGTTGTAAAGTTTGGGGCCCAGCACAGACAGTTGCCTTCGAAGTTGTCTGTGTTACCGGAGTTCGAATCCTGGGCGCTGATATGGAGATTCCATGGACGACTGCAAAAAGACAGAGACATGTTTAAAAAAAAACCTTTTTGCTGTTGTAAGTAACAAACTCACCACAGAAATATGCTTATGGAAACCTCATTAAAATGACAAGGCGTTTTTGATTGAACCGTGCCGCTGTTGATTGCTTCCCACTAGCAAAATCACTTTCGTGTGTCAAAACATACAATTAACATGGAGTTGGAGATCTCTCAAGAAATTTCTATGATAACTCAGAACCAGATACACGAGCTTTCAAGCTTGTTTTGTTCATTCCCATTTCCACGTGTAAAAGCAATTTTCTGATAATTTCCAAGTTCGCAGTGCTACTTTTATAGTCGATGCGTATATATCTCATTCCCGTTGAAATTTTAATTCCCTTTCCACCTGATTGAAGTTCACTTAAAGTCAATCTTCGTATGGGGTAGACTTCATAATGGATGAGAGTTCTGTATCACGAACAGAAAACTCCAAATTAAAAATAATTTCCTCTTATTGTGGCGTTTGATTTACTATTTAACACGTCACGAACCATGTTGATGAATTCCGGCCACAGAATATATCACAAAACAATTGATTTGTCTGAACTTTGAATACACAATCCGATATTGACAGATAAACACAACGTTATGTCTACCAGGAGCACACATTAGGTATCGGCCTATCTGTACGGTGTGTAATGCTGGACAACGTTTCGCGACATGTGTTACTGGGAGAAGACTAGTTTACGGCAGACTTTCATAGAGGCCTAGGCGACGCACAGCCAGTGAGTAGAGGTCGTGCAAAATGGTAATGATGGCTTAGGGAATTCGATAGTAAGCCAACAAAATACAACCTCGGCTACTGGCTAATAGAGATGACAAGATTGAACAATTAAAAGATAGATTTATATGTAGAAAATGACTGTCTTCGTCCGGAACACGTGCCCAGACGAACGAATATACGCCATAAAACTCCGTGAGCAGGCATCGGGAGGCGGCAACAGGACCCGGTATTGGTGGTCTCGTAATAGTTATGGCTCTAGGCTCCCGAATTTGATGGCTTGTCTTTATTGATACGCTATTAGGCAAGTATACACGTCATAAAGCTCAATTAAGAGACAGGAACGTGTGACAATTTCTGACCGCAACATTTTGGCGTTGTCCAAAGCGCCAACGAATTGTGCCAAGAGGCAGGAACCGTGTCAATTTGATAAAAGGTCAAACTGTGTTACTGCATTTTAGTAAATTATTTAAGATAGCTTTTCCATATAACACACCCCTGTAATCAGATTCCGTGCTGTTTTATAAATATATGTTACTCAAAACGCACTCGATGGACTAAAATATAACCATCAGTTCAGAAAGTTTTTTCTTCATTTTGTCTGAAACATAATAGATTTTCACCTAATTTTCCATATTTCCTAGTTGACGTTTTCATGGCAAATTTGTGTTCATAAAAACGACGTAACACGCTCGGTTCCTTAAGAAGCAAACAAATCCTCTGGGATAGAAAACAAAACCCGTTATCGCAATAACCTCACGCTAGAAACGTTGGTCTCGACGCTATAGAAACGTTGATATGGTATTCACTCATTCATGCATATGCCTCTGCTCAATCAATGTGTATGCCTTGATAGAGCCGTATCCAGCCACACAAAGTTCCCTTATCACATGTTGTACACACTTGAGAGTATAACAACAATGCTGTTTTGGACTACACATACGGTATGCATGAGCTATGTGTTCCCTCCTGGAACTTGCTTCTTTTTTTTTTTTGCATCATGTTTTGCCAAACAAAATAAACAAACATATTGGCAAATTACATGTCAAAAGCAATGTCCATGGTTAGCCATGTTACATACCAACAATTGATCAACTTACTTTTGCTCTATTTTTTTCCATTTCAGAATATTTTGCTCGAAAAATTATAATTAATAAGCTTGCAAAGATATCACTATATATACTACTTAGGTGACACAGAATATTTTATAATATAATGAAACATACTTAAAAAAAACCAACGAATTGAGATTTTATTTACTCAGCTGATAGACATTTGTGTATCGCAATAAAGTATTTCCCAAGCCTTTAGTGATATTGAGGTAGTACGATATTGAAGTATTCATTTTTTGAGACATCGTTCAAGGTGCGATCCAGGATGTCCCAGAGGACGAAGATTGGCGCCAAATTCAATAAATATATTATTTAGTAATAACCAATAAGCGTTAATGTTTTATACTGATTCAAATGAGTGTATCAATAAAACAGCAATGGCTAACCTTTGAACAAGAGTGACCTAGTCGTTGGTCTTGGGATTAACTTCAAATCATTCTCATTCTCAGTAACTTTAATTAAATTGTGAATAGAGACGGGACGGGGGACGGGATGGGACGGGACGTAGGACGGGATGGGACGGGACATGACGGGGTAGGGGGACAGGACGGGACGTAGGACGGGGTACGGTTGACGAGGATGGGATGGGACGAGACGTAGGACGGGTATGGGACGTGACAGGACGGGGTAAGGTGGACGAGGATGGGACGGGATGGGACGGGACGTAGGACGGGTATGAGACGTGGCAGGACGGGGTACGGTGGACGAGGATGGGACGGGACGGGGTACGGTGGACGAGGATACGCGACGGGACGGGACGTAGGACGGGGACGGACGGGACGGGACAAAGACAGACAATACTTGCATACACCCCTCCCTACCAACCCATCCCTTTTTAACTTAGTTGTTATGAAGTATGATTTCTTTGTCTATCATTATCGGGTCGTGATTAGAACTTCTAATCACGACCCGATAATGATAGTCAAAGATATCATACTCTATTCTATATCATATGTTTAATATCGAGATATTGAATATATGATAGAGAAACGTCACACGGCTCGATCATAAAGACTCTGTCTGGGAGTGATTCGCACGTGCGACATTAACGTGCTTGCTGTTTGTGGGGCCATTGGACAGTTGATACACCGAGCATTATGTATTTTATCATGGAGATAAACATTAAGACTCGCCAAGTGCTTTGGAGGGTTTAAGTTGTTCCCAAATAGCTGAGAGGTATATTAACAGCACAGAGAAAATCAGACTGAAGCAGTAGTTTAATTTCAAGTCAAATCACATCACTTATTGACAGATCTAAATCATATCGAGGATTAAGAGGTATGATATTGGACTATAAAAAGCGACCGGAATTCCCCTTTCCTACGAAATGGTTTTAGGATTAAAACCATGCTGTACTATTTCATCACCAGACCTTCACACACCTTCATGTAGATGCGTTTCTGTGAACTCGGAAGCTACATTTTCAAGGTAAGATATTTTGTAATGTAAACTTCTTATGTTAGGACGGACAATACGTTTGTATTAGTATCTGGACATGGGTTTTTCTGTGCGTCTTTGCAATAGATATCAATAATAATTATAGTAAAATAAACAAAGTCATCAGAATTCGAGAACTTAGCTTGGACAAAAAAAAATAATAAGTGAATAAAATGGACGCTTGAGTAGGGTTATATTTACTTCTTTGGGGGAAAATAATTTAATACTGACCTCAAAAAAACGATTAATTCGCTTTAATCAGGTACATTCAAATCTTAAAATGACATATTTCTTCTGATGTTAAGGACACACTTAACACGGAAGCAAGCAACGACAGGACATGTGCAAACCTCTGCAAAGTTTTTACCTTTGATCTGATGACTTTGAGGTTTGTCAGTTATTATAATATGTAATGAGAGACAGTGAGGGACCAATGACATCACCTTGGCGTCATCTTTGTTGTGTATAAATTAATTGTTTTAATTAAGGTATTGCATTTTACCGTTGCTATTTGACCACTTGGCCTGAAATTTGATAGGGATCATTAACCACCAATGACCAACCCCCATATGAAATTTCATAACAATCAAGTGAGGGGATATTAAGATATTGGTCGGAAAAGACCCTCGAACGGACGGAAGGACGGACGGATACTAATTTAATTTCCCCTTAAACGCGTTTCGCGGAGGATGATAATGACCATGCATATAATAATTATTATGACATAACACAAAGGAACATACATCGATGACAAAACAACAATGATCATACTTAAATAACGATTCACCAATGTCCATACATTAACGATCACACTTGTACGACCAGAACATGCATCAAACAATATACTGTATTATACTATCCAGGAAAACTAATCCGTTCTCAAGATTAGTATGTTTAAAAGACAAATTTCCTAAGGATAAGAAACAATTTGATAATTTAAAACAAAAAAATGTTTAGCGTCTAGTGTTGTTTCATTTGTAAAGCCCCAGACTTTCCAGACATATTGGTATGTTATTGAAATGTTGCTTGCATTTTTTTCCATTAGAACCGAATTGCTATTCCTTAGTAAACAAGATCCGTTCTTCCTGTCAATGATAAATAGTGTACCATTAATGAGATATATTTGTTCACTAGATATACTGTAATCAACCATGTGCCCTTTCAGTTAACCTATGTTTAATGAAAAGAAACATTGCAATTCGATACCCCTCTAAGTTTACCTATATCCAACGAAAAGAATAATTGTCATTCGATTCCCCTCTCAGCTTACCTACATCTAATAAAAAGAAAATATTCTCTGAAAAATAACCGCCCTTCGTATCTCATCACGTGGCCATCTTAATGAGAATAATTTGCTTTCTACTTAAATTCAACTCGAGCACATTTCGAACAATATATCTAGATCCAAATCAAAAACATAAAATAAAACTTCCATGATCTTCATAATTGAATAATTTTCTTTGTAAATTAAACTAGAATAGAAAAAGTAAACTGATTGTTTAAAAGGATTAAATCTAGACAAATCAAGATCAAACCTAAGTATTACCAGACTTGATAATTTCATCAGACAAATAACATAGGCATACCGTACCGACAAATCGTAAGCGACCGAACGAGGACGATTCTCGTAACAAAATGAGACTAAACGAGAAAACACGGGATCTGATTACCAGTTTCAACATTTCGCTGCCTTTAGTGGTTTCTCTTGTCGCACTGATAAATTCAATATCCCATGTACTTTGCTTTTCATTATCAATCAGAGAACCGAGCCGATATACTCGCAGTTAATGGGAGACTACGGACCGATTTTGTGTTTAATATAAAACGTAATTTTCCTTAATATGTGGCTTATCTATCATTTGATAGCTGCCAACCACTACATAATATGACAATACAATGTTTTAAAACGAATTATCCTCGTTAATATTGCTGCTGTGTTTTCTATAACCATACTGGAGAAGATCGATTTCCCTCAGACTTGCAAAGCACAACAAACTGTTGCGCCTGTCTGTAGTATCGCCGTCGTTAGCGCGCCGCTAACGCTACATGTGTTATGTAGAATAATAACGAGCTTTTTACACGCGCTCTTTGTACAAGTTTGATACTTACGGTATTACCGTTATCTTGTATGTTCAAAATATGTTATGATTTGTAACACATTAATAGTACAACGCAATCATTACTAGTAATATTTGACTTTTTATACGCTCATCAAAATGACAGGACATATATTATTATGGTATGGCGTTGTCCGTCCGTCCGCCCGTCGTAAACTTTTATTTGCCCGGAGATCTCCTCCTACAATTTTCAACCGATTTCTTTAAAACTTGATAGGCTTGACCACCATGAACACATTTATGTTTTTCTGAACGAAATTTTGATTTGACAATATTCACTAGACTTATGACCCTTTGGGATGCAATTTCGTGCATTATGTAGAAAACGTCAGAAATTTTTTTTTTTTTGGTATTTTCTTCAATTCCTCTCAAATTTGGTATGTACCTCGAAAAGCTATAATGTTTAACACATATTACGGGTTTTGTTGTGTTGTTTTAACTTTTCGCGTAACAGCATTGCATAGTTGCCAAATATATAGGCAAGATATAGAAAATGCATTTCTGTCGTAAACTGTTGTTTGCCCGGAGATCTTCTCTTGCAGTTTTCAACCAATATCTTTCAAACTTGGTCGGTTTAATCATTGGCATGAATTTGCATTTTCTTAAACGACTGTTTGATTCGGCAAGTTATGGCCCTTCGAAGCAATATGTAGAAAATGTGTTTACTTTTGCCTGTGTTTGATTGAACAAATACACAACCTGTAGTTTAGAATTGTATTTCAACTGTTTTGCACTTAAATTTGACAATGCTTACTTTTAATTTTGGCTATACTTCTGAAAGGGCGCGACGTGTGTATCATCCGACCGCGTGTGGTGCTCTTGTTTATAGTGTTACAAATCTGTACGTTCTTTTTAGGAGATGATTCAAATGCTAAGCCTAGAAAATTAAACTACAAATACTCTTTTCGGCATTTCAGCATAAGGGTTCTTCAAATTGTAATTATTCATTTCTACATTCTATAGAAAATGTTTTTGTCTTACAAATCAAATCACCAAACAGGAAATGACATTTTGATACATATTTTTTTTTTTCAAAACTGGACTAGAAACCGTTTGAACCTCATGTTTGAATATGTGTTGCTATGGTGACATGTAGCTACTCAACAGCAGGGATGTCAACTAATTTCCGTCTAGGAATTTGTCTGATGGGCGACACAATAACATAGTTATCAATCAACACAACTTCCGCTCATATTACAAAGAAACCGAAGTTAATGAAAGCCACTACATTTCATACACGGACACGTTTGCCATGGGAATACAAATAACAACTGAGGAATATATATAGAGGATATTCAATAGTTTGCTATTTAATATTAGATATATTTCATGAGCGAAAAGAAATTAGAGAAAAACCGAAGCGTTAACAAAATCATAATCCGAACTCAAAATCGATTAAACCAGGGGCGAAATATGAACGAAGGAAAGATTTACACAGAGACTCTTGTAAAAGTATAAGAGAATAAGACCAGGTATACCGGAAGAGTAAGCGTCTTCTGCTTCATCGACGACACCTTCTTCGTCACACGCAAGTAAACATCAAGCTCTTAAAATGAGAACCGACTATCATTATCAATCACAACAAGTAAACACACTAATGAGCATACTCAGCTCATACTCAAAATTAACTTTTAACAGTATACTAAATCCACAGGGTCCAGCTGTTCAAAAGATGGTTATCTTTCTCACTTTTCAACGCCATTTTTCAATTTTTAATAATCCTGTCAATAAACAAGATCCAATCTTACAATTTTGCGTATATTTTGACTAAACTACATCTTTGACATCGGCAAAGTTTTAAAGGCCCAATATACGTAACTTCGGAGAAATTTCCGTGGTTCTGAAAAATTCTGAAAAAAAATCCAGTTGATAACCATGCAAAAATAAGCCTAAAACGAAGTAAACCTGACCGGTAACTAACAAGAAACTCTGGACAAAAAAATCCAAAGAATTGAAAATAATTCAGGTGGGGCCCACTTCAACAACAAACCGAAGGTAGAAGACGGTTCAAAGTGGACGCGTGTTTACAAAAAGCGTGTTTCAACTGCTGTTGTACCGGTAACCGCGAAAGAATTCATCTTGAATATTGCTGATATCAATTAATCTTAACTAAATCTATAAATATAATAAGTTATTAGGCTTGATTTTCGCTTCAAGTTTTGCCGAAAGTTGCGTATATTGGGCCTTTAAATTATGCAATGGTTCAATGTTTAACAAAAACGATAATCAAAATTTGCGTCAATGGCTGATAAAGCTAATCCAATTTGAACAACTGGGCTCAGGTTTTTACAAATAAACACCGGGAGCGCTATCACAGTAGTGTGCCATTTTGAGAAGAAAAAAAATTCTTAATAATTTTTTTTAATAGTTACTTACGTGTTCCGCGTATCTGTAGCCATTGATCACGGACAATATCTCAAAGAGGTATTTCTTGCTTCTTTCCAATATGGAATTTAAAGGAACTGTGCTTTTGTATTTAATGTGATGATTAATATATTAATATTTACGTAACAGTAAAGTTCATTTACATGTGTTTATTCGTGTGTGTTCTAAGTGTAAATTGGTAACTTCCCTTGTACGTATATTTCTCTCATTAATAAGACATTGATAATTCCAAGAGCTTGTTTATGATATCCGTCATAAAATCTCATTTTTTTAAAATGACCCTTTGACGACCTCAACCGTTAATCACTTCAATTTCCTTGGTCATGTTTCATCCTTTCAGTTTATTGTTTTTATTTCATTTCTAATTTTGTCTTTCCACTCTTAGCTCAATGTCTTAGAAAGATGAGGTAACATACTCAGTTGCAGCACTTTTTAAACTTAGTTATAGATACAGTATGACGAAAAAATGAATTGAACTGCACCATACAGCTGTTTCGTCCTTCTAGGACTCGTCAGTGATGCTAGGGGCCAAAAGGTGGGAACCGATTTTTTTCTTAACTAATGTAGAAGCAGAAGGGTCAGGTGCATAAAACCAAAATTGACTTCCTCCTAAAATTGCAGATGGATGTTGTGTTTTACAAGACGTAAGCAAAGGTACGGGAAAATGCCGACACAGATAAGCGAGCATGCTGTTGAACATGTATACTTTAAAGGAAGGGGAAAAAACCAATAAACCGAAAACATAACCAAAGAAGCTAAAGTGGTGACCGATGGCGGTCGTCGAAGGGTCATTTAAAAAAATGATGTTGTATGCTAGATATTATGTTAATCAAACCCTTGGAAATGTCAATGTCCTATAAAAAATGAGAGAAATATACGTACAAGGGAAGTTACCATTAACACTGAGAACATGAATGAGAGAAATACACATTGTTTAGTTACCAATTAACACTAAGAACACACACGGATGAACCCACGTAAATGAACTTTACCGTTACGTACATATTTTACTCATCAGCTTAAATACAGCAGCACAGCTCCTTTAACTTTCAATTTGAAAAATAGCAAGAATACGTCTTTCATTGATACTGACTGTGATCAATGGCTACACAAACTCGGAACACGTAAGTTATTATGTAAATCATAAACAGGAAATAGTTATTAGGACAAATCAACATGTTTTCTTCTGTCTCGTTTTAAAAAATTATCGGTCGATATTTATTGACTTGGGTTTCAGCTGCTGCGGTACTCTCCTTGTCCTGTCTAATTGACCCAATTAAGAACTACGCCTGGTCGTTTGAGGTTGTCTAGCGTTCAAACTCTTCATTAAATTGGGCATCTGGCAATATCGAGTCGCCCTACTATATCAGAACACAAGTTCTGACGAACTATTCATAGTCGAGCATCATTTTCTTAATAAAATGATAATTCAAGGTAAATTGACAAAACGTGACGTTTGTTTGTTTGTTTTTGTCGGTCTGTTTGACTGTCATAGTATACATCTATGTCAATCCAAAAGTAAATCTGATTTCACTGCAGCAACATATGAAAGAGGAAGCTTATGCATGGACAGTACAAAATGAAGTGGATAGTTGGGCAAAGCGTTCCAGAATGCTTAGCGTGATCGACAATCACGAGAAAATTCAAGTAACGTTACCTTCTCGTGGTTCAATCTTTTAAAAATCCACAATAATTCATATAAAAAGGCGAATACTTAGTAAGACGACCCAGGTAGCTTTGGGAAAGGGTAGACCTTTTGTATCAATAGCAAGCTGAAACAGGCATCTAAGGAGGGAGTCTTCTCAGAACCGAAACTTCCATAAGAATCTCCTTCTAAAGATGTCATTGAAGAAATCGAAATAGATTTTCTCTCCCACCTCAACCTCAACCCCACTCCCAACCCCTACCCCAACCCTATTTTTTCAATCATAACAAGTAGGCATAATAATGAGCGTATTCAAAGATATAGAATATTTTCCGATGAGACCAAGATGGCGACCATAAACCTGCCCATAGTCTTCACCAACCTGCATCACTCGAATCCCTGTGTCGTTCATCAGCTAAATAGTTACGGAGACAACAGATTCAATTAAACTACAAGGTCCCTATACCAATCTTCTACGAAATGTAAAAGTTCTGCTTTCGATATACATATCTACCATGTAAACTATAAAATAGCTACATTGTAAACCAATTGCTAGGCTGATAACTGACCCTTTAAATAATCAAGTATTCATTGACAAAACACAGGTAGTTAAATAATCATTATTACAAAACTACATTTTTTATAATAAGGATTATAAAATGATATTATAATAATATTTTAATAATAATGATTATGATATTGTTTTTCTACAATTATAAAAATACCATCGATCCAATCAAAATAATACATAATTTGAACATAGCTTTCATCAACCGAAATATTTTTTTCATTTATATTCATTTTTCATAGAATCAATCGTGAGATGTTGTAACTAGGATATGGTAAAACTGTAGTCAATGTAAGCATAGGTGTTTCTGTTAAGCAAGAGAAAGTTTACGATAGAAAAATTGAAATTACCACTCTTACCGTACAACAAAGTAGTGAGCCGCCCCTGTCAATTATCTTTATAGTAACGATCAATGTCGACAAACCGATGAAAATACTCATTGAATCGGTGTACAGTGATGCTGATGATGATGAATGTCAGTCGTGACATGTGTATGCTATTTTTGTGAATTAGCTATTGGAAACGACTTTTGATGTTATATCTCTCTCTCTCTCTCTCTCTCTACCCCCGAAAGTGTTTCTTTAGATATAACGTTATCTGCTTTTCTCACACTACTCGGTGTGTTTCAACGATAAACATCATGCTTATAACGAGTCGCACAATATAAATTAAGAATATACTTTTAACTCAAATCGTATCTATATATGCATAAATAGTTTTTTTGACCTACGCGTAGAAATATCTTGAAGACGACCGCATGTTTCAGAAGTTCATTTGAAGTTACATCTTTCGAAATACCATTAAACAGATTTATAATATCAGCAGTGCATTATAAACCTCAAATTAATAAATTGAAAATGCGATCAGGCAAAACTAAATTGCGATTGTCTTTCATTAATGAAAAACAGTATGAGCGCGATAGCATGGAGTCATTGGTGACAATATAAAATAATATATTATTTTCCACTTAATTCTTTTTCTATTTTCAAATATTGTTATTGTTCCTTTTATGAATTTTACATAATACCATCTTTACAACTTACCTTACAATACAGTTGGATTCCATTTTTAATTTAATCAATCTGTGAAGTCTGCTGCACGTGCCACAAGGAAAAGTTAAGTACGATAGGTCTGTTTACTCCAACCCAAGTTTCATTAATTACATGCTACATAGGTGCTCGTGAATCGTCGTGCACACATATATACTAGAAATCGGACAATACCGACTCACATGCGGAGGTTACACGACGAGGCACTCTTCATAGTGAGCTAGTCTCGGATGTTATTAACGGCAGTACATGTCACTAACAGATGATATTGGCGGGTAAGTGGGCCGTCTTTGATGACAGCAAGATGAGGACGCTAAACATGAATGTATATCACCCGCCCATGCTTGTGATCTACACGTTTTTCCATGCATCACCTCGCATCCGGGGTCACTGATGTTAAAGGACACAGGATATTGGCAATGCTGTGGTTCAAACAACTAGCTATAAAAAGCTGTCGTCTCATCGACGGATATCATGATAATGCATTCTTAAGATACGGAAAGTTACAAAGGTACAAAAAAAATAATAATAATCAGAGAATACCAAAGCGTCAACAAAACCATTATCCGAACTCAAAATCGATTAAACTAGAGGCAAAAGAGGAACAAAGGAAAGATTTACAAGGTCTCTCTCGTAAAATCACAAGAGAATAAGACCAGGTGTTCCGGGAGAGTAAGCATCTTCTGCTTCATCGACGACACCCGCTTTGAAAATCTTGGTCACATCCAAGTGAGCATCAATCCTCAAAATGGGAACCGAGTCATCATTGTCAATCACAACAAGTAAGCACACTAATAACCAAACTCGAAAACGTGCATCTTCATATCACACAAAGATCAAGATGGCGACCATACTTTATTTATGGATTTGAAAACGACAACCGTCAGGTTTTAGGAACATCTGCTATTTGTTACATATTTGCAAATGTCAAAACTAATTGAAAATAAGGTGATCTATATGGAATGAACATTCTACTTATATAAACGGAAGTCATGAATTGGAAACTGGACATGCCTGGAACAAATTAAAAAGTTGCTTTATTTGATTTCAGCATCACGAACGTACTAATACTGTAAAACAACTTATTTTCGCGGCGACTTAATTTCGCGTTTTCATATCTAACAACTATTTCGCGTTAATTTAATTTCTCGATAAATACAGTCGAAAATCCTTTGTACAATGCAGCATAGTACTCCTACAGTGGGAATACTTCTGATTGAAACTGTTTCGCGGCGATTAATTTTCGCGAATATCAATTACCCGCGATATACGCGAAAATTAATCGCACGCGAAAATAAATTGGTGTACAATTAGTGATAGCAAATTAATTGGTTTTTCATTAATAATACTTTATAAAATGGTATACAACCAATATTTTTAGGAAACATTGCTTTTTATTATACATTTGCAAATGTCAAAAGTATGCGATAACGAGGGTGATATGTATGGAATGAGCGTTCAACAAAAAATAATAGGATTTTGAAGTTTGGCGTGCCTGATGTGAAAACAATTTAAAAAGTTACTTGATTTCAGATTCACGAACGTTCAATAGATTAAGGAAATGTCTTTAATTAGACAATCTGATCAAAATCATATCTTGATCGCCGCGCCGTTCCGTAAACTTCTCTCTGCTGCGTCAAGATCTGAGAACATCCCATAGGGGTCACGTTCAGGTGAACTTTAGCATAAACCAATCAAATTACCGCTTACAGAATCTTCGAATTGAATTGCATAATGGTACAAGCTGATGAACTTATTGTGACGAAATGACTGCAGATGACAGCGTCTTTAGAAAATTCGTAAAGAGTGGAGCGACAAAGGTCATCAGAACCTCTTATTACCTCTTATGGGATGTCGTCAGATCGTTGTAAAACGGTGTGAGAACAAGGATCTGCATTTTAATCAGATTGTTACTTAGAATGGTTCCTAGGAAAAATACCGTAGGATGAAAACTGTCATGTTTTCCTTCATCCAGAATGTTTGCTTTTTGTCTTTGAACAATTTATCGGTAAATATACCATAAATAAAAGATTACAAAACTGAATACATTCAAATAGAACTGAAAAAGTTGGCATGTTAAAGCAATGCAAAAATATTAATTTTATAGATATAGTGTTGGTAGTATGTTTAAATGTATCTGACCCGCTTGCATTTTCAGACGAGGCTGAGTTTGTCGAGGAGCTTATCAGGACAAGTGACTGAAACCTTGCTGAATCTTTCAATGTCACATTTGAGTCTATCGACGATGTGTTGTTTATAAAATAAAACCAAGCTTGCTGACCACGTCGGTTGCAAACCCTTCGTAGTTTGAAACAAAGGACACAATATACTCTTTTACATTAGATGCTTACCTATATCTTTATTTATATTTATATCTCTATCACCAAAATTGACATTTTTCTACTAAACTATACGATAAATGTGACGATTCCAATTTTATTATAACGAACTTTCCCCTTTCTTTATGTTTACATCCCTACTTCTCCAACCTATGATGTTTGCATGTCGCAGCTGATTCGTTATTCTAGGGCTTGCTCTAAATATCTAGACTTTTGTGATAAATGTTGGCTGCTGACGAACAAACTTACGGGACGAGACATTCAGGTTGATGAATATTGGCAATTTCTATGGTCGCCATATTGCTCTAATTTAGATGATTCGAGAGATGCAGGTTGATCAGATATATGGGCAAGTTTTATGGTCGCCATCTTTGTCTCATTGAGAAATATTCTGTATCTTTAAGTGATATGAAGATAGACGTTTTTGAGTATGCTCATTAGTGTGTTTACTTGTTGTGATTGACAATGGCACTCGGTTCTCATTTTGAAAACTTGATGTTTACTTGGATGTGACAAAGATTTACATGGCGGGTGTCGTCGATGAAGCAGAAGACGCTTACTCTTCCGGAACACCTGGTCTTATTCTCTTGTACTTTTGCAAGGGTCTCCATGTGAATCTTTCCTTTGTTCATATTTTGCCCATGGTTTAATCGATTTTGAGTTTGGATTATGATTATGTTAACGCTTCGCAATTCTCTTATTTATGTTTTAGAAATAACAAGTATCCTTATAGAATATAAAGGTTGAGTTTTTTTAATACGTCTATAAGTATTACACTACTTGTTATGATAGAAAATAATACCGCAGTTCTCAGTTTGAGGACGTAACATTTACTAGGATGTGGCCTAAATGTACACGGCGGTTGTCGTCAATGAAGCAGAAGAACATATTTCCTTTGATTGTATTTTGTCTCTATTTCATTCTACTTAAGAAAAGATTAAAGAATATCATCATATAATTTATTGATGTGCTCTTTTCAATAAAATTTTACGATTTCTAGCAGTATTACAACACTAAAGCATTTTTTTTACCAATATTGCAACATGTAACGTCATTTTATGATGTATTCGGAGCCCTTCTCTTTTGTCAATCTCAAGATTCAACATGTGAACAACCTTTTTGTCATCCAAGTTGAAAAAAACCAGGTTACTATATGATTTTGACGATGTTGATCATGACATCATCAATGCGATAATACCGTCATCATAATTTTGTGATCGTGTAAAAACAAATATTAAATACATATTCTCTCAAATTGCAATTGGTGGTTTGCAATTATCTTGTTAATAGGAAAAGATAAAGCCATATACAAAGTGGGGACATGTTTTTGGATTACCATGTACCAAAAAAATCAGTATCAGTGCGAGCTCCAGTTTTACGAAAAACAATAAGCAAGCATAATGGATGAAGGAAAAGTTATTGAATCAGTTTTTTTTTTTTTTTTATCTTTCGTCATTTTTGTCCTTTTGAATATTTTAAGTAAAATCAAGTTATAGAACATTCGTAAAAAAGAAATACCAAAGTGCCAACAAATTCATAATCCTAATATGAAAATATGAATGACATATATAACTGTTTGATTGTTTTTATAATCGAAAAGTCGGGGCTGGTTTTTTGGAACAGCCTGTTTTATGCTTTCAATATAACTTAGTACTCCCTTTACATGTCGCTTTAACAACGTGAAAAGAAAAAAACATGATAATGATAGATTTGAGGATATCACAAAAACCAATTGTTCATTGAGTCATATGTAACAAGTCCGAATTAGCAGAGCAACTGAGATACATCTCTCAAAGTGAGAATTGAACACATTAAGTAGAAGTATGTGTTGAAGTAATCGAGATTAAAAAGAGAAAAAAAAGATAGATAAACAAATGCATTGATTGTATAATCCCGTCACTACCTTGGGTCTAACACTCGTATTAGTTTGTCCTTGTGTTAGGGGAGAGATGGCGACATTTGATGTTGTTGGTAATGTCTGATCGCGGAATTGCTTGTAATCGATTCTCACATAACCCATTTCCCATCTGCAATCGATACAGATAATACATTAAATGTAATTAAAAGTCAACTGAAACATTCCGATAAAACCGTCTTTATTACCTTTGCAGACAAAAGAGTTCTCCTAGAAGTCCAGGCAAAGTACCCTATCTCTACAATGGCTCTCGATACAATTACGTATATTATTCTTTTTGAATCATTGGTGAAAGGGAAATAGGATCCCAAAGGGACGAACGAGCCCCAGAATATACTATGTGAACTTAGATTGCACTTGTTGTGATTGAAAATGATGCCACAGTTCTTACTTTGAGGACGTGACATTTACTTGGATGTGACCTAGAGGTAAATGGCGTGCGTCGTTGACGAAGCAGAAGACGCGTCTTCTTCTGGAAACCCTGATCTAAATATTTTGCACTTTTTCAAAGGTCTTATCTTTTCTTTGTTCATATTTGTCCCTATTTAATCGATTTTGAGTTCGGATAATGATTTTGCAATTTGATTAAAATCATATCTTGATCTCCGCGCCGTTCCGTAAACTTCTCTCCAATCAAATAACTACTTTCAGAATATTGACAGTAAAATGTTGAGGCGACAAAGCTTGCATAATCGCATTTGTCCGTTTAGTTATTTCGTCACCAAAAGTTCATGTGGAATAATGTGAAAAAAGGCATGCTGCAAGATGATAGGTCATTGGAAAATTATTTTAGGGTTAAGTAAAGAGGCGACAAAGGTCATCTGAACGTGACCTCTTATGGGATGTTGTCAGATCTTTGTAAAATAGAGTGACAGTAAGAATCTGCATTTCAATCAAATTGATGGTTTTGTTGACAATATTCTCTAATTTTTCATAGTACAATACCAGATACATAAATGATATAAAAAACATAAAATGTTATTTTTTTTTATAGAAAAGTGATTGTACCACTTGTATGTTTTGTATAACAGTGTTTAACTTCTCAAGCAATTAAGATACATTCATGGTTAAATAATATTGCGTACATATATATTTTATTTCATTTTCAGTCAACTTTTCCCCTAGGGATCTAAATGACATATAGCCATAGTGCCATGTGACATCCGCCATGCGTTAACCTATCCTTCAAACGACTTCTTCTCAAAAACTAAAAGACCTCCGGTTACTGGTATTTGGCATGTTGCATGCTGGTATAAAGGGCTATCAAGCTTGTTCAAATGAATGACCTTGACCAACGTTCAGGGTAACAGGGGTAGAATGTGCTAAAAATCGTCTAGTAACTTCTTAATAACAAAAAGTCCCGGTTTACTGGTGTTTGGCCTTCAGCATGCTGGGATTAAAGGCTAACACATTTTGCAAATAAATGGCTTTGACCCATTTTCAAGGTCACATGGGTCAAAGCAATTTCTTTTCAATAACCAAAAGACCCCGGGCAATGATACTTTGCCTGTAGCATTCTTGAGGAAGGGCTACCAAATTTATTCAAACGAGTGACTTTGACCAACAGAGGTCAAAGATGTTAAGATCTTTAATCAACTTCGCAACAGCCAACAAAAAATCACATTTTCTGTCATTTTATTCAGATGACCATTAAGGCCATGTACCTCTTATTTCTTTCTGCTACTGTTGCAATGTATGGCCACATGAAGACAAAAACTATACAAAATTGTCTTAAACTCAATCTAGACCCAAAATTGATACGGCTAGTTCTGGACCTAAAGTAAATTTTTAAAGTTAAATGTACAATGTATGCTCCTTCCACAGACATGATCTTCCTATTTTGTTAAATCCACGTTAACTCATTCATCGTGTTGACTGTTTTTAATACGAACGAGGTTGACGTCTCCAACCAGCTGACTTTTCGCAGCCAATGACACCGAAAGGTCAACCCTTGGCTGACGTCAACCTCATTACCACCAGTGCACTACCACGGTCACTGGAAAAAAAACTTTGAAACATGGAAATGACTTATGTTTTTGGAGGAAATGGAGTTCATGTCTACGAAGGAGTATATATTTGAAAAGTACATAGGAGGTTTGTGAAATAAAAAACGCACACTACCAATAGTTCCAGGTTGATTTTTGTTGCGAGAAAGCTAGGTGGTGTCGATATTTTATATGACCATTGAGGGTGCATTTTCATCCAAGCACAATTGTATGATCTTAACTCCCAAAAGTGTAAAATTACTCATACACGAGCTGTAGCAAATGATCTAGAGACCATTCATGTCGTTGTAACATCTGAACTTACCAACCCTTTCTACGAAGACAGCTTTAAATGAATATATTCGGATGATAAGAAAATATATTCCACGTTACAGTGAAACCTCGTTTAAAGACCACCTCAATATTAAGACCACTTCATTTCAGTCCCGAAATGATCTTCTATATATCTTTGTATTTTTAGCTTCACTATTAAGACCACCTTGCTATTAACACCATCTCGCTATTAAGATCAGTTTTGAAAAGCCCCAAAAATACCACTTTTGCACTAAGTTTCACCTCACTACTCGGACCACTAACCAAACACAGTCACCTGGTGTGTATTCCACTGTGTACACCTGTCAAGGTTCAGATCAGTAAGCTGTATTTTTATGTCAAATGCTAATCAGTTACAATTACTATGTGTTTAACATAGTAAAGATGACGTAACACACACATGTGCTGCATCTTTTAAATTTAGTAATAGATACATTATGCCGAAAAAAATCTATTAAACTATAATTAAAGCATGTACATTAATTAATGGACCATAAAACATTTCAAAAAGTGGATTTAAGAGTTATAAGTCTACATGATCACCTTCGTTATTCATACCACCCACTATTAAGAAAGATGATGTAAAACACACATATGCTGCACCTTTTAAATTTAACAATAGATACAGTATGCCAAAAAATGAATTAAACTGCATCCTATAGATGTTTGCGTCCTCCTGGGACTCTTCAGTAATGCTAGAACACTTTGGTGCGGTTCCTAAGGTTGTCTTGTTTTACTGTATTTAAGTATCCGTCCAAATAAACCTTGGGTATTCTTTCTCAGAACCTTTACATTAAGACTGGTTTGGTTTGACTCGATCATGAGTCCTTTCAACCTATATGAATATTTAAATCATGTGTTACCATAATGCGTCTTTGTAATATACATGTATGAGCTTTAGCCGGTATGCTGGTGTTTGCCTCCATGTGGTAGGGTGAATCTGATATCGATTGCTTTTACAATACTTCGCCACCAAAAAACGGGTTACATAGATAAGATAATATAGCATGTATATTGAACTCGTGACTGCCGATCAACTCACCATATGTCATTAGGGCTAATAAAAGGGAGATATATCATGGAAATCACATCACACAATCGACCATGTTGAATGCAAAAGTCAACTTGAAACACGGCACTGTACGCAACCTGGTCTTACTACACTGACAATGTGGGCAAAACACCATCTTTACTGTTAATCATTTCATGCTACATTTGACAAAGAAGTCGACAAGTACCGATTTCAAAGGCTTATTTTCCGGTTTTAAAAACTTAATTGGTCTGATAACGTAATATATAAAATGCATTTTTATTATAAACCTTTTCATACTACATTTTCAAATTATTAATCAATCTATAGAAGAATTGTTGTTTTCTAAATGAATTATCATGTGTTCGAGATTTACTGTTCTTGTTATCCTACTCGGCTTCCTTACATATATGTTCATATTTTAAAATATTTGACACAATGATAACAAGAGTTAGAAAACAAGAACTAAACGAAATAAAATCCAGAAGAATACGCCCTCATGGTATTGTAAAGTCACTCAAAACGGATGGTGCAGATGACAATGCTTTCTACTATGGAAGAAGACAACATCCTTGATTTAATCCCATAAGGTCACATGATTAACAGCCGATATTTTGTTTCCCGACATATTGATTTATGAATGGCTATGGACAGTTAATGACTGCAAACTAGGCTATAAGTGAGGTTATGCTTGTTTTTGAGTCAAGGAGAGGTCAAGACAAACTATAAAGCTATATATTATTACCATGACAGTTTTATATCACTTGTGTTCCCGAACGTTTGTTCCAGATTGGTCAGTGCGAAGGAGGCTGTCATACGTGAAAATCACCGACCTTTGCTTTATCACAAAATGTTCTGATGTATTTAATTAATTAGTGGAACATTTGTTCTTTATATGAAACCAGTTTCTAATAAACTGACTCCATGATGCACTGTAGCACATCTTGGATAATACATATAGTGTAATATTGATTTCCAAGCTTATGATTTTTTGTTTTAAACAAAACAGTGATTTTAGTGCATATTCTAATGTGTCTGATTTTTCAATAATTACGAAGTTTTCTAAAATGGTGACAAACCGTTTTCGTAGAAATATTGTCAGAATTTACTTGGTTACCATTTCCGGCAAACGACAGACGTGAATCGGAAACCTTTCGGTAATTTCCGTCGAAGATTTAAGGTGACGTCACGTTATTGTTCTTCATATTCAGCATGATTGAAAAGCAGAACAGATATAGATTGGAGATGTACCACGGGTAATCTTCGTTTTATATTTTGAAGAAGGTTTTTGAAATGAATAATTTGTAGGATGTAGAAGGGAAATATAAATATTCATGAATGTGAAATCTGACATATATGGTGATATCAGTAGACAACCTCTAGACTAGTTAATCTCATAACGTCTGTCATAAAAAATCATTCACGCGGTTTACATTCCCAACGAAAATTTGTTCGGGAATTATGAGCTTTCAGATGATGAAAATACTTTAAATCTGTTCATGTATACAAAATTTCATCATCCATTCTAAAAGATTAGACTAAGTTCTTGGTCTGTATACAACTGCATTCTAACCCTTTTTTTGTCATTGACATAAACCAATTCCATTTCCTCTCCTCACCCCCCTCGACAAATTCGGCCTCGTACACGTATAAAAACAAAAACACGTCAGCAAAGAGTTTGGCACAGTTTGTTTTCATAGGAATGCAAAGAGTCTGCTTGAAAAATATTTCCTCCAAACTCGACAAAGATATTGTCAACCAGGAATTCAATCATTCGAATGATAGCTTCCGCAGTATATTTCATATTACTTTGTTAAAAATGCAACATACATGTAAGATGACGTAAAACACACATATTTTGCAACTTTTAAATTTAGCAATAGATACAGTATGCGGAAAAAAATGAATTAAACTACGTCATACAGCTGTTTCGTCCTCCTTTGACTCTTCGGTGATGCTAGGGACCAAACGGTGGGAATCCAAAATATTTTAACTAATATAGAAGCAGAACGTTCATGCTATGTCCCAAGATAGTGCAGGACTATTTAATAATATTTTAATCAAGGAACTCAATATAAATATACTTAATGGTGAATTATGGCGTGGGATCGTTTACATCAATAAGAAATGGCATGCAAGTTTGTTATTGTTATTTATTATTCACAAATGCATCCATTTATGATAGTAGTCGGATGATCATTTGATACACACTTAATACGAAATTTGTAAACAAACGAGGGAAGATAACAGCCCAAAACATAGTTATGTTTAGACTTTAACACCATAATAAAAGTGTTCCAATCCGACAGGGGCTTCATCCGACACGCCACAACATGTCTGTCTAAATATCTCTTTTAATCCCAATTCTCCGAGATAAATTCTGTATGTATTACATGACCAGACATATAACCATGATTCACTTTGGTGGCGGCCAATATATGGACAATGCGTCGCAGAGGATGAGAAACCTAGACAGACTGGGCTTAATGCCGGATTTATCATATTTTATCCGAAAAATATTTTATTATATCTCTTTATGAGTACTGTAAATCACTTAAGATTTCGCGAATTTACCTCTTCAGACATATTCCCGGTAAATAAATTATTTCACGAACGATGATATAAAACAGACTTTAAATTCGCGAATGTTGTTATATTCGTACAAATGATCACGAGGGATTTAAATTCGCGATCGACTCTCCTCACGTATTGACGCGAAAATAAATCCCAAGCGAAATATAAGTGATACACATTAATATAAAGAAAGTATTGTTTCTCTCATCCAACTGTTGCCTTATTTGGACGTCATTATTATTTTTGTTAAAGCCACACACCTTGCATACTTTGGCGAACAACAAATAGGACAACAACAAACGGCAATGCCAAGCTATTCGTAAAGTAATGAAAAGAACATGAGGAAGGAGTGATAAGATCCTATATGTTACCATGGATACAGAATGAAAAGAACATGAGGAAGGAGTGATAAGATCCTATATGTTACCATGGATACAGGAGGTTAACTTTGATAACTGTTTACGTTTCCAAATAAAGTGCCTAATTCTATTAGGCGTTCCAAAAAACAGTCGAATATCCCCTACATTGGTTTGCCTGTCACAATTTACCCCCACCACCACCCCCATGCCCCCTCCCACCCCCACAACCCAAAAAATTAAAGATTTGTTTGTTATAGAAAAAATCAAGTATTGCACATTTAACCTT
The DNA here is from genome assembly GCA_947623455.1 of Mimachlamys varia. Lineage (NCBI taxonomy): Eukaryota > Metazoa > Mollusca > Bivalvia > Pectinida > Pectinidae > Mimachlamys > Mimachlamys varia. Next base: position 49,303,170 of record OX392527.1, read on the forward strand.
GATGGGTACTTTTATTCAGGGCGGTGGTCATTAATACAAACTACGTCATGTAGTAATGGCGGGAAAGTGATGTGCATATACCACACTCTACTCTTAAAATGGTGAGCTAGCTTAAATAACACCAAGATTTACATGGCGGGTGTCGTCGATGATGACTCTTCCGGAACACCTGGTCTTATTCTTTTGTACTTTTACAAGGGTCTCCATGTAAATTTTTATTATTTCTTTTTCATATTTCCCCACTTGTTTATTCGATTTTTAGTTCAGATTATGGTTTTGCTGACACTTCGGTAGCTAATGGGTTTTTTTAAATAACCATTTCAGGACGGCGGTGACCTTATGTAATTTTAAGACAATTTGACCTAGATTCATATGCAACGTACATTTATGAAAAGAGGTTATCAACAGAAGCTGCATGATCAAATTGTTTTAATCTCCTAAAAGTACACCACCAATCCACGGCTTACAATAACTTAACAACAGCGTTACGTGACTGATTCAGGTGCAACACGCGAGGAGTAAGGATAACTAAAGCCACTTAACACGACCTCACATGCATGCGCGTGCTACTGTAGTGTTGTTTCTATCGAACTTTGTGGTAATTGTGATAAGTGCAAGGATTTTCTTCAATAATTTACCTCCCGTTAGCCAACCCTGTACTCCGCGAGGGGTACTTCTGAATACTCTATAAACCAAACAACATAGCGACCTCGTTATATCACAGCTTATATAATTGGGTCCTGATGCTTGCTTTGGTATCACTCGGTGTTTTTGTTTTAATATTTAAAAAAAAAAAAAGAACTTCAATAAGCGGCGCCGTCAATCATTTTTCAAAATTGATGAAAAAGTGCAAAAAATAATCTGTGCTGAGATAATACTAACAAAACTCACTGACTTTAATTCTAAAATTTTAAATAGTTAAGCTTATAATGCTTTATATCGAAGTGTTGATCTTAAACAGCCCAGATTTATCGATTACTTTTCACTTGAATCTGCCAATACAATTTCCGTTCTCAAGAATATGGATTACCGTAATCGGAATCATTAGAGGTAAGGAAATCCGAGATTGAAATAAACGGTATTTCTACACGGCTGCATTGTTCAGGAAACAGGTATCCAAATTACCAGTAATGTTTTTTTTTTCCTTGGGAGGCCCCAAGCACCGATGCCACACAATGCTATTTGGCGAACTGAATTTATCGAAATCTCCAATGTGTTTTTTTCTCTGCATGATAAGAGGTTTCGTCCAGTTGCTTAATTTGTTTTATAATTATAGTGTTTACTTTGCATTCCTTGCTAGCAAGTCGATATTTGCTCTTCTCGTAAATTGATGGCTGTTAGACCATTGGCAGTTCTTTAGACCTTCTTTTTGGGTTTTCGTTTTGTCCTTAAGATTGTCCTTTGTTTTCATTGACAAATTGCATATTCATATCACTTTAGTTACAATGTTTTGAGATGGAGTTAAAGGGTATGATGGGAGAGAAAGTGTTTGACTGAATTGACAATGCCGTGTAGCATTGAGTTTGACTTAAGCAGAATAAAATATCAAAAGCCGTATTTGCTAAAAGCAAATGTATTCTTTAGACATTGCATTTAGCTAGTATACTCAGTGTCCAGTTGTTCGAAAGGTGATTAACTTAATTAGTGATTAGATTGCAAATTTTCTTATTTATTTATTTTCTTATTTTTTATTTACTTTATATTTTTATTTACTTATTTTTTTGTAAGGGCTCTTTTATGTCTCTTTTATCACCGGATCAGCCGGATTTTTTCAGACATTAAAGAAATCACAAGATGTAACGGTCTGATCTTCATATCAGAGGCCAATGGCATTAATCAGTGCTGACAGGATCGGGCACTCTATAGACTTGTGTGTGACGGATTGTTTATGGGTCGAAACAGCGTGTCATTCCTTGAAAGTTAATCTCCTATTGAGGACATGGCGACTCTCGATAACGACAACATACAGCGTTCCTTTTGTTACCATGGTAATTATAGGTTCCCGTCATCACGAGAAAACTGCTTGAATCCATTACTTGTCTATTTTATCATATGAACCAGCCCAAGTTTTATTGGGTTTAGCGTCCCCTGTTAACAGCTTAGGCCATTTAGAGTATGTCTTTATTTATGTGGTTATTGTGTATATGTCTAGGCTATAGAGTATATGTTGATAATATTAACTCCCTCTCGGGTGTATTTGATTAAGCTTTCTGTCTGGAGATGTGTTTTTTTTAAAACGGATTTGGCTTTATGTGAAATGTATGTATATTTTTCTCCTTACGGAAACGCTAATCTGATACCGAGTTTAGAGTGCTACCTCATTAAAAGAAGAAAATATAGAGCCTACCAATCTATTCTTAGAACATTCAGTGCCAAGGCTCCAATAACTCTTCCGGAACACCTGGTCTTATTCTCTTGTTTTTTGCAAGGGCTTCCATGTAAAGCTTTCCTTACCAAAGCGTCAACAAAACCATAATCCGAACTCGAAATCGATTAAACTAGAGGCAAAAATAGGAACAAAAGAAATATTGACATGGAGATCCTCGTAAAAGTACAAGAGAATCAGACCATGTGTTCCGGAAGAGTAAGTCTCGTCTGCCTCATCGAAGACACCCGCCATGTAAATCTTTGTCACATCGAAGTAAACATCAAGTTCTCAAAACGAGAACTGAGTATCATTGTCAATCACAACAAGTAAACACAATAATGAGCATACTCAAAAGTTAAGAAAAGTTCTTTATCTTAAGATAGTCCCTTTAATTTCTGAAATGCTTTCCTATGAATTCATTAGCTTAAAAATCTCCATGTTTTCCTTAACGTCTTAAAATATTTCCAATGAATTCGCTAACTTAAAAGTCTCATTAAGAAAGCATTACAGAAGTTAATAAAAATTCTTGAACGTAAGATGTTCCGTCTAAATTCTGAAATGATTCTCTTTGAATTGATTAACTTAAAATTTGCCACAGAAGCGAAGAAAAGTTTCTTAACGACCAGATGTCCCCCTTGACTTCAGTAAATTTTCCTTTAGAGATTGTTAAGTTATTGAACGTTCAATGACGTTCATGAAACTAGGTCATGTTACTGACCGAATGACACATAGAGAAGCAATGCAACATGTTTTAGCCAGAATGTGGAAGAATATTGGCGATCGATTTGGTTGGGGTATACTGAAACACGAAAATGCATCAAAACAAAAAGAAAAATTGTTTCCAAAAGGTATTACATCGGTAAGTGTGACATTTGGCATATCCATAAAGCATGTTTGTTTCTACAGTAAATATAAGTAAAAAAAATATGCTTTATAACGAAATACATAAATTTTATATGAAAGAGTTAGACGCCATCGGCGATCAATAGAAGATTGAATACAGAACACGGCTGTTGCCAACATAACATGTTATAGTTGCTCTGCCTATATCTCTGCCTTATCAGAGAAGATAGTTAGTTGATAGGAAAGGAATGTCAGAAGTGATTTACCACGTGGCTTTGGAGATATCAGTGATATATATAAACTTTACCACCTCAACTTTCATTTTGTGCCGAGCAGAGCGCATCATCACTACAAAACATTTACTTAATAAATTACGGAAAGATTAACAAAAAATGTTCTTTGTTTTCGGTTTGTTATAGCAACAATGAAACATTTCGCAAAAGTTAGTGATATATTCGTGGCGTATTTAGGTAAGATAATATATATTTTTTGAATTTTGTATATTATATAAAAGAATAAATGTTCTGTACTAATGCTATATCCACCCTTTGTCAGAATGCCAGGCATAAATAAAATTAAGACACAAACAAATGTTATATAGCTTGTTTGAGAATAAGCGAATTTTTAATTTTTTTTTTAAAGGAAAAAATAAATTTATGTATATATATCAGATCTACATAATATTCAAATAAAGTTAAGTTTGATAATTACCTTTAAGTGTTGTTTCTCATATTAAAAGCGACATGGTTTTATTCTATGTTGGTACAATGTACTGGCACGACAAATATATCTGTAACGGAGAAATTAAATTTGATATATTTTAATTAACTCTTACTTCATACTTTTTATATAAACAGTCTACAAACACATTTTTATTATTTGCTATCTTTTGTTGTGATTTTTTTCGTTTATTTTTAGCTCGTTACGCATGTTATCCGTGATATTTTTATACGTTCTGAGCAAAAAATGTTTTGTTATCTTGTATCGTGTTAGAGTTATCCCCCTTACCATGTAATCTTTTAGAAAGGCGCTCTAGAGATGTCTGTCGACACTCAAATACAGGTAAATAAGACAAGTATGGTTTATCGAGTGGAATGTATATGTTTACATAGAACAAATTTGAATATATAATGACAACAAGACATATGTTGGAAATACATAAGTCATAAATGTATCATTACATCCATGTCTAGACAAACCACAGCCTGGTCGATAGCGAAGTGTTACATTATGAATATTTGAAATTCGAAACTGAATATTAAACTATTTCGAATTTTCTAGCTGGAATTTTATTTATTTTCTATGCATATAATTTTAAAGCATCCACGGCCGTATGGCCGAAGAAACACTAAGATTGTTGATGTGTTTTCTAAAACGTATATTGTATTTATTTATTTACAAACAAATTATCAAATGTATGTTAAAATCAGTCTTGTTGGCCCCGAAAGTTAGCGCGCAATTTATTGTATTTCCACTGACTGAAGAAACTATTTCACTTCTTCAAATAAAACAAATTACAACTAGGTTCTATTTTTCTTCTATCGCTATAAAACGTTCAAAGAAAATTTACAATAAATAAATAAATGAAACAAACAAAAAATGTAAGATTTACACCGGCCGATAAAACTATCAAAGCTATCATTAGTTGTATAACTGCTGTAGCGCTACCCATGTGTTCTATTTGATTAAATGTCATTTCACTGCGTCCTCACATAAACTAATATTTACCATAGCATTGCATTGTCAATATACCACACTGCCAATCCATTTGGCATTCATTAGGCCATGAATGCCGTTGACCGATGGTTGACGTCATCAATTTTATGTTAAATATAAATATTGAACTACTTTCAATTGGCTTTCATAAGAAATATAAAATAAGTTATCTCTTGACTTTAAACATATATATTGCCAATTAACATTGAACACAGTTTGGTTTATTTTGTTTTACGTCCTATTATCAGCCACAAATTTTAAGGACGTGCCAGGTGTTATAACTGGAGGAAAGCCGGAATACCCGGAGAAAAACCACCGACCTACAGTCAGTACCTGGCAACTGCCCCACGTGGGTTTCGAACTCGCAACCCAGAAGTGGGGGGGCTAGCGGTAGAATGTCGGAACACCTTAACCACTCGGTCACCGCGGCCTCAAGAACAAGAGATTAAGCACAAGTGATATCAACATTTACATTTCGTTACATGACAACAATGATGATAGATGTACACAAAGTACATATATGATATCCACACAGGTACATATAGATATAAGCACTACTGTTCAAAGTTTCTTGCTGGCATTTATAAAATGGTGCACATCTGTTTAAAAGTTTTAGTTAAGTTCTGTCATGACAGGTGAGGCGCCATAAAAGACGGTGCCAAAAACAGGCAGTGGCTCTAGTTTGTTACGTAAAGGGAGGTACTGTTTATGCCGGAGTGGATAAACCCAGAGACACCCATTTGTTTTAAAGTACATCCGCACTATATATTGAATACGATGACAAAAGTAGGACTGGGGTAAGATTTCAGGGGCTACTAGCAAGAAGCTCTCTTAAGACATAAGACCAACTTACTACTCTCTTAAACACTGTACGGGTGTAACTGAAAAATATCTTTGGCAGAAATAACGGTATTGTTTAATTGTAACTTTACACGCCCATTTATTTCTCCCAGATGGTAAAAATGGGATTTGGAAGCGTATCAAATCGAAACAACATGGTATCATTTCATGTAAAGTTTGTATCTGATCTTCTAATACAAATCTTAAAGAGTATAAGGGAAAGCATGAAAACCATTGAGACTTTCCTTCACACAAGTATTCTGATGTTATTAACGAACGGTAAAATATTTCACGGAAATAAGTAGCGTTCTTACATACCTTACGCGATATCTCCGTCGAAACATTGCCTGTGTCTTAATCCATATAGTCTTCTAAGATAATACCTGTACTGGTTTAAAGAAAGGACATTGATCGGAATGACTGCTATTCGAAGGATCTGTCGAGCTTGTAGACTATAAACAAAATAATTGTTCGTTCTTTAGCTCTGACCAGTAGTATAACAAATAGCTCGGCGTGACAAAAAGGATTCTTACAAGTTCTGTAAAGGCGGACGGAAGTATATATAAATGGATGGCGGATAGACGTAGCGCGCGAGCGTGTTCTATTCTATAATTAGCATTGATTTTCCTTCGGGCGGATAATCCATTTCTTTCTTGCTCCCTCTCTGAAAATAAGTTACAATGTTTTCTGATTTTTATTTTATCGTAATCTACAACACTTGACATTAGAACAAAACGACTCGTCAATCACATAATTTGGTTGGACAGTTTCAGCTATTATTACACTCGCTATCAAAGAAAACAAGACAGGTCTTGAAATTGATTTTGTCACTGAAATAAACATGCACATCGATAAATTATTCATCAATCGATAATGAAAAAGGAAATAACATAGTTTAGAAGAAAGCATGCTTCGAAATAATGTATTCTACATTCGATTAAATAATTGCAAATTGTATTTTTGCGTGTAGGAAAAATCCATTTAGACAAATCTTGAGTTATTATTTTGTATAACAGTATTTACAATCGAAGCTAAGTTTAGTCAATATTTTCCGACATAGAGAGTAAAACATATCACAAATTCGCACCCTAGACCTTACCACAGCAGGATTTTCTCTGGGACCCCCAAATTTTATAGATTTAAGAGTCCTGGGACTCCAATCACGCATGATATATATAGTAACATTTGATCAATTTTGGGAGTCCTTTGTCAATTTAGGAAGTCAAAATGCAAGTATCCGCAAGTCAGGGAAAACCTTGGCATAGGTATACGTCTTTAACGATGTGGCATTGACTTAATCGTAAGCGTGAACATCTTTTAACATCTTCATGCGTTCAAAACTTCATTATTACTTCTAAAAGATTCGAGTGATTATTTACAATACACAGCATGCTGGATTCCCAAGTTAATTTTATGTCATGGCATAAACAACATTCCTTTCTTACTTATTATAGTCTCTCTTCAACTTTCTCTACTCTCTTTTTCTTACATATTTTTCATTTATTTAATATTAATTATCGATGTTAATTATTCTCCCAATTGATGCCGTTTCTATTTAATTTATGCGACATAAAATCAGCAGAAGGATTTATATAAGTGACTAACTTGTTTCCGAATCTTATTCGAATGTGAATTATCGTATTAAGAAACGCATATATGTATATTATAATTATGAATGAAATAAAGTTTATATTAATCGTAAGCGTAGGATATTTTTCAACATCAAAATCTGAAACATACAGAATGTTCAAGAAATCCTCAGGAATTCAAAACTGTGCACCTTTCCATCGTTCAGACAACAGTCTGTTGATGTGTCCGTTATCGATATACGTAAACTTGGTTTGGTTTGATTGTTTTTGTCCTAGGAACAGCTCAGGCCATTTAAGGACGGTATCCCGGTGTATGCGATGTGTGCGCGCGCGCGTGTGTGTGTGTGTTGGGGGGGAGGGGGGGGGGGGGTTGTTGATGTTTATCGATTTAAAGTACTACCACACTGCAGTATACTGCCAAAACCCAAAGCAGAACACCCAACCGAGTCACATTATACTGCCAACGGGTGAACCAGTCGTTTCACTCCCATATAAGCAAGGAGAAGTTTAACTACCATTTTTGTGACAGGTAAGTATCGGCTTGGGGATAGAACCCAAAGCCTTTCTCACTGAGGCGAACACTCAACTAAAGGCCAAAATTGAGGTAGTGTCAAGAGAGACATTAGAAAGGAGAAAGTAATTTAGAAAGAAGAGAAATGATCAAATCCCAAATTTAGTCGCCTCTTACGATCATGCAATCGGGGCAGCAGGTATAATTCTTACGCCCTACCGGCAGGGCATACTATGTAAAAACATGCCCGCGAAATATTCTGTATCTTTGTGTGATATAAAGATGGACGTTTTTGAGTTTGCTTGTTAGTGTGTTTACTTGTTGTGATGACAATGATGACTCGGTTCTCATTTTGAGGATTGATGCTTACTTGGACGTGACCAAGATTTACATGGCGGGTGTCGTCGATGAAGCAGAAGACGCTTACTCTTCCGGAACACCTGGTCTTATTCTCTTGTGCTTTTACGAGAGTCTCCATGTAAATCTTTCCTTTGTTCCTATTTTGCCACTAGTTTCATCGATTTTAAGTTCGGATTATGGTTTTGTTGACGCTTTGGTATTCTCTGATTTTTTTTCACCAAACCTGGAAGACACGCTGTAATTCCATTTTCACATTATGCTTATTAAATTTTCATTAAATCATAAGTGACGTGATATTTGATGTAGCTAGATTTTACACGCTTGCATTTTCCAGTTTTATGTCATAAACATCCATTCGTAACTGATGAAGCTTATTGAATTAACTAAACCAATACTTCAAAACCTTCATTATTACATATTAAGATACGAGCTAGATCTATAACAGCATGCAAAAATGATATTAATATTTCAAATTCGATCGAACATCGCATGTTCAGAAAATTCTATATGTCATATGCATGGCTTCCTATATACACGCGAACGTATTGGCAAAGAACGTATTGGTTCGATAAAAGTGCTTTGGTGGCTAACGGAACGATGTCATCTTCAATATGAGACAAATTGATCAATATCATCAAAAGGGAGTTAACAACATTTCTACGAATGTCAGTGCAGTTATTAAGGTTTTAAAACCTTGCATCTGCCCATGTCAAATAAAGATGATACGGCTGCTCGCGCCTGGTCGGTCATATACAGACAATGTACTCTATGGTAGCGCTACACGGGACTTGAGTGGTACCGTACTGCGAAGCCGTATCTTGACGAGATAATGCGAGAATTCACGTCCAGTCACATTATTTTGACATGAGTCTAACTTGCCTCTGCGGCCGTCCATTTTCACTTGAAGGTCAGCAGAAGGTTGTACGTTTTGTCAGGGTTTGGTTTGCTTTAGTTTGGTTGTTCTTTACTAACATTTATGGTCATTTAAGCACGTATCCAGTTTCGGTGATGAAAGAAAGCTGGAGTTCGTTCCAAGAGAAAACAAAAAACAACAACCTACAGTCAGTACTTAACAACTGTCCCATGCAGGCCTCCATCCTTGATATCCAGGAGTTACGCTCACTTACGCTCTCTACACCCCTGGGATATGTCATGTCAAAATTGAAGCCTCCGTGTGTGTCACCTGTTGATGAGGCAAGAAGACTGGATCGACCATTTGATGAACATTTAAAAAATCTCGTGGTCGCATAACGGTAAAAATTGACAAGCTTTAAAGTCGGTTGCGTCCCCTTTGTAATCATCAAAAGACAGCCATCAGCCTAGCGATTGGTCATTATTTGACCTGGACATGCCTTTCGTTTCGTCATGACATGTTCCAGGGGTGTAGAGAGCTTAGGTGAGCATAACCCCTGGAGATCGAAGAAGTCATGCCTCGAACCCGCGATTTCAGATACCTTGACCACTTAATTATCATCGCGGCACCAATCTCGATCTGTTGAAAACTCCAATGTCATTCATCACATGGGACAATCTTTTGTTTGAGGGAGATCGATGTAATCTTTATTATTAAAATTCGTAAATGCAGAGTTTCAACAGTTATATTTAGACCTATTTCCAACTTTTGGCCCCAAGCATCACCCACGAGTCCAAGAAAAATGGAATAGTTGTATGGTGTAGTGTGAGCTATTTTTGTCATAGGCGTCCAAGGAAGATGGAATAACAGGATATCCTAGTGTTCGTGTGTTACATTCATTTTTCTTGACCAGGTAACGGAACCTCTCTCTGAATGTCGTAGCCTAAGTAACAAAGTACCGGACATTTCATAGACCACCGGACTACCAGATTCTTTTACACCACGTGTTAAATGATCAACGTCCGGCCGGTTCAGGACGTATCAAAGACGTTTGTTTCGGTTAGCCAACAAAGCGTAATTTCCTGCGTATTACCCGCACTGGGATGTAGCCCGCGGGAAGTAAATTAACGCATTTGGGAGGTTTTTGTAAAATAAATTTCAGATAACTCGCACTGGCAGATTGCCCGCGGATTATACGTCGAATGAATACATACTGAGAACGAGTGTATGTTCATATCTCAAGCCAAAACTTGAAAATTGCCAGATGAGGCTTTAAGAAACGACAAAAGGTTTGAATTTTGCGGTGATTGCTTTCATATCCGTGAGCAGGAAGTCATCTCAAAGACTAATGTATCATTATATAGTATAATACTAACTAACCGTCAGTAAGAGGTCATCTCAAAGGCTGATTATCATTGTATAATACCTGACCGTTAGTAGGAGGTCATCTCAAATGCTGATTATCATTGTATAATAACTGACCGTTAGTAAGAGGTCATCTCAAAGGCTGATTATCATTGTATAATAACTGACCGTTAGTAAGAGGTCATCTCAAAGGCTGATTATCATTGTATAATACCTGACCGTTAGTGGGAGGTCATCTCAAAGGCTGATTGTCATTGTATAATAAATGACCGTTAGTAGGAGGTCATCTCAAAGGCTGATTGCCATTGTATGATACCTGACCGTTAGTAGGAGGTCATCTCAAAGGCTGATTGCGATTGTATAATACCTGACCGTTAGTAGGAGGTCATCTCAAAGGCTGATTATCATTGTATAATAAATTACCGTTAGTAGGGGGTAATTTAAATCGCTGATGCATCATAGTATACTAACTGAATGTAAGTATATAAGAGTTCAGCTCAAAGGCTGATTATCATTGTATACTAACTGACCGTTAGTAGGGGGTACTAGTAAATTCAATCGCTGATGTATCATTGTATATTAACTGACCGTTATTAGAAGGTCATCTCAAAGACTGATGTATCATTGTAATTAATTGCATCCATTTACATAAAAAATATCTACTTAATATTCGTTTTTGTCATTTCCTTATATTTAAACTTGATAAGTTTTCCCTGGCGTTCGTTCACGGTTACCATAAAAGCTTGCTAAGTCTATACACACTACATGTATTAAAGGTTCAAGCTCGTTCGCGTGCTATGCCATTCCTACATGTGTTTGTCAACAGTATTCACAGGTGGGAAGGGAGGATGGGCGATCGAGGTAAACAAGATTAAACTCTCAGAGGTCAACAGATGCTTTTATGCAAGTCAACGTTCTATTTTTGAATAATAGTTGGTATATGATAATAGTTTGGTTAGCGCAGCTGTCGGGGAGTCTGTCATTTAATTTAAATAATTAGCAGGTGTGCGTCTCTCCCACAGCTACAGGTATATTTATAGATATTTATGTATATAGATGATATAACTGGATTGAACTGGACCGAGTGGTTCAAAAGATGATAAGCTTAATCAGTGATTAGTGCAATTTTTAATTTTCCTGTAACTTTAAAATGAAACCACAGATTTGATTAGAATTCTGTAGGTATCAAATACCTAATATTGTCAATTTACGTTCAAAATTTTAAGATGGTAACGTGTATATCGACAGAACTATTCAAGTTTGAAAAATATCGTTAAATAGTGATTAAGCTAATCACCCTTTGAACAACTGGGCCTTGCTGATAATTAACAGTAGGTGGGTATTATTAATCTCCGTAGCATATGTTAATCATAACAACTTTATACGTGTTTTGATTGGCTGACTCGGTATCTTTGACCGAAACTACTGTTCTAAACATGTGGTTCAATGACACGTGCTGATTTTGATAGCATGAGCTCTTTGCGGGAATATACCATACACTGTACCAAGACGAGAGTTTCAAGTTGAAGGAAGAAGGAATGCTTCTGAATTTGATCGGCTGATTGTCGGCGACCAGAAAGCTCAATTCGTTTAGTATTAGAATTCGAGAAAGTCTATGGTTCGAACCCCGGTCTACCCGTGCATTTTGTCTTTCCGGTTACAGATGTGCTTGTTACCAACCCTTGTTGCAAAAATTGGGTGTGAGCTTGGCAAGGGGGTAACCGAATATGGTTTTATAAATAGTTTTGTCGTCTGGAGCAAAAACAAGAAAAAGGAGGGTGGGATGTAGCGGAACTGGACCGGGTCGATTGGCGGCGACCAGATAGCTCCATATGTAGACCGTCTGTTTAGAGATAGAATGGAACCGGGTTCGAACCTTAATCAGATCGATATGTTACAATAGCAACTAGGACACAACTTTAATTATAATTATTATTATATCCGTACCATCGCCGCCTTCATTGTACGACATTTACATTATCCGTAGCGTGGCATGCACGTTGTGATGACGACACTGTCCGTATCATTTGTGACATGAACTTGGAGTACTGCAATGTGTCACGAATTGACCGCTGTACCAGACGGCTCATTGCGTTAATCAAGGGTCTAGTAATACTTTAAACGGTGCCCTACCCCAGGAGATTTGTAGGTCTGATTTGTCCTTATCATTAATTGGACGAGGTTTCCTGTACCACACACATCAGTGGAAGCTAGGAAGCTCGGCTGAAATACACGTATATGTCATCAGATAAAATAAGGAGAGACATTGCTTTCAAATATACCCAGACACATGTAGAAATCAGTGGTAAATTAGCAACTACACGTGTGCACCTTACAGTCTTATTAATTTGAAATGTAACAATGTTTTTGATTGGTCATCAATGGAATCGAAAAGTATTTGCAATGGTTTTTACTTCTCATTTCCATTAGAAGTTGCGTTGCTATCGTTAACGCGACGTCAGAAAACTTTACACATCATTACCTTGATTAATACATTATTACAGACGTCAGGATCAATAGCTTTATCCCAGAAGGTCAAGGTCATTATGTCGTATCCGTTACTAATTAACGCCACAAAGAAAAATAAACCGTATAATTTTAGCCTTGAAAACATCAGGAGTTGGGTTGGGTTGGGGATAGGGCGGAGGTTGTCGCTTGCAATATAATTGGAACCAATCAAACACAGTTTGTGACAATGCTATTACAATTGATAATTAAAAAATGATATACATGGTCAAATTACCATACTCAATATCCTTGGTATTTCCTGTTTATCATTCAGCAAATATGATAAATACATGGACTGGTCCCCCACCCGTAGTCAGTATAATATGACTGGGTGGGATACAGCGATGGGTTCCTTCAGCATGGTATTTCAGTAAGATAGCACTATAAAATCGACATAAAATCTGTGATATCACAAGGACGCATATGAACCAACATACGTTGTCTTCGATCATCAGGTCAAAGGACCATACACAAATAAAATCAAATTGAAATCCATAAAGACTTTCATGACTTATATTGTTTACATTCTTGGCAGCAAGTACTTTGGATTTTTTTAACATTTGTTGCGATCATTCATGACGTATTGAGTCTAACGTCATAGAAGCTGTAGATACGCGTGTATTGACGCACGCGTGTACTTAGAGGGACAAAACCTGTACGCGTTTGCATATAATTCGCTATTTACTACCGAATGAGGCATGCATTTATGTATATGAGTTAAATCCTCTGCTAATGTGACGAGTACAGAACCTAATGGGCGGACAATGTGTCTGATCGATCGACGGACGGACACAGTCTAAGAGCACCGAAAGGGGGCACTCGATTGATACCGATAGCGATACGCGTCAGTTAGCGGATTTGGCACCTGATGTCAGGGAAACGTTTGTAATGCACCAAAGAATGGAATTTTGGTGTCATTAGATATATTTCCTTTTTAATCATAATCTGTATTTCAGCTGAGTTCAATATCACATCACGATTTTTTTTGTTCTTTTTTTTTTTTGTTTTTATCTGAAACGACATCCCAATTCTTGAACCGGAAACTAACATCACTATCCCTTGGTCTGTTGTGTCATCATTTATTGTCATAAAAATGTAGTGATGGCAGTATTGCATCAGTAATATATACCATTACAACATTAATTATCGAGGACAATTTTGAATTTTCTCAACCAGTAAATGTGTCTTAAATAGACCGCGATAAAATAAAAACCAATATCTCCTTTTCCGACGCACATATACACATGAAAGTTTACACACAAGACTAGGGGCCAAAACGTGGGAATCAAAATTTTCTAAACTAGTGTAGAAGCAGCAGAAGGGTCAGGTTCGTAAATCCTCTTTAATCTATATATTAAGAAGAAAAATTAAATAAGTACTGTATCATTTAAAATCAAGTACTACGAAAGTGTGTATATTATGAACCGTGCCACTACTCAAATGAGACTGACTGTGTCTTTGGTGGCTCTAGCAAACCTCGGGGACTAAAAAAATCCACTAGCAGAGTCTGCCACCTCATATCTAGAAAGATGACGTAGCACACAAACCAAACATACTGCACCTTTTAAAATTTAGTAATAGATACAGTTTTCCGAAACAATGAATTAACCTGCATCATACAACTGTTTTGTACTTCACGTCAATAGATAACCATAGCTGTCAATAAAACGTTAAACAATACAAAACCAGGGCATGTATTCATGAAAATGTTCTCATGCTAAAGTATGATTTGTTTTCGCTTTCTTGAAACTCATTCAAATCATGTCAAAAGAATGAAAACACTTAAAATACTGTTTCACTTTAGGTCTCTTCAAAATTGTTCACAATCACAGACAAAATAAAACTTTATTATATTTGTTGTAACCGGAACAAGTGATCAGGCTTGAGCACAAAAATAACATGGTTGAGCATGAAAACATTTTCATGAATACGGACCCAGAACGAACCCCTTAAATAAGATATTTTCGTATTACTCCCTCTTCCTTGGTGAGAGATTTGTTATTTGAGGACATTGTACGTTGTACTTTATTCTGTGCACGAACGATAGATCAGAAAGCCAAAAAAGGCAGTGCAACCCCTTGTGGCCTGGTTAGTCGTTCATCTGCTCCAGAAGAATATTTGTCTGTTACCGAATACCCGCCGGGGAGGTTCATTGTGTGGTGAGGCCCCGTGTGTTCAATATACTAACACATCAAACACTCACCTTTTACGATCTTTAAGAGAAAACAATGAACCCATGTCGTGCCAAAACACCCAATACAGCTGAAGGCACACATATATATATATATACACTCACTGCATGTAACTTCTCCAAGACAATGCAGTCGACGGAACACATTAAAATCCCGTTTATATCAGAACGAGGAAAAACATCTTCCCATTACCTGTGACGTTTAACAGGAGGACAATTCTAATCTACACCCGGTAATTACATTTCTTCTCAACACCATTCATCCTCATTTCAATTCCAATGAGAATGATCTTGGCTTTTCGACGTGTTATCCGTTGAACTTCAAGGGAATGCTAAACCTCTTAACCTTACTTTGCTTTTAATGTGTCTTCATGCTATGACAAACGCTAAAATAAACTATTTTATACCGCTTCGTCACAAAATACTTCGTGGGTCGTCTCACAGCGGTTTACAAATAATTGTACGTGGTTATGTGGCCTTAGCATCCAGGCAATCTCTGTCTCAAATACCTTTGGGGCGTAAAGCCGGTGCTACCATTTCGGCATTCACAACTAATATTTTTCAATTTATATGACTAACCAATCATGTACATGCACTCATTTACAGTCGATTAGACTGGAACAAATGGAGTTTAGTACTTGGTATCGTGCTCAAAGACACAATACAGTATCATGACTCGAACCAGCAACACTTCGGTCATGAGCCCGACGTCTTCCCGCTAGACTATCGTTCTTCAAAGGTTGCATTAAAATTATACCAATCATTATCAGAATAGTGTAAATGATGATGGATCTCATTTTGTACCTTTTGAGAGCACCTCTGCAATTTCATGATGAAGAACCGGTCTCCTAAATCATGTAATGTGGTCGTATATGTCAACTATTGCCCATATCAATATGGCGGATTTCTTCCACCTCCCTTTAGTTGGTTGAAGCCATACCACCAAGAGATTAACAGAAATTTATTGTCGATGTACAATTCTAAGGAATTTGCACAACCCCGATGAATCAAGCAAAGCACATGCCTGTCACATGTCTTGGACGTAAATAGTTTCGTCTTAGGAGCTAATCACAGGAAAGGACCTCCCTAATGACACCGTGCCCGGTTTGACAATAATTCCTCCAAAGAACTACGGGCTTTCGGCTCGCTAACGAGTCGTTTGGAGATATTCGTTAATTTATTGCAATCCTCATACGAAAAAGAGTTTCTTAACAGCTTGGGGATTTATTTCCTTTTGAGCAATCTCGTTTATTCGGCATTATCAAGTTAACATACAACAACATTGACCAAACCGCATTCCATTTTAAGTCTTTGAAAAAAAAATCTCTTTTTTTTTTGTTTTTGTTTGTTTTTGTTTTTATTATTGATGGTAGCAATACATGCGATAACAACTTCCCATATACATGTATATACCCAGATTGTTCCATATCGACCATGTATTATGTGCATGCATGAATTATTAATAATAACAAATTCAAGTACATCCGACGTTCGCCGAATAACAATTACAGTTTTACATGGTTATCAACATCCTCCATATCTAGGGGTAACGCTCTCTACAGCCCGTTAGTTATTCTAGGGCTTGCTCAAAATGAACCAACTTATGACAGAGGAATTCGAAAGAGACATGTGGATGAAAAGTATAAGCAAGTTATATTTTATATTTTATGTTAAGTTCGTTGACATTCCTAGTTCGCGCAGGGTTTAATTACTGTTTAACTAAGCGGCCAAAATTTGGGTGTTGCATGGTACTATGGAGATAATATTACCTTGATTTGGGATTTTATAAACACTTAACAATTTGGTTTATTTAGTTTTACGTCCTATTAACAGCCATGGTCATTTAAGGACGTGCCAGGTTTTGGAGGTGGAGGAAAACCGGAGTTCCAGGAGAAAAAACAATAACCTACGGTCAGTACCTGGCAACTGCCCCACGTGTGATTCAAACTCGCAACCCAGAGGTGGAGGGCTAGTGATAAAATGTCGGAACACCTTAAACACTCGGCCACCGCAGCCCCACTAAACAAGTTAAGGGAATAGAATGCATACATGTACAAATAATGTATATAAAACGAAAGTATGTGTATCTGTAATAATGTGCTTTAACTTTTTCAAATTGATAATTATACATGTAGATGCAAAACGTAACAAATAATATTAAATTCGATCAGGCTTTCATCTGTAAGCAAATTATCAGTACCCACTTCACAGGAAGGAACAAACGATGACAATACACCCCGCGTCATCCACACAAAGCACTCGTCACTCAATAAGTACGAAAGAGGATTTTGGCGGATGAATGTTACAAACTAAACATGTCTCACGCATTTATAGGCTTAATTCGCTCTCGGCATGTCTTTATCCCACTAAGGACTCATTTTCGTATCAACGAAATGTTTGTTAGATATTTAGTACTGTATCTTCTGTCCACCGCTAAGATATAGAGGATATCTAACAGTGTATTCAGTAATACCAAATACATTTCACGAGTGAGACATTTTGGTACTGCACGAGTAAAAAAATATCAAAATATTAGCCACACGAGTGAAGATACTGTTAGATATTCTGTTTATTACATTTTTATAGCAAAATCTACAGTGGCAGCTTTTGCCTTTTCCCATCGTTTGTAAGCAGCGTTCTGATTGGTCATATTTCTCACTAGTAAAAAATATCACTTTTATAGAATGAATACTTTTCGATATTTCACTGTTAAAAATGTAATAAATTTCATTATGCACATTTCCGGCTTTTTGTCGTACTGGTTTTGTTAGCTACTGTTTTAAGTTACAAACGCTTATGACGCGGAATATTATATCATGTAGCTCGATTTAAACTTAACATTCAGAATCATCTGATATATTTACTTCTTTATTGATTAAAATCTTTAGCCACAATTAATCTCATTTGAGTAGTGGCGCGGTACTTAATATACACATTTTCGAAGTACACGATTTAAAATTATACAAACTTGGTTTAACTTTACTTCTAAATTCATAAATCAAAGGTGTTTTACGCACCTGACCGCTCTGCTTCAATATTAGTTTAGA
Source organism: Mimachlamys varia (assembly GCA_947623455.1). Taxonomy (NCBI): domain Eukaryota; kingdom Metazoa; phylum Mollusca; class Bivalvia; order Pectinida; family Pectinidae; genus Mimachlamys; species Mimachlamys varia. The sequence continues at coordinate 49,321,361 of OX392527.1, forward strand.
AATTTTGGATTCCCACCTTTTGGCCCTAGCATCACTGAAGAGTCTTAAGAGGACGAAACAGCTGTATGGTGCAGTTTAATTCCTTTTTTCAGCATGCTGTATCTATTACTAAATTTAAAAGGTGCAGCATATGTGTGTGTTACGTCATCTTTAAAGTGATGACGTAACACCCACACACATGCTGAATATTTAAAATTTAGTAACATATACAGTATGTCGTAACAATGAATTCAACTGCACCATACAGCTGTTTCGTCCTTCTTGGACTTGTCAGTATCATTTCTATTTGTCAGCACATGTGTAGTATTTGTATGTACAGGGCTTCATAGGCTGTGCCTGTTGCTCAATCCCGTTTGTCAATTTAATATCCTTTTCAATCAAAGCGGTTGAAATGAATCAATAATGATTTCAAAACTTAGAAATGTTCGGTACAGTTTTAGGCTAGGTTAGCTTGATGACCCCAGCCTTCGTTTGTTTTGGTATTACGAAAACATTTTTTTTTTTTTTGGGAGGGGGGGGGGGGACCTTGAGTAGAATTTAACAAACATATTGACTATGATCAAAACACATTATATTACAGTTCACAACAAATATGTCCTCATTTCACGACAGAGATATCTTTAAATAACTGTTTGTTTTGTTTTCATTTAATATCTTGGACATAGCTGAAGTCAAACGAAGCCTTGTTTATCGGGAGAAACATTGGAAGGAAAGATAAAGAAATGTGTGACGTTACGTAAATTTGAAAATGCTTTTATATTATATATATCTGTTAGGCTAGTTATTCGTCGAAATAGTCAACAACTTAATGTGCTGAAAAGAAATTTACCGAATAACTGTGCCCAATGCTTGTTTTACCAAAGAAACGTTTTGATGCTTTGACAATACTATTGACCTAACAAAAATCAGTGTGGTGCAAAAATTAACAAAAACTGAAATATGCAAACGGCGGCGGCGCTTCTAAATTAAAAGCTTTTTCTTGTGACATCCTAGGACATTTCTAGCATTCAGCTTTTTATACACATAAGTCCGTGTGCTTTATAAAGTAAAACGTACTAGATAAAAAAAATCAGAAAATACCAACGGGTCAACAAAACCATAATCCGAACCTAAAATCGATTAAACTAGAGGGAAAATAGGAACAAAAGAAAGATTTACATGGAGATCGTAGTTAAAATACAACAGAATAAGACCAGGTGTTTCAGAAGAGAAAGCGTCTTCTGCTTCATCGACGACACCTGCAATGTAAATCTTAGTCACATCAAGTAAGCATCAAGTTCTCAAAATTCATATCACTTAAAGATACAGAATTGTTCTCAATAAGACAAAGATAGCCACTATAAAAGTTGCCCATAGGTCTGATCAACCTGCATCTCTCGTATGCATGAGGAATATAATATATATATATTATATTGTTGAATAAATTCATTAAGAAATCAGTATCGCCATCCAAACACTGTGACATGGGAACTATTTATGCAGATTAAGAGTTTATCATTTGTAATGTTTAACAAAAAGAGCCTGACTTTTAAAACATTCAAATTGGTTGAGCTAACATTTTCTTAAATTCCCATGGCCTCAGGCGATTAAATAAATTGTTGTATCGATCTTAATTACTGTTTAATTGTTAAACCAAGAAAAACGATACAATCACACGGCATTGGATTGCTACCGTGGTGTTATATCAAGCAATATCACGTTTGACTAATTTGACTTCATTTTTTTTATGACGCCAAATGAAACTTTTGCGATCATGGTATAGTTGGTATGGTTGTGTATGCTAATTAGTATGCCAAATTGTTGTGATGGAGAATCATGCCTCATTTCTTACTTATTTACATAGATGTAACCAATATTTACATGACGGGTGTCGTCGATGAAGTAGAAGACGCATACTCTTCCGGAACACTTGGTCTTTTTTTTTTGCAATTTACAACGGCCTCATCTTTCTTTTGTTCATGTTATCCTTCATTAATATTCGATTTAGAGTTCGGATGTCAGGTCAAAATTAATAATTGTTTTCATGGTATACTTTTGAATAATGGTACCTAGAATTTGATTAGAGGCAAAATAACAATTTATTGAATTCTAACACCAGATCAACACTCAATTCCTTTCATACATGTACATGGTATTCTATTATTTTTCATTGACATGGAAGCTGCTTGCGGCATACGCATCATTTATTTATACTTTAAGAACATCGAGGATGGTTTTTGTAAAGAAATAGAAAATAATCAATCTAATATCAGTACATACGGTCGAGTTTTACAAAAAGCATCGAGCACCATCACGTTTGCCTATCCATTATCATCGCAGAAGATAAACTGTATCGTGCTGTCACATATACCTAGAGGCAACGTTGACTCGCGTAAACACCAAAAGAAAGATATTTTAATTGGAGATCGTACTGAGCCGCTATTCTTAATATCAAGCACGTCTCTTCTCCCTGTGACTTGACACCGCTTGACGTTCCTGTTTCTCTACATCATGTAGCTCAGCTCTTGTTTTCTTCAGCGTTTGCAATATTTTACATGGAAGTCAAGGCCACGGAAGGCTACTGCAGCTGATTGCGCTGACCATCAGTGTTTAAACATTTGCTGTATAAATACATTTGCGATGCCCCACTATTGAACATTACCAGCAAAAATGCTTTTCATACGAGTATAAAAGCAAAGGTTCTCGAGACGTTATACGACGTTTACTAATGACGTCATATATCAAGCTTGTTCAATGAGTCTTGTCTTTTCGCTTACAATAACACGGAAAATGCCCCTGCGTCAAACGCTCAAATGACTAACTATTATGATTAGCTCCAATTTGATTCAAATTGGACTGGTTCGCCAATGTTAAATGACTAAAATACAAACGCAACTTATTTTTGGAAAACAACATAAATAAAATAAGGCAATTTTTCAACAGTTAAAATGTGAAAGATGAAAACAAAATACTTCCAATTTTTCTGTCATCAAGAGGTTGAATTAAGGCTTTGATCCATATATTACTAACATTAAGATTCATATTTCTTAATTTCACTCTTAAACACTTTCCTGAATAGCTACTCCCCATGAACACAATAATTCATTTTTACAAACCATTATAACAGCTGATGGCAAAAAACAAATCATGTTTTGATATTGCCGCTAAATATAAGTATTATTTTATAACTGTTATTTTGGGAAAACAAGATTTCAGTATAGTATGATAAAATGCATTTTCTAGCTTGATGCCATCGGTGGGATATTTCAGTTTGATAGCACTCTAGAACCCCAAACAATTGATGCGAGTGAGGTCATTCCACATCCGGGAAACGTGACCTGAGCTGATAACTGGTTTTGTTGAATGAAAAGTATCCTATTAACAGATCACAGTGTCTTATGTAAAATATTGGCGAAGCTGTGAAGAACGGCAATCCCAATGAAGCTTAACCTTATATAATATCACTTTTGAAGGGTGACTGTGTCAAACGGAGGAGTAGCTGTAAATAGAACGGCAATCCCAATAATCACAGCCAAACCTAAGATAATGTCAGCATTAAAGGGTAACGGCATCAAATGAAAGAGTAGCCGTTGATGAAACGGCAATCCCAATAAAGCTAAACCTTATATATTAAAGGGTAACGACATAAATGGATGCGTAACCTGGAGTAGAACGGCAATCCCAATAATCACAGCCAAACCTAAAATAATATAAGTTTTAAAGGGTAACGGCATAACATGGAAAAGCAGTCGTTTATGGAACAGCAATCCCAATATAGCTTAACATTATATAGCATCAGTATTAAAGAGTAACGGCATCAAATGGAGGGGTAGCCGTTTTTAGAACGACAATCCCAATTAACAATACCAAACCTAAGGTAATATCAGCGTTAAAGAGTAACGACATCAACTTCTTCAGTCGTTGTAAGTGTCAGGGACATAGTACTTGAAATTCGGCATCATATCCGCTCTATTAGAAAGAGGTAAGGAACAAAACAAAGATTTACATGGAGACCTCTCGTAAAAGCACAAGAGAATAAGACTAGGTGTTCCGCAAGAGTAAGCGTCTTCTGCTTCATCGACGACAGCCGCCATGTAAAGTATGACCAATTTGAATAGCACATACATGTTTTCATCTGAATATTGTGTCAAATATATAGATGTTTGTTTCTTATAGAATTTTTATTAACGCTAACGACGTTTCAAGATAATTGTTCTTAAGTCGATGTTATGCAAGTATGATCCTCGGACTGAAAAAGAATAAGAGAATACCAAAGCGTCAACAAAACCATAATCCAAACTCAAAATCGATTAAACTAGGGGCAAAATAGGAACAAAGGAAAGATTTACATGGAGACTCTCGTAAAAGCAAAAGAGAATAAGACCAGGTGTTCCGGAAGAGTAACGGAGTCATCATTGTCATCAAAACAAGTAAACACACTAATAAGCAAACTCAAAAACGTCCATCTTCATATCACACAAAGATACAGAATATTTCTCGATAAAATCAAGATTTCAACCATAAAACTTGCCCTTATTCTTCATCAACCTGCATCTCTCGAATCCCGTTGCTGTAAGTTTATTCGTCAGAAGTTGACATCTATCAGGAAAATCTCAATATTCAGAGCAAGCCCTAGAAATCTACTTCAAAAACTGTAAAAAGAAAAGCTATGAATTGAAATATATTTATTCTTATCTACATTACCTCTAAAAGTATATAAAAAAGACTGATGTCTATTGAAACATTACCGATAAAAACATGTAATGAAGAGACATGGAGCTAGTTATACACCAAGTAGTGCACTGGGCACATGAGATCGATGTTGTTTCTTTAAAATCTCTTAGCATGTACGACATTAGGAGGAACACTCTACGCTGCAGGGCGACGTACAACTGTAGCGCTTTAAGCCATACTAACTGTATGGTGATGAACAAGCCCTGTTCATCCCACGGCGACGTACAACTGTAGCGCTTAAGGCCTTGCTAACTGTATGGTGATGAAGCAGCCATGTTCATCCCTCAAACTTCAGAGACTGATGTATTCTGCCCCTTATTGCAATACTTTAACATTTGACATCACAGGTCAATGGAGCAATGAAACTTGTCAAGACGCCGTCAGAAAGAATGTCGAAAGGTAAAACAGGTATAAGAATAAAAGATAAATGAAAAAGATATTAAATTGTGCAATGGGCGCAATACACAAGTTCGGTCTCTTTACGAACTTCTGATTAAAAGTCACCTAATGTAACCAATTGTTTCTGAAGGTGTTGGGGGAGGGTTCATATTGATCGCATTTGTAAAAAGCGGGCGCTGTTCAATCTAAGCTACACTGCTTTCGCTTGCGTCTCTCAATGTACCCGTCTTAATATATTGCTTTCTCGAAGGATGGGATGCAAGACAATGAAGAAACAAACATATTAAAAAAATACATCAATCAAATGACAATATAGCACGTACCGATTCGGAAACATCTTGAGTTGTGGTATCTTCAATAATGTAGAATTACTCCTCTGACCTGAACAAACCAGTCTTCTGCCAGTATTCTGAGATCACCAACAGGTGACGTAAGTATAATCCCATACGACCTACATTGATATACAAAAGCTCCACCTCCTTCTGCTCTAAGATCCATACCTCCTCACCTGACCTACAGATCACCAACATGTACAATCGTCATCACCTTACCTAGCCAATCATGTCCTACCTGTATTCTATCTGTACCTAATGGTTACATGAGCAAACAACATAGGTTAGATGTACTTAACGTATTAACAACACCGATAATTGTGACATTTGGTGAAATGCCGTTTCATAACCAAGATGACCTTTATTCAGTTTGAACACATTATTCACCTGTAAAATGGTGGTGTTTGAGCTTGTCGTTTGAATGATGAATGTAACAGTTTACACATCGTACTAGTCATCGAAACGTCACATAAAACATTTATTGGTTGTGTAAAATAATCATTGCATAAACCATACTTTCCAAAAAAAAGGTTACAAAAAAACAATGTGTGACAAAAGAAGAAGTAAAAACTATACCGCGATACTAACTTCAATGCAGTTTTTATATCCTTAAGTTAGACGAAATAGCTTACATCAGGAATTGGTTTCGACACACACATGAATAAATAAAAACGCTATGATAACAACTGGAACAAAAGATCAGTAATATAATTATCAGTTTTGGCTGAAGAAAATTTGTTGTTTTTTTAAATAGGGGCCGCGGTGCCAAAGTGGTTAAGGTGTTCCGATATTCTACCACTAGCCCTCCACCTCTGGGTTGAGAGTTCGAATCCCACGTGGAGCAGTTGCCAGGCACTGACCGTAGGTCGGTGGTTTTTCAACTGGTACTCCGGCTTTCCTCCAACTCCAAAACATGACATGTCCTTAAATGACCCTGGCTGTTAATAGGACTTAAATCAAAATAAACTAAACAAAATTTGTCTTTCTTTTCTTCAGAGAACAAACGTTTGTGTTTTGTTGTTTGTTTGTTTATGTTTTGTCTCTGTATATACATTGTACAATAGTATTGCTGTAGTGCAGAGTTATTACATCATCGCACAAATGTGGTGGTTTGTTTTGTTGTTGGTGTTGTTTTTTTTACACTCGACTCTTATGCATCAGTCAATCACTTTCAAACACACATGTGTATTATATTTTTTCTTTCGACCTGAACATGATTTTTTATTCTCTTTCACTCTCACGTTGTTATTTGTTGGTTGCATAATCTTAAGTAATGTTGATTCATTTAATATGTATAGGTATGACTAATGGTGATCTTAGTGGTTTGTCTAATTCCAACAAAAAATCTATTAAATGTCTTAGTCCTAAAAGTTATATTTTTGAGTCATTTCGTTGATATTTTATATGTACATATGTTATATGTATTTATTCCCTTCGAAGAGCAAATATTTCAATTTAAACAGAACGTTTGTCATATTCACACTTCAATAATATCTTTATAATGATGATATAATGAACTGATAATTATTTACATGTGTAAGTTGATAATTGATTTTATTGTGCTAATTAGTATGTAGTACTTAGCTATCCTCTACTGTATTGTGCAGGCTGTCACACCCATCCAACTACTGATTGCGCCCGCAGTTTCTTAACTATCTTGAGCGCGGGTTCCTGGGTTATACCGCATGACTGGGAAAGCTACATTCTAGCTCGCCAGTTACGTAGTATTTCCCGACATATAGCTAGCTGGACATTACATTATTATCCACCCCTCCTCTTCCGAGAGGTCACATGGCCTTTGAGTCCGTATACGTCCTTTTTGTGTACCAATGCACCTTCCCAAACCATCGGGACCTGGTCTGACCTGGTCTTACATGATCACACATAGTCACAACGCTGCCACCAAATGTAACCCGCAGACCGTCATCTATCCAACTTCTGGCCATGCTCCAGGGATGTAGCTGCCATGTAAGTACATATGCACTTGCCTGCGCCTCATTTTCCAAAGTATTGAATTGGTGTCGAGAAATTTCATAATTCGACTTCTATTCTTAATACTCACACTGATACTGTAACTCTTTTCAGTCGATTTTTCAGATAAACAAACGAGGCTGCAGAAGGGTTTTCGTTTTAAATACTACGCCGCCGAATTATTTTTTATTAATCATTTCATATCGAGTTTAAGTATAAATCTGTATTAGAGTGGAAAGTTGGATCAATTGACTAGCAGTTCGAACAAAATGAAAGCAAATATAATAATTAATGAACTTGTTCAAAATCAGAAAAAATAAGAACAAAGAAAATATTTACATGAAGACCCTCATAACAGTATAAGAGAACATGGCCAGGTGTTCCGGAAGAGTAAGCGTCCTCTGCTTCATCGACGACACGAACATTGTAAATCTTGTCATATCCAAGTAAGCATCAATCCTCAAAAATAGAAAATAACAGTGAGTTCGAACTACCCGAGTTGAAATACTCACATAACATATACTTAGTAACAGAGACGTATATATATCAAAGATGGCTTTATATGTCTCTTTTGTTACTTACCGACAATTAAATATGGATAATGGTTTTGTTTTCGGACACCATGGAAGTAAACATATTATCGTAGTCAAATTTCGCATTAATGATTTGTATAATGATAGGCCAGACACTGATTATCAGAACAACAAGTCAAAATAATGGTTTCGTTTGGGGTCCAAATGTTATTCACAGGATGATAGAGTTCCATTTTACTTTGTTTTATCTAGTGAAACTTTCTAATAAGAGTTAAAGGCATGACAAGACAATCATCCGTCTTTGTAAAGTATGCATGTATGTGTAATGCGTTTAGAAAGCGATTTATTAGTGTTATTTGCCTCCTTCCGAAAGCGAGGATCTTGTGGCGACTTTATCCAGTACTTCTCAAGGAATAGCGATAACAAATTATTACTCAAAATCCAAGATGGCCGCATGTCGGCCATATTGTTTATCGAATCAGTCCAGAAATGGACAATGCACAACCAGGCACCAAAAGGAACCCACACTTTAAATTTCAGAATGATCCATCCAGTATTTTTAAGAAATAGCGATAACAAAACTATTACTCACCAATCCAAGATGGCCGCATGGAACACAAAACGGAAGTCGCCTAACAAAGTCACATAATTCTACTACATTATACAAATTGTAACAGCCTGTTATCTTGCAATGGTCGTCTGGAAGCGAGAATTTTTCCCCTGAGTACTGTTACAATGTACTTTAATTAAACCTGTTGAATCCAAACATGTCGTGACCTGACGACTTACGACCTTGCAATAACATTAGTCAAATAAAAACCGGAAGCCTAGGTAGACGCCGCCAACATGTAAGTAAAGAAATTATATTAACGTTTTTTTTTTCAGTTTAATATGTAACGCATTTTATACCCCGCAAAATATCCCCGATTCTGAATATTTTCTGCAAGCTTATTCTGTCCAAGAACCTGTCTGATATAGGTTATTTGATTCTTTGACCAATAATATCTGCACCAGCTATGCTTCCGATCTGCGAGATTTAATCACTGACATTACGATTGTCACTAGACATCGTGGAGATAGGCAGGTTATTATTCCGATTGTAACTTAACTATATGTTATTGAGATCGGAACGTTCCGTATCCATTGTCATAACAATATATCCGACGGGGGAATATTGATGTCGCGGTGCTATATCACTGAGCCGTAGGGAATCATGTCTGCTGGACTTGGAAGTGCACATGCGTGAAGGCGGGAGGTCAGCGATTTAGTATCAGCAAAGATTGTTACGATATGCTGTTAGGCATTTTCGAAAGAAATAAATAGTCCAACACAATTGATTTTGCATGTCGGCGACAAAAGCTAAAACCCTTCAGCAGAAATAAGTTATCAACCGCTTTGGGATAATGGTAGACGTTTTATGCGAATCATTTACTTCGTTGAAACGCGATTTTGATTCCGACATGTTTCCCAGGTGTCTTTTAAAGAAACACCAAAAGTGGTATGATACACTTTTATTATTTTTGTGTTTTTTTTTGTCGTTGTGTTATTGTTATTTTCTTTAATATTTAATATACTCTAGAGATAATCAAATTGGTTCTCTGATACCTTTAACTTATTTTCGCGTTCGATTAATTTTCGCGTAGCTCGCGGTTGATTGAAACTCATGAAAATTAAACGTCGCGAAATAGTTTCAATCAGACGTAAGCCAAATGTTGGAGTACTGTACTGTATTGTACGTAGGATTTATGACCGTATCTATCGCGAAATTAAATTGCGGCGAAATAGGCTTTCAAATGAAAACGCGAAATTAAGTCGCAGCGAAAATAAATTGGCTTACAGTACGTGGTTTGATAAGTGTATCGTATTATTATGCATCTGACTGAAGCGGTATGTTGGTATAGTCTCCTGCTTGTTTTAGCAAACCCTCCCCCCAACAGTTGCATTACATTACATTGAATTTGTGTTAAACTGTTGTTATGGTTACCAATAAATGTTGAGCATTTACATCGTAGTAACTTTGGACTAACAACTATTTTATCCAGGTTCGTTCTGGTTTAGGGTCGCCGCCCATGCCATTCAAAGCTTAAGCACATGCGCGTATTACAAAGGAACACGCCAGAAAGCACGAACAATCCGTACCTCTTCATGTTCATTCTGGCTTAGAGTCAGAACCAATACAATTGAAACCTTGAGCAAACGTATTGCACAGGAGAGCACCAAAAAGTACCAAAAAAATTAATTAGTTTACAATCAAGGTATAAATCAAGAGTGAAATTCAGAGAGTTTGTATGCCGTAAAATAGATTATATATGGGAGACAAAATAATCATCTGTTTGGTTTGGCTTTAATATAGAATGAGGCAACCAACGTGTGGCTTTTGTACAATCAGCTACCTCCATCATCAGTTATCATGCGTTACAATTTAGAATCATAGCAATGCTATTCCGAGGGGGATAAACACCTCACAGGTGTTCAATGCTATTGTATAGAAACAAGATGCCATTATATAGAAATGGTTTGGTTATTTAGGATTTTCACAGAATATGAAGATGGGGCCCAGGGATGGTTGGACAGCTCACGTACCACGTGTAAAGTGGATACCGTCATCGTAACACCTAAGGTCATATTGGGAGGGGCATACGAAAAGATACTACCGAAAAGTTCAAGTGAAATAAGATATGATAGAATTCCGAAATTGATGAAATTTGAGCAGTATATTGCTTTCAATTCTGTTACTTAAATGTCATCTTAGCTTTAGACGCAAATATAGCACATATCTTTGCTTTGTGTCCGACATTACACGAATGTTAAGGATATATGCATGTGTCGCATTCTCTTGAAGTTTAGAAGAAGGTTTTTAACCACTGAAATATCGAAAATTCTATAAAAGTGATATTTTATACTTATAAAAAATATTATACTTTTTACTTGTGAAAACTATCACATTTTTTAATTTGACCAATCAAAACACTGTTTACAAACGACAATGGGGAAAATAATATAAAAGAAAAACTGCCCGGATACCTTTTGCCATTACAATGTAATAAACAAAGTTTTTAACAGTATTTTCAGTAAATAAGGATTGGACCTCATTTTAATTGCGTATACGGTAGTATGTCCGCAGTTGGCAACGAACATATTCTATGGTGCGACTAATATTTTGATGTTTTGTGGCTAATATTTTGATGTTTTGCGGCTAATATTTTGATGTTTTGCGACTAATATTTTGATATTGCGACTAATATTTTGATGTGCTGCGCCACAGTGGCCCCACTGTTTGGTTATACTGCAGACACTGTTAGATATTCTCTATATTCTGCTTAATATCCCCTTAGCTACCTATCCGATTCAGAAATAATAGATGTTTATACACTAGAATGTAATCATATCCTATGTTGATCCCTTTGATATTTCTTACATGACACGTTCTAATTCATTCGAACAGTGATACGGCTCAGAATGTACACATGTAACTGATACTCATTTCAAATTATTCAATATTTGAAAATTTGGAATATATATAAATGTTTTGATTTAAAGGGGAAGTGCACATCCCACACTGGATTTTGACATTTCTTTCAGACACTTTTTGGTATTCTCAGTCGCCTCTCCGCTTTACTTATTAGGTTTATGCTTAACATCAATTATGAGTCCTAGGAGGACGAAACAGCAGTATGGCACAGTTTAATCCATTATTTGGCTGAGAGTGTATCTAATTCAAAAGTATTAATTTATTCATATATTGGTTGTCCTTTGTACAGTCCTTTGTACAGTCCTTAATTTGTTATAATAATTCTCACAATACGCATTTAAGTCGGTTATATATACAATAAACTAAAATGAATTACATTACATTATGTAAATTGTATCTCTAAGATTCATCGATGATGCTTAGAGCAAACAATTTAAAAAAAAAATTCAAATGTCTGTATTTTATTTGAGCCGAATACTACCTAATTTATAGGAGGGGTTGGTTTCTAGTCGCTTTATCCAAATCATACTATGGATAGTGATATTAGCATGAGTAGGAAAAATCGACAAATCTTGATCTTGAAGATATGAAATACAAAGACCTGTTTATGCATACTGCGTTTGTTTGTCAGCTTTAATCAAATCATATGCAAAACAAGAGACGCCTTCCCTAAATGTCTGGTTACTGTTAATAGCTTTGGGATTGTCAGATAAACTATTTACATACTCGCGACATGTGTGTTTACATGTAATTGAACAGATACAAGTGATGCTATGAAGTAGGAAGCAATCTGTTACCAGATACAGATGGGATTGTAATGGAAAACGTGAATTACTAACCGACCCCACTGGTACAGTCAATCTATACCCACAGAGCCGCCTAACGTCATATCACGGTACCACAGTGGATAAACAGTTTCTGATCATGCTAGTGCCTAACGCAGTGCTTGGTATTAGTTAGATATTAGTTCAATAAGTTCGCTCAGTGCATATTCTATAAAACAATGGTAAAATGAATATGTGTGTGAAAACATACTGAGACTGAAAGCAAGAACAAATAGAAATACTTTGTATGAGATATAAACGTGAGGTAATAATAACTTTTATTTCTTCCCTTCTCATACAGTTAACTACTTCCGTGTTCGTTTCCTTCTGGCATATAGACGGTTTATCTATGTTTTACTGTGTAACTAGGTTTTAGCATATCCGTTTGAAGCTTGTTGCAATTAGAATCGATATATTGATGAAAAAAATGTAAAAGGAAAAGAATACCGATATTTGACCTTTACTAGCGAGCTTGGCCAAAACGACACAATATGTAGTAAATCTACATGTTCAAAATGTCATCATTTATGTTGCGTTTCAGGTTATGACAATGCAAAATGTCGCATGAAACAAAAGCGAATAATAATATACTTTATAACAACAGGGCGTATGTTATTTGGATCAGCATTTTACTTTATTATGGGAGGTCCCCGTATTTTCCTTCAACATGCTGGCAGACTTTAATACCCTTCTTATTGGCATTCTTAGGAATCGCTTTTACATTGCATCGAGATACTATCTGATATTACCACAAACACTTTTCTCCATATGACAGCGATGTAGGGAGCTACTGACAACTTCGAAGTACAAAGAAACTTACCAAATTAAATCAAGCTCGGCATTTGATCACCATACGAAAGGGCATCTTCAAAGTGATATCATAACATTGGAAGCCAGATGCATGTAGTGCCTTTAAGTATCGCTAAGGTATTTAACTACCACTTTGATGTCAATGTCACAGTGCGCCGTCATTATCTTAGCTTAGACTTGCTATTTATGTCCGTAGGGAATTTAATGGATGCGCTAATTTATACTCAGGGCAATAGCTGAAAATCATGACAGGAACTTTCTCTAGAAACCCCCATCGTATCTTTGTTATCAAATTAAGGTAATATACATTCAGTGTAATGAGAACACGAAGTGAATCAACTTTACATTGCTGGGAACGGATAGCAAGCTATCGATAAATATAGCAAATGTATCCACCACTGCATATACATTGTAACAAGGCTCAAGCATGCCGTGCTATTTCATATTATTATGACATCTCAGAAATGCGCTCGATCTGAAATGGCAGAATCCATATCCATTTCACTTCCGCTGTGATGTAATAAACCAGAAGAGAGATATGGAATTGATGCATTAATGCAACTGCCGATTTTTTGTACAGTTAACTTTTCCTCATATAACTGTACATGTCGTGAAGAATGTATAATAGCCTTAGCTAACCAATCATACAAACTATTTCAGACAACTTTATATGCTATTTAGAGATTAACTTTTCTTTCGAAATTGAATTGCAGAAATGTAACATTTCGACTTGGACGACATCAAATCGTTAAGACAAGCTTGCATTTGATGCGCTCACAGAAGCAAGAAAACAATAAATTCTTTACAAACACGCAACACATCAAGACTGCAACAACACAATGGTATTGTGGAAGTTACCTATATAATGTCTTCCACATTAGTTCCACTACAGCCCCAGTTTATTCCAATGTAAACTTACAAGGAAGCATCCCAATTAAAATCAAAAGTAGCATGCAAATATGCCCCTTAATGATGACGGACAAAAAGTCATTTGATTATTTTTTTTAAATTTAATTACAAGGTTTGATTGGATGTATTTGTGCCTTGATTTCACAACAGCTAACCTGAAAAAAATCAAGCCCATAAAACCTATAACGATATTGCATATTACAAGATCTGTGGACGCCATATAAGTTACAATCTTCTTTTGACCTTCCTGGTATACCACGCTGCTGATGTGAACACCTGTTTCGACGCCAACGCAATGTTCATAGAAGTCTAATTGCGAATTTCTGAGATATATGACAAAGGGTTCCACAATTGATTGGATCATTTCAAGCCAATTTCAAAGTGTCTCCACACTGGAATGGGACAAGTTGGCAGCAAGACACCTGATCCGGACATGTTATAACTAATAAACGTCATGGATTTAATTGCCGAAGTGACATTTCCTTGTTTGACACGCCGTCATTTGAACTACGGCGAATACTGGAACAGCGACTATACACTGATTGTTTCTTCTTAATATTTACGTTCTATGGCGATAATTATGTATGTGAATTGAAAGGGGGCATCAAAGACGTTTGAGGCGATGCATGTTTAGTCCTGCGTATGGTACTGTTGCTACTGGAAGGAGGTTCCATAGTGGTATTTGTTTGGGGGTCAGGAGAAAGTTGGTTTTGTTAGCAGATAGGCGTTTGCATATGTAGGGATGCTATGTACGTGTCTGGTTCTAAGGTTAATTTCTCAATGTTCGATTGAAGTGTTCCTAAGTAATCTCAACCCCAAGCAAGCCAAGCTTACGAAACATTAAATATTGTCTTGTGATAAATTGAGCTCAAAGTCTTTAAATGTGTATTAATGCAAGGCAAATGCATCCATGTAACGTTTAGGGCATTTTGTGTAGACGAGAAGACTGAACGCTACGCCTTGCGTACGATGAAATATTCTTGTCAAGTATTGGTAGTATTTGCTTAACGGGATAGGAGGAGAAGTCATTATGACCATTAAAACGTTCGACAAAAACAAATGTAAAACATAAATGAAAGAACACTTACGTATACGTAAAAAAAATTAATGAATTAGTTAACGTGACTCTTTGAAACAGGCTAACAGGTCCCTTATACTTTAAAATTACAGAGACAAGTATTGTTTCGAGAAGGGATTTAATACATGTATCATTATTACATAAATTTTCTCGAATAAAATAATCGAGTGTTAAATTGTTGATCAGTGCAGACGGCATTAGTTATATTAAAATAATACTTTTAGTTTTTCTGTATTAACATATGCATTATAATTTTGTAAAGAAGAGGCTTCAATTCACATGAATAGTGATCAACTTTTCTCCCCAAAATCCGATGCCGATCAGCAATGACAGACACAATTGACGTCATAGTCCTATAATGACGTCACACAGTATCTAACAGCGTTCTTAACCTTTACTGTTGTTTGTAATTATCGATTTCGTTAGTGGGTAACAGCTGATGAGTTCCAAGTAATAAGGAAATGATATATCTATTACAATATTACACATTATACATGTATATACTGCAAGCGTTAAGGACCACATTATCCATGGATTTACGAGGTTACTGCCATGTTTGATAAAATTGATGCATATGAAGAGTAATAGGAATGAAGTATATCAATAATGTAAATAGGCTATTTCACCATTTTCAAATCTTATCATAAAATCACAAAAACAAGCGGTTAAACTTCACAAAAACTCGACTCACCTTTTCAGTGTCTGATAGTAGAGGGTTTTTTTGTGAAATTTAACCACTTGACGTATCAAGCTAAAAATTAGCTTTTGTTTTCATTAAGGTTTTAGAACATTAATAACATTAAATAGAATTAAACTTTTGTTTATATTTATTTTTTGAATTATTCAAATGTCGCTATGCTATCTACTGAAGTGGATATATATGGTTGGTTATTCTCCTGGCCCCATGTGCCTGTGTAATGGACTACTGCTACTGGAAGGAGGATCCATAGTGTAAGTTTGGGTTAATGTCATGCTAACAATACATTTATCAATTTGTCTTATTCTCCCAGGAATGTTACATCGTGTATTACTGAGTTTAAAAATCACCTTTAATTCTTAGTAACATTTCTCCTATATGTAAATGAACATTTTTCATATTGCCATGAACGGAGGTCGTTGCCATTAGCAAGTCATTACCTAGCAATTAGGCACTCGTTAATAAGGCATAAACGATGTTTCAACAAAATATTGACAGAAAAACATGAAAATTCCAGTATCGAAATAGTAAATGTTTATCATATGTCAAAGGATATTGTGCTAAATAATTTTTAACACAGTCTTAAACAAAATGTCGTTCACCTTTTCAAGCAAATGATTTTTTCTAAAGAATGTAAATTGATAAGGTTCCAAAAACAATATTCTTGAATAGTTTGACACAGTACTGTTATATAACATTAACTTGTATAACAAGCCTGTTTGCTAGATATTGTCAATCAAAAAATGATATTTTCATCGAAAACAATAACATGTCCACATCAGAATTAAGAATACATTTTCGTTTTAATTTTCTGCCCTCAAAGTAGCCATATTGCGCGTATGAAATATTACATAACAGACCTACAAATCGTTTACATGAAAACTAACGCCAGATTGCATCTCATATGTAGCTATGACATATTTCATCTAGTGACATACAAATACCTTTATATTGAAACAGTATCTTAGTTAAGACATAAACGAAACAACTGTATATATGTGTGTTTTCCCATCGGTGCCAATCGTAGACAAGTGCAAGGCCACATTGCTTGCATAATCAAACAATGATGAATTACAAAATGAAACGAACCCCAGATTGCAACTCATATGCAATCTATAATCTATGTTATATAGTGACATACAGAATAATACATTGAAACAATATCTAAGTTAAGACATTAACAAATCAACCGTATATGTATATACATATATATGATACGTGTTTTTCCTATTGGTGTGTATCGTAGACAAATGCAAGCTGATACATAACACAGTGGTGTCCTATCGACTCTACATACCTGTACTCCGGTGTAACGAGCAGGTCGTCTGCTCGTAGTAGTAGCCTGTCTGAGTGTTGATGCTGTGTGACGAGTGTCTGTACTAAAACTGATAGCCTTTTAGCCGTCCTCTCTCACTCCGAGATTATCTGCAAAGCCAATATATGGCGAACGCCCGGTGCCATCGCAGCAGTGACGACGTACGTTAGCAGTGTGTAAAGGAGTAAAGCTTTAGACATATGTACAATGTACTAGTGGTGACCTGGTCTGAGTAACATTACCGGACATAATATAGACCGTTCACTCCTGTAGTATTTCATTATAACGTACATAAACAAGTTTGGAATGCCCACAGCCAGTGGATAGAGAAATAACAATAGGATGATTTGGTGGGAGTAATACACAATGACTACAATGGTCGTAAATATCTGTTGTTTTTCTATGGTTTGTGTATCTGTCTATTGCATACATCGCCGAAAGGAACAACCAGTACTTGACCAATAGGTCAAGTAGTTTGAACTTAGTAGAAGGGTCAACCTTTCGTCATCTCTTTTAAAATCAGCGTCCAGTTTTATAGATCATATGTACCACGTTAATCTTTAATTCAATGGCAATTAAAACCTTTTTTTTCTAAGAATCACTGCTGCAAGCGAATCATTTGCATTGCTTAGGATTAATGTATACGACATCCATATTATTACGCCTTATCAATGGCTAAGGTCATTTCCGGACATTCCTCTGTGTGTGTTATATACGCTAACAGGTTTGTTTTTGTGTAAGAAGCATGGTATGTTGGTGTATGTGTGCCAGAAACATGGTATGTTGGTATATGTGTGCCAGAAACATGGAATGTTGGTGTATGTGTTCCGGAGAAGGAATATGTTGGTACATGTACATATGCCTCCTTGTGATGGTTATGTAAATGCATTTGCATTGTTTGTCTGGGAAACATTCTTAACATTCCTTTTCATAAAGTAGGCGCTTAATAATTTAATTTTTGTCAATCACCTGACAAGGGCATATATAAAAATTAATATTATTTAATGAATGTTCTGTTCACATATGAAAGACACGTGTCTCATCTTCTTTTTTCTGTAAGCTGAAAATAAATATGAGAATACCGAAGCGTTAACAAAATCATAATCCAAACCCAAAATCGATTAAACTAGGGGCAAAATATGAACAAAGGAAAGATTTACATTGAGACTCTTGTAAAAGTACAGGAGAATAAGACCAGTGGTTAAGGTGTTAAACATCCTACTACAAAGAACATCTTTGTACCCAAATCGGGACACTTGTGGGGAAACAGCCTAAAAAGTGTCATGCAATGCCAAGAAGTACTTTTATATAGACATATGTTTTCATCTGATCATACATTTGTGACTATTAAGTTATCAAAATCAGTAATCAAAATTAGGCTTATTTGAAGTAGAAATTTATTCAGAATCCTTCCTTTCTAACTCTAAAATATTTAAACTATGCATATTTTCTTCCGATATTGATGGTTTATCCAATCAAAATCGCCAAAATTCCCAACTGTCCCTTTCAGGGTACAGTTATGCCAGTGCAAGGGCCTATGTAACCATTTACTGTATATTGAATTCTATCCATAGGACCGCGTGTCCGAAATGGCAACATGTAGCAAAAATGAAAAATTAGATAATATCTGATTGTGGATAATGAGCAAACATTCTTGGAATTAATTGTATGGTTTACACAAAATTGATAATTTCCAAAAAATTAAACCAATTTGAGTACAGTGGCGTTAGCCCTCCACTACTGGGCCGCGTGTTCGATGCATACGCAGGGTAGTTGTAAGGTACTGATGGTAAGTTGGTCACTCCCCCCTGGAACTCAGGCTTTCATCCAGCATGAAAACCTGACACGTCTTAATGTGATCATGTAGCTTTTAATAGGACGTAAAACCAAACGATTGTGACAAATGTAAAGCACAAAAGCATTACAATATCATCGGAGGCAGGAAGCGGACATTACTACACAGAGACTCCATGAGGTGACCATTCGGATGTACCATGGACATGAAAGTAGTCGAAGACCGGAGGCAGATTTGTTGCTATATCAACAACAGGGATTTATCATGTGTGAGCAGAAGACGAAACAAACGTCAGGCAAGATATTTAATCGAATCGAACTTTACCTAGCCGAGGCAATCTTCTACGATTGACCATTCTACGTACCAACCCGTTAGATAAAAGGTGTTAACGAGCCTATAGCCATACCACACAATTGTTGGCAGTGAAGCATCGGGTTGATATAGCCGCAGTATGAATGAGAGATTAATATTTACTAAAGTACTTTCCCCGGCGGATATCCAACCGACTTGAACATTTAAGAAACAAACGACAAGTTTTTGTTTTTGTTTTTTTAATAGGAAGCGATTAAACAGTTTAATCGACAGTTTCTCTTTGACTCAATTTAACGTTTCGATTTTATGTCCTTTTGGCGTCTAAATTGTAATTATTTCCAACGTAATCATTTAAATCCTGGTTCACGCGCATTGTCTGTTGATGGACCCATCATCCATGTTAAATATCTTCTTTTTTTTTCATTTTCATTATTGTAATTCATTTTTAGGATTTATCAAATAATTCATCATTTTCATGCAATTGATTGAAAGGGTTGTGCGTCTTTGGACAGTGTTCACAGATGATGATGTCACTCGAGGCACTATCTAATGCAATTAGTTATTTTGTAGAATGGTGATTCACACTTTAATGAGGATCTTAATAAAAACATTTTAAATAGGCAAACAAAGCATTCATATCAACGCAATAGCGCTATCCCTCGAGGCAATTTAACAGCCTTCCCTCGGATATAAAAAGCTAAAAAAAACTTGTTTTAAAAAAAAACCATGTTAAATCTTCAAGATTTAACTAGGCGTAGGGGACAGTGTCGATGCAGAACAGAAAACGATAGAGGACGAGAGTGAGGACATATAAAGAGTCTAAGTAGTTAAAACCTCTAACGGAAGACCATTTAAAACCAACAGAGGGTATACCGATACAATCAAGACCTCTCCAAGGCGAATCACAATATCGTTTTTACATGACGTTTATTTTCAGGAAAATTCCATTAGGAGAAATTAAATTAATGAACTCAACTAAAAGAATTCACAATCATCTTCTGAACAAAAGTGTCGGGGGAGGGGGTTAGTTTTTTGTTTTGTTTTGTTTTTTATTTGACACATTTTTGTCAATGCGGTTTATGTGCTCTCAACAGGAAAGATTTTCTGACGTCGAAGTCCACAGATACAAGGACATTGTAAAGTACTACCTCGTTGAAATGCTGAAATCTGAAGACGCTGGTATAAAACTCCGCCCATTTGCAGTATTATGATGACAAATGACTCACTGATGTGGTTTCATCTGGCTTTAAGTCTGCTTAAGCGGATATGTTGTTATCTTTGCCTCCCTGCCAAAGCATTGTTTGTTTGTTTAGTGTTTTACTCGCTTTAGCAAGTTTCGTAAAAGTACGTGTGTTTCGGGAAAATCTTTGGAAAAAAGGAGTTAAACGAAAAGAAATAACGTATGCTTGAAATTAAGGAAGAGCGCTAGCATCCGGGCCAGTAAGAGTGAAAGTATAAGTTTGTTGTAAGATTAATTTTAATGTTTTTTTTTTTTTATTTAAATTTATTGAAATACCAAGCCAACAAATAACTTACCTCGCCGCTCGGTACTGGCAATGGGAAAATATAGGTAAATATATCTTTACCGATGCCAGTTAAATCTTGGCGTTCAACAACAGATATCTTAAAATAATTTACCTATCATTCATGGATACTTATTATCGTATTGTCTTGCGTTTGCATTTTTGTTTGTTTACATAATGAATATTCATTTGCAGCAACTAAAACACAGATAACGGGAAAAGTTCATTTATCACACATGATATCATTTCTTATGTTAACGTTCAGATAATTCTGGATTGAGCCAGTATTCTATTGATTTTCTGTGAATGATCTTTTAATGAGGAAAATGTTCAGAAACATGTTTTACACAAACCTTTTTACAGCAAGGCTGTAAGGCATATACGGACAACGAATACTGTAATACAAGAGTACAGGCAAAGCTTGAGAAACGGATGCATCACACGGTTCTAGCTTTGAGGCATCATGAACCCAGTTTCGTCTCTCTCTCTCTCTCTCCTAATCAGTTTATTGGTAAAAAAGCGAAACGTTATGTCATCTTCCTCTGAAGACACATTTAAGCTCTTCCAATTCAAAGGTTTTATGGTCGCCATCTTTGTCTCATTGATACATATTCTGTATCTTTAAGTGATATGAAGATGGGCGTTTTTTCACTATGCTCTTAAGTGTGTTTACTTGTTGTGATTGACTATGATACTCAGTTCTCGTTTTGAGAACTTGATGTTTACATGGATGTAAAAAAAATTTACATGGCGGGTGTCGTCGATGAAGCAGAAGACTCTTACTCTTTCGGCTACTGGCTTCCTCATCCTAACTCCCACTTTTCCAATTAAAGATTGCGATAATTTATTATGAAATTTCAGGGAGTAGGCCTGCTGTTGTTTCACACTCCATGATTGTATAAGGCAACTTCAGCATTTACTACAGGACCACCCCCCCCCCCCCCCCCCGTTGAATAGGCCTGCTTTATCCAATTGCATATTAACAGAAGAGGCAACTTATGTCCCGCTCTTGCGCAAAAGGTAATAACATTTCGTTTCTTTTGCACAAGAGATATTGCAGAAACAAAATCTGATCTAACTTCCTGGTTGAACCTCCTTGATTCGAAATTTCCTCCCTTAATTGCTTAACTTTTCTTTCCAGTATTGAAACGGTTTTATTAAGGCATTCTGATGGTTAGTCAGGTGACGCAGTAGATGGCATATGTTTGACTCCCCGACCGGACGTGATAAGGTTAAGGTACACCTTCTCGACCACGTTTGGTTTTCTCCAGATAATCCGGTTTCCTCCAAAAATAAGACCACGTTGCGCCCACATCCGGGACACGAGAGGGACTAATATAAGTTGAGTAACTCATTTCTGAATTGTCGTAATATGTTGTTTTTTAAGGTGTTTTTGATATTTCTGAAATGCGACATTTTGTAGATAGACATCAACGTATCGTAAACCTAACCATGCTTCAAAGAATGTGACAAAGATATTATTATTTTTTTGATCATTACAAACAATCCTGGCGCTAGTAAGGTTTCTTGTCAGGTTTTGTAATCCGGAAAAAGCATCAGTCACACAACGTTATCAAGGTAATGAGGCTTGATGCAACAACAAGTTAATCAATAGACTTTATGCTATTTAACTTTGCATTAAACAGAGAAAAAAAACTGTTCAATACCGTCCATCAGAAATCATTTGATTTTTTTTCTAGGAAGAATGTGAGTTCCAGTGAAAAATCAATATAACGTCTAAGCGATTTAAAAAATGCTTTTGAATATATCTGTATAATACAGATACAAATAATTAGCACTTATAATTTGAAGTGTCAAACCTCATTTCCATAAACAATTTCCTTTGATTCCTTTTCGTCAAGTATGAACAGTTATTATACAAAATAAATTAAAAAAGCATTATTGTAAAATATCAAATAGTGTTCAAACTATAGAATGTAATGGCACCAAAGTTATGAATATATCCCAAACTAATGATATTGATATGTCTGATGCAGGAAAAGACTTTTTACGGAATAGATTCCTGAACAAGGAAGTCGAGAAAAGTAATATAACAGAATATCCAATGATTTTCTTTCGACAATAATAATCGCCGTATATCACGCAAGCATTTTCAGCACGGTTATATAAATAGGCAAAACAAAACAAAATAAGAAACATTAAGATTTCACAAACAATTAGGAGAATACTTAGGCTTCAGCAAACTATAATCCGAGCTCAGAATCAATTAAACGTGAGCTAAAATATGGACGAATAACATATTTACACGGAGATCCTTAAAGAAAGGACAAGATAATAGGACCAGGTGTTCCGGAAGGTAAGCTGATCGTAAATATAACTATAACATACCCAGTTAGCTGAAACATCTAAACAACGAAAGAAAAACAGAAAACCACGGATTCATCTTTCTACATAAACGTTTATACATGGCAATTAGCGGTACATGTATCTGTAAAACTTCTATTCAAACACCCTATCGCCTATATGTTATAACTGAATATTTTCGGATTCCGTGTCAAGGACGGAGGTTTCTTTCTGTCGGCGAGAGCGAAGTTTCATTCCCTCTGTGCGGGGGTGGGGGCGTGGAGGGGGAGGGGGAGCTTGCGCTCTTCAAATGTTGTGCTTGATTGCTTCATCAATTGATTTTTTTGTTGATATAATAGATATCATATATGAAACAACTTATTCTAATCACTCTTGTTAATTCATACTTTAGCAGAAGGGGCAGTAAACTAAGGCAAAAACCCTACATGGACGGGCAGATGACACAATATCTTTCTAAGGCCGATCTGGGAAACTAGCCTTTGGCCACCGAAGTAAAAAAACAACTGCAATATCTAATTGGCAAATCCACCATGTTATTTTCGACAAATGAGCGATACTCATAAAAACGTTCAAAGCATGTTTTTGTTTTGTAAATCACAATAATCGATCGTTTACAGAATATCTAGAACAAATCATATGATAAAAGTTTCTGGGCAGACTGGTTTTACATACATTACATGTGTGCAGTCTGTACCATCAATCATGTAAGCAACACTAGCCTGTCATCATCAGGAGATTGGTAGTTACTTATCATTGGTTACACTTCAATGCTTTCTCGTCCCAAATGTATTCCTTTGTCCATTTTTTTTAGAATAAAAGGCCAATAGAATACCTGTCAGGGGAAAATAAGTGCATCTGTCATATAGTTAGATGTAAAAATTAATTTATCATTTTCAAGGTTAACCTTCTCGTGTGTGAAAAATCAGTGATCATCAAGTAATTATCACAATGTTTTATACGCTTAAACATTAGCTCTCCACCTCTCCGAGTTCGACGCCCACGTGGGGCAGTTGCCAGGTACTAGATATTGGTCGCTGTTTTTCCCAAGGGAACTCTGGTTTTCTTCAACCACTTAACAGCTGGCGTGTCCTCAAAATCAACAACCATAGCTGTTAATAAGACGTTAATCACAAATAACCCTACCCCCCAAAAAAACACTTAAACATGCTTTGTTAAAGATAACTTTCTCGTTTGTTCAATTTAAAAGGTAGGCACTGTATTTCTAGTATTTTAAAACTCGTTATTTTTGACAAAGTTGAGAACTAAAAACATTATTATACTCAAGTGAAGCTACAGTAGAATCTCTGTATCTCGAACTCGTATAACTCGAAGTATTTTGTCGGTCCTGGCCAAGCTTTACACTAACATTCAAACTCACATAACTCGAATACTCGGATAACTCGGAGCTTTCCTTGTCACGTCAGCTGTATATATATGGAAAACAGTACATCCAAACCCCTGTTACATTGATATCTCGCCATGAGGTATTGGGGTATACTGGACTCATATGTCCGTCTATCCAGTTAAGGTTTTGGGGCAAGTTCCTATAGCGGTTTGCCAAGTATTCAAATAATGATATAACAGTGCTGAAATGAGAATTTTTACGAAGCTCAACATCAATATCATGGTATCCGATATTCAGAATAGTTTCTTTTAAATAATCAAATTTTGCCCTGTTTATGACATTTTTACGCCGAAAACCCAGGATAAGGTTTTCGGTGGTAAGTTTATTTAGAGACTTACCAAGTATTTTAGATTTGCCTTAGGGTGCTGATTTTGGCACTGACCATTCTTACGGCACTTAGCATCTTTTTAATGGCGTCAAAAGTGGAATTATGAAATATTAACAGCTACGGGCATTTGGGACGCTTACTCTTCCGGAACACCTGGTCTTATTCTCTTGTACTTTTTCGAGGGTCTCAATGTAAATCTTTCCTTTGTTCCTATTTTGCCTTTAGTTAAATAGATTTTGAGTTCGTATTATGGTTTTGTTGACACTTTGGTATACTCTGAATGCTGAACATTCAATTAAGCAGAGAAAAATGAGATAAGTCCATCTATATACCATCAAGGTAGAGGATTTACATAAGCTTTAAGCCTTCCAATGCTTCGGACAATGTTACATTATTTGTCAAAAAAACTTCTTGAAATTGAAAATAATATTTCAAAATGGAGACAGGAAGCATTGCCTTTCTCACGTTGGCGCAGGTACAGATATAAAGCCGAATGAGGTGATACATAAAACAATTACGAAATTGATCACACCTGTTTCCCCAGTTAAATATGGGTAACTAGACGCCTTTTATTATATCTTTCATATATACTGCGCAAACTAGTATTGGGTATACAATGACAATAGGGTATTCATATATTTTAATCTGACATGACATTAAATACCCAAAGATTGTTAACATGTAGAGATGGGTTTTTTCTAAATCACCCTTGGTGTATTGTCAGGGCTATGTCAGTTGATAAGTGACACTCATTAACACATTTAATTTGTTTTGTGCTGTTGATAACAAAAGAGGCACAAAGGAAAGTAATACCCTTCAATTAGTAAAGGCAATACAGATGAACCGTTTAGACCGTCGTCAAAATCCATACCACGTTATAACCAATACTTCTTGACTAATATTGTTTGCTGGGTGTAAAAAGGCTAGACAAAGAAACTCAATATGTTATGCGTTATCGATAATAAGCACTAGATATCATAGACACCGATACAGGAATATGTCTGGTTGGCATTTAATATGTTTTGGCCACACTACAATATGCCAATCTATATCGAAGATACCCTTTTCATTCTGTATATTCAAAGAAAATATCGTTTCTACAGGAGAGAAACCTACGTTTACTTATGCAGTCATTGATTGAGAAACAACATCAGGCCTACTCCCTGAAATTTCATAATGAACTATCCCAACTTTGGAGTTGGAAGAGTCCAAATTGGTAAATGAGGTTAGATATTTTCTCATAATAATTATTGTTAAGCTGATTAGTAGTGACGAAACTTCAAAATTGCATAATGAACCATCCTAATCTCTGAATTAGAAGAACACTAATGTATCATCAATAGTAGAGGAGTTTAACGGATTCAACACTGTGGGACTATCTTTTAGGTTATATTAGGTTATATCTCTTTGGTGTTTACATGTCTCTGTTGATTCGTTATTCAATTGCTTGCTCTGAATATCGTGATTCTTATTATCTTTGTCGACTGCTGACATACAAACTGACAACACTGGGATTCGAGAGATGTACAGTAGGTTGATCAGAACTATTGGCAAGTTTTATGGTCGCGTTCTTTCTCTCATTAAAATATTCTTTATCTTTGTGTGATATGAAGATGGATTTTTTTAGTATGCTCATTAGTATGCTTGCTTGTTGCGATTGCCAATGACTTGATTCTCCTTTCGAGGACTTGATGTTTACATGGATGTGACAAAGCTTTACATGGCGGGTGTCGTCGATGAAGCAGAAGAGATTTACTCTTTCAGAACACTTGGTCTTATTCTCTTGTACTTCTACAGGGGTTTCCATGTAGATATTCTCTTTTTCGTATTTGTTTCTAGTGTAATCGATTTTGAGTTTTGGTTTTGGTGACGCTTCGGTATTCTCTATTTTTCTATACTTCTGTTTACTCCATAATACAATATAGCTATTTATCACATGATTAGCCTTGTTATGCAGTGAATATCCTCATGTCATGTTTTTATTTTTGCTTTTAACACATTCGTAATATGACCTATCGACCTAACAGCTTGTGATTGACTGTAAATGTCCTTGTTCTTATCGTGACGTCATGCCTAGGTCAGTTACATGACGTCTTTGACTTCTGCACTGGAGTCGAAATGGCAACGTTTAACATTTCAATGATGTATTAATTAAAATTTACTCTTTACACGAATAAAAACCATAAATTTTGATAATGTGATAAAAAAATGACATGCGGTTAACAATTTAAATGAGATCGATGCCAATCGTCACGAATTTTTCAATTTAGCTCGTGAAAGGCTCGCTAAATTTAAGAATCATTAGACTCGTTTCTTAAATCACATATGGAATGGAAACTCATGTCAAATTCTGTATTATACAATTATGGACTATTTACTTGGTTAATATTCTGTGATATTGACCAGAAGGAATATATAACTGTATATTAGGATGTATTTAATCTTAGTTCAAATCTAGTCTGTCCATCAATTAAGCACTTCATTTCAGTCCATATTACAGTTTGTTGATCAATTAGGCATTTTTTTATTTTATTTTTATCAAACAATGCTCCATGAACAAGGAAGAGCTGTGTTGTTTTCATAAATAATATGTCTATCCTGAAGTAGCATTTTATTTTGGCCAATAAATCAGTTAATCTTATCAATTTAGTCTATAAATTAAGCAGTATTTCATTTTAGTATGTAAATTGAACTGTATTTCGTTTAAATCTATCAAGTATTTTGTTTTACATGTAGTCGATCAATTACGCGATATTTCGTTTTAGTAAAAGTCTTTTAATTAATCAATATTATTTTTAAGTCTATCAATTAACCTGTATTTTGTTTCAGTCTATCAAACAGGAATTCCGTCAGGTAGCTTTTATTTAAGTCCATAAAACCGAAATATAATGAGCATGTACATTAACAATGAAAAGGGGAACTTTGCGACATTATTCTAGTCTGTCATTAAGCTCTTCATGAAAAAAGTTCAATGAACTGTTTAAATCTATTTTGCAATTTTATCCATTGCAATGATTTTTCATTTTATCCTTATTTAAACCTTAAACAGATTTGCGGGGCCCTATCGACAGCGAAGATATTTCAATGACGAGCCTTCATGTGTGTGGTGTAAGAGTGCACAGTGGAAAATGTACAAGAGAATAAGACCAGGTGTTCTGGAAGAATAAGCGTCTTTTGCGTCATTGACGACACCTGCAATGTACATCTAGGTCACATCCAGGTCAATGTCTCGTCCTCAAAGTGAGAACTTCGATATCGTTCTCAATCACAACAAGTAGGCATACTAATGATCATTTTTAAACACGTCCATCTTCACTTCATACAAGGATACAGCATTTTCCACAGTGCCTACAATAAAAGTTGCTTATAATCTTCATCAACCTGCTTTTCTCGAATTCCTGTGCCGTTATTTATTTCGTCAGCAGCCGACATATATCCAGATAGTAAGAGAGAATTGGTAGAATTTAGGACGAGGTATTAAAGCATCTTTCACTGGATTGTGTTAACCTTAATCACGCGTGTAGCCTGGAAAGAAGAAGAAAATGTAAAAGGAATTATGTTGATATTATTTACGAAGCGAGTTTTCTATTTCTGATGTCAAGGCCGTTGCACTTTTGATGAAACTCCCCGAGCTTACACGGGGCTTAAAATCTGAAGTGATTTTCAATTATGTATTGTACTTGCCCGCTATTTGACTAAATGACAAGACGGGTAAAAGACGTTTCCTGATAAGCGACAACTGGTCCATTTTCACTGTCAGTTCTCTTACATTGCTGGGACTCGTGGGACTGCCGACAGTAGGATCTGGTAAAGAGCGCCTTGATTCTGAACGATGTCTGCTCTCCTCCGAGTCCTCCAGATAACACTTTGTCATATCGTATGTCGTTACAAGAAAGCTCTCATAATGAGAGAATCGACGTCTGAAAAAAGGTTTCCATGCGTTATATTGATGTCCTTTGCGACTAAATACAGTGTGTCCTTTTTGAAAGATCTTGCTTGAGATTCATATTCAGGTCTAATGGTCAAACATCAAGGTCACTGTTACTATAAATGGAACGTTAACTGGCGTCCAAATATAGGTATCTTTGTCTATTATTCTTGTTTATTTGGAAAAGTATTTTTAATGGAAATATGTTTTTGTCTCGTTATAGAGTTATCTTTTCACTATTGGCTGCACATCAACACATCCGCGTCTGTGGGATTCTTGTTTCTAGTTAGAGGTAAACTAAAGCTATAGTGCAAGAGTATATAGATTTCAATATTCTAGTTGACGTAACTATGAACATCCAAATGACTCTCCATATGTGTAATGTATTGCGTATATCGCTATGTTGATGTAAGTAAGTAGATAGTAACGGATATAAAAATAAGACCTACAGTCATTCAAAACGATTCATTAGTGGCTGTAGTTTGGTTTTGGACTGTTGGTGCCTGGTTCAGGAGAACAAATTTTGCAGTAGAATAAAATCATGTGATCATTCAGTCTTACCACGTTCTGCCATTTCGACAAAAACAACTTTGTAGATAAGATGAAGACGTGTTCAGACTTCTTTTAATTACATGACGTAAACACAAATGGAAGATTCCAGCTGTGTGCGAGATGCTAGTGTTTCAAGATGACCTTTGAAAATCATTTTCGAATTTTTTTTTTAATGTATGTGTCAGATGTGGCAAAAAAAGATTAACATACCATGTCTTAGATATCACCATTATTCACCCCTCAGTTTATTGCGTAATTAAGACCTGTTTTCAATATGGATAATTTGTTTGCATATAAACGTTTCAATGTAATTTTGATGTGTTTTACAATCGTTTAACAAGAAGTCTCTTTGATATTTTCATCTAAAATTATCAAGTTATGCATACCTTTTTTTCTGGTTTTTATCATATCAATCAGTATTCATCCTCCAACTTTTGAGTCTTTTTTATCAAGTAAGGAACAGAAACGAGCTCAATATTCCATATGGTGATTGCTTTTCTGAGCATGCAGGTGTCAGATTGAAATGTCTTCATTACAGTTGTGGTCTTTTGACAAAGTCGCTTTTAGAGACTCAACTGAAAGTTAAATAGGGGAGACAGAAGATATTTAGAAATTTGATAAATAATTGTTTACCTTTAGCTAAATTATACAAAAGGAATAATAGCATACTAATCTCATTTTTTTCGTATTACAAAAATTTGAAATTAAACAGAACTAGTTTAATTTTACTTCTAAATTCATAAATTAAAGGGGAATTACGCACCTTACCCTTCTGCTTCTACATAAGTTTGGAAATTTTTGATTCCCACCTTTTGTCGTCTAGCATCACTGAAGAGTTCTAGGAGGACGAAACAGATGTATGGTGCAGTTTTATTCATTTTTCGGCATACTGTATCTATAACTAATTTTAAAAGGTGCATCATGTGTGTGTTACGTCATCTTTTAAAACTATTAAAACCAATGCGTCTTTTAAATATCTAACCTTTTAGTATGACGTTCATCTCTTTTTGTTTACGTCTATCTGAATGTTGTTTGGTTCCAAATGACTTTACTTTTTGACTTCCCAAAATTTAATGCAATAATAATCAAGTGCAAAATGTGTTGGATATACGGACAGCAAAGTGATTTCGGTTTTTCAGTAAAGTTCTGCTGACAAACAAACTGAAACACAAGGATTCGAGAGATGCAGTTTGATCAGAACTATGGGCAAGTTTTATGGTCGCTATCTTTGTCTCATTGAGAAATATTATGTATCTTTAAGTGATATGAAGATGGAAGTTTTTGAGTATGCTCATCATATTAGTGTGTTTACTGGTTGTGATAGATAAAGATAATCGGTTCTCATTTTTAGAACTTGATGTTTACTTGGATATGACAAAGATTTACATGGCGGGTGTCGTTGATGAAGCAGAAGACGCTTACTCCTCCGGAACACCTGGTCTAATCGATTTTGAGTTTGGATTAAGTTTTTGTTAACGCTTCAGTATTCTCTTATTTATTTAAAGGGTGTATGTACAACAAAACTTCGAATTCAAATTGTTGTCTCTTACATTTTCCGGCTTGTTTATTATTTCCCCGGCCCTAATTTGTCTACAGAGAATATACTAGGAGATGAAACTGAAAAAAGAAACGATAGTGTTGATCTTTCGATTTTATCATTTTTAAGTATAAAAGAACTATCTAAAGTGTGTTTGGATCGGATTAAACTTTGTATCGAATTAAACCTTGTATCGGATTAAATCCTTGCAACAATCAGTTCCATTAAAAACGAGAGTTTAGGGAGATAACACTGAAAATCTGAGAACATTCATATAAAATTGATCATCACAAAGAGATGCCACAAGATGGATTTTGGAAAAACAACATATTATCGTACATTATTCCGACAACATGTTAACCATACGTGTCTAGGGAGACATCGCCAGAAAAAGGTTAGTAGATAAGAGAGAAAACAAACCATAAAGAATCCAAGTGTCGCAAAGGGACAGGAGATCAATATTCTTAACGGTGTTATCCATTACAAGGCAAATAACATGAAGTTTGGTGGTGTACTTGTAATAACAGACACAGCTTTAGTCTGATAAAGGGAAATAGAGGTGTACTGTTACTCTGTCTATAACATATCATTGAGACAAAGAATCAGTAATGTTGATCGTTTTGAAGATGAAGGTATCACGCTTATGATAGCACCTCTAACATCTGACCCCAGGATCATGAAACAATCTTAAGACTAAAGTTGTCTTACGTTTTGATTTAGCCAATCGAGATTAATGTTACAACGAGTAACGTGATACGTGATTGGCTAAGCACAAACTTAAGTCTAAGATTGTTTCTCGGGGTCTGATATAACATGTAAGACAACACTCAAAGAACATATATGTATTTAAACATGTTGGCCAAAGAAGTAATATCAACCGTATATACATTATGAATATTGTGAAATCGAATTACAAAAATTGAAATTTCTTTTGTTTTATTATCACTGAATATAAAGATGTAACTACCTTTGCATGTGGAATGCATGTTTTTCAAATAACAGTGTGGTGTGGACATATAGAGTCCCAATTGTTTGTGGTAAACGTCCTGGCCACATTAATGTTTGTTATGTAGTTGCATGGCTATCAATATAAACACTTAGATAATTATTTTGAAATTAGCCAATACATGGAATGAAATAAATATTTACAAATATATAAATACAAACTTTATTTCTTTTACAACAATTATTTAACAAGTTATCCAACTTATATTAATCACTCTTCTTGGCCCGAATGTTAGCACGCAAGGGGTCTTAATGTGGGAGGAAACCAGAGTACCCGGAGAAAACCCACGTGGTCGGGCAGGTGGGCCCATACTTTTTTAACGTCCGTTCTGGGAATCGAACCCCGGCCGTCTTGGTGAAAGGCAAGTGCGCTATCCACTGCACCACCCGATCACCCCATGAAATTAATGTTTTTTATTCTCCCTGTCCCAACCCTCTGATTCGACAGTATATTAGGATTTCGAAATGTTGTTCTTAGCCATTGCTGAATTTAAATTTGTGCTGACAATAAACAAATCCAATACACGATCCTGTAACTTTACGGCAGTTATGGTTTGCTTTGCCATCCTATTAACAAGAATAATGAAGGTATTCACGACAGAATAAATGTGTGAACGAAGGGATTACTTAAATGCACTCATCTATGTTTTTTCTTCAATAAACGTATTTGTTTAACTGTATCATGATTAAAGTTGTGTTGCAGTTTTATGTTTGTCCTGTTTTGTAATTACCTTTCAAGTCCGGCGTATCGTAATGTAAAAGATTTAACGCAAATGATGGAATATAAAGTCAGTGGTCTGCAAAATTACCAAATTACACAGCACAATAGATATAATCACTCTCCCGTATTGGTACAACGATTGAAGTAAAATGGCAAAATGGAAACATTTGCCAATGGATTGTTTATAGGAAAGGAGTATGGCCATAGATGCTGGGGAAGCTTAAGAGATTTTAACAGTGCCGTCTCTATGAACTGTCTTATCTTGAACACTATGGTGGAAGGATTTTGGTTGACATCGGATAGCCAGCGCTACTCAATAAATTTAAGTCTAGCCGACAAACACAGAGCACAATTCAGGCATTACAAATTGAAAAATGGTTAGAAAGTACAGAAAAATGGTGTATTACATGTATCTCATTTTACCTCTGAATAGTAAGTCCACAATATCACAGGGGTTTTCAAACAAACAAGCAGTGGGTAATTGCAGGTTACTTAAATAATTTATTTCCGACCTGCAAATGTCACACTAAAGTAGCCTTGAAACTAGTTTCATTACGCTTTACCTGGCAGATTAAAATAACATTTACATTTTATTGTGAATATTTTCTAAACTTTTTTATTTGATTTTATTCTTAATTAATTTACCTTTTTTCTCCACTGAAAAAAAATATTGATTTTGTGAAAAATATTTGCTTGTTGAGGTATGGTGTTATCAGCGACCTTGACTTAGGTGACTTCGCTGAAAAAAATAATGGATACAGACATTAAAACAAGAAAGACATATACCCCCTACTGAATCAAGATGGGTAGCAAATCCAATTTGCATGTTCCCTGACTTGAAAACGTTGAGTAAAACATCGTATTCTATAGGGCACTATCATAATTCAATCTCGCAAATAACATGTCACGTGATACAGCAACCTATCGAAATATTCTTCTAAACTGAAATACATAAAACTGTCTGTAAGAAATCGTGATTAAATATACAACTCATATCTTGTCATTTAGATTTTACATTCTTCAACTAAATTTGATAGCCTGACTTTCAAACAAAATCTTGCCGTATAAATCAGATCTCGCGTTACCAATAACATGATCCCACGTGACTTTCGGTAAACTACGTTAGAAGTCATGACCGGAGTCTGGATCAAATCCTAAATCGTATTTTCTTCCTAATTCTTTGCGAGAAACAAATGTCATTTCTTGTCAAGCAGGCGTCTTGTAGAGGTCACTACTGTCAATCACACTGGGGCATAGCCTCTATTTTGACTTGGAGTCGCCCGTAGTATGATAGATGAACCCGGTGATTATGTGGAGGCAAAACCGATCGATTACAAATCTTCCTCTGGTACACAGCTAATAGACACACACTGTTAGCAAATCTTCCATCGAATTTACTTAAATATGATTTGCTTGGCATTGCTCTCTTACCGATAACGAATGGTCCCAGACAAACGGTTTGGGTTGATATTAGGTTATTTGATCATCAATCAAGTTTATCGATTGAGCGTTGTGTATATTTTGATAAATAGAGCATACAGTTATGTGTAATAAAATGAGTTACATTTCCAAATAAGATATTAAAAAAATAATTGCGGTTGATGTACATTAAAATAATGTTACTATAGAAGTAGCATAGTAGAAATAGCATTGAAGGAGCCCCTATTTGTCTCCCGTTATTAAACATTCAAAATTGTTTATCATATACGACCAATAAGCCTAGGGCTTCCCCATATCGGCGGATAATCTTTTTACTCTTCTGCAAATAAAATTGACACAATTGTTTCATTGCCAAAAAATACAATTAAGTGAGTTAATTCCTTCCAACTCCGCGTGTATTTCTTCAGCTATTCCCCTAAACAACACTGAATCATGGTCAACGGGACGCTTGATAGGGTTTATCAAAGAGAGACGTATGCACCGAGTTTTCTCCGGATAACAAATCGCTGTGACCGAAAAAAACGTTTTGACTCTTTCACCACTACAGCAAAAAATGAACGAAAAGCTCAAAAGAATAAACATGGCAATTCATAATTTATATAGGTATATCAGTGGGTAATAGATTTACCTGTTTGATGACTTTACGTAAGGGAAATGTATTCCTCTAGTCAAGTAATTGTAACATCTTGTAAAAAAAATAATCAGAGAATACCAAAGCGTCAATAAAAAACATAATCCGAACTCAAACTCGATTAAACTAGAGGCAAATAGGAGCAAAGGAATGATTGACATGGAGACCCTCGTAAAAGTACAAGAGAATAAGACCATGTGTTCCGGAAGATAAAGCGTCTTCTGTAATATCGTTTTCATTTCTAGACCTGCAGGGGAGATTATTTCGTCAAAAAATCGGTTTTGCCATATATTCTTATGTACAATTTTATTTTGGTGGTTAATTCCCAAATATCTGTGGTTTACCTGTCTTCAGAATAAGTTGTATTAATTTGATATCATGATACCCGTATATAAAATAAGAGAATACCGAAGCGTCAACATCTTCATAATCCAAACTCAAAATCGATTAAACCAGGGGCAAAATTTGAACAAAGGAAAGATTTACATGGAGACCCTTGTAAAAGTACAAGATAATAAGACCAGGTGTTCCAGAAGAGTAAGCGTCTTCTGCGTCATCGACGACACCCGCCATGTATATCTTTGTCACATCCAAGTAAACATCAAGTTCTCAAAATGAGAACCGAGTATCATTGTCAATCACAACAAGTAAACACACTAATGAGCATACTCAAAAACGTCCATCTTCATATCACTTAAGATACAGAATGTTTCTCGATAAGACAAAGATGGCGACCATAAAACTTGCCCATAGTACTGATCAACCTGCATCTCTCGAATCCTTGTGTTGTTAGTTTGTTTGTCAGCAGTCGACATCGATCACGAAAATCCCGATATTTAGAGCAAGCCCTGGAATACCGAATCAACTACGACATGTAAACACCATAGGTTGGAGAAGTAGGGATGTTACTATCAAGAAATGGAAAGTTAACGATCGGAAAATTGAAATCATCACGTTTATCGTATAGCTTTGTAGTAAGCTGTCCATGTTTGTCGTAGTTTAAGTAGAGATCGAGGTAAGCAGTTGATGTTGAAGAGTCTGTTGTGTCCTTTATTTCAAGTTCAGAAGGGTATATACGATCGACGTGGTCAGCAAACTTCTTGTTGTTTATAGACAACACATCGTCGTTATATCTGAAAGTGAAATTAAAAGATTTGGCATGGTTTCTGTTACCTGTCCTGATTAGCTCCTCCACATATTCAGCCTCGTACAAGTTATACCGTTTCAGTAAGACGGAACCTTTTAACTTGTGATTAGTGATAAGTTAACCTTGGCAGAGTCTTACCATGATGGTTTCTGTAAGTAATATGCAAAACAATAAACAACTTGTTATACCTGTGTTTGTGAATTTGATGTGATATGAACCTGTGAAAGAGATAAAGACCTCGAATTCTCCTCGGTCAATATATTTTTTCATTTGCCATCACACAACTCAATAACTGTTTTATTAGATGCTCTACTCGGGGTTCTGATTTTCCCATGTTTATTTTTCTGCTTTGTGTAACGTATCTCGTTCGTTCCGGTCTAACTGCAAAAGCGTTTAAGACTATTTCGGGATTTTTCATTACAGGTTTTTTTTTAAGAAATCAGTTATTCAACGAACAACCAGTCCACATGATATTTTTGAGGACTGGTGACGTGCATCGAATCCGACCTCTGTATTATTTCATTGTAATTCATTGTGAATGAAAATGTTGTTATTTAAGCTATGAATGTCTTAGCAAATGTTGTTATAGTCCTATAGTTACATTTGCTCTTCAATTTTCCATTGACACAATGCAAAGAGGCAGTTGCTGTCATATGCCGATGGCACCCAGTGTCTCGGACTATAACAGCAGTTGCTATTGTGACGTCATCAATTTCATTGTTGACTTGCTCACTTGATTTGCTATTCCAAATCGGGCCGAAAAAACTAAATAATGCACAATAATTATATCAAAATATAAATATATGTAATGAATATTTAAGCAAATATTGTTACAGTCCTATAACACACATTGCTAAAACTGACAAACTTACATAAGTCCTTACCGGGGTTTATTTAGTTTGTCATCAATAGCAATGTGTATTATAGGACTGTAACAACATTTGATAACACATTCATTGCTTAAATAACACACATTGCTATTACTGACAAACGTCCATAAAGCCCTACCGGATAAAATGTTCATTACTTATTTTTACATTTGAAAGAATAAAACTCAAGTTGGTAAAACAATTAAATTGATGGCGTCACAATAGAAAATGATTACATCGCAATAGAAATCGATGACGTCACATTCAAAATTGATGACGTCACAACAGAAATTGATAGCGTCCCAAATTGGCCATCACAATACATTACAGTTGAAGGATGCAGAGCAAATGTAAATATAAGGTATATAACAACATATGCTGAAACATTCAATGCATAATCCATTTCGGCTTCGTAATGGTCTATCAACACAAACAAAATAGTAATGACTTAGAAAATTAATTCGAACGAAAATGTACAAGACAAACGCCAAAGTTATTATTTCTGAACAAAGACCGACAGTTTTAATATAGGTTAAGGCAATCTGAAAATAAGTATTTTACTTTACGGTTTGTGACATGCCCTGTCTTAAGTCTGTATTTGTCTCCGAATATTTCAACGTTAGTATTTCCATAATGAATTTTTATTGTACAACTCCCAGTCCGTCTGTAACTTTAGGAGACTAAATAAGAATAAAACAGAAACTAAAGAGACAGAGTCGGATACATAACCGATAATTTTATTTCACTTTCAGATGTATTGAAGATGATTGTCCTTGAATAAGGCAATTTCTGGAAGAATTGAAAACTGTACCCCCTGGTCGATTGGTATTATTGGATTTATGAGAAAGTCTTCTTTACGTCGACATATATTGATGTTTTTTGAAAAAAACGTTTTTTAAAGAGTATGCCTTAGTACATCTTGGCAACGGATAAATATTTGTATTGTGACCTATTCACAATCCAGCAAAAAAATACTGTTATACTTTCAGTGTTAATGCACTATGCGATCTCCAACTGGCTACGTATTTAGAAAGGATAAATTGTTATTATTACTTAATTTTTTCTTCATTTTAGTGCATTTATAGTTGGAGAATCACTCGGGAATATACCATTCCATCAAAAGCGAAATAAAAATGGCATAAGATAAAGTAAAGGTGAAATGAACATTAAAAGTGGTTATGCTGACAAACATATTTGGCAATAAACAAATGCTTTAAAAGAGATAACCGAAGAGTTAACAAAACCATAATCCGAACTCAAAATCTAGCGGCAAAATATAACAAAGGAGGAGAGACCCTTGTGGAAGTACTAGATAATAAGACCATATTGCAAAGAAGACCCTTGAATAATACGCGTCGTTTACTCCATTGACGATAACCATCATGCAAATCTTGATCACATCCAATTAAACGTCAAGTCCTCAAAGTGAGAACCGAGTCATTATTCTCAATCACAACACTAGTAAGCACACTAATGAACATATTCAAAAAGGTCCATCTTTATATCACACAAGGATACACAATATTGAGAGAGACACATAATAATGTTTCAAAGAAGTAATTCCCGATATAACCTGCTGTCAAACACTCCATGACTAGCAGGAGTCTACCTATCATGATATCATTGATTTTCTTTTCCGGTCTCTACTTAGGTACATGAAAGCAGGCTCGATATATCTGCCGCATCCATTGTATCAATAATTTTGCATTTTTGGTCCCTTTAGGGTCAGATTTATATACTGCAAATTACTTTTTATTTGCGAGGGATTATATTTCTCGTTATTTCCCGAGTTGCATCAGTCGCGAATTCAAATCCCTCGCGAATATACAGTTACTTTTGCTGGTGCAACCCCAATGATTTGTTAAAGTAACCCCTCGCGAAATCATGTTTTCGCGAATATGACTATGGTTTACCTTTCGCGATATTAAGTACTCGCGAAAATAAAGTGATTTACAGTACTCACGATTTGAAGTCTTTAAAATCGGTACCTTGAGCTGAATGTTTGGCGTTCAATTTGTAAAAAAGAACACTGGATATTGACTGCTCTGTCTTTTGTTAGAGTAATGTGACCGAGTTGAGTGGCACTCCTCCATTTAAATATAATAGCATTTCAGTGAGATACGGCTTTATTGGGTCCCAAAATGCCCTGGTTAAATAATGAACTATCGGTTTGGTTACACACGGTAATGTTGGTAATGTTAAAATATTATGATTAATCTAACAATTTCATTTATGTTAACAATGGTACTTTTCAGTTAATTTTATCATTTTTTCTATTTTGTCATTATTGGTTCTGAATGAGTCGAGTAGTTATGTATCATTTCACAAAACTAAAAAAAAACATTCAATTTTGAGTTATTCTTCTCGGGAAATATGAACGGGGCACTTAACAAAATAGTGTTCAAGAAGTATTTTACAAAAATTCTGGCTAAGATTAATTTCCATATGAACTAGAGAAACAGCGTTTGCGGTAGCCCATTACGACCGAGCTGGTTATGATTTATCGATGGTTTTGGCTGTTATTCTCTAAGACTAACAACCCTCCAGACATATCCAGTTTTGATATACGAGTTTTATCAAATATCCGAAATGTCAAAAAGGGATTGATTCTGTAAAGGATACATATCCCGTCTCGTCTTTGACTCTCAACTCAATTGTGGAGGTATCATAATATGTGTAAAAATAATTACAAGGAAAGGGACGATTTTCTTCGTATATTTATGGAAACACCAAAAACACATTAAAAACAGTTTCTACATTATAATTCTATTTTGTTTCAATCTTCAGTCATTTGCTTTTCGACCTCGAGTGTCATATATAATCTACTTCTTTATATATATCTATATTTCTTTTACAAATTAAATTGACCTTTTTATTTTTGTTTGTGATTTAACGACACCTCGTAACAACAGGGTTCTTTTGAGGACGGGCACAGAGTGAGAAACCACATCAGACAGTTAATATCAAATAATGCAATGGGGAAATAAGAATGATGAGAAACGAAAAAGATCTCAATTGATGAAATCTGAAAAACAGATCAATGTTTGGTCTCCAAGTATTTCTTTGTTGAAGACACAGAAGAAGTAGACCTGAGCAGTATAAAAAATCTAAATGGTATAAACGTGAGAATAAACTGATCCATGAATTCGTCATTGGGAAAAAAATATGGATTCGTCATAATAATAAACCGAACCTTAATTAATCCTCATTTAACCGATTTCTTCATTCATCCTTTAAATAACCGATCCGTGAATTCGTCATCACAATATAAACCGATTCGTGAATTCGTCATCACAATATAAACTGATCCGTGAATGCGTCATCAAAATATAAACTGATCCATGAATTCGTCATTAGAATAAACTGATCCGTTAAGTCGTTTATAGAATGAACCGACTTGTGAATTCATCGTTTGAATAATCGATTTGCGAATTCTTTATTAGAATAAACAGATCGGTGAATTCGTTTTTAAAGTGAACCGACCTGTTAATTAAACCTGATAATCAACCGATTTGTAAATTCATTTTTTAAGTAACCGATTCGTGAATTCGTCATTAGAACTAACTGATATATAAATCCGTTATTCAGCTGTTATTAGATTGAACCTACTTGTTCATTAGTCATGAGAATCAATCGATTTGTAAATTCATCGTTTGAATAATCGATTCGTGATTTCGTCATAAATTATGATGTGATTAAAAAAGCATGCAAGGAAGAAAGTAAGGCTAAATTGAAGTAATTTCATCACCGAGAACATGTAGATAGTCTGCCTTTCAAGTCAACCATGGGTGGAACGGTTGGTAAAAAATAAAAACAATGAAGTTTCTTAAAGCAAGAATTCCAGAAAGATTTATATGCACACAGGGAAAGGAATGTATTTTGTATATAATGGTTCACTTTGACAAATATGAATAAAAAGCAAGCGCTTTTCTTTAACGCAAAATACCTGAAATCTTGTTTGAAAGAGTTTTGTATGTTTTGGGAAAAAAATCGGAAATTAATAAACAAACGGAGAATGGTATAAAAATACAGTTATATATGACTTGAGGGTAAAGCAAAAATACATTTTCTCCTATATAATGAGGGATTGGTATTGTTGCCGTTACTTCGGACATCAACTCTTAATTACGCATGCTTCATACTTTAAAGCATTGAATGTTTTATTTTCTTCTTTCTTCTATTTTGTGTCTTAATTACTTTCCTAATATTTTTGGTGACCTTGGTATTGAGTTTTGTTTTCGCAAATCAATGAGTTATATTGGTTTTTCACTTTGACATACACTGTACTTTATTGTTCAGCTTTACATTTGGTATTGGTAAGGACTAATTAGATCTTTGCAGTTTAATATGACAGGGTGGAGTGTTAGACTGTAACGTCAAGGTTTCGGATTCCCACCTTTTGGCCTATTGCATTATCGAAGAGTCCTAGGAGGACGAAACAGCTGTATGGTGCAGTTTAATTAATTTTTTCGGCATGCTGTATATATTACTAAATTTAAAGGTGCATCACATGTGTGTGTTACGTCATCTTTAATGATAGGGGGTGGCAGACTCTGCTGGTGGATTTTCTAGTCCCCGAGGATTGCTGGAGCCTCCATAGCCAGTTAATCTCATTTGAGTAGTGGCATGGTACATAATATACACATTTTCGTATTACAATATTTGAAATATACAGAACTATTTTAATTTTACTTCTAAATTCATAAATTAAAGGGGTTTTACGCACCTGACCCTTCTGCTTCTACATTAATTTAGACATTTTGGATTCCCACTTTTTGGCCCCTAGCATCACTGAAAAATCCTAGGAGGATAAAACAGCTGTATGGTGCAGTTTTATTCATTTTCTGGCGTGCTATATCTATTATTTTAAAAGGTGCAGCACATGTGTGTTACCTCAACCTTTCAATCCTTTGAGAGGATTATCCGTTATCCGTAGGTACCGTCTTCACGTTACATTTGCAAGGACGCAGACAACGCACAAGAGAAAACCAAAGTAAAAGCGGAAAAAATGTTTCAATATAAAATCTGAGATTTTCAATATGAACTGCAATAGTTTAACTTTTCTGGAAAATGGAAGCCGTAAGAGAATAAAGGTCAATCAAGTACCATGAAATCCTGAGCAGACGACCATATCAAGTTATAATTATGGGATGTTTTAGTTATACAAAGGAAACTAGAAACCGTGTAAAAACAAACGATTTCAGTATCAAGTGCAATAGTTAAACGTTCTCGTTATAAAATACAGTCCTGAAAATGGAACCCGTAAGAGAATACAGGTCATTTACGTGTACCTGGGAATATTGAGCAGACGACCATATCAAGTTATAATTTAGTGATGTTTTTAGTTTTACAAATAGGAAACGAGAAACCATGTAAAAGCAAACAATTTTCAATATCAACTGCAATAGCTTCACTTTCTCGTAAAATAATATGAAGTCTGGAAAATGGAACCCGTAAGAGAATGCAGGTCACTTACCTGGGCATCTTGAGCAGACGACCATATCAAGTTATAATTAAGGGATGTTTTTAGTTATACAAATAGGAAACGAGAAACCATGTAAAAGCAAACAATTTTCAATATCAACTGCAATAGCTTGTCTTTCTCGTAATAATATGCAGTCTGGAAAATGGAACCGTAAGAAAATACAGGTCATTTACCTGGACATCTTGAGCAGACGACCATATCAAGTTATAATTATGGGATGTTTTAGTTATACAAATAGGAATCTAGAAACCGTGTAAAAACAAACGATATCAATATCAACTGCAATAGTTAAACGTTCTGGTAATAAAATACAGTCCTGAAAATGGAACCCGTAAGAGAATACAGGTCACTTACCTGGGCATCTTGAGCAGACGACCATATCAAGTTATAATTAAGGGATGTTTTTAGTTATACAAATAGGAAACGAGAAACCATGTAAAAGCAAACAATTTTCAATATCAACTGCAATAGCTTGTCTTTCTCGTAATAATATGCAGTCCTGAAAATAAAACCCGTACAGGGCACTAACCTGGAAATCACGAGCAGACGACCATATCAAGTTATGATACTTGGATTATTTTAACGATATGAAAAGGAAGCGAGAAACCGTGTAATAGCAAACGAGACATATCAGAGTCGCTAGAGTATATTTTTAGAAAAGGTGTAAATCAGTACATATGTGTATAATGAACATGTCGATTAATCAACCTACTGAAGTGGAAATAATCAGCCAAATCCGTTAGATCTTGTCTACAC
The DNA here is from genome assembly GCA_947623455.1 of Mimachlamys varia. NCBI lineage: Eukaryota > Metazoa > Mollusca > Bivalvia > Pectinida > Pectinidae > Mimachlamys > Mimachlamys varia. The sequence continues at coordinate 49,364,173 of OX392527.1, forward strand.
AAATGAAGAAGATCTGATATCAAATATTGATATATAAAGTCCTATTAGGAAAATCGATCATTGAGAACTACATTTCAAACGTCAACTGCAGAATATGTTCGCCCGAGACCTTCTAATTAATGAGCTGAGTTTATGGAAATAAATACAAAAAATCGATAATATGAACGGGTGTGAGTGTTTTGATTAAGATGGTATTAACTATAATTGGAAATGTTGCCATGACAAGAGGATGGAAGCAGAACAGAAGTACGATTCTTAATGGAAATCACAAAAGAAATAATGAAATTGATATCTGGTAGCTAGAAATCCAAGAGAAATAATGAGGAAAAACCACGCTCAATCCAGAAGTGTTATTTTCTTTCTGACGAAGAATCCTTTAAAATAATCAAGTGGGTTTTTTATGAAGATTGTGTAAATTATAATTGGAACTACTTTGACAACACGAACGTTTATTTGAAAGGAACTTAAGCAAAAACAAATCTGAATTCAAAGTCCAAATAGATTTGCTCAACATTGAATTTTACAGGAAAACACAAAAATAAAATCATAAAACGTGCTTTTGTAAAAAAGAAAATCTATAAGTTATTAAACGTCTTGCATATCGATTAAACGAATGGTCGATCGCACAAAGTGACTTCACGTATACTTTGGCACGTGTCATAGGTGTAATCGAACCGTCAAGTGATTGTTATATTCTTTTTGCAACAGCAATCAGACCAATAAATATACCAAATGTTGTTCATATTTACAACAGAGTCGCGACAATGTAGTTTCTTCCTTCCAGGCCATTGTCGCCTAAGCACTGAATGGCAATGGGTAAAACAGCATAAACATTAGATTACATGTGTTTGTATTGATATTCCTAATACTTTTTATTCCGTTACCAGGCCCCACTAATCTAGTCATGTGTCTTTACCCATCGATATATCATCAAGCGTATATATACTGAAACGAAAAAGAAACGCAACTTCAAATTGTAGGTTTAATAAAATAATAATTGTGAGCATTATGTTTAAATTTCATATGTAATAGTTAATATTGAATATTGATGTAACATCCTTATTCAATATTTAGAGATTTTTAAGAACAGGTCACTTTGCTAGAAGGTCATGATTGGTAGTACCCTACGTGAATCCAAGTTGAAATGACAGCAGTTTTGAAACCGTGCCCTAATATCGTGTGTGTCCTCCTCGAACAGTTATCACATCTCTAATTCTTTGTTGCATTGAGTTCATCAGGGCATTGACTTTCCGTATTGGAATGTTATTCCATTCTTGGACGAGTGCATTTGCTAACTGAGGGAGGGTAATTGGGGGGTTACGGCGATTTCGAATTCTTCTGTCTAATTCATCCCACAAATGCTCGATTGGGGACAGGTCGGGGCTATATGGAGGCCAATCTATAGGAGCAATGTTCTGTGTCGCAAGAAAGTCTCTACAGACTCTTGCAACGTGTGGTCTCGCGTTATCTTGCTGAAAGGTTAGATGATGCTGCCTAACAAACGGCACAACATGGGGCCTAAGGATCTCATCCCGATAGCGTACGGCCGTTAAATTCCCATTGACTATCACCAAAGGCGTCTTCAAACCATGGGAGATTCCCGCCCAAACCATAACTGATCCACCCCCAAATCGGTCGTGTTCCAAAACACAGGCGTCAGCAAAACGTTCGCCTCGACGCCGGTACACACGTTGACGGCCATCTGCTCGAAATAACGTGAATCGAGATTCATCGGTGAAGAGCATAGACCTCCAACGTCTCATAGGAAAACGTCTGGGCATATGTGCCGTTGCCCATTGCATACGACGTGCTCGACGTTGCGGTGTTAGTGGTAAACCAACGTACTGTCGCCTTGCACGCAAATTAGCCTCACGCAGTCTGTTGATCACTGTTTGGGGATGAATTCGACGGTTATGATTACCAATCGTATTCCTTGCCGTTTCAGCGGCCGTTAATCTCCTGTTACGCAGGTGTGCCAACCTAAGAACCCGGTCTTGACGTCGCGACGTTACGCGTGGACGTCCTGATCTCGGCTGGTCATCGACTCTTCCTGTTGCGTTAAGACGTGAAACTAATCGACTAATAGTCGATTTGTGAACTCTGAATTGTCGAGCGACGTGAAGTTGCGTGTTCCCTGCCAGAAGCATCGCTATAGCACGTCCTCTATCAACCTTTGATAACCGTGGCATAATTGTAAAAGGAATTATTGTTTGCAAAAGTATTGGCGATGATGTGGCTCAATGTTAGTGATGAATTGATACTGGTTTGAATGAAAAAAGAACGCATATGTTTGTACAGGCACGGTTTTTGATGTTTTTACCGCGCCGGAAGTGCATAGGTCTCTAGTCACACTTGGGTGATTTTGAAGATTGGTATGGGTGTTAGGCAGGTTGCATGTTTATATCGGCGATTTTTATACAGATATGTATATTTAATACAAAATTAATCACAATTTTCCATGTTGCGTTTCTTTTTCGTTTCAGTATATATGCTTTATTTAGTGTTGTTAAGCATCATGATTCAATGTCTTTAATAGCCAAGGACATGGCTCAATGTGTATGATATATACATGTATGTATGCTAAATGCAGAGTACGTTGGTATATTCGCATCCTTTTGTTAGCGTTAATAGATGTTTAGGGTCGTCACATAGGGATATACCAGGTGGTGGAGGAAGCTGGAGTTCACGGATAAAAACCATAAACCAACGCCCAGTACCTGGCAAATGTCTGACGTAGACCTCAAACCCACGAATGTGTTGATGAGGGCTAGTGGTAGCAGAATGTCAGACGTAGACTCAAATCCACGAATGTGTTGATGAGGGCTAGTGGTAGCAGAATGTCAGACGTAGACCTCAAACCCATGAATGTGTTGATGAGGGCTAGTGGTAGCTGAATGTCTGACGTAGACCTCAAACCCATGAATGTGTTGATGAGGGCTAGTGGTAGCTGAATGTCTGACGTAGACCTCAAACCCATGAATGTGTTGATGAGGGCTAGTGGTAGCAGAATGTCAGACGTAGACCTAAAACCCATGAATGTGTTGATGAGGGCTAGTGGTAGCAGAATGTCAGACGTAGACCTCAAATCCATGAATGTGTTGATGAGGGCTAGTGATAGCTGAATGTCAGACGTAGACCTCAAATCCATGAATGTGTTGATGAGGGCTAGTGGTAGCAGAATGTCTGATGTAGACCTCAAATCCATGAATGTGTTGATGAGGGCTAGTGGTAGCAGAATGTCTGACGTAGACCTCAAATCCATGAATGTGTTGATGAGGGCTAGTGATAGCTGAATGTCTGACGTAGACCTCAAATCCATGAATGTGTTGATGAGGGCTAGTGGTAGCAGAACGTCAGACGTAGACCTCAAACCCATGAATGTGTTGATGAGGGCTAGTGGTAGCAGAATGTCAGAAGGACACTGATACCCATTGAACACCCCGGTTACTAGATAACTGTCGAATAAAACAGTACTGAGTTACATAGTATGCCTAAGTCACCATGAATAATATTCAACTTGGTAACTAGTTGTTGTGATTACCCAAAATACTATATGTTAATTAAGCTGGGCAAGTATACGAAAAAAATGTTATATGCAGTAAAAAGAATCGTCAAGATACGTTTGTGTCACTTTGAAAGATGACGTAACACACACAGATGCTGCACCTTTAAAATTAAGTGATAGATACAGTATGCCGGGGAAAAAAATAATTAAACTGCATCATTCAGCTGTTTCGTCCTCCTAGGACTCTTCAGTGATGCTACAGGCCAAAAGATGGGAATCAAAAAGCTCTAAACTAATGTAGAAGCAGGACGGTCAGGTGCGTAAAATCCCTTTAATCTATAAAGTAAAATTAAATTAGTTCTTGAGATTAAAATTAAATACGTCAGGCTACGTTTGCGTCACTTAGAAAAGCATATTTATATTGTGGCCAAAAAATGTATTCCCAGAGCAATGGAATGTGGTTATATATAAAAGTATATATGAAATCTATTCATAGCATGCAAGCGAAATCAGTTACTTTTTTCCGTACACAATGAAGGGAGGCGAGGTGATATCAGCGCCACCAATGAATGCGTTCGAAAATAGACTGGACAAACACTCAATTATTCAGAATTGTTTTATCATATATAGACTAAATGTTCAATATTATATTACTTCGCCAAAACAAATATATTATTACATGTACACACGTCTTCTGATATGCAATTAGTTTAATAAAAAATAGCATTAAATAGGTAGTTCTGACGGAGCAGCATTTGTAAATTGAGATCTAGTCATTAGGGGACATACATGCAGCAGTTGAAAACTGTTTCCACTAGTGAACGTAGTCAATTTTCAAGTGTAAGTCAAACAAAGAAAATGACGAAAACAGATGTAATAAGAAACATGCTTACATACCTATAAAAACAGTGCGATGATTAAATGACTCGGTGATAAGCACCAATTATTCAAACATGAACTAAATTATCATATTATGTTTATTTGATTATTGGTAAATGTATTGTATATAATGTGCTAAATAACAAACATACGCATACTCATACATTAACTTATCTAATGAATATTAATATAAAAAATAGAAACTAAAAATCTGAAGTATAAAGAAATGTTTATACAAAAACGATAGGCAAAATGAGCCAATACTGAGTACTGAAAAAATCCAGAAAAGTACCATATCCCTGTACCTGTTCACATTATAATAACAACCAGATAGCCAGTTCCTACTGACACAACCTGAGCATGAAGCAAAAGGCAGAAACTATATCATATAAGAAACATTGGTTGGTCTCAGGTTATCGTCTGTGTGTCGTTTTAAAGTACAGAAAATACATAAATCCATATTTGTGAAAATTAAAACATCAGATAACTATTTTGGTAAATGTAGCTAATGTAAATCGATTACTATGGAGTAGGGGATCGCAGATTAATAGCTCCTACTTATCCAGCACTTTATAGTTGCGGATGCATTCTTTCAATCTTCCGTCTTCCGGTTTGCTAACATCAAGAGACTTGGGGCGAATACTGTAAAAGAGGGTTCGGGTGGTGCAGTGGATAGCGCACTTGCCTTTCACCAAAGCGGCGGGGGTTCAATACCCAGTCGTGACGTAAAAAGGTATGGGGTCACCTGCCCGACCACGTGGGTTTTCTCCCTGTAGTCATGTTTCTTCCCACAATAAGACCCCGCACGCGCACACATTCGGGCAAACATGAGTGAAAAATATATTGTTTCATTATTGCTGCAAAATAAATAAATTAATAAATGTTTATTTTATCAGGAAACGCATGCTTATAGTGTACAAGAGTTTATGATAATACTGTAAAATAGTGTATGCGAGCACTGTAAATAGTGTGTGTACTGTAAAATAGTGTATGTGAGTACTGTAAAATAGTGTATGTGAGTACTGTAAATAGTGTGTGTACTGTAAAATAGTGTGTACTGTAAAATAGTGTATGTGAGTACTGTAAATAGTGTATGTACTGTAAAAAAGTGTATGTGAGTACTGTATATAGTGTGTGTACTGTGAAATAGTGTGTACTGTAAAATAGTGTATGTGAGTACTGTAAATGGTGTGTGTACTGTGAAATAGTGTGTACTGTAAAATAGTGTATGTGGGTACTGTAAATAGTGTGTGTACTGTAAAATAGTGTATGTGAGTACTGTATATAGTGTGTGTACTGTGAAATAGTGTGTACTGTAAAATAGTGTATGTGAGTACTGTATATAGTGTGTGTACTGTGAAATAGTGTGTACTGTAAAATAGTGTATGTGAGTACTGTGAAATAGTGTGTACTGTAAAATAGTGGGTGTGAGTACTGTAAAATAGTGTTAAGAGAGTATGTGTGGTGTTGAATGAATACGTCTGTGTAAGATTTGGAAAAAAAGTGCAGTACTTGAGAAGGCACATGACTAATACTGAAGGAAGTGTGCTCAACTAGAGGAGGAAAAGGATGATATCAATGTACATGCAAGTTGAGTGGTAAAGGAAGCGTTTGTATATTGAATGGGTGTGAAGAGGGACATTAACAAAAAAAATCGAGGGAGGTTTATGTCAGGAGAGAAAACAAAAACCGTAGTTTTAGGAGGAACGTTTGAGTACAATATTATTAGTAATGTAGGTTTGACTAGCAGGAATGTAAAAGTGCGGCAAGGAAGAATGAAATCCACTGAGAGATGTTTGTGAAATATACATGATATAAAAGGGTATATGTGAATTTCAGTGGGAAATTCTACATGATATATGTTGACAGATTAGACGTTTGCACATGATGCAATCGCTTCCAAAAGGATAATGATTACATGCTGACACTTTTTACAGCATTGACATTATATATATCGCCCATTAGATGACACAGCAAATCGCTGGAAAATGGCCGCTTAGTGGACAGTCGGTGAAATCCTAGCTGGAAATGACGCTATTCACGTGTTTTCACCCCATGTCTGGAACATATATAATGACATTAAAGCACAATTCGTCTTGTCTGGATCCGGGGATTACAAAATAAAGTATACGTCAGCCTCGAGATGTGACTTCTCGGGGGGAATAACCAGGCCGTAAATGTGTGTCAATGGCTCATACACCGCAATCTATCTTAAACCGGAACAGGAAACACTGAATTAATTTTCAACACAATGGTCATATAAAGACGAGTCCCTAAGTAGTTATTCATCTTCGATAACATATTGCCATATATATCTAACTTTCGTAGTACACGTTTTGAAATTCTTTAATTCTTGTTAAATATTTGCTCTTGATTAATAAATTAAATGGGTTTTACGTAGCTGACCGTTCTGTTGCTATATTGTATTAAAATAAATCACACCTTTCGGTCCCTAGCACCACTGACGAGTCCTAGAAGGACGAAAAAGCTTTCACTTCATATTTACGGCACACAGTATTTATTACTAAACTTGAAAGGTGCAACATGTGTGTGACCTACATGTACGTCATCGTATTGAACACTTAGCTCATCTTACAAATGTACATCATATATGATAAAAATTCAATGCATTATAAAATATGCAATATGTACATCATACGAAATATTTACAGTCTACACTGATATTCATTCGATAACCATTGTTCCACTGACTATCAAACACGTGCCAAATTTCTATGACGTCGACAACAGTACATGTGGGCGGAGCTATGCAAATCCTCAAGTTTGAAAAAAATTGTATGACGTCACCAATAATAAACTTGGGCGGAGCTAACAACGATTTACGCAAATTTCATGCTGTTACATTTATTGAACCATTCTCATGTTTATTAGTTTTGAAATGAAATTTGTGCCCGAAGATGGGATTATAATTAACAATTAAACATTTCACAGAAAGATACTGTAAATACAAGGATAAACATTCCTTTTTGTTTAGGTTATCGGGGGATAGCTACAATGAAAAACAGGTAAATTATACTTAACCGGCTTAGCCGGTTATTGAATTAACCTGTGTTCCATTGTAGTTATCCCCCGATAACCTAAACAAAATAGAAAGTTAATCCGTAAATAAAGTTCAATTGATCTGCCCCCATCATTGCAGCATTTGGTATCTTCATCTCGTCCATCCTCCTCCAAGAACGTTTAACCTCAGTCATGACAAACTGTTTGTTGAAGAGGTTGTACTCTCTCACTGTTGACCAAAGGGCTGTCTTTCCCAGATAAGGGATATGGTTTACGCTGCTGTATCCCATGGAATCTTCAGCAAGACAACCAAACAGTTGCTACATGTATCACATTCCAATATCTGAAGTATACTGACTGTCATTGTACTTCTGGAAAGATCCATGAAACCTGAACCGAAGTTACGATTATACAAATCTCAAATGCTTGCAAAGGTAATACTGACCCAAAACAGTTGTCTAATTTCCACCTGCATCTACGACTTGTTTGGTTTTTTGAGTCCAATGGCATAATAATTCTTCGTCAAGGTGGGTTCAGGAACAAGAGTGGATCAGTGGATCTATCAGCTGATGTGTGGGAAAAAATCATATTAAAAGCTGTTGCCGACGAAGACTGCTTTGATGATGGGCTTCTTTACCATGATAAGCTATATAATACTACGTGCAAGATCGAGTATCATCAAAGATCATCACATCAGAACTGACTTTTCATCACCCGCCTGATAGAATTTTCAAAGTCGACGATGGATCATCTTTCTTTGAAAACAACTGCATATGGATTGGGAGACAGCCAAAATGGAATCCTGCCAGTCACACATTTTGGTCTGGAAATCAACGAAATAGTTTAAAGGTCTCAATAAACAAACAGATGGATCGGGTTTTTTTTTTGTGGAGGATATCCTAATCTCCTTACACACGTTGAGGGAAAATGACACAGAGAATACCAAAGCGTCACAAAAAATCATAATCCGAACTCAAAATCGAATAAACCAGGGGCAAAATATGAGCGAATGAAATATTTATACGAAGATCTATGGAAAAGTACAAGAGAACCAAAACACTTCAATCACTTTAACCGTTAATAGAAAATTCAACATAACTAACCCAAACACATCAATGCCTGGTGCTGACTTGCCACGTCAGTTTTTTGATAACATGATAATGAAGGCAAAAACAAGAGGCAAATCGGAAGTCGGAACCGAAACACTTTAAAGGACCGTAATTGTTTGGGGGTTTTTGCATTCTTTTTTACATTCGGTGATTTTTTTTCTCCTTCGTTTTGGTGACGTTAACCCTTCCAAACAAAACTTGAAGCCCTTACTGTTTAGTTGCTTAATATCACGGGGAGAAAATTTCGCGATCATTTTGTATTATGACTTATACTCGGGTATAAAATGTCGCAATCTGCCGGGATTATTTGACCTTTCGGGGTAATTAGTCTTAACGGGGTGCTATGTTTCACGGGTGTTTAATTTCACGGAATTTTATTTTACCGCGAAAATAGCGAAATCAAATCCCCGCGAATAAAATCAACTATACAGTAATTTAGCACAAAAAATGTATTAAATAAATCGTACATCCATTTATATGATCTTCAAATCAAGCTAATGAAAACCGTATGTCTCTTAAACAGACGCGATCGATGCAGTGTATTACGTAATCTCTATGGGTTTGATTATCACCATTACGATCGGCGTGTACGTTTACTGGGATTATTGGAAATTTCAAGAAACATGGCGGCCAAATCGATGGCAGACCTGTGAAGCAGAATTGATTTCTCGCGACGTATTTTTTAATACAACAAATCTTGTCTTCTGAATCGGTCGCCTGACCTATGCGGTCCATTGCAGCTTTGAAGCAATTCTTCAAAAGACTACCTTGTGAGCTTCACATTACGATTTTGATATTTTAATTTAATAATGTTGTTCATCGTTAACAGTACGCGCTTAAGAATTCAAAATCATGTTCTCTAGAAAGGTTACATACAAAATAACTGCAAAAGGAATATTCAAAAACAACAGAAAAAAAGTAAAAAATAATCATAGAAATAATTGAATAAGTCTAAAAATTATTTAATTTCTATTATGAAGACACGTTTTCCAGAACGTCTTGTTAGAGATAAGAGTTTTCCGCAGTGACGGGAAAACAACTTCATTATTACATTAAAAAAGAGGAAGCCCTGCAAGAAATATGTTGGAAGCCTTTCCCATACCAAAACTTCAAACCTTAGTTATATTGAAGTGTTGTGCAATTGCAGATATCACACAATAATAAACAAGGCTTTGGAGTGTCTGTAATGGAGTGTAATCTTCCTGTACACCTGATCGTATTCTCTTGTACTTTTCTTTGCTCATATTTTGCCCCTTGTGTAATCGATTTTGATTTATGAAGTTGGACGTTTTTGAGTATGCTCAGTAGTGTGCTTTATTAGTGTTGTGAGAATGTTGACTCGGTTCTCACTTTAAGGACCTTATATTTACTTGAGTGTGGTCAAAATTTGCATGTACTTTTACAAGGGTCTCCGTGTAATTATTTCATTTGTTCATATTTTGTCTTTAAGGTTAATCTATTTGGGTTCAGATCATGATTTTAATTTCTTGAACACTCCGTTATTTCGTTTCTATGTAAATCTTTCTCTTGTTCTTATTTTGACACTGGTTTAATCGATTTTGAGTTCGGATGATGGTTTGGTTGACGCGTCGGTATTTTCGGATTTTTTTATGTATCTTGATATACTTATGAATATGAACATACTGCGTACACGTCTTCTTATCTGATAATGTAGACGTCCATACTTCAGATATATTATAACTGCACAAATCAGATTCTGTATAGTGCTTAGAGCAAGTGCTGTTATCGCAAAAATACATCTTTGCGGATAAATTCACTTAATATTCTCTTAAATATGAGTGCTCTATATTATGTACGTTTACTGTAATCATAAAGAATTGATTAAGAAATCCCATATCTGTGATCCTACTCTCTTTTGCATGCTCGGGGAAAATATTTAAAGTGTTTTATTCTAAAAGAGGCGACCAATGTGTACCCGAACAAGATTGTGTTTTTTCTTCTTTTTTTTCTCTCTTCTGTCTTCTTGAGGATACTTAATTACCCAACACTGATCCGCTGCCTCCATATCAACACTTGTATATGTTCTTTGTCACTTTCCTTTTCTCTCTTCCGTCCTCTGTTAAGAGGCTAGCTATGGATTGCCCAACACTAATCCGCTGCCTTCATATCAACACCTGTATATGTTCTTTGCCACTTTTCTTTTCTCTTTGTTTCAGTTATGTATCCCCAGGTACCCGTTTTCTAAGGATCCTAGCTGTTGTAAGAACATTTAAACATGGAACGAACAATCTTGGTCTTCGACGTCATGGTACTTACTTGGATATGACCTAGATTTACATGGCGGGTGTCGTCGATGAAGCAGAAGACGATTACACTTTCGGAACAACTGGTCTTATTATCTTGTACTTTTTCAATTTTCTCCGCGTAAATCTTTCCTTTGACATATTGTATCGCTAGTTTAATCGATTTTTAGTTCTGATTATGGTTTTGTTGACGCTTTGGTATTCTCTGATTTTTTTTAATAAAATTTTAAAGCCATCTGTTATTTGTGAAACAAGAAGAAAATAATGTCAAATAACATAGCGTCATAAAGCCTGTGTGGTGCTTCAAAATGATCGTCTACTTATGCTGTATGATTTCCCCCATAGTTTTGAAGATTCAAGACTCTCTATGTAAGACAATTAGCATTAATTTCATAATTTCAATGTTATAGTTATATGAATGCCAAATGGTCAGTGGGAAATTCAATATAGCACGCTAGTGCTTCAAGTTGGAGTTGCCATTGTCCAGTTAGCATTCATATTGCTTTTGAATGCCAACTGAAAGCAGTTCAATACTTATATTTACCATTTTAGAATATGTTTATCTCATAAAACAATCAATAACACATTTTGTTTCTCAGCATCTAATGTAATAATCAAAATAGAGATATACTAATGAATAAAGCCTATTATGAAAATTAATCGCAAAGACTTGAATACTGAGGCGTTGCAGCCCAACCTGCCCTAACGGTCACCCTAAGTAAACGGTCACTGTCAAAAAGAACCAGTTTATGGCTAACCCGATGGAAAACGCTTTATTTAATGGACCCTATTTCAACGGTCACCTGTCTCACTTGGGCAACGACCACTAAAATATTGTTCCAATTTCGATCGCTCTCGGAAAACAACGGTCATACATCTAGTGAACTTCAGCATATATTGTATTGATGTCTCATAGTAGATAACAAGTGATTCGTTTTTCAGGACATTAGAGAGGTTAAGATAGCTTACGTGTACGTGTACGTGTACGTGTACGGGTAGAGGGAATTCCCCTAAATTTTACGTGAATTACGTCATCACTTCCTGCTGGTAGCTACACGTACACGTAGCCACGAACTTGTACGGCGGGATCTACACGTAAGTACAAACTTGTAGCATTTCTCTCAAAAGCACGTATACATGTATTTGTCATAGAATACAGTCGAATCTCAACAAACCTCATCCTCGATATCCAGGAGTTACGATCACCTACGCTCTCCTCACCCCTAGAATATTTCATGGAAAAACTGAAGTGTTCGTCAACTTGTTGATGACGCAAGAAGACTGGTTCGACCCTTTGATGTACAACAAAAGAATCCCGTGGCACAGTTATGCCATGGCATATTCCAGGTGTGGAGAGAGCGTAGGTAACCCCTGGATATTGAGGAAGAACAAACCTTTGTATCTTGATTATAAGTCACAAGATTTGACTACATCCTATTTAAGTAGCCATCTTTTAGCAGCAAATTTTCCTTTTATCCCTTTAGTGGCCGCTTGATACAGGTTTGACTATGTCTGACAAATCATTATAGTAAAGAAAAATTTCCTCACAGTATCCAACAACTTAATTGAAAAAAAAACTAACCTCAAAATGAATTTATTACAAAGCCTGTTTTCATTACTATTCCTTTTCCGATATCGGGATATATTTCAATCTGTCTCCTCTGTACTCTAGAGAACAGGCGGCAGATCGTTTCTTTTTAATCGTCCTCACATGTCATTTTGACAGTCCTTTTCCTTTGAAAAGGTTCGTTATTAACTCCTGGAAAATGTTTATATTCCTATTCTTTTAAATGAATGAAATATATTCTGCAATTTTGGAACTATGATAAATATTTGAATAGCGTTAATTATGCTCTTTTCGGTATTTTTGAATGTACTTTATCGGTTTTTAGACCGTGCTTAAAGGGAGAATGTTTAAAAGAAACCATTAATGTAGATCGTCGGAAACCCACGGGACGTTCGAGCAGCACATATCTAGAACAGACCCGGAATAGAAGTCTATTCAGGGATATCAACCAATCAGAATGGTCGTTTCTCTTAGCAATCCGTTAGATCATCTGACCTTGACCTTGGTATAATTCTGTTGGTATGACGCCGATGTCAATGTCCGGTAGGACGTATCGTCCCTTTTGTTGTTTAAACACGATGCCGCCGCCATTTTGGCTTGTAATGTTTAGCTACAGACGGGATAACAGAGACGGATGAAAGGAGCGATATGATTAGATACTATTTTAAGTACAAAAATGAGATTATCCTTGTGTCTTAGGGACACAAACGTCAGAGCAGTGTCACACGGGTTTCCCGACGATGATTTATGTATTGAAATTATGTTCTGCACTTAATCTATATACATTGATATTGCACATGCGTCTCTTTCGAAAATTGATAAGTTATTAGGCTAACAAAACATTCGCTATCCGGATCGATATTTGCATCGTACGTCTGCATTACAAAAGTCAACATAAGACCAAGACTGCATATACTCAATGCTTGTGTGTCTGCTTGTCATTTTCACAGAACTGTTCGATTTATTCAATAAAAAGACGAAGTGAAATGTAGGGAAGGATGATGGAGCTACCATGAAACTTAAATGTGACAATTTTCACACGGCGTCATAAAGTCAAAAACTCATCCATTTATTCTAATAGTCTTGTAACGCAAACTACATTTTGTGGGCGGGGGGGGGGGGGGGGGTGTTAAGAAAATCAATGAAATGTTCAATTAGATAAGATGCTTCTTTCTTTGGTGAAAGGTCCTTGGTATCGTGCTGACAAGCGCCTGTAAGTTTCAGGGTTTAATGTCTTTTCAAATGCTAAGGTCAAGTAAAGAGTTGTATATATTGGCATGGGTTGTATGTTCTCAAGAGTATGTTGGTGTATGTACCACTTTTCGAAAGTCCTGCGGATCTGATGCCGATATACAGAGCTTCCTCGTCACTGAAATGCCTTGCCGAAGGTGCCCAGCACGATATTCCATACTCTATCCGGTGTTGCCGTACTGGTAACCGGCAAACCAAATGCTGTGCTAATCGTTTTGCTGTGAACGATTAGCTTGGAAAAACCACTTTTTAGACCTTGTGACACAGTCGATTGCCTAGCCTTATTTGGCAAACGCCAAACAAAATTAAGGTTTTACCAAGCTCATCGCTACGGAAAACTAGGTTTTCATGAAGCAGAGAGGATTAGATTCAATTTCACTGGGTTTAGCTTTTTAAATTAAGCTACTAGTATAATGTGATTACGACCGTGGCCGTTATTTACTTAAAAACAAGTCTCAAATAGACAGGTGTTCTACAATAGCCGGATGTGACGTGAATGCCAAAGCAACAATAACGAGCTAAACATCATAGCAAAACATCATTATAACCAATTATCGCTGACATGTGGCGGATACACTGCGTAGCCACACAGGTCTAGGTGTTACAAACGTTGTGTTCTCCTTTCTCCCACTTTAAAAAAAAATAACAGGGGCAGGTGTGTTGTGACAGTCATTATAGTCTGCTTCATATATACCTTATCTGTATTTTACCTGTGTTCTCCAACACTACCTGTATTTTACCTGCGTTCTCCCACACTACCTGTATTTTACCTGCGTTCTCCCACACTACCTGTATTTTACCTGTGTTCTCCCACAGGGACCTGAGAATATGTTACAGCTAATTTTGGACCTAAAATAGGGTATTTAGAGTAATTTTACACATTTGGGGGTTTAAGATCAATTTTCGATAAAAATGCCCCCTCAGTGGTCATAAAAGCTCTGAGGGGGCATTTTTATCGAAAATTGATCTTAACCCCGCAAATGTGTAAAATTACTCTAAATTGCAGCTTTTGTACACGCATACGTAAAGGTGCCTTTGGAGACAAAACTCAAACATATTTTACAATACTTTAAAAATGCCCAAAGCAAAGGAAATTAACTAGAAAATAAAACAATAAAACTGATTATTCAAACTTAAATAAATGTCGCTCTGTAATACACAAAAAAATGTTTTTGCATGTAATAACGGACATCGACATCGCCTTATGGCAAGACACTTTAACGCATCCACCCTTGAAATTTCAAAATGAGCTATTCCATCCTATGAATTGGAAGAGTTCAACTATCATTAAGGGATGAGCTACCTTAATAGTGCATTCAATCTCATTTTGTTAATGGATATTAATTCTGCTTAAAAACTTAAAAAAATCAAGTGACCCTGAGCGAAATGTTTAAAGCAATTTCTTCTTGAAAATGAGAATGAATCAGATTGTTCTATTGAGGATATGTTCACGAAAATAAATTTCTGGGACTAAAATGGACGCCAATGTCATGTTTTCTCGTCATAAAAAAAGGAACCGTTGAACTATTGACTGATATGACGAGGATCCAATGTGTGCCATGATATAACGAAATACATCCAAAAATGTAATAAAGTCTTAAGTAGGCGCAGCACGCGACCGACATGGCAAATTAATTTCCTACAGCTTCAAATGAGTATGGACACACAAGCTCTACAAGTCAAATACGCTAATATTGTGTTTTTGCTCATGTGGTTGTAAATTAAATTGAATTTAGGTCAAACGAAAAAAGTGTACAATGTAGAAAACTTGATAGAGAAAATATCGTTTTGTCCTTCTATCGAACATATTACGTATGGCAACTGCAGTTTCGCAGTCACATACGCTCTCTACACCCCTGCAATATGTCATGGCAAAACTGAAGGCTTCGTGTGCACCATCGTGTTGATGAAGCAAGATGACTGGTTTGACCCTTTGATGTACATCAAAAGAATCTCCTGGTCACATAACGGTAAAAATTGACAACTTTTAAAGTCGGTTACGGCTAGTTTGTAAGCGATTGGTCAGGGTTTGTTTTTACCTGAGCGTTCCCTCAGTTTGCCATGACATATTCCAGGGGTGTAGAGAGCGTAGGTGAGTGTAAATCAGTCAAAAGCATGCTAAAACTCAGAACAGTATTCCACACCGACACACAATACTGACAATGGGTTGTTTTTACCTTAGCGTTCCCTCAGTTTGCCATGACATATTCCAGGGGTGTAGAGAGCGTAGGTGAGTGTAAATCAGTCAAAAGCATGCTAAAACTCAGAACAGTATTCCACACCGACACACAATACTGACAATGGGTTAATAAGTTGTTGAAATACAAGCAAGCAATATATTACACATGTGAAAGCTTATCCTGGATAACGCTTTAGTTGTTCAAACCAAGCCTTAAATATTGAACACTAAGCCGGGAGAATTGACGTTTATGCGTTACCTCCCTTGATCAGAATCACTTCCTGTTCCACAAGTATTCAAATCAGAAGGCAAACTTCTGTCACACACGTAAAATATTGTACATTAAAATAATTTCTGATAAATATTTACCTTATACATATGTATAATGCGCCACAAAGATATACATGTATGATTATATTTCACATGAATATGTAATAGGGATACCACCAGTGCTTTTTTTCGATTGTATTGGTATTAACCACCAAACTAGAGGAAATATCTACAAACTGTGACTGATATTTATCATATAATGGCGTAGATACCGTTACTACATAACTTAAATGTACTTCCGTTCTTTCGCATCACAAAATGTAATATTTACAATTTTGTTAAGTCTGTTTATATAAAGCACATATTCTGATACCCACTGTTCATCCTCGACATCCAGGGGTTACGCTCACCTACGCTCTCTACACCCCTTGAATATGTCATAGCAAAACCGAAAATTGTGTGTGTGCCACCTTGTTGATGAGGTAAGAAGACTGGTACGACCCTTTGATAACATCTAAAGAGTATCGTGGTCACGTAACGGTAAAAATTGACAAACTTTGAAGTTGGTTGCGTTTCCTTTGTTATATTCAAAAGACAGGCATCAGCCTAGCAATTGGTCATTTTTTTTAAATCTGGATGTGCCTTCAGGTTTACCATGACATATTCAAGGGGTGTAGAGAGCGTTGGTGAGCGTAATCTCTGGATATCGAGGATGCCCATTGTATAGATTGTTTCCTTTAGTTTTACGTAACCATCATCAACAAACTATGATTCGTAACGAGGGGGCACTGATCAACTCATTTGTCCTGACCACACCTTCTTGACAACCGTATACATCTTTTGATTTGAATCTTCATAGGCGTTTTTATAAAACTTGATATCCCTTATCACCAATCTAAATGTCACCACAAGCTGTCGAAACATAATAAATTATTTGCGCTGAACCTTTCATTTGACAGATTTCAGTCGTTTTGCATTCAAGGACTGTATTTTCTGCTCCAAGACCTCTGTAGTATAGTTGCATAAAATGAATCATGATGTTGCACTATCAATCAAAAATACTTTGTAGATTTCCAAACTCTTACATTGTGTTAAAAATATGGTTACAATGAAGTCAGATTTTTTAACACGTTTTAAGCAAGAATTGAAACTTTGCTGAATATAAAATTCTTCAAAAATTAAAAACATTTACAGATGTCTCTGAAGTGGAGTCTCGATATTTTGCTTGTGGAAATCACCTACCTTTAGTTGTTGTACATATGTATCTATCACCATTGGAATCTTTCGTATTTAAATGACCGTTTCAGCAAAAATGACCATTTATTTACTACAGAAATTACCATAACTGCAAAAATGATCATTACTACGTGCCTTGACGTTTTGAAATATGACATTATAACCGTCACTTCATAGCTCTGATTGGTCCGAAATTTACATATGGTCCGATTTACTTTTAAATTTGGTATTTATGTTTATCATGCCACTTTGGCATCTACCTTCACTTTCGTTGCGGCTTGTTGTGAGGAATAAGATTGATGAAAGGGGTAACATCCGTTATTGTTCGTTAATAAGACGTATCAAAAGGCTGGAACCGAAATCCCTTTTAAAATGCGGTTATCATGCCCTGCTTTGAGCTTAGCATGAAAGGTAATGACAAATACTATATTCAGTAGATTGCTTGATTACAGTAGATTATAGCCCGGATGGAATCCCGTCTTCGCTGCCTTCGGCAAGGTGTTTCAACGAGGTAGCACCAAAACGTCGGCATCAGATCAGTACTATAAGCAAGGAGGTAAATTCATGCATCATACCCTACCTCTGGCACATATTTACACAAAACACGTTTACATATCATACACGGAGACCCGTTTAAAGGAGCTTTCAGCCCAAGCCAAATTTTTTCTGTCATTGGGAATTAATCTAGGATGTTTTGCTATGTCTTACGCTTGGTCGACATGAAAGGGTCCAACCACTAGTGATCTACTGTGCGCGCACTGATTCATTAAATGTAAAATATTCATACCAAAACGTATTTGGCTCATGTTGCAGTGATTCATTTTTATACATCTAGACCTGCATGACTGTTCTTTCTACATGTACTATCAATCATTGCATAAACAAAAATGTTTCAATATCTCAAGTACTGAACACATAAATGATTATCTAGAAGGTATATAACATGATTTATCTTAATCTTTCGGATTACTGTATAGTTGTTAATTTTCGCGGGCATGATATTTCGCGATGTCCTGTCTGTGACTTATTCGCGGAAGTTTTAATTGGCGAAATAAAAAATCATTATGAAACTTTGATCATATCTACCGTCTACAACTGTTCAAATGTGAAAAATTTCGCGAATTTCGACGTATTCGCGTATTTAGCAAAATTGAAATTCTCACGAATATCAGCAACTATACGGTATATCGTCTTTCTGTCTGATTCAGGTTAGACATGTGTTTATTGTATTTCTGTTATTGATTGCATGTATGCCTGCCATTTCTTTACAGCTGAGTATGGTTTTTCCTCTAAGGCCTCTCTATTATTAATAGTTTGATGACACATCATTCTTTATGACATCTACCAAGGAGTATGTATCTTTTGTAGCATTAACGGTACAGCACATGCACTGCTGTTTGGTGAAACTTCAAGTCGTAGCTAAGTACGCAATCGGGATCGAGACATCGCCAAATTGAACCGTTTTTGTTTCTCTTCAAGTCTAAGGGACAGATTAGAAGTTTCAAATGTTTAAAATGCAAATATAATCTTGTACGAATGGATGAAGTTCCTAAAATAGCTTTAAGCAAAGCAGGTCATAACGTCAACATGAAAAAACAGAATAGAATGACAAGTTCGGAACAAAAACGAAAGGAATGACGGTATAACCTTAAGCCCAGCTGAGGTAGCCAAAATCACGTGTCTTGTTCGGCGTCTACAAAATTGATGATGTTAAAGATGCGTATCTTTTGTTGCGTGATACGAATACATTTATATTATGATCTGAGAGAATGAATTATTGATTGTAGCATTGGAAATAATTATAAATGATGTGATTTGAGTGTCAGAGCATAATGAGTACAATACATTAAACAAACAAGTGTTATAAATGAGTCAATCAACTTGTTGTGTTTATCCGTCTAGTTCATTAATCGTAGTGGTATCTTGCTCACAGGGGCCTGATAATTTGACATAGCACTAATTACAATGAGACAATCACAACAGCATATCGCGTTAAGCACAAACACACACTTTCGTAGTAGATATGGAGGCACCAATCTTGTTTCGTCCTCATTTCGCTTTTCCTCATTGTACACGCGACTGAAAGTGTTAAAGTTCTCTACACAGAAACCAATGACGTCAGCACACTTCCGGTGTAAATGTAGCGATGCTCAAAACATAGGGGCAAAGAAGAAAGTTATGTATCCTAGGGCTTCTGTCTAATAGGGCATTGGCTATTGCGAAAATTTCCTCTTTTCTTTCCCGATTTGATTATACTTTTTCGAAAACGGACAAGTATTGTGTTGCTCTAAGTTGAACAATTCAACATCTGCTTTAGTCTAGTTGCCATTTGTATTACAGAAGACAATCCAAGAAAAATTCGCCCCGACCAAACGGGCAACATTCTGTTTAGGCCAAAAAATAAAAGGAACGTTTCGGGTAACATGCTTAAAAAATCGGGTAAGTTAGTAAATTTTTTTTTTTCATTTTTCATTTTGCTTAATTTCAAATTTTAAAATGTATTTCCACACACATTTCAGCGGCTTATAAATTGTCAAGGATAAGGTTAGACCTCCAGAAAAGGAAGAGAGCGCATATTATTGCTGTGAACTTTGCCAGGCTCATATCTTAGATACAAGAATGTAATAAATAGCTGGGGTTGGCCAAAAATATAGGTAGGGTCGTGATACCTAAAACGCACTTTTATTTTTGCCTTTTCTGTCACCTTAATTGTATTCATATCGACTGTATACTACCATTTGGTAACAGTTTAATGCTTAAATGAACATAAAAAGTGCATCCCTACATGTACACAGAAATGCTTTCAAATGTCTAGACAGCATTCATAAACACAAATGGTATTCTTACAGAAGATGTTTGTCTCAAAATATTCAGCATGGATTTCTGGAAATATATATATTATTCAATGTGTATCTAATAATGTTGAATGTTTGTTCATAACTTACGCTCATAACTTACGCAATATTATCTATTTATGTCTCCATATGAACCCGTCTGTCTAGTAACAAAATGCATTACGAAAAAATACGGGGATCGATAGCGAATCCATTTAGGTTAATAGCATTACAAATATGTATCGAATTAATGCAACTGCGCTATCAATGCCTGCTGGTGATATTCTCCTTTATTTATTTTGCTTGGAAGCTTATAACAAAAGAGAAAATACCAGAATGTAAAGTTCGAGTGGTACAGTAAATGAATGGTGCACTCTCCCTCCACCGTGGAGGGTTACAGTCCCCGACTGGAGTGTTACAGTCCCCGACTGGAGGGTTACAGTCCCCGACTGGAGGGTTACAGTCCCCGACCGGAGGGTTAGAGTGCCCGACTGGAGGGTTACAGTGCCCGATTGGAGGGTTAGAGTCCCAGACTGGAGGGTTAGAGTGCCCGATTGGAGGGTTAGAGTGCCCGATTGGAGGGTTACAGTGCCCGACTGGAGGGTTGAAGAGCCCGATTGGAGGGTTAGAGTCCCCGATTGGAGGGTAAGAGTGCCCGATTGGAGGGTAAGAGTGCCCGATTGGAGGGTTAGAGTCCCCGACTGGAGGGTTAGAGTCCCCGACTCGAGGGTAAGAGTGCCCGACTGGAGGGTTGCAGTGCCCGATTGGAGGGTTAGAGTGCCCAACTGGAGGGTTAGAGTCCCTGACTGGAGGGTTAGAGTGCCCGACTGGAGGGTTAGAGTGCCCGACTGGAGTGTTAGAGTGCCCGATTGGAGGGTTAGAGTGCCCGATTGAATGGTTACAGTCCCCGACTGGAGTGTTACAGTCCCCGACTGGAGGGTTACAGTCCCCGACTGGAGGGTTACAGTCCCCGACTGGAGTGTTACAGTCCCCGACTGGAGGGTTACAGTCCCCGACTGGAGGGTTACAGTCCCCGACTGGAGGGTAAGAGTCCCCGACTGGAGGGTTACAGTGCCCGACTGGAGTGTTACAGTCCCCGACTCGAGGGCTACAGTCCCCGACTGGGGGGCTACAGTCCCCGAGTGGAGTGTTACAGTCCCCGACTGGAGGGTTACAGTCCCCGACTGGAGGGTTACAGTCCCCGACTGGAGGGTTACAGTCCCCGACTGGAGGGTAAGAGTCCCCGACTGGAGTGTTACAGTCCCAGATTGGAGTATTATAGTCCCTGACTGGAGTGTTACAGTGCCCGATTGGAGGGTTAGAGTCCCAGACTGGAGGGTTAGAGTGCCCGATTGGAGGGTAAGAGTGCCCGATTGGAGGGTTACAGTGCCCGACTGGAGGGTTAAAGTGCCCGATTGGAGGGTTAGAGTCCCAGACTGGAGGGTTAAAGTGCCCGATTGGAGGGTTAGAGTCCCCGACTGGAGGGTTAGAGTCCCCGACTGGAGGGTTAGAGTGCCCGATTGGAGGGTTAGAATGCCCGATTGAAGGATTAGAGTCCCCGACTGGGGGGTTAGAGTGCCCGATTGGAGTGTTAAAGTGCCCGATTGGAGGATTGGAGTCCCCGACTGGAGGGTTAGAGTGCCCGATTGGAGGGTAAGAGTGCCCGATTGGAGGATTAGAGTCCCCGACTGGGGGGTTAGAGTGCCCGACTGGAGGGTTAGAGTGCCCGACTGGAGGGTTAGAGTGCCCGACTGGAGGG
The DNA here is from genome assembly GCA_947623455.1 of Mimachlamys varia. Lineage (NCBI taxonomy): Eukaryota > Metazoa > Mollusca > Bivalvia > Pectinida > Pectinidae > Mimachlamys > Mimachlamys varia. Next base: position 49,386,047 of record OX392527.1, read on the forward strand.
TTAGAGTGCCCGATTGGAGGGTTAGAATGCCCGATTGAAGGATTAGAGTCTCCGACTGGAGGGTTAGAGTGCCCGATTGGAGGGTTAGAGTGCCCGATTGGAGGGTAAGAGTCCCTGACTGGGGGGTTAGAGTGCCCGACTTGAGGGTAAGAGTGCCCGATTGGAGGGTTAGAGTGCCCGACTGGAGGGTTAGAGTGCCCGACTGGAGGGTTAGAGTCCCTGACTGGAGGGTTAGAGTGCCCGACTGGAGGGTTAGAGTCCCTGACTGGAGGGTAAGAGTTCCCGACTGGAGGGTAACAGTGCCCGATTGGAGGATTAGAGTGCCCGACTGGAGGGTTAGAGTCCCCGACTGGAGGGTTAGAGTCCTCGACTGGAGTGTAAGAGTGCCCGATTGGAGGGTAAGAGTGCCCGATTGGAGGATAAGAGTCTCCGACTGGAGGGTTAGAGTGCCCGACTGGAGGGTAAGAGTGCCCGACTGGAGGGTTAGAGTGCCCGACTGGAGTGTAAGAGTGCCCGATTTGAGGGTAAGAGTGCCCGACTGGATGGTAAGAGTGCCCGACTGGAGGGTTACAGTGCCCGATTGGAGGGTTACAGTGCCCAACTGGAGGGTTAGAGTCCCTGACTGGAGGGTTAGAGTGCCCGACTGGAGGGTTAGAGTGCCCGACTGGAGTGTTAGAGTGCCCGATTGGAGGGTTAGAGTGCCCGATTGGAGGGATACAGTCCCCGACTGGAGTGTTACAGTCCCCGACTGGAGGGTTACAGTCCCCGACTGGAGTGTTACAGTCCCCGACTGGAGTGTTACAGTCCCCGACTGGAGGGTAAGAGTCCCCGACTGGAGGGTTACAGTCCCCGACTGGAGTGTTACAGTCCCCGACTGGAAGGTTACAGTCCCCGACTGGAGGGTAGGAGTCCCCGACTGGAGGGTTACAGTCCCCGACTGGAGGGTAAGAGTCCCCGACTGGAGGGTAAGAGTCCCCGACTGGAGGGTAAGAGTCCCCGACTGGAGGGTAAGAGTCCCCGACTGGAGGGTTACAGTCCCCGACTGGAGGGTAAGAGTCCCCGACTGGAGGGTTAGAGTCCCCGACTGGAGGGTTAGAGTCCTCGACTGGAGTGTAAGAGTGCCCGATTGGAGGGTAAGAGTGCCCGATTGGAGGATAAGAGTCTCCGACTGGAGGGTTAGAGTGCCCGACTGGAGGGTAAGAGTGCCCGACTAGAGGGTTAGAGTGCCCGACTGGAGTGTAAGAGTGCCCTATTGGAGGGTAAGAGTGCCCGACTGGAGGGTAAGAGTGCCCGACTGGAGGGTTACAGTGCCCGATTGGAGGGTTACAGTGCCCAACTGGAGGGTTAGAGTCCCTGACTGGAGGGTTAGAGTGCCCGACTGGAGGGTTAGAGTGCCCGACTGGAGTGTTAGAGTGCCCGATTGGAGGGTTAGAGTGCCCGATTGAAGGGTTACAGTCCCCGACTAGAGTGTTACAGTCCCCGACTGGAGGGTTACAGTCCCCGACTGGAGGGTTACAGTGCCCGACTGGAGTGTTACAGTCCCCGACTCGAGGGCTACAGTCCCCGACTGGGGGGCTACAGTCCCCGAGTGGAGTGTTACAGTCCCCGACTGGAGGGTAAGAGTCCCCGACTGGAGTGTTACAGTCCCAGATTGGAGTATTACAGTCCCTGACTGCAGTGTTACAGTGCCCGATTGGAGGGTTAGAGTCCCAGACTGGAGGGTTAGAGTGCCCGATTGGAGGGGTACAGTGCCCGACTGGAGGGTTAAAGTGCCCGATTGGAGGGTTAGAGTCCCCGACTGGAGGGTTAGAGTGCCCGATTGGAGGGTTAGAGTGCCCGATTGAAGGGTTACAGTCCCCGACTGGAGGGTTAGAGTCCCCGACTCGAGGGTTAGAGTCCCCGACTGGAGGGTTACAGTCCCCGACTGGAGGGTTAAAGTGCCCGATTGGAGGGTTAGAGTCCCCGATTGGAGGGTTATAGTCCCCGAATGGAGGGTTACAGTGCCCGACTGGAGGGTTAAAGTGCCCGACTGGAGGGTTAGAGTCCCCGACTGGAGGGTTAGAGTGCCCGATTGGAGGGTTAAAGTGCCCGATTGGAGGGTTAGATTGCCCGATTGGAGGGTTAGAGTGCCCGATTGGAGGGTTAGAGTGCCCGATTGAAGGGTTACAGTCCCCGACTGGAGGGTTAGAGTCCCCGACTCGAGGGTTAGAGTCCCCGACTCGAGGGTTAAAGTGCCCGATTGGAGGGTTAGAGTCCCCGATTGGAGGGTTATAGTCCCCGAATGGAGGGTTACAGTGCCCGACTGGAGGGTTAGAGTCCCCGACTGGAGGGTTAGAGTCACCGACTGGAGGGATAAAGTGCCCGATTGGAGGGTTAGAGTGCCCGATTGGAGGGTTAGAGTCCCCGACTGGAGGGTTAAAGTGCCCGATTGGAGGGTAAGAGTGCCCGATTGGAGGGTTAGAGTCCCCGACTGGAGGGTTAAAGTGCCCGATTGGAGGGTAAGAGTGCCCGATTGGAGGGTTAGAGTCCCCGACTGAAGGGTTAGAGTCCCCGACTGGAGGGTTAGAGTCCCAGACTGGAGGGTTAAAGTGCCCGATTGGAGGGTTAGAGTCCCCGACTGGAGGGTTAGAGTCCCAGACTGGAGGGTTAAAGTGCCCGATTGGAGGGTTAGAGTCCCCGACTGGAGGGTTAGAGTCCCCGACTGGAGGGTTAGAGTGCCCGATTAGAGGGTTAGAGTCCCCGACTTGAAGGATTAGAGTCCCCGACTGGGGGGTTAGAGTGCCCGACTGTAGGGTTAGAGTCCCCGACTGGAGTGTTAAAGTGCCCGATTGGAGGGTAAGAGTGCCCGATTGGAGGATTAGAGTCCCCGACTGGAGGGTTAAAGTGCCCGATTGGAGGGTAAGAGTGCCCGATTGGAGGATTAGAGTCCCCGACTGGGGGGTTAGAGTCCCCGACTTGAGGGTTAGAGTGCCCGATTGGAGGGTTAGAATGCCCGATTGAAGGATTAGAGTCTCCGACTGGAGGGTTAGAGTGCCCGATTAGAGGGTTAGAATGCCCGATTGAAGGATTAGAGTCCCCGACTGGGGGGTTAGAGTGCCCGACTGTAGGGTTAGAGTCCCCGACTGGAGTGTTAAAGTGCCCGATTGGAGGATTGGAGTCCCCGACTGGAGGGTTAAAGTGCCCGATTGGAGGGTAAGAGTGCCCGATTGGAGGATTAGAGTCCCCGACTGGGGGGTTAGAGTCCCCGACTTGAGGGTTAGAGTGCCCGATTGGAGGGTTAGAATGCCCGATTGAAGGATTAGAGTCTCCGACTGGAGGGTTAGAGTGCCCGATTGGAGGGTTAGAGTGCCCGATTCGAGGGTAAGAGTCCCTGACTGGGGGGTAAGAGTGCCCGACTTGAGGGTAAGAGTGCCCGATTGGAGGGTTAGAGTGCCCGACTGGAGGGTTAGAGTGCCCGACTGGAGGGTTAGAGTCCCTGACTGGAGGGTTAGAGTGCCCGACTGGAGGGTTAGAGTGCCCGACTGGAGGGTTAGAGTGCCCGACTGGAGGGTTAGAGTGCCCGACTGGAGGGTTAGAGTGCCCGACTGGAGGGTTAGAGTGCCCGACTGGAGGGTTAGAGTGCCCGACTGGAGGGTTAGAGTCCCTGACTGGAGGGTTAGAGTTCCCGACTGGAGGGTTACAGTGCCCGATTGGAGGATTAGAGTGCCCGACTGGAGGGTTAGAGTCCTCGACTGGAGTGTAAGAGTGCCCGATTGGAGGGTAAGAGTGCCCGATTGGAGGATAAGAGTCTCCGACTGGAGGGTTAGAGTGCCCGACTGGAGGGTAAGAGTGCCCGACTGGAGGGTTAGAGTGCCCGACTGGAGTGTAAGAGTGCCCGATTGGAGGGTAAGAGTGCCCGACTGGAGGGTAAGAGTGCCCGACTGGAGGATTACAGTGCCCGATTGGAGGGTTACAGTGCCCAACTGGAGGGTTAGAGTCCCTGACTGGAGGGTTAGAGTGCCCGACTGGAGGGTTAGAGTGCCCGACTGGAGTGTTAGAGTGCCCGATTGGAGGGTTAGAGTGCCCGATTGGAGGGTTACAGTCCCCGACTGGAGGGTTACAGTCCCCGACTGGAGGGTTACAGTGCCCGACTGGAGTGTTACGGTCCCCGACTCGAGGGCTACAGTCCCCGACTGGGGGGCTACAGTCCCCGAGTGGAGGGTTACAGTCCCCGACTGGAGGGTAAGAGTCCCCGACTGGAGGGTAAGAGTCCCCGACTGGAGTGTTACAGTCCCCGACTGGAAGGTTACAGTCCCCGACTGGAGGGTAAGAGTCCCCGACTGGAGGGTTACAGTCCCCGACTGGAGGGTAAGAGTCCCCGACTGGAGGGTTACAGTCCCCGACTGGAGGGTAAGAGTCCCCGACTGGAGTGTTACAGTCCCCGACTGGAAGGTTACAGTCCCCGATTGGAGGGTTACAGTGCCCAACTGGAGGGTTAGAGTCCCTGACTGGAGGGTTAGAGTGCCCGACTGGAGGGTTAGAGTGCCCGACTGGAGTGTTAGAGTGCCCGATTGGAGGGTTAGAGTGCCCGATTGGAGGGTTACAGTCCCCGACTGGAGTGTTACAGTCCCCGACTGGAGGGTTACAGTCCCCGACTGGAGGGTTACAGTCCCCGACTGGAGGGTTACAGTCCCCGACTCGAGGGCTACAGTCCCCGACTGGGGGGCTACAGTCCCCGAGTGGAGTGTTACAGTCCCCGACTGGAGGGTAAGAGTCCCCGACTGGAGGGTTACAGTCCCCGACTGGAGGGTAAGAGTCCCCGACTGGAGTGTTACAGTCCCCGACTTGAAGGTTACAGTCCCCGACTGGAGGGTTACAGTCCCCGACTGGAGGGTAAGAGTCCCCGACTGGAGTGTTACAGTCACCGACTGGAAGGTTACAGTCCCCGACTGGAGGGTAAGAGTCCCCGACTGGAGTGTTACAGTCCCCGACTGGAAGGTTACAGTCCCCGACTGGAGGGTAAGAGTCCCCGACTGGAGGGTTACAGTCCTCGACTGGAAGGTTACAGTCCCCGACTGGAGGGTTAGAGTTCCCGACTGGAGTGTTACAGTCCCCGACTGGAGGGTAAGAGTCCCCGACTGGAGTGTTACAGTCCTCGACTGGAAGGTTACAGTCCCCGACTGGAGGGTTAGAGTTCCCGACTGGAGTGTTACAGTCCCCGACTTGAAGGTTACAGTCCCCGACTGGAGGGTTACAGTCCCCGACTGGAGGGTAAGAGTCCCCGACTGGAGTGTTACAGTCCCCGACTGGAAGGTTACAGTCCCCGACTGGAGGGTAAGAGTCCCCGACTGGAGTGTTACAGTCCCCGACTGGAAGGTTACAGTCCCCGACTGGAGGGTAAGAGTCCCCGACTGGAGGGTTACAGTCCCCGACTGGAGGGTTACAGTCCCCGACTGGAGGGTAAGAGTCCCCGACTGGAGTGTTACAGTCCTCGACTGGAAGGTTACAGTCCCCGACTGGAGGGTTAGAGTTCCCGACTGGAGGGTTAGAGTGCCCGACTGGAGGGTTAGAGTCCCCGACTGGAGGGTTAGAGTCCTCGACTGGAGTGTAAGAGTGCCCGATTGGAGGGTAAGAGTGCCCGATTGGAGGATAAGAGTCTCCGACTGGAGGGTTAGAGTGCCCGACTGGAGGGTAAGAGTGCCCGACTAGAGGGTTAGAGTGCCCGACTGGAGTGTAAGAGTGCCCGATTGGAGGGTAAGAGTGCCCGACTGGAGGGTAAGAGTGCCCGACTGGAGGGTTACAGTGCCCGATTGGAGGGTTACAGTGCCCAACTGGAGGGTTAGAGTCCCTGACTGGAGGGTTAGAGTGCCCGACTGGAGGGTTAGAGTGCCCGACTGGAGTGTTAGATTGCCCGATTGGAGGGTTAGAGTGCCCGATTGAAGGGTTACAGTCCCCGACTGGAGTGTTACAGTCCCCGACTGGAGGGTTACAGTCCCCGACTGGAGGGTTACAGTGCCCGACTGGAGTGTTACAGTCCCCGACTCGAGGGCTACAGTCCCCGACTGGGGGGCTACAGTCCCCGAGTGGAGTGTTACAGTCCCCGACTGGAGGGTAAGAGTCCCCGACTGGAGTGTTACAGTCCCAGATTGGAGTATTACAGTCCCTGACTGGAGGGTAAGAGTCCCCGACTGGAGGGTTACAGTCCCCGACTGGAGGGTAAGAGTCCCCGACTGGAGTGTTACAGTCCCCGACTGGAAGGTTACAGTCCCCGATTGGAGGGTTACAGTGCCCAACTGGAGGGTTAGAGTCCCTGACTGGAGGGTTACAGTCCCCGACTGGAGGGTTACAGTCCCCGACTGGGGGGCTACAGTCCCCGACTCGAGGGCTACAGTCCCCGACTGGGGGGCTACAGTCCCCGACTGGAGTGTTACAGTCCCCGACTGGAGGGTAAGAGTCCCCGACTGGAGGGTTACAGTCCCCGACTGGGGGGTTACAGTCCCCGACTGGGGGGTTACAGTCCCCGACTGGAGGGTTACAGTGCCCGACTGGAGGGTTACAGTCCCCGACTCGAGGGCTACAGTCCCCGACTGGGGGGCTACAGTCCCCGACTGGGGGGTTACAGTCCCCGACTGGAGGGTTACAGTGCCCGACTGGGGGGTTACAGTCCCCGACTGGAGGGTTACAGTCCCCGACTGGAGGGTTACAGTCCCCGACTGGGGGGTTACAGTCCCCGACTGGAGGGTTACAGTCCCCGACTGGGGGGTTACAGTCCCCGACTGGAGGGTTACAGTGCCCGACTGGAGGGTTACAGTCCCCGACTCGAGGGCTACAGTCCCCGACTGGGGGGCTACAGTCCCCGACTGGAGTGTTACAGTCCCCGACTGGAGGGTAAGAGTCCCCGACTGGAGGGTTACAGTCCCCGACTGGAGGGTAAGAGTCCCCGACTGGAGTGTTACAGTCCCCGACTTGAAGGTTACAGTCCCCGACTGGAGGGTTACAGTCCCCGACTGGAGGGTAAGAGTCCCCGACTGGAGGGTTACAGTCCCCGACTGGAGGGTAAGAGTCCCCGACTGGAGTGTTACAGTCCCCGACTGGAAGGTTACAGTCCCCGACTGGAGGGTAAGAGTCCCCGACTGGAGGGTTACAGTCCCCGACTGGAGGGTAAGAGTCCCCGACTGGAGTGTTACAGTCCCCGACTGGAGGGTAAGAGTCCCCGACTGGAGGGTTACAGTCCCCGACTGGAGGGTAAGAGTCCCCGACTGGAGTGTTACAGTCCCCGACTGGAAGGTTACAGTCCCCGACTGGAGGGTAAGAGTCCCCGACTGGAGTGTTACAGTCCCCGACTGGAGGGTTACAGTCCCCGACTGGAGGGTAAGAGTCCCCGACTGGAGGGTTACAGTCCCCGACTGGAGGGTAAGAGTCCCCGACTGGAGTGTTACAGTCCTCGACTGGAAGGTTACAGTCCCCGACTGGAGGGTTAGAGTTCCCGACTGGAGGGTTAGAGTGCCCGACTGGAGGGTTAGAGTCCCCGACTGGAGGGTTAGAGTCCTCGACTGGAGTGTAAGAGTGCCCGATTGGAGGGTAAGAGTGCCCGATTGGAGGATAAGAGTCTCCGACTGGAGGGTTAGAGTGCCCGACTGGAGGGTAAGAGTGCCCGACTAGAGGGTTAGAGTGCCCGACTGGAGTGTAAGAGTGCCCGATTGGAGGGTAAGAGTGCCCGACTGGAGGGTAAGAGTGCCCGACTGGAGGGTTACAGTGCCCGATCGGAGGGTTACAGTGCCCAACTGGAGGGTTAGAGTCCCTGACTGGAGGGTTAGAGTGCCCGACTGGAGGGTTAGAGTGCCCGACTGGAGTGTTAGAGTGCCCGATTGGAGGGTTAGAGTGCCCGATTGAAGGGTTACAGTCCCCGACTGGAGTGTTACAGTCCCCGACTGGAGGGTTACAGTCCCCGACTGGAGGGTTACAGTGCCCGACTGGAGTGTTACAGTCCCCGACTCGAGGGCTACAGTCCCCGACTGGGGGGCTACAGTCCCCGAGTGGAGTGTTACAGTCCCCGACTGGAGGGTAAGAGTCCCCGACTGGAGGGTTACAGTCCCCGACTGGAGGGTAAGAGTCCCCGACTGGAGTGTTACAGTCCCAGATTGGAGTATTACAGTCCCTGACTGGAGTGTTACAGTGCCCGATTGGAGGGTTAGAGTCCCAGACTGGAGGGTTAGAGTGCCCGATTGGAGGGTTAGAGTGCCCGATTGGAGGGGTACAGTGCCCGACTGGAGGGTTAAAGTGCCCGATTGGAGGGTTAGAGTCCCCGACTGGAGGGTTAGAGTGCCCGATTGGAGGGTTAGAGTGCCCGATTGAAGGGTTACAGTCCCCGACTGGAGGGTTAGAGTCCCCGACTCGAGGGTTAGAGTCCCCGACTGGAGGGTTAAAGTGCCCGATTGGAGGGTTAGAGTCCCCGATTGGAGGGTTATAGTCCCCGAATGGAGGGTTACAGTGCCCGACTGGAGGGTTAGAGTCCCCGACTGGAGGGTTAGAGTGCCCGATTGGAGGGTTAAAGTGCCCGATTGGAGGGTTAGAGTGCCCGATTGGAGGGTTAGAGTGCCCGATTGGAGGGTTAGAGTGCCCGATTGAAGGGTTACAGTCCCCGACTGGAGGGTTAGAGTCCCCGACTCGAGGGTTAGAGTCCCCGACTCGAGGGTTAAAGTGCCCGATTGGAGGGTTAGAGTCCCCGATTGGAGGGTTATAGTCCCCGAATGGAGGGTTACAGTGCCCGACTGGAGGGTTAAAGTGCCCGACTGGAGGGTTAGAGTCCCCGACTGGAGGGTTAGAGTCCCCGACTGGAGGGTTAGAGTCCCCGACTGGAGGGTTAGAGTCCCCGACTGGAGGGTTAGAGTGCCCGACTGGAGGGTTAAAGTGCCCGACTGGAGGGTTAGAGTCCCCGATTGGAGGGTTAGAGTGCCCGATTGGAGGGTTAGAGTCCCCGACTGGAGGGTTAAAGTGCCCGATTGGAGGGTTAGAGTCCCCGACTGAAGGGTTAGAGTCCCCGACTGGAGGGTTAGAGTCCCCGACTGAAGGGTTAGAGTCCCCGACTGGGGGGTTAGAGTCCCCGACTGGAGGGTTAGAGTCCCCGACTGAAGGGTTAGAGTCCCCGACTGGAGGGTTAGAGTCCCCGACTGAAGGGTTAGAGTCCCCGACTGGAGGGTTAGAGTCCCCGACTGGAGTGTTAAAGTGCCCGATTGGAGGATTGGAGTCCCCGACTGGAGGGTTAGAGTGCCCGACTGGAGGGTTAAAGTGCCCGACTGGAGGGTTAGAGTGCCCGATTAGAGGGTTAGAATGCCCGATTGAAGGATTAGAGTCCCCGACTGGGGGGTTAGAGTGCCCGACTGGAGGGTTAGAGTCCCCGACTGGAGTGTTAAAGTGCCCGATTGGAGGATTGGAGTCCCCGACTGGAGGGTTAGAGTGCCCGATTGGAGGGTAAGAGTGCCCGATTGGAGGATTAGAGTCCCCGACTGGGGGGTTAGAGTCCCCGACTTGAGGGTTAGAGTGCCCGATTGGAGGGTTAGAGTGCCCGATTCGAGGGTAAGAGTCCCTGACTGGGGGGTTAGAGTGCCCGACTTGAGGGTAAGAGTGCCCGATTGGAGGGTTAGAGTGCCCGACTGGAGGGTTAGAGTGCCCGACTGGAGGGTTAGAGTCCCTGACTGGAGGGTTAGAGTCCCCGACTGGAGGGTTAGAGTGCCCGACTGGAGGGTTAGAGTGCCCGACTGGAGGGTTAGAGTGCCCGACTGGAGGGTTAGAGTGCCCGACTGGAGGGTTAGAGTGCCCGACTGGAGGGTTAGAGTGCCCGACTGGAGGGTTAGAGTCCCTGACTGGAGGGTTAGAGTTCCCGACTGGAGGGTTACAGTGCCCGATTGGAGGATTAGAGTGCCCGACTGGAGGGTTAGAGTCCTCGACAGGAGTGTAAGAGTGCCCGATTGGAGGGTAAGAGTGCCCGATTGGAGGATAAGAGTCTCCGACTGGAGGGTTAGAGTGCCCGACTGGAGGGTAAGAGTGCCCGACTGGAGGGTTAGAGTGCCCGACTGGAGTGTAAGAGTGCCCGATTGGAGGGTAAGAGTGCCCGACTGGAGGGTAAGAGTGCCCGACTGGAGGGTTACAGTGCCCGATTGGAGGGTTACAGTGCCCAACTGGAGGGTTAGAGTCCCTGACTGGAGGGTTAGAGTGCCCGACTGGAGTGTTAGAGTGCCCGATTGGAGGGTTAGAGTGCCCGATTGGAGGGTTACAGTCCCCGACTGGAGTGTTACAGTCCCCGACTGGAGGGTTACAGTCCCCGACTGGAGGGTTACAGTCCCCGACTGGAGGGTTACAGTGCCCGACTGGAGTGTTACGGTCCCCGACTCGAGGGCTACAGTCCCCGACTGGGGGGCTACAGTCCCCGAGTGGAGTGTTACAGTCCCCGACTGGAGGGCAAGAGTCCCCGACTGGAGGGTTACAGTCCCCGACTGGAGGGTAAGAGTCCCCGACTGGAGTGTTACAGTCCCCGACTGGAAGGTTACAGTCCCCGACTGGAGGGTAAGAGTCCCCGACTGGAGGGTTACAGTCCCCGACTGGAGGGTAAGAGTCCCCGACTGGAGGGTTACAGTCCCCGACTGGAGGGTAAGAGTCCCCGACTGGAGTGTTACAGTCCCCGACTGGAAGGTTACAGTCCCCGATTGGAGGGTTACAGTGCCCAACTGGAGGGTTAGAGTCCCTGACTGGAGGGTTAGAGTGCCCGACTGGAGGGTTAGAGTGCCCGACTGGAGTGTTAGAGTGCCCGATTGGAGGGTTAGAGTGCCCGATTGGAGGGTTACAGTCCCCGACTGGAGTGTTACAGTCCCCGACTGGAGGGTTACAGTCCCCGACTGGAGGGTTACAGTCCCCGACTGGAGGGTTACAGTCCCCGACTCGAGGGCTACAGTCCCCGACTGGGGGGCTACAGTCCCCGACTGGAGTGTTACAGTCCCCGACTGGAGGGTAAGAGTCCCCGACTGGAGGGTTACAGTCCCCGACTGGAGGGTAAGAGTCCCCGACTGGAGTGTTACAGTCCCCGACTTGAAGGTTACAGTCCCCGACTGGAGGGTTACAGTCCCCGACTGGAGGGTAAGAGTCCCCGACTGGAGTGTTACAGTCCCCGACTGGAGGGTAAGAGTCCCCGACTGGAGTGTTACAGTCCCCGACTGGAGTGTTACAGTCCCCGACTGGAGTGTTACAGTCCTCGACTGGAAGGTTACAGTCCCCGACTGGAGGGTTAGAGTTCCCGACTGGAGGGTTAGAGTGCCCGACTGGAGGGTTAGAGTCCCCGACTGGAGGGTTAGAGTCCTCGACTGGAGTGTAAGAGTGCCCGATTGGAGGGTAAGAGTGCCCGATTGGAGGATAAGAGTCTCCGACTGGAGGGTTAGAGTGCCCGACTGGAGGGTAAGAGTGCTCGACTAGAGGGTTAGAGTGCCCGACTGGAGTGTAAGAGTGCCCGATTGGAGGGTAAGAGTGCCCGACTGGAGGGTAAGAGTGCCCGACTGGAGGGTTACAGTGCCCGATTGGAGGGTTACAGTGCCCAACTGGAGGGTTAGAGTCCCTGACTGGAGGGTTAGAGTGCCCGACTGGAGGGTTAGAGTGCCCGACTGGAGTGTTAGAGTGCCCGATTGGAGGGTTAGAGTGCCCGATTGAAGGGTTACAGTCCCCGACTGGAGGGTTACAGTCCCCGACTGGAGGGTTACAGTCCCCGACTGGAGGGTTACAGTGCCCGACTGGAGTGTTACAGTCCCCGACTCGAGGGCTACAGTCCCCGACTCGAGGGCTACAGTCCCCGACTGGGGGGCTACAGTCACCGAGTGGAGTGTTACAGTCCCCGACTGGAGGGTAAGAGTCCCTGACTGGAGTGTTACAGTCCCTGACTGGAGTGTTACAGTCCCCGACTGGAGGGTAAGAGTCCCCGACTGGAGGGTTACAGTCCCCGACTGGAGGGTAAGAGTCCCCGACTGGAGGGTTACAGTCCCCGACTGGAGGGTAAGAGTCCCCGACTGGAGTGTTACAGTCCCCGACTGGAAGGTTACAGTCCCCGACTGGAGGGTTAGAGTTCCCGACTGGAGGGTTACAGTCCCCGACTGGAGGGTAAGAGTCCCCGACTGGAGTGTTACAGTCCCCGACTGGAAGGTTACAGTCCCCGACTGGAGGGTTAGAGTTCCCGACTGGAGGGTTAGAGTGCCCGACTTGAGGGTTAGAGTCCCCGACTGGAGGTGAAAGTGTAACGGCGTTACGTATTGAAACACGGTGATTACCTTGAGCGTTCAACTCATACACCACCCAAATGAAAGGATACAGAAACAAAAAAATCGGGCTCGTAGTCGAAGGGTTGCGAGTTCGAGTCCCGGCCACATCCTTTGTGTTGTATCATTGAGCAAGATTCTTTACTCCGCTTGTTCCAGTCTACTCAGCTGTAAATGAGAACGTGGTTGGGAAGTGCTAGAAATTGTAGAATGCTAGCCGTGAGCGCCGAAATTGAAGCACTGGTTGTATGCTCTCGAGGGAGCGACATTGGCCCTATTAACATGGATGATTATTTGTTTACCGCTTTGAGACGACCTTGAATAGGTTGTGATAAAACGGTATATAAGATTATCACTATTATTACAAACAAAAAGAGATGATTTGATGGCAGTGAACACTTTAGTCAAATATAAAATCATATAGAACAGCAGAAAATTAAGTTCTTCATAATAATGCGATATTGTTTTAGTCTTTATAGGTATGTAACATGATCTTTATTTAATTTTCTAACAGATCTCTAAAATGTTGGTTCGGCTGAACAGTATATTTTATGAGCCGATTATACTGTAAATTTAGTTTCTTTCACGTGTTTTTCATTTTCATGAATTTCGCGATCAAAATCAATTCGCAAAAGTTTATTGCCGCGAATGATGATGGGAACTCGCTTTAAAATATATAGTGCACAGGCTATAGGCCTATCTTATCTCATCTCCCTTGTTTGCCGTATAATGGCTTCACTGGGAAGAGTTTTTCAAACAAATTTGCGCCATATAATTGTTTCATGGCGGCAAATCATAACAAAAACACTTCCTGGAAGTCCATATTGTATCAACCATTGTGGCCTTTCAAGATAAATAACAACACATTCGGGAAGGGCCTATGCATGTTTTTCGAAAATTAATCGCCGCGAACTAATTGTGATGCGGAAACCGCGAAAGAAAATTATTTTACGGTAATGTGGGTCCAGCAGAACACAAAGTATGGAGTTCTTCAAGGTCTTTTCGGTAAATCAAAAATGTGTTTTAAAATTGCAACAATCTTTTCTTATCTCTCTTACTTTTTTTATCTCTTCCATCTGAACGTATAGGTGTCGCGGTCGATGACGCTCAACACACAATAAAGTTCATAATAAGTACGAGGAGTTCATACCAATCTGCCATGATAGAAGTTTTACCCTTCAACATTAATTCCGTGCTACCTAATAATACAATTTATCTAGATTATTATCATTATATACCGAGCTTTAGACCAAATTGTCCCCGACAAATGAGACGATATTACAGCTGTCGTGTACTTCCGGTCCGCCATGTAACCTTGCCCTGACGTCAATATATTAATAGATCATTATCACGAACCGGAAACGACCATTTCAACGACTGATATCGGGTCACGAGACCAATATTCTTCGGAATTGTAAAGAGTTATAAAGATTGTATAATGTTCTCCATTTGAATGTCTTTTCATAATGAATATGGCATAGAAATACTGTTTTGTTGCAAGAAACGCCGATAAAGGAAGAAACTGTGACATCCGTGATGTATCGGTATTTTACTATGATATATTACATGGTTGTTTGCATCATTAGAGACGCCGAAGAAGTTTATATCGCAAGTCTATATATACGACTTTACCAATCAAACAGTCACATGACACTTCTGCTACCGGGTCATCAATCATCCGCTACTCCGGCTCACCGTTATGGATGCTCTTCCGTATCGTCTGCTCTGGTAGACGTTATTGATCAATGAACACAAAGTTCATATAAATCACTGACTGATGTTGCAGCACTAACAAAAACCTCTGTCCCTAAACTAATCATTAAACTTGAAACGGTAAGGGAAACAACTTTTTGAGATTTGAAAAAAACCAGCTCCTTTCTAAACGTTAATTCTATCCAAATATGAGTTTTGAATATGAAGAACCAATTCCCGTCCAAAAGAAAGGCCAGAATTGGTTTCTGTTATGGATTTAACTTCCTTGCGACTGATATCTTGAAGGTGGGTATTTTAGGGTGCATATCGACGATTTTTGACGAAGAGGAGTATACAGCCATTAACTGTAAGCCGCCGTTTATACCAAGCTATCCGTCAGTACTTTCGTCGATTTCTGGATCGAGTCTAGACAAATGATGACGGGGGTCAGATAAGGTCATACTACCATCACATATATCTTTCTCCCTTTGATTTTATCTATCGCGTGATGGATTGACGCAATGATGCCCTCATCCTGTTTATGTGTGAATGTATCTATCCCTAGGTGGCGCTGTATACGACCACATCCGGTACATATACCGGGATCGATCGAAGATGAACAATACAAGTACGGTACCATTTCCGGTCCCTGCTGGATGTCGGCGATGAATGCCGTGAAGAATACAATAGCAGTTATATTAACATCATCTTGTCTTCTGTGAAAACCACGCATCCGTCTAGGCACTCGTCCTCGTTAGCAGTAACTGTCATTGCCACACGCCCATAGCGATTAGGGTACGACTTCTACTCCAGCTCTAGGTTGTTCTAAAATTGTGTTGGGTCATTTCCTGCATAGATTTTCTTTTTGTATATCATAGATAAACAAACAACATTTGATATAGACCCTTATCTAGCTAACATATCAGCATTTCTAAAGCCCGTTACAGGGGCCCCGCGTTACAGTGTGTATATATATATATATAACTTCATATTACAATATAACTAGTATGAACAATTCTGATAAGTTTACAGTACATAATGTAGCTGGCTTATCAGCCGATTGCTACAAGTCATATGTTACATGGCTAATCCACCCTTCTTTGTGGGTATTCCTGCTTGTGTATTTGAGATGTATTGTGCTCTGTTTGTAGCGGGACTTTGTTTCCAACGGCATCTTTTATAGTGCCACCTCACTTGAATAATACAACACAGATACTGCAACATCCAAACCAGAACACTTCATACTGCACCTGGGTTGTTGAAGCTGTGTGGGTAGGAGAAAAAACACTTTCTCTGAATAGTCCATGCGTACGAAGACTTCGGGGTTTGAACCCCGGCAACCTGCGTGGAGGGCCGGAGTGTTAACCACTCGACAAATCCGCCTGTGAGGTTTTCCAATATCCTGTTAGATAAATACTGTTTGTGTAGGTGTGGTGTTTCCTGTATTTTGCTTCGTTTTGGGTGGTCGGTTGCGAAACACGGGTAAAACTGTGATATATTCTCACAGGAAATAGCAACATACCGCACCCAACACGTGTACGCTACAAGTATATACCCACACTGACTTCATGGAGGAAAGCCCTTAAATAACACCAGATGTTAATTTGCTTTATCACTGCAAAACGGAACAACTACAAAGTGGGTAAAACGAAAATATCTTGGTCTCATTGAAGAAATATTCTGTATCTTCATATGATATAAAGATGAACCTTTTGAATATGTGCGTTAGTATGCCATATTAGGAATAAGATTCATCAGTTTGGTATGAATGATATATACTGAGATTGGTTTTTGTACACAAACAGGAATTGGGCAGAATGGGTAAACATCTTACCCGTCCCTCTGTCTACCTGTAGTATTAGATTACAATGTACATTTGGACGAAATGTCGCGCTATGTTTTTGACAGCTGACTTCTCCAACTCGCCCTATTTTGGGTAGTGAGCTGATTTCAGCGGTCAGAACATCGACACTCGGCTATTGTACTCTTTGCTTGACAAAGGAAACAGACGTTTTCGAAAGCTCGCAAATTCAGTTTTCAATTCCTGTTTGTGTACAAAACCCAATCTCAGTATATAGTATGCCATATTGTTATGTTTGCAAATTCCTCTGTGTAACTTCGAGGACGTGACATTACTTAGATCTGACCTATGGCGATTGTCGGCGATGAAGCAGAATACGCTTACCCATCTGGAACACCTGGTCTTATTATTTTGCACATTTTTCAACGGTCTCCGTGTAAATCTTTTCTTTAGTTATTTTTTGCCCCTAGTTTAATAGATTTCGAGTTCTGCAAAAAAATAATGCAACAAAAAATCCACAAATACTTAAGGAAATTGATCAGTTGTGTTTTGCCCAATGTAATATTATGTTAAACACCCATTTGCACTCAAACTAACACCAAGTTATGTGCGAAATTGAAAAAATAAAATGGTAATTTCTAGATATCTATACATAAAGCATAAAAACCTGGAAATTAAAATAAATGAAGAATGATTTTTGAAGATCTATAAATATGAAAAGAATTTTAAAGGCCCAATATACGTAACTTCAGGGAAATTTTCGTGATTCTGAAAAATTCTGAAAAAAAATCCAGTTGATAACCATGCAAAAATAAGCCTAAAACGAAGTAAACTTGAGCGGTAACTAACAAGAAACTCTTGACAAAACAATCCAAAGAATTGAAAATGATTCAGGTGGGGCCCACTTCAACAACAAACCGAAGGTAGAAGACGGTTCGAAATGGTCGCGTGTTTACAAATAGCGTATTTCAAATGCTGCTGTACCGATTACCGCGAAAGAACTCATCTTGAATATTGCTGATATCAGTTAATCTTAACTTAATCTATAATTATAATAAGTTATTATGCTTGATTTACGAATCAAGTTTTGCCGAAAGTTACGTATATTGGGCCTTTAATGCACGAGTTAAAAACACTGCGATGAGAATACATTTTACACAACAAACTGATGAAGCATATTTAACTGTTATTGCACCTAACATTGTGTAAATGATAATACTTTAGTAATTGGTCTAGTGCGTCAATCAAGTAAATGCGATAATTCCTCTATTTGTTTGCGAGGGGCGAAGCATGACCCAATTATCAGCATTATCATGACCTAGTAAGAGAGCTGTCTCATTAGGAGATGCTGCTGCTGGCTATTGTCGAAATCGATTGAACCAGCGTGACACATTCCTGGCGGCCGACTTCGATACCGTCGGATGCAGCCAATCAATTCGCCTGGTCGAAAGTCCAAGGCCGTAGGGAGATTTGTTGGTCGTCGAAAATAAACACTTATTTTTATATTGTTTTTAAGAAGTGAATTTTTTTTTAGTTTTCTGAGAAAACACGTCCATTTCTCTTGAATATAAAACATCAAGAAAAAAAAACAACTTTTGAATATAGCTCGTTTATTTGCGTAACGGTAAATTTTACGGCTAACAGTGGATGGGTGTTTTCGTATGGTGATCCGTTAATGATTCCAAACGAAAATTTTTATCATCAACTTAGACATCAACCTTTTAAGGTGTCGAAATGAATTTGAGCAGGTTTGTGGAACATGGGAAAGGAAAGGTCATTACCCATGATTCAATTACAGCAAGAACTACATCGACCGAGATTTCTTCAAATGTTTACCATGACATTTCAGCCTTAGAGCAAGACCTACATCGACCCTGATTTCTTCAAATGTTTACCATGACATTTCAGCCTTAGAGCAAGACCTACATCGACCCTGATTTCTTCAAATGTTAACCATGACAACATGCTCAGCCACCTGAATTTGTGAATTAGTCACAAGTTCGACTCATCGTAAAGCCATATCATTCGAAAGACATCGATCCTATCAAAAAATATATTATTCAGCATTAAATACCAGGAACATTAACACAAACCAATATTCACTATATATATATATACCGAACCTAATGTCGGTTCATGTACCAATAATTAGAGCAGACAACAGACAGGAAGTTGTCCTCTTGCCACTACATGTAAGCCTTATTCGCCAATCATGTAGATGACTCCCAGTTATTTTGACTTTCATGACATCTACGTCGTGTTTTTAAAGCATGTATCTTTCTTTTCAATTTCAGCGTGCCATAAAGTTGGATTGACAACACGGAAGTGAATGCTGAGATATAGAAGGTGAACTAAGCCACGTAAGATATCAATACTCCAGTAGCATTTCAAGCATTGAGGTTTTAATATATCTTTGGGTGAAATTTACATGACAACGTCCCAGTGATTTGGTCATTGTTACAGGAAATGCATAATAAAATAAAGTAAAGTAAACCGGAAGTGGTATATCCATCGATTTTGTAACGTCGTGTGTAGTTTCAAGCACAGGGGCTTGGCAAGAATATTTTAGATCATGGTCCATATATATATATGTATTATAGTTTCATTCATATATCTATATGTACTGTATTAGAGGAAAAGGCGTTGATAAGTTGGAATAACTTGTGCCTAATCCTTTACTCAGCTTTTGGGTAATAGATATGTTTAAATCAATATATGGACCATAATCTAAAAAATTCGTGTCAAGCCCCTGTGGTTTCAATCGATAGCAGAGAAGTATTTAGAACATTGGATTCGTCTAGACTGTGCCGACATGTCTTAAACCAACAAATGAGCCGACAATGTCTCTGTGTAACTCTTTCATCCATTAACAGGTCAGCGTCTAGAACGGAGAATAATTTGGTTCGGCCGGAATGGAGAAAAAACGCCCGTAGCACCTGTCTTACGGGGATAGGCTATTGAACTGCGCACTAGTTTTATAGTGACTATAAAGTTGTTCTTTACTTCCGGTGTTTCAATAAATAAAGCTTCTTCATGTATACATACATTTATGAAATTGCTAGGGAATTAAAATATTTCTTAACTGAAAAAAAAAAATAAATAAATGAAGGTTCTGAAGCATTTTACCAGTGGTGTGTGCAGTGTTGTGTAACTTTGTTCAACCAAACATAAAGCATTTTTCATATAAAATTTAATATCTAAATCATGGGCGTCACTTCTCGAATGATACAATCCCAGTCTTAAGAATCAATTAACTGTTGTAAATGATAACCCATCCCAAATACAAAATATAGCTGTTTGTAACAACCCATCCCAAACTCACACGTTCTCTGACCAGCACTCTCGGTAGTGTTGTTATCAAGGTGTTTGATTGCAGTACCCATGGTCACGTGGGAGCGTGGATGTGTGACAAATGTATGGAAGCTCTGGATGGACATTTTTAATTACCACCGATAAGATATTACTTATTTGTTATTCTGTTATAAGTTTATTTTCATGTGTCTGTAATATTTCAAACTGTATGCCATAGCTCGATCGTACTCTTAAATGTGCAATTGATTTTAGTTGTCTTGCTTCTGTTTCAAACATATTCAACTACAAATGGTTTTCTTTGTTGTGTTTCGATGCTGTCGTATTTGCTAAGCAATTTGTCTGCCTTCAAGTACGAGCTACAGGAGAAATAAAGCTTGAACGTCGTGTGGTTTGAGTCATAGCCTAACTTATTGGTTATGTTTTAAAGCACGTTAAATCTTAAAATCATCCGCACTTGCCCCTATAAGCCAAGTAGATAACTAATAACTAACGAATTTACTTTTGATAAGGTGGGTTACCAAGGTCACCATTGTGTGCAACAGCCTGGGGTTGCTTCCATTTCTGCTTGTACCAGAGAATTTTGAGGATGACAAAATCACAGATCAAGGAAAGTTTGGATATAAATCAGCATCATATGCATTTCTCCACAAATTCACCCGCGAATTATCCGTCGAACCTCCTTCGTGATCGGGATAAGGGCTTGTAATTCTTCCCCGTGAACGAGTATTTCCCAGTAAGCGCGAGTCATAAGCTCGCGTTGATTACGTCGCTGCCTAAGTCAGCGGAAGTTTGGCTTCAAGCGATGTTCATTGTCGGCGTAGATAAGTTTTCAAGAAACGTTTTCTGTGGGTTAAACAATAATTCCACGAGATGTTGTAAGCCGTTTAAATATGAGTCCATCCAACGCATATATCGCAACCTCCCAAATACACAACCAGTAAACATAATAGTATACACTCACATCGCGTACACCGGGAGGCCGTTCTTTAATGACCATTGCTGCCAATAACTAGAGTAGGACGCAAAACATAATCAAACCAAGTCGAACGTTTCTTCTTTCTTTTATCTACCACTATCTTGATTTTTATTTCCTTGTGCTTTGTTTATTGATATCTCACTTCTGGCTTTAATATTGAGCGTTAGCCTAAGTGGGTAAGGCAATAGGTTCTGTCCCCAGGCAGCTACGTACCGAATCCTCAAAAACGGCAGTTGTTTAATGTTAGAGTACTGACAACAGCTTATTTACCTGTTGTCAGTATAATTTACGCAGGCGGAATGCTGAGTTGTGTGGTTTACTTGCTGTAGGTATGGTGTGACCGGGCGGAATACTGAGCTGGGTGGTTTACCTGTTGTCAGTATGGTGTGATCTGGCGGAATGCTGAGCTGAGTGGTTTACCTGTTGTCAGTATGGTGTGACTGGGCGGAATGTTGAGCTAGGTGGTTTACCTGTTGTCAGTATGGTGTGACCGGGCGGAATACTGAGCTGGGTGGTTTACCTGTTGTCAGTATGGTGTGACCTGGCGGAATGCTGAGCTGAGTGGTTTACCTGTTGTCAGTATGGTGTGACCGGGCGGAATACTGAGCTGGGTGGTTTACCTGTTGTCAGTATGGTGTGACTGAGCGGAATGCTGAGCTGGGTGGTTTACCTGTTGTCAGTATGGTGTGACTGGGCGGAATGCTGAGCTGAGTGGTTTACCTGTTGTCAGTATGGTGTGACAGGGCGGAATGTTGTGCTGGGTGGTTCACCTGTTGTCAATATGGTGTGACCGGGGGGGGGAATACTGAGCTGGGTGGTTTACCTGTTGTCAGTATGGTGTGACCGGGCGGAATGCTGAGCTGAGTGGTTTACCTGTTGTCAGTATGGTGTGACTGGGCGGAATGCTGAGCTGGGTGGTTTACCTGTTGTCAGTATGGTGTGACCTGGCGGAATGCTGAGCTGAGTGGTTTACCTGTTGTCAGTATGGTGTGACTGGGCGGAATGTTGAGCTAGGTGGTTTACCTGTTGTCAGTATGGTGTGACCGGGCGGAATACTGAGCTAGGTGGTTTACCTGTTGTCAGTATGGTGTGACTGGGCGGAATACTGAGCTGGGTGGTTTACCTGTTGTCAGTATGGTGTGACCGGGCGGAATGCTGAGCTGAGTGGTTAACCTGTTGTCAGTATGGTGTGACCGGGCGGAATGCTGAGCTGAGTGGTTAACCTGTTGTCAGTATGGTGTGACCGGGCGGAATGCTGAGCTGAGTGGTTTACCTGTTGTCAGTATGGTGTGACTGGGCGGAATGCTGAGCTGGGTGGTTTACCTGTTGTCAGTATGGTGTGACTGGGTGGAATGCTGAGCTGGGTGGTTAACCTGTTGTCAGTATGGTGTGACCGGGCGGAATGCTGAGCTGAGTGGTTAACCTGTTGTCAGTATGGTGTGACCGGGCGGAATGCTGAGCTGAGTGGTTTACCTGTTGTCAGTATGGTGTGACCGGGCGGAATGCTGAGCTGGGTGGTTTACCTGTTGTCAGTATGGTGTGACCGGGCGGAATGCTGAGCTGAGTGGTTTACCTGTTGTCAGTATGGTGTGACCGGGCGGAATACTGAGCTGGGTGGTTTACCTGTTGTCAGTATGGTGTGACTGAGCGGAATGCTGAGCTGGGTGGTTTACCTGTTGTCAGTATGGTGTGATAGGGCGGAATGTTGTGCTGGGTGGTTCACCTGTTGTCAATATGGTGTGACCGGGGGGGGATGCTGAGCTGGGTGGTTTACCTGTTATCAGTATGGTGTGACTGGGCGGAATGTTGAGCTGGGTGGTTTACCTGTGGTCAGCATGGTGTGCCGGGGGGAATGCCCAGTTGGGTGCGTTTGTTATGTTACATCAGTGAGGTAGTTCACCCGAGTCGGCATCAGATCTGCGCTACAACAAGGAAATACCCTTGCTGCTGATAAAACAATAAGCGCAGTACAACAACCCAACGATTTATTGAGACGGAAACTGTAGTATGATTGATGAACACTTCCAAAGCATGATACAATATCTATTGCCTAGCCGACGTTTAACTCCTGGCATATTTAGAATACAATTATATACGATGGACATAAATCTTACTGCAGCTCGTCAAAAGCTCAACCGAGACCCGGTATACAAGTAATGGAATTACATATGGTAACTTGGTCGGGGTTTATATGCTTAGATCGACCATATATTTTACCGAACTGTCAACAATAAAAAGCAAAAACTTCCAATTGCTTTCAAAATAATAATAAATCAATAATGTAGTGAGCCAAGCTCGACGGGAGCGATTTTACGATAGACTCTGCACAGTGTCTGCGGGCTGGCTTTTATTCTTCAATGAGGTATGCTCTCGCTGGGCAAGTCACCGTCACTTATTTTATCTTAAACGTCCCATATCTAATTAGAACGGCATCTGAGGGGCCGTTTATGTTTGCTATCGGCATCTGCTCAGCGTTAACTGTGTAAGGCGAACAATATCGAAAATGATTTCGGTTGTTTCGTCAATATATTTCCTTCATAGGAAGCCGTAATTGCAGAAGTTGCTGCGTGTGTGCTGATATATTGAGTTTCACTTATTAAATGGACGTTTGCCTCACGTGTCCATTTTAGTGATGAACGTTCGCCGCCTAAGAGACGAAGGGGCGTGTGTTATTGTCCCCGGGCCAGAACATACCAAAGTTATAGTGAAAAGGGTACATTTTGTCGTTGTTCCCTGTTCAGCATTCAAGGTAATCGCGATATTCGGTTAACCCGTTGTCAGAATAGCAAATGGAGAAATAGATGCTTGGTTCCTTCGGCATGGTATTTCAATGAGGTTACACACATAAGTAGGCGTCAGCTACATCATATGCATCCTTCAACGTACATTATATAAACACGCATATACTTTACGCGTAGCTTAAACTGGTAACAGGACTCTTAACCAAATAAAACCTTTTCGCTTGGCGTTATTTCGCGGGCGACAAAGCGAAAAGACAATACGTCATTTGTAAGCCACCATAAAAACCAAACCAAAAAGACTTCCATGTGAAGTCAATAAGAGTATTACCGAACGTAACACTGACAATTTCTTACTTACGTGTGAAGGGTTCATTTAGCGGTTGGAAACATCAGACAGTTACACGCGTGTTAATCCCACAAGGATCAAAGCCTGATTGTGCCATCGCGATAACCGTTCCCAGGCGAGGTAGTAGTCTGCACGTTAACAAACTGGGATTTATGCAAAAACATAGTAATCTGTGTCGAAGACGATTAAGTAAATCCCTTAGCCAGACAATGTGTATTTCCTGTTTGTAAGTTGTTTCCCGTACCCTCGTCACCTCAATCCTTAGGAGACACATTGTTTTAGGTAAGTATTTTTGTGGTGATGGAACAAATTCTACATAGATTTCTATGTCGTACGGCCATGACGTCATAAATACGGTATTACATATGTGTAATGAGGCCTAAAATTTCTGCGATTGGTTACAAACATATTCCTACGCCACTGAAAGTAGAACCCTTTTCATCACTATAGTATATACCACGAAAGGCATGTGTAGAAAGGCTTGTTTTGCTACAATGTATCATTTCTTTCAGAATTGATAATGAACTTTTTTGTCTGGAATTACTTTCAGAAACACCAAGTCAATATTGCGTTTATGAGCATTGTGACGTCACATTGTACCACTGTACATTTCATGCTTTATCAAGATATATGATCGTTAAAGTTATAGCGACAGTACGGACAAAATAAATTGTCAAATTCAAGATTATCCGCCCCTTTATCAAGACACATAAAAGACACATTATGTACTTCACATAAACAGAATATACATAAAACATTAATCAATAAGATAGATATAACAGGTCAGTATAACACCATATTGACCTCACAAATGCAAAGGTTTATAATTGAGCAGTATTACCACAATGATCACGCGCCACGTATTATATATCCGGACAGGAACTCTACCAAGTATGAAGAAGACGTTGTTGAAATAATTAGCAAACGACTTTAGTTATTAGAGTTCCATTATCATAATTACTATTGGTGTTGTTGTTATTATAAATGTTCTCTTGGAAATCTTACGCCTGAAATAAAATCATCTTCTCGAAGAATATTTGTTAGAAGAGCTTTCTGACGAATCAAAAGCCTAGCAAATAGAATTTCGAGGTATCTATGAAAGTTTACAACTTTATACCGATTAGTCATATTTTATTTATCTATTTATTTGGATTGTTTTCAATCATTACATCTTAAACTGCAATCAGTTACATTTTAGCTTCCATGGATGGAGGGTTTTGATAACATTTACATCTTAGTACTATTTGACATAGTTCGTTTCAGATTTTAGTCGGAAGATTTTTTTTATTTTCGTGCATACTATTGTCGACATTCCATTCACAAAGTTGAAGTTTACGTTTTTTATTACATTTTTTTTATTATTTTAAATATGCATATATCTGCAACAATGCATATTGTTACAACAAAACCCATGTTTTGTTGTCCTCGTGTGTACTAGCCAGAAACAGACTATGTAAA
This sequence comes from Mimachlamys varia, assembly GCA_947623455.1. NCBI lineage: Eukaryota > Metazoa > Mollusca > Bivalvia > Pectinida > Pectinidae > Mimachlamys > Mimachlamys varia. The sequence goes on from OX392527.1 coordinate 49,410,645, forward strand.
AAAAATGTTGTTATAATTCATACATATACATGTATGTACTATCTGCTAAGTTGTAGAATAACGGGAGCATGTATAATGACTATCTACTTAGTTCTCAACTATAACATTATGTACTTCAGCGCACTCGTGATATCGAAACCTTTCACTCAATGATAGGCCTATATGGCATGTCAAACTCACTGGACACATAAAGTTGTTAGAGTTACCTCCCTTTACCGGAAAAGCACCACCGACCTGTAACAAACAACCGAGTTGAGGGTTGTGAACATTGAATGAGGTTGGTGTGTAGGGTAGCCCTCACGCTTGAACTTCCGTCATTGTTTGAGAGTGTAAGTCAGGGAGTGTCCAAACTCTACCGTAACGTGCGGGAAACTCCAAAATCTCCTTGTCAGGTATGTCAAACACTGGATAAGAGTTGATCATGCTACTGCTAGGCCTAATGCTGACTTGTAATATAACATTTTCGTTCTGTTTTCAATTCAAACCTTGTATAAATGGGGTTTATTGTTAATAAACAGGTGCTTCCGTAAAGCTTTTCTGATCTTAACAGATGGCACATATCTAATATTTAGCAATGAGACTGTGGCTACTCAGTACTGTACATGTATTGTAATTACGTAGGCATAATGGTACAGTAACCCACCCGTTATCTCTCTGGAAGAAGTCGAGTTTCGGTGTATTACATACAGTTGTAATAGGCCAACTGATGATATAGTATATTCCCATATGAACTATTCTCTTTATTTCAGTCTTCCTATAAACAATCAATTTTTGATTTATTTTAATGGGTCCTTTTTGTAAATGTTGCCGAAAACGATATGGGTCCCACAATGTTAAATTTTCAGAATGTCTATGAGTCCTTTCATAATTTTATGAGTACTAACCTCGGGACTAGCACGTCGATTGATCACTGAGATAAGCATATATATGTTTATCATAACTTATGACATATACATTGTATGTATATGTTACCCTTCAAAACTTACCTAAACAACTACTAAGTATATAATCAAGCTTGATTATATAGTTGTTTTGGTAAGTTTTTAATGGTGTCAGATGCTCGATTTCAACCAGGCATCAAAATTCTGAAAATGTGACCACGTGTAATAATTTGAGACTTCTCTGCTTTATATTATATATATATTTATTGGACTAGTGTCAATCGTTTGGTGTGGTAGAGATCACAGGGACATAAGAACTTCTTACAGCTATAGTATAGTTTTGGACCGAAACTAAAATGATTTGGAGTTTTAGATAAAAATCTCCCATCCCATTAGTCCCCATTGAGGGTGGGGAGATTTTAATTTATGACCATTGAGAAGGGCATTTGTATCAAAAAAGAGTATCTCTTAGTTCATAGAACAAACTACTTTGTATTTAGGGCAAAGACTAGCTGTAACAAATTCTGGTAATAACCATTGAGGGGGCATTTTTATCGAAAATTGATATCTTAACCCCCCAATTATGTAAAATTACTCTAAACACCCTATTTTAGGTTCAAAACTAGCTGTAACAAATTCTTAAGTCCCTGTGGTCTATATAGCTTGTTCGGAAGATGTCTGTCTTGTACAAAAGAGTTTTTACTTTGTGTCGTGTGTATAGCAAATAGCATTACGTTAGCTCAGTTTAGTTATTTCTACGATTTTTCTGTCTTGTCAGAAAAGTTTGGAAATGACAGTTCAAAATTGTTTTCGAAATGTCGCTTAGATGTGAAACAATTTGCAGCACCACACACAATCTGCAAAATGATTAACTTGAACATTTCATGTAAAAACATCCTCGATATCCAGGGGTTAGGATCATATACGCTCTCTACACCCCTGGAATATGGCATGGCAAAACCGAAGGGTCCGTGTGTGCCACCTTATTGATGCGACAAGAAGACTGGTTCGACCCTTTTGAGTTTGATGAACAGCAAAAGAATCTCGTGGTCACATAACGGTAAAAAATGCAGGCTTTGTAGTCAGTCACAGTTCCTTTGTAATCTTCAAAGGACAGACATACAGTTTAACGATTTGTCAGTTTTTTTTTTTACCTGAGCGTGCCTTCAGTTTTGCCATGGCATATTCCAGGGGTGTAGAGAGCGAAGGTGATCGTAACCCCTGGATATCGATGATGATGTAAACAGAAAGACACAGCACAGATCAAATACAAAAATGACGACATTGCATATATATGTATCGACAACAGATTCTACAATTGAGTAGGTCTATACTATGTGTTTCATCTTGCAATGTAATTACATAGTTATAGGGAATCTCGTGATATTGCAATTATAGTATACCAGTGACTGTCCAGAAGTCAACGACGATTCTGTGAGGTCATAAATACACACAAATCCCCATCCAAATTTTAACCGATCTTATAAGCGAGCATTGAAAACGAAAACTTGCATTGCCCACGAAGCGACCACAACCTAGTTCGTAGGCTGTAGCTGGTCATTTCCAAGCGGTTCACAAAATATTACTCCATTATGATGGTTAAAGACAGTGGCCTACTTTATCATTTATGGGCGTGTATACAGATGAACAATTGGATTATCAGTCTATAAAGGAGTATATATACACAACTACAAACGTCACAATGAAGCATGAAACACTAAGTAGCTAGTGTATAAACCTGCATAATTGTCGTTGTTCTGTAGCGAACGGGGTTTTCGGTATTACGATCTTCTTTCTATAAGGATTCTATTCTTTATTTCAGGGCTTCGCTGTCTCGGATATGTTAACAAACGGTTCACCTACGTCAACATCTCAGAACCACAAAGAACCCGTATGTAAAGTCGGCATTATCGCTGATGTTCAATATGCCGATTTGGAGGATCGCTACAATTTCTCAAAAACACGTTTACGGTTTTATCGAAAGGCATTGACTTTGTTACAACGGGCCGTCACGGACTGGACGGAGCAGAAAGTCGACTGTGTCCTTCAACTTGGTGACGTCATTGACGGGTTCAACAAAGCGGAGAATGCCTCCGACAGTGCCCTAGCAACGGTTATTGAAGCGCTTAAACTAGTTCCGGCTCCGCTGTACCACACGTGGGGAAACCACGAACTCTACAACTTTACGCAGGAAGAACTCATGAGATCCGTTTTATTTAGTGGTAACATGCCTGAGTGCGCATGCCCAAAGGGTAAATCATATTACTCTTTCAGTATACACCGGAAGTTGACAGTTTTAGTCTTAAATTGTTACGAAATAAGCATGCTAGGACTAGCGGAAGGATCTGTTGAGTACACAGAAGCGGAGACATTACTCAGGGAAAGAAATCCAAACAGCGATCTTAATTCACCAGTTGGGCTAGTAGGACCAGAACGACGATTTGTCAAGTTCAACGGCACCCCGTCCACCTCACAACTCCAATGGCTGACAGACAATCTAGAGGAGGCAAGAGAAAACAAAACAAATGTCATCGTTATGGGTATGGATATTTTTCTTCTTCTTGTTTATAATGACTCACGAGTTGGCATCAGTTTCCTGATAATTGGTTTCAAAGGCCCAATATACGTAACTTCAAGAAATTTTTCTTGATTCTGGAACATTCTGACAAAATATCCAGTTGATAACCATGCAATAATAAGCCTAAAACGAAGTAAACTGAGCGGTAACTAACAAGAAATTCTTGAAAGAAAACTCCAAAGAATTCAAAATAATTGAGGTGGGGCCCACTTCAACAACAAACCGAAGTTAGAAGACGGTTCAAAATGGACGCGTGTCTACAAATACCGAGTTTCAACTGCTTCTGTACCGATAACCGCGTAAGAATCCATCTTGAATATTGCTGATATCATTTAATCTTAACTAAATCTACCAATATAACAAGTTATTAGGCTTGATTTTCGCTTCAAGTTTTGCCGAAAGTTACGTATATTGGGCCTTTAACCCTTTCATCCTAATTGAATTTCAGAACATTTTATCATGTATTTATCAGAAGATAATAAACCGTTTTGATATTCAGTTGTGAAAGAGATCATTGTTATGCTGTACAGTCACACAAAAGTCAGTGTAACATGTTTCATTTGGCCAGATCTGTATCCATCACTACATATAGGTAGTTACAATGTTCTTGTTTAAAACAGGATGTACATTTAAAATATCCAAAATAGTAAAACAAATATTCGGTAAAGACTGACGATAGAGAATAAAACTTGAGTTTTGAATCCGGAAAATATTACCCCACAATAATAAAGATTTGAAATTCGATGTAACTGCCATTTATTTAAAAACCATATCATGTTTGCTTCAAAAAGATGATGAATGTTTCATAAAAATATTATGAAAACGAATTACAATTAAAGTTGCAACCACACATTCACATTTTTCACATTTTCAGGTCATCTATCCGTTCACGAGGATAGTGCGGACAATGTGTGCTTATGTTACGGCTATGAAGACGTGAAAGAAATTCTGACAGCTTACAGCGAGTGTGTAATATGTTACCTGGCCGGACACGACCACGAAGGCGGAAGTTGTGTTGACACTTCCGGTATCCTTCACGTGACATTTCCGGGGACTGTAGAAAGTCTGGAGTCGGATGCGCATGCCACAGCCTATCTCTATCACGACAGCTTTGTAATACACGGCAAAGGGAGCTACCCGTCCTTTGAAACAAAACTCAGATATCCTATAATTGATTCATGAAACAAAACTCAGATATCGGTCCTATTATTGATTCATAAAATGTTTACAGTATTGAAATATGGGTTAGAATGTACCGTATATGACATAATTAGCGCACAGGGCGCCTCAAAATGGATCCAAAGAGAACACTAATAGAAAAAAAAACTAAGATCATTGATGAAAAAATGTCCTTTTTATATAGTATATAAGTACCATGTATTGTGACAACAAAGTGTCATCAATTTCGTACTTGTTTCGTAGTCGTATTACCCATATATGTGAGTGTTTTTTTCTTGTAAACATGTGGAGGGAGGTTTACCATACCGTTAATTAGAAGCATTTAGTTGTATCACAATTATAATTGGTGCTTATATGATTTTGATTGCTCCGTAGAAGGTTAGAAGGGGGGGGGGGAGGGGCTAATTACAGCGAATATGGTATTTCACAATCCCCCAATAAAAGCAAACTATCTTGTTTACAATTTTGCAGAAACATATACAATTTGTAGTTTTAGTTCTTTCAATAATTGAACTTGATGTGAATTACGTTTTTAAAATCAGTAATTATTTATTTTACGGAATCAGTATTTAAATACATTATTTTCCCTTAAAGGCCCAATATACGTAACTTCAGGGAAATTTTCGTGATTCTGAAAAGTTCTGATAAAACTCCAGTTGATAACCATGCAAAAATAAGCATAAAACGAAGTAAAACTGAGCGGTAACTAACAAGAAACTCTTGACAAAAAAATCCAAATAATAGAAAAATATTCAGGTGGGGCCCACTTCAATAACAAACCGAAGGTAGAAGACGGTTCGATATGGACGCGTGTTTACAAATAGCGTGTTTCAACTGCTGATGTACCGGTTACCGCGAAGGAATTTATCTTGGATATTGCTGATATCAGTTAATCTTAACTAAATCTATAAATATAAAAAGTTATTAGGCTTGATTTTTGCTTCAAGTTTTGCCAAAAGTTACGTATATTGGGCCTTTAAAGCGAAATATCTTGTTTGCAATTTCGCAGTAACTTTCAATAATTGGATTTGTTGTTTGAATTACGTTTTTAAAAGCAGTAATTATTTATTTTACAGAATTTTCCAATACTATTTTTAAAAATCAGTATTTAAATACAGTATTTTTCCTTAATTAAAAGTTGTCATGTCCCCGTGTATTGATTGTGAGTATAAAAACATAGCTTTACCTATATTGGCCTCTGGTACTCAATTTTGTATTGACTATCCTGTATTGGTGTGTAACTTATGAAAGTGTGATGAATATATTATAAATGAATATAGTGTGATTATTGAGACCTATTTTAGAGTTATTTACTCAATCACCCATGAAGAGACATTTGAACTCTTCAAATTCAAAGATTGGCATAGCTCATTATGAAACTTTAGGGGTGAATGAGCTAATGAGTTTTTGATTAATTTATTTATTTGTGATCTCAGTTTAGAACATTTCAATGGTTATTATTTTTATTCCAATATAGGCCAATATTATTTATTATATCAACAGTATTTACTTTGTTACTTCCTGAGGTTTATTTTTACAACTTTAACAAAGACAATGCCATAGCAACAATCAGGATCCATTATAATTGAGTATTGATTTCTATGAAGTTAATATTTTACACATATGCCAAAACTTCACTTCACTCAACTTATCAATTCTAGAATTAATTCTGTTTTGTCTAAAAGACAATTTATCAATTTAGACTGCTTGTCTATATTCCTTACTTGAATTTCATTATATCAAAGAAATCTCAGGAATACAACGTGTATGTTAAATTCTGGCTCTGTCAATATGTAAGTGCGCATGTACTTGTTTTCTTCCTTTTGAACACTGTCGTTAGGGAATGGAGTAAGGCAGCAATTTTCCCTGTCCTAATTATGCAGTATTAAAGTTTAGTTAAAGTTTAACGATTAGCCCCCCCCCCCCCCCCCCCCCCCCCCCCCATCCCACCTCTCCCCGCACTTCACACCCTGTCATGCTAACTATCATCATTTTAGTATGTTGTTATCAAACTTTGTCCATGTAGTTAACAACAATTTAGGAGAGCATGATGTAAAAATAATCTATAAATTTGTTGATATCCCAGAATAATGTATGATATGATTTTTCCTCATGGGATCACTTTATCAGCAAGATAAAGAATTAGTCTTTTAAGATTTTTAAGAAGGGGAGACCACTCTTTTAATATCATAAATTATTCAGTGACTATCCAACTTAACATATTTACGAAGAGACTGTATGTATTTATAAATTTGCGATATATCACAGTTTAATTTTACATTGTCATAACGGTAGTGATAAAATTGTCTTTCAGATGTTTTAAATGAAATATTTTTATCCAAAGAAAATTATACGTAATGTTGAGTTTGTGTTAATTGAAAATAAAGTTGTTTTTAATGTTGATTTAAATGCCGTTTCGTGTGCGTCTTGTTTTCGTCCGTGCTTCAAAATACCATATAGCATCGATATATACATTGTATATACATAGGCTAATCGCACATGTGTAATTGAGTTGGGAAAAGTTTATGTTGATCCAAAGATTAAATAAAAAGTGTTCTATAGTATCTATATTTATAATATTGATACGAAGTGAACTAGATTTTTATTACCATTTCTTAAGATCTTTGGTAGTCTTCTGCAAAATAATAAAGGAAATGAGGCGCCGATTTTGGGCTATCTGGCCCCTGTGTTATCAATGTTCCATAACTTAAAAGTTCTTTACTTTCAAATTTCCATGGAAAACCATTACATACATGTAAGTTAAGGGGGTCTTAAATTAAGGAACTCCTCTTAACTTCTGTAATGCTGAAACCGGACCTAGTATATACTATAAGACTAGATATTGACTTCGTTAATTGCTTTAAGGAAGCAAAAAAAACTGAGATTCAAATAAAAGTCGCTACGGAAAACCAAATAAAGCAAAACGTTAAATCGCACAAAACAAAACTTCGGAACAAATCGTTCATTTTCGTTGAACGTTTCGATAAGTTGTTTTAATCCCGCTTACAACAGAAGCAAGCACAAAAAACATCTTAAGTAGCAACTTCTCAACGGAGACTTATGATCTATGTTGTAGACATGAAAACGGATGTTTTTGTTTTTACATCCAAGTTTGAAGAAATAACACGTGTCAATTGGTACAGAGAACATCCGGCTCAGTTTATCCATTAGGCGATAAGAGTTATCCCCCTTCTATTGCCAGCCGATTGTGAAATCTACCTGCCGTTACATCATTTTCAGTGACGTGGCAGTGGAATTTGAGTGGTATATCATGTACATGTAGGTATATAAATAAACACTGGTAAACACGACCATATATCTACAGACAAACACATATGTATTAAGAACCTGTACAGCCGTATTGGATACCACAAAATATGTAAGATTTTCAAAAGACAGGTTTCATTCTGTTTGGTTTCTGATCGCGGACATGTTATATAGGTATTATTTTTTAGATGTAGCTGATCGTATTAGTATTCTATTTTCGGAAAAGGATAAGTATAGCTCAGTTATTTCTATAGCCAACAGTGCGTGGTGACCTTTTAATTCTGTAATATAACAATGGAGTACATTACCAATCAAGAGCTGTCGACAGAAGTATAGTTATATACATACATTGTAAATATCTGTAGTGTATCTTAGTATTAAGGATGTATATCCACTAATTGAATAACTTCTGAATATTCACTTCTTTTACTTCTGTAATAAATTCAGAATACATTATCAATTATAAGCTGTTGACAGACTTAAAGTTATATACATAAATATCTATAGTGCTTATTGGTATTTAGGATTTGTAATTTCTTTATGTTCACTAATTGTATAACTTTTGAATATTATTTTACAGAAATATGGCACTGCATTGTCCAAGATCACCTCACATCTCTAGTGACCCGGTATGTAGATTCGGTATCATTGCTGATATCCAGTATGGCGATTTGGAGCCGAAGTACAATTTCCACAAAACTCAACTGAGGAATTACAGAAAATCACTCGATTTACTTGCACGTGCGGTAACTAACTGGACAACAGAGGGCGTGGATTGTGTTCTTCAGCTTGGTGACATCATTGATGGTTTCAACAAGCGACACAACGCCTCGGAAAGTGCACTGTCATCAGTTATTGATGTTTTAAACGTATTTCCAGGTCCGGTTTACCACACGTGGGGAAACCACGAACTGTGCAACTTCACTCAGGAAGAACTCATGAAATCCGTTCTGTTCAGTGGTAACATGCCTCAATGCGCATGTCCACAGGGAAAGTCCTATTATTCTTTCAACCTTCACCGGAAGTTGAAAGTTGTAGTATTAAACTGTTATGAAATAAGCATGCTCGGACGACCGGAAGACTCCGCAGAGTACAAAGAAGCCAGCGAACTTATTTTAAAACATAATCCAAATGAGAGTCTATACAATCCAGATGGATTAGAAGGAACAAAACGACGGTTCGTCAAATTAAATGGGATGGTTTCCGATACTCAACTTGAATGGCTGAAAGAAACCCTGCAAAGAGCTACCGAAGAACAAGAAAACGTTATCATAATGGGTAAGGCTTCATATCATTGTTCACTTAAATGCATATAGGCCTAGTTAAATAAATTATGGTTTCATTTCAGCATTGAAGTGCTTTCAATTGGCGTTCATATGCAGTATGAATACCAACTGGACAAGACCAATGCAATGAAGTCAGCTACCAGTTGGCATTCATATCGTTTATGATAGCCAATTAAAAGCAGTTCAAGACTTATATGAACCATTTTTATAATTTATTCATCTCCTAAAAAATTTTAAAACTCTTATTATTTCTCAGCATTAAGCTCAAATAATGTATCTATCGTATGTGCTTGTTCAATGAATAGGCGGGACAGTAAGTGTTAACAATTATGGCGTCATAATAATGATGACGTCGAAAACTGGCCAATGACTTCCATAGTCTTATGAATGCCAACTGAATTCGATAGGGTTATATAAATGAAATGGCTTAAAAGCCGAGGCCCTGATTATGGATATTACAGTGTATACCTAAGGGACAATATATAACCATGTATAGCTACGGAGTCTGTCCTTATTTCAATTACGTCCACAGTGTTAGACATTCAATAAAAAGCCATCCTGAATTAATTGATATTTATCGTCAAACAATGAAAGGACCTAAAATTAACCGGATATCATTTGTCTCTGAAACATGCTCGATTATAATGCTGGATAATTTCATTATTTTCTTACTCGTTCAGGTCATGTTCCTATCTGCGAACAAAGTTCAAGCGGCATGTTTCTATGTTTGAACTACACCGAGATCATGGCAGCAATTTCTACATACAGCACGTGCGTAATCTGCTACTTTGCCGGCCATTACCACGAGGGCGGAAGCCATGTTGACAGTTCCGGTATACTGCACGTGACTTTTGCCGGGACAATAGAAAGTCAAGAAATGGACGCCTACGCAACAGCATACCTCTACAACGACCGACTTATCATACAAGGCAAGGGGAGTTACTCTTCCTACGAAACTAAACTTAAATTTCCATGCAAAACAACATAGTTTTATGAATATGTGTTTAGAAAAGTTGATTGATTTTGGTCAACAAGCCCTGTATAAATAAATCAACATATTCGTATGTTTAAAAACTAGACTGTTGACATACGAAGGGGAACATTAACACAATATGTCTATTGATAGAAATGCATATCCGACGAATAGTATGTTTTATTGTACAATTTATACATTTTTATGGTTCATATCAACTGGTAACTTTACTATCGTGATATAATTCATATAGAAAACTAACTGAACCAAGCATTTACTGTGAAATATATCAAGAACAAATAATTTGGTTTATATTTTATGTCAAAATCTCATAGTCGACACAACATCCTTTGACGCGCCACCGACGTCACTTCCAATTAGCCATTTCATGACAGTGACAGCTGGCACTCACAAACTCGTAAAGGTGACAGAGCATTTATTTTAATTTTAGGTGTTAATGAGTAAAACGAGTAACTTGAAGGGTTCTCTGTTTAAATTGCATGTCAAAATTATTATCACATTTGCATATTCTTGCCATTTTATTTTAGGGGTACTCAAATGAATATACTGATATACCACGCTGTTACTACCTCATGAAGTTTGAACTTAGTATATGACTTTTTTTATTATGTACCTTGCTTATAAGTTGTTCCGTGTTCACTGAGCGGTAAAAGTTGTGTAGCATAATGTTGGTCAAACATGTACAATCGGAAACCGTCGGCACTTTCCGTTTACGGAAAGTGCCGATGGTTCCCAATTGGAACCGGTATGGTGATGTCAATTATGTACTGGTCGCTGTCAGATCCTACACACGATAGTAATAGTGAGGATCTGTATTTTAATCAGATTGGGCCATGGCTGATCAGCCATCCCCGTATATACATGCTATGAACACAGGGACGCGAGACTTCCCCTTATCTACATGCTATATATAAAAAAGCATACACAGGGTCGTGATAATTTGTTATACAGCTAGTCGGTATGATGATATACATGATAAATACCTTCCTTTTCAAGTCTTACTTACATTCATAAAATATAGTCATGAAATTAACAAATACGTTTTTTCGCAATTCAGTGTGTAAATTTTAGGATTTTATAATCTCAGGGAACCTCTTATTTATTTTTCCAACTCTTTCTTTGCATTTAAGAATTTTTGTTGTTTTTTAATCAAATTATAATGAGTGTGTGTTTAAACTTTTTGCCACTGACTATTGTTTAAAATAATTTTATATCATATGGTCGGCGGTAGGTCTACTTTGCAAAGTTATGAGAACTTGTGTCCAATATATTCAATTGTTTTTAATAAAATATATTTGTGAATTAATGAGTTTGTTTAATGTTGTTCACTCTTGAATGTCCTAATACATTTTTATCTCTTAATTCTTTTCTTTTGGCGCGGGTAAGAAAAAACGAGATGGCGAGCCTCTAACGAGACATCTTCCGTCTTTTCTTTCCAAACCAAAAATAAACCTTGTATTATAATGTAAGTTATTAACTATGTATTCTGTTTGTCCTGCAATCATTCAAAACAGATATTTATATTTAACAGGGTAAACGTACATGTTCGGACATTGTAAATGCATACATACATTACTTGTTTCGTCTGTCATTTTATTTCAGTGCTATGCGCTAGCGTTGTTGCTCGATCTGGTTTGTCCGTAAACCAATCTGATTAAAATCGCCTGATGCGTATATGGCTCCGTTCAATCTGATAAAAGTATATCTTGATTTCCGCGCCAGCACGGTTCCGTAAACTTCTCTCTGCTGCATCCAGATCCGAGGACATCCCATAGGGGGTCACTTTCATATGACTTTTTGTTTTAGCCAATCAAATTACTACCTTCAGAATCTGAAATATGATTTTTGGGGTTTTTTTTTTGAGGCGACAAAGCTTGCAATCATTTTTCACAGCGTCATTGGAAAATAATTTTGGTGTTAAGTAAAGAAGCGACAAAGGTCATCCAAACGTGACCCCCTATTGGATGTCCTCAGATCTTGACGCAGCAGAGGGAAGTTGACGGGGCTTCGTTGACCAAGTACTATCAGAACCGTAGTCATTATTGGTGAAAGTCGTATTTTATATCATTTTTAATCATAATGATTTAACCTCATTTTGGGACAACTTTGAATTATAATTTTACCTCTGGAACAGCTTTGGATTCGGTTACATTATAATAATAATAGGTGTTTAATTTTAAGCGAGGCCTTTATAGGCTTTACCTCGTGGTACACTGTACATGTACACATATGTACTGTACATTGTACCTGGAGGCAGTATTATCCCTTGTCTTTTAATTTATTTTATCATGAAACCCATTACATATTTGAATACACTCTGGTATACAATCTTACTACATGTATGTCTTTCATTTATCAGATGGATAAAGAGCGAGAGAAAAAAAAATGTGTTTCTTAAAGAGGCAATAAAGTGAAGTTTGTTTACATTTTTATAATATCGCCAGATATTTAATTGAAGTTCTGTACTCCTTATGATCAACTCATACCGATATTTGTCTGAGTTAATGTATTTTTATTCTAGTTGAATTAATAAAACGTTGGTTGACTAAACTACCCACTTTAATAAACAATATTGTATTATCACCATGTCAAAAGTGAGAAATTTATGGCATTACAGAACGTGATACGAAAAATATGTTTATATTTACATGTATAAATACGTTCATCATATTCCACGAAAACGTATCGTTTGCTTAAATGAGGCATACACTGGTGTCATTGTCTAAGCACAACAGATCTTAAAATACACATGTGTGTGTAGTTTTAGCAATGTATATATATATACTGTATATATATATATATATATATATAAGCTCACTACACCAAGATCCGGTTACAAAGTGCTTCAATGTGCGTGTTTGTATTAGAGTTACCTCCCTTTATCGGTTTCTATACAGGTCGAGTCATTAGTGACATTATATGGCGAAAGCGTGTGAACATGTCTATTACAGCGACTTTAAACGAAGGTTTTTGAAGTCACAACCGATGATTGTCGCTTACAGTAATACTTTAATCGATTGAGATTGATAGAGTAGCCCCTACACGTAGAACTGGGGACGGAGCGCCAGAGGTCAACAACTATGTCAAGATAAACAAACGAGACCAACTTGACACAGGTACAGGGTACGCAGTAACGCTGTACGTAGAGTAAGCATGCATAGCTTAATTCTATATATTTGTTGGGTAAATACAGTAATATTACTTTCACTTTGTGTATTATGCAAGTCATACTACATTTTTTGTTGAATATTGGAACTTTTATGTACGGTGAGCCAACCTTGTATATATGTATTCCCTCCGTGATCAGTTATGCATAATATACAATGTATGAATACACAATGCATATAATGATAATAGGTTAGGTAGACACAAGTGTAGTCGCATAGACTTGCACAAGTCATAACATGATCAATATTGTTGATGGGAGTTGTGTTGTAAGCTATGCACAATGTTGATTCGATTGAAAAATACCCTGTCATTGAAATTCTGATTAACACTAATTTCGTTGAAAAAACACTCTTTCTGAGTATATACTTGAACTTAATATGTTTTTATTGATGTTGATGTTATGTAAATAATCATATGTGATTGTTTTCAAACCTTAAGCATACAGAATCAATTTCTGAATTTCAATAATGTTGAAACTAATTAAGTTGAAGATTTTAGATTAAGCTTTTCTAAAGCTTACAAGGCTTTTAGTAGCGTTGTTTTTTTATCAAGATATAACAAATAGAAAGAAATTGAAAATTAGCTTTTAATATGATTTGTTTCGGTTACCAATAGTTGAAAAAAATACAACATTGAAAATGCAAACTATTAAAGTATTAATTCAACTGTAAATTAATGTGATAGTGTATGACTATGCATATGTATTAAAGGCCCAATATACGTAACTTTCGGCAAAACTTGGAGCGAAAATCAAGCCTAATAACTTATTCTATTTATAGATTTAGTTAAGATTAACTGATATCAGCAATAATCAAGATGAATTCTTTCGCTGTTACCGGTACAGCAGCAGTTAAAACACGCTATGTGTTAACACAGGGGCTAAGCACGGACCTATGTCATTATGAAATGATTGTCAGATTTTTTTTTTACCTTTCTTGAATATAGCCCCTCCCACCACTATATATCTGTGACAAGGGAAAGAACTAGCCTGAACGAGAAAATCGACCTATTTTCACTCTAAGCTTGTTTTCGTCACTGTATGAAGTCCAATTTTTTACATGCATGCCTCATTTTAAAGGTGAAACTTTTATCTTTCAGCCGATACCAAATATATCCCGCTACACGCATGTAAAAGCTCACTAGGCTGTCTAGAATCCGAGGTTTTGCATGAAAATCTGTAGGTGGGCACTTGCGTGTCCAGTGCAACTGTTCGGAGTTTGTCGGTCTTCATGAGTAGTGCGAAAATCTAGATGGATTCCGAAAATATGTAAACTTGAAAAATGGCGGATGAAGTTCACATCTTCAGTGAACCGTAAATTTAACATTGCAAAGCCGTTTTCAGTAATCACCACGTTAATAAAGCTATACCAATGGTTAGACAAGGTATGTAGCACTGGACACGCAAGTGCCCACCTACAGATTTTCATGCAAAACCTCGGATTCTAGACAGCCTAGTGAGCTTTTACATGCGTGTAGCGGGATATATTTGGTATCGGCTGAAAGATAAAAGTTTCACCTTTAAAATGAGGCATGCATGTAAAAAATTTGGACTTCATTCAGTGACGAAAACAAGCTTAGAGTGAAAATAGGTCGATTTTCTCGTTCAGGCTAGTTCTTTCCCTTGTCACAGATATATAGTAGTGGGAGGGGCTATATTCAAGAAAGGTAAAAAAAAATTTTTGACAATCATTTCATAGTGACATTTTTGTCCAGAGTTTCTTGTTAGTTACCGCTCAGTTTGACTTCGTTTTAGGCTTATTTTTGCATGGTTATCAACTGGATTTTTTTCATAAGTTTTCAGAATCACGAAAAATTTCCTGAAGTTACGTATATTGGGCTTTTAAGCTTATATTATTCATATAAATGCCATCAGTGCTTGTTATTAAATACGTTTTTACACCTGCTGTTAGGATCAATATACACGGGGGCAGTATAATTACTGATATATTACTTACAGGTCCCTAACTACAGTCATGGACTGTAACGGAAACACGGAGTTGACCGTGGGGAAAGAACCCGTATGTAAGATAGGCATTATCGCAGATGTGCAGTACGCAGATATTGAGGACAGGTACAACTTCCGGAAAACACGTTTGCGATTTTATCGCAAGGCCTTGACCTTGCTAAAAAGGGCCGTCACAGACTGGACAGCGAAAGAGGTTGATTGCGTTCTTCAACTTGGTGACGTCATCGATGGATTCAACAAAGATGGGAACGCTTCGAAAAGTGCCTTAGATACAGTTGTTGAGGCACTTAAACTGTTTCCGGGTCCGGTTTACCACACGTGGGGAAACCACGAACTTTACAACTTCACTCAGGAAGAGCTCATGAAATCCGATATATTTAGTGGTAACATGCCTC
Source organism: Mimachlamys varia (assembly GCA_947623455.1). Lineage (NCBI taxonomy): Eukaryota > Metazoa > Mollusca > Bivalvia > Pectinida > Pectinidae > Mimachlamys > Mimachlamys varia. The sequence goes on from OX392527.1 coordinate 49,426,359, forward strand.
AATGTACATGCCCAAAGGGTAAATCCTATTACTCATTCAACCTTCACCGGAAGTTGAAAGTTGTAGTGCTGAACTGTTATGAAATAAGCATGCTTGGGCTACCGGAAGACTCGCCTGAGTATAAAACAGCAGAGGCAATAATAAAGGGAAATAATCCCAAAAAGAACTTGAATGACCCAGACGGACTTCAGGGAACAAACCGCCGTTTCCTTATGTTGAATGGTGCAATATCCGGGTCCCAGTTGGATTGGCTGAAAGAGCATCTTCGGGAGGCCAGAGAAAAGAGAGTGAATGTTATTGTTATGGGTAAGTAGCTTATAACGGGAAAATATATATCATTCATAGTGTGGTTGGCATGTCGGAACAATATAAATGCCATAGGGCATACCCTCTCAACCCCCTGAACCATGAGGAGTTTTGGGAGGGAAGGGCGGCCCATCATATGATAAACAAATTAACTCTTTTTTTTAAAATCAGTTGAATAGAATTTAAGAACTCAATCTCCTTTGCCCAGACTTCAGAATTGTTCGGGCTTACCTTGCAAACGTAGAAGAAAAAGTTTATGATTTAAATTGTGAGGATTATTTCTAAAGACGAAGCAACGAGCAATGTTTGAGCAACAGTAACCGTTTAGCCCTTTATCTAATTCCGTTTGGGAAAAGTAAACAAGTCAATCTATAATTTGTTTATTTTGTATTTCAGGCCACTGTCCTATATTTGAACTCAGTGCAAACAACATGGATCTTTTATTAAACTGTTCTGACGCTATGGATGTCGTGACTGAATACAGCGACTGTGTCGTCTGTTACTTGGCCGGACATGATCACGAGGGCGGAAGTAGCGTGGATAGTTCCGGTATACTGCACGTGACCTTTCCCGGAACTGTTGAAAGTCTTGAAACAGATTCTTATGCAACAGCATACCTTTACAACGACAAACTTGTCATCAAGGGCAAGGGGAGTTACTCTTCCCATGAAACGATTTTACGATTTCCTCTTACAGAAAAATAGTCCCTCGCTTATCTATTGGCATGGATATTTTCACAAACGTGCACAGCAATATCTGTATCTCTGATCAATCAAAAGTGTCATTAGATTAAATTTATTTATTAAAAGTTTATCCCTTATGTGCCTTAATACATGTGCATTTAACTTAATGTTTTACTTCTTTTTACTGGATTAAACTTTATTTTTATGAACATTTGCTCGTCTCTTTTGATAACCTCTATTTGCATAACGCATTTTTCAGAATTCAGCTAAATAGAACCTGACATAGTTGATTGTTTTAAGACACGGGCATATGTGGCCAGGAGAATAACCATCTATGTATCTTTAGATAATATAACGAAATATGAATAATTAAAAAATAATAAATAAAAAAAAAAGTTTCGAATTTTCGTTTTATGCTATTAATTTTCAAAAACCATAATAAAATAATAGCTTAATTTCAACTTGATACGTCAAGCGGTTAAATTTCACATAAAAATCGACTATCAGACACTGAAAAGAGAGTTTGTTCAGCGTCTGATAGTTAGAAATATGAACTAAATACAAAAAAAAAATCACGTTGAAATCTGTTAGAGATTTTATTGTCTGAGGAAGTTATTAATACAGTATTATATCTACAATGTAAACATAATACATTGTTTAAAATTATGCGATGTTTGAATATTAAGATATTCTTATTCCAACGCTTGCAGCATAACTTGGGTAATGGTCCGCAAATCATACATATACATGTACGTGTATGTGTATTAATGTTACTGTCATGAATTAATATTAGCATATATATGTTGACAACTGCAATATTGATGGCATTATGTATAAACTTTAATTGAAAAAGACATTTTTAAGTTGAAGTTGTTATAACTTGCGTGTCAAATTTATTTTTAACTATTTAAATGAAATACGTTTGAACTAAACTAAACTTGGTAATATAGATGATCGTTAGGAATGTTGCATTCATATTGATAATAGATATGGGTTTTCCTGTATTAACTTGAACAACAATTGAAGATGTATTGTCGAGTGGTGCAGTGGATAGCACACTTGCTTTTCACCAAGGCGGCCTGAGTTCGATTCCCCGACCGGACGTGAAAAGGTATGGGGTCACCTGCCCGACCACGTGGGTTTTCTCCGGGTACTCCGGTTTCCTCCCACAATAAAACCCCTTGCGCGCTAACATCCGGGCCAACAAGACTAATTAATATAAGTTGTATAACTTGTTTCGTAATTGTTGAAAAATAAATTAAGTTTATATATACAATGTAAATGTATATGACCTATTCGGATTCGTGCCACACGTAATCGGCTATGTATGTGTTGTACATGAAGCGTGACAAAAATATAGGTATACAAATACCGGATGATCATGTTACATGTATATTGAATCAAGATAAATTAATTTAGGAGAGAATTGCTTACACCATTTAGTCTTTAAAATCTTAAAAGGAGCCAATTATCCTGTGGTTTCTCAATCTAAACGTGTCTCCGGATCCCGGTCCGATACGTATATACATTATATGCATTATTGTACGTATGCGTTGACGGATTCGTGCTCAATACGAAATCTCTAATAGGCGGATGGCTTTTTGGTGTCTTCATTTTGTTTGAATAGCGTTTTTCAATACAATCCTATACAATAAATATGTTTTGCTGGAGTTGTCAAGTATACTACATAGATATGTAGGTATTTACTTTCTTTAGGACGTGTAACGACCTCCAGATAAGGCTTGATGTATCGGTGTAGGTCCTGGACGTAAACTGAGATCGTCCCAATTTACGTATGCTGACAAAAGTGGAATTGTGACATTGCATAACTTAAGTTTGTCTGCTATATTACGTATAGGGTAAATAATAAGAGACACGGTGTATACATGTATTTAACTGTAGCATCACGAGTTTTGTGAGTCATTACTTCTCAAGAAGAACATGGCTGATCTTTCTTTTCATTTTTAAATAAATAACAAATAGAAATTAAAATTTTCAATTTCTCTTTTTTGGAAAGCATACTGCGGCCTGGCGAGCTTCAACTGTTTAAGATAGTCAAAATTATCAAAAATTTTAAAAATACATATACATGTATTCATATTTGCCAGTTCCTCAAGAAGAAATTGCGTTCATATGTTTATGAGAACAGTTGGCTCAGTGGTAAAACCGGAGAAAGGGGGACTATAATTGTCCCATCGATCTGTCTGTACATGCGTATACCGCGTAGCTACAAAGTTCGGTAGCGCACAAGCGGCTTTATTCTATCAAACTTCACACACTTATAAAGGACCATCACATCCCGGACAAGTTCCATATTCAGGATTGTTGGGTCAGGGTCATCGTTTCTATTCAAGAAAAAATCTTATCAGCGCTCTTACCTAGCGCTGTTGGAGGTTTAATCAATCGTACATTTATATGTAAACACACTTCGTTGTATTAAGTGACCATCTCAGACAAGTACGACGTTTTATGGTTGTTGTTAGAAGTTCAAAGTCACTGTTGTTGTATTTCAGAAAATCTTTGTCAGAGCTCTGGCGACAGCCGGTAGCGGGACATGTATAGTCCGAAGGTTTCTGACTCCTGCCACTGCTAAAAATTTGGGGCGGCAGGCCGTCCAAAATATATTTAGCATGTCAGAGAGTCAGAACCCGGACTAAGACAAATATTGCTTGTTTTCCGAAGACAAGGCAATTGATTCCCACCATTTTGCCCCTAGCATCACTGAGGAGTCCTAGGACGATGAAACAACTGTATGATGCAGTTTAATACATTTTTTTGGCATACCGTATCTATTGCTAAATATAAAAGGTGCAGCATATGTGTGTGTTATGTCATTTTTAATGATAGGGGGCGGCAGAGTCTGCTGGTGGATTTTTTAGTCCCCGAGGTTTGCTGGAGTCTCCATAGACACAGTTAATATCGTTTGAGTAGTGGCACTGTACATAATATACACATTTTTGTAGTACACGATTTGAAATCATACAGAACTACACAATGTAGTTTAGTTTTACTTCTAATTTAATAATTATAGGGGTTTTATGCACCTGACCCTTCTGCTTCTACATTAGTTTAGATATTTTGGATCCCCACCCTTTTGCCCCTAGCATCACTGAAGAGTCCAAGAGGAATGAAACAGATGTTTGGTGCAGTTTAATTCATTTTTTCGGCATACTGTCCGGGTTTTCACCAAGTTTTGCAATAATTGGTTGACTTTGAAAGAAATAGCTGGTTGAATTTTCACATTCTATAATGACCGTCACTGTATAAATTACTAAATTTAAATTTCAAAAGGTGCAGCATATGTGTAAGTATACGTATTAAAACATGTAGCATCGCTTTAACTTTATCATGGACGGGATACACGGATAAAAGGAAATAGACAATAAAACCAGAGTCATCAATTTCCGTCCGTGTGCCGCTGGAATAACTAGTTGTCGACATATAATAATTATGCATTAGACTTCGTACTAATGTATACATGATGAAACATCGTCTATTTATTAATTATCGGTTTTGGCTATATTTGGATTGTTAAGTGGTTACGTTTTTATAGATCTTAAAGACAAAGTCATATCTACTTAAAAAAATCAGACACCAATTATAGGCAATCTAATTGTACAGCACCGTGTATAATGTGAGTCAACCTTTTTTTAATTTTTAATATATATTCTTTTTATTTCAAACTATCTTCGATGACTTTGCCATTGATTATGGGTCATTTTCAATGAAATTCTGTACACATAGTTTCCTGTTTCATCACAAAATATTTTCGCTGTTTTCCGTTGTGTATGGCGAGGGAAATCATAGATTTGATAACATCCTAATTTTGGGACGCCATTTTGACGTCTTTTTGAAGCATTGTATAGAAAAATGGCGTTCCTTTTCCTGATCGGACGTGAAACTTCGGGATCACCATCCCCACCTGACAAGATAGCCGAACAATCCCAACATCACGGATAAATTCAAGTCACGTGCCTAGACTACCGGTATTTCGTTCTTAAGGGAGACAACTCTTACGTAATAGTGCAACCTGTACCCCATCGTTGGAAACTCACGTGAAACATTGCTCGTGTGTCAATCAAACGCGTAAGAGCGATGACACGTTGGAGTTTTTTTATTTCGAACATACCTCTTACAGTTATTGTCGTATTCTTTATTCCTGTTGTTGTTTATTCTGTTCTTGTGGTGGGTGAGGGAAGGGTGAGATTTCTTTCTTGTTCCTTGTATTCGTTTTTCTCTTCTTTTTTTTTGCATTAGGGGCAAGTGGTAATTTGCTATCAAATGCCTTTCATGATCAAATTCATTTGGATTAGTTCTCAAGTTTTAGAATTTCCTTTTATTTTGATGTGGTCTCAGATTTAGAATTTTCTTTAATTTTGATGTGTTCTCAGGTTGACTGTTCTGAGTGTCAAAATTTCCTTCAGTTTTGATGTGTTTTCAGTTTCAAAATTTCCTTTAATTTTGATGTGTTCTCAGATTTAGAATTTCTTTTTATTTTGATGTGTTCTCAGTTTCAAAATTTCCTTTAATTTTGATGTGTTCTCAGATTTAGAATTTCCTTTAATTTTGATGTGTTCTCAGATTTAGAATTTCCTTTTATTTTGAAGTGTTCTCAGTTTCAAAATTTCCTTTAATTTTGATGTGTTCTCAGATTTAGAATTTCCTTTTATTTTGAAGTGTTCTCAGTTTCAAAATTTCCTTTAATTTTGATGTGTTCTCAGATTTAGAATTTCCTTTTATTTTGATGTGTTCTCAGTTTCAAAATTTTGATGTGTTCTCAGATTTAGAATTTCCTTTTATTTTGAAGTGTTCTCAGTTTCAAAATTTCCTTTAATTTTGATGTGTTCTCAGATTTAGAATTTCCTTTTATTTTGAAGTGTTCTCAGTTTCAAAATTTCCCTTAATTTTGATGTGTTCTCAGATTAGAATTTCCTTTTATTTTGATGTGTTCTCAGTTTCAAAATTCCCTTTAATTTTGAGGTGTCCTTTGTGTTTGTTTCGTACGACTATTCAGCTTCATTACAGGTGTCCTAAATCCCACTATATATGTATGTTTCTGTGTAATTCATAGTAGCTTTTATGACCATTGAGGGAGCATTTTTATCGAAAATTGATCTAAACCCCCTAAAAGTGTAAAAATTACTCTAAACATCCTAGTTTAGGTCTAAAACTAGCTGTAACAAATTCTCAGATCTCTGTGCAGTAAACCTGTTTGTACAACACTATAACGGCATGCTTCTCACACCAACCTTGATTTTGACTCTTACAATACTTTTAAGAAAGTTGAAGATACGACTATTTGACCTCAGCCAGGGCATATAGATAAGAATCACGAGGGGAGCCACGTGTAGCGATTAGAACTGATGCCACTTCGTTTAAAATAATGAATATTTAATGACCAACAGACAGGTTCCATAAGGCCCGATGATAAAAAATGTAGATGCATATATTTCTAGCATATGATTTTCGTTTGGTTTCAAATACATGTTAAACAATTTGTTTTAAAAACTCACTGAAAAGCAAATATTTATCAAATATCTAGCGATATTGAGTTAGGTAGCTTAGTGGATACAACAACAAGGTAATACTAATATTTAAATGCACAACAACACGCGCACCCTAGCACTCACCATCCTCGATATCCAGGAGTTACGCTCACCTACACTCTCTACACCCCTTGAATCATCCTCGATATCCAGGGGTAGCGATCACCTACATTCTCTCTTCACCTCTGGAATCATCCTCTATATTCAGGGGTTACGGCCACCTACGCTCTCTACAACTCTACTCTCTATACCCCTGGAATCATCCTCGATATCCATGGGTAACGATCACCTACACTCTCTCTTCACCTCTGGAATCATCCTCTATATTCGGGGGTTACGATCACCTACACTCTCTACACCCATGGACTATGTCATGGCAAAACTAAAGGCTTTGCTAATGAGACAAGGATATCCTTAATATGGTGTACATTAAAAGAATCCCGTGGTCACATAACGGTAAAAGTTGACTAGCTTTGAAGTCGGTTGCGGCTCTTTTGAAATCTTCAAAGAACGATTATGCAGCCATTTTTTACCTGAGCGTGCCTGGCATATTCCAGGGTTGTAGAGAGCGTACAACCCCTGGATATCGAGGATGTGCACTCATGTACACGCGTAAATTAACACATACGCAATGTACGTCCTGAACTACACGCTAATAAACCGCCTCGAACTTAAACATACAATCTAAAACCTTGTCAGATACGCCAAATAGACTGATGAAAATAGAACATAATATTATTAGTCATTTCAATATAAAATTGATTTCATTTCTGTACAGTACAGAGCAGCACAATTTTGAAATCTGGTTTGGAAACAAGTTTTATAACTTAAGTAGATTCATCTCCATTGAAGAAATTAATTATGAAATTGAAACAAGAAGCGGTAACAAAAGGAACAAAAAATAATAATTAAAAAATATTATATTATCATGCCTATAATTACAGCCATATTTCGTAAAACCTGTTTTTTCTTTTCCCTAGAAAACGTTTACCACGCAATAAAAAATAAACGTGAATTTTATATTTATCTTAATAAAATATATGTAAACCTATAAGAGCTATAAACTGATATTGAATTCTACAAAACATGGCGGAAAAATTAAGCGATAAAAAAACTCTTAAAGGCCCAATATACGTAACTTTCGACAAAACTTGAAGAGAAAATCAAGCCTAATAACTTATTACATTTATAGATTAGTTAAGATTAACTGATATCAGCAATATTCAATGTGAATTCTTACGCGGTTACTGGAATAGCAGCAGTTGAAACACGGTATTTGTAAACACGCGTCCATTTTGAACTGTCCTCTACCTTCGGTTTGTTGTTGAAGTGGGCCCCACCTGTATTATTTTCAGTTCTTTGAATTTCTCTGTCAAGAGTTTCTTGTTCGTTACCGCTCAGGTTTACTTCGTTTTAGGCTTATTTTTGCATGGTTATCAACTGGATTTTTTTCATGATTTTAGAATCACGAAAAAATTCCTGAAGTTACGTATATTGGGCCTTTAACGTGATTTTAAATAAAAGTCTGGGTATTAAAAGGGTTATAAGAAATCAACGCATGCGTGACCCAATTAAGGAGATGGAAACACGCGGGTTCTGCATGGCGCGATCCGGTTCAAACTGCCTGGGCAGGTACGTGTATGTTGTTATCATGTAAATGCTATATCGTATATGTAAAATATGCTCCTTGTGGGTCTTTGATTGGAGTTATAAAAATCTTGTATCAGGCAGACATTAAAAGGTTGTGAAATTCTATAAACAGGAGTTTTCATGGATAGGAACAAAAAGACTTTAATTAAATCGACACTAGAAACTACACGGGCGTGAAACGGTACTGATTAAGAGATGGGCACCAAGTGTGAACCTATCCTCTACCGCCATTTATTTCTTAATTCATAAAATTCTTGATACGATAAAAAAAATCATCAAACGAAGCTTCCCTAGAAAAGAAAATACTGTTTAAGAACCCCAGTTAAACTACTATACGCCCCATAACCTCGTTTTTAATAAACAAGGAAGGTCGGGGTTGGGGGGGGGGGGATGCTTGTGAGTGTGTGGTTTTCAATTTATTCAATCACAATCACAAAACTAGAAAAGCAAGAACTTTTTGAGCAGAGAATCTAAGTTTGAGCTTAAAACGGTTTAAGGAAGTTGAAGACGGTTGACGGACAACATACGGTCGACGGACGGACGCTACGTTTCAGCATCAAGCCCAAGTTTCATAAATGTTCCCTAAGTTAAGGATAATTCGTAGTTTAAATATCTCCATTAGAAAGCATTACAAAAGTTAAGGGGGAAGTGTTAAGTTACGGAACTTCCCTTAATAAATTCAATCAAAAAGCAATATTAGGGTTTAGTAGAGAATCTGAGTTTGAGCATAGGATGATGTCGAGCGGACTTTGCGGTATATTGACTGTTCAACGCCTTCAATAAGCTTACCTAGGTTCATAATGAAAAGTCTATATATATACAGTCGACAATAGTAGGGTTCAAATGTCAAATGTTCTATATTTTATTCAGGGCGGGCTATGGCTGTTTATCTGACATGGGGGTCGGACGCCTCGAGGTCAACCTTGGGTTTATCTGGGACGGGAGACATTTAAAATTGAAGCGACTATCGTGACTCGTACACACCGCTGTACTACAACCGAACAGGCACGATAGTTGCTTTGTAACTGGAGAGAATTCAGACGCGCCATGTCTTCGACAGGGCAGAAACGGATTGTTTTAAGCGACCCCTCGGAATACCGACCGGAGTACAAGGATAAGGCAGCGTATCGGGATTTCAACATCCACACGTGCCCAGCTCGAGTGATTGACACTTACAAGAACATGCACACGTTCCAGACCGTGGAGTATGTTCGTGGTAAGATGGAACATTATTGCAAATTCAATCACGCCGAAATGACCATGATGGAAGCATTGAATTCTCTTGACGCATTTTTGGACGAGAGTGACCCTGATGTTGATATTCCGAATTCCTTGCATGGATACCAGACTGCCGAGGCTATCCGAAGGAAACATCCGGACAAAGATTGGTTCCACGTGGTAGGACTTATCCATGACGCGGGGAAGGTTATGGCTCATTGGGGGGAGCCGCAATGGTCCACGGTGGGTGATACCTTCCCGGTTGGCTGTCTCCCGGACGAGAGAATCGTGTTCGGACGCGAGAGCTTTAAGGATAATCCCGACATGAAGGATGAAAAATTCAATACAAGGCTTGGTATGTATGAGGAAAACTGTGGCTTGGATAACGTAATGATGTCATGGGGCCATGATGAATACTTGTACCGCGTGTTAACCTCTGACCTCAACACGTGCAGGCTACCGGAAGAGGGTCTGTACATGATCCGGTACCACTCGTTCTACCCCTGGCATTCGAGTGGGGCCTACAAATACCTGTGCAACAATAAGGACGAGGAGATGAAGGATTGGATTAACGAGTTCAACAAATTTGACCTTTACACCAAGAGTGCTGTTACCCCCAACGTGGACGAGCTCCAAACCTACTACAGTGGCCTCATAGAAAAGTACATTCCGGGTAAAGTTAAGTTTTAGGCGTACCCCGATACGGACTAGTAGTGGACATTTACATGTACATAATGGCGGGCCGACCTATATAATGGACGGGTAATGGTGTGTGCGATGTTTTAAAATGGAAACGGACTACAGTGCAACATGTTTATCAATTATATTCCAGATAGTTCACGTCGTGGTCATGCATATAAACTTTTAAAATTGTTTAATTATATTTGCTTTACAATATATGAAACGATAATGTTAAGGTACATGTCCATGAATGTAAATACGCTTTTTGTGAAAATAAATACGAGTTTTCGTCCATATGAATTTTCGTTGTAATTGTGTACATATTAGGAAACAGGTCCAAACTTATAATAATAAAAAAAAACGGGTAAAGTTGACAAAACGATTTATTGTGTTCCATTTAGTCATAATATCAAGTCAGTGCTTGGTTTGTATAAGTATTACGTAAGAACATGAACTGATCTCAAAAGATATAGGTTTTCTTACATGGGCAACTTAAATTCCAGCATGGCGAAATTTTAGAGAAAATAATTAAAAGACGTCGGACTCAAACTCATTAAATAGATTGTCAATATTGATAGAGGTAAGGCCAGACGGACCAAACAAATTGAGAGAGGTTCAAGTGACTCTGCTATTGACTTTCCAATCTTCACCTTTTCATTAGTATCTTCTTTTGATGGACTGACAAGGACTGCACTGACTTGTGTACATTCACAGACGTAATTTGAGCTTCACCGAAACTGGATTTTAACAGAATTGTATTTCATGTTGCTCTGATCAATTTTGACAGAATTATAGCTACCTTTGCTCTAATCAATTTTGACGGAATTGTAGCTTGTGTTAATACGATCACATGGGCTAGGCACGGACCTATATCACTATGAAATGATTGTCAAATTTTTATTTTTACCTTTCTCGAATATAGCCCCTCCCACTACTATTTAAGCAGTGAATGTTTTGGCAAATGTTGTTACAGTCCTATAACACACATTGCTATTGCAATAGCAATGTGTGTTATAGGACTGTAACAATATTTGCTAAAATGTTCATTACTTATATTTACATTTTGATAGAATTATTGTGCTTTATTTAGTTCTTCAGACCGATTTTGATCAGCAAATCAAGTGAAGACAATAATGAAATTCATGACGTCACAATACCAACTGCTGTTATAGTCTGAGGCACTGGGTGGTATAGGCGTATGACAGCAACTGCCTCTTAGCATTGTGTCAATGGAAAATTGCAGTGCAAATGTAAATATATTTCTGTGACAAGCTTGTCACAGATATATAGTAGTGAGAGGGGCTATATTCGAGAAAGGTAAAAAAATATCTGATAAAATATTTCATAGTGACATAGGTCCGTGCCTAGCCCCTGTGAATACGATTATGTGATTTGTATAAATCCTACTCAGCCCGGCGCAAGGTGCACTTTGATTGTTCATAACTGTCATGTTTTTTTTTACTTCTCTCCAATTGGACTTCGCAGTACAAAGGGTCATTTTCAAAAACTGTAGAGTGTATGTCTAGAGTTCAGAAGTTCCCGGGTTCGGTCGTTTAAAGTTTATAATAAGTTTTACTTGTTGTGAACTTGAAACTGGTTCAATAACCATTCATTTAAACAACTGTTATAGTTCTTCACATTATCATGCAGCTTGGTAAATTTAAACGAATTTGTTTAAATTTTAATATGTTCGAAACAAAAATACCGCTATGATCAAACATAAAATATATATATGAAATGTTAGATCTCCACGTGTAACAGTATAGAGTTAATCGGGAACCGTCGGCACTTTCCGTAAACGAGAAAATACTATGTGGCGGCAACCGAAGTATTTTCTCGTTTACGGAAAGTGCCGACGGTTCCCGATTGAGTATAGAGTCTCGCATCGATTTTTATATTGACCAATCAAAACAGTAGTTTTTCTTGAATGCCGCAGGTTTACTCGTATACGCTCTCTTCATCCCTGGGATATGTTAGCAAACTTAAGGCACGAAGGTAGCCGTTCAATTGGTCTTAGGTTAAAAAAATGCTGATACATGTTTTGTGAAGCGAACATCGACTTCAAAGTCTGTTAATTTTTACCGTTATGTGACAGCGAAACCAGTCTTCTTGCCTCATCAACAAGGTGGCGTACACATGTACAGAGCCTTCAGTATTGATATGACATATCCCAAGTATGTAAAGAGGGTAGGTGAGCGTAACCCTCAAATACAGAGGATGTAAGCAACCGTCAACACGTACAGTAAAAGTGTCGCCGGTTCCCGATTGCAATCATCTGCAAATGAAGCATATATGAAATTATTACGCATTTAAATGGCCTACCAGAAAATTAACTCATTATCAACGCAGTAGTATTCAGAATGACGCACAGCCATGTTGTCAAGCTTGACGTCATTAGAATCTGGTTTTATTACGCTATTATAATTTTAACGTTTTTCTCATAATAGGCCTAATGTAAGAAATGGGAAACTTAATAAACAACTTTCACGTAAAAAACTATGAATTTCACCTCTAAGGTAGAGCATGCGTATATTTTCACTTGTGAATGAGGCAAGTTTCGGTACCAAAACTGTCTTACTCGTGAAACCTACGTACATTTATTCAACGTGAAACCATTTTATATCCTCTTATACATTTACCCTTGATATTGGTTAAAACTATCTTGAACCCAAAGACCTTGAAATGTGTTAAAAGATGTACGCTTGCATTAATTTCATAGCATTCCAATTGCAACTTGGAGTGCTTTTGAAAGTGGGCCAAGGCAATTCATTTAATTTAAATGACTCTTCCAATCCTATTATGATACGGGCTTGACTATACGACAAAAATATCTTTGTTTTTCTATAGAAGTCTCGTTTAGGTGTACCATATTTGATAAAGTCACTATGAAAATGGGCAAATGTCATCATGTGGTCAACCTATGGACCGGAAAAGAATACTCGTCTTGTATTCGATGGTCTTTGCTGGTATATATTTGTCCAGGATGTTTGCTGCGGTGACGCTGGTCATGTTGTTTGGGAATCGACGACGTCTTCGTACATCGATCATTATTAAGTGTGACAGAGTCTTCTCCCCTACATTGAGCAGACGACAGTTATTGGGTTTCACCGACGACTTAATCACACCTACAGGGGCTAGGCACGGACCTATATTTTACTATGAAATGATTGTCAGATAATTATATTACCTCTCTCAAATGTAACTCCTCCTACTACTGACACAGATATATAGCAGTAGGAGAAGTTATTTTGGAAGAGGTAAAATAATTATCTAACCATCATTTCATAGTGACATAGGTTTGTGCCTAGCCCCTGTGATCACACCCAGAAACCCACAAAAACACAATGGACCAGAACTGCGCCTTTGAGTAGTTTTAAGTCGACAGCAACTTCTGACGACATTGTACACATATAAAACAATCTGTTCAAACCAAAGGTAGTTCTTTTACAGTTATTAATGTCATGATAATTTTAAAGATTCTTACGTTTGAGAAAACCAATGTCGAATGATTCGGGGGATGGATATCTTATTGGACACTTTCAACTGTTCATAATTGGCAATGTCTTGGACAAACTCATGTAAACAAGGACTCGTTAGGATTTCCTACTACAGAATGGAAACTCGCAGGGACCTGTGGAATTTGTTACAGCTAGTTTTGGACCTGAAATAGGGTGTCTTATGGTGGCTGATTCGGGACATCGTAATATCGCTTCGTTTCCCTTCGTTTTATACAAAGCGATATAACGATATTACGATATGACGATACGACAGGACGATAGGACGATACGATAGGACGATAGGACGATACGACAGGACGATAAGACGATACGACAGGACGATAGGACGATACGATAGGACGATAGGACGATACGACAGGACGATAAGACGATACGACAGGACGATAGGACGATACGATAGGACGATAGGACGATACGATATGACGATAGGACGATACGATATAACGATAGGACGATAGGACGATAGGACGATATTACGATATTACGATACGATATAACGATATGACGATAGGACGATAGGACGATATTACGATATTACGATACGACATAACGATAGGACGATATGACGATATTACGATACGACAGGACGATTTTACGATATTACGATACGACAGGACGATAGGACGATATTACGATAAGATATGACGATAGGACGATATTACGATACGACAGGACGATATGACGATAGGACGATATTACGATACGACAGGACGATATTACGATATGACGATATTACGATACGACAGGACGATATTACGATATTACGATACGACAGGACGATAGGACGATATTACGATACGATATGACGATAGGACGATATTACGATACGACAGGACGATATGACGATAGGACGATATTACGATACGACAGGACGATATTACGATATGACGATATTACGATACGACAGGACGATAGGACGATATTACGATATTACGATACGACATAACGATATGACGATAGGACGATATCATTACTTCCATGTCTACGCATGCGTCGCTTCAAACCGAGGTTAATCGGCCATTTGCAAAAAAACCATGATGTTTAACTGAGGTAAGTTAATGCATATAATATGAATGTTGCTTATGACATAGTATGGTTTTACATACATAAGTGTGTACATATATATACAAATCTTTTTTATTTGACAGGGCAGTGTTTTTAAATGACAATTTCTTAACGTTAAGCTGAAACGATCATTTTATGGAGTATTATGAATGAACTTCTTGTGCAATTTATTTTAGCCAAGTCAGCGTGTCTTATGTTTAAAAGAAGACAATTTTAAATTTAGTCTATATTGTGACACATTTCTGGATTCTGTATAGTAATTTTAGTGTCTCATAAGTCAAATTTGGCTGGTCAATATATATTATATGCTTTTGAAGATTTACATATATATGTTATATGAAATGTGTGTTATTAATCTATGTATATATATTGCGTGACACTTTAACAAACATTTTTTTTTTTTCATAATCTTTTTTTTTATTTTGAAATCATTTTTAGACAAAAGACAATAGACAATTTTACAAAAGCAATCAAGGAACAAATTACATTAACAAGACATTGTACTTCACCAAACAGCACATCCTCTCACCCACACATACACCCTCACACACACACACACACACACGCCCATACACGGTTGACACACATTCATATACTTAACTTGCATACACAATTAGAAAAAGTAAAGGGAGGGGGTTGGAAACAGGAATAGTACAGGGAGAAAATTGGAAGCAAAATTTTATTGATATTGATTGATTGATATATTGGTCCTTAGGGCAATGTCCTAAGGAGAAGAAGTATTTCATAAGAAAACATTTTTGGCTTGTCAAGAGATTTAATGATTGTCTTTTTCAAATTCTGTTCCTTTGAGTACAATGCACTAACCATAATTTCCCTGTTTACAGGCACAATTGATTACAAGACTGTAGTAGATCATCACGACATTAATGAAATTAAGTATATGTGTACAGTTCCCCGTCCTTCTGGTTGCGAAGAGGAATTCAAACATGCGTACAATTCGCTTCTGCTGCATAATGGGAAATCAAAGCCGACAGATATTCAAGAGGCCTTCGATTTGTTTGTGTGGCTCATTTCTAAATTAGAATGAATAAAAAATCATCCAAAATGATGATAAAATTTAAACAAATCTTTCTTTAGTTTCTCTGTGTCATTTCGTATTTTGGATTTATATGCCAGGACAGCATGGTTACATTCGATCAAAAATGTCAATTCCTGCCCAGCGGATAACAGAAAGTACACGTAACTTTGCGTGATACTGTGTTGAGCAAAGAAGAAGGAACTTACGTAATTAAATTGTGTTGCTTAATTATTAATTAAACAGTTACTGAAACTGTTTTCCATTCAGAGGCGTAGCTGCCATGTAAGCACATAAGCCCGTGCTTGCACATCATTTTCCAAAGTATGTGTATTAAAGTCGAGAAATTTCATAATTCAACTTATATTCTTAAAAGTCCACTGATATTGTTACTCCCTTTTTTCGACTGGTCAGATTAACATATTAGGCTGCAGACAATTTGTAAGCTATAAATACTTCGAATTCAATTTCATTTCATTCCGAATGCAATAGCATATATGATTACAATACACATACATATTAAAACATATAATTGTGCAAGATGTCGGAGACCGCAGCCAACACAATTCAAATAATATTTATAATACAGCTCACTACGACAATATAGGTAATGGCTTTATCGTGAGAAAATTCGTATACAACTGAATACCAAACAACATCCAAACATAAGCATCAGTTTGAAACTACCTTCCCTTAGGCCGACTTGTCTTATTAGGTTTAAGTGATAGATATCAGCTGCTGATGAACAAACTTATGGCACAGGGAAAGGAGAGGTGCAGGTGGATGAAGACTATGGCAAGTTTTATGGTCGCCATCTTGGTTTTATGGGACATTTTCTGTATCTTTAAGTGATATGAAGATGGATGTTTTTGAGTATGCTCATTAGTGTTTTCCCTTGTTTTTATTGACAATGAAGACTCGTTTCTCATTTTGAGAACCTGGGCCCAGTTGTTCAAAGGGTGATTGGCTTAATCAGTATTTAACGACATTTTACAAACTTGAATAATTCTGTCAATATACAAGTTACAATCTTGAAATTTTGTATGTAAATTGACAATTTTAGGTATTTTATATCTGCAAAGTTGTAATTAAATCTATTGTTTCATTTCAAAGTGACATGATAATTAAAATTTGCACTAATCGCTGATAAAGCTAATCATCTTTTGAACAACTGGGCCCTGATGTTTACTTGGGTGTGACCAATATTTACATGGCATTTGTCGCTTTGGTACTCTCTGGTTTTTTTTAGTAAATCTGTATTAGATTTAATATAAAAAATGACCCTTTTATTATTCTAAGAGTAATAAAAGAAGGGACAATTTTTACTACATTTCGGTTCAAACAAATTGTCAGCAAATACAATTATTAATGAGCCCGGTCAAAATTCCTAAAGTTAAATATCTCCATAGAAAAGCATTACAGAAATTAAGGAAAATTCCTTTAACCTAAGATTTTCCCGTTAATTCTTTAATGCTTTTCTATGTAGATTTTTAAGTTAAGGAACTTTCGTGAAACTAGGCCTGTCGTATTATTCAAAATTATGCTTAAGAACACAAACATGAGCTCTTACTTCCTGAGTCCTGCACAGAACATGTATACTTATAAACAGAGACGTATGTATATCAAAGATGGTTTTACGTGCAAATGTCTCTGGTTTTACTTACTGACGAGTTAATGACATAAGAAAGGTATGGATAATGATTTTGTTTCTATACATCATGGAAATAAAACATATCGTATTCCATTTTCGGATTAATAATTTGTATAATTATAGGCCAGACATTGATGATTTCAACAAGTCCAAAACAATGGCACCATTTGATGTCCAAATGTGACCCCCCTCCTCCCGAAGTACTCCCTCCCCAAAATTGAAAACGTCGCGGGGCTTGTACAACAAAATACCTCCAGCTACGCCCCTGCCATTAATCTCTTATCGTTTGTTAAATGTCCTTTTAATGAGGCGAAATATTTCAATTAAGAAAACTAGAATCTTACATAAGTTGTATTTGACTTATATCAGTTCATCCCTTACGCGGTGCGAAATATTTTGGAGTTATCGCCCGCTTCTGGCGATATGACGTCGATATGATGAGATAGAATAGAGTTCTTCGATACAATATCAGTAACTTTAGTCGATACAGAAAGAATACCTTGTGCAACCTGCAATAAAAGTATTTAGACAAAAAAAAAAAAAAAAAAACAAGCATCGACAAAACAAGAAGAAGATAAAATACCACATACAACTGTATGCCAAGATAGCATGAACATGTATAAAAACCATAAGTAAAATCTTTTTTTCGAAACGTGTATCCATTGTTACTATTTCCTGTCCAATATGAAGCACCTGTCATGATCATGAGGTCCCCTTGTACAGTAAGGGGATATTTAGCGGCAACCCATGCTATTTGATTTCATGTAAGTAGACACCATAACGACGCACGTTATGATGTGGACGATCCAAGAAATTTCGAAGAATATTCTAAAATCAACATATTCCTGGTCACACAACCAAAAATCTTTTTGATCGCGTGAAATTACAAAATCCAAAAGGCCAACCGTTATCATAGATTTAATCATCATCAAACTAATTAGCAATGACCACAGATGACTTGGATCGACCTACGGCAAAATCATTATCATGCATTCACTCATCATCAAACTAAAATCATAAAATACATTTGGTAAAACCAAATGAGCTACAAAGCTGAATCAGGAATGTTATATAAACTACAGGTAAACATTATTTGATAAGTGCTAAATTATCTTCCCCTCCACTTTAAAATTTGTATATGAAACTTTGCATTTTTCATGCGTGTTGCAAGCTAAAACAAAAACGTATACGCTTGCAAGTACAATGAAGATCAATTGTATAATAACAACAGTGAGTTATCATTTACGAATACAATATTGCAGTGGCAAAAATGCACATACATGTACAAAACGTATAACTAAATTTATTGTTCACCTGTCGTGTCCGTACGATTATAAACTGTACACAACACGTAAGAAATTAATCGTGTATGTACATGATCTCGCAGAAGGGTCCAATTAAAAACAGAAAGTTATTTGTTATACCAAGGGTATGATATGTGGATGCTTCCGACGAGAGAATTGTCTGTAAAAAAGAAAAGTTATAGTATGAAGATTGAATGGTTTGAGAGTAATACTCCTGACAAGGTTTTGGACCGACTGAAGGACGGACGGACGAAGTGGCGACTTGATGCTACCCCGATATAAACTAGTACTTTTGGGTACTTTATGTGAGAACTGATTAAAATCTATGGTTACTTTGATTGATTGATGTACGTTTTCTAAGAAAGTATCTATCCGAAAGAATGGTGATAACTGATAACAGCTTCGACCTTGCCGCAATTATCAACTCATGGTTGATACTTACGCGTTATCTTAGAATTGCAATAATCTCATGGAACCTAACTAGGCATGTCTAAAACTCTTAAATGTTGACACGAAATGGGAGGGGGTTATAAATTTATCAAATATTGGAAGGTTGAATACATTCCGAAGATTCATTTAGGTGATTGATGATGAGAATGATTAAGACATACGCTTCAGTTGTTAGGCTGTTGCACTTTTTGTAAAGAAACGTCAGAGGAAAACATTTGACCATGTTTTCTGGTTTTATAAAATGTGCCTCCGTAATTCCTTTATGAAATGTTAAAAAAAAACTAGAAATGTGTGTGTAAAACACGGATGCCCCGCTTTCCGCGATATCAGTAACTAAGTTTGTTTGTTGGAGGTAATGATCATCAACAAGAGCACCACAAGCGGGGGCATGATACGCCCTTCGGAACCTATAAGAAAGTACCGATATTAGAAGTAGTCAATGCCAAAAGTTAAGTGGAATACAGATAAAATTCTAAACTGTGGGTTGTCTAGTTGTGCACACAAAAATAAGCAAAAGTAAACACATTTTCTACTTAGTTCCACAAACGGTAATTTCTCTAGTAAATAGTGTCAAATCAAACTGCCGGTCAGAAAAAAAACACAACCAACTTTATGTCATGATAATTGATACTACATGTACCATGTTTGAAAGAAATCAGTTCAAAACTGTAGGAAGAGATCTCTGGACAAATACAAGTTTATGACAGGAACACAGTTTCTACATAATGCCCATATTTGGCAATTACACAACGCTGAGTTACACGAATAGTTGAAACAATTTAACAAAACCAGTAATATAGTTAAAGGCCCAATATACGTAACTTTCGGCAAAACTTGAAGCAAAAATCAAGCCTTATAACTTTTTTATATTTATAGATTAAGTTAAGATTAAGTGATATCAGCAATATCCAAGATAAATTCCTTCGCGGTTACCGGTACAGCAGCAGTTGAAACACGCTCTTTGTAAACACGCGTCCATTTCGAACCGTCTTCTACCTTCGGTTTGTTGTTGAAGTGGGCCCCACCTGAATTATTTTCAATTCTTTGGATTTTTTTTTTCAAGAGTTTCTTGTCAGTTACCGCTCAGGTTTACTTCGTTTTAGGCTTATTTTTGCATGGTTATCAACTGGATTTTTTCAGAATCACGAAAATTTCCCTGAAGTTACGTATATTGGGCCTTTAAGCATTATTGCTTTTTAAAGTATTATACGAAACTTGAAAGGAATTATATAAAACACATAAAAGAACAGCTGACGTTTTCTACATTATTTCCGAAATTGCATCAAATATGTGAAGTCTCAAAGGTCCGTTCTACAAGGCACAACGTGATGGTATGGTTATAAAGCTCACCATGCAAGTTTGGAAGAAATCAGTTGAAAACTGTAGGAGGATATCTCCAGCAGGAGATCTTTGCATTTTAAAGTACAATACCAAATTTGAGAGGAATTGATGAAAACACACCAAAGAAAGTCCTGACGTTTTTTACATAAAGCTCAAAATTGCATCAGATATGAAATTCCAAAGGCCAATAAAGTGGCACAACAAGCGTTGCTTTTCATAAACTTACACGAAAGTTTATCATACAAAAAGGCTTTAACTTAAAAAAATTAAATCGTAAACGATTTTAACCAATGACGAATAACATAGCTGTACCAGCTTCCTCATACAGCACTGTCAAAAACACACATACTGGTACTACAACAACATAGATTCACTATATTCCTCATACAGCTATATACATGTACATGTACGTCCAAAATAAACAGTATCAGTACTTCAATAACATAGTTTTACAAACTTTCTCATGCAGCTATATGTAAGTTCAAAATAAACAATACCAGTATTTTAATAACATAGTTTTACTAACTTTCTCTTACAGCTATAACACAGCTACTTGAGTTTCTGTCAGTAAATAATAAATATTTACGTGTGAAACGAGCCTCCCATTACAGTAATGTAATGGAAGTATACCAACGTTATTTCTAAACAATTTGTAAATAATGTACATATTTAACTTGTTGCGAGTCTGTCGTACAATTCTCAGATTAATTTAGATTTTAATCCACTACTACATGCTAGTTTCGTTTCATCTTTTTAAGCAAGCCGCCATGGCCTTTATATATGTGACGTCATATGGTTCTGTCGTATCGTCCTATCGTCATATCGTTCTGTCGTATCGTAATATCGTCGTATCGTCCTATCGTCATATCGTTCTGTCGTATCGTAATATCGTCCTATCGTCCTATCGTTCTATCGTTATATCGTATCGTAATATCGTAATATCGTAATATCGTAATATCGTCCTATCGTTATATTGTATCGTCCTATCGTCCTATCGTATCGTCCTATCGTCCTATCGTATCGTTCTATCGTCCTGTCGTATCGTCTTATCGTCCTGTCGTATCGTCCTATCGTCCTATCGTATCGTCCTATCGTCCTGTCGTATCGTCCTATCGTCCTGTCGTATCGTCATATCGTAATATCGTTATATCGCTTTGTATAAAACGAAGGAAAACGAAGCGATATTAGATGTCCCGAATCAGCCACCATAGTGTCTGGAATTTTACACATTTTGGGGGTTAAGATCAATTTTGATAAAATTGCCCCCCCCCCCTCAATGAACATTTCAATTGAACTTAACAACAACAACAACAACAACCCCCCCCCCCCCCCTTTGTCAGACTGACATATCTGTAGCTATAGACATTATTCTTTTTGTCCTATTTTGAAACTATTGCAACATGGAAAAAATTACTTATAGGAGTATTTTAGAGATAGTATGAACGCTCAAAAGGTAATCGTCGACATACTATTTGGCGTCTGTCCGTCCGAAATAAAACATTTCTTTCAACCATTTTTATCTGAAATGTGCTAAAACCATTTTTAACATAAACCATAACATAATTGAAGGTTAAAGTTTGTTTCAAACGAATGACGCTCAATAACATCATATGTCAAACAAATTCATAAACCAGAATGTCTGGGCTCATTATATCTTTGCCATTCTCGCTGTTTGTGTGAATATAAATGTCCACAAAATTCAAAAATTACATTAAAACTTTATTTATCAGGATAGAACGTATTAAACATTCTGCACATTCAGGATATGTCAATTTTCACTCCCTGACATCAGAAACAAATATGTTTTTGTCCTAATTATAATTTTCTTAATTATTAATTGTAGACAATGGTTTGCTTTCACTGCGTTAAACATATATGACAAAATAATGTTAATAACTGCGTCTGTTAATGAACTATTCTTATTGAGAAACATGTCGTTAATAGTGAACAAGCAATACCATCAAAGATGACGTAACACACACATGCTGCACCTTTTTAATTTAGTATTAAATACTGTATGCAGAAAAAAAAATAAATAAACTGCATCATACAGCTATTTCGTCCTCCCAGGACTCTTCAGTGAATCTAGGGGCCTAAAGGTGTAATCCAAAATTTCTTGATTAATGTAGAAGCAGAAGGGTCAGGTGCGTAAAACGCCTTTACCTGATGAAGTTAGAAGTAAAATTAAGCTAGTTCTGTATAATTTCAAATCGTGTACTATGAAAATGAACATACAAATGTATTGTGCACCGTACCACTACTCAAATGAGATAGCTGTGGCTATATATAGAGGCTCCAGCAAACATCGGGGACTAAAAAATAACACACACATATGCTGCACCTTTTAAATTTAGTATAAACTGCATCATCAAACATTATGTTCAAGTTTATTTTTGAACATACACATTTCTTCATCGTCGTATAGGGCCGCAGTGGTCAAGTGCTTAGGTGTCCGACATCTGGAAAATTCTTGATTTATTTGATGGCAAAATATTTATACATTTTTTTGCGACCAAGCAATAAATGAAAAAAAAAGTAACTAGTACATTATTTATGGTACATACGTAATGCATTGTAGGTAAAATGTAGTTTTATCGGGTCGTCGGGTGGTGCAGTGGATAGCGCACTTGCCTTTCACCAAGGCGGCCGGGGTTTGATTCCCCGACCGGACGTGGAAAGGTATGGGGTCACCTGCCCGACCACGTGGGTTTTCTCCGGGTACTCCGGTTTCCTCTCACAATAAGATCCTTTCGCACGCTAACACCCGGGCCAACAAGAGTGATTAATGTATGTTGTATAACTTGTTTCACAATTGTTGTAAAATAAATAAAGTTTATAAAATGTAGTTTCACCTGTACTAAGGTGAAATGTGAAATGTGAATATCTACCAAATTTATAAGAACAGACTATAGATAATTTTAACAATACCTGATAACGTGAATTTTTTTATGACAGGTGTCATGACTGTTCTTTCATAATTATGAAGACCTAATTAACTTATCAACATAACTGAGTATAAACATTCACGCAAAATATACTCAAATGGATTACCTTTGATGTCATGAGAATATCCCGAAGTCATGGGAAAGAGTGCTATCGTCCAAGTCTTTTGGAGTACTTTAATCATCAGTTGTATCAAATTGGCTCAATCGAAATCATTTATATAATTAAATGCCATGAAATTATGAAAAAACTATCGGACGATGTCACTTTCTTTGATGTCTTTATATGACTATACGTATACAGCCTGTTTCAAGTTACTTAATACACGAATGTTAAAATTCAAATATATTCGTTTGGTTTATGATAATCAGAAATTTTGAGCTTTTATATTTACTTTTTTTCCTCACGTTGAAAATAACTTTTAGTTGCTTTCTTTTTTAAAAAGAGGAGTGAGAGGTTGACTTCTAAGTATACTTCGTGTTTACCAAAAGAGCATATACAATATATATTACATTATTGTTATTTCATTTTAAATTTTACCAGAGACGCGGTATATATATTATACGAATTAAGTGAAAACGTTTACGCCCTCTCTGGCATTCGATTTTATTGAAATGAACTTTTTTCTTTATTTGTGTCATCATATATAGTAATATTGAAATCGTGTACACCTATAGGAATCACACAACTAAATCAGCCTATCACGAAGTGTTTCATACGTTTGTAGTCCCTACCGAAAATTTGTTCCGGCTAAGTACAGTGATTCTGAATAATCTAAATAGGTAATTGTTGACATTTTCTGCATTGAATGAAATCTATAGATATTTAACTTTACAAAAATGTATACTTTTGGTAGATTTTGATATGTGATGGCGGATTGATATGGGGTCAAAAGTCAGAGGGTGTTCCCGTCCCCTTTCACTGGTTTGATATGTAAATTTCCAGTTGTCCGAAGCAGACGCCCGTAGCGAGCTAAAATGCCACGAAACTTCTGATAAAATGTCATTTGAAGTCTTTGCCATGTATGTATCTGTGAATCCAGGCAGTTGTCACTAGTGTTGAACTTCAAATATTAAAGTTATTAGCTCTAAAGCTTAGTAATAACATATAGTAAATTATTTAGTTGTGTGAGTCCTTTAAGAGAACTAGCCATGTGCTCAATGAACTTGAACTCTATAACCTTTTCTGTGCTTCCGGTTTTTTATTTTTTTAAAGACAACCACTGTCATTAAGTGTTAGCACATTTTTTCAGTATGCAGATATATTTAATTTGAAAAAACCCTTCAAAATTAGCTAAATTCTGGCTAAACATGGCCCTATGTTGAAGCCTGTATTGTTGGACTGACCCTTATACTCAGGTTTTAAATAAAGTTTGATTCAATAACCTGTAATAATTGATATGCGTGTGTGTTAGAAGTACTTCCTTGATATATGTAGCAGGTTTTAAGCATCCAATAGAGATAGAATCTAGTGTGTTGTCCTGCACAACCAGCACCCCCCCCCCCCCTTCCTAGTTCCAACTCTGGCCAGTCATTCTTAGGCTTCTTTATCCATACAAATTACAAATGTATGTGTTTTTTATAGCCAGAAGAAAGCAATAACTAGAACTAGTACGGAATAGGCTTGTATAAAAAATGCACATATGAAATTATATATGTGTATGTGTCCCTTGTAGGTTTTGGTGGCTTAATCCAACTTAAAATTCCATATTTTTAGTTAATTGTAGGTATTTCTTTATTCCCGTCACAATATATACCTTGTTCAACATCTTGTTTATTGATTTAATGTGTTTGTAATCTTTGTTTACACATACAATAAGCTGTTTATGGCATTGCATCTCCCCTACCCCCAATATTCTCCCTGTAAAGTGGCTGCACCCCGGGGAGCTATAAGTGTTATATGTAAGCCTGTGTAATTGATAGATAAACAGTTAAGATGGATATCTAATAACCCTTTATGACTCAAGTTTTCTGTAGAATTTTGGAGTTTTGTGTGAATTCTAAATGTGTTTAATTGTTAAAATTAAATGAAATTTACTTAAAATAAGAAATTAATTACTTCAGAGACTGTAAAATTAACAGAAAGTAAAATAACAAGATTTCTTTTCCAAAACTGTTGAGTGGTATGCGTATTTGATCTGTGGGCAAAATATGAAATTGCTAATTGCGTGCTTAATTGAGGTGCTAGAGGTTAATGTTATGCAAAAGAAATGAAAAAAATCTGGTGCTAACACTGAATAGCAAACGTACATCAGGTGCAATAACTTGTGTTTTCTTCATAATTTATTATTCAATTTCAACCAAGCTTCACCATTTTACTCGGAAATGTATATGCTTTCAAATAGTTAACTTTATTTCAACATCTTAAAGGTTTGGGACCCTTTAAAGGAATCACACAACTAAATCAGCCTATCACGAAGTGTTTCATACGTTTGTAGTCCCTACCGAAAATTTGTTCCGGCTAAGTACAGTGATTCTGAATAATCTAAATAGGTAATTGTTGACATTTTCTGCATTGAATGAAATCTATAGATATTTAACTTTACAAAAATGTATACTTTTGGTAGATTTTGATATGTGATGGCGGATTGATATGGGGTCAAAAGTCAGAGGGTGTTCCCGTCCCCTTTCACTGGTTTGATATGTAAATTTCCAGTTGTCCGAAGCAGACGCCCGTAGCGAGCTAAAATGCCACGAAACTTCTGATAAAATGTCATTTGAAGTCTTTGCCATGTATGTATCTGTGAATCCAGGCAGTTGTCACTAGTGTTGAACTTCAAATATTAAAGTTATTAGCTCTAAAGCTTAGTAATAACATATAGTAAATTATTTAGTTGTGTGAGTCCTTTAAGAGAACTAGCCATGTGCTCAATGAACTTGAACTCTATAACCTTTTCTGTGCTTCCGGTTTTTTATTTTTTCAAAGACAACCACTGTCATTAAGTGTTAGCACATTTTTTCAGTATGCAGATATATTTAATTTGAAAAAACCCTTCAAAATTAGCTAAATTCTGGCTAAACATGGCCCTATGTTGAAGCCTGTATTGTTGGACTGACCCTTATACTCAGGTTTTAAATAAAGTTTGATTCAATAACCTGTAATAATTGATATGCGTGTGTGTTAGAAGTACTTCCTTGATATATGTAGCAGGTTTTAAGCATCCAATAGAGATAGAATCTAGTGTGTTGTCCTGCACAACCAGCACCCCCCCCCCCCCTTCCTAGTTCCAACTCTGGCCAGTCATTCTTAGGCTTCTTTATCCATACAAATTACAAATGTATGTGTTTTTTATAGCCAGAAGAAAGCAATAACTAGAACTAGTACGGAATAGGCTTGTATAAAAAATGCACATATGAAATTATATATGTGTATGTGTCCCTTGTAGGTTTTGGTGGCTTAATCCAACTTAAAATTCCATATTTTTAGTTAATTGTAGGTATTTCTTTATTCCCGTCACAATATATACCTTGTTCAACATCTTGTTTATTGATTTAATGTGTTTGTAATCTTTGTTTACACATACAATAAGCTGTTTATGGCATTGCATCTCCCCTACCCCCAATATTCTCCCTGTAAAGTGGCTGCACCCCGGGGAGCTATAAGTGTTATATGTAAGCCTGTGTAATTGATAGATAAACAGTTAAGATGGATATCTAATAACCCTTTATGACTCAAGTTTTCTGTAGAATTTTGGAGTTTTGTGTGAATTCTAAATGTGTTTAATTGTTAAAATTAAATGAAATTTACTTAAAATAAGAAATTAATTACTTCAGAGACTGTAAAATTAACAGAAAGTAAAATAACAAGATTTCTTTTCCAAAACTGTTGAGTGGTATGCGTATTTGATCTGTGGGCAAAATATGAAATTGCTAATTGCGTGCTTAATTGAGGTGCTAGAGGTTAATGTTATGCAAAAGAAATGAAAAAAATCTGGTGCTAACACTGAATAGCAAACGTACATCAGGTGCAATAACTTGTGTTTTCTTCATAATTTATTATTCAATTTCAACCAAGCTTCACCATTTTACTCGGAAATGTATATGCTTTCAAATAGTTAACTTTATTTCAACATCTTAAAGGTTTGGGACCCTTTAAAGGAATCACACAACTAAATCAGCCTATCACGAAGTGTTTCATACGTTTGTAGTCCCTACCGAAAATTTGTTCCGGCTAAGTACAGTGATTCTGAATAATCTAAATAGGTAATTGTTGACATTTTCTGCATTGAATGAAATCTATAGATATTTAACTTTACAAAAATGTATACTTTTGGTAGATTTTGATATGTGATGGCGGATTGATATGGGGTCAAAAGTCAGAGGGTGTTCCCGTCCCCTTTCACTGGTTTGATATGTAAATTTCCAGTTGTCCGAAGCAGACGCCCGTAGCGAGCTAAAATGCCACGAAACTTCTGATAAAATGTCATTTGAAGTCTTTGCCATGTATGTATCTGTGAATCCAGGCAGTTGTCACTAGTGTTGAACTTCAAATATTAAAGTTATTAGCTCTAAAGCTTAGTAATAACATATAGTAAATTATTTAGTTGTGTGAGTCCTTTAAGAGAACTAGCCATGTGCTCAATGAACTTGAACTCTATAACCTTTTCTGTGCTTCCGGTTTTTTATTTTTTCAAAGACAACCACTGTCATTAAGTGTTAGCACATTTTTTCAGTATGCAGATATATTTAATTTGAAAAAACCCTTCAAAATTAGCTAAATTCTGGCTAAACATGGCCCTATGTTGAAGCCTGTATTGTTGGACTGACCCTTATACTCAGGTTTTAAATAAAGTTTGATTCAATAACCTGTAATAATTGATATGCGTGTGTGTTAGAAGTACTTCCTTGATATATGTAGCAGGTTTTAAGCATCCAATAGAGATAGAATCTAGTGTGTTGTCCTGCACAACCAGCACCCCCCCCCCCCCTTCCTAGTTCCAACTCTGGCCAGTCATTCTTAGGCTTCTTTATCCATACAAATTACAAATGTATGTGTTTTTTATAGCCAGAAGAAAGCAATAACTAGAACTAGTACGGAATAGGCTTGTATAAAAAATGCACATATGAAATTATATATGTGTATGTGTCCCTTGTAGGTTTTGGTGGCTTAATCCAACTTAAAATTCCATATTTTTAGTTAATTGTAGGTATTTCTTTATTCCCGTCACAATATATACCTTGTTCAACATCTTGTTTATTGATTTAATGTGTTTGTAATCTTTGTTTACACATACAATAAGCTGTTTATGGCATTGCATCTCCCCTACCCCCAATATTCTCCCTGTAAAGTGGCTGCACCCCGGGGAGCTATAAGTGTTATATGTAAGCCTGTGTAATTGATAGATAAACAGTTAAGATGGATATCTAATAACCCTTTATGACTCAAGTTTTCTGTAGAATTTTGGAGTTTTGTGTGAATTCTAAATGTGTTTAATTGTTAAAATTAAATGAAATTTACTTAAAATAAGAAATTAATTACTTCAGAGACTGTAAAATTAACAGAAAGTAAAATAACAAGATTTCTTTTCCAAAACTGTTGAGTGGTATGCGTATTTGATCTGTGGGCAAAATATGAAATTGCTAATTGCGTGCTTAATTGAGGTGCTAGAGGTTAATGTTATGCAAAAGAAATGAAAAAAATCTGGTGCTAACACTGAATAGCAAACGTACATCAGGTGCAATAACTTGTGTTTTCTTCATAATTTATTATTCAATTTCAACCAAGCTTCACCATTTTACTCGGAAATGTATATGCTTTCAAATAGTTAACTTTATTTCAACATCTTAAAGGTTTGGGACCCTTTAAAGGAATCACACAACTAAATCAGCCTATCACGAAGTGTTTCATACGTTTGTAGTCCCTACCGAAAATTTGTTCCGGCTAAGTACAGTGATTCTGAATAATCTAAATAGGTAATTGTTGACATTTTCTGCATTGAATGAAATCTATAGATATTTAACTTTACAAAAATGTATACTTTTGGTAGATTTTGATATGTGATGGCGGATTGATATGGGGTCAAAAGTCAGAGGGTGTTCCCGTCCCCTTTCACTGGTTTGATATGTAAATTTCCAGTTGTCCGAAGCAGACGCCCGTAGCGAGCTAAAATGCCACGAAACTTCTGATAAAATGTCATTTGAAGTCTTTGCCATGTATGTATCTGTGAATCCAGGCAGTTGTCACTAGTGTTGAACTTCAAATATTAAAGTTATTAGCTCTAAAGCTTAGTAATAACATATAGTAAATTATTTAGTTGTGTGAGTCCTTTAAGAGAACTAGCCATGTGCTCAATGAACTTGAACTCTATAACCTTTTCTGTGCTTCCGGTTTTTTATTTTTTCAAAGACAACCACTGTCATTAAGTGTTAGCACATTTTTTCAGTATGCAGATATATTTAATTTGAAAAAACCCTTCAAAATTAGCTAAATTCTGGCTAAACATGGCCCTATGTTGAAGCCTGTATTGTTGGACTGACCCTTATACTCAGGTTTTAAATAAAGTTTGATTCAATAACCTGTAATAATTGATATGCGTGTGTGTTAGAAGTACTTCCTTGATATATGTAGCAGGTTTTAAGCATCCAATAGAGATAGAATCTAGTGTGTTGTCCTGCACAACCAGCACCCCCCCCCCCCCTTCCTAGTTCCAACTCTGGCCAGTCATTCTTAGGCTTCTTTATCCATACAAATTACAAATGTATGTGTTTTTTATAGCCAGAAGAAAGCAATAACTAGAACTAGTACGGAATAGGCTTGTATAAAAAATGCACATATGAAATTATATATGTGTATGTGTCCCTTGTAGGTTTTGGTGGCTTAATCCAACTTAAAATTCCATATTTTTAGTTAATTGTAGGTATTTCTTTATTCCCGTCACAATATATACCTTGTTCAACATCTTGTTTATTGATTTAATGTGTTTGTAATCTTTGTTTACACATACAATAAGCTGTTTATGGCATTGCATCTCCCCTACCCCCAATATTCTCCCTGTAAAGTGGCTGCACCCCGGGGAGCTATAAGTGTTATATGTAAGCCTGTGTAATTGATAGATAAACAGTTAAGATGGATATCTAATAACCCTTTATGACTCAAGTTTTCTGTAGAATTTTGGAGTTTTGTGTGAATTCTAAATGTGTTTAATTGTTAAAATTAAATGAAATTTACTTAAAATAAGAAATTAATTACTTCAGAGACTGTAAAATTAACAGAAAGTAAAATAACAAGATTTCTTTTCCAAAACTGTTGAGTGGTATGCGTATTTGATCTGTGGGCAAAATATGAAATTGCTAATTGCGTGCTTAATTGAGGTGCTAGAGGTTAATGTTATGCAAAAGAAATGAAAAAAATCTGGTGCTAACACTGAATAGCAAACGTACATCAGGTGCAATAACTTGTGTTTTCTTCATAATTTATTATTCAATTTCAACCAAGCTTCACCATTTTACTCGGAAATGTATATGCTTTCAAATAGTTAACTTTATTTCAACATCTTAAAGGTTTGGGACCCTTTAAAGGAATCACACAACTAAATCAGCCTATCACGAAGTGTTTCATACGTTTGTAGTCCCTACCGAAAATTTGTTCCGGCTAAGTACAGTGATTCTGAATAATCTAAATAGGTAATTGTTGACATTTTCTGCATTGAATGAAATCTATAGATATTTAACTTTACAAAAATGTATACTTTTGGTAGATTTTGATATGTGATGGCGGATTGATATGGGGTCAAAAGTCAGAGGGTGTTCCCGTCCCCTTTCACTGGTTTGATATGTAAATTTCCAGTTGTCCGAAGCAGACGCCCGTAGCGAGCTAAAATGCCACGAAACTTCTGATAAAATGTCATTTGAAGTCTTTGCCATGTATGTATCTGTGAATCCAGGCAGTTGTCACTAGTGTTGAACTTCAAATATTAAAGTTATTAGCTCTAAAGCTTAGTAATAACATATAGTAAATTATTTAGTTGTGTGAGTCCTTTAAGAGAACTAGCCATGTGCTCAATGAACTTGAACTCTATAACCTTTTCTGTGCTTCCGGTTTTTTATTTTTTCAAAGACAACCACTGTCATTAAGTGTTAGCACATTTTTTCAGTATGCAGATATATTTAATTTGAAAAAACCCTTCAAAATTAGCTAAATTCTGGCTAAACATGGCCCTATGTTGAAGCCTGTATTGTTGGACTGACCCTTATACTCAGGTTTTAAATAAAGTTTGATTCAATAACCTGTAATAATTGATATGCGTGTGTGTTAGAAGTACTTCCTTGATATATGTAGCAGGTTTTAAGCATCCAATAGAGATAGAATCTAGTGTGTTGTCCTGCACAACCAGCACCCCCCCCCCCCCTTCCTAGTTCCAACTCTGGCCAGTCATTCTTAGGCTTCTTTATCCATACAAATTACAAATGTATGTGTTTTTTATAGCCAGAAGAAAGCAATAACTAGAACTAGTACGGAATAGGCTTGTATAAAAAATGCACATATGAAATTATATATGTGTATGTGTCCCTTGTAGGTTTTGGTGGCTTAATCCAACTTAAAATTCCATATTTTTAGTTAATTGTAGGTATTTCTTTATTCCCGTCACAATATATACCTTGTTCAACATCTTGTTTATTGATTTAATGTGTTTGTAATCTTTGTTTACACATACAATAAGCTGTTTATGGCATTGCATCTCCCCTACCCCCAATATTCTCCCTGTAAAGTGGCTGCACCCCGGGGAGCTATAAGTGTTATATGTAAGCCTGTGTAATTGATAGATAAACAGTTAAGATGGATATCTAATAACCCTTTATGACTCAAGTTTTCTGTAGAATTTTGGAGTTTTGTGTGAATTCTAAATGTGTTTAATTGTTAAAATTAAATGAAATTTACTTAAAATAAGAAATTAATTACTTCAGAGACTGTAAAATTAACAGAAAGTAAAATAACAAGATTTCTTTTCCAAAACTGTTGAGTGGTATGCGTATTTGATCTGTGGGCAAAATATGAAATTGCTAATTGCGTGCTTAATTGAGGTGCTAGAGGTTAATGTTATGCAAAAGAAATGAAAAAAATCTGGTGCTAACACTGAATAGCAAACGTACATCAGGTGCAATAACTTGTGTTTTCTTCATAATTTATTATTCAATTTCAACCAAGCTTCACCATTTTACTCGGAAATGTATATGCTTTCAAATAGTTAACTTTATTTCAACATCTTAAAGGTTTGGGACCCTTTAAAGGAATCACACAACTAAATCAGCCTATCACGAAGTGTTTCATACGTTTGTAGTCCCTACCGAAAATTTGTTCCGGCTAAGTACAGTGATTCTGAATAATCTAAATAGGTAATTGTTGACATTTTCTGCATTGAATGAAATCTATAGATATTTAACTTTACAAAAATGTATACTTTTGGTAGATTTTGATATGTGATGGCGGATTGATATGGGGTCAAAAGTCAGAGGGTGTTCCCGTCCCCTTTCACTGGTTTGATATGTAAATTTCCAGTTGTCCGAAGCAGACGCCCGTAGCGAGCTAAAATGCCACGAAACTTCTGATAAAATGTCATTTGAAGTCTTTGCCATGTATGTATCTGTGAATCCAGGCAGTTGTCACTAGTGTTGAACTTCAAATATTAAAGTTATTAGCTCTAAAGCTTAGTAATAACATATAGTAAATTATTTAGTTGTGTGAGTCCTTTAAGAGAACTAGCCATGTGCTCAATGAACTTGAACTCTATAACCTTTTCTGTGCTTCCGGTTTTTTATTTTTTCAAAGACAACCACTGTCATTAAGTGTTAGCACATTTTTTCAGTATGCAGATATATTTAATTTGAAAAAACCCTTCAAAATTAGCTAAATTCTGGCTAAACATGGCCCTATGTTGAAGCCTGTATTGTTGGACTGACCCTTATACTCAGGTTTTAAATAAAGTTTGATTCAATAACCTGTAATAATTGATATGCGTGTGTGTTAGAAGTACTTCCTTGATATATGTAGCAGGTTTTAAGCATCCAATAGAGATAGAATCTAGTGTGTTGTCCTGCACAACCAGCACCCCCCCCCCCCCTTCCTAGTTCCAACTCTGGCCAGTCATTCTTAGGCTTCTTTATCCATACAAATTACAAATGTATGTGTTTTTTATAGCCAGAAGAAAGCAATAACTAGAACTAGTACGGAATAGGCTTGTATAAAAAATGCACATATGAAATTATATATGTGTATGTGTCCCTTGTAGGTTTTGGTGGCTTAATCCAACTTAAAATTCCATATTTTTAGTTAATTGTAGGTATTTCTTTATTCCCGTCACAATATATACCTTGTTCAACATCTTGTTTATTGATTTAATGTGTTTGTAATCTTTGTTTACACATACAATAAGCTGTTTATGGCATTGCATCTCCCCTACCCCCAATATTCTCCCTGTAAAGTGGCTGCACCCCGGGGAGCTATAAGTGTTATATGTAAGCCTGTGTAATTGATAGATAAACAGTTAAGATGGATATCTAATAACCCTTTATGACTCAAGTTTTCTGTAGAATTTTGGAGTTTTGTGTGAATTCTAAATGTGTTTAATTGTTAAAATTAAATGAAATTTACTTAAAATAAGAAATTAATTACTTCAGAGACTGTAAAATTAACAGAAAGTAAAATAACAAGATTTCTTTTCCAAAACTGTTGAGTGGTATGCGTATTTGATCTGTGGGCAAAATATGAAATTGCTAATTGCGTGCTTAATTGAGGTGCTAGAGGTTAATGTTATGCAAAAGAAATGAAAAAAATCTGGTGCTAACACTGAATAGCAAACGTACATCAGGTGCAATAACTTGTGTTTTCTTCATAATTTATTATTCAATTTCAACCAAGCTTCACCATTTTACTCGGAAATGTATATGCTTTCAAATAGTTAACTTTATTTCAACATCTTAAAGGTTTGGGACCCTTTAAAGGAATCACACAACTAAATCAGCCTATCACGAAGTGTTTCATACGTTTGTAGTCCCTACCGAAAATTTGTTCCGGCTAAGTACAGTGATTCTGAATAATCTAAATAGGTAATTGTTGACATTTTCTGCATTGAATGAAATCTATAGATATTTAACTTTACAAAAATGTATACTTTTGGTAGATTTTGATATGTGATGGCGGATTGATATGGGGTCAAAAGTCAGAGGGTGTTCCCGTCCCCTTTCACTGGTTTGATATGTAAATTTCCAGTTGTCCGAAGCAGACGCCCGTAGCGAGCTAAAATGCCACGAAACTTCTGATAAAATGTCATTTGAAGTCTTTGCCATGTATGTATCTGTGAATCCAGGCAGTTGTCACTAGTGTTGAACTTCAAATATTAAAGTTATTAGCTCTAAAGCTTAGTAATAACATATAGTAAATTATTTAGTTGTGTGAGTCCTTTAAGAGAACTAGCCATGTGCTCAATGAACTTGAACTCTATAACCTTTTCTGTGCTTCCGGTTTTTTATTTTTTCAAAGACAACCACTGTCATTAAGTGTTAGCACATTTTTTCAGTATGCAGATATATTTAATTTGAAAAAACCCTTCAAAATTAGCTAAATTCTGGCTAAACATGGCCCTATGTTGAAGCCTGTATTGTTGGACTGACCCTTATACTCAGGTTTTAAATAAAGTTTGATTCAATAACCTGTAATAATTGATATGCGTGTGTGTTAGAAGTACTTCCTTGATATATGTAGCAGGTTTTAAGCATCCAATAGAGATAGAATCTAGTGTGTTGTCCTGCACAACCAGCACCCCCCCCCCCCCTTCCTAGTTCCAACTCTGGCCAGTCATTCTTAGGCTTCTTTATCCATACAAATTACAAATGTATGTGTTTTTTATAGCCAGAAGAAAGCAATAACTAGAACTAGTACGGAATAGGCTTGTATAAAAAATGCACATATGAAATTATATATGTGTATGTGTCCCTTGTAGGTTTTGGTGGCTTAATCCAACTTAAAATTCCATATTTTTAGTTAATTGTAGGTATTTCTTTATTCCCGTCACAATATATACCTTGTTCAACATCTTGTTTATTGATTTAATGTGTTTGTAATCTTTGTTTACACATACAATAAGCTGTTTATGGCATTGCATCTCCCCTACCCCCAATATTCTCCCTGTAAAGTGGCTGCACCCCGGGGAGCTATAAGTGTTATATGTAAGCCTGTGTAATTGATAGATAAACAGTTAAGATGGATATCTAATAACCCTTTATGACTCAAGTTTTCTGTAGAATTTTGGAGTTTTGTGTGAATTCTAAATGTGTTTAATTGTTAAAATTAAATGAAATTTACTTAAAATAAGAAATTAATTACTTCAGAGACTGTAAAATTAACAGAAAGTAAAATAACAAGATTTCTTTTCCAAAACTGTTGAGTGGTATGCGTATTTGATCTGTGGGCAAAATATGAAATTGCTAATTGCGTGCTTAATTGAGGTGCTAGAGGTTAATGTTATGCAAAAGAAATGAAAAAAATCTGGTGCTAACACTGAATAGCAAACGTACATCAGGTGCAATAACTTGTGTTTTCTTCATAATTTATTATTCAATTTCAACCAAGCTTCACCATTTTACTCGGAAATGTATATGCTTTCAAATAGTTAACTTTATTTCAACATCTTAAAGGTTTGGGACCCTTTAAAGGAATCACACAACTAAATCAGCCTATCACGAAGTGTTTCATACGTTTGTAGTCCCTACCGAAAATTTGTTCCGGCTAAGTACAGTGATTCTGAATAATCTAAATAGGTAATTGTTGACATTTTCTGCATTGAATGAAATCTATAGATATTTAACTTTACAAAAATGTATACTTTTGGTAGATTTTGATATGTGATGGCGGATTGATATGGGGTCAAAAGTCAGAGGGTGTTCCCGTCCCCTTTCACTGGTTTGATATGTAAATTTCCAGTTGTCCGAAGCAGACGCCCGTAGCGAGCTAAAATGCCACGAAACTTCTGATAAAATGTCATTTGAAGTCTTTGCCATGTATGTATCTGTGAATCCAGGCAGTTGTCACTAGTGTTGAACTTCAAATATTAAAGTTATTAGCTCTAAAGCTTAGTAATAACATATAGTAAATTATTTAGTTGTGTGAGTCCTTTAAGAGAACTAGCCATGTGCTCAATGAACTTGAACTCTATAACCTTTTCTGTGCTTCCGGTTTTTTATTTTTTCAAAGACAACCACTGTCATTAAGTGTTAGCACATTTTTTCAGTATGCAGATATATTTAATTTGAAAAAACCCTTCAAAATTAGCTAAATTCTGGCTAAACATGGCCCTATGTTGAAGCCTGTATTGTTGGACTGACCCTTATACTCAGGTTTTAAATAAAGTTTGATTCAATAACCTGTAATAATTGATATGCGTGTGTGTTAGAAGTACTTCCTTGATATATGTAGCAGGTTTTAAGCATCCAATAGAGATAGAATCTAGTGTGTTGTCCTGCACAACCAGCACCCCCCCCCCCCCTTCCTAGTTCCAACTCTGGCCAGTCATTCTTAGGCTTCTTTATCCATACAAATTACAAATGTATGTGTTTTTTATAGCCAGAAGAAAGCAATAACTAGAACTAGTACGGAATAGGCTTGTATAAAAAATGCACATATGAAATTATATATGTGTATGTGTCCCTTGTAGGTTTTGGTGGCTTAATCCAACTTAAAATTCCATATTTTTAGTTAATTGTAGGTATTTCTTTATTCCCGTCACAATATATACCTTGTTCAACATCTTGTTTATTGATTTAATGTGTTTGTAATCTTTGTTTACACATACAATAAGCTGTTTATGGCATTGCATCTCCCCTACCCCCAATATTCTCCCTGTAAAGTGGCTGCACCCCGGGGAGCTATAAGTGTTATATGTAAGCCTGTGTAATTGATAGATAAACAGTTAAGATGGATATCTAATAACCCTTTATGACTCAAGTTTTCTGTAGAATTTTGGAGTTTTGTGTGAATTCTAAATGTGTTTAATTGTTAAAATTAAATGAAATTTACTTAAAATAAGAAATTAATTACTTCAGAGACTGTAAAATTAACAGAAAGTAAAATAACAAGATTTCTTTTCCAAAACTGTTGAGTGGTATGCGTATTTGATCTGTGGGCAAAATATGAAATTGCTAATTGCGTGCTTAATTGAGGTGCTAGAGGTTAATGTTATGCAAAAGAAATGAAAAAAATCTGGTGCTAACACTGAATAGCAAACGTACATCAGGTGCAATAACTTGTGTTTTCTTCATAATTTATTATTCAATTTCAACCAAGCTTCACCATTTTACTCGGAAATGTATATGCTTTCAAATAGTTAACTTTATTTCAACATCTTAAAGGTTTGGGACCCTTTAAAGGAATCACACAACTAAATCAGCCTATCACGAAGTGTTTCATACGTTTGTAGTCCCTACCGAAAATTTGTTCCGGCTAAGTACAGTGATTCTGAATAATCTAAATAGGTAATTGTTGACATTTTCTGCATTGAATGAAATCTATAGATATTTAACTTTACAAAAATGTATACTTTTGGTAGATTTTGATATGTGATGGCGGATTGATATGGGGTCAAAAGTCAGAGGGTGTTCCCGTCCCCTTTCACTGGTTTGATATGTAAATTTCCAGTTGTCCGAAGCAGACGCCCGTAGCGAGCTAAAATGCCACGAAACTTCTGATAAAATGTCATTTGAAGTCTTTGCCATGTATGTATCTGTGAATCCAGGCAGTTGTCACTAGTGTTGAACTTCAAATATTAAAGTTATTAGCTCTAAAGCTTAGTAATAACATATAGTAAATTATTTAGTTGTGTGAGTCCTTTAAGAGAACTAGCCATGTGCTCAATGAACTTGAACTCTATAACCTTTTCTGTGCTTCCGGTTTTTTATTTTTTCAAAGACAACCACTGTCATTAAGTGTTAGCACATTTTTTCAGTATGCAGATATATTTAATTTGAAAAAACCCTTCAAAATTAGCTAAATTCTGGCTAAACATGGCCCTATGTTGAAGCCTGTATTGTTGGACTGACCCTTATACTCAGGTTTTAAATAAAGTTTGATTCAATAACCTGTAATAATTGATATGCGTGTGTGTTAGAAGTACTTCCTTGATATATGTAGCAGGTTTTAAGCATCCAATAGAGATAGAATCTAGTGTGTTGTCCTGCACAACCAGCACCCCCCCCCCCCCTTCCTAGTTCCAACTCTGGCCAGTCATTCTTAGGCTTCTTTATCCATACAAATTACAAATGTATGTGTTTTTTATAGCCAGAAGAAAGCAATAACTAGAACTAGTACGGAATAGGCTTGTATAAAAAATGCACATATGAAATTATATATGTGTATGTGTCCCTTGTAGGTTTTGGTGGCTTAATCCAACTTAAAATTCCATATTTTTAGTTAATTGTAGGTATTTCTTTATTCCCGTCACAATATATACCTTGTTCAACATCTTGTTTATTGATTTAATGTGTTTGTAATCTTTGTTTACACATACAATAAGCTGTTTATGGCATTGCATCTCCCCTACCCCCAATATTCTCCCTGTAAAGTGGCTGCACCCCGGGGAGCTATAAGTGTTATATGTAAGCCTGTGTAATTGATAGATAAACAGTTAAGATGGATATCTAATAACCCTTTATGACTCAAGTTTTCTGTAGAATTTTGGAGTTTTGTGTGAATTCTAAATGTGTTTAATTGTTAAAATTAAATGAAATTTACTTAAAATAAGAAATTAATTACTTCAGAGACTGTAAAATTAACAGAAAGTAAAATAACAAGATTTCTTTTCCAAAACTGTTGAGTGGTATGCGTATTTGATCTGTGGGCAAAATATGAAATTGCTAATTGCGTGCTTAATTGAGGTGCTAGAGGTTAATGTTATGCAAAAGAAATGAAAAAAATCTGGTGCTAACACTGAATAGCAAACGTACATCAGGTGCAATAACTTGTGTTTTCTTCATAATTTATTATTCAATTTCAACCAAGCTTCACCATTTTACTCGGAAATGTATATGCTTTCAAATAGTTAACTTTATTTCAACATCTTAAAGGTTTGGGACCCTTTAAAGGAATCACACAACTAAATCAGCCTATCACGAAGTGTTTCATACGTTTGTAGTCCCTACCGAAAATTTGTTCCGGCTAAGTACAGTGATTCTGAATAATCTAAATAGGTAATTGTTGACATTTTCTGCATTGAATGAAATCTATAGATATTTAACTTTACAAAAATGTATACTTTTGGTAGATTTTGATATGTGATGGCGGATTGATATGGGGTCAAAAGTCAGAGGGTGTTCCCGTCCCCTTTCACTGGTTTGATATGTAAATTTCCAGTTGTCCGAAGCAGACGCCCGTAGCGAGCTAAAATGCCACGAAACTTCTGATAAAATGTCATTTGAAGTCTTTGCCATGTATGTATCTGTGAATCCAGGCAGTTGTCACTAGTGTTGAACTTCAAATATTAAAGTTATTAGCTCTAAAGCTTAGTAATAACATATAGTAAATTATTTAGTTGTGTGAGTCCTTTAAGAGAACTAGCCATGTGCTCAATGAACTTGAACTCTATAACCTT
Source organism: Mimachlamys varia (assembly GCA_947623455.1). Taxonomy (NCBI): domain Eukaryota; kingdom Metazoa; phylum Mollusca; class Bivalvia; order Pectinida; family Pectinidae; genus Mimachlamys; species Mimachlamys varia. The sequence continues at coordinate 49,466,324 of OX392527.1, forward strand.
TTCTGTGCTTCCGGTTTTTTATTTTTTCAAAGACAACCACTGTCATTAAGTGTTAGCACATTTTTTCAGTATGCAGATATATTTAATTTGAAAAAACCCTTCAAAATTAGCTAAATTCTGGCTAAACATGGCCCTATGTTGAAGCCTGTATTGTTGGACTGACCCTTATACTCAGGTTTTAAATAAAGTTTGATTCAATAACCTGTAATAATTGATATGCGTGTGTGTTAGAAGTACTTCCTTGATATATGTAGCAGGTTTTAAGCATCCAATAGAGATAGAATCTAGTGTGTTGTCCTGCACAACCAGCACCCCCCCCCCCCCTTCCTAGTTCCAACTCTGGCCAGTCATTCTTAGGCTTCTTTATCCATACAAATTACAAATGTATGTGTTTTTTATAGCCAGAAGAAAGCAATAACTAGAACTAGTACGGAATAGGCTTGTATAAAAAATGCACATATGAAATTATATATGTGTATGTGTCCCTTGTAGGTTTTGGTGGCTTAATCCAACTTAAAATTCCATATTTTTAGTTAATTGTAGGTATTTCTTTATTCCCGTCACAATATATACCTTGTTCAACATCTTGTTTATTGATTTAATGTGTTTGTAATCTTTGTTTACACATACAATAAGCTGTTTATGGCATTGCATCTCCCCTACCCCCAATATTCTCCCTGTAAAGTGGCTGCACCCCGGGGAGCTATAAGTGTTATATGTAAGCCTGTGTAATTGATAGATAAACAGTTAAGATGGATATCTAATAACCCTTTATGACTCAAGTTTTCTGTAGAATTTTGGAGTTTTGTGTGAATTCTAAATGTGTTTAATTGTTAAAATTAAATGAAATTTACTTAAAATAAGAAATTAATTACTTCAGAGACTGTAAAATTAACAGAAAGTAAAATAACAAGATTTCTTTTCCAAAACTGTTGAGTGGTATGCGTATTTGATCTGTGGGCAAAATATGAAATTGCTAATTGCGTGCTTAATTGAGGTGCTAGAGGTTAATGTTATGCAAAAGAAATGAAAAAAATCTGGTGCTAACACTGAATAGCAAACGTACATCAGGTGCAATAACTTGTGTTTTCTTCATAATTTATTATTCAATTTCAACCAAGCTTCACCATTTTACTCGGAAATGTATATGCTTTCAAATAGTTAACTTTATTTCAACATCTTAAAGGTTTGGGACCCTTTAAAGGAATCACACAACTAAATCAGCCTATCACGAAGTGTTTCATACGTTTGTAGTCCCTACCGAAAATTTGTTCCGGCTAAGTACAGTGATTCTGAATAATCTAAATAGGTAATTGTTGACATTTTCTGCATTGAATGAAATCTATAGATATTTAACTTTACAAAAATGTATACTTTTGGTAGATTTTGATATGTGATGGCGGATTGATATGGGGTCAAAAGTCAGAGGGTGTTCCCGTCCCCTTTCACTGGTTTGATATGTAAATTTCCAGTTGTCCGAAGCAGACGCCCGTAGCGAGCTAAAATGCCACGAAACTTCTGATAAAATGTCATTTGAAGTCTTTGCCATGTATGTATCTGTGAATCCAGGCAGTTGTCACTAGTGTTGAACTTCAAATATTAAAGTTATTAGCTCTAAAGCTTAGTAATAACATATAGTAAATTATTTAGTTGTGTGAGTCCTTTAAGAGAACTAGCCATGTGCTCAATGAACTTGAACTCTATAACCTTTTCTGTGCTTCCGGTTTTTTATTTTTTCAAAGACAACCACTGTCATTAAGTGTTAGCACATTTTTTCAGTATGCAGATATATTTAATTTGAAAAAACCCTTCAAAATTAGCTAAATTCTGGCTAAACATGGCCCTATGTTGAAGCCTGTATTGTTGGACTGACCCTTATACTCAGGTTTTAAATAAAGTTTGATTCAATAACCTGTAATAATTGATATGCGTGTGTGTTAGAAGTACTTCCTTGATATATGTAGCAGGTTTTAAGCATCCAATAGAGATAGAATCTAGTGTGTTGTCCTGCACAACCAGCACCCCCCCCCCCCCTTCCTAGTTCCAACTCTGGCCAGTCATTCTTAGGCTTCTTTATCCATACAAATTACAAATGTATGTGTTTTTTATAGCCAGAAGAAAGCAATAACTAGAACTAGTACGGAATAGGCTTGTATAAAAAATGCACATATGAAATTATATATGTGTATGTGTCCCTTGTAGGTTTTGGTGGCTTAATCCAACTTAAAATTCCATATTTTTAGTTAATTGTAGGTATTTCTTTATTCCCGTCACAATATATACCTTGTTCAACATCTTGTTTATTGATTTAATGTGTTTGTAATCTTTGTTTACACATACAATAAGCTGTTTATGGCATTGCATCTCCCCTACCCCCAATATTCTCCCTGTAAAGTGGCTGCACCCCGGGGAGCTATAAGTGTTATATGTAAGCCTGTGTAATTGATAGATAAACAGTTAAGATGGATATCTAATAACCCTTTATGACTCAAGTTTTCTGTAGAATTTTGGAGTTTTGTGTGAATTCTAAATGTGTTTAATTGTTAAAATTAAATGAAATTTACTTAAAATAAGAAATTAATTACTTCAGAGACTGTAAAATTAACAGAAAGTAAAATAACAAGATTTCTTTTCCAAAACTGTTGAGTGGTATGCGTATTTGATCTGTGGGCAAAATATGAAATTGCTAATTGCGTGCTTAATTGAGGTGCTAGAGGTTAATGTTATGCAAAAGAAATGAAAAAAATCTGGTGCTAACACTGAATAGCAAACGTACATCAGGTGCAATAACTTGTGTTTTCTTCATAATTTATTATTCAATTTCAACCAAGCTTCACCATTTTACTCGGAAATGTATATGCTTTCAAATAGTTAACTTTATTTCAACATCTTAAAGGTTTGGGACCCTTTAAAGGAATCACACAACTAAATCAGCCTATCACGAAGTGTTTCATACGTTTGTAGTCCCTACCGAAAATTTGTTCCGGCTAAGTACAGTGATTCTGAATAATCTAAATAGGTAATTGTTGACATTTTCTGCATTGAATGAAATCTATAGATATTTAACTTTACAAAAATGTATACTTTTGGTAGATTTTGATATGTGATGGCGGATTGATATGGGGTCAAAAGTCAGAGGGTGTTCCCGTCCCCTTTCACTGGTTTGATATGTAAATTTCCAGTTGTCCGAAGCAGACGCCCGTAGCGAGCTAAAATGCCACGAAACTTCTGATAAAATGTCATTTGAAGTCTTTGCCATGTATGTATCTGTGAATCCAGGCAGTTGTCACTAGTGTTGAACTTCAAATATTAAAGTTATTAGCTCTAAAGCTTAGTAATAACATATAGTAAATTATTTAGTTGTGTGAGTCCTTTAAGAGAACTAGCCATGTGCTCAATGAACTTGAACTCTATAACCTTTTCTGTGCTTCCGGTTTTTTATTTTTTCAAAGACAACCACTGTCATTAAGTGTTAGCACATTTTTTCAGTATGCAGATATATTTAATTTGAAAAAACCCTTCAAAATTAGCTAAATTCTGGCTAAACATGGCCCTATGTTGAAGCCTGTATTGTTGGACTGACCCTTATACTCAGGTTTTAAATAAAGTTTGATTCAATAACCTGTAATAATTGATATGCGTGTGTGTTAGAAGTACTTCCTTGATATATGTAGCAGGTTTTAAGCATCCAATAGAGATAGAATCTAGTGTGTTGTCCTGCACAACCAGCACCCCCCCCCCCCCTTCCTAGTTCCAACTCTGGCCAGTCATTCTTAGGCTTCTTTATCCATACAAATTACAAATGTATGTGTTTTTTATAGCCAGAAGAAAGCAATAACTAGAACTAGTACGGAATAGGCTTGTATAAAAAATGCACATATGAAATTATATATGTGTATGTGTCCCTTGTAGGTTTTGGTGGCTTAATCCAACTTAAAATTCCATATTTTTAGTTAATTGTAGGTATTTCTTTATTCCCGTCACAATATATACCTTGTTCAACATCTTGTTTATTGATTTAATGTGTTTGTAATCTTTGTTTACACATACAATAAGCTGTTTATGGCATTGCATCTCCCCTACCCCCAATATTCTCCCTGTAAAGTGGCTGCACCCCGGGGAGCTATAAGTGTTATATGTAAGCCTGTGTAATTGATAGATAAACAGTTAAGATGGATATCTAATAACCCTTTATGACTCAAGTTTTCTGTAGAATTTTGGAGTTTTGTGTGAATTCTAAATGTGTTTAATTGTTAAAATTAAATGAAATTTACTTAAAATAAGAAATTAATTACTTCAGAGACTGTAAAATTAACAGAAAGTAAAATAACAAGATTTCTTTTCCAAAACTGTTGAGTGGTATGCGTATTTGATCTGTGGGCAAAATATGAAATTGCTAATTGCGTGCTTAATTGAGGTGCTAGAGGTTAATGTTATGCAAAAGAAATGAAAAAAATCTGGTGCTAACACTGAATAGCAAACGTACATCAGGTGCAATAACTTGTGTTTTCTTCATAATTTATTATTCAATTTCAACCAAGCTTCACCATTTTACTCGGAAATGTATATGCTTTCAAATAGTTAACTTTATTTCAACATCTTAAAGGTTTGGGACCCTTTAAAGGAATCACACAACTAAATCAGCCTATCACGAAGTGTTTCATACGTTTGTAGTCCCTACCGAAAATTTGTTCCGGCTAAGTACAGTGATTCTGAATAATCTAAATAGGTAATTGTTGACATTTTCTGCATTGAATGAAATCTATAGATATTTAACTTTACAAAAATGTATACTTTTGGTAGATTTTGATATGTGATGGCGGATTGATATGGGGTCAAAAGTCAGAGGGTGTTCCCGTCCCCTTTCACTGGTTTGATATGTAAATTTCCAGTTGTCCGAAGCAGACGCCCGTAGCGAGCTAAAATGCCACGAAACTTCTGATAAAATGTCATTTGAAGTCTTTGCCATGTATGTATCTGTGAATCCAGGCAGTTGTCACTAGTGTTGAACTTCAAATATTAAAGTTATTAGCTCTAAAGCTTAGTAATAACATATAGTAAATTATTTAGTTGTGTGAGTCCTTTAAGAGAACTAGCCATGTGCTCAATGAACTTGAACTCTATAACCTTTTCTGTGCTTCCGGTTTTTTATTTTTTCAAAGACAACCACTGTCATTAAGTGTTAGCACATTTTTTCAGTATGCAGATATATTTAATTTGAAAAAACCCTTCAAAATTAGCTAAATTCTGGCTAAACATGGCCCTATGTTGAAGCCTGTATTGTTGGACTGACCCTTATACTCAGGTTTTAAATAAAGTTTGATTCAATAACCTGTAATAATTGATATGCGTGTGTGTTAGAAGTACTTCCTTGATATATGTAGCAGGTTTTAAGCATCCAATAGAGATAGAATCTAGTGTGTTGTCCTGCACAACCAGCACCCCCCCCCCCCCTTCCTAGTTCCAACTCTGGCCAGTCATTCTTAGGCTTCTTTATCCATACAAATTACAAATGTATGTGTTTTTTATAGCCAGAAGAAAGCAATAACTAGAACTAGTACGGAATAGGCTTGTATAAAAAATGCACATATGAAATTATATATGTGTATGTGTCCCTTGTAGGTTTTGGTGGCTTAATCCAACTTAAAATTCCATATTTTTAGTTAATTGTAGGTATTTCTTTATTCCCGTCACAATATATACCTTGTTCAACATCTTGTTTATTGATTTAATGTGTTTGTAATCTTTGTTTACACATACAATAAGCTGTTTATGGCATTGCATCTCCCCTACCCCCAATATTCTCCCTGTAAAGTGGCTGCACCCCGGGGAGCTATAAGTGTTATATGTAAGCCTGTGTAATTGATAGATAAACAGTTAAGATGGATATCTAATAACCCTTTATGACTCAAGTTTTCTGTAGAATTTTGGAGTTTTGTGTGAATTCTAAATGTGTTTAATTGTTAAAATTAAATGAAATTTACTTAAAATAAGAAATTAATTACTTCAGAGACTGTAAAATTAACAGAAAGTAAAATAACAAGATTTCTTTTCCAAAACTGTTGAGTGGTATGCGTATTTGATCTGTGGGCAAAATATGAAATTGCTAATTGCGTGCTTAATTGAGGTGCTAGAGGTTAATGTTATGCAAAAGAAATGAAAAAAATCTGGTGCTAACACTGAATAGCAAACGTACATCAGGTGCAATAACTTGTGTTTTCTTCATAATTTATTATTCAATTTCAACCAAGCTTCACCATTTTACTCGGAAATGTATATGCTTTCAAATAGTTAACTTTATTTCAACATCTTAAAGGTTTGGGACCCTTTAAAGGAATCACACAACTAAATCAGCCTATCACGAAGTGTTTCATACGTTTGTAGTCCCTACCGAAAATTTGTTCCGGCTAAGTACAGTGATTCTGAATAATCTAAATAGGTAATTGTTGACATTTTCTGCATTGAATGAAATCTATAGATATTTAACTTTACAAAAATGTATACTTTTGGTAGATTTTGATATGTGATGGCGGATTGATATGGGGTCAAAAGTCAGAGGGTGTTCCCGTCCCCTTTCACTGGTTTGATATGTAAATTTCCAGTTGTCCGAAGCAGACGCCCGTAGCGAGCTAAAATGCCACGAAACTTCTGATAAAATGTCATTTGAAGTCTTTGCCATGTATGTATCTGTGAATCCAGGCAGTTGTCACTAGTGTTGAACTTCAAATATTAAAGTTATTAGCTCTAAAGCTTAGTAATAACATATAGTAAATTATTTAGTTGTGTGAGTCCTTTAAGAGAACTAGCCATGTGCTCAATGAACTTGAACTCTATAACCTTTTCTGTGCTTCCGGTTTTTTATTTTTTCAAAGACAACCACTGTCATTAAGTGTTAGCACATTTTTTCAGTATGCAGATATATTTAATTTGAAAAAACCCTTCAAAATTAGCTAAATTCTGGCTAAACATGGCCCTATGTTGAAGCCTGTATTGTTGGACTGACCCTTATACTCAGGTTTTAAATAAAGTTTGATTCAATAACCTGTAATAATTGATATGCGTGTGTGTTAGAAGTACTTCCTTGATATATGTAGCAGGTTTTAAGCATCCAATAGAGATAGAATCTAGTGTGTTGTCCTGCACAACCAGCACCCCCCCCCCCCCTTCCTAGTTCCAACTCTGGCCAGTCATTCTTAGGCTTCTTTATCCATACAAATTACAAATGTATGTGTTTTTTATAGCCAGAAGAAAGCAATAACTAGAACTAGTACGGAATAGGCTTGTATAAAAAATGCACATATGAAATTATATATGTGTATGTGTCCCTTGTAGGTTTTGGTGGCTTAATCCAACTTAAAATTCCATATTTTTAGTTAATTGTAGGTATTTCTTTATTCCCGTCACAATATATACCTTGTTCAACATCTTGTTTATTGATTTAATGTGTTTGTAATCTTTGTTTACACATACAATAAGCTGTTTATGGCATTGCATCTCCCCTACCCCCAATATTCTCCCTGTAAAGTGGCTGCACCCCGGGGAGCTATAAGTGTTATATGTAAGCCTGTGTAATTGATAGATAAACAGTTAAGATGGATATCTAATAACCCTTTATGACTCAAGTTTTCTGTAGAATTTTGGAGTTTTGTGTGAATTCTAAATGTGTTTAATTGTTAAAATTAAATGAAATTTACTTAAAATAAGAAATTAATTACTTCAGAGACTGTAAAATTAACAGAAAGTAAAATAACAAGATTTCTTTTCCAAAACTGTTGAGTGGTATGCGTATTTGATCTGTGGGCAAAATATGAAATTGCTAATTGCGTGCTTAATTGAGGTGCTAGAGGTTAATGTTATGCAAAAGAAATGAAAAAAATCTGGTGCTAACACTGAATAGCAAACGTACATCAGGTGCAATAACTTGTGTTTTCTTCATAATTTATTATTCAATTTCAACCAAGCTTCACCATTTTACTCGGAAATGTATATGCTTTCAAATAGTTAACTTTATTTCAACATCTTAAAGGTTTGGGACCCTTTAAAGGAATCACACAACTAAATCAGCCTATCACGAAGTGTTTCATACGTTTGTAGTCCCTACCGAAAATTTGTTCCGGCTAAGTACAGTGATTCTGAATAATCTAAATAGGTAATTGTTGACATTTTCTGCATTGAATGAAATCTATAGATATTTAACTTTACAAAAATGTATACTTTTGGTAGATTTTGATATGTGATGGCGGATTGATATGGGGTCAAAAGTCAGAGGGTGTTCCCGTCCCCTTTCACTGGTTTGATATGTAAATTTCCAGTTGTCCGAAGCAGACGCCCGTAGCGAGCTAAAATGCCACGAAACTTCTGATAAAATGTCATTTGAAGTCTTTGCCATGTATGTATCTGTGAATCCAGGCAGTTGTCACTAGTGTTGAACTTCAAATATTAAAGTTATTAGCTCTAAAGCTTAGTAATAACATATAGTAAATTATTTAGTTGTGTGAGTCCTTTAAGAGAACTAGCCATGTGCTCAATGAACTTGAACTCTATAACCTTTTCTGTGCTTCCGGTTTTTTATTTTTTCAAAGACAACCACTGTCATTAAGTGTTAGCACATTTTTTCAGTATGCAGATATATTTAATTTGAAAAAACCCTTCAAAATTAGCTAAATTCTGGCTAAACATGGCCCTATGTTGAAGCCTGTATTGTTGGACTGACCCTTATACTCAGGTTTTAAATAAAGTTTGATTCAATAACCTGTAATAATTGATATGCGTGTGTGTTAGAAGTACTTCCTTGATATATGTAGCAGGTTTTAAGCATCCAATAGAGATAGAATCTAGTGTGTTGTCCTGCACAACCAGCACCCCCCCCCCCCCTTCCTAGTTCCAACTCTGGCCAGTCATTCTTAGGCTTCTTTATCCATACAAATTACAAATGTATGTGTTTTTTATAGCCAGAAGAAAGCAATAACTAGAACTAGTACGGAATAGGCTTGTATAAAAAATGCACATATGAAATTATATATGTGTATGTGTCCCTTGTAGGTTTTGGTGGCTTAATCCAACTTAAAATTCCATATTTTTAGTTAATTGTAGGTATTTCTTTATTCCCGTCACAATATATACCTTGTTCAACATCTTGTTTATTGATTTAATGTGTTTGTAATCTTTGTTTACACATACAATAAGCTGTTTATGGCATTGCATCTCCCCTACCCCCAATATTCTCCCTGTAAAGTGGCTGCACCCCGGGGAGCTATAAGTGTTATATGTAAGCCTGTGTAATTGATAGATAAACAGTTAAGATGGATATCTAATAACCCTTTATGACTCAAGTTTTCTGTAGAATTTTGGAGTTTTGTGTGAATTCTAAATGTGTTTAATTGTTAAAATTAAATGAAATTTACTTAAAATAAGAAATTAATTACTTCAGAGACTGTAAAATTAACAGAAAGTAAAATAACAAGATTTCTTTTCCAAAACTGTTGAGTGGTATGCGTATTTGATCTGTGGGCAAAATATGAAATTGCTAATTGCGTGCTTAATTGAGGTGCTAGAGGTTAATGTTATGCAAAAGAAATGAAAAAAATCTGGTGCTAACACTGAATAGCAAACGTACATCAGGTGCAATAACTTGTGTTTTCTTCATAATTTATTATTCAATTTCAACCAAGCTTCACCATTTTACTCGGAAATGTATATGCTTTCAAATAGTTAACTTTATTTCAACATCTTAAAGGTTTGGGACCCTTTAAAGGAATCACACAACTAAATCAGCCTATCACGAAGTGTTTCATACGTTTGTAGTCCCTACCGAAAATTTGTTCCGGCTAAGTACAGTGATTCTGAATAATCTAAATAGGTAATTGTTGACATTTTCTGCATTGAATGAAATCTATAGATATTTAACTTTACAAAAATGTATACTTTTGGTAGATTTTGATATGTGATGGCGGATTGATATGGGGTCAAAAGTCAGAGGGTGTTCCCGTCCCCTTTCACTGGTTTGATATGTAAATTTCCAGTTGTCCGAAGCAGACGCCCGTAGCGAGCTAAAATGCCACGAAACTTCTGATAAAATGTCATTTGAAGTCTTTGCCATGTATGTATCTGTGAATCCAGGCAGTTGTCACTAGTGTTGAACTTCAAATATTAAAGTTATTAGCTCTAAAGCTTAGTAATAACATATAGTAAATTATTTAGTTGTGTGAGTCCTTTAAGAGAACTAGCCATGTGCTCAATGAACTTGAACTCTATAACCTTTTCTGTGCTTCCGGTTTTTTATTTTTTCAAAGACAACCACTGTCATTAAGTGTTAGCACATTTTTTCAGTATGCAGATATATTTAATTTGAAAAAACCCTTCAAAATTAGCTAAATTCTGGCTAAACATGGCCCTATGTTGAAGCCTGTATTGTTGGACTGACCCTTATACTCAGGTTTTAAATAAAGTTTGATTCAATAACCTGTAATAATTGATATGCGTGTGTGTTAGAAGTACTTCCTTGATATATGTAGCAGGTTTTAAGCATCCAATAGAGATAGAATCTAGTGTGTTGTCCTGCACAACCAGCACCCCCCCCCCCCCTTCCTAGTTCCAACTCTGGCCAGTCATTCTTAGGCTTCTTTATCCATACAAATTACAAATGTATGTGTTTTTTATAGCCAGAAGAAAGCAATAACTAGAACTAGTACGGAATAGGCTTGTATAAAAAATGCACATATGAAATTATATATGTGTATGTGTCCCTTGTAGGTTTTGGTGGCTTAATCCAACTTAAAATTCCATATTTTTAGTTAATTGTAGGTATTTCTTTATTCCCGTCACAATATATACCTTGTTCAACATCTTGTTTATTGATTTAATGTGTTTGTAATCTTTGTTTACACATACAATAAGCTGTTTATGGCATTGCATCTCCCCTACCCCCAATATTCTCCCTGTAAAGTGGCTGCACCCCGGGGAGCTATAAGTGTTATATGTAAGCCTGTGTAATTGATAGATAAACAGTTAAGATGGATATCTAATAACCCTTTATGACTCAAGTTTTCTGTAGAATTTTGGAGTTTTGTGTGAATTCTAAATGTGTTTAATTGTTAAAATTAAATGAAATTTACTTAAAATAAGAAATTAATTACTTCAGAGACTGTAAAATTAACAGAAAGTAAAATAACAAGATTTCTTTTCCAAAACTGTTGAGTGGTATGCGTATTTGATCTGTGGGCAAAATATGAAATTGCTAATTGCGTGCTTAATTGAGGTGCTAGAGGTTAATGTTATGCAAAAGAAATGAAAAAAATCTGGTGCTAACACTGAATAGCAAACGTACATCAGGTGCAATAACTTGTGTTTTCTTCATAATTTATTATTCAATTTCAACCAAGCTTCACCATTTTACTCGGAAATGTATATGCTTTCAAATAGTTAACTTTATTTCAACATCTTAAAGGTTTGGGACCCTTTAAAGGAATCACACAACTAAATCAGCCTATCACGAAGTGTTTCATACGTTTGTAGTCCCTACCGAAAATTTGTTCCGGCTAAGTACAGTGATTCTGAATAATCTAAATAGGTAATTGTTGACATTTTCTGCATTGAATGAAATCTATAGATATTTAACTTTACAAAAATGTATACTTTTGGTAGATTTTGATATGTGATGGCGGATTGATATGGGGTCAAAAGTCAGAGGGTGTTCCCGTCCCCTTTCACTGGTTTGATATGTAAATTTCCAGTTGTCCGAAGCAGACGCCCGTAGCGAGCTAAAATGCCACGAAACTTCTGATAAAATGTCATTTGAAGTCTTTGCCATGTATGTATCTGTGAATCCAGGCAGTTGTCACTAGTGTTGAACTTCAAATATTAAAGTTATTAGCTCTAAAGCTTAGTAATAACATATAGTAAATTATTTAGTTGTGTGAGTCCTTTAAGAGAACTAGCCATGTGCTCAATGAACTTGAACTCTATAACCTTTTCTGTGCTTCCGGTTTTTTATTTTTTCAAAGACAACCACTGTCATTAAGTGTTAGCACATTTTTTCAGTATGCAGATATATTTAATTTGAAAAAACCCTTCAAAATTAGCTAAATTCTGGCTAAACATGGCCCTATGTTGAAGCCTGTATTGTTGGACTGACCCTTATACTCAGGTTTTAAATAAAGTTTGATTCAATAACCTGTAATAATTGATATGCGTGTGTGTTAGAAGTACTTCCTTGATATATGTAGCAGGTTTTAAGCATCCAATAGAGATAGAATCTAGTGTGTTGTCCTGCACAACCAGCACCCCCCCCCCCCCTTCCTAGTTCCAACTCTGGCCAGTCATTCTTAGGCTTCTTTATCCATACAAATTACAAATGTATGTGTTTTTTATAGCCAGAAGAAAGCAATAACTAGAACTAGTACGGAATAGGCTTGTATAAAAAATGCACATATGAAATTATATATGTGTATGTGTCCCTTGTAGGTTTTGGTGGCTTAATCCAACTTAAAATTCCATATTTTTAGTTAATTGTAGGTATTTCTTTATTCCCGTCACAATATATACCTTGTTCAACATCTTGTTTATTGATTTAATGTGTTTGTAATCTTTGTTTACACATACAATAAGCTGTTTATGGCATTGCATCTCCCCTACCCCCAATATTCTCCCTGTAAAGTGGCTGCACCCCGGGGAGCTATAAGTGTTATATGTAAGCCTGTGTAATTGATAGATAAACAGTTAAGATGGATATCTAATAACCCTTTATGACTCAAGTTTTCTGTAGAATTTTGGAGTTTTGTGTGAATTCTAAATGTGTTTAATTGTTAAAATTAAATGAAATTTACTTAAAATAAGAAATTAATTACTTCAGAGACTGTAAAATTAACAGAAAGTAAAATAACAAGATTTCTTTTCCAAAACTGTTGAGTGGTATGCGTATTTGATCTGTGGGCAAAATATGAAATTGCTAATTGCGTGCTTAATTGAGGTGCTAGAGGTTAATGTTATGCAAAAGAAATGAAAAAAATCTGGTGCTAACACTGAATAGCAAACGTACATCAGGTGCAATAACTTGTGTTTTCTTCATAATTTATTATTCAATTTCAACCAAGCTTCACCATTTTACTCGGAAATGTATATGCTTTCAAATAGTTAACTTTATTTCAACATCTTAAAGGTTTGGGACCCTTTAAAGGAATCACACAACTAAATCAGCCTATCACGAAGTGTTTCATACGTTTGTAGTCCCTACCGAAAATTTGTTCCGGCTAAGTACAGTGATTCTGAATAATCTAAATAGGTAATTGTTGACATTTTCTGCATTGAATGAAATCTATAGATATTTAACTTTACAAAAATGTATACTTTTGGTAGATTTTGATATGTGATGGCGGATTGATATGGGGTCAAAAGTCAGAGGGTGTTCCCGTCCCCTTTCACTGGTTTGATATGTAAATTTCCAGTTGTCCGAAGCAGACGCCCGTAGCGAGCTAAAATGCCACGAAACTTCTGATAAAATGTCATTTGAAGTCTTTGCCATGTATGTATCTGTGAATCCAGGCAGTTGTCACTAGTGTTGAACTTCAAATATTAAAGTTATTAGCTCTAAAGCTTAGTAATAACATATAGTAAATTATTTAGTTGTGTGAGTCCTTTAAGAGAACTAGCCATGTGCTCAATGAACTTGAACTCTATAACCTTTTCTGTGCTTCCGGTTTTTTATTTTTTCAAAGACAACCACTGTCATTAAGTGTTAGCACATTTTTTCAGTATGCAGATATATTTAATTTGAAAAAACCCTTCAAAATTAGCTAAATTCTGGCTAAACATGGCCCTATGTTGAAGCCTGTATTGTTGGACTGACCCTTATACTCAGGTTTTAAATAAAGTTTGATTCAATAACCTGTAATAATTGATATGCGTGTGTGTTAGAAGTACTTCCTTGATATATGTAGCAGGTTTTAAGCATCCAATAGAGATAGAATCTAGTGTGTTGTCCTGCACAACCAGCACCCCCCCCCCCCCTTCCTAGTTCCAACTCTGGCCAGTCATTCTTAGGCTTCTTTATCCATACAAATTACAAATGTATGTGTTTTTTATAGCCAGAAGAAAGCAATAACTAGAACTAGTACGGAATAGGCTTGTATAAAAAATGCACATATGAAATTATATATGTGTATGTGTCCCTTGTAGGTTTTGGTGGCTTAATCCAACTTAAAATTCCATATTTTTAGTTAATTGTAGGTATTTCTTTATTCCCGTCACAATATATACCTTGTTCAACATCTTGTTTATTGATTTAATGTGTTTGTAATCTTTGTTTACACATACAATAAGCTGTTTATGGCATTGCATCTCCCCTACCCCCAATATTCTCCCTGTAAAGTGGCTGCACCCCGGGGAGCTATAAGTGTTATATGTAAGCCTGTGTAATTGATAGATAAACAGTTAAGATGGATATCTAATAACCCTTTATGACTCAAGTTTTCTGTAGAATTTTGGAGTTTTGTGTGAATTCTAAATGTGTTTAATTGTTAAAATTAAATGAAATTTACTTAAAATAAGAAATTAATTACTTCAGAGACTGTAAAATTAACAGAAAGTAAAATAACAAGATTTCTTTTCCAAAACTGTTGAGTGGTATGCGTATTTGATCTGTGGGCAAAATATGAAATTGCTAATTGCGTGCTTAATTGAGGTGCTAGAGGTTAATGTTATGCAAAAGAAATGAAAAAAATCTGGTGCTAACACTGAATAGCAAACGTACATCAGGTGCAATAACTTGTGTTTTCTTCATAATTTATTATTCAATTTCAACCAAGCTTCACCATTTTACTCGGAAATGTATATGCTTTCAAATAGTTAACTTTATTTCAACATCTTAAAGGTTTGGGACCCTTTAAAGGAATCACACAACTAAATCAGCCTATCACGAAGTGTTTCATACGTTTGTAGTCCCTACCGAAAATTTGTTCCGGCTAAGTACAGTGATTCTGAATAATCTAAATAGGTAATTGTTGACATTTTCTGCATTGAATGAAATCTATAGATATTTAACTTTACAAAAATGTATACTTTTGGTAGATTTTGATATGTGATGGCGGATTGATATGGGGTCAAAAGTCAGAGGGTGTTCCCGTCCCCTTTCACTGGTTTGATATGTAAATTTCCAGTTGTCCGAAGCAGACGCCCGTAGCGAGCTAAAATGCCACGAAACTTCTGATAAAATGTCATTTGAAGTCTTTGCCATGTATGTATCTGTGAATCCAGGCAGTTGTCACTAGTGTTGAACTTCAAATATTAAAGTTATTAGCTCTAAAGCTTAGTAATAACATATAGTAAATTATTTAGTTGTGTGAGTCCTTTAAGAGAACTAGCCATGTGCTCAATGAACTTGAACTCTATAACCTTTTCTGTGCTTCCGGTTTTTTATTTTTTCAAAGACAACCACTGTCATTAAGTGTTAGCACATTTTTTCAGTATGCAGATATATTTAATTTGAAAAAACCCTTCAAAATTAGCTAAATTCTGGCTAAACATGGCCCTATGTTGAAGCCTGTATTGTTGGACTGACCCTTATACTCAGGTTTTAAATAAAGTTTGATTCAATAACCTGTAATAATTGATATGCGTGTGTGTTAGAAGTACTTCCTTGATATATGTAGCAGGTTTTAAGCATCCAATAGAGATAGAATCTAGTGTGTTGTCCTGCACAACCAGCACCCCCCCCCCCCCTTCCTAGTTCCAACTCTGGCCAGTCATTCTTAGGCTTCTTTATCCATACAAATTACAAATGTATGTGTTTTTTATAGCCAGAAGAAAGCAATAACTAGAACTAGTACGGAATAGGCTTGTATAAAAAATGCACATATGAAATTATATATGTGTATGTGTCCCTTGTAGGTTTTGGTGGCTTAATCCAACTTAAAATTCCATATTTTTAGTTAATTGTAGGTATTTCTTTATTCCCGTCACAATATATACCTTGTTCAACATCTTGTTTATTGATTTAATGTGTTTGTAATCTTTGTTTACACATACAATAAGCTGTTTATGGCATTGCATCTCCCCTACCCCCAATATTCTCCCTGTAAAGTGGCTGCACCCCGGGGAGCTATAAGTGTTATATGTAAGCCTGTGTAATTGATAGATAAACAGTTAAGATGGATATCTAATAACCCTTTATGACTCAAGTTTTCTGTAGAATTTTGGAGTTTTGTGTGAATTCTAAATGTGTTTAATTGTTAAAATTAAATGAAATTTACTTAAAATAAGAAATTAATTACTTCAGAGACTGTAAAATTAACAGAAAGTAAAATAACAAGATTTCTTTTCCAAAACTGTTGAGTGGTATGCGTATTTGATCTGTGGGCAAAATATGAAATTGCTAATTGCGTGCTTAATTGAGGTGCTAGAGGTTAATGTTATGCAAAAGAAATGAAAAAAATCTGGTGCTAACACTGAATAGCAAACGTACATCAGGTGCAATAACTTGTGTTTTCTTCATAATTTATTATTCAATTTCAACCAAGCTTCACCATTTTACTCGGAAATGTATATGCTTTCAAATAGTTAACTTTATTTCAACATCTTAAAGGTTTGGGACCCTTTAAAGGAATCACACAACTAAATCAGCCTATCACGAAGTGTTTCATACGTTTGTAGTCCCTACCGAAAATTTGTTCCGGCTAAGTACAGTGATTCTGAATAATCTAAATAGGTAATTGTTGACATTTTCTGCATTGAATGAAATCTATAGATATTTAACTTTACAAAAATGTATACTTTTGGTAGATTTTGATATGTGATGGCGGATTGATATGGGGTCAAAAGTCAGAGGGTGTTCCCGTCCCCTTTCACTGGTTTGATATGTAAATTTCCAGTTGTCCGAAGCAGACGCCCGTAGCGAGCTAAAATGCCACGAAACTTCTGATAAAATGTCATTTGAAGTCTTTGCCATGTATGTATCTGTGAATCCAGGCAGTTGTCACTAGTGTTGAACTTCAAATATTAAAGTTATTAGCTCTAAAGCTTAGTAATAACATATAGTAAATTATTTAGTTGTGTGAGTCCTTTAAGAGAACTAGCCATGTGCTCAATGAACTTGAACTCTATAACCTTTTCTGTGCTTCCGGTTTTTTATTTTTTCAAAGACAACCACTGTCATTAAGTGTTAGCACATTTTTTCAGTATGCAGATATATTTAATTTGAAAAAACCCTTCAAAATTAGCTAAATTCTGGCTAAACATGGCCCTATGTTGAAGCCTGTATTGTTGGACTGACCCTTATACTCAGGTTTTAAATAAAGTTTGATTCAATAACCTGTAATAATTGATATGCGTGTGTGTTAGAAGTACTTCCTTGATATATGTAGCAGGTTTTAAGCATCCAATAGAGATAGAATCTAGTGTGTTGTCCTGCACAACCAGCACCCCCCCCCCCCCTTCCTAGTTCCAACTCTGGCCAGTCATTCTTAGGCTTCTTTATCCATACAAATTACAAATGTATGTGTTTTTTATAGCCAGAAGAAAGCAATAACTAGAACTAGTACGGAATAGGCTTGTATAAAAAATGCACATATGAAATTATATATGTGTATGTGTCCCTTGTAGGTTTTGGTGGCTTAATCCAACTTAAAATTCCATATTTTTAGTTAATTGTAGGTATTTCTTTATTCCCGTCACAATATATACCTTGTTCAACATCTTGTTTATTGATTTAATGTGTTTGTAATCTTTGTTTACACATACAATAAGCTGTTTATGGCATTGCATCTCCCCTACCCCCAATATTCTCCCTGTAAAGTGGCTGCACCCCGGGGAGCTATAAGTGTTATATGTAAGCCTGTGTAATTGATAGATAAACAGTTAAGATGGATATCTAATAACCCTTTATGACTCAAGTTTTCTGTAGAATTTTGGAGTTTTGTGTGAATTCTAAATGTGTTTAATTGTTAAAATTAAATGAAATTTACTTAAAATAAGAAATTAATTACTTCAGAGACTGTAAAATTAACAGAAAGTAAAATAACAAGATTTCTTTTCCAAAACTGTTGAGTGGTATGCGTATTTGATCTGTGGGCAAAATATGAAATTGCTAATTGCGTGCTTAATTGAGGTGCTAGAGGTTAATGTTATGCAAAAGAAATGAAAAAAATCTGGTGCTAACACTGAATAGCAAACGTACATCAGGTGCAATAACTTGTGTTTTCTTCATAATTTATTATTCAATTTCAACCAAGCTTCACCATTTTACTCGGAAATGTATATGCTTTCAAATAGTTAACTTTATTTCAACATCTTAAAGGTTTGGGACCCTTTAAAGGAATCACACAACTAAATCAGCCTATCACGAAGTGTTTCATACGTTTGTAGTCCCTACCGAAAATTTGTTCCGGCTAAGTACAGTGATTCTGAATAATCTAAATAGGTAATTGTTGACATTTTCTGCATTGAATGAAATCTATAGATATTTAACTTTACAAAAATGTATACTTTTGGTAGATTTTGATATGTGATGGCGGATTGATATGGGGTCAAAAGTCAGAGGGTGTTCCCGTCCCCTTTCACTGGTTTGATATGTAAATTTCCAGTTGTCCGAAGCAGACGCCCGTAGCGAGCTAAAATGCCACGAAACTTCTGATAAAATGTCATTTGAAGTCTTTGCCATGTATGTATCTGTGAATCCAGGCAGTTGTCACTAGTGTTGAACTTCAAATATTAAAGTTATTAGCTCTAAAGCTTAGTAATAACATATAGTAAATTATTTAGTTGTGTGAGTCCTTTAAGAGAACTAGCCATGTGCTCAATGAACTTGAACTCTATAACCTTTTCTGTGCTTCCGGTTTTTTATTTTTTCAAAGACAACCACTGTCATTAAGTGTTAGCACATTTTTTCAGTATGCAGATATATTTAATTTGAAAAAACCCTTCAAAATTAGCTAAATTCTGGCTAAACATGGCCCTATGTTGAAGCCTGTATTGTTGGACTGACCCTTATACTCAGGTTTTAAATAAAGTTTGATTCAATAACCTGTAATAATTGATATGCGTGTGTGTTAGAAGTACTTCCTTGATATATGTAGCAGGTTTTAAGCATCCAATAGAGATAGAATCTAGTGTGTTGTCCTGCACAACCAGCACCCCCCCCCCCCCTTCCTAGTTCCAACTCTGGCCAGTCATTCTTAGGCTTCTTTATCCATACAAATTACAAATGTATGTGTTTTTTATAGCCAGAAGAAAGCAATAACTAGAACTAGTACGGAATAGGCTTGTATAAAAAATGCACATATGAAATTATATATGTGTATGTGTCCCTTGTAGGTTTTGGTGGCTTAATCCAACTTAAAATTCCATATTTTTAGTTAATTGTAGGTATTTCTTTATTCCCGTCACAATATATACCTTGTTCAACATCTTGTTTATTGATTTAATGTGTTTGTAATCTTTGTTTACACATACAATAAGCTGTTTATGGCATTGCATCTCCCCTACCCCCAATATTCTCCCTGTAAAGTGGCTGCACCCCGGGGAGCTATAAGTGTTATATGTAAGCCTGTGTAATTGATAGATAAACAGTTAAGATGGATATCTAATAACCCTTTATGACTCAAGTTTTCTGTAGAATTTTGGAGTTTTGTGTGAATTCTAAATGTGTTTAATTGTTAAAATTAAATGAAATTTACTTAAAATAAGAAATTAATTACTTCAGAGACTGTAAAATTAACAGAAAGTAAAATAACAAGATTTCTTTTCCAAAACTGTTGAGTGGTATGCGTATTTGATCTGTGGGCAAAATATGAAATTGCTAATTGCGTGCTTAATTGAGGTGCTAGAGGTTAATGTTATGCAAAAGAAATGAAAAAAATCTGGTGCTAACACTGAATAGCAAACGTACATCAGGTGCAATAACTTGTGTTTTCTTCATAATTTATTATTCAATTTCAACCAAGCTTCACCATTTTACTCGGAAATGTATATGCTTTCAAATAGTTAACTTTATTTCAACATCTTAAAGGTTTGGGACCCTTTAAAGGAATCACACAACTAAATCAGCCTATCACGAAGTGTTTCATACGTTTGTAGTCCCTACCGAAAATTTGTTCCGGCTAAGTACAGTGATTCTGAATAATCTAAATAGGTAATTGTTGACATTTTCTGCATTGAATGAAATCTATAGATATTTAACTTTACAAAAATGTATACTTTTGGTAGATTTTGATATGTGATGGCGGATTGATATGGGGTCAAAAGTCAGAGGGTGTTCCCGTCCCCTTTCACTGGTTTGATATGTAAATTTCCAGTTGTCCGAAGCAGACGCCCGTAGCGAGCTAAAATGCCACGAAACTTCTGATAAAATGTCATTTGAAGTCTTTGCCATGTATGTATCTGTGAATCCAGGCAGTTGTCACTAGTGTTGAACTTCAAATATTAAAGTTATTAGCTCTAAAGCTTAGTAATAACATATAGTAAATTATTTAGTTGTGTGAGTCCTTTAAGAGAACTAGCCATGTGCTCAATGAACTTGAACTCTATAACCTTTTCTGTGCTTCCGGTTTTTTATTTTTTCAAAGACAACCACTGTCATTAAGTGTTAGCACATTTTTTCAGTATGCAGATATATTTAATTTGAAAAAACCCTTCAAAATTAGCTAAATTCTGGCTAAACATGGCCCTATGTTGAAGCCTGTATTGTTGGACTGACCCTTATACTCAGGTTTTAAATAAAGTTTGATTCAATAACCTGTAATAATTGATATGCGTGTGTGTTAGAAGTACTTCCTTGATATATGTAGCAGGTTTTAAGCATCCAATAGAGATAGAATCTAGTGTGTTGTCCTGCACAACCAGCACCCCCCCCCCCCCTTCCTAGTTCCAACTCTGGCCAGTCATTCTTAGGCTTCTTTATCCATACAAATTACAAATGTATGTGTTTTTTATAGCCAGAAGAAAGCAATAACTAGAACTAGTACGGAATAGGCTTGTATAAAAAATGCACATATGAAATTATATATGTGTATGTGTCCCTTGTAGGTTTTGGTGGCTTAATCCAACTTAAAATTCCATATTTTTAGTTAATTGTAGGTATTTCTTTATTCCCGTCACAATATATACCTTGTTCAACATCTTGTTTATTGATTTAATGTGTTTGTAATCTTTGTTTACACATACAATAAGCTGTTTATGGCATTGCATCTCCCCTACCCCCAATATTCTCCCTGTAAAGTGGCTGCACCCCGGGGAGCTATAAGTGTTATATGTAAGCCTGTGTAATTGATAGATAAACAGTTAAGATGGATATCTAATAACCCTTTATGACTCAAGTTTTCTGTAGAATTTTGGAGTTTTGTGTGAATTCTAAATGTGTTTAATTGTTAAAATTAAATGAAATTTACTTAAAATAAGAAATTAATTACTTCAGAGACTGTAAAATTAACAGAAAGTAAAATAACAAGATTTCTTTTCCAAAACTGTTGAGTGGTATGCGTATTTGATCTGTGGGCAAAATATGAAATTGCTAATTGCGTGCTTAATTGAGGTGCTAGAGGTTAATGTTATGCAAAAGAAATGAAAAAAATCTGGTGCTAACACTGAATAGCAAACGTACATCAGGTGCAATAACTTGTGTTTTCTTCATAATTTATTATTCAATTTCAACCAAGCTTCACCATTTTACTCGGAAATGTATATGCTTTCAAATAGTTAACTTTATTTCAACATCTTAAAGGTTTGGGACCCTTTAAAGGAATCACACAACTAAATCAGCCTATCACGAAGTGTTTCATACGTTTGTAGTCCCTACCGAAAATTTGTTCCGGCTAAGTACAGTGATTCTGAATAATCTAAATAGGTAATTGTTGACATTTTCTGCATTGAATGAAATCTATAGATATTTAACTTTACAAAAATGTATACTTTTGGTAGATTTTGATATGTGATGGCGGATTGATATGGGGTCAAAAGTCAGAGGGTGTTCCCGTCCCCTTTCACTGGTTTGATATGTAAATTTCCAGTTGTCCGAAGCAGACGCCCGTAGCGAGCTAAAATGCCACGAAACTTCTGATAAAATGTCATTTGAAGTCTTTGCCATGTATGTATCTGTGAATCCAGGCAGTTGTCACTAGTGTTGAACTTCAAATATTAAAGTTATTAGCTCTAAAGCTTAGTAATAACATATAGTAAATTATTTAGTTGTGTGAGTCCTTTAAGAGAACTAGCCATGTGCTCAATGAACTTGAACTCTATAACCTTTTCTGTGCTTCCGGTTTTTTATTTTTTCAAAGACAACCACTGTCATTAAGTGTTAGCACATTTTTTCAGTATGCAGATATATTTAATTTGAAAAAACCCTTCAAAATTAGCTAAATTCTGGCTAAACATGGCCCTATGTTGAAGCCTGTATTGTTGGACTGACCCTTATACTCAGGTTTTAAATAAAGTTTGATTCAATAACCTGTAATAATTGATATGCGTGTGTGTTAGAAGTACTTCCTTGATATATGTAGCAGGTTTTAAGCATCCAATAGAGATAGAATCTAGTGTGTTGTCCTGCACAACCAGCACCCCCCCCCCCCCTTCCTAGTTCCAACTCTGGCCAGTCATTCTTAGGCTTCTTTATCCATACAAATTACAAATGTATGTGTTTTTTATAGCCAGAAGAAAGCAATAACTAGAACTAGTACGGAATAGGCTTGTATAAAAAATGCACATATGAAATTATATATGTGTATGTGTCCCTTGTAGGTTTTGGTGGCTTAATCCAACTTAAAATTCCATATTTTTAGTTAATTGTAGGTATTTCTTTATTCCCGTCACAATATATACCTTGTTCAACATCTTGTTTATTGATTTAATGTGTTTGTAATCTTTGTTTACACATACAATAAGCTGTTTATGGCATTGCATCTCCCCTACCCCCAATATTCTCCCTGTAAAGTGGCTGCACCCCGGGGAGCTATAAGTGTTATATGTAAGCCTGTGTAATTGATAGATAAACAGTTAAGATGGATATCTAATAACCCTTTATGACTCAAGTTTTCTGTAGAATTTTGGAGTTTTGTGTGAATTCTAAATGTGTTTAATTGTTAAAATTAAATGAAATTTACTTAAAATAAGAAATTAATTACTTCAGAGACTGTAAAATTAACAGAAAGTAAAATAACAAGATTTCTTTTCCAAAACTGTTGAGTGGTATGCGTATTTGATCTGTGGGCAAAATATGAAATTGCTAATTGCGTGCTTAATTGAGGTGCTAGAGGTTAATGTTATGCAAAAGAAATGAAAAAAATCTGGTGCTAACACTGAATAGCAAACGTACATCAGGTGCAATAACTTGTGTTTTCTTCATAATTTATTATTCAATTTCAACCAAGCTTCACCATTTTACTCGGAAATGTATATGCTTTCAAATAGTTAACTTTATTTCAACATCTTAAAGGTTTGGGACCCTTTAAAGGAATCACACAACTAAATCAGCCTATCACGAAGTGTTTCATACGTTTGTAGTCCCTACCGAAAATTTGTTCCGGCTAAGTACAGTGATTCTGAATAATCTAAATAGGTAATTGTTGACATTTTCTGCATTGAATGAAATCTATAGATATTTAACTTTACAAAAATGTATACTTTTGGTAGATTTTGATATGTGATGGCGGATTGATATGGGGTCAAAAGTCAGAGGGTGTTCCCGTCCCCTTTCACTGGTTTGATATGTAAATTTCCAGTTGTCCGAAGCAGACGCCCGTAGCGAGCTAAAATGCCACGAAACTTCTGATAAAATGTCATTTGAAGTCTTTGCCATGTATGTATCTGTGAATCCAGGCAGTTGTCACTAGTGTTGAACTTCAAATATTAAAGTTATTAGCTCTAAAGCTTAGTAATAACATATAGTAAATTATTTAGTTGTGTGAGTCCTTTAAGAGAACTAGCCATGTGCTCAATGAACTTGAACTCTATAACCTTTTCTGTGCTTCCGGTTTTTTATTTTTTCAAAGACAACCACTGTCATTAAGTGTTAGCACATTTTTTCAGTATGCAGATATATTTAATTTGAAAAAACCCTTCAAAATTAGCTAAATTCTGGCTAAACATGGCCCTATGTTGAAGCCTGTATTGTTGGACTGACCCTTATACTCAGGTTTTAAATAAAGTTTGATTCAATAACCTGTAATAATTGATATGCGTGTGTGTTAGAAGTACTTCCTTGATATATGTAGCAGGTTTTAAGCATCCAATAGAGATAGAATCTAGTGTGTTGTCCTGCACAACCAGCACCCCCCCCCCCCCTTCCTAGTTCCAACTCTGGCCAGTCATTCTTAGGCTTCTTTATCCATACAAATTACAAATGTATGTGTTTTTTATAGCCAGAAGAAAGCAATAACTAGAACTAGTACGGAATAGGCTTGTATAAAAAATGCACATATGAAATTATATATGTGTATGTGTCCCTTGTAGGTTTTGGTGGCTTAATCCAACTTAAAATTCCATATTTTTAGTTAATTGTAGGTATTTCTTTATTCCCGTCACAATATATACCTTGTTCAACATCTTGTTTATTGATTTAATGTGTTTGTAATCTTTGTTTACACATACAATAAGCTGTTTATGGCATTGCATCTCCCCTACCCCCAATATTCTCCCTGTAAAGTGGCTGCACCCCGGGGAGCTATAAGTGTTATATGTAAGCCTGTGTAATTGATAGATAAACAGTTAAGATGGATATCTAATAACCCTTTATGACTCAAGTTTTCTGTAGAATTTTGGAGTTTTGTGTGAATTCTAAATGTGTTTAATTGTTAAAATTAAATGAAATTTACTTAAAATAAGAAATTAATTACTTCAGAGACTGTAAAATTAACAGAAAGTAAAATAACAAGATTTCTTTTCCAAAACTGTTGAGTGGTATGCGTATTTGATCTGTGGGCAAAATATGAAATTGCTAATTGCGTGCTTAATTGAGGTGCTAGAGGTTAATGTTATGCAAAAGAAATGAAAAAAATCTGGTGCTAACACTGAATAGCAAACGTACATCAGGTGCAATAACTTGTGTTTTCTTCATAATTTATTATTCAATTTCAACCAAGCTTCACCATTTTACTCGGAAATGTATATGCTTTCAAATAGTTAACTTTATTTCAACATCTTAAAGGTTTGGGACCCTTTAAAGGAATCACACAACTAAATCAGCCTATCACGAAGTGTTTCATACGTTTGTAGTCCCTACCGAAAATTTGTTCCGGCTAAGTACAGTGATTCTGAATAATCTAAATAGGTAATTGTTGACATTTTCTGCATTGAATGAAATCTATAGATATTTAACTTTACAAAAATGTATACTTTTGGTAGATTTTGATATGTGATGGCGGATTGATATGGGGTCAAAAGTCAGAGGGTGTTCCCGTCCCCTTTCACTGGTTTGATATGTAAATTTCCAGTTGTCCGAAGCAGACGCCCGTAGCGAGCTAAAATGCCACGAAACTTCTGATAAAATGTCATTTGAAGTCTTTGCCATGTATGTATCTGTGAATCCAGGCAGTTGTCACTAGTGTTGAACTTCAAATATTAAAGTTATTAGCTCTAAAGCTTAGTAATAACATATAGTAAATTATTTAGTTGTGTGAGTCCTTTAAGAGAACTAGCCATGTGCTCAATGAACTTGAACTCTATAACCTTTTCTGTGCTTCCGGTTTTTTATTTTTTCAAAGACAACCACTGTCATTAAGTGTTAGCACATTTTTTCAGTATGCAGATATATTTAATTTGAAAAAACCCTTCAAAATTAGCTAAATTCTGGCTAAACATGGCCCTATGTTGAAGCCTGTATTGTTGGACTGACCCTTATACTCAGGTTTTAAATAAAGTTTGATTCAATAACCTGTAATAATTGATATGCGTGTGTGTTAGAAGTACTTCCTTGATATATGTAGCAGGTTTTAAGCATCCAATAGAGATAGAATCTAGTGTGTTGTCCTGCACAACCAGCACCCCCCCCCCCCCTTCCTAGTTCCAACTCTGGCCAGTCATTCTTAGGCTTCTTTATCCATACAAATTACAAATGTATGTGTTTTTTATAGCCAGAAGAAAGCAATAACTAGAACTAGTACGGAATAGGCTTGTATAAAAAATGCACATATGAAATTATATATGTGTATGTGTCCCTTGTAGGTTTTGGTGGCTTAATCCAACTTAAAATTCCATATTTTTAGTTAATTGTAGGTATTTCTTTATTCCCGTCACAATATATACCTTGTTCAACATCTTGTTTATTGATTTAATGTGTTTGTAATCTTTGTTTACACATACAATAAGCTGTTTATGGCATTGCATCTCCCCTACCCCCAATATTCTCCCTGTAAAGTGGCTGCACCCCGGGGAGCTATAAGTGTTATATGTAAGCCTGTGTAATTGATAGATAAACAGTTAAGATGGATATCTAATAACCCTTTATGACTCAAGTTTTCTGTAGAATTTTGGAGTTTTGTGTGAATTCTAAATGTGTTTAATTGTTAAAATTAAATGAAATTTACTTAAAATAAGAAATTAATTACTTCAGAGACTGTAAAATTAACAGAAAGTAAAATAACAAGATTTCTTTTCCAAAACTGTTGAGTGGTATGCGTATTTGATCTGTGGGCAAAATATGAAATTGCTAATTGCGTGCTTAATTGAGGTGCTAGAGGTTAATGTTATGCAAAAGAAATGAAAAAAATCTGGTGCTAACACTGAATAGCAAACGTACATCAGGTGCAATAACTTGTGTTTTCTTCATAATTTATTATTCAATTTCAACCAAGCTTCACCATTTTACTCGGAAATGTATATGCTTTCAAATAGTTAACTTTATTTCAACATCTTAAAGGTTTGGGACCCTTTAAAGGAATCACACAACTAAATCAGCCTATCACGAAGTGTTTCATACGTTTGTAGTCCCTACCGAAAATTTGTTCCGGCTAAGTACAGTGATTCTGAATAATCTAAATAGGTAATTGTTGACATTTTCTGCATTGAATGAAATCTATAGATATTTAACTTTACAAAAATGTATACTTTTGGTAGATTTTGATATGTGATGGCGGATTGATATGGGGTCAAAAGTCAGAGGGTGTTCCCGTCCCCTTTCACTGGTTTGATATGTAAATTTCCAGTTGTCCGAAGCAGACGCCCGTAGCGAGCTAAAATGCCACGAAACTTCTGATAAAATGTCATTTGAAGTCTTTGCCATGTATGTATCTGTGAATCCAGGCAGTTGTCACTAGTGTTGAACTTCAAATATTAAAGTTATTAGCTCTAAAGCTTAGTAATAACATATAGTAAATTATTTAGTTGTGTGAGTCCTTTAAGAGAACTAGCCATGTGCTCAATGAACTTGAACTCTATAACCTTTTCTGTGCTTCCGGTTTTTTATTTTTTCAAAGACAACCACTGTCATTAAGTGTTAGCACATTTTTTCAGTATGCAGATATATTTAATTTGAAAAAACCCTTCAAAATTAGCTAAATTCTGGCTAAACATGGCCCTATGTTGAAGCCTGTATTGTTGGACTGACCCTTATACTCAGGTTTTAAATAAAGTTTGATTCAATAACCTGTAATAATTGATATGCGTGTGTGTTAGAAGTACTTCCTTGATATATGTAGCAGGTTTTAAGCATCCAATAGAGATAGAATCTAGTGTGTTGTCCTGCACAACCAGCACCCCCCCCCCCCCTTCCTAGTTCCAACTCTGGCCAGTCATTCTTAGGCTTCTTTATCCATACAAATTACAAATGTATGTGTTTTTTATAGCCAGAAGAAAGCAATAACTAGAACTAGTACGGAATAGGCTTGTATAAAAAATGCACATATGAAATTATATATGTGTATGTGTCCCTTGTAGGTTTTGGTGGCTTAATCCAACTTAAAATTCCATATTTTTAGTTAATTGTAGGTATTTCTTTATTCCCGTCACAATATATACCTTGTTCAACATCTTGTTTATTGATTTAATGTGTTTGTAATCTTTGTTTACACATACAATAAGCTGTTTATGGCATTGCATCTCCCCTACCCCCAATATTCTCCCTGTAAAGTGGCTGCACCCCGGGGAGCTATAAGTGTTATATGTAAGCCTGTGTAATTGATAGATAAACAGTTAAGATGGATATCTAATAACCCTTTATGACTCAAGTTTTCTGTAGAATTTTGGAGTTTTGTGTGAATTCTAAATGTGTTTAATTGTTAAAATTAAATGAAATTTACTTAAAATAAGAAATTAATTACTTCAGAGACTGTAAAATTAACAGAAAGTAAAATAACAAGATTTCTTTTCCAAAACTGTTGAGTGGTATGCGTATTTGATCTGTGGGCAAAATATGAAATTGCTAATTGCGTGCTTAATTGAGGTGCTAGAGGTTAATGTTATGCAAAAGAAATGAAAAAAATCTGGTGCTAACACTGAATAGCAAACGTACATCAGGTGCAATAACTTGTGTTTTCTTCATAATTTATTATTCAATTTCAACCAAGCTTCACCATTTTACTCGGAAATGTATATGCTTTCAAATAGTTAACTTTATTTCAACATCTTAAAGGTTTGGGACCCTTTAAAGGAATCACACAACTAAATCAGCCTATCACGAAGTGTTTCATACGTTTGTAGTCCCTACCGAAAATTTGTTCCGGCTAAGTACAGTGATTCTGAATAATCTAAATAGGTAATTGTTGACATTTTCTGCATTGAATGAAATCTATAGATATTTAACTTTACAAAAATGTATACTTTTGGTAGATTTTGATATGTGATGGCGGATTGATATGGGGTCAAAAGTCAGAGGGTGTTCCCGTCCCCTTTCACTGGTTTGATATGTAAATTTCCAGTTGTCCGAAGCAGACGCCCGTAGCGAGCTAAAATGCCACGAAACTTCTGATAAAATGTCATTTGAAGTCTTTGCCATGTATGTATCTGTGAATCCAGGCAGTTGTCACTAGTGTTGAACTTCAAATATTAAAGTTATTAGCTCTAAAGCTTAGTAATAACATATAGTAAATTATTTAGTTGTGTGAGTCCTATACAGACTACTGATATTGGAACCCGGTATGTATCTGTATACGTACGGCCCTATTATTATATGCCCTGGAAGTTCTGTTTTGGCATATTAGTCCAGTCATTTTAGCAAAAAAACAGGCCTTACCTCAAACTAATTGCAAAAAAAAATATTTTTTGATTTTTGGAATGGTTATCATTTGTATCAGGAAAAAAGTCTATATCGATCAAAATTTGGGAAATTAATTTTTTAGCCATTTTTATGGTCCAGAAACAAGAAAAATTACATATATGACAGTTTTTGAAGTGAAATATTTAGCTATTTTACAATAATTAACATATGAAATTAATTGTATAGGAATACCAAATTGAGTAGAGCTCAGAATAACCAAAACTTGTCACCAAAAGCAATCTATCAACGATTAAATCAACTATCAAAATGGCTATTTCTTTTGTTTAATTTAACAATATTGACGTTTTTGCTCATTTTGAATGGAAAAGATTAAAATATCTGACTCTAAACAAACTAAATCTACACTTAGTTGCTGAAACCAAAACATATTAAGTAATTTTAATTAATAAGAATTGGTATATTTTTATGTAAACAAATAATATGACACTTCTTAATTGACCAGTTGAACCAATTTGGTGTTATTTGATGCCTACATGAACAATATCCGTATTTCTCTAACAAATATTTTGATTAAAATGAAAAGCAAATGCTTCCAATCAGTTCATATCCTTTTGTGTATTGTTTATATTGTTAAGAAACAATAAATTTGGCAAGTTCTCTCAAAAAGTATATTCAATAACTGACGGTAAAAACTTCAATTCGTGCATTTTTGCCTGAACACTACAAAAATGGCAAAGTCCATCAATATGAACAACATAAATCATATTTTTTCGAATATGTCTTGTCCGATTTGAATATAATTTTGCCAATGGAACCACCATAAAACTTATGATTTCATGAGATTAATTTGAAGTTAAAGATTCCTTTACTTTAGTATTTTCATTAAAAATTAAGTATCCCACCATTCATTTCCATTATCAGAATATGAAAAATCAATTTATTTAAAGTTGACATCAATCATAAATTTAAATTTACTTTTATCCAGAAGGCTACGTCATGGTGGTAATTACTGCCAAATTATTTCAAAATCCATCAAAAAATCAAGAAATATATTCACAATTTTGTTGTTGAAAAACGTGGACTTAGCCAATTTTAGTGGTCAAGTCAAATTTGCACCAAATGTGGTTTTCATCTACCTAATTTCAAGTAATATAATGGAGGTATCTTGTCAAATGTTTTATTTTTTGTTAAGAATAACTTGCATAGAAAATAATTTAATGCACATTTCAGCATATGCTGAAGGTATTTATGAAATATTGTTCACATAAATCGATGAATCATTCAATTTTATTTAAAATCAGCTCCAAATCAGACAAACTTTGAGCAGCCATATAATTTAAAAGGTGTAAGTTAAATAGATCATTTTCTGAAATAAGCAAACTATAATTATGTGAATACATTCTCATAAAACAAGAATCAATACTGACGTTGATTGATTGAGTAATCTTTCGTAAAAATCCAACACAAGCTGAAATATTGATAAATTAACAACATTTTAGTGATTTCCAAGGTGTCATAATTTTTTTCGTAAAACCATTCAAACTGTTTTGATATTGATTTTGTGTTGTACAACAAACAGGCTTGTCCTACAATGCTTTATAGTTATCCTGTATTACAAATGATGTTGATATTTGGGTTAAAAAATGGTCCATCAAGTAATTTTTTATGGGTAGAAAAAAACTATTTTCCCCAGCTTTGATTAATGTAGACTTTTTTTCTGTTACAATGTATACTAAAACCTGTATGAAAAACCAAAAATAAAATCTTTTGCAATTAGTTTGAGGTAAAATCATAAAATGACTGGACTATATAATATTATACTGCGTTAGAAATTTTGAAGATTTTCAAGCCGAATTAGTTGTCTAGTTCTGATATATTCGTTTACTCTACTTATTTTCCATCGCCAAATACCGGCCCCGATTGATTGTACTTCGCTACGCTCCACTGGATAAGTGTCCGACGAATGCATATTTTATTGTGACCACAGGCACATGTTTATCTACGTCATAGGGGCGATAACTCCCACAGGCTTATCCCCCAAATCACCTGTACAGGTAAGTACTTCCGCTAGACGTCGGTGAATCATTGTCAAAACTTTTGGACGGGTCCATTATCATTGGGTAAAAAGCTCAAACTCACAATAAGCTGTGATAATTATCGCTCCGGGATATGTCAAAACAGATATCTATTAACATTCAATTGACGCTTCAAATATTGTCAGATGCTAAATTTTTTATTTAAGTCGTGGTTCTGATAACCAACGCGTCCGTATCACCATTTTGTACAACCTTACTTACCTAAAAGACAGAATAAGCACTCCCACTAATAATAGAAGTTATGCGAGTAACCTTTTAGTTATAAACTTTTCGAGGACAGAGAAGATGGCCGGCCCACGTTTGTTAGCACCGATTTTGGTGCTTATTGTTATAATATGGAATGTAGATGCAGAACGTTTAAAAAGTCGTGTCCATGGGAAAATGCATCGTTTAAATCTGGGAGATTTCAAAAATCTTCGTCGTGAAGCGAGAGGGAAAGTAGGCCACAGCCGAATACACGACATGATGGTAAGTGACAACACGGGATGGTACCACCTGTATTTACCTGTTTAGAATTACAGGTATCGCGTGATCAGTATGGTCTGAGTTTACCATTACATAAGGTGATTGTCTATAAATATTAAAACTATTCTTTCTCTTCCTGTATATTCTTTACTTTGATTGAATTTTATTATTAAACTTTAAAACAGATATCAATAAAAAGTATAAAAGATGTATGTATATTTATAAGCTGATAATAATGAGTAGAAATTAATAAATAAGTAAGGTGAAACAATAATAGCACTTTTTCATGTATGCATATATTTTAATACCATTATATGTTGAAAGAGATATCGATATAAACAAATATTTCCTGATAAATGTCAACTAATGTCATGTGATAATGGAAATTTACTTTGTGAGTGTTATATTTTGGCACCTATCCAAAATGTTGTCCTATACTTAATGTTGCATCATGTCTAATATAAAAATATAAACGACATCCATATATTCAGATAATCTAATGATTTAAAGACCCAATTATATACGTAACTTTCGGCAAAACTTGAAGCAAAAATCAAGCCTGATATATATTTTTAGATTCATTTAAGAGTATAATTATATATATACATGTATATAATTAACTGATATCAGCCACATTCAAGATGAATTTGTAAACACATGTCCATTTCGAATGGTCTTGGATTTTTTTGTCAAGAATTTCTTGTTAGTTACCACTCAGGTTTACTGCGTTTTAGGCTTATTTTTGCATGGTTATCAACTGGATTTTTTTTTTATAATGTTTCAGGATCCCGAAAAATTTCCTGAAGTTACGTATATATATTGGGCCTTTAAAGACATGACATTGATTTAGG
This sequence comes from Mimachlamys varia, assembly GCA_947623455.1. Taxonomy (NCBI): domain Eukaryota; kingdom Metazoa; phylum Mollusca; class Bivalvia; order Pectinida; family Pectinidae; genus Mimachlamys; species Mimachlamys varia. The sequence goes on from OX392527.1 coordinate 49,498,867, forward strand.
CCTAAGATATACAATATCATTCAATTTGAACAGGAAGTAATTATACAAACTATTTTTAAGGAGCAAACATAAATACATTTATAGTATATACATTTAATTGTATATATGCTTTTAAAAATAAAAACATCTTTCAACTCATGACTGAATGCAAATTAGAAAATATATTCAACACAAATGAATCATATCGTTACAATTGTGATTTATAATTTCATAAAAATATATATGCCACATGTCCATTAGAAAATTTTCATTCATCAAAGCAACACACACATATTTGTTCAATGAATAATGATAGATAATGTGACATGAGCAAATAGATGGGAAATAATTAATTTTGCACTCAACTTATAACTACCGGTATATATATCCCTATCATATTTCTAATTATTTCAAACACCTTTTTTATGGAATAAAACCATACATTGTAAAGTGAACATTTAAGGTGAGTAGGATATATTGGAATTTTGATTTTGAAAATTATATTTGGTATTTGATAGTAAGGGATAATGAAAAGCCCACCATCAAGGGGTTCGCAAAATGTAGGTGCGTCATTCTATATAATGGAACATGCATAATTGCAATATGATGCATGTTTTGAAACTGCTGTGGGAGAAATATTAATGTGATAAAATATTAACAAATATTAAAAGAAAATTAAAAATAACTGAGAGAGCATTAATCTCAATATATTAAATATCTTTTAATTGTAACATGGTAGTTCATTGTATACATGTAGTTGTATGATCATGATCGTGAGATGTGGTGGTAGAGGATTTAAAGTACATGCATGTACCCCCCCCCCCCCCAACAGGTCCCAAGTTAATGTCATGGCCTCACAGTGAGGACTGAGGCATCATTCTCAATCACAACAAGCAGGCATTAACGTCCACTTTCATATGGTACAAGGATACAGAATATTTCTCAATGATACCAAGATGACGACCATGCATGAAACTTGCTCATAATATTTATCAACCTGCATCTCTCGATTTATGGATTTGTTTATATTTGTCAGCAGACATCAATTACAAAAAAATCCATATTCAGAGCAGCCCTAAATAATTCATCAACTGCAACATGTAAATGAAGCAGGGGTGTTGCTATCAAGAAAGGGAAAGTTCAGAATCAGAAAATCGAAAGTGTCATGTTTATCGTGTAGCTAATTAGTAGTAAGCTGTCTAGATGTTGGTCATACAGATGTAGTTTTTAGTAAAGATCGGGGTAAGCAGCTGATGAAAAAGAGTGTTATGTATACATACTTGATTTTTGTTCAGAAATCACTGAAGTGTATAATCAATGAATATACAATCAACTAGGTCAGCAAACTTCTACTTATAAGTACAAATGTGTATCCCATATTCCCACCCCCTACATAAAATAATAGAATTGACTGAAGTTTTATCTTTCACAATATATGTTTTCCCCAAAGCTTAACCTCAATTGAACTACATTGTATGAACAACAAATTTCTGAAAGTTAGTGAAAATACTCTCATCCCATCCTCCTCCCCGGCCCCAAACAGAAAAACTGCTTTTTTGAAAATATTGTCATGCAGGAAAACGTTTGGGGGTACACTGTGTGGCCAAACAAATATCCAGATATCTTTGTTGGTGCAATAACATGCACATACATGTTGCTTATCTCCCCCCCCCCCCCCCCCCCCCCCCCCCCCCCCCCCTCCTCCCTGAACTGTGGTACAGTAATTTTAATTCCTGCTGAATGCGTCATACTTTTCAGTATCTGTGTTGTTAGGTACAGTTTATTGCAGGTTTCTGTCCATTGTCAATCTCCAACTTATAAATTTTATATGACTCGTGCACCGTTGATCATGATTTAAAAACAAAGTTTACCCAACAAAGGTTTCATGCATGGTTCAGTATATTTATTTTGCTCAGGTAAATGAATTTCCAAAATTATTTATGGGGATGATTACAATGATATACAGTAAAACTCAACTTACTCAAACTTGGGTTACCTGATCAATAGTTAGATGTACATACTGTAGATATGGTATTCAAGTAATCCGAGGTTGGTTCATTTCATTTCAAAACATTTTATTGACATACACATCAATGAGATCAGACAGCAGGCTAATATATAGCCTATATACATGTACGTTATTGTAAGTCTTCTCCCAGATTTGAGTAAGTTGGATACATTTTACTATATATTTTTTATTCCAATGATTATTTTCATCAAAACAAGTTTCCATCTTTTCTTATTCAGAAAAAACATGGTGCCATGATGATAGACCAAGATGACATAATTAATAAAAAACACATGGAGTTTACATATGCAAAAGGTAAGGTTAACAGTACATTGTAATTATTAAGAACTGAAATTATGATATAATGGAAAATTGATTTTTAATGTAATACATTATATGTAAGATGTCAGATGATACTGATGTGTTTTAATGTGAAATTTATTTTTACAGGGTAACCTGTCTAAATTGGAATTAATTATATAAGCCACCCATTGTCGGATACCCGCAGCTGACCTTATGATAACTTCTTATGATGATCATGAATGATCAGCAAGCGAAGTGAGATCATGATCAGCCGTGGGTATCCACTACAACGAAAAGTTTTGGCTGGTTTAATTTACACGTATAGGTGTCCAGTTTGTAATGATAGCATATATATAAGTCAATTAAGAAATCAATAAGGCAATAGACAGGGATTCAGATTAAACAGGGGCTGCATAGTTTAGAAAGTTATAACTATAAGAGGGAGTTACAAACATGTTTTTGTAAGCACACAGTTATATATAATGCTTATTAGGTAGAATGTAGGTAATGTAGTACTTGAGCCAGGAAATTAAATTATGTGTTTGCAAAGTCCTTGGGAGTATTTCATGACAAATACACTAGTTAGCAAGCTTAAATTTTTGTTTTTAGTGTTTTAAGCTTTCAGTTTTTCTTTCAGTTGTCAAAACAAAATATAGTTCGAGTCACCAAAGTAGAAATTGAGATTTGCTTTGGTGTAAAATTTTTACTATGAAAAACAATACGATTGATTGATATCAAAGTTAATTGTATGTTCAGAATCAAATTGTGAACTTGTTTTCAATGGGTTTGATATAGTGATGAGGCAAGCTGTACTTGCAGTATTGATAACCTTTGGTTGTTTTTACCACACAGAATGCAGTGTTGAATGTGCACATCACCAGGTCTGTGTCAAACACACTGCCACAGGCAACACAAAGTGTGTCCACAAGAAATTCCTCAAGGAGAGGTAAGATACTCGGACAATTTATTAGATTGTTTTCTCTCAAATTAAGAAACGAAGAAGTCACCAATTAGCGTACAAATATTTTACAGTTGTCAGCTGAAGTAGATCGACTGTCAAATGCTTTTGACATGGCCAAGGTTTCATCAATGTTCCTTAACTTAAGGAAACTCCTTAACTTAAAAATCTCCATAGGAAAGCATTACATAATTTAAGGAAAGTTCCTTAACTAAGGATTTCCCCCTTAAATTATGTAATGCTTTCCTACAGAGATTTTTAAGTTAAGGAGTTTCCTTAAGTTAAGGAACGTTGATGAAACCAGGGCCAGGTTTCATCAATGTTCCTTAACTTAAGGAATGTCCTTAACTAAACAATCTCCATAGGAAAGCATAAAAGAATAAACTTAAAGATTTTCCCCTTAACTTCTGTATATAAATGCTTTAATTTCCAATGGAGATTTTTAAGTTAAGGAATTTCAATGTTCGAAGATCCAACATTTTGAATCGAAGAACTATATATAGCTGTTGCATTTTCCATTTTACACATTTGACAACCATATATATATAACATCTGCAGTCAATGTAAATTCAAAATTTAATACCAGCACAAATTTGGCGACGGGCATAGGTGTAACCTCTGAAACCTCCAATGAAGGAGATCTCCCTCATTCCATATTTCCTATGAGGGAGAAAGTGTGTGAAATGCGACTGAAACGGCATTGCTCAATTTGTCTTTCCAATTTTATGTATCCAAATAACTTCACAAAGTATTCATTTGATCCAGACACACTTGTTTTTGTCATTTCACATACCCTGCAGTAACTAGGAGATCATTTGACCACAGGATGTACATCTGTAGATTTTGAAATTGTGTGACTTTGGACTTAAATGAGGGAGATTTCGAGGGAAATAGGTAAATTTTTGTTGGGTTAATGGGTATGGACATGTCTTGTACAGTATTTTTACAACTTTATTGGGTTTATTAGGTTTTATTGTGAAAAGTCAGTTGCCCAATGCGTGCAGTGCTGATACAGTTAATCAACTTTTTAATCAAGACTACTGACTTTTATGCTATCAACTGTGTTTTGTGAAATTTAAACTTAAACCCAGTGAATTTATTCCAGAAACAAATTGAATTATGATACTTTAGTCAGGTATATCTTAACTATAAGTGCTATACATGTACAGTAGTATAACAAAATAGCTGGAGCGTGGTACATGGTGATACACACAATTATAAACGATTTACCTACATTTTAATACTAATTATATATAATGTAGTGTTTTTTTAGGAGTCACTTATATTATGGAGATATGGTACATGTATCTCTGCAATTAAGGTCTAGCATACTTACACATTGTATTTGACATAAAAAAAATGCCCCGGAGTACTGCAGGCCCTGAATGGGATAATGTTGTACCAAGGATTAAAGGAAATTGTGAAATTTTAAAAGAGTTGTGGGTCATTTCTTCAATTTTCAGTCGTGGAATGTTTCTAATGAGGTTAAGAATTTATCTTTCTTCCTGATAACTTTGGCAAGAAAATCTAGTATTTTTTCTTGTAAGCTTCAATTAATTACTTTCACTAATTGCTTTCTTAGGGAATTTTTCTATAAAAAGGATACCAGGAAAAAAAATCAATGTACATCATGTTAAAAAAATTCAGAATTATATGAGTCGATATGTTTCAATACTGATTCCAAAATATTCGTGATCGAATTGCAAAAAAGGCACATATATGCATCCATCATTTCAAAATTCACCATATAAAATAATCTTGACTCTTAATCGGTACCGCCTTGGCTGTTATCATGACTCTATCGTTACATGTGATACAACTTGTAGGTACAGCAATATATTTATCTATTGGTGATATTCAGCTTACCGTTGTAAGTACTGATGCTTCCTCCACACAGATATAGATATATATACACGTAGGTACATATTTAATGTCCCCCCTGATTTATGTTACTGTACCAGTGATGTATATAGAGTGTTGAGTGGCTGCTCAGTTTTGTCACACCTTGTGGTTGGTCAAGCATTTTGGTGGTGTGTGGTCACTACGCCATATTTTCGGCTGTAGACAAATATTAAGTACATTTAGTACAATGCAATCCCATGCCCATTTTGGTGTTTGGAAAGTCTTAATCATGCTCAAGTTTCAAGTTCAGGTAATCCTTAATTAATTTGAAATACATATATAAGTTTGACAAACATTTGTTAATGATACATGTATGATCACCACTGCAACTGCAAATCTTTTTTTTTTCTTGCGACTTTTATCAAGTGACGAAGTTAGAAATACAAAAATAGGTAAATTCAGGAAATTTTCAAAAAAAAATCTGGTTTCTGTTCATTAGATTCTCTGTGTACATGTGTATTATCATATTAATTTAATTATGATACTTATTGTTTGACTGCATCATATATCCTGACCCCTGTTTTATCAACGTTCCTTTACTAAGAGGAATTCGAATATGCGTTAACTTAAAAAATTTCCATAGAAAAGCATATAACAGAAGTTAAGGGGAAAATCCTTCATTAATTAGTGAATTCGAAGGAATGTTTAAATTATGAAACTGGGGCCAGGCTGTGCCGTCTATCCATGTATACTCATAAATTTGTGGTGACCAACCTTTTCATGAATGTCCAGTTCTACATACATGTACATGTATATATAATTCATGTATAGTATACTGTATGTACATATATACCATATACATGTATATATTGTATGGATATGGCGATCATTTCGGACTGATCAGGTACATGTACATACAAATGTATGTGGGTGGTGATGTGTTAGTGTATTGGAGGTGTGATGGACATTTTGAAGTAATACAGCTGTCTTCACCAATCCTTAGTCGTCTAAAACAGGCCATGATCACGGGTTCAAATGATGATTTGTCACATCCTGTTAGTCTGCAGGTGTCTATATATATATATATATATTGATGGTCATTGTTAGTAAACTACATTTGTATACATTGTATTAAAATTGTTGTTGTCTGTCCTTAAGTCCTAAGTTACATGTACAGTACTGAACAGAACATGAAGATCTTTCTCCATTCAGATATACATTTATATATAGTCATCACTCAATATTATTATACCCCCCCTCCCCCCGCAACAAAGTTAGGGGGGGGGTAATACTGGAATCAGGTTGTCCGTCCGTCTGTAGACACCATTTTGTCCGGCTATGCATTCGCTCAGTTTTCAAAGGATCTTTTTAAAATTTTGTTTGAATAGACAGTACAGTATGAAGATGTGCCCCCATGAAGTAAATTTGCATTTTCGACCCTTTGCATTTTTAACCCTTTTCAGAAAGTAATTCCCTTTTATGTAAATGAACGCAATTTTGACCGGGTATGCATTTGCTCAGTTTTCAATGGATGTTTTTTTTTAAATATTGTGGGAATAGACAGTACAGTATGAAGTTGTGCCCCTCATTTGTTGTACAAATAACTTTAAGGGGCGGGGGGTATGAGTTGATACAACCTCCTTTAATTTGTGATTACACTGTATTTCATACTTGATAATTAATATACTTACCTGTTCGTCAAAATACGTTGTAACTCAGGGACTGAGCTGGAAACTTCAAGGAAAGTGGCCTGAGAGGTTACATATACGGCTCTACAGCTGTATTGTATGATGTTATTTCATCATCATTCAGATTTCGTATCTATGGAGATAGATTGGTCGATGTTGTGTTTTGCTTACAATTTGTTGTACATTTCAGACTTTTCCATTGTTTTGTAACTACTTTTTTTTAAGTGTTCTACCACCATTTCTTCCCCAGAAAAGAGGGAGATGAGGAGGGGAGGGGGGATTGTCAACTTTAGCTGCATGCAGATCTAGACTTTTACATGTACATGTACACCTACCTTCTACATACATATACTGTACATGGTTCTGTGATGTGGAAGCATTATGCATTAGTTTACATTTAGTCAAGGTTTAAAAGGAAACTTTTCAAACATCCAGACACCAAATGGCTATGTTTCTCGGCCCCTACATATATCTACATGTCATTTATCTGGTAACCACTAGCTGCGCTTTATGTGACAAGTACCGGGGTACACCTATCCTAGATTTCCATATATTAGCTCTGGACATAGAGGCCAATATATGTACATGTACAGGTCTTGAAAATATACACATATGGGGCCATGGCCGCCCAATGCAATATGTACTACATGTATTGCATATAGTCTCACAGAGACTATAGTTATTAAAGATGATAAAGCTGAATTCGAACTACAATGTACTGTACATGCATGGCTGATCATGATCATGAGTTGGTGATATTATATTATTTGACATCCTGAATCTTTTATTTTTTATCCTTTCTCAGATTTGTTACACGATTTGTTTGATCATTCAGGATGTCTATGAAATTTGAGACCTTATGGCTTTCAAAATTGTTAAATTGTCATAGCAGTTTATAATTACAGAACTTTCTTATAAAAGCTGTTGTGTGCTACTTTAATTTACAAAAGGTTGTTTTATGTCAGCGTAATTTCCATTACCAGATCTCAAATTTCTAAAATACATAATAAGTTATCCATTTACAGATGTACGTATGACTACAAATTAAATAACATGAAACATGATTGAGAAAAATTATGTTCCAAGAAAGTTTTTGCTAATTCATGGATTTTTTCTGGAGAGGTAAAAGCCCTGAATAAGTCGGCTTTAGTTTTGATATATGCAGATATACATGTATATAATTTCTCCATTTGTCGACATACATGTGCACCAGAATGTGTTCAACATACATTATACATGTACAAGAAAAGTACAATTGCCTCGAAATTGCCACCTGACACTTTTTGAAACAGACACTATTGCTAAGAGCAAATGTTATAAATCTTGACATTTCCACGATAACATTGAAATGTCACAGAAATGTGTAGTTGTTTTGCATGTAGACGTCACGGATTGTAGACAGGGGAGGCAGGTCATTAGTCAAGTGTTTTTAATATGACAAAGTTGTTTCCCACACAAGTTGAACATTTTTTGGTCATCAACGTCTCAAATGCAGTGATAAGTCGTGTGTATTTTATGAGTTCAATTTTTTTTTCTGTTTGCATCATTTAAAGATTTTCTACGTTATACTGGTAATTCAGGTACAAATGAAGACAAATAACGATCAATTTTGTTAATGTCCTGTGTTTTAAGATTTGTAAGATATATCGTCATAATCGCAATATTAAACACGTGTTTGAAATGTACATGTACTAGAGCTCATCGATAACAAGTATTAGTAAAATTAATCATGGGTTTCGACGATGGAATGTACCCACGGTACGCATTTACTGATTAACGCAAAACTCCTTTGAAGTGTTTTTATTAAAGGTACCAATGTTATTGAGTACATACACATTGTATGCAAAATGGATATTAAAAAGGAAAGGTGAATCTTGGAAATATTTACAATTTTGTCTCGCAAATTCAAAAATAGTTTTGGAAAGCAAGACTATTAGGTAGAAATGGCTGAGACTTACATTTTGTATGTACTACTGTATAATTTAGTCGTACTCTCCGACTACAATAGACATCATTTACCAGTTAAAGCCTCTATATACATCCTTGTCTATATGTGAAAGTCTTTATTTTTCATGCATTTGATTTTTTAAATATTTTAATAATTTTCAAAATACTCTAGCTATCTTAATCTGTTTTAAATACAATTTTGTATTCAATTTGTTATCCCCACAACAAACTCATTGGTTGAAACAGAGATCTGATCTTGTTTGCTTAACAAACATCAAATGTTTACAAATACATAAACATAATTTTCAACATTTTCACCTAATATGTTTATCAATTGGAACGTCATTGAATATAATTTTACATCAAAGTAACATATGATTAAATCTTTCTGTTCAAATTGGTTTTAAAATGCATGCATGAATTTAAAATTGTGTCTTGACTTTGTCAATTAAAAAAAATACTTGATAAATTTAAAGTCATTCATTTCAAAAAGAAATTGAAGAATTGCCCAATGAACGGCTGAATTGTGAATGTAAGCAACCAAACTTTCATACAAACAGGGCAATTTAAAATGTCAGGTGTATATACATGTATATATGATATCTCATTTGCATTTACAACATCTATCATACGGAAGGTGTGCTCGTCCGGCCGTACAGTTTATTTAAATTTCCAGGATGGCCTAGGCCTCTTCCTTTGATTGTACCTGCGTATGTCTGGGTTCCGTGGATATTGACCTGTGTCACAAACAGTGTCTGGTTTTGCCTTGGGGCCAGTTGACATACCTGCATGTAGTAGCTTATATAGACAGTGTACATAGTATATAAACACACCTGTGGCTATGATATAATTATGCATTAAATTGTCCGTATACTGTTTACAAAGTCATTTTATCTATGATACAGTTGTTTGAAAGCATGTTTGAATGGGTTCATTATATTGGTGCTTTAGTTAAGATGTCACATTCTTAGACTTTTTATCTTAAAATCTTGTGAGTTTTATAGGAATCTTCCTTATAGATATTAGTTACCTGCTAAGCCAGTTTTAAATCTACATGTATATGGTACCCGTGCTGTAAAATGGGTCTGTACAGTCTCTCTATACCAGGTACACGTATATATATATATGTTCCTGTTCAGTTCACACACATTTACATGTATACACCACAGACTCAGTATAATTTTGACACGTCTGACACAGTTTAGATGTACCAACATGCATCAATGAATCGTGAAACATAATATACAAATGAAAATTGTGGCGGAAGGCGAATATTTAACTTGTATAATCTAAATAGATACACTACTGCACGGAATCTTCACACAGCAATAATTTAAGCCTTTATATATTGCTTTCGGCAATAAACCGTAACCCTTGACATGTGACTATCGTGACAAATTGTCTATTGATATAAGAACCAGGATGCAAATGCACTGATGAGTTTACAAATAGGGTGGGGTGGTGGTTCACCGTACAGTGTATACCTGTATGATACAGGTTATTGTATTACACCTGTTTAATGCTCTGGTTGAAATTGTAAATGTGATCTGAAAAAACTCTTGTCTGCTTACTATATGTACCTATATATAGCCTAGATAATACATGTAGATGTTATGACCATTCTGTATATATTTGTTTCCGTTTAGAGATATATACAAAATGTACATCTCTGGCCTACTACACCATGAGGGAGTTTATCAATTAAAGAATGAGGATCGATCATGACCCATCTATCGCCATCTGAGATGACCGGAGAATATTTCCCACAATTTTTAGATTTTACCCTAAATTGGAATTGCAAACTATGAGTGACATACATGTAGGTCTACATGATTTCAAAAATGTAATCAACCTCACATTGAAATATCAAAATGTACTTTTCATACCATATATATCACATGACAAGTGATATTTGCTATATATATTTCACCCGATATCATATTTGGTAATTACAATGTATTTCATATTACATTATGTCTCTGGTATATTTCACATATGACACCATGTTTGGTATATTTCACCTGACACCATGTTTGGTATATTTCACATGACATCATGTTTGGTATATTTCACATGACACCATGTTTGGTATTTCACATGACACCATGTTTGGTATATGTTTCACATGACACCATGTTTGGTATATTTCACATGACACCATGTTTGGTATGTTTCACATGACACCATGTTTTGTATAATTCACTTGACACCATGTTTGGTATATGTTTCACCTGACACCATGTTTGGTATATTTCACATGACATCATGTTTGGTATATTTCACATGACACCATGTTTGGTATTTATTTCACCTCAGACACCATATTTGGTATATTTCACATGACACAATTTTTGGTATATTTCACCTGACACCATGTTTGGTATATTTCACATGACACAATGTTTGGTATATATTTCACATGACACCATGTTTGGAATTTTTCACATGACACCATGTTTGGTATATATTTCACATGACACCATGTTTTGAATTTTTCACATGACACCGTGTTTGGTATATATTTCACATGACACCATGTTTGGTATGTTTCACATGACACCATGTTTGGTATGTTTCACATGACACCATGTTTGGTATATATTTCACATGACACCATGTTTGGTATGTTTCACCTGACACCATGCATGTTTGGTATATATTTCACCTGACACCATGTTTGGTATATATTTCACATGACACCATGTTTGATATACTTCACATGACACCATGTTTGGTATATATTTTACATGACACTATGTTTGGTATATATTTCACATGACACCATGTTTGGTATATATTTCACATGACACCATGTTTGGTATGTTTCACCTGACACCATATTTGGTATATATTTCACATGACACCATGTTTGGTATATATTACACATGACACCATGCTTGGTATGTTTCACCTGACACCATGTTTGGTTTGTTTCACCTGACACTAGGTTTGGTATATTTCTCATGTATATATATGACATGTGTTTGGTGCTTTTCATGTGACTTCCTGGGTGTACATATATATACTGTACATGTACTTATAGGCCTATCTCAAAAGTGTTGTTACCTCCCTTGTTTGCCATATCATGGCTACACTGGGAAATGTTTTTGAAACAAATTCACGCCATGTAATTATGATGCCATAATGGAAATGACGTCATTCGATTGTCACATGACGCCATATCATCACAAAAACACTTCCTGGAAGTCCATCTTGTATCCATCATTTTGGCTAATGAAGGGAAGTAACAACACTTTTGGGAAAGGCCTATACATGCATGGTGTTTAAAAAGGTTAGAATAGTTGACGTTATTTAATTGTTTGCGTGGTGCTAGTCACACGATGATTTATAATGGACGTCCGACATTAAAAATGTCTAATTACAAAATCCAGGAATGCTGAACATGATAAACCAAGACAAATACATTTCATGATTTACATATACAGTATATTCATTATTTATAAGATTTGCATAATCTGGAGGTTATATACACAAAACGTTTATGGTAAATTACGTAACCGATTTATCACATGACAACGTAATAGAGTTGTGCAGGTGGCTTAATTATCACAATATGTTAGATTTTATTTATTTGTACTTCATTAAAATAGAAAACAGATTAACACCCATCCATAGTGAAAATTCTCTTTGAATTCTTCAATTTTTTCCAATGAGGTAATAACACAATAATTTACCTGTGCATCAGATTTGAAATGGAAGAGACCAGCCATGAGCTATAACATACACTGTTATTACGTTTGAGGGGTGTACTAATTAATCTTTTATATGGAATGATAAGAAACTTTGATTTACTTTCTGTCTTATAGGATAATGTATTATCTACTGTACCTGTATACGTATATATACGTAATGCACAAAGAGAAATTTCTTTATGAGTCACAATGAAATAATGTTTTTAATATTTTATATCCATCTGACTAGCAGCTTTTTGTATTTTTTTTTGCTTTTTTTAAAAAAAAGGTGGATAATCGCCTTTATATCTCATACCCATTAAATCTCCCTCAAATACTCCCTCATTTTAGTCCAATCTCATACAAACTCAAAATCTAAATCCTAGTTAATGTAGGGTGTGTGATATCGATGACCATAACAGGTGTGTCTGGATCAAATGAATACTTTTTTAAGTTGTTTTGATACATAAAAAGGAGAAAACAAATTGAGTAATGCAGTTTTAGACATATTTCACGTACTTTCTCCCTTATCAGAAATGTGGAATGAGGGAGATCTCCCTCATTGGAGGTTTCAAAGGTTAACACCTATGATATCTGCATACATGTATGTAAAGGTATAGCAATGCACTACGTACATCACATCACAACTAGAAAGTACAAAATATTGTATTTTAAATTAGTATGCATGAACAATAATGAGCTTGAACCTGTTGAGGAATGTGGTTAAAATAACAGAACAAGGTTAAATGATACATGCTTAAATATATGCATGAAGCTAAGTGTTTAAGACATGGGGAGAAGTATAGTAGGAATTTGTGGGTACACACTTTCCTTTGTGGTTTAATTTGAAGCTATCTAGATCATTTCATGGTACAAACTCAATCTACGTGCGTGTCCCGAGTCCAGTACTCATAAAATTATGGAAGGACTCGTAGAAATTCTGGAAATGCTTCAATTTAACATTGTGGGACCCATAGTTTTTGGCAATATATACAAAAAGGACCCATGAAAATAAATTGTAAACTGATCGCTGCAAACTATCTGGATATATACAAATGTATTCAATCTCGTTGCTCTGTGTTTATATATTCTCATCAGGCACAGCTGCAACTGGAAAACATACATCAAACCTTTAGTCCCAATCATAATAAATACAGTAGATGCAAATTTCAAAGAATTTTATGTCATTGGAATATTCTGCTACAAATATTATTTCTACTCAGCTTTTGTTTAAATCAACACTGACATGTACATTTGTATATGTTACAGTCACCAGCTGTCCAGGTTTAAGAAACACCACAGGAAGGGAGGCAAGCGTCGCAGTCACCTGAGGAAGGAGCGAATGGGATTCCACGGAAAATATAACCACCTGGAGAGCAGGGTGAAGGAGCTGGACGAGCGCCCTAACGCAATGATCAGAAAGAAGCAACTTATGGCCATGAAGAAGACCAAGGTACAGGATGGTTTAGTTGTAGGGGGAGGGGGGGGGGGGAGCTGGACGAGCGCCCTAACGCAATGATCAGAAAGAAGCAACTTATGGCCATGAAAAATACCAAGGTACAGGATGTTTTAGCTGTAGGTGTGGGTGTGGGGGGTCTGAACATGCCATTAGAAAGGATCAGAGCAACTTGAAGCCATGAAGAAGACGGAGGTACAGGATGTTTTAGTTGAGGGGTAGGGGGTGGGATGGGCTGAACGAGTACCCTAACACCATCAGAAACAAGCATCTTTTTGCCATGAAGCAGACCAAGGTACAGGATAATTTAGTTGTGGGTGTGTGGGGTCTGAACAAACGCCCTAACACCATCACAAATCCAAAAGAAGCAACTTATAGCCATGAAGAAAACCAAGGTACATACACGATATGGGTTTAGTTGGGGGGGGGGGGGGGGGGTAGGAACTGAACACGCACCCTTACACAATCAGAAAGAAGCAACTTATAGCCGTGAAGAAGACCAAGGTACAGGATGGTTTAGTTGTGGGGGAGGAAGCAGATGAGCTTCTTTGGTTGAAATTGGCCATGAAAGGATATGTTCAAAATTCGAAAAGTAGATTTTCATTTTATCTATATACTTCAGTAAACTTTTAGATCACTGACAAAACATGTTTGTACCAGTATACATGTATATTTAATATGTGATTTTGTAAGTGTATTTTGGTATTATGCAAAACTCCAGATACATACTATGTAGTTATTTTGGCCAGTATGTTTTTAAACTGTACATTGTTGTTGTTTTTTTACAGAAACACAACAGGGACTTTGTTTCACAGCACCGACTGATTGAGAACATGGAAGCCGTAGATGTGAGTATACATAATAATAGCTAGGCTTGATGACTACAATAGGTTTACATGTATGTGTTGAAAGTGTTGTTATATACAGAATAAGGCAAAAATAATCAAATATGTTTCATGCTTTTATATTGTAAAATACATATTACCTTAAGATGATCTCCATTTCTTGTAATGTAATTCTCAATTTTTGTCTAATGTTGCCACAAACTAGCAGAATAGGACGAATATGTTGCTTAAAGTTATCAATATCCAATGCAATGAGTATGGGAATATTATGTTAGTTTCGCTGAAAGTGTATGTGCTACCCAAACTAAACTTGACCATACAGACACATCTTGAATTGTACGTTCAACCCATGCTTCAGATGCTGGATGCAGCCTGCCTTTTAAGGTCCATTAACATTGTCAGCATCTAAATCAGCATCAAATTTTTGCGTTAAAAGTAGTTTCTGTGAAACAATAATTAAGTGTTGCACCAGCCATACTTGGAGGATTATGATTAAGACGTATCTTAGGTTGTACATCTCGACCCTTGCTTTTAGATGCTGGATATGGCGTGTCTTTTATGGTCCATTGACTTAATAATGTCAGCATCTCCATCAACATTAAATTTTTACGATTCAGTTTAAATTTCTTTGAAACTATAATCAAGTACCGCATGTACTTGACAGGTGCAATTTATGTTGATGGTCAAAGTAGGGTGAAATTAAGGCAAGACATTTTATTCAGATGGCTTGTTTTATTATCAGACAAATTTTAATTAAAAAGAAACCTGTTAATTATGCAGTAAAAATGAACTATCTATGGATTTCCTGTTTCTTGTAATCTTATGGGTTATATAAACATATAAATTAATTCTTAAACAAACAGTTTTAAGAATTATAAATAATGCGTAAAATTTAGTCCAACAATCGATCTGTGGAACTACAGACATCATTTTCCCATTTTTACGTTTTATGGATACATGTATATAATTCACTGATTATTTATGTTTTAGGAGCTGATGCACATGGGTGAAGGCAGCAAGTCAGAAATCAGCAGAAAGTATCCTGGTAAGTCCAGGATTGTATTTGTTCATGATTGACTTTCCTTTTTATTGTACAGTGAAACCTTGGTATACCGACTCCTTTGTCCTGTAAAAAAAATGGTGTTTATGATAAAGAGGTTTGGCAGTACAATGCAAAAGCTATAGTGAGGAAAGTTTTAAAGTAAAAGTGACAGAGGTTTTTGAAATATATGTTGGCAGAAAATAAAACAACAGTTTTAATAATATAAAGGTTTAACTGTGTTATAGCCCTGTGCTGTAATTTGTTGTGAATTCCATTAACTCGAAAAGATTATAACTTGAAACTGTATAATCTGACACCCTGTGGTACACAAGATATTGGTCAGATTAACCTGTATAATCCGACACCCTGTGGTACACAACCTATTGGTCATATTAACCTGTCTAATCTGACACCCTGTGGTACACAACCTATTGGTCATACAAACCTGTATAATCTGACACCTTGTGATACACAACCTATTGGTCATACAAACCTGTATAATCTGACACCTTGTGGTACACAACCTATTGGTCATACAAACCTGTATAATCTGACACCCTGTGGTACACAACCTATTGGTCATACAAACCTCTATAATCTGACACCTTGTGATACACAACCTATTGGTCATACAAACCTGTATAATCTGACACCTTGTGGTACACAACCTATTGGTCATACAAACCTGTATAATCTGACACCTTGTGATACACAACCTATTGGTCATACAAACCTGTATAACCTGATTAGTAGGGGTGCTTATATAATGTCAATACCTCCATAGAAGGGGAGGGGCGTATATAGGGGGTGGGGCGCTAATTACAGTGATTCAGGTACTGTATATGATTTCAAGGATTGGTTCAGTCATGTTACTGTAATTATTTTAAATAATTTTAAGTTAGACATGAGTAATGTGATAAAACCTTTATCTAGTTAAATATTTCAACAACGGTAATAAATTATCTGCTTTTTTTTCAGAATGTGTCAACAAGGTTGAGGACATCAAGCGCCGACTGAATGGCTGGTTTGTAAGTCTACACACACAGAAGAAGGAACACAGGAGCAAGAAGTACAGATTGAACCACTCCCAGCTGAAGAAACCCAAGCACTACGGGGATTTCCGATCATGTTAGTAGACCGGATAATTTACTAGTGTATACCTATTGAGGGTTCTAGCCTTATACATTATGCATTTATAAAGAAATTTTTCTGGTCAAAACGGTGAGAAAAAAAAAAAAAAAAAAAGTTGGGCCAAGGTGACTGAGTGGTTAAGGTTGCCTGACATTTTATCACCAGCCCTCCACCTCCGTAATCAAAACTCACGTAGGGCATTTGCCAGGTAATGACCCTAGGTCGATGGATTTTCTCTGGGTACTCCGGCTTTCCTACACCTCCAAAAACCTTGCATGCCTTTATAAATGACCCTGGCTGTTAATAGAATGTAAAACCAAACCAATAAAAAACAGAAATGTGATTGTAAATACTAGGAGGCAGGTTCTATGTCAGGTACAGTGTAATATCATTATTGAATTTGGCTGGAGTATACTGAACCAATACCTGGTGTATTCGTTCTGAGGGGGTTTCAGGAATTTGAGTTGCTCCCTAATTGAAATGCCTTGCATATATTGCATTGACTTTAAAGTGTCTTACCTATTACATAAACCCTGATTTTGGTATCTTACCTGTGATACCTCAGCACCAAGAGAGACAGACTACAAACTTTTTGCTACAACTACGGTACAGACTTCAACTGTTGGTTATCGAGGTCTCCTGTACACTATTACTGATGTTGACTCAGAAATATCTCTTACCTCTTACATCATTCCTGAAATGTCTTGTGTATTCCAGGGTAGACATAAGAAATAGCTATAGGGTCAGCTGGAAGAAAGGGCCAGCCAATCATAAAATCCACTGGTTCTTCTGTAAACAAAGTGACCCTTGGTGTACATGTAAATTAGAGCCCGGGACCTGAAGTACAGCAATTAACAGGCCCCGGTCACAAATGAACTAAATGGGCAGCTCTCCGAGACAAAATGTTTAGACATAGAAGCTCTCTGGTGCATTCTTGAGTATTGTAATCTGAAAATTACCATATACATATACTGTTATTTTAAGAAATTCTAACTCTATTTTTTATGAAAATTCACAAATAAAAGTAAACAATAAAGCCCAATGGACCATGCATGCAGTCTGTTGTATTATCAGTTGTAGCGCTTTGTTATGTAAGTAGCCCTGGGCAGACAGGATTGTGATTACTGGCTGTAAAACAAGAAATTTTTGCCCTATCTTTATTTCGCCCTCTCATGAAAAGAATTGAACCCCCCCTGTCTTGAATTCAGCGTTGTTCAAATGTAGAAAAATCATATATATATACATGTAATATGAGATGCAAGCCTACATTTGGAAAAATATTTGCTCTGTCTTGAATTCAACCTTCCATTGTTGGGCAAAAAGACCGAAAATTAAACATAGGCAATTTTTTTTCAATTTTACAGTATTTTCTTTCCCCTGGTATTACACCAAATCTAAAATGTTTTGTGTATTAAAATGCATCTAAAGTACATTACAACATATCAGGCCCCGGTTTCATCAATGTTCCTTAAACTTAAGGAAATTCCTTAACTTAAAAATCTCCATAGGAAAGCATTACAGAATTTAAGGAAATTTCCTAAATAAGGATTTTTCCCTTAACTTTTGTAAAGCTTTCCTATGGAGATTATTAAGTTAAGGAATTTCCTTAAATTAAGGAACGTTGATGAAACCAGGGCCTTAAATGTTTTTATCTATGTATTACATCAAATTGACACGTGTTGAGTATGACATCCACTCTGAGTGACGTGTTTTGTATGTGACAGTTGGTCAGTGTAACTGTGGGGCGTCTGTGATGTGGGAGCGTCGTAGCCTGGACAAGGACGGCGACACTTACCTCAGCAACGCCGAGCTGGCGATCTTAGAGGACATCCACGAGGAGAAATGTATCACGCCCCTACTCGAGTCATGTGACACGGACAAGGACAAACTTCTGTCCAAGAAGGAATGGTGCTGTTGTTTTACTGATACAGGTACGTACAATTTAATCTGACGAATCTGGTATAAATGTGTCAAAAAAACTGTCATTTTTTGAAGTGTCTTTCATGAGCATATTGACATGACCGTGTCGAGTAGTTGTTTAAAAAAAAATCCAAAATTTAAATCTTGCCTCATTTCTGTATAAAAATTGGAACGTTTTATTAATTTCTTATTTCATTAATTTGTTCTGACTATGCAGATAAAGTTGAAAATGTTTTAACTGTTGACAGTCACAAAACTCAAAATGTCCACTGATACACATTTTTACGAATGTAATGTTATGTACGCCAGGCGTAAGAATACTTGTTTTGATGCTTGTAATTTCATTTTGTAGAGGCTCCCTGCTTCAGACATTTAGAAAAGGTCAGGGAAGGAACAAATGATCAAGGTAAGAGTTACCTGAATTATAGATCAAAGTAATTCTTATACAGGTAAATTCACAACAAACGATCAAGGTAAGCGTTACCTGAATTATAGATCAAAGTGATTCTTATTCAGGTAAATTTATAACAAACTATCAAGGTAAGAGTTACCTGAATTATAGATCAAAGTAATTATTATACAGGTAAATTCAGAACAAACGATCAAGGTAAGAGTTACCTGAATTATAGATCAAAGTAATTATTATACAGGTAAATTCACAACAAACTATCAAGGTAAGAGTAACCTGAATTATAGATCAAGGTAATTCTTATACAGGTAAATTCACAACAAACTATGAAGGTAAGAGTTACCTGAATTATAGATCAAAGTAATTCTTATACAAGTAAATTCAGAACAAACGATCAAGGTAAGAGTTACCTGAATTATAGATCAAAGTAATTCTTATACAAGTAAATTCAGAACAAACGATCAAGGTAAGAGTTACCTGAATTATAGATCAAAGTAATTCTTATACAAGTAAATTCAGAACAAACGATCAAGGTAAGAGTTACCTGAATTATAGATCAAAGTAATTCTTATACAAGTAAATTCAGAACAAACGATCAAGGTAAGAGTTACCTGAATTATAGATCAAAGTAATTCTTATACAGGTAAATTAATTTGAGAATCATCAATGTTGATTACAGTCGAACCCTGTTATATGGAAGTCAGTGGAACCATGAAAAACTTTGACTTATACAAGTATTTGTGTTAAATGAGTTCGAGTGCTTAGTGTGAAGTCTTGTGAGTGACGAAATATTTCGAATTAAACGGGGGTCTACCAGTTGCAAGAGTTTAAGATAACAAGGTTCTACTGTTTATAGCAGTCTCGGGAGCTGAATTATATGTCTTGAAAATGAAGAAATGTATAGTAGTAGAAGCATACAATGGACAGAAAAACCTTCTTTTTTTTTAAAAAAAAACATTGGCAATAAGCGATGTATATGGTTCCAACTATTAGCTACAAGCTATGAGTATATGAGTACCGAGTTTGACATATTCTCTGTTTCTGCCTATACAGGCTACAAGCCTAGGTGCACTACAGAGGGATACTACGAGAAGACACAATGTGATCCCACTGGGAAGTTCTGCTGGTGCTCTGACCTTGACGGCAACCACATCGCCAACACAAAGATCAAGGGCGATCCCCACTGTGGTAAGTCTTACTGACACAAAGATCCAGGGCGATCCCCACTGTGGTAAGTCTTACTGACACAAAGATCCAGGCCAACCCCCACTGTGGTAAGTCTCTCCTACACAAAGATCCAGGGCAATCCCCACTGTGGTAAGTCTTACTGACACAAAGATCCAGGGCGATCCCCACTGTGGTAAGTCTTACTTACACAAAGATCCTGTGCGATCCCCACTGTGATAAGACTTACTGACACAAAGATCCAGGGCGATCCCCACTGTGGTAAGTCTTACTGACACAAAGATCCAGGGCAACCCCCACTGTGGTTAGTCTTACTGACACAAAGATTCAGGGCAACCCCCATTGTGGTAAGTCTCCCCAACACAAAGATCCAGGCCAACCCCCACTATGGTAAGTCTTACTGACACAAAGATCCAGGGCAACCCCCACTGTCGTTAGTCTTACTGACACAAAGATTCAGGGCATCCCCACTGTGGTAAGTCTCTCCTACACAAAGATCAATGGCAACCCCCACTGTGGTAAGTCTTACTGACACAAAGATCCAGGGCAACCTCCACTGTGGTAAGTCTCCCAAACTCAAGTATCCAGGGCAAGTTTATATATTTATATCTAAGCTTCATTGTTGGTAAGTACAGTTTTGTCAAGTACTTACAATGCTGTATACTAACTTGTGTTTTTTTGTTTGTGTTACAGAGAGGTTTGATTCAGCTGGACGCCCATTGGAGCTGTAGATAAAGTGAAGCAGTACATTTCTCTAATTTCACAACCCCACCAAGCTTTTTATTGAATTTTATAAAAGAATTTTTGATCTGATACAAAATGCAAACCATGTATATAAGAACAGTTTGAAAAATTATTGTGCTTTTTTTATTACATTATATTGAAATTTTTAATTGAGGGGGTGCTTGCTGTGAAAATAGCAAAGAAGATTTTATGCGTGTCATGAACGCTTGATATTCAGAAAATAATTTCTGTTTGTCAAATTGTGTGATATCATATTTTTTAAGAGATTTTATATGGGATAGAAACAGTCTTCCATTTCATTCCTTTTTATTGTGTAATGATATGGATTACACCTGACAGAGATTTGTTTGTGTTTATTGTTAAAACAAGCGATCAAGATTTACGAGATTGAACAAGGATGGATCAAGGGAGATAATTCATGCTGTTTGTTTATTGAACAAAGATGGATCAAGGGAGATAATTCATGCTGTTTGTTTATAAAACAAAATCCTGTGATTGATCTTATGATTTGTTATAGATAGGAGTCAATAATTACGTATCTGCATTGTACATTTGATAAACCTTACAGTATGTACATATGATTAATGCATTTCAACATCATCACTTAGTCATATGAGAATGTCGATCACTCCCTCACCCCTAAATTGCACAATAAACTATTCCAACTTTTGAATTGGAAGAGTTTAAATGTGATTTTGAGGGTAAATGAGTTAATATGCATACTAGAGGTGTCACAATATACTTGGAGTGTTTCATTGAAATACAGATAGAATATATTTTGATAACTCTCTCAAAATGTTATTAACTTCAATTAAATGATTCCCGCCACTAGTAAAAGCCTGATTAAGTGAACTTGTCACCAAAGTTTAAATACCTAGTAGCAAATACATAAAATAAAGCTTTTGAGAAGCAATAGTTTGCAATTCAACGAAACATCATTTCTGTTCTACAATTAAGAAGATATGTCTATGTATTGTGGTAGTGTCCGGTATATTGTGGCATCTGTAGTATTACAAGGATATCTGCTTTGAAAAAAAAAAACATTCCGACTTTATCATTTTCTGTGATTCAGATGATTTTTTAAGAGACAGAAGAGTTCGATCTTGTTTATATGCTAAACAAATATGTAATATTGTATTTAACATTTGATAAATAATTTTATCCTACCATAAGAATATCTTCAGACATTTTTTGTTACAAGCTGCATTTAAACATCATTGATTTTATGGTTTATTTTATTCCTTCTTTGTAATGAAAATGCTTAAGTCATGAGATTGAAAACTTTATCAATTGGACTGAACATTGATTTCAAAATGTATTTTTTTAATTATTTTTCTTCAGAATTCATGTCAAAAAGAAATTGCTGTTGATCTGAAAAAAGTTGTTTTATAGGTTTGTTTAAATATATTTTTGTACGTTTAGATCAAATCTTTACCACCGATTTGTAATAAAATCCTGCAGTCCGATAATTTCATTGTTGCTGATTTTTTTTTTTTTTTGACATTTCAAAATTGTATAGGTAGTTAAAGACCCAATATATGTTACTTAAGGTAATTAGTCCCCCACCGGAATCCGGGGGGGACTATAGGTTTGCGTTGTGTCCGTCCGTCCGTCCGTCCTTCCGCACACTATTTGTCCGGGCTCTATCTCCCATACTATAAGACACTGGAACTTCATACTAAGTGTGTGGGTTCCCTGTGGGAAGGCGGTGTGTCGCATACAAAAACCGGGTCACTGTGACCTATATTTTGACCTCTGACCTACATTAAAGAAAAAGCTTGTCCGGGCTCTATCTCCTACACTATAAAGCACTAAAACTTAATACTTAGTAGTATTGTTCCTTGTGGGAAGGCGGTGTGTCGCATACAAAAACCGGGTCACAGTGACCTATATTTTGACCTCTGACCTACATTAAAGAAAAAGCTTGTCCGGGCTCTATCTCCTACACTATAAAGCACTAGAACTTAATACTTGGTAGTATGGTTCCTTGTGGGAAGGCGGTGTGTCGCGTACAAAAACCGGGTCACAGTGACCTATATTTTGACCTCTGACCTACATTAAAGAAAAAGCTTGTCCGGGCTCTATCTCCTACACTATAAAGCACTAGAACTTAATACTTAGTAGTATTGTTCTCTGTGGGAAGGCAGTGTGTAGCGTACAAAAACCGGGTCAATGTGACCTATATTTTGCTATTTTTTTACCTCTGACCTACATTAAAGTAAAAGTTTGTCCGGGCTCTATCTCCTACACTATAAAGGACTAGAACTTAATACTTGGTAGTATGGTTCCTTGTGGGAAGGCGGTGTGTCGCGTACCAAAACCGGGTCACAGTGACCTTTATTTTGCTATATTTTGACCTCTGACCTACATTAAAGTAAAAGTTTGTCCGGGCTCTATCTCCTACACTATAAAGGACTAGAACTTAATACTTGGTAGTATGGTTCCTTGTGGGAAGGCGGTGTGTCGCGTTCAAAAACCGGGTCACTGTGACCTATATTTTGACCTCTGACCTACATTAAAGAAAAAGCTTGTCCGGGCTCTATCTCCTACACTATAAAGCACTAGAACTTAATACTTGGTTGTATGGTTCCTTGTGGGAAGGCGGTGTGTCGCGTACCAAAACTGGGTCACTGTGACCTATATTTTGACCTCTGACCTACATTAAAGAAAGAAAAATTTGTCCAAGTTCTATCTCCTACACTATTAAGGATTAGAACTTTATACTTGGTAGTATAGTTCTCTGTGGGAAGGCGGTGTGTCGCGTACCAAAACTGGGTCACTGTGACCTTTATTTTGCTATATTTTGACCTCTGACCTACATTAAAGTAAAAGTTTGTCCGGGCTCTATCTCCTACACTATTAAGGATTATAACTTTGTACTTGGTAGTATAGTTCCCTATGGGAAGGCGGTGTGTCGCGTAACAAAACCGGGTCACAGTGACCAATATTTTGACCTCTGACCTACGTTACACAAATACCTTGTCTGGGCTCTATCTCCTACACTATAAAGCACTAGAACTTAATACTTGGTAGTATGGTTCCCCGTGGGAAGACGGTGTGTCGTGTACCAAAACTGGGTCACTGTGACATTTATTTCGACAGTTATTCAAGCTATGCACAACACAAGCAAAGTTACATAAGTGTACAAACATTCTTGTTGTTGGAGATTTCAACATGGACTTCGCAAAGATGGACAGCCTTCAAAAATCTTGTAAACTTCACCAACAACTGACCACGCCTACCCATTGCCTTGGAGGAATTCTTGACTTGGTCTTCTCATCCAAATTATTCCCAGTGACAAACAAACCTGTGTTCTTCTCAGATCACCATTTAATCAATATACAGTACTGTTGAATTCAATGTAAGCATAACAAACAACATCTTGTTATTATTATTACAATTTCATGTCTATTGCAGTAAAACCTGTCTATAAAGGATACCCAATAGAAAAACTAAAGGTGTCCTTCATAGACTTGTGTCCTTTATATAGAGATCATTTATAGAGTATACCTACAGTGTACATGTATTTAGTGAGAATGGGATGGTTCCTGTATAGAAGCGGGTCTCTGTAAACTACATCTTCACCTTTCAATACATTGAAGAAAATACATGACCTTATTGCATCTCGAGATTCACACTCATTGCTATTGGATCTCGAGATAACAACCCGGTGGGGGACTGTAATTCGTTGAATTATCTTGTTTTTCGTGATTCTGAATAATTCTGGAAAAAATTCCAGTTGATAACTATGCAAAAATAAGCCTTAAACGAAGTAAACCTGAGCGGTAACTAACAAGAAACTCTTGACAGAAAAATCCAAAGAATTGAAAATAATTCAGGTGGGGCCAACTTCAACAACAAGCCGCAGTTAGAAGACAGTTCAAAATGGACGTGAATGGTGCTCTCTCTCCTCTTCACCAACTGTAAGATACCTGTTCTCCCCCTACACCAGAGCAGACTGTGAAATGTATTATTTTATCAATTTGATTTAACGATTCCTCTTGTCTAGAATTGTTTGTTCCATCCTGCGAGAACAGCTCCAAAGATGCCATTTAAAAATTATTTCTTCCCCACGGTGTACATGCACACATTTCATTTTTGGCTTAAATTCCTAGCATGCGCGACTAATCTCCCTCATGAAAACTTTAAAAAGTTGATACGTCGTTTCAGAGATACTTTTTCTCTCCAGATTCTACCAGGTTTTAGATAGGCATGTCACGTGATAGGGGGCATGTGTACTTTCAGTGTACGGCCAAAGCATCAGTAGTACAAAACAACATGTAAAAAGAGTGCTACATTTTTCTAGATGTCATATGTCTATCTACATGGTACTGGTCAGTAGAAAACTATTTTGTTAAAGCATCCTAAATTTCGGTTATTTTTCCTGATTTATTGACATTTTACTTCAACAAAGTTGATTAACTACCTTTTTACCATTACACTGGAAGTATAAATGCCCCCCTTAATGTACATGTACCATGTGACTGCCAAATCACGTGACATTTATTCTGGAAAGTTGTATCTTGGAAACGGTGTATTGGCAGGTATGATTTTGCAAAATAAATAAAATTTGTATCACTTCTGAGTCTGCCAAGTATAATTTAGTGAGTATTCATACTACCGCTATTTCCTGTGTATTGCCCGAGGGCTATACAATTTTTTACATCAGGAGAAACCTAGTGCTGGCTATCTACCGGTACGGACTCTGTATTTTTCAAAACCAAATCATTAAATAATGTGGGCTATACATAGTTAAATGTTTCCACTTTTATCAACATGGAGATCTATGCTATTTGTGAACAAAATATATCATTGATAAGTTAATATAGAGCTTTAGGTATACACATAAACATATATGTTTACAAAATAAACACAATGTTTCCAGCATATGTCTCTGATTTCCAGCATTCAAAATAATAAATCACAAAGTCACATACAAAGTACACTTGTACTCACCTGGTATACATTCGACGTATAACCCTCGGGTAATCTGCCAGTGCAAATTATCTGGAATTTATTTTACAAAGCCTCAAAATGACTTAATTTACTTCCTGTGGGCTATACCCTGGTGCAGGTAATACACAGGAAATTACAGTACAATTATTTGCATAAAAACACCAAACGATGGAATATTGACTTTGTCTGATAAGAGTTTGAGTATATCATTTCTGTTGTCTGGAGTTTGGTTTTGATGGTGAAAGATAAACACACAACACACAAAGTTCATTAAAACAATGTTTATTAATAACATTCTAATTGTTTTGGACACAGTACTTTTATTTTGCCATATTTTAACATTTAAATGAACAAGTGGAGTCTTTACAGATTGTATAGAACTACAAATTCACACCTCATCATTCACCATGACAGAGTTTCCTATCAACAATTCTCTACCAATTATTAGACTCCAAAAACAAAAGAGTCCATCTTAAAAATACCATACCACCTTAAATAATCAAAAAAAAAATGTTTGTCATTGTTTCTCTCTATTTAAAAAAAAATTAAGAAAATCTCAAATTCTAAAATGCTTCACTTTCAAAGCACATTTCTGCAGATATAATTACCCAAGCAAAAAAAACTTAACATTCAAAGGGCTATATACCTATGCATTTTCAACAAAAATCTCCCTCTCGAAAGAAATGTTTATGACACACCTGTAATTGTCCACGCCCCAGACAAAAACAATAAGCCGCCCAGCTCAGCCAAGAGCGGCTTAAAAATGTTCCAGGTTAAAATAATTTTCCAATGGAACATATATTTTATTTTTAAAGAGCTCCCCATTATAAACAAGGTATATTATAATTGTATTCCAACCCAACCATGGACAGGACAAATATTCTTGAGCCTCAAAAAAGCTCCTGTTACAACTATCAGCCAGGATAATCTGGTCAAACCTACAACTACCAACCAGGGTAATCTGGTCAAACCTACAACTATCAACCTAGATAATCTGGTCAAACCATCAACCAGGATAATCAGATCAAACCTACAACTATCAACCTAGATAATCTGGTCAAACCATCAACCAGGATAATCAGATCAAACCTACAACTATCAACCAGGATAATCAGATAAAACCTACAACTATCAACCAGGATAATCAGATCAAACCTACAACCATCAACCAGGATAATCAGATCAGACCTACAACTATCAACCAGGATAATCAGATCAAACCTACAACTATCAACCAGGATAATTAGATCAAACCTACAACTATCAACCAGTATGATGAGGCAAAACCAACTATTAACCAGGATAATGAGGACAAACTAACTATCAACCAGGATAATGAGGACAAACCAACTATCAACCAGGATAATGAGGACAAACCAACTATCAACCAGGATAATGAGGACAAACCAACTATCAACCAGGATAATGAGGACAAACCAACTATTAACCAGGATAATGAGGCAAAACCAACTATCAACCAGGATAATGAGGCAAAACCAACTATCAACCAGGATAATGAGGAGAAACCAACTATCAACCAGGATAATGAGGCAAAACCAACTATCAACCAGGATAATGAGGACAAACCAACTATCAACCAGGATAATGAGGACAAACCAACTATCAACCAGGATAATGAGGCAAAACCAACTATCAACCAGGATAATGAGGCAAAACCAACTATCAACCAGGATAATGAGGAGAAACCAACTATCAACCAGGATAATGAGTCAAAACCAACTATCAACCAGGATAATGAGGAGAAACCAACTATCAACCAGGATAATGAGGACAAACCAACTATTAACCAGGATAATGAGGCAAAACCAACTATCAACCAGGATAATGAGGCAAAACCAACTATCAACCAGGATAATGAGGACAAACCAACTATCAACCAGGATAATGAGGACAAAACAATTATTAACCAGGATAATGAGGACAAAACATCTATCAACCAGGATAATGAGGCAAAACAACTATCAACCAGGATAATCTGGTCAAACATATTATCTACCCAAATAATTATTCTCATCCTGAGGAGCCCCATCTCTACAATTATCTACCATGATAATCATTATCATCCTTTGGAGCTCCATCTATACAATTATCTACCATGATAATCATTCTCATCCTTTTGAGCTCCATCTCCATAATTATCTACCATGATAATCATTCTCATCCTTTGGAGCTCCATCTATACAATTATCTACCATGATAATCATTCCCATCTTTTGGAGCTCAATCTATACAATTATCTACCATGATAATCATTCTCATCCTTTGGAGCTCCATCTATACAATTATCTACCATGATAATCATTCCCATCTTTTGGAGCTCAATCTATACAATTATCTACCATGATAATCATTTTCATCTCTAGGAGCTCCATCTCTACAATTATCTACCATGATAATCATTCTGATCCTTTGAAGCTCCATCTCTACAATTATCTACCATGATAATCATTCTCATCCTTAGGAGCTCCATCTCTACACTTATCTACCATGATAATCATTCTCATCCTTAGGAGCTCCATCTCTACAATTATCTACCATGATAATCATTCTCATCCTTAGGAGCTCCATCTCTACAATTATCTACCATGATAATCATTCTAATCTTTTGGAGCTCCATCTATACAATTATCTACCAAGATAATCATTCTTATCCTCAGGAACTCCATCTATACATTTATCTACCATGATAATCATTCTCATCCCTAGGAGCTCCATCTCTACAATTATCTACCATGATAATCTTTCTCATCCTTTGGAGCTCCATCTCTACAATTATCTACCAAGATAATCATTCTTATCCTCAGGAACTCCATCTATACATTTATCTACCATGATAATCATTCTCATCCATTGGAGCTCCATCTATACAATTATCTACCATGATAATCATTCTCATCCCTAGGAGCTCCATCTCTACAATTATCTACCATGATAATCTTTCTCATCCTTTGGAGCTCCATCTCTACAATTATCTACCAAGATAATCATTCTTATCCTCAGGAACTCCATCTATACATTTATCTACCATGATAATCATTCTCATCCTTTGGAGCTCCATCTCTACAATTATCTACCATGATAATCATTCTCATTCTTTGGAGCTCCATCTCTACATTTATCTACCATGATAATCATTCTCATCCTTTGGAGCTCCATCTATACAATTATCTACCATGATAATCATTCTCATCCTTTGGAGCTCCATCTCTACAATTATCTACCATGATAATCATTTGTATCCTTTGGAGCTCCATCTATATAATTATCTACCATGATAATCATTCTCATCCTTTGGAGCTCCATATCTACAATTATCTACCATGATAATCATTCCCATCGCTAGGAGCTCCATCTCTACAATTATTTACCATGATAATCATTCTCATCCTTTAGAGCTCCACCTCTACAATTATCTACCATGATAATCTTTCTTATCCTATGGAGTTCCATCTCTACAATTATCTACATGATAATCATTCTAATCTTTTGGAGCTCCATCTCTACAATTATCTACCATGATAATTATTCTCATCCTTTGCAGCTCCATATATACAATTTTCTACCATGATAATTATTCTCATCCTTTGCAGCTCCATCTCTACAATTTTCTACCATGATAATTATTCTCATCCTTTGCAGCTCCATATATACAATTTTCTACCATGATAATTATTCTCATCCTTTGGAGCTCCCTCTCTACAATTATCTACCATGATAATCATTCTCATCCTTAGGAGCACAATCTCTACAATTATCTACCATAATAATCATTCTCATCCCTAGGAGCTCCATCTCTACAATTATCTACCATGATAATCATTCCCATCCTTAGGAACTCCATCTCTACAATTATCTACCATGATAATCATTCTCATCCTTAGGAGCTCCATCTCTACATTTATCTACCATGATAATCATTCCCATCCCAAGGAGCTCCATCTCTACAATTATCTACCATGATAATCATTCTCATTCTTAGGAGCTCCATCTCTACAATTATCTACCATGATAATCATTCTCATCCCTAGGAGCTCCATCTCTACAATTATCTACCATGATAATCATTCTCATCCCTAGGAGCTCCATCTCTACAATTATCTACCATGATAATCATTCTCATCCTTTGGAGCTCCATCTCTACAATTATCTACCAAGATAATCATTCTTATCCTCAGGAACTCCATCTATACAATTATCTACCATGATAATCATTCTCATCCTTAAGAGCTCCATCTCTACAATTATCTACCATGATAATCATTCTCATCCCTAGGAGCTTCATCTCTACAATTATCTACCATGATAATCATTCTCATCCCTAGGAGCTCCATCTCTACAATTATCTACCATGATAATCATTCTCATCCTTAGGAGCTCCATCTCTACACTTATCTACCATGATAATCATTTTCATCCTTAGGAGCTCCATCTCTACAATCATATACCATGATAATCATTCTCATCCTTAGGAACACAATCTCTACAATTATCTACCATGATAATCCTTCCCATCCTTAGAAGCTTCATCTCTACAATTATCTACCATGAAAATTATTCTCATCCTTTGGAGCTTTATCTCTACAATTACCTACCATGATAATCATTTTCATCCTTAGGAGCTCCATCTCTACAATTATCTACCATGATAATCATTCTCATCCTTAGAAGCACAATCTCTACAATTATCTACCATGATAATCATTCTTATCCTTTGGAGCTCCATCTCTACAATCATCTACCATGATAATCAGTCTCATCCTTAGGAGCTCCATCTCTACAATTATCTACCATGATAATTATTCTCATCATTAGGAGCTCCATCTCTACAATTATGTACCAAGATAATCATTTTCATCCTTAGGACCTCCATCTCTACAATTATCTACCATGATAATCATTCTCATCCTTTGGAGCTCCATCTCTACAATTTTCTACCATGATAATCATTCTCATCCTTTGGAGCTCCATCTTTACAATTATCTACCATGATAATCATTCTCATCCTTTGGAGCTCCATCTCTACAATTATCTACCATGATATTCATTCTCATCCTTTGGAGCTCCATCTCTACAATTATCTACCATGATAATCTTTCTCATCCTCAGGAGCCCCATCTCTACAATTATCTACCATGATAATCATTCTCATCCCAATGAACTCCATCTCTACAATTATCTACCAAGATAATCATTCTCATCCTTTGGAGCTCCATCTCTACAATTACATACCAAGATAATCATTCTCATCCTTTGGAGCTCCATCTCTACAATCATCTACCATGATAATCATTCTCATCCTTAGGAACACAATCTCTACAATTATCTACCATGATAATCCTTCCCATCCTTAGAAGCTTCATCTCTACAATTATCTACCATGAAAATTATTCTCATCCCTTGGAGCTTTATCTCTACAATTATCTACCATGATAATCATTCCCATCCTTAGGAGCTCCATATCTACAATTATCTACCATGATAATCATTCTCATTCTTAGGAGCTCCATCTCTACAATTATCTACCATGATAATCATTTTCATCCTTAGGAGCTCCATCTCTACAATTATCTACCATGATAATCATTCTCATTCTTTGGAGCTCCATCTCTACATTTATCTACCATGATAATCATTCTCATCCCTAGGAGCTCCATCTATACAATTATCTACCATGATAATCATTCTCATCCTTTGGAGCTCCATCTGTACAATTATCTACCATGATAATCATTTGTATCCTTTGGAGCTCCATCTATATAATTATCTACCATGATAATCATTCTCATCCTTTGGAGCTCCATATCTACAATTATCAACCATGATAATCATTCCCATCGCTAGGAGCTCCATCTCTACAATTATTTACCATGATAATCATTCTCATCCTTTAGAGCTCCACCTCTACAATTATCTACCATGATAATCTTTCTTATCCTATGGAGTTCCATCTCTACAATTATCTACATGATAATCATTCTAATCTTTTGGAGCTCCATCTCTACAATTATCTACCATGATAATTATTCTCATCCTTTGCAGCTCCATATATACAATTTTCTACCATGATAATTATTCTCATCCTTTGCAGCTCCATCTCTACAATTTTCTACCATGATAATTATTCTCATCCTTTGCAGCTCCATATATACAATTTTCTACCATGATAATTATTCTCATCCTTTGGAGCTCCCTCTCTACAATTATCTACCATGATAATCATTCTCATCCTTAGGAGCTCCATCTGAACAATTATCTACCATGATAATCATTTTCAACTCTAGAGCTCCATATCTACAATTATCTACCATGATAATCATTCTCAATCCCAGGAGCTCCATCTCTACAATTATCTACCATGATAATCTTTCTCATCCTTAGGAGCTCCATCTCTACAATTATTTACCATGATAATCTTTCCCATCCTTAGGAGCCCCATCTGCACAATTATCTACCATGATAATCTTTCTCATCCTTAGGAGCTCCATCTCTACAATTATTTACCATGATAATATTTCCCATCCTTAAGAGCTCCATCTCTACAATTATCTACCATGATAATCATTCTCATCCTTAGGAGCTCCATCTCTACAATTATCTACCATGATAATCTTTCTCATCCTTAAGAGCTCCATCTCTACAATTATCTACCATGATAATCATTCTCATTCTTAGGAGCTCCACCTAAACAATTATCTACCATGATAATCATTTTCAACTCTAGAGCTCCATCTCTACAATTATCTACAATGATAATCATTCTCGTCCTTTGGAGCTCCATCTCTACAATTATCTACCATGATAATCATTCTCATCCTTAGGAGCTCCATCTCTACAATTATCTACCAAGATAATCATTCTCATCCTTTGGAGCTCCATCTCTACAATTATCTACCATGATAATCATTCTCATCCTTTGGAGCTCCATCTCTACAATTATCTACCATGATATTCATTCTCATCTTTTGGAGCTCCATCTCTACAATTATCTACCATGATAATCTTTCTCATCCTCAGGAGCCCCATCTCTACAATTATCTACCATGATAATCATTCTCATCCCAATGAACTCCATCTCTACAATTATCTACCAAGATAATCATTCTCATCCTTTGGAGCTCCATCTCTACAATTATCTACAATGATAATCATTCTCGTCCTTTGGAGCTCCATCTCTACAATTATCTACCATGATAATCATTCTCATCCTTAGGAGCTCCATCTCTACAATTATCTACCATGATAATCTTTCGCATCCTCAGGAGCCCCATCTCTACAATTATCTACCATGATAATCATTCTCATCCCAACGAACTCCATCTCTACAATTATCTACCAAGATAATCATTCTCATCCTTTGGAGCTCCATCTCTACAATTATCTACCATGATAATCATTCTCATCCTCAGGAGCCCCATATCTACAATTATCTACCATGATAATCATTCTCATCCCTAGGAGCTCCATCTCTACAATTATCTACCATGATAATCATTCTCATCCTTAGGAGCTCCATCTTTACAATCATCTACCATGATAATCATTCTCATCCTTAGGAACACAATCTCTACAATTATCTACCATGATAATCCTTCCCATCCTTAGGAGCTTCATCTCTACAATTATCTACCATGAAAATTATTCTCATCCTTTGGAGCTTTATCTCTACAATTATCTACCATGATAATCATTTTCATCCTTAGGAGCTCCATCTCTACAATTATCTACCATGATAATCATTCTCATCCTTAGAAGCACAATCTCTACAATTATCTACCATGATAATCATTGTTATCCTTTGGAGCTCCATCTCTACAATCATCTACCATGATAATCAGTCTAATCCTTAGGAACACAATCTCTACAATTATCTACCATGATAATTATTCTCATCATTAGGAGCTCCATCTCTACAATTATGTACCAAGATAATCATTTTCATCCTTAGGACCTCCATCTCTACAATTATCTACCATGATAATCATTCTCATCCTTTGGAGCTCCATCTCTACAATTTTCTACCATGATAATCATTCTCATCCTTTGGAGCTCCATCTTTACAATTATCTACCATGATATTCATTCTCATCCTTTGGAGCTCCATCTCTACAATTATCTACCATGATAATCTTTCTCATCCTCAGGAGCCCCATCTCTACAATTATCTACCATGATAATCATTCTCATCCCAATGAACTCCATCTCTACAATTATCTACCAAGATAGTCATTCTCATCCTTAGGACCTCCATCTCTACAATTATCTACCATGATAATCATTTTCATCCCTAGGAGCTCCATTTCTACAATTATCTGCCATGATAATCATTCTCATCCTTTGCAGCTCCATCTCTACAATTTTCTACCATGATAATTATTCTCATCCTTTGCAGCTCCATATATACAATTTTCTACCATGATAATTATTCCCATCCTTTGCAGCTCCATCTCTACAATTTTCTACCATGATAATTATTCTCATCCTTTGGAGCTCCCTCTCTACAATTATCTACCATGATAATTATTCTCATCCTTAGGAGCTCCATCTGAACAATTATCTACCATGATAATCATTTTCAACTCTAGAGCTCCATCTCTACAATTATCTACCATGATAATCATTCTCAATCCCAGGAGCTCCATCTCTACAATTATCTACCATGATAATCTTTCTCATCCTTAGGAGCTCCATCTCTACAATTATCTACCATGATAATCTTTCCCATCCTTAGGAGCCCCATCTGCACAATTATCTACCATGATAATCTTTCTCATCCTTAGGAGCTCCATCTCTACAATTATTTACCATGATAATCTTTCCCATCCTTAAGAGCTCCATCTCTACAATTATCTACCATGATAATCATTCTCATCCTTAGGAGCTCCATATCTACAATTATCTACCATGATAATCATTCTCATCCCTAGGAGCTCCATCTCTACAATTATCTACCATGATAATCATTCTCATCCTTAGGAGCTCCATCTCTACAATTATCTACCATGATAATCATTCTCATCGTTAGGAGCTCCATATCTACAATTATCTACCATGATAATCATTCTCATCCTTAGGAGCTCCATATCTACAATTATCTACCATGATAATCATTCTCATCCTTAGGAGCTCCATCTCTACAATTATCTACCATGATATTCATTCTCATCTTTTGGAGCTCCATCTCTACAATTATCTACCATGATAATCTTTCTCATCCTCAGGAGCCCCATCTCTACAATTATCTACCATGATAATCATTCTCATCCCAATGAACTCCATCTCTACAATTATCTACCATGATAATCATTCTCATCCCAATGAACTCCATCTCTACAATTATCTACCAAGATAATCATTCTCATCCTTTGGAGCTCCATCTCTACAATTATCTACCATGATAATCATTCTCGTCCTTTGGAGCTCCATCTCTACAATTATCTACCATGATAATCATTCTCATCCTTAGGAGCTCCATCTCTACAATTATGTACCAAGATAATCATTCTCATCCTTAGGACCTCCATCTCTACAATTATCTACCATGATAATCATTCTCATCCCTAGGAGCTCCATTTCTACAATTATCTGCCATGATAATCATTCACATTCTTTGCAGCTCCATCTCTACAATTTTCTACCATGATAATTATTCTCATCCTTTGCAGCTCCATATATACAATTTTCTACCATGATAATTATTCTCATCCTTTGCAGCTCCATCTCTACAATTTTCTACCATGATAATTATTCTCATCCTTTGCAGCTCCATATATACAATTTTCTACCATGATAATTATTCTCATCCTTTGGAGCTCCCTCTCTACAATTATCTACCATGGTAATCATTCTCATCCTTAGGAGCTCCATCTGAACAATTATCTACCATGATTATCATTTTCAACTCTAGAGCTCCATATCTACAATTATCTACCATGATAATCATTCTCAATCCCAGGAGCTCCATCTCTACAATTATCTACCATGATAATCTTTCTCATCCTTAGGAGCTCCATCTCTACAATTATTTACCATGATAATCTTTCCCATCCTTAGGAGCCCCATCTGCACAATTATCTACCATGATAATCTTTCTCATCCTTAGGAGCTCAATCTCTACAATTATCTACCATGATAATCATTCTCATCCTTAGGAGCTCCATCTCTACAATTATCTACCATGATAATCATTCTCATTGTTAGGAGCTCCATATCTACAATTATCTACCATGATAATCATTCTCATCCTTAGGAGCTCCATCTCTACAATTATCTACCATGATAATCATTCTCATCCTTTGCAGCTCCATATATACAATTTTCTACCATAATAATTATTCTCATCCTTTGCAGCTCCATATCTACAATTATCTACCATGATAATCATTCTCATCCCTAGGAGCTCAATCTCTACAATTATCTACCATGATAATCATTCTCATCCTTAGGAGCTCCATCTCTACAATTATCTACCATGATAATCATTCTCATCGTTAGGAGCTCCATATCTACAATTATCTACCATGATAATCATTCTCATCCTTAGGAGCTCCATCTCTACAATTATCTACCATGATAATCATTCTCATCCCTAGGAGCTCCATATCTACAATTATCTACCATGATAATCATTCTCATCCTTAGGAGCTCCATCTCTACAATTATCTACCATGATATTCATTCTCATCTTTTGGAGCTCCATCTCTACGATTATCTACCATGATAATCTTTCTCATCCTCAGGAGCCCCATCTCTACAATTATCTACCATGATAATCATTCTCATCCCAATGAACTCCATCTCTACAATTATCTACCATGATAATCATTCTCATCCCAATGAACTCCATCTCTACAATTATCTACCAAGATAATCATTCTCATCCTTTGGAGCTCCATCTCTACAATTATCTACCATGATAATCATTCTCGTCCTTTGGAGCTCCATCTCTACAATTATCTACCATGATAATCATTCTCATCCTTAGGAGCTCCATCTCTACAATTATGTACCAAGATAATCATTCTCATCCTTAGGACCTCCATCTCTACAATTATCTACCATGATAATCATTCTCATCCCTAGGAGCTCCATTTCTACAATTATCTGCCATGATAATCATTCACATTCTTTGCAGCTCCATCTCTACAATTTTCTACCATGATAATTATTCTCATCCTTTGCAGCTCCATAAATACAATTTTCTACCATGATAATTATTCTCATCCTTTGCAGCTCCATCTCTACAATTTTCTACCATGATAATTATTCTCATCCTTTGCAGCTCCATATATACAATTTTCTACCATGATAATTATTCTCATCCTTTGGAGCTCCCTCTCTACAATTATCTACCATGGTAATCATTCTCATCCTTAGGAGCTCCATCTGAACAATTATCTACCATGATTATCATTTTCAACTCTAGAGCTCCATATCTACAATTATCTACCATGATAATCATTCTCAATCCCAGGAGCTCCATCTCTACAATTATCTACCATGATAATCTTTCTCATCCTTAGGAGCTCCATCTCTACAATTATTTACCATGATAATCTTTCCCATCCTTAGGAGCCCCATCTGCACAATTATCTACCATGATAATCTTTCTCATCCTTAGGAGCTCCATCTCTACAATTATTTACCATGATAATCTTTCCCATCCTTAAGAGCTCCATCTCTACAATTATCTACCATGATAATCATTCTCATCCTTAGGAGCTCCATCTCTACAATTATCTACCATGATAAGCATTCTCAATCCCAGGAGCTCCATCTCTACAATTATCTACCATGATAATCTTTCTCATCCTTAAGAGCTCCATCTCTACAATTATCTACCATGATAATCATTCTCATTCTGAGGAGCTCCATCTGAACAATTATCTACCATGATAATCATTTTCAACTCTAGAGCTCCATCTCTACAATTATCTACCATGATAATCATTCTCATCCTTTGGAGCTCCATCTCTACAATTATCTACCATGATAATCATTCTCATCCCAATGAACTCCATCTCTACAATTATCTACCAAGATAATCATTCTCATCCTTTGGAGCTCCATCTCTACAATTATCTACAATGATAATCATTCTCGTCCTTTGGAGATCCATCTCTACAATTATCTACCATGATAATCATTCTCATCCTTTTGAGCTCCATCTCTACAATTATCTACCAAGATAATCATTCTCGTCCTTAGGAGCTCCATATCTACAATTATCTACCATGATAATCATTCTCATCCCAACGAACTCCATCTCTACAATTATCTACCAAGATAATCATTCTCATCCTTTGGAGCTCCATCTCTACAATTATCTACCATGATAATCATTCTCATCCTCAGGAGCCCCATATCTACAATTATCTACCATGATAATCATTTTCATCCTTTGGAGCTCCATTTCTACAATTATCTACCATGATAATCATTCTCGTCCTTAGGAGCTCCATATCTACAATTATCTACCATGATAATCATTCTCATCCTTAGGAGCTCCATCTCTACAATTATCTACCATGATAATCATCCTCATCCTTAGAGCTCCATCTCTACAACTATCTACCATGATAATCATTCTCATCCTTAGGAGCTCCATATCTACAATTATCTACCATGATAATCATTCTCATCCCTAGGAGCTCAATCTCTACAATTATCTACCATGATAATCATTCTCATCCTTAGGAGCTCCATCTCTACAATTATCTACCATGATAATCATTCTCATCCTTAGGAGCTCCATCTCTACAACTATCTACCATGATAATCATTCTCATCCTTAGGAGCTCCATCTCTACAATTATCTACCATGATAATCATTCTCATCCTTAGGAGCTCCATCTCTACAACTATCTACCATGATAATCATTCTCATCCTTAGGAGCTCCATCTCTACAATTATCTACCATGATAATCATTCTCATCCTTAGGAGCTCCATCTCTACAATTATCTACCATGATAATCATTCTCATCCTTAGGAGCTCCATATCTACAATTATCTACCATGATAATCATTCTCATCCTTAGGAGCTCCATCTCTACAATTATCTACCATGATAATCATTCTCATCCCAAAGAGCACCATATCTACAATTATCTACCAAGATAATCATTCTCATCCCTAGGAGCTCAATCTCTACAATTATCTACCATGATAATCATTCTCATCCTTCCGAACTCCATCTCTACAATTTTCCTCCATTAAATTATCATTCTCATCCCTAGGAGCTCCATCTCTACAATTATCTAGCATGATAATCATTCTTATCCTTTGGAACTCCATCTCTACAATTTTCTACCATGATAATCATTCTCATCCTTCCGAACTCCATCTCTACAATTTTCCTCCATTAAATTATCATTCTCATCCCTAGGAGCTCCATCTCTACAATTATCTACCATGATAATCATTTTCATCGTTAGGAGCTCCATCTCTACAATTATCTACCATGATAATCATTCTGATCCTTAGGACCTCCATCTCTACAATTATCTTCCATGATAATCATTCTCATCCCTAGGAGCTCCATTTCTACAATTATCTGCCATGATAATCATTCACATTCTTTGCAGCTCCATCTCTACAATTTTCTACCATGATAATTATTCTCATCCTTTGCAGCTCCATATATACAATTTTCTACCATGATAATTATTCTCATCCTTTGCAGCTCCATCTCTACAATTTTCTACCATGATAATTATTCTCATCCTTTGCAGCTCCATATATACAATTTTCTACCATGATAATTATTCTCATCCTTTGGAGCTCCCTCTCTACAATTATCTACCATGATAATCATTCTCATCCTTAGGAGCTCCATCTGAACAATTATCTACCATGATTATCATTTTCAACTCTAGAGCTCCATATCTACAATTATCTACCATGATAATCATTCTCAATCCCAGGAGCTCCATCTCTACAATTATCTACCATGATAATCTTTCTCATCCTTAGGAGCTCCATCTCTACAATTATTTACCATGATAATCTTTCCCATCCTTAGGAGCCCCATCTGCACAATTATCTACCATGATAATCTTTCTCATCCTTAGGAGCTCCATCTCTACAATTATTTACCATGATAATCTTTCCCATCCTTAAGAGCTCCATCTCTACAATTATCTACCATGATAATCATTCTCATCCTTAGGAGCTCCATCTCTACAATTATCTACCATGATAAGCATTCTCAATCCCAGGAGCTCCATCTCTACAATTATCTACCATGATGATCTTTCTCATCCTTAAGAGCTCCATCTCTACAATTATCTACCATGATAATCATTCTCATTCTTAGGAGCTCCATCTGAACAATTATCTACCATGATAATCATTTTCAACTCTAGAGCAGCTCCATCTCTACAATTATCTACCATGATAATCATTCTCATCCTTTGGAGCTCCATCTCTACAATTATCTACCATGATAATCATTCTCATCCCAATGAACTCCATCTCTACAATTATCTACCAAGATAATCATTCTCATCCTTTGGAGCTCCATCTCTACAATTATCTACAATGATAATCATTCTCGTCCTTTGGAGCTCCATCTCTACAATTATCTACCATGATAATCATTCTCATCCTTTTGAGCTCCATCTCTACAATTATCTACCAAGATAATCATTCTCATCCTCAGGAGCCCCATCTCTACAATTATCTACCATGATAATCATTCTCATCCCAACGAACTCCATCTCTACAATTATCTACCAAGATAATCATTCTCATCCTTTGGAGCTCCATCTCTACAATTATCTACCATGATAATCATTCTCATCCTCAGGAGCCCCATATCTACAATTATCTACCATGATAATCATTCTCATCCTTTGGAGCTCCATTTCTACAATTATCTACCATGATAATCATTCTCGTCCTTAGGAGCTCCATATCTACAATTATCTACCATGATAATTATTCTCATCCTTAGGAGCTCCATCTCTACAATTATCTACCATGATAATCATCCTCATCCTTAGGAGCTCCATCTCTACAACTATCTACCATGATAATCATTCTCATCCTTAGGAGCTCCATATCTACAATTATCTACCATGATAATCATTCTCATCCCTAGGAGCTCAATCTCTACAATTATCTACCATGATAATCATTCTCATCCTTAGGAGCTCCATCTCTACAATTATCTACCATGATAATCATTCTCATCGTTAGGAGCTCCATATCTACAATTATCTACCATGATAATCATTCTCATCCTTAGGAGCTCCATATCTACAATTATCTACCATGATAATCATTCTCATCCCTAGGAGCTCCATCTCTACAATTATCTACCATGATAATCATTCTCATCGTTAGGAGCTCCATCTCTACAATTATCTACCATGATAATCATTCTCATTCTTAGGAGCTCCATCTCTACAATTATCTACCATGATAATCATTCTCATCCTTAGGAGCTCCATCTCTACAATTATCTACCATGATAATCATTCTCATCCCAAAGAGCACCATATCTACAATTATCTACCAAGATAATCATTCTCATCGTTAGGAGCTCCATCTCTACAATTATCTACCATGATAATCATTCTCATCCCTAGGAGCTCTCTCTACAATTATCTACCAAGATAATCATTCTCATCCCTAGGAGCTCAATCTCTACAATTATCTACCATGATAATCATTCTCATCCTTAGGAGCTCCATCTCTACAATTATCTAGCATGATAATCATTCTTATCCTTTGGAACTCCATCTCTTCAATTATCTACCATGATAATCATTCTCATCCCTAGGAGCTCCATCTCCACAATTATCTACCATGATAATCATTCTCATCCTTTGGAGCTCCATCTCTACAATTATCTACCATGATAATCATTCTCATCCTTTAAAGCTCCATCTCTACAATTATCTACCATGATAATCATTCTCATCCTTTGGAGCTCCATCTCTACAATTATCTACCATGATAATCATTCTCATCCTTTGGAGCTCCATCTCTACAATTATCTAGCATGATAATCATTCTTATCCTTTGGAACTCCATCTCTACAATTTTCTACCATGATAATCATTCTCATCCTTCCGAACTCCATCTCTACAATTTTCCTCCATTAAATTATCATTCTCATCCCTAGGAGCTCCATCTCTACAATTA
The DNA here is from genome assembly GCA_947623455.1 of Mimachlamys varia. Classification (NCBI taxonomy): domain Eukaryota; kingdom Metazoa; phylum Mollusca; class Bivalvia; order Pectinida; family Pectinidae; genus Mimachlamys; species Mimachlamys varia. The sequence continues at coordinate 49,541,141 of OX392527.1, forward strand.
TCTACCATGATAATCATTTTCATCGTTAGGAGCTCCATCTCTACAATCATCTACCATGATAATCAGTCTCATCCTTAGGAACACAATCTCTACAATTATCTACCAAGATAATCATTTTCATCCTTAGGACCTCCATCTCTACAATTATCTACCATGACAATCATTCTCATCCCTAGGAGCTCCATCTCTACAATTATCTACCATGATAATCATTCTCATCCTTAGGAGCTCCATCTCTACAATTATCTACCATGATAATTATTCACATCCTTTGCAGCTCCATCTCTACAATTTTCTACCATGATAATTATTCTCATCCTTTGCAGCTTCATATATACATTTTTCTACCATGATAATTATTCTCATTCTTTGCAGCTCCATCTCTACAATTTTCTACCATGATAATTATTTTCATCCTTTGCAGCTCCATATCTACAATTTTCTACCATGATAATTATTCTCATCCTTTGGAGCTCCACCTCTACAATTATCTACCATGATAATCATTCTCATCCTTAGGAGCTCCATCTGAACAATTATCTACCATGATAATCATTTTCATGTCTAGAGCTCCATCTCTACAATTATCTACCATGATAATCATTCTCAATCCCAGGAGCTCCATCTCTACAATTATCTACAATGATAATCATTCTCGTCCTTTGGAGCTCCATCTCTACAATTATCTACCATGATAATCATTCTCATCCTTTGGAGCTCCATCTCTACAATTATCTACCATGATAATCATTCTCGTCCTTTGGAGCTCCATCTCTACAATTATCTACAATGATAATCATTCTCATCCTTTGGAGCTCCATCACTACAATTATCTACCATGATAATCATTCTCATCCTTTGGATCTCCATCTATACAATTATCTACAATGATAATCATTCTCATCCTTAGGAGCTCCATCTATACAATTATCTGCCATGATAATCATTCCCATCCTTAGGAGCTCCATCTTTTCAATTATCTACCATGATAATCATTCTCATCCTTAGGAGCTCCATCTCTGCAATTATCTACCATGATAATCATTCTCATCCTTTGGAGCTCCATCTCTGCAATTATCTACCATGATAATCATTCTCATCCTTAGGAGCTCCATCTCTACACTTATCTACCATGATAATCATTCTCATCCTTTGGAGCTCCATCTCTACAATTATCTACCATGATAATCATTCTCATCCTTAGGAGCTCCATCTCTGCAATTATCTACCATGATAATTATTCTCATCCTTAGGAGCTCCATCTCTACACTTATCTACCATGATAATCATTCTCATCCTTTGGAGCTCCATCTCTACAATTATCTACCATGATAATCATTCTCATCCTTTGGAGCTCCACCTCTACAATTATCTACCATGATAATCATTCTCATCCTTAGGAGCTCCATCTCTGCAATTATCTACCATGATAATCATTCTCATCCTTAGGAGCTCCATCTCTGCAATTATCTACCATGATAATCATTCTCATCCTTAGGAGCTCCATCTTTTCAATTATCTACCATGATAATCATTCTCATCCTTAGGAGCTCCATCTCTGCAATTATCTACCATGATAATTATTCTCATCCTTAGGAGCTCCATCTCTACAATTATGTACCATGATAATCATTCTCATCCTTAGGAGCTCCATCTCTACACTTATCTACCATGATAATCATTCTCATCCTTAGGAGCTCCATCTCTACACTTATCTACCATGATAATCATTCTCATCCTTTTGAGGTCCATCTCTACAATTATCTTCCATGATCATCATTCTCATCCTTTGAAGCTCCATCTCTACAATTATCTACCATGATAATCATTCTCATTCTTAGGAGCTCCATTTCCACAATTATCAACCATGATAATCATTCTCATCCCTTTGAGCTCCATCTACCCAGATAATAATTCTCATCCTTTTGAGCTCCATCTCTACAATTATCTACCATGATAATCATTCTCATCCTTAGGAGCTCCATCTCTACAATTATCTACCATGATAATCATTCTCATCCTTTGGAGCTCCATCATTACAATTATCTACCATGATAATCATTCTCATCCTTAGGAGGTCCATCTTTACAATTATCTACCATGATAATCATTGTCATCCTTTGGAGCTCCATCTCTACAATTATCTACCAAGATAATCATTCTCATCCTTTGGAGCTCCATCACTACAATTATCTACCATGATAATAATTCCCATCCTTACGAGCTCCATCTCTAAAATTTATCAACCATGAAAATCATTCTCATCCTTTGAAGCTCCATCTCTACAATTATCTACCATGATAATCATTCCCATCCTTAGGAGCTCCATCTCTACAATTATCTACCATGATAATCATTCTCATCCTTAGGAGCTCCATCTCTACAATTATCTACCATGATATTCATTCTGATCCTCTCAATCTCTACAATTATCTACCATGATAATCATTGTCATCCTTAGGACCTCCATCTCTACAATTATCTACCATGATAATCATTGTCATCCTTTGGAGCTCCATCTCTACAATTATCTACCATGATAATCATTCTCATCCTTTGGAGCTCCATCACTACAATTATCTACCATGATAATCATTCTCATCCTTAGGAGCTCCATCTTTACAATTATGTACCATGAAAATCATTCTCATCCTTTAGAGCTCCATCTCTACAATTATCTACCATGATAATAATTCCCATCCTTACGAGCTCCATCTCTAAAATTTATCAACCATGAAAATCATTCTTATCTTAAGGAGCTCCATCTCTACAATTTATCAACCATGATAATCATTCTCATCCTTAGGAGCTCCATCTCTACAATTATCTACTATAATAATCATTCTCATCCTTTGAAGCTCCATCTCTACAATTATCTACCATGATAATCATTCTCATCCTTAGGACCTCCATCTCTACAATTATCTACCATGATAATCATTCTCATCCTTTGGAGCTCCATCTCTATAATTATCTACCATGATAATCATTTTCATCCTTTCCGAGCTCCATCTCTACAATTATCTACCATGATAATCATTCCCATCCTTAGGAGCTCCATCTCTACAATTATCTACCATGATAATCATTCTCACCCTGGGAGCTCAATCTCTACAATTATCTTCCATGGAAATCATTCTCATCCTTTTGAGGTCCATCTCTACAATTATCTACCATGATAATCATTCTCATCCTTTGGAGCTCCATCTCTACAATTATCTACCATGATAATCTTTCTCATCCTTAGGAGCTCCATCTCTACAATTATCTACCATGATAATCATTCTCATCCTTTTGAAGTCCATCTCTACAATTATCTACCATGATAATCATTCTCATCCTTAGGAGCTCCATCTCTACAATTATCTACCATGATAATCATTCTCTTCCTGAAGAGCGCCATCTCTACAATTATCTACCATGATAATCATTCTCATTCTTAGGAGCTCCATCTTTACAATTATCTACCATGATAATCATTATCATCCTCAGTAGCTTCATCTCTACAATTATCTACCATGATAATCATTGTCATCCTTTGGAGCTCCATCTCTACAATTATCTACCATGATAATCATTCTCATCCTTTGGAGCTCCATTTCTACAATTATCTACCATGATAATCATTCTCATCCTGAGGAGCTCCATCTCTACAATTATCTACCATGATAATCATTCTCATCCTTTGGAGCTCCATCTCTACAATTATCTACCATGATAATCATTCTCATCCTTAGGAGCTCCATCTCTACAATTATCTACCATGATAATCATTCTCATCCTTTGAAGCTCCATCTCTACAATTATCTACCATGATAATCATTCTCATCCTTTGGAGCTCCATCTCTACAATTATCTACCATGATAATCATTCTTATCCTTTCGAGCTCCATCTCTACAATTATCTACCATGATAATCATTCCCATCCTTAGGAGCTCCATCTCTACAATTATCTACCATGATAATCCTTCTCATCCTTAGGAGCTCCATCTCTAAAATTATCTACCATGAAAATCATTCTCATTCTTAGGAGCTCCATCTCTACAATTAACTACCATGATATTTATTCTCATCCTCTCAATCTCTTCAATTATCTACCATAATAATCATTCTCATCCTTAGGAGCTCCATCTCTACAATTACATACCAAGATAATCATTCTCATCCTTTGGAGCTCCATCTCTACAATTATCTACCATGATAATCATTCGCATTCTTTGGAGCTCTATCTCCACAATTATCAACCATGATAATCATTCTCATCCCTTTGAGCTCCATCTACCCAGATAATAATTCTCATCCTTTTGAGCTCCATCTCTACAATTATCTACCATGATAATCATTCTCATCCTTAGGAGCTCCATCTCTACAATTATCTACCATGATAATCATTCTCATCCTTAGGAGCTCCATCTTTACAATTATCTACCATGATAATCATTGTCATCCTTTGGAGCTCCATCTCTACAATTATCTTCCATGATCATCATTCTCATCCTTTGAAGCTCCATCTCTACAATTATCTACCATGATAATCATTCTCATTCTTAGGAGCTCCATCTCCACAATTATCAACCATGATAATCATTCTCATCCCTTTGAGCTCCATCTACCCAGATAATAATTCTCATCCTTTTGAACTCCATCTCTACAATTATCTACCATGATAATCATTCTCATCCTTAGGAGCTCCATCTTTACAATTATCTACCATGATAATCATTGTCATCCTTTGGAGCTCCATCTCTACAATTATCTACCAAGATAATCATTCTCATCCTTTGGAGCTCCATCACTACAATTATCTACCATGATAATAATTCCCATCCTTACGAGCTCCATCTCCAAAATTTATCAACCATGAAAATCATTCTCATCCTTTGAAGCTCCATCTCTACAATTATCTACCATGATAATCATTCCCATCCTTAGGAGCTCCATCTCTACAATTATCTACCATGATAATCATTCTCATCCTTAGGAGCTCCATCTCTACAATTATCTACCATGATATTCATTCTGATCCTCTCAATCTCTTCAATTATCTACCATGATAATCATTCTCATCCTTAGGACCTCCATCTCTACAATTATCTACCATGATAATCATTCTCATCCTTTGGAGCTCCATCTCTACAATTATCTACCATGATAATCATTTTCATCCTTTCCGAGCTCCATCTCTACAATTATCTTCCATGATCATCATTCTCATCCTTTGAAGCTCCATCTCTATAATTATCTACCATGATAATCATTCTCATCCTTAGGACCTCCATCTCTACAATTATCTACCATGATAATCATTCTCATTCTTAGGAGCTCCATCTCCACAATTATCTACCATGATAATCATTCTCATCCCTTTGAGCTCCATCTACCCAGATAATAATTCTCATCCTTTTGAGCTCCATCTATACAATTATCTACCATGATAATCATTCTCATCCTTAGGAGCTCCATCTCTACAATTATCTACCATGATAATCATTCTCATCCTTTGGAGCTCCATCACTACAATTATCTACCATGATAATCATTCTCATCCTTAGGAGCTCCATCTTTACAATTATCTACCATGATAATCATTGTCATCCTTTGGAGCTCCATCTCTACAATTATCTACCATGATAATCATTCTCATCCTTTGGAGCTCCATCACTACAATTATCTACCATGATAATCATTCTCATCCTTAGGAGCTCTACAATTATGTTCCATGAAAATCATTCTCATCCTTTGGAGCTCCATCTCTACAATTATCTACCATGATAATAATTCCCATCCTTACGAGCTCCATCTCTAAAATTTATCAACCATGAAAATCATTCTTATCTTAAGGAGCTCCATCTCTACAATTTATCAACCATGATAATCATTCTCATCCTTAGGAGCTCCATCTCTACAATTATCTACTATGATAATCATTCTCATCCTTTGAAGCTCCATCTCTACAATTATCTACCATGATAATCATTCTCATCCTTTGGAGCTCCATCTCTACAATTATCTACCATGATAATCATTCTCATCCTTAGGAGCTCCATCTCTACAATTATCTACCATGATAATCATTTTCATCCTTTGAAGCTCCATCTCTACAATTATCTACCATGATAATCATTTCCATCCTTAGGAGCTCCATCTCTACAATTATCTACCATGATAATCATTCTTATCCTTTCGAGCTCCATCTCTACAATTATCTACCATGATAATCATTCCCATCCTTACGAGCTCCATCTCTACAATTATCTACCATGATAATCATTCTCATCCTCTCAATCTCTTCAATTATCTACCATGATAATCATTCTCATCCTTAGGACCTCCATCTCTACAATTATCTACCATGATAATCATTCTCATCCTTTGGAGCTCCATCTCTATAATTATCTACCATGATAATCATTTTCATCCTTTCCGAGCTCCATCTCTACAATTATCTACCATGATAATCATTCTCATCCTTTGGAGCTTCATCTCTACAATTATCTACCATGATAATCATTCTCACCCTGGGAGCTCCATCTCTACAATTATCTTCCATGAAAATCATTCTCATCCTTTTGAGGTCCATCTCTACAATTATCTACCATGATAATCATTCTCATCCTTTGGAGCTCCATCTCTACAATTATCTACCATGATAATCTTTCTCATCCTTAGGAGCTCCATCTCTACAATTATCTACCATGATAATCATTCTCATCCTTTGAAGCTCCATCTCTACAATTATCTACCATGATAATCATTCTCATCCTTTGGAGCTCCATCTCTACAATTATCTACCATGATAATCATTCTTATCCTTTCGAGCTCCATCTCTACAATTATCTACCATGATAATCATTCCCATCCTTAGGAGCTCCATCTCTACAATTATTTACCATGATAATCATTCTTATCCTTAGGAGCTCCATCTCTACAATTAACTACCATGATATTCATTCTCATCCTCTCAATCTCTTCAATTATCTACCATGATAATCCTTCTCATCCTTAGGAGCTCCATCTCTAAAATTATCTACCATGATAATCATTCTCATTCTTAGGAGCTCCATCTCTACAATTAACTACCATGATATTCATTCTCATCCTCTCAATCTCTTCAATTATCTACCATGATAATCATTCTCATCCTTAGGAGCTCCATCTCTACAATTACATACCAAGATAATCATTCTCATCCTTTGGAGCTCCATCTCTACAATTATCTACCATGATAATCATTCGCATTCTTTGGAGCTCCATCTCTACAATTATCTACCATGATAATCATTCTCATCCTTAGGAGCTCCATCTCTACAATTATCTACCATGATAATCATTCTCATCCTTTGGAGCTCCATTTCTACAATTATCTACCATGATAATCATTCTCATTCTTAGGAACTCCATCTCTACAATTATCTACCATGAGAATCATTCTCATCCTTAGGAGCTCCATCTCTACAATTATCTACCATGATAATCATTCTCATCCTTAGGAGCTCCATCTCTACAATTATCTACCATGATAATCCTTATTATCCTTAGGAGCTCTATCTCTACAATTATCTACCATGATAATCATTCTCATTCTTTGGAGCTGCATCTCTACAATTATCTACCATGATAATCCTTATCATCCTTAGGAGCTCCATCTCTACAATTATCTACCATGATAATCCTTATCATCCTTAGGAGCTCCATCTCTACAATTATCTACCATCAGAATCATTCTCATCCTTAGGAGCTCCATCTCTACAATTATCTACCATGAGAATCATTCTCATCCCAAGGAGTTCTATCTCTACAATTATCTACCATGATAATCATTCTCATCCTTAGTAGCTCCATCTCTACAATTATCTACCATGAGAATCATTCTCATCCCAAGGAGTTCTATCTCTACAATTATCTACCATGATAATCATTCTCATCCTTAGTAGCTCCATCTCTACAATTATCTACCATGATAATCATCTTCCAAAATAAACACCTTATCACCAATGATCTTACCCCTACAATTTATTTTACAATGAAACTTCACCACCAATGATCTTACCCCTACAAATTATCTTACAATGTAAACACCTTCACCACCAATTATCTTACCCCTACAATTTATCTACAAGATAAACACCTTCACCACCAATAATCTTACCCCTACAATTTATCTTACAATATAAACACCTTACCACCAATGGTCTTACCCCTACAATTTATCTACAAGATAAACACCTTCACCACCAATGATCTTACCCCTACAATTTATCTTACAATGTAAACACCTTCACCACCAATGATCTTACCCCTACAATTTATCTTACAATGTAAACACCTTCACCACCAATTATCTTACCCCTACAATTTATCTTACAATATAAACACCTTCACCACCAATGATCTTACCCCTACAATTTATCTTACAATATAAACACCTTCACCACCAATTATCTTACCCCTACAATTTATCTTACAATGTAAACACCTTCACCACCAATGATCTTAACCATACAATCTATCTTACAATGTAAACACCCTACCACCAATGATCTTACCCCTACAATTTATCTTACAATATAAACACCTTCACCACCAATGATCTTACCCCTACAATTTATCTTACAATGTAAACACCTTCACCACCAATGATCTTCCCCCTACAAATTATCTTACAATATAAACACCTTACCACCAATGATCTTACCCCTACAATTTATCTTACAATGTAAACACCTTCACCACCAATGATCTTACCCCTACAAATTATCTTACAATGTAAACACCTTCACCACCAATGATCTTACCCCTACAATTTATCTTATAATGTAAACACCTTCACCACCAATGATCTTACCCCTACAATTTATCTTACAATGTAAACACCTTCACCACCAATGATCTTACCCCTACAAATTATCTTACAATGTAAACACCTTCACCACCAATGATCTTACCCCTACAAATTATCTTACAATGTAAACACCTTCACCACCAATGATCTTACCTCTACAATTTATCTTACAATATAAACACCTTCACCACCAATTATCTTACCCCTACAATTTATCTTATAATGTAAACACCTTCATCACAAATGATCTTACCCCTACAATTTATCTTACAATGTAAACACCTTCACCACCAATGATCTTACCCCTACAATTTATCTTACAATGTAAACACCTTCACCACCAATGATCTTACCCCTACAAATTATCTTACAATGTAAACACCTTCACCACCAATGATCTTACCCCTACAAATTATCTTACAATGTAAACACCTTCACCACCAATGATCTTACCTCTACAATTTATCTTACAATATAAACACCTTCACCACCAATTATCTTACCCCTACAATTTATCTTATAATGTAAACACCTTCATCACAAATGATCTTACCCCTACAATTTATCTTACAATGTAAACACCTTCACCACCAATGATCTTACCCCTACAATTTATCTTACTATATAAACACCTTCACCACCAATGATCTTACCCCTACAAATTATCTTACTATATAAACACCTTACCACCAATGATATTACCACTACAATTTATCTTACAATATAAACACCTTCACCACCAATGATCTTACCCCTACAATTTATCTTACTATATAAACACCTTCATCACCAATGATCTTACCCCTACAATTTATCTTACAATATAAACACCTTACCACCAATGATCTTACCCCTACAATTTATCTTACAATGTAAACACCTTCACCACCAATGATCTTACCCCTACAATTTATCTTACAATATAAACACCTTATCACCAATGATCTTACCCCTACAATTTATCTTACAAAATAAACACCTTACCACCAATGATATTACCACTACAATTTATCTTATAATATAAACACCTTCACCACCAATGATCTTACCCCTACAATTTATCTTACAATATAAACACCTTCATCACCAATGATCTTACCCCTACAATTTATCTTACAATATAAACACCTTCACCACCAATGATCTTACCCCTACAATTTATCTTACAATGTATTTTCACCACCAATGATTTTACCTACAATTTATCTTACAATATAAACACCTTCACTACCAATGATCTTAACCCTACAATTTATCTTACAATATAAACACCTTACCACCAATGATCCTACCCCTATAATTTATCTTATAACGTAAACACCTTACCACCAATTATCTTACCCCTACAAATTATCTTACAATGTAAACACCTTCACCACCAATGATCTTAACCCTACAATTTATCTTACAATGTAAACACCCTACCACCAATGATCTTACCCCTACAATTTATCTTACAATGTAAACACCTTCACCACCAATGATCTTACCCCTACAAACTATCTTACAATATAAACACCTTACCACCAATGATCTTACCCCTACAATTTATCTAACAATGTAAACACCTTCACCACCAATGATCTTACCCCTACAAATTATCTTACAATGTTAACACCTTCACCACCAATGATCTTACCCCTACAATTTATCTTATAATGTAAACACCTTCACCACCAATTATCTTACCCCTACAATTTATCTTACAATGTAAACACCTTCACCACCAATGATCTTACCCCTACAAATTATCTTACAATGTAAACACCTTCACCACCAATGATCTTACCCCTACAAATTATCTTACAATGTAAACACCTTCACCACCAATGATCTTACCTCTACAATTTATCTTACAATATAAACACCTTCACCACCAATTATCTTACCCCTACAATTTATCTTATAATGTAAACACCTTCAACACAAATGATCTTACCCCTACAATTTATCTTACAATGTAAACACCTTCACCACCAATGATCTTACCCCTACAAATTATCTTACAATGTAAATACCTTCACCACCAATGATCTTACCCCTACAAATTATCTTACAATATAAACACCTTCACCACCAATTATCTTACCCCTACAATTTATCTTATAATGTAAACACCTTCACCACCAATGATCTTACCCCTACAAATTATCTTACAATGTATCACCTTCACCACCAATGATCTTACCCCTACAATTTATCTTACTATATAAACACCTTCACCACCAATGATCTTACCCCTACAAATTATCTTACTATATAAACACCTTACCACCAATGATATTACCACTACAATTTATCTTACAATATAAACACCTTCGCCACCAATGATCTTACCCCTACAATTTATCTTACTATATAAACACCTTCATCACCAATGATCTTACCCCTACAATTTATCTTACAATATAAACACCTTACCACCAATGATCTTACCCCTACAATTTATCTTACAATGTAAACACCTTCACCACCAATGATCTTACCCCTACAATTTATCTTACAATATAAACACCTTATCACCAATGATCTTACCCCTACAATTTATCTTACAATATAAACACCTTACCACCAATGATATTACCACTACAATTTATCTTACAATATAAACACCTTCACCACCAATGATCTTACCCCTACAATTTATCTTACAATATAAACACCTTCATCACCAATGATCTTACCCCTACAATTTATCTTACAATGTAAACACCTTCACCACCAATGATCTTACCCCTACAATTTATCTTACAATATAAACACCTTCATCACCAATGATCTTACCCCTACAATTTATCTTACAATATAAACACCTTCACCACCAATGATCTTACCCCTACAATTTATCTTACAATGTATTTTCACCACCAATGATTTTACCTACAATTTATCTTACAATATAAACACCTTCACTACCAATGATCTTAACCCTACAATTTATCTTACAATATAAACACCTTACCACCAATGATCCTACCCCTATAATTTATCTTATAACGTAAACACCTTACCACCAATGATCTTACCCCTACAATTTATCTTACAATATAAACACCTTATCACCAACGATCTTACCCCTACAATTTATCTTACAATATAAACACCTTCACCACCAATGATCTTACCCCTACAATTCATCTTATAATATAAACACCTTACCACCAATGATCTTACCCCTACAATTTATCTTACAATATAAACACCTTCACCACCAATGATCTTACCCCTACAATTTATCTTATAATATAAACACCTTACCACCAATGATCTTACCCCTACAATTTATCTTACAATATAAACACCTTCACCACCAATGATCTTACCCCTACAATTTATCTTATAATATAAACACCTTCACCACCAATGATCTTACCCCTACAATTTATCTTACAATATAAACACCTTCACCACCAATGATCTTACCCCTACAATTTATCTTACAATATAAACACCTTACCACCAATGATCTTACCCCTACAATTTATCTTATAATATAAACACCTTACCACCAACGATCTTACCCCTACAATTTATCTTACAATATAAACACCTTCACCACCAATGATCTTACCCCTACAATTTATCTTACAATATAAACACCTTCACCACCAATGATCTTACCCCTACAATTTATCTTACAATATAAACACCTTACCACCAATGATCTTACCCCTACAATTTATCTTACAATATAAACACCTTCACCACCAATGATCTTACCCCTACAATTTATCTTACAATATAAACACCTTCACCACCAATGATCTTACCCCTACAATTTATCTTCCTATATAAACACCTTACCACCAATGATCTTACCTCTACAATTTATCTAACAATGTAAACACCTTCACCACCAATGATCTTACTATTACAATTTATCTTACAATATAAACACCTTCACCACCAATGATCTTACCCCTACAATTTATCTTCCTATATAAACACCTTACCACTAATGATCTTACCTCTACAATTTATCTTACAATATAAACATCTTACCACCAATGATCTTACCCCTACTATTTATCTTACAATATAAACACCTTCACCACCAATGATCTTACCCCTACAATTTATCTTACAATATAAACACCTTCACCACCAATGATCTTACCCCTACAATTTATCTTACAATATAAACACCTTCACCACCAATGATCTTACCCCTACAATTTATCTTACAATATAAACACCTTCACCACCAATGATCTTACCCCTACAATTTATCTTACAATATAAACACCTTCACCACCAATGATCTTACCCCTACAATTTATCTTACAATATAAACACCTTCACCACCAATGATCTTACCCCTACAATTTATCTTACAATATAAACACCTTCACCACCAATTATCTTACTCCTACAATTTATCTTATAATATAAACACCTTAACACCAATGATCTTACCCCTACAATTTATCTTACAATATAAACACCTTCACCACCAATGATCTTACCCCTACTATTTATCTTACAATATAAACACCTTCACCACCAATGATCTTACCCCTACAATTTATCTTACAATATAAACACCTTCACCACCAATGATCTTACCCCTACAATTTATCTTACAATATAAACACCTTCACCACCAATGATCTTACCCCTACAATTTATCTTACAATATAAACACCTTCACCACCAATTATCTTACTCCTACAATTTATCTTATAATATAAACACCTTAACACCAATGATCTTACCCCTACAATTTATCTTACAATGTAAACACCTTCACCACCAATGATCTTACCTCTACAATTTATCTTACAATATAAACACCTTACCATCAATGATATTACCCCTACAATTTATCTTACAATATAAACACCTTCACCACCAATGATCTTACCCCTACTATTTATCTTACAATATAAACACCTTCACCACCAATGATCTTACCCCTACAATTTATCTTACAATATAACCTTCACCACCAATGATCTTATCCCTACAATTTATATTAAAATGCCAAAAAAATCATCCTCATGATCTAAATTCTTTCTACAATGTTTTGAAATGCTTATCCTTACAATTTATATCACAGTGTAAATGAATTCACCAATAATTATTGTATCCCTTAATTCAAAATATTTGTGTTATTTATCCTTATCTATCCTCTGCCATGGTTTTTATTCTCATAAAGAAACATAATATAATCCTTTTTAACATGATCAACTTACTTAACACAGTTCTATACTAAATCTTAATTATTTCACATAACCAGAGCTCAATTTTACATGTACATCATTTCAACAAAAATCTGCTGTTTTAGAACTTAAATTGTACAATAATTTTTAATTAATTTACATAATCAACCTGGTTAGAGCTCGTTAATACAGTTCTAACTGATTTTTACATTTGTTTATATTGACAGTGTACATATATATAATTATCTATAGACTATAAAACAGTATATTTCTAGATGGACAAAGTACAATCATTTTCATGAAAAACATTAAATAAAGGTTTTTTCTACCAAGATTTACATTTTTTACATTTCCAAAGCTTGATTTATTACTAACAAATTGTTTTACAGCCCCTACCTTCTCAGAGCTCTCTAATCTAATTCTATATAAAAAAAATTCACGTTGCCTTCATGACCACCCTTATACAAAATCCTAACAAAAATCACATTTTCTAACTTTTCAGGTATAAAATTTGTACATTTTATACAGTGGAAAAGCTTACTGCATGATTACAATTAGCTCTGATATAATTTCTATCTTGATGGAATGTGAATTGATACAATTATCTAGTAAAGTTTACATAGCTTAGATCAACTAAGCTTGTTAAAAAAAATCATCAACAAATGAATACTTGACACTAGAGCTTACATATCCAAATTTTCAAAGGAAAGACATACTTTTTTTCTCTTTTTTTTTTTCTTTTTTTTTTTACTCCCTTTGTATTAATTATGAAGTTAACATCACCCCCGCCCTCCCCACCCCAATTCTCTTTATCATGTTTTAGATTTGTACTTCAAAAAAATATCATATATTACCGGAATGCTGTTGCATGAACATTGTGCATTATGACACGGAGATCTCGCGCAGGAGATCTGGCCGTTATGAGCACGTGGTACCTTTGACTTTGGGCCGACATGTTGGTATGTTTTATCTCATTGGGAACCAATTCAATCTTGGGGAACTGCAGCTTTTTTTCTGATATTCTTGTTGTTTTCTTTGACATCCATTTTTCCTGAAAATATCCTCGCTGAATCTTCAATTGAAGTTTTTTTTCTCTAAATATCTGAAGTTTTTTTTTTATATCAGTTTTGTTTCGTTCCGATATCCTTGCTTTTTTGCTGTAATATCCATGTTGTTAACTCTTTTATCGATGTTTTTTTCTGAAATCTTCTGCCTGGTAGTTCTCTTTTTGAAATATCCTTGCTTATTAGAAATTATGAGTTATTTTTCAAACTATTATACTGTTGCACGGACACTGCGTTATGACGCGTAGATCTCGCGCGGGAGGTCTAGCCGTTATGAGCACGTGGTACCTTTGACTTTGGGCGGACAAGATGGTATGTTTGATCTCCTTGGCAATCAGGAATTGCAGTTGTTTTCCTATGTATCCATTTTTCCTGAAAACATCTTTGCTGAATCTCCAATTGAAGTGCTTTTCTTAAAATATCTAATTTTTTCCGAAATATTTATTTTATCCTTTTTTTGAAATACAAGTTTTGTTCTGTTTGGATAACCTTGCGTTTTCTGTAAAATCCATGTTGCTTTTTCTGATATCGATGGGTTTTCTCTGAAATATCCTGAATGTCCTATTTTGGAATTATCCTTCCTTATTAGAAATTATGATTTTTTTTCCCAACATCCTTGTTTTCTGTAATTTCCATGTTTTCTTTTATCTCCACGTTTCTTACTGAAATTTCCTTATATTGTTTTATTCCACTGCTATCTTTGTTGTTTCTGTTATATCCTTGTACTAATAATGTATAGAAAGAAAAATACAAAAACGTTTTGATAACAACACCAATTTTCATATGATATACAGTCGAACATCATATCGTTATCTTGAAGTCAACGGGACCATATTAAAACTTCGAGTTATCAATGTATTCGTGAGTTTGGATGCTTGTTTAAAACTTGACTAGGACTGGCAAAAGAGTTCGAATTAAGCAGGGTCTTCGAATACCACGAGTTCGAGATAACGAGTTCTACTGTACACCAAAAAATAATAATTTAAAAGATGAAAGGGGTCGCTACCAGTTATCATGAATGTGCACATACACATATTCCAACAAACGAACGGTTTCCCAAATTCTGATCAAGTAAAAACAAGAGGCCCACAGGGCTTAACGATCACCTGAGTTTTCAAGTCAGGCAACATTTATATTTTAACACAATAGTTGCCTTTCAATGGAAGCCACTTTCTCAAATCAGGAAAGGGAAGCTGCCATGATAATACCCTTCCATCTATGAAGAGTATTTGATTCCAGCATATCTGGATTGGAAGACAAGAGGCCCAATGCGCCTTAATCATTTACATGTATCAGCTCTCAAGTCATCCTCTGCAAACTTGAGAGCATACTTCAAACACATGTACATGCTAACATACAGTTTAGTATAACCAAGATTCTATTTATTACTGGAAGAGAAAGCTTGAAATTTGTAACACATTTGATCCTGGTGACTTTCAAAATGGTCAAAGTTTTTCATTTGAGCCTTTCAAAGAAGTATTACTTCGGGCTAAATCTCTTTACCCCAGGCCTTTAAGTTGTTCAGAAAAAAAAACAGTTAAAAGGGTGGGTTTTTTTTTTTTACAAATTTGACCCATGTGACCTTGGAAGTGGGTCAAGGCTATTTATTTGAACAAACTTAGTAGCCCTTTATCCCAGCATGATGCAGACCCAATATCAGTACCCTATGCCTTTTGGTTATTGAGAAGTTGTTTGAAGATTTTTAGCACATTTGACCCCCATGACCTTGAGAGTAGGACAAGGTTATTCATGTAAACAAACTTGGTAGATCTTCATATTAGCATGCTGCAGGTAAAATATCAGCACCCTGGGCCTTTTGGTTATTGAGAAGAGGTTGCTGGAGAATTTTAACACATTTGACCCCTAGTGTGACCTTGAACGTAGGTCAAAGTCATTTATTTTAACAAATAAGAATCCCTTCACCCCAGCATGCTGCAGTTCAAATAAAAGTACCCTGGGCTTTATAGTTATTGTGAAGAAGAGTCGCTGGAATGTTTAACATTATTTGACCCTGTGACCTTGAAAGTAGGTCAAAGTCATTATCTTGAACAAACTTGATAGCTCTTTTTCCTAGCATGCTACAGGTGCAATATCACAAGTCTGGGCCTTTCAGATGCTAAGAAGAAGTTCATGGATGATTGTTAACATATCAGTACCCTGGGCGTTTGGTTGTTGAGATCGAAGAAGTTAAATTGCTGGAATACAATAGTATTTCAACACTTATGACCCATATTACCTTGAAAGTAGGTCAAGGTCACTAATTTGACAAAATTTGGTAGTCCATCATCCAAACATGCTTCTGGCTTAATATCATAACGCTTGGTCTTTTAAATTTGGTTATTGAGAAGAACATGAAAATACAAATTGTTTAAGACAGACGATGGACAAAAGATTATCGCAATAGACAACTTTAGACTTCGTCTCGGGTGACCTAAAAAATCGGGGAAATAACAAAATTACTTCGTCAAAATGTGATTAAATATGCGCATGTTCACTTCACCGTCATTATAATTGGTCGAAATATTCAGTAGGCATTTTGAGTGGTAAAATTTAAGGACATATTAACAGAATAAGATATTTCTATTTTCAATACCTTCGTTTTAAAAAATAGATATCACAAATATTACGATCAAAACATAAATGTATTCCTTGTATTATTTTTTAGAATTTCTTTCAAAATTTAGATATATGTCTGCAGAAAAGTCTTAGCAATACTTTGAAGTAAGAATAGACACTCACCTGAAGTCCCCGATTCCCCATGCTTACATGCCCCCGTACATATCAGGATAATCCTGCTCATACTGCATCCCCTCGTAGCCTCCGTATGGTTGCCCACCGGATCCAAACATCCGTTCGTATTCAGCAGCCATCTCGAACGCTGCGACCCCACCTTGGTACATTTCGGGAATTGGCATTTTCTCGTGCCCTGGTGGTGTGGGGAAGAATTTGGCCCATTCGGGGAATCCGTGGTACGGGTCGTTTGGGTACCTAATTCTCAATTGGCGGAAGTATGGCATGTCTTGAAACGTACGGCCCCTTATTACATCAGGCCATACAGCTGATTTTACTTTCTTCTTACCTTTACCCTTCTTGTCTTTTTTCTTGTCCTTTTTCTTTGTTTTCTTACTGGTTTCTTCGACAGTAACCTCGTCTGTTTCGGTGCGGACATCCTGACCCTGCTGTAGTTCTTTGGCCTCTGGTTGTTGGAGACCTTGTTTCCGGAGCTTTTCCTGTGCAAGAATGTGCTGCTTATAGAACTCCTCCTCGTCAGTACTTTTGTACGAGTTTGCCTCGTCACTCTTTACTCCAACAGAGTTTCCGCTGACGCGAGTGTCAAGCTCCTTGCGGATGTCCATCTCTTGAGACTTCTTTTTCTTCTTATCTGCCGCGCCTCCAGATTTACATTGAGATTTGACGGCTTTCGGAGACGAGTCTTTTGGTTGAACTTTTGTATCAAGTTCACTGCCAAGGGGTGCTAAGGATTTACGGCGAGAGAGGGTACCATCTGATCCCGTTGACATTTTACCGAGGCTTTCAGTTGGCTGAAGAGATGCTTGATCTGCATCGCGTGCAAATTGATGTCCTTGATCAAAGCCATCACTTTTGACATGATCATGCCGTTTTGTCTTTCCGTGGTCGCTTCCCAAAATGCCAGGAATTTTTGCAGCTTTCGTGAAAGGGTCCGTAGTTGAAAGTAGACCACTGTCCAAGACAGCCTTTGGTTCATCGTGATCATGCCGTTTGGTCGTACTGAAATCGCTTCCTAATATACCAGGAATCTTTGCGGCTTTATTGAATGGATCATTGGTTGAAAGTAGACCGCTGTCCAAGGCAGTCTTTGGCTCATCATGATCATGCCGTTTTGTCTTTCCGTGGTCGCTTCCCAATATGCCAGGAATCTTTGCGGCTTTCGTGAAAGGGTCCTTGGTTGAAAGTAGACCGCTGTCCAAGACAGCCTTTGGTTCATCGTGATCATGCCGTTTGGTCGTACTGAATTCGCTTCCCAATATTCCAGGAATCTTTGCGGCTTTGTTGAATGGATCATTGGTTGAAAGTAGACCGCTGTCCAAGGCAGCCTTTGGTTCACCATGGTCATGCCGTTTTGTCTTTCCGTGGTCGCTTCCCAATATTCCAGGAATCTTTGCGGCTTTAGTAAAAGGATCCTTGGTTGGAAAACCTGTATCTACGATACTCTTCGGTTCATCGTGGTCATGCCTTTTGGTCTTTCCGTGATCACTTCCAAATATTTCCGGGATTTTAGCGGTTTTTGTGAATGGATCCTTTCTTGGAAGTTCAATGTCTAAGGCACTTTTTGGTGCCTCATGGTTATGCCTCTTGGTTTTAGAGAGACTGTTTCCAGGTATTCCCGGAATCTTACCGGCCTTGTTAAAAGGATCTCGTTTTGGAACTGTGACGTTCTCTGCACTGTGGAGTGGTGCTAATGCTTTCCTGCGTGTGAGAGTCCCGTCTGAATCTGTGGACAATTGACTCAGGCTCCCGGCTTTCCTGGAGCTGTCGAGCGAATGTTGCTGTCCTAAATTAGGTACTTTACCTCTTTTAGCCATATTTCCCTTCCCTGAGGAAGGGAAAGACGTTAAGGACATTTTCTGCGGGAAAATGCCGATAAAATCACAAGCGCGTTGCTTAATGTGCGTAGTTGCGATGGATAATCACGTGTGATTGATTATGACGTCATCGGTGATTGTGATGTCACCAAGTGCATTGTTACTCCGGAGTATCGACTCAGTGTAGGAAACGCATCTTGTTTTCAGCGCCTGGGCGAAACTTGGAAAAATACTTAACCGCCACCCATTTTTTTCAGTATATATATTTGTTCAAAATCCGGGATTTTTTTAATTATTTCCAAGTGTTTCTTTAAATTTAATTCGGGTTAACAAAGTGAATCATATATTGTGAGTTTGCCACCCCTGTTGGTGTACATTAGAAGAGATATATGATATATATTAAGTTTGTGAAAGTATACGGACGAAATTAAGACTAGTTACACTGTGACCCTGTGTTCATTCTATCTCAACATATCATGTGCCCGGCCCCTGTGGTAATCGAAGTATAGTAATTCGGCAAAAAGAGCTTTGATAGAACGCGTTACCTTTATTAAGAGTTTGTTCATGAATTGACCGATGCAAAAAAAATTAATTACTTGCTAAAATATCGCATTGTTGCAAGTTACGTAGTATCGAAAACATGTTGTGCAAAAATTACCACACCGCGAACAGTTTGAAGGATGACTAAAGCGAAAATTTCCACACGAAAATATTAGCTTTTACAGTAATACCACTTATAGAGTAACTTCCAGTCACCATACCTCACCAATCACGCACATATTTTTTTATTTACCAGCCTTCCAATAAGCCGGGTCGAGAGATTATTTTAGGGATGTGGTTATAAACAAGTAGTCCTCGGACTTCCGTATACATGTAACACGACTGTTCCTTTCCGGAAATAGCCGATTTGTTCGATTTCATTTTACCCAGAATCAAAATTAAACTTTGATTAGTGACAGGAAAGGTACCGCTGCCTCGCTAGGTATCTTGAGGCGAAATTTTATTTTTGAGCTAATAGTTTTTCGACTTGCAGTGTATAGATCTAAAGTTTAATCCATGAAACTTTCATTTGTTGTGGTTTTGTTTTACAATGGTTCTTTCGATGTGAAATTTATATAGAAAATTAAATATTTGTAGAAAAGGACATTTTTTTTCAATAACTTATATGTAAAGATCTATATAATATCAGGACATTATCCAAGTATAACTGACTGCAAACTCATTCCTATTGTAATATGGCATATACGTGTTAATGGGAAAAAATACCGGAAGGAGTAGAGACTCAACTTGAATTACTCCACATGGAAAATCGCCTCCCCCACGAACACCGAATTAACGTCTGCTTAATCCTTTAAGATTGTCTTTGGGCACATTCTTGAATTGTAAAAAAAATTGTGAAAACAATATCATAAAATGGCCATTAAAATATGTATCAAATTGGGTTATCTAATTGAATGTGAAAATATTTATCTGATAAAAATATTAGAAACAACAAAATAAAATAACGCGCGTCTTTGACGGGATTCGAACTCAGTTGAAAAAATTTGTGATTGTAACGTGATTACAAATCACAGGGACCTGAGAATTTGTAACAGATAGTTTTGGACCTAAACTGTGATGTTTAAGAGTAATTTTACTCTTTTGGGGGGTTTAGATCAATTTTCGATAAAAATGTCCCCTCCCCCTTAATGGTCATAAGCCTTTATGACCATTGAGGGGACATCTTTATCAAAAATTGATCTAAAGGCCCAAAAGAGTCCAAAACTAGCTGTAACAAAAAGTCCCTGTAAATCCAATTAACATTTGTTATTGTATAACGGTTTTATTTCGCGGGAGTTTTATTAATCCGTGAATTCTAAACATCAGCAAAACATTAATAAGACCATCACTGATGTTATAGAAAAGTGCCAGAGTACCGTATCATTACATGATGAATTATAGTAGTAATGAAGTATTAGATTTATACAGCCGAACCTCGTTATCCCAAAGGCGGCGGAACCGTGGATAAACTTCGACTTATCCGAGTATTCGAGTTAATGGGGTTCGAATTTTGGTTTGAATATTGAATTGTTATATCCATATCTTTGACACTATCTGAGACGATGATTTTTTGAGGGGATGGGGTGAGGTCGGAGTGTTATCTGTTCAGCTTAATTATTGTTTAAAAAAAAAGTTAAACTTACATCATCATCATTCTGTGACAAGCTTGTCACAGATATATAGTAGTGGGAGGGGCTATATTCGAGAAAGGTAAAAAAAATATCTGACAATCATTTCATAGTGACATAGGTCCGTGCCTAGCCCCTGTGAGATACAACACAAGTACGTGAACGGGACTCGAACTCGCAATCCTTCGATCACGAGCCCGGCTTCCTACCACTAGATCACCATGCCTCCGAAATAAAGCGGTATATAAGAACCTCGAATTATTTTTGATAATGACAGTCTAAGCAATACAATCCCTTCTGGTATCATTATACGGTTTCAAACATGGTTTACAAAGTCTTTTCGATTGACACAAGTGCATCATTTTACAAATATAAAGAATGATGATGATGTGCAGTTTATAATACAGTTATTCTATGTTACTGATATATACAATGTATTTTGTTCGGTTTAGTTTCTTTTTCGTCCTATTAACAGCAAGGGTCATTTAAGGACGTGCCCGGTTTTGAAGGTGGATAAAAGCCGGTGTACCCGGAGAAAACCACCGATCTACGGTCTGTATCTGGCAATTGCCCTAAGTGGGTTTCAAACTCGCAACCCAGAGGTGGAGGGCTAGTGGTAGAATGTCGGAACACCTTAACCTCTTGGCAACCGTGGCCCCTGATATATTTTGCTCATTTTGAAATTGGTTGAAAATTTTGCAAACGCATTAACCCATACGCAATCGACAATAAAAAAGTCTCTTTCGACCTCTAAGAAATGGAGATTAGGTCTGGGGGATGCCATATAGTAAAAAAAAAAACTGTGGTACCAAATGCTTGAGCAATTACAATAGCTGTTTTCATGAAGCATCTGTTAAGCGACATCATTTTAATAAATCAAGGTCAGATACATGTTTACTTGAACAACATATCCCTATTGTGTTACATTAGCATTTCTTTTCACTGGACACCAAATCTGAACCGGCAAGAAATTATATAAAGTTGTTCTTTTTCATTTTTTTATATATTTTTTTTTCCATAGTTATAATTCACCATTGGTTGAAGTAGGAAAACAAATCTTAATTTAATGGAGCAATATCACGTAGACTGTAAACATCACACCAACGCAATCGATTTTTTTCACCTTATGCCCGCGACCCTTGGCTCTCCAGTCTGATACTATACCCTACAGCTCACGGACCTAAGATTTGCCCCTTGCCTATACTGGGGGCCTAAAGCGGCCCAGGACCCCTTCCAAATCATTAAAGTATACATTATTTTATCTTAAAAAATAAGCCCCTGACTGTGATTGGTATTATTTATAAATGACACATCCTGTTGTACATAAGCCATATAATGGTACTCTATACATTCAAAATATCAAAATGTTGATTAATATAATTAGTGCGTGCTCGTATGTCTTTTTCTAATTAGGCCTTTTACTCATTCTTGCCCTTCACTTTTCACCTACACCACTGCTCCCATTGTTTCGTTGGTAAATGCAGCCATCCTATACATACAGCCCAAGTCGTAATCCATTTTCCAACACAGGCTTTTCCGTTCAACACGTGCATGCGTTGGAGATCGTGCGCTGACCACGTGACTTTGTTACACACATACTCCGATACTTGGCTATATAGCTTATTCCGTGTACACGTATGTATATCACGTATACTCTTATTGAAACGCAATTTACAGAATTATTGCATTTCATATAAAGCATGCTAACTTATAAAATCCAATTTGTCGTGTCATACACAACCACACGTACATGTATACAGAGACGTTTAATTTCTCGGTGTTTATTTCTCTTCCTAAATTTGAAACCAAGCCACCTAGGGATGCTACAACTGAAATATAAATATGATACATTGCTTAGGTCCAGAGAAGAAGTCGTTAATATGAATATTGCCAAATCGGCCACTTTAGGCCCCGCCCTCAGGCCCCTGGGGTGGTCAGCCCCATCATTTATATAAATTTGAATCCCAACCACCTAGGTATGGTACAGCTAGAATATATATGTTACACATTGCTTAGTTTGAGAAGAAGTTTTAATATCATTATTGCCAAATGGACCCCTTTTGGCCCCATCCCTCAGGCCCCTGGGGGGTCAGCCCCATCATTTGAATCCCAACCACCTAGTGATGCTTCCTACCAAACTTATATCAATTCTGATCAGTGGTTATTTAGAATTAGCTCAGAGAAGCAAAATTACATCAATATAACAGTAATGGGTATAATTAATTGTTTTTGTGATATATTTTCCCCATGCATGTTAGATTGGGGAAAGTGTTTTTGGTAATTTGTAAGATCCTTTACCAGCAAGTGTTAATTATCAAAAGACTGTGTTAACCCTTTTAACACTGTAGACCAAAATGAACTTGTCCAAATCAATGCAAGGACGAGTTTACCCCCAAGTTACACAGGGATGAATAGGGTGAAGCATATTTGTTTGCTTAATTTTCTGAACAAGGGGAGGCTACTCCTTGTAAAACAAACACTCATTAAAGGCCCAATATGCTTAACTTCAGGAAATTTTTCGTGATTCTGAAAAAAATCCAGTTGATAGCCATGCAAAAATAAGCCTAAAACAAAGTAAACCCGAGTGGTAACTAACAAGAATTTCTTGGCAGAAATATCCAAAGAATTGAAAAAAATTAAGGTGTGGCCCACTTCAACAACAAGCAACAAGTTCAAAATGGACGTGTGTTTACAAATACTGAGTTTCAACTGCTGCTGTACCGTTAACCGCGTGAGAATCTTTATTAGATATTGCTGATATCAGTTAATTTTAACTTAATCTTTAAGTATAATAAGTTATTAAGCTTGATTTTCGCTTCCAAGTTTTGCCGAAAGTTACATATACTGGGCCTTTAATGGAACTTTTCTCGATAGTAATATGTGATGTAGTGGAATTGTCCGTCACTTAAAGTAGCTACCCAGAATGTCAACAAAAAACTATATGACAATCCAAAAGCAATGTATGTTTCTGTTCACATTGGTATCAGTTATTAAAAATAAAATTCACAACACCAATCACTTCTGTTTAAATTTATTTCTTAACATGGCACATTAAAATTCAACCATCAAGAAAAATTGTATATTCTTTTGTACAAATCGTAGAAAAATACAATGGTAAACTTCAATTTCATTTGATGATAATTTACAATGTTAAGTTTAATATGTCCCACTGGAATACATAGTACTAGGACTATAGCATTAGAGGTCTACGAGGTAATGCGATCTTTAAAGAAGCAATTTTTGCAGAAAATCATTAACCATATTATGTATAAATACATACATTATTGCTTCCCTCTTACCAAAAATATATTTTCCATGTTATTTATCATCAAATCCACCGTACTGACACTTAAACGTAAATGTGTAATTAAGAAACCTTCTAACTTATTCACCCCTGGAGACACATTTGAACTGATCCGATTCAAAGGCTGGAACAGTTCATTTTGAAATTTCAGGGGTGAATGGGATAAAGTCAAGTCTTCAGTCACTGCATTTCAGCCGATAATATATGTTTATTATACAAATTGGTCACAGAAAGAAAGCTGAACACTGCAATTAAATCCCAATATTGACTATTTTAATAATCACTACTTCTTTTTGTATGGATAAAAGCCTTCTCCGGTCTTTATTCCAAACTTTCCTTCAGCAACCAGCTTATCCAGCATGGCACTTGGTTCAAATAATGGATTTTCTGGATTCTTCTCATGCCAGCCTGAAGATATATCAAAATGACTTTTCTTTATGATAAAGAATCTGTTGCTTAGCAAAATGTTTTGTTATAGCGTAAATGTTAATGAATTCATAATATAAAAATAAATTTTATTTATTTTACAACAATTATGAAACAAGTCATACAAATTATATTAATCATTCTTGTTGGCCTGGATATTAGCATGCAAGGAGTTTTATTGTGGGAGGAAACTGGAGTACCCCCAAAAAAAACACCTGGTCGAGCAGGTGACCCCATACCTTTTCACGTCCAGGCAGGGAATCAAACCCCAGTTGCTTTGGTAAAAGGCAAGTGCGCTATCCACTGTACCACCCGACCACAAATGAATTTATTTTATAGCAGTAAATAATACAATGGTTTTAATGAAAAAAAACCATTGTCCTGCAAGTGACCTAAATTTTTCTATATTGGGGATTCAAACCCTAGCCAACTTATTCAGTGCATTACCTGACCACCATGAAGCTTCAGCCCTACATATTAAACAAGGTCATAGTCGTCAAGTTCTCCTGCCCATTATGTATGTGCAGAAATAACCAATAATCAAACTTGAGCAAGGGGTTAAGGTAATAAGTCTACCAAGCAAGTCTCATCTTAATCTGACCATTCCTTTAAAAGATATTATGCGGAAAGCAATCCAAACGGGCAGACAGATGGATGAAAAGACGGAAGGTTGGAACCCATTTGTAATTCCCCCACCAACTTTGTCATTCCAATCAAAACACTTACCGTCCAGAATAAACTTCATAGTGTCTAAACCAACATAGTCGCACAACTCAAATGGTCCCATGGGATAGCCAGCGCCCAGTTTCATGGCCGTGTCTACATCACGAGTGGTAGCATCACCTGTTGGTAGAGAAAGGTAGATAAACAGTCCTAAAATATTCTAGTTTTGGATGCATAAATTGAAGTAAAAGTTTTTGTTGTTTTATCTACTTCTAGATGATATGGAAGATTAAAGTAAATATCACTGAATCACATCAGGGCTTATAGTTGTGCAAAGACTTACATGTACAACACTTTTATTACAAAATGAAGATCAAATATGATGAATCAAGTAAAACCTGAATACTCAAGAAAGAGAGAAAGGACCTTGATGGCAGGCTAAAAACAGTTGACAATTTGCAAATAACAATGACAGACAAAATAATGCTAAACATATATAATGAAAACCTTTTAAGAATGAATGTTTTCAAGAAAACTTTTGCATGGAAGACCTTGTAGAACTTACCTCTCTCTACTAGTCGCACTGCCTCTACCATATACGGTACCAGCAGTCTGTTTACAATGAAGCCCGGTGTATCCTAGATAAAATATATAAACATAAAAAAAAGTGACGTTGAGATTCAACATCCACTAGCAGATACCTGTATGTGTGTTGAAGTTCTGCACATCCTAATTGATGAATTTCTTAAACTTTTTTTACTTTTCACTTGTTAAAGTCTAGCCATAAGACTAAAAGAATTTAGAAATTTTACATTTGAAATATCCTTGACAGTCAAAACAGAATTAAAAGAATCTTGAAAAGCAGAAAACAGTGTTGGCAGATACTTTACCTTTGTCCCAATTCAAAAATACAATACATACTGTACATGTATAATTAATTAATTATCTACAGTAATTAGTATAGTATGTACCTTGCAATTTACAGTTGTTTTCTGTAGAGCTTTTCCAAAGGCCAGCAGCTTATTAAACGTTTCTTCGCTGGTTTGAGGTATTCTTACTACCTGGAATTATAATATATATATATAAAATTAATGATGATTATAGCTGTGTGTGAGGTTTGTGGGTTAATATATATATATACAGTCGACTATTGTTGTCTTAACTCACTGACACCCCTTGAAGACACATTTGAACTCTTCCAAAGCAAAGGCTGGAATAGTTAATTTTGAAATTTCAGGGGTGAATGAGTTTGTTGGCAGGACAATAAGAAATCTTATTTAAGCCATTTTGAATGTTTAGAATGAAGTTTGACCATGTACAACATAATACTTAAAATTAGAATCAATTTATACAAGTTCAGCTTTCTGCATATCGCATGCAAGTAGAATACCAGTATGTTTGTGCATTACTGCAAATTTTTTTTATAATTCATTTCTAAAGAAATTTTCTTGAAGTAAATGTACACTTTTTGGCACATTACTTCTTAACTCATTTACTCCTTAAGACACAAATGAACTCTTCCAAATCAAAGGTTGGAATAGTTCATTTTCATAAACTAACGGGTGAATGAGTTAACATATCTTTTTAAAATTTAATCGAATGTACCAAATATTTTGCATGTGAACATGATACTACATTACAACCAGCTTAAACTGATGTTCACCCAAATACGTACCTCAAGCAACTTCATGACGGGGACGGGATTGAAGAAATGGAGACCACCAAATCTGTCCATTCTCTGTGTGGACTCGGCTATATCCTTGATGGGTAAAGAGGATGTATTGCTGGCAAATATGGTGTGTCTGTAATACAAAATAGACCCAATTAGGTAACACAGGTACCCATACCTGCCAACCCTCCCTAATAAGGAGGGAGACTCCCGATTTTGGACCCTAAAATGTTGCATTTTCAACTTTGGAATTTGCTTAAATGGTCCTATTTTTATAGATCTGATGATTTCATCTGAAAGAAGAGCTGAAAAGAAGTCATTTAAAAGTGTTATTTTCCCCCAGAATGTACATGCATGTATACATATTATTTATGTTTTCAATTCTGAGCACGCGTAATCTCCCCCATGGAAATTTCAAAAAGTTGTCAAGTATTGGTACCTTCAGACTAATGTTAACATAGTTTAACGGTAATTTTAAAAGCACAAAAATTACGACACTTTCGAATCAGGCAACCACAGGTGATACTGATTTGTAACATTTACATCCGAAACAAGAATACTTGTGTGAAGTTTCATGTAATTCTGTTGAAGAAGGAAATAACTAGAGCAATGACAATTTTTTGCTTTAGTTTATTGGGTTAAGTTAAAATTTCAATATTTCTTTTGGTAGAATTTTCTCCTGCATGTGACACCTAGACTTATGAGTTGGTAAAAGATGTGGTGTTTTATGTGGTATTTTATGTGATATACAAAATAATATCTCAAATGCATTATGCTTATACAAGAAGATGATATTTTCAACGAAAATTAGCAAAACATTTCACTCTTTCTTTGTCTCGCTAACCTTTCAACCCATGACATTGAAACTTGGGCCAAAACAATCTTTGTATCAGTCCAAACAATTTTAAAATGCATATGCCTGTACCTGAAGTTAACCATATTTGACCTTTTGATTATTCACATAAAGTGAACATATTTGACCTCTGTGACTTTGAAAGTGGGTCAATGTTATTCATTTAAACAAACTTGCTTGCACTTCACCCCAGTATGCTACAGGTCCAATCTCAGTACTCTAGACCTTTTAGAGATTTTAAGACAATATCTGACCCTAGTAACCCTGAAAGTGCATCAAGGTCAATCTCTTGAATAAACTAGGTAGCCATATATCCTAACTTGCTTAATGAGCCCAATATCAGTACATTGGGTCTTTTTATTATTGGAGAGAAGTTATCCAAATTGAATTCTTGATGTCGTACAGACAAAGGACGAATCACCATTATGGGTAGGTGAACTGATATACTGATTAACTATTTTATGCATTGGCTTTTAACAAAAGATAGACATGCATGCATGATTACTATATTATACCCCTCACTTGGCATAGGTGTAAACCTCTGAAACCTCCAATGAGGGAGATCTCCCTTATTTCACATTTCCAATGAGGGACAAAGTGTGTGAAATGCGACTGAAACTGCATTGCTCAATTTGTCTTTCCCTTATTATGTATCAAATTAACTTCAAAAAGGTTGCATTTGATCCATATACGCCTATTAAGGTCATTACACATATCCTGCAGAAACTATAGGATCTCATTTGACCACAGGATTTAGATTTTGAGTTTGTGTGAGTTTGAACTTGAACAAGGGAGATTTCGAGGGAGATTGGTAAATTTTGGTCAAAATGAGGGAGTCTCCCTCGTAATAAGGGAGGGTAAACGAGTATGACTTGGGCTGTGTATCACTAATTAACAGATTGATTATAATCCTTTAAATTGCAGAATTAACAAATCAAGTATGCAAGATTGAACCTAAATAACATACCTAGTGCCTTATAAAATTACCAACCACAGCTGGTGTCTACATGCCATTCAATAATATGTCAAAGGCAAAACTTTAAAAGAGCATAAATTTAATCAATCTTTTATATTTACTGAAAATTATTCATGTACTGGTTCAGAGTTATATAAAATGTCCATACTTTAAAGTCCGCAAATCAAAAAAATAACAAGATATGTGTTTGTAAAACATGAATGCCTCGCTTCCTGCTATGTAAGCAACAACAGTGATAAATACAACAAACATCAGCTGAGAGATATTCTGGTTATTTTCAACCTTCTGGATATACATGTAACCGATGAAGGCGGAGTGTGATGTAATTGTGTGACGTGTTTCTGGTTTCCCTACTGGAGGGCTACTTCCAGACGAAAATAAGTCAAAGGCAAAGGGTAGCAAAGGGAAACAACTTGGTTTACACACGCACACTTCCCTTGGATGCCTTCGAAAGCATTTTAGGTAATTTTGTTGGAACGATTTTTGCATGAATCTTTCCGACAAGGAATCCATTCTGTGATTGGAATACATACTGTGGAGCTGCCTTGTCCAGGATGGTAAACAGTTGTCTCTTCACCTCCAGGTTCTCTACAATAGCCTCTACGACCAGGTCAGCATTGCCTACAGCATTGGTCGCGTCTGTCTGGATACTCACTCTGTCAATCGCCTCGGATATAAATGCTTCTCCAGCCTGATTAATAAACAATTTAGACATTTTTTGAGATGCTTAGAAATTTATTTTATCTGTAAAGAAAAGTCTGCTTCCTTTTATAATGAAGACCTTTTTCAGTTTTTTTCAAATGCAGTTTAACATTATAATATGATTATAGGACTGTAACAACATTTGCTAAAATGATCCTTATACTTATATTTAAATTTTGATGGAATCATTGTACATTATTTAGCTATTTTTGAAAGTTTTAGAACAGCAAATCAAGTGTAGACAACGATGAAATGGATGAAATTACAATTACTATTGATGATGTCATTTATGGTCTTATAATAACATTTGCCTTCACATTATGCATAACAATGGAAGGATGAAGAGCAACTGCAAAAAGTATATATTTACATGTACCCGGGTACATGTGTATTGACAATTACATGTAACCGGGTACATGTGTATTGACAATTACATGTACCCGGGTACATGTGTATTTGACAATTACATGTACCCAGGTACATGTGTATTTGACAATTACTTAATTATCCCTTCCAGTTTGTCATTTGTCACAATGAAGCTCTAACTTTTTGTTCATATTGATGAGTAATATTTATAACATTATTTTATTATGATATTACATGGAAACAATGAATAAAACATTTGAATGATGAAATAAAGAACGGTACAAATTACTTAATTATCCCCTCCAGTTTGTCATTTGTCACAATGAAGCTCTAACTTTTTGTCCATATTAATGAGTAATATTTATAACATTATTACCATATTACATGGAAACAATGAATAAAACATTTGAATGATAAAATAAAAAACGGTACAAAACAATGTGACGAATGATGTAATTCTACAAACCTTAGCATCTTCAGCAAATTTTTTCTTGGCAACCCTTTGCAGACTTTTGTGAATTGAAGCCTTCGACTTGTTCAGAATGTCTTCTGACTGATCCACAATTACCACCTGGTGCCCAGTAGTCGCTGCAACCTGCAATTAAATCATGGATAATCTTTCTAGACCCAAAGTAATTTAAAAATAACAACCACAGGACTTAAAGATCCCCTGAGTTTTGAAATTGGGCAACATTTCAAGTTTTCAACACAATAGTTGCCTCTCAATGGAGACCACTTTCTCAAATCAGTAAAGGGAAGCTGCCATCATAAGCCCGTTTCATCTATGAAGAGTATTTGATTCCAGCATATCACATATTTGACCCATGTGACTTTGAAAGTGGGTCAAGGTCATTTATTTGAACACACTTGGTATCACTTTATGCCAGCATACAACAAGTCAGATATCAGTACCCTAGGGCCTTTTGGTTATCGAGAAGAAGTTTTTTGTTTGTTTTTGTTTTTAATACATTTTACTCTTGTGACCTTGAAAGTATGACAAAGTCATATATTTGAAATACTTTGTAGCCTTTTAAGTGTGGGCAAATAAAAATAAAAATTGTTACAGTTTACGACGGACGACGGACAAAAGAAAATCGCAATAGGTCACTTGAGACTTTGTCTTAGGTGAACCTAAAAACAGGACTTTTTTCAAGCTTAACCAAAGTCATAACAAAACTAAAACAGGATTTTTTTCCCCGTTTCAAATTGTTTCCTTTCATCTTTCCTCCTGCTTGGAGGTCCACATTAATATTGACAAACTTGTAAAAGGAAAATAAAAAAGCAATATTTAGTGCTGACGAATCAATACTTATATTCGGAAATCTATGCTTTTGATACCAAATATTTTATAGTAATTTTTGATTATCGATTAAAAATCCAGTTCTACATGCACTTTTTCAACAGTGATTTTTTTCCAGATTGATCTCTATATACCCAGTTTGTAAGTTTAAGTAAAATAGAAATTTTCAATTCATGCACGTCTTCTTAGTAGGTGTCACCAAAGAGGCGACCAATGTGGATACCAGCAGCAGATACATGTACGTGAAAACGTCCAAATAGTATTTTCCCCCATCATGGCAAGCTGATATCACAGTCATGTTTAAGTATTAGCATATCTGTTCTCCAGGCACTTAGTATGGGGCGCCGTTTTACTATTTATTAACAAAACTGGATATCCAAAATTCGAATTTTGGATATCCAGAAACAATTAAGGATATCCAAAAATAATTAAGGAATCCAAAATGAATTAAGGATATCCAAAATTATTTGGGTATATCCAAAATTCGAATTATTGTCAGTTTTGTCAATAAATAGTAAAACAGCACATATGGGGCACTGTTTTACAATTTATTAACAAAATTGGATGTCCGAAATTCGAATTATGGATATTCATAAATCATTTTTGGATATCCACAATTCAAATTTTGGATAACTTTAAATGCTTTCATTTATTGATATCCAAAAATCGAATTATGGATATCCAAAATTCCATGTATTTTTGGACATCCATAATTCGATTTTTGGATATCCAAAATTATCTAATGATATCACAAATTCGGATTATGGATATCCATAATTCGAATTTTGGATCCAGTTTTGTTAATAAATAGTAAAACGGCATCCCATAACTTAGACAAGTGAGTCATGATATTACTAACCCGTGTTTGGTAGATTTTCAGAAATCAAATTTTGTGAAAAACCTCATGTGCCACTCATAAGCAAATGTTTACTGGTTAATTAAAATTTATAATATTTCATTAGACACACCTACATTTTAGACTCTACAAGCGAGAATGCTGTCCACAATTGTAGGAAAAAGTAAAAAAAAAAAAGGCCCTTCTCGGAATTGTCAATCGTAATTGCAAACGTTCAGTTGTGATAATTTGTACAATAGGTTTCAGACTATAAAGATAACGCGTAACGTTAGTCCTACTGTACACATGTACAAAACACGGCACTCAATTTAGCCTGATCAAAGGTCGATCCAGGTGACATTACCGGCTATACGGCTAAGCTTACCTGTCCGGCAACTCGGATAAATTTACCTGTGCAATACCAGCTCCCATTTGTCCACCTCCAATTACAGTCACACATTTTATAGCTTCTGCACGCATTGCAGACGTCGAAAATCTTCTAATACACGTATTTACGAAGTGAGCCATGATAAAGCCGGGGTCGTCTGATTTCAACTTGCTGACTACCGACTTCCGACTTGCACTGTAGATGCCTACTTCCGGTTCCTGTCAAATCGAAAGTAGTTTATATAACTAGTTTCGACACTTGTTGCTTCTGCTATTGGATTTCATTTGTATGCAAACAAAATTTTATGCGGACTTGTGCAAGTCTATATATCGTCTTACCATACAAGAGATGACTCTTATAGTCCAGTCAAATTAGTCAAAATATAGGCCTAACCGGGACAAAATTGCAACAGAATTTATTTCCATATTTTTTGAATGGTGGATACCTATATTATAACAGAAAAAAGTCAACCAAAATCTACCTTTGAAAAATCACTTTTTGTCGCACTTATTTGGATCAAGAAATAAGCATAGTTGCTCAATGGTGCAAATTTAAAGTGAAATATAAAATTCTCAAATAATTTCTTATATTTAATTATTAACTACATTGTTTAACTAGTTCATGTTTAATTCAAACAAGTAAACCAAATCGATAGAAATTATTGCATCAAGAAATAATGTACAGTCAAAAATCACTAAAAAGCATCTGAATGTTGAACATACGAGTTTTTTTTTGCATTTTTCAGACAACAGAAAATAAAAACTATTATAATTATCACTATAAGATATGAATAAATCCATTAAAATTGAGCACATGGATTAAATGTTCTTAAATGAGACATTTTGCTTCCATACAGTATTTTTTTTAATCTTGAAAATTGGCTGCGAGGCCAATTTTGAACTGTTTCAACGTCAATATTGAATGATTTCTCAATTTATGCAACCTGTATTTTTAAAATGTAAAAAGTCAATTGTTAAAATCTTTTCACATGCTTTCATGGTTATTTTAAAAACTTATTTGGTAAGGTCAGTTTGCTGATATATTGATACTCAAATCACTTTTACATGTTATTTGTACAGAACGGCAAAAATTACAAAGTTTAGGAAGCTGTGGTGGAAGAGGTTGATCGGCGCTGGTATCTGCCGATAGTTATGACTGACACTTTTGCCTCAGGTTGGTCAATTTGTGCTCTGGTGTAAGGATCCCATGTTACGGCAGCATACTCTAATGTAGGGCGGACAAGGGTGGGCTCAAACATCTTTGGGACATGCCTGGAAGTTTCTCCGGAGGGAGCCTATGGTTCTATAACTGTTCTTGTTGCTATGTTTTTTGGTGTGTTCAAGCCACGAGAGGTTAGATGTGATGATAACTCCCAAGTACTTATTGGATGGTACTGTCTGTATATGGTCATTTAGAAAGTCATTACACAAGCCGCAGTTGTTGTTTCGGATTCCATAATGATGCAATTTCTGAAGGAGTTGGTGGTGGATGCAGGTACTTTATTGAAGGCCTTACTAAAATTAAGTAGTATGAGGTCCATCGATCTGGTCACCTAGCTCTGACAATGGCACTTGTTAGATCGTGAATGGTCCGAATGAGCTGCGCCCCGAAATATCTTCTTCTGCGGAATCCATGCTGTGTGTCGGTCAAGGTGTTGTGACGGCACAGGTGTTCCATGACTGAGGTGTGGATTATTATGCTCAACCAACTTGGAGCAATTGGCCGTGAGAGACACAAGTCTGTGATAAGCTTCTCTAGCTCGGCCTCCTTTCTTGAAAATGAGAACAACGTGCGTTTTTTCCGTACCTCAGGGACGGTTGAGGTGTCTAAGAAGAGATGATGTATCCTTCTGAGTGCAGGGGCGAGTTTGATAGCTAGTTCCTTAAGGAGTCTCGATGGTATAGAGTCGGGGCCAGATGCTTGATCTGGGCTAAGTCTCTTGAACAGCTTCTCCAATGTGTGCTCACATTGATATTTGGCATACTTGGTGATGGCATTCCACTTGGGGTTGGTACAGAGGTGGTGTTCTCTCTGGTGAAGACAGACTGAAATTGTTGGTTCAGGATTTCAGAGTTTTCCCTCGCTTCATTGTACACTAGCCCGTCTGAGGTCCAAAGGGATGCTACTCCAATAGCTTCCTGTCGTCTATTCTTGATATGCAACCAGAATCGTTTGGGGTTGCGTGGAGATGGCAGTCTCGGCTGATGATGTTGTGTATGTACGTGTTGTTGGCCTGTCTGATTGTCCTTTGTGTTTCCGTCTTCAGTGCTCTTTGTCGCCTTATCCATTCTGTAAGCTCTGTCCTTGCGACGTACCGATCGCCTCGTTGTGGTATTCATCCAGGGGTTAGTGTGTATGTGTCTTGATTACATGGTACATTATTCTGCTGGATGTTAATCAAGCCATTGTGGAACGTGTCCGACATCTTCCTGTCATATTGGAAGTCTTGTGACAGGAACACTTCGATAAAGTTGGATGGCTCCGGTGTAGAGCTGGGATATTGTCTCCGGAAGATCCTTCTCCGTGGAGGCTTTAAGCTGCAGGCTGTTGTTTTAGAGTCATGGTTTCCGACCCGGGGATAGTCTTACATGTACATCAGGATATCAGAGTTGGGCTATTGATGAAGAAGAGGTTTAATTTATGTTTCCCTCCTAGTAGGGGTCCTCACCGTCTGTTCAAGTGTGCTTGAGTGGGTCTGGTCAAAGTAACTCAGGTTCATCCTCTGGCAGGTATTGGTTTCCTCTAACCGTTTAGTTTGCTCAGTCAATGTCTGGTAAATTAAGGTCCTACTTCACAGTTGTTGTTTTTGTTTAACATAATTATTTGGCATAGTTATCTAGGTGTATAGGGATTCGGTTTAATTTGTCCACAAATCAATAATAGGAAACGCAGGATTTGGTTTATTTTGTTTTACGTCCTATTAACAGCCAGGATAATTTATGGACGTGCCAGGTTTTGGAGGTGGAGGAAAGCCGGAGTACCCGGTGAAAAACCACCGACCTACAGTCAGTACCTGGCAACTGCCGCACGTGGGATTCGAAGTCGCAACCCAAAAGTGGAGGGCTAGTGGTAGAATGTCGGGACACCTGAACCACGTAAGAACCACGTAGGAACCACGTAGAAGTCGATTAATGCCTTAAATTTGACGTTAGAATGTTTTATCTCAGAAAGATAGAAACAAAGGCAGGACATTTTCCAGACATATCGACCAACGTGTGTTCTATAGATATATAGTGAAAACTGAGTCGGTCTTAAATCCATGTACACACTGGAGCCCCGTCATTTTGGACCTCTGTTCATTAATTGGTCTGACTATTCTAATGTTTATGTCTTTAGTAGTAGTCAAATTAGAGTTACTTGACCATAAAAACATTTCATTTCGTTGTTACGTTTCATTTTGTTTTGGTAATTTTGAATTTTTCCGGTTTCTGAATAGTTATAATGTAAGAATCATGTTTTATCCCTTATGACTGCAGACCTTGTATAAACTTCCTCTTTCTTACCTTTTGGACATCGTTCTACATTCATAGATCTATGTTTTTCTTGTCTTCGTACATGTATCTTACCTTAATCCGAACTATAATCGATTAAACTAGAGGCAAAATAGGAAAAAAGGAAAGACTCTTGTGAAAATACAAGAGCATAAGACCAGTTGTTCCGGAAGAGTAAGCGTCTTCTGCTTCATCGACGATGTAAATCACGGTCATATCCAAGTAAACACCAAGTCCTCAAAATGAGAACCGAGTCATAACTGTCAATCACAACAAGTAAGCACACTAATGAGCATACTCAAAACGTCCGTCTTCATATCCCAAAAGAAACATAATATTTCTCAATGGGACATAATATTACTCAATGGGACCAAGATGACGACCATAAAACTTGTTCATAGTTGGGATTCGAGAAATGCAGGTTGATGAAGACTATGGGCAAGTTTTATGGTCGCCATCTTGATATGATCGAGAAATATTCTGTATCTTTGCGTGATATGAATATGGACGTTTTTGAGTTTGCTTGTTCGTGTGTTTACTTGTTGTGATGACAATGATGACTCGGTTCTCATTTTGAGGACTGATGCTTACTTGGATGAGAAAATGATTTACATGGCGAGTGTCGTCGATGAAGCAGAAGACGCCTACTCTTCCGGAACACCTGGTTTTATTCTATTGTGCTTTTACGAGAGTCTCCATGTAGATATTTCCTTTGTTCCTATTTTGCCCCAAGTTTAATCGATTTTGAGTTCGGATTATGGTTTTGTTGACGCTTTGGTAATCTCTGATTTCATTTCTTCATCAACCCGCATCTTTTGAATCACTGTGCCGCAAGTTTGTTCGTCAGCAGCTGACATCTATCACGAAAATCTCGATATTCAGAGCAAACCCTAGAATAACGAATAACAGTTTTTTACAATTTCAATATTTATATCGTTGATGGAAACAGATAATTCCCTTTTTAATTAATTTTCCTATGTGAGGTAGAAACTTTTAAAATTAAAATAAATGTTTAAAAGTGAAACAAATTTCAAATGCTTTAATTGTTCGTTCATTGTTTAAGCAATATACACTGTAGATTATCCATTCTTGTAGTTTTATTTAGTCAGAAAGAAAGCCTATTAGTTGTACAAGGTTATTATGTTTTTCGGGAATTTTTTTGTGGGGGGAGGGGGAGGTGGGATTCAAAATGTATTATTCTCAATATCGAATAAATGCCTATATTGCACAATAGTTAATTACACTGTCTGTGTCACCCGTAAGAAAATCTGGAATACCACTTGATCCTTTATTATATTTCTCTTAATAAAGTTGTTATCTACATTGAAGCCCATCCTCGATATCCAACAGTAACGCTCTCACCTACGCTCTCTACAATATCATATCATTGAAATATCATGTCAATAATTTTCATTAACGAATTATATTGCCCAATCTAAGTTCCCATCATCCTCGATATCCAATGTTATGCTCAACTACGCTCTCTACACACCTGGAATATGTCATGGCAAAACTGAAGGCACGCTCATGTAAAAAAAAATGACCAATCGCTAGGCTGATGCCTGTCTTTTGTAGATTACAAAGGAGCCGCAACCTACTTCAAAGCATGTTAATTTTTACCGTTATGCGACCACGAGATTCATCAAATGGTCCAAGCAGTCTTCTTGCCTCTTCACAAGGTGGCGCACACGGAGCCTGCAGTTTTTTCTATGGCACATTCCAGGTGTGTAGAGAGCGTAGGTGAGTATACCATTGAATATCAAGGGTGATGGAAACTTAGATTGGGCAATATAATTCGTCAATAAAAATTATTTGATCCATAAAAAACTCAACCAATCGCACAAGCGCTGACCGTCCTGGCATGGTCTTAAGAATCTTGCCGTAGTGTTAAGTGTACCGTTGTTAGGAGACGGCGGTATGCCTAATAGTTCACATATCAGAGGGTAGATGTCTATTATTTTGAAGGGCGGTACAGAAATTCCTGACCGGAAGTTGGGGCCCATGGCGTAAAATATTGGCTTCATTGTCATTAGGCTATTGTCGTATCCGTGTTCTCCCGTTCTTGGATTTTGTTTGGCCAGCTGTGTGTCCTATTCAAATAAATAAAATTAACAGTTATTTTTCTGTTATACATTGACAGTCTCACTAGATAATAGAATTACAGTTTTGTTTCGGGTACAAGTATATTTTCAAGATCTTGCAATCTTGCAAACATTAACATATTCATAGTTTATTTCATCTGATCAGTTGATTACTTTAAAAAGCTTGCAAGATTGTATCATTTTGAAGAGCAAACTGA
The DNA here is from genome assembly GCA_947623455.1 of Mimachlamys varia. Lineage (NCBI taxonomy): Eukaryota > Metazoa > Mollusca > Bivalvia > Pectinida > Pectinidae > Mimachlamys > Mimachlamys varia. Next base: position 49,580,215 of record OX392527.1, read on the forward strand.
CCAATAGTTATGATAAAATGACAATGAAAATAAAGTTATTCCGGAATAAACAGTAACTTCTTGCTGCTTCATTGTAAGTTAAGATAAAATCACAATAATTGCACGTAATAAAAGAGGGATAATCTACTATGAAACAGAAAGGAACATTTTGAAATATCGCCGTTCATATTGCATATGAAAAAAACAATTTCACTCCTAAATTCATCAATTAAAGGGGTTAGTTTAGAAATTTTGGATTCCCACCTTTTGGCCCCTAGCATCACTGAAGAGTCCTAGGAGGACGAAACAGCTGTTTGATGCAGTTTAATTCATTTTTCGGCATACTGCATCTATTACTAAATTTTAAAGGTGCCGCATAAGTGTTCGTGTTATGTCATCTTCATATAGATATGTATGTATTGATCAGCGTCATTTCAAAGCTTCTCCTAACGCGTCGAATATCATAAGTCAACCGTTAGAAGCAAGCAGTTGGTGAGGTTATGCTATTTTGGAAACTCGTACGCACAGACGACATTAACACTTCAATATCGAATCTGTAACGGAATAATTATCTTTCGAATCTAAATTGTGATACATCCAAAATTATCATTAGTTTTTTTATCGCTTAAATTCAAGTAAAATTTCCGCACGGATCTGTACTGCTTATTAAACAAGGCATCGCAAACGATGCAAATCCCCTCTCGTGCAAACACATGAACTCTGAAGCAATATGGGGGTAGGGGTTATTTCAGGACATTGAAATAACATCAGTTGTCATTTGCACTGAACTGCAATAGACATGGATGGGCTTATTATCAGGCATGGGCTCATTGCCAGATAAATATGGTATATATTGTTATGCATTCAACAGTATCTGGTTACGCATCACACTAGCAACTTCATTTCCTGATAGTGATTATAATTATGTGTGTATCTAAATGCATAAACAAGAGTGCTGACAAAGATTTTCTATAAATAGTAACGATGACCTTGACCTTGACCTTGGCACCCTGAAACACGAACACGTTCGAGGTATTCACATGCTGGACCCATATATGAAGTTTGGTCAGGATCCATTCAAAAATGAAGTCGCAAGAGCGCTGACAAATATTTTCTATAAGTAGTAACGCTGACCTTATCCTTGACCTTGCCACCCTGAAATACGAACTTATTCGAGGTAGTCCCATGCTGGACCCATATACTAAGTTTGGTCAGGATCCATTCAAAACTGAAGTCGAAAGAACGCTGACAAAGATTTTCTATAAATAGTAACGCTGACCTTGACCTTGACCTTGGCATCCTGAAACACGAACTTGTTCGAGGTACATGTATTCCCATGCTGGACCCATATATAAAGTTTGGTCAGGATCCGTTCAGAAATGAAGTTGCAAGAGTGCTAACAAAGATTTTCTATGAATAGTAACGGTGACATTGACCTTGACCTTGGCACTCTGAAACACGAAGTCGTTCGAGGTATTGCCATGCTGGACCCATATAGGAAGTTTGGGTCAGAATCCGTTCAAAAATGAAGTCGCAAGAGCGCTGACAAAAAGTGAACATACGTACGAACGAACGGAACGCTATATCCCATCCCCGACTTTCGTCGCGAGGGGATGATAATAATAATGTTTCTTCGAGGATTCAAAGACGCCAATTCTTGTCCCCGTCGTTGGCAATTTAAAAACTTAACATTGAACTAAATGAGTTTAAAAACAAGACACGTTATCTAATGCAAAATAACCATAAAAGAAAATGTATTGATTATTTAACTTACATTTGTGATTGTCCATCCTTCGTTGGCTATTACAAACACTGGCATGACTCTTCGGTTGTTCTTAAAACGCCATATTTCCGGTATGTCCTCTCTCCTATATGCCTTTAAGTTCGGATTTCTATTTATAGCCTTCATGACCAAATCCTCTTGTCCATCTTTAGGTACCACTTGCATTATAGCACCGATTTCCAATGTCGATTTTATGAGTGTCCGATCAACTAGGTCAAAAATATTAATTAACTTATTTTCATAACTTGTCGCGGTCATTCCATGATCACTGGCGACAATTAGATTGACCAAATCCGTAAGCTTATATTCTTCTAACCTATCTAAAATTGTACCTAAAATTGCGTCCATTTCTTCCACCATTTTGACTAGTTCCGGTGAGTCAGGGCCAAAAATGTGCCCCGTATTATCTGGTTCGTGAAAATACACTGAAACGAAATTGAATTTGTCTTTTGCAAGCATGTCAATAGCCATTTCCACTCTATGTTCGAAAGGAACAGAACTATTGTATTTGTGGATTTTGTTGGCACGGATACCTTGAATGTCTATATACCCTCCTGGCCAGTGTATTGTGCCGGATGTCAGGCCATGTTTTCGCGCCGTTATCCAGATGGGCTCCCCTTGGTCCCACCATTTTGAGCCCGGAAACGACCCTATGGAAAACTCCTCGTTGAATTCTGGGTCATACATGTCGTTTGCTATTATACCATGGCTTTCTTCATATAAACCTGTAAGATATATATCAAATGGTCAGTTTTGCACTGGTGAAAAATATACTATATACATGAAAACAATTTGCCATTCGCACTTTCACCCACTCAAAAGTGAAAAAAAAAGTTTAAAAAGTACTAGAGAAAAAGACCAGGGTTCGTATTCATAAAACCGTTCTCATGCTCAATCATGGATTCTGTTTTCGAGTCTTATTTCTTATTATGGCTTTAAATTATACAAACAATCTAATTTTGTCAAAGTTTTGGTAAAACGTTGAAGAGGCATGAAGTAGGAAAGCTGTTTTCAACATTTACAATGACTTTTTGACTCTTCGACATGATTCAGGTGAGTTTCAAGGAAGCTAGTTTGAGCATAGAATCCATGCTTGAGCATGAGAACTGTTTCATGCATACGGGGCCAGGTATTCCGGAAGAGGTGAGTGTCTTCTGCTTCATCGATGACACCCGTCATGTAAATCTTGGTCATATCTAAGTAATCGTCAAGTCCTAAATTATAGAACTGAATCAACTTTCACCCATCCTCAACTCCCCTCCTACCGTCAAATTTGATCAAATCTTCAGTGCACTGATAAAATCGCCCCCATCACGGAGTCAACAGGCAAAAATTAATGTGTGGCAAAACATGTGTGCATACATTTCCTTTTCAAATCAGTTAGTTCAAGGTCCGTTAAACTCGTATTTAATATTCAACCTCGTGTATAACATTATGTTAAGCTTTGAGTATATCAGTATCATTTGATCGTCTACCACCACGGTAATGCCTCAGTGAATCTGTTGAAGTCGCTGCTCGAAAATCAATATTTTTTACAGTAAAATATATACCGAATGAACGTTACTTTATTATCACATATGTACGAACGTATGTGCTGTTCAAATATACATTTTTACCATGATGCGATAAAATGTGTTTTGAATGTAATACACCTTCAGACGGCAATGTAATTGAATTACCGTTCAGTTCATACATTTTTTTTCAGTATTCTTATCTGTTAGTCTAAGTATTTATTTTGAAAATAACAAAAATGAAAATGTACATGCATTTATTTTATTTTACGACATCTATACGCAATTATAAGTTACACGTACAAGAAAAGATGTTGTACGTACAGTATATTCAGTTATACACACAAGATATCAAGTTTGTTTTACATATTATTATCTTTTATCATAGTTTATATCAAATAAATCCATACGTTAATTTTGTGAACAGCTTCGTTTTTAGAGTCATATCATGCGAACGCCAACCATTACTGAAAAAGAGCACAGTCCTTAAAAAGACTGGGAAGAGTCTTTGCACATATATATAGCCATGCATCGCCGAAAACCCACGGTACACTTCTCTGACGTGTACATTTGCAAGCGTCAGAGAAGTGTACCGTGGGTTTCCGACGATGATATCCATGATGTTTATTGAATTTTACAGCGAAGTTAAAATAATATCGATATTTAGTTTCAGGCCTCCACCAATTTTTTTTTTTCTCTCTTGAAATCAAGGAAGTGCAATATAGCACGGCACATTCTTAATAACACTTTGGCGAAAACATTATTTTTTTCTGAACTGACTACAACCCGATTCGCTACATTGTCTGGCATTGGCACGCTGAGCCTTAGACTGGCTCCCGCCTTAGACTGGCTCCCATCCCTAGAATATTATACAGATATTGAATAAAAAATAGTCATACATTTTGATTGCTTGGATGTCTGATTTTAGAGTTTGAAACAAGGGGGAGATAAGCTAGTAGTAAAATAAAATAGAGAAAGTCTCTATAGAAACTCAGGGGCTTGTTGCGGGAAGGGTGATAACTCTAAGTAACATTTTTGTGTAACTGTTTTGGAATTTGGGAGAAAATAATAGATGGGTGGATATATTAGAAAACGACGCACGTGTTTAGAGTTTTATTTTTATTTCAATTTTTAGAGAATATTGAGATAATTCCACGGAACAATATTATACAGTCTAGGGGAGCCTTTAAGCCTTACAATTTACACTGATATTGATTTTTTTTAATATGCAGGGGTAGATGATAGACTTAAGCCACCAAGATGTGTACCTGTTACACAGAGCTAGATCGTGTGCAGTAAACCATGACATTGAGTACTAATTCGTCCCTTAGTGTAAAATACTTCATTTATTTATTAAACACGGCACAATACTACTAGGAAATTCACATTGTATCCTATCAATATTTTACCCGAGTATTGATTATAAATACCAAACAACATAGCATTGACACCTGTACCTATCCCCTCTGAAGTGGTCTGTTGTTAATATAAGGTAGGCGAGTTCGCAATCCTGAAAGTCAAAATCTAAAATGGTCTTTTAGAATTCAAGCATAGCAGCACCTTTGTAAATGTCATATGGTTATCCATATAAAGGTATAATTTTGTACCTGTTACCTGTTTTGAGATATATAGTTTTTTAAGTTTTTACTTATTCTCGCTGTAAACTAACCAACAATTTGGTTTATTAGGAAAGAGTTGGTAGGCATTTGTGAATACAATAGAAAATAATATTTACTGGAAGTCTGGTCATGGACCTTAAAGGGCCAATATACGTAACTTTCGGCAAAACTTGAAGCGAAAATTAAGCCTCATAACTTATTATATCTATAGATTTAGTTAAGATTAACTGATATCAGCAATATTCAAGATGAATTCTTTCGCGGTTACCGGTACAGCAGCAGTTGAAACACGCTATTTGTAAACACGCGTCCATGTCGAACCGTCTTCTACCTTCGGTTTGTTGTTGAAGTGGGCCCCACCTGAATCATTTTCAATTCTTTGGATTTTTTTGTCCAGAGTTTCTTGTTAGTTACCGCTCAAGTTTACTTCGTTTTAGGCTTATTTTTGCATGGTTATCAACTGAATTTTTTTTTAGAATTTTTCAGAATCACGAAATTTCCCCTGAAGTTACGTATATTGGGCCTTTAATACTAATTTAATAACACGTGGTAGTGACACAATCGATTCAGCATCATGAATTTAAAAATTCCTTACAATGAATTTGAAATAAACTGGGATTACCTGTACTCCTATAACATAATAGGTCGCTGCTCTAACACTGTTGGAGTAATATTACCTGTGACGATGCTGTAGTGCGAAGGGAGGGTCTTGGTAGTGAAAATACTGTCCATATATTCTGCCCGCACGCCGTTCCGTTCCATTCGGTCAAAGTTGGGTGTATTCGCTTTCTCGGGGTAATCATACCTGAATCCGTCCATCGACACCAACAACACTTGCTGGGCGTACTTCCGGCAATATCTTGGTGTCACTTCAGTGATGAAGACAGCTGTTGTCATTAAAATGATGACCACTGACTGGCCGGTCATGACCGCGCCTCTAAAAAACCGTGGAGAGCGGAGTGTTATTATAACGCTTATATAAACACTCGTCACGCTTTAGATCTCCCGAGTCAAAAATCATCTAACCGTAAAGTGATATTCAAGTGCATATTGGCCCCATAATTTAAGTACAAGTATAAAAGGCGTATCTAGTTTCGGAAGAAAGTATGGTTGAACAAAACTCTCAAAATTGATGGATCGTGCTCGAAAATGTCACAAAGGCTTAAATAAAGTGACTATGGTCTGATACATATCCTTTTATGAGGCAGCTATGCATATTTTCCCCGAGCTATAGCTAGGCCGCTTGTGTGCGCGCCTAGCCGTACGCCTCCTCATGCATTATAAAATAGCTCCATCCGAATCCTGTTTCTAATACTAGATGATTGTAAACGGGACTTGACTGGTAATACCCGCGTTTCACAGCCTAACATAATCATCAGTTCCGGTCACAAGGTATTTGTTCTGGCCACAAAATAATGTTCTTCTGGCTTTTAGTGGGCCGTTGGCCGCTGTGAGGAAGGCTTTAGTTTCAGTTACTGGCCAAGACATGTCAGAGTCTGAAAACTCGTAGTTACTACTCCCTGTTTGACTCTGAGTATGATAGAGCTGAACTCATGGTCTGACGGGTTCTGACTATCTGACCCGCTAAATGCTGGAGTTACTGTACCAGTCAATACCACAGGGACCTGAGAATTCGTTACAGCTAGTTTTGGACCTAAAATAGGGTGTTTAGAGTAATTTTACAGATTTGGGGGGTTAAGATCAATTTTGGAAAAAAGGCCCCCTCAATGGTCATAAAAGCTACCATTTATGGGGCATTTTTTATCGAAAATTGATCTTAACCCCCCAAACGTGTAAAATTACTCTAAACACCCTATTTTAGGCCCAAAACTAGCTGTAACAAATTCTCGGGTTCTTGTGGTCAATACTGATCACTAGTAACCCTTATATTTCCCGGATCAGTTAGTTTACCATGTGCAGCATGATAATTATTAATTATTTACAGCAAAAGTTTGACCTAAAGTAATGCTTTACAGTAATTTAACACTTTCGGAGGGGGGGGGGGGGGGTAGATCAATTTTCGATAAAAATGACCCCGCAATGATCGTAAATTATTATATACAGAAAGTTTGGTGAGCTTTTCAGCCAACGTGAAAAAAAACACAATCTGTTTTCTTCCATCGAAAACACCATTTCTAGTAAACGTATGGGAATGACAATAAGTAGAATTAGTAGGAGTTTTTTTAAACCTCTTAAATACGACATAAAACGCGGAAATGATCTTAATTTCCTCAAAAATCACACGCCATTTCCAAATTTCACAAGTGTTTTCACAGTCTTTTGTGTGTAGTGCGTAGAAAGGAAACTACAGTGATGCCGCCCAGTCAATCCCCGACCGGAAGTTAATAGGTATGGTGATAGCCGACCGACCACGTGCGTTTCTCCGGTTTCCTCCCACAATAAGACCCCCCGCGCGCTAAACTCCGAGCGAACAATAATCATTAATATCAATTGGATTATTTGTTTCATAATTGTTGTTAAATAAAAAGTTTATATTTATACAATATCTACATTACACCATGCCTCTCATAAAATAGTCAATATGTTCAGCACGGGGCTGCCCTCGAACTACTTTAAAAGGGGAAGTAATTTTGAGCATGAAAAACCTTATTTGTTGTTGTTTCATCCTCCAATCAATTTAATATCCCAGATGAGGTGGATATCTTCTTGATTATTTCTGGTGCATAAATGCATATTTACCTCTATGCATAAAAGCGAAAATAACACATTCCGAAAACGTAACAGTAAATTAACCCTCTGTTATGTCGCATTTATTTTTAGCAATGCTTACATCATTGCGCTTCCACGAAACAACTTGTTAACCTCCTTTTTCTATAATGTAGTTCGGCGAAATTGTTTGGCGTGCAGCCCACAGGCACTTGTGGCCAGGATAATAACCATATATATATATTATATATAAAGAATATAGCGAAATTTGAAAAAAAGAAAATAAAATATATAAACTAAATTTTCCAATTTTCTTTTTTATGTTGTTAATCATCTAAACCCATAATGAAAATAACTGCCAAATTTCAGCTTGATACGTCAAGCGGTTAAATTTCACAAAAAATCGACTATCAGACACTGATGGTTATTATCCTGGCCACAAGTGCCTGTGGTGCGGCCAAGACAATTTCTCTTTTGTTATTATTCCAGGTAAGAGCTTTATTGCGAAATCGTATAAGTGCATGAAGTACTTTGATACATAGACATACGAACATACTTTAATTTATATTGCTTTATTTTAACATACGTGCCTTGGTTAAGAACATATGACCAAAAACTTCTTGTCCCCTGAGAAACATACATGATTGTAAGTTTGTAAAAAAGACATTTAGATGTTATTTGTACTATAATATTAAAACTAAGAACACCATTCATGCTCATCAGTGCGAAACTGTCATCGCATCGGCATAAACAAAATTTACACTAATTGGAATGAAAGTGACACAAAAAGAAACGGAAAGAAATCAGAATCGGGCAAAATCTTTATCCAAACAATGAAGATATAAAACTTTATTTGTGCATATTTATTTGGCGTGCGTGTGTTTATAGTGTCCCTAAGACTTGTGTAATGTAATGAACATTCTATATAATGTACTATACACATAAAAAAATCATATGAATATCTAATGCGTCATTATTACATAAAAACAAACTATGAAATGTATTGGGCATTTAAAGAGGCCATCGTGTCCAGAAATATGTTAATGTGTCATGTATTCATATGTGCTGTTCTGCATTTTGGAAATAAATTAAATTGAATTGGCTGTTCATAAATACATTAAACAAGCTTGATGTTTGATATAGCTTGATGGATCATGACACCAAAATTTACATGGCGGGTGTCGTCGATGATGCAGAAGACGCTTATACTCTTCCGGAACACCTGGTCTTATTCTCTTTTACTTTCATGTGGGTCTCCTTGTGAATCTTTCCTTTGTTAATATTTTGCCCCTAGTTTGATCGCTTTTGAGTTATGTTTATGGTTTTGTTAACGCTTCGGTAATTTTTCAATTGTTTTTTTTTTGTTATTAGTAAACTCTCATTAACTTAATATTAAATAATATTGTATTAAATGTCAAATATAAATATCATAACCATCGGGTTACAATACGTAAGAATTTTAACTAAATCTCCTTTATAACACTGTAATCCAAAACTTGCATGTACATAATTATGTTCTATTTTTGCAAACAGCATTATATAATATTTTGTCCGAAAGAGAAACACATTTTAAATGCTTTAATTGTTCGTTCAGTGTTTAAGCAATATTGATTATTCATCCTGGTATAGTTTTATTCAGTGAGAAAGAAAGTCTATGAGTTGCACAAGGTTATGCTTGTTTGATTGCTTTTTTGTTTGATTTTTAAGTTGCCATCTATATGGAGGCGTAGATTGTACAATATAATTCGTCCATTAAAATTAGTTCATTAATCCAAACTTAACCATCTCCACAAGCGCCGACCGTCCTGGCAGGGTCTTAAGAATCTTGCCGTATTGTTAAGTGTACCATTGTTAGGAGACGGCGGTATGCCTAATAGTTCACATATCAGAGGGTAGATGTCTATTATTTTGAAGGGCGGTACGGAAATTCCTGACCGGAAGTTGGGGCCCATGGCGTAAAATATTGGCTTCATTGTCATTAGGCTATTGTCGTATCCGTGTTCTCCTGTTCTTGGATTTTGTTTTGCCAGCTGTGTGTCCTGTTAAAATATATAAAGTTAACAGTTATTTATCTATTATAAGTTTAAGGTCATGCTAAATAACATAGCTACTGTTTTGTATCGGATACATGTATATTTTCAAAATATTGCAATCTTGCAAACATTAACATAATAATAGCTTGTTTCTTCTGATCAGTTAATTACTTTCAATCTATATCTTGAAAGATTGTATCATTTTTAAGAGAAAATTGGCCAATAGCTACGCTACATAATCGACGAAATAAGGGCAACAAATATGTGAAAAAATGTTTCGGAAAGTTAAAGTTCGTACTACTTTATTGTAAATAAAGATAAAATCATAGTTATTACACGTGCTAAAAGACGGAAAACTGGGATAATCTACAATGATTTTGAAATGTGGGTGTTTATATTGCATATGGAGAAATTTCGTTCGCAAGGGCGACATTGGCGCTTCAATATCGAATCTAAAAGGGAATAGTTATATTTCCATTCTAAATTGGGATATATTTAAAATTAAGTTTTTATCGCTCAGGTCGAAGTAACATTTTCGCACGCATAAGTTATTTTGCACTGCTTATCAATGACATTAAGACGCTTCTTTGCCCCGACGTTGACAATGATTTTGAAAATATATAAGAGAATACTGAAGCATTAACAAAATTATAACCCAATCTCAAATTCGATTAAACCAGGGGCAATATATGGAAAAAGGAAAGATTTACATGGAGACTCTTGTAAAAGTACAAGAGAATAAGACCAGGTGTTCCGGAAGAGTAAGCGTCTTCTGCTTCATCGACGATACCCGCCATGTAAATCTTTGTCAAATCTATTGTAAACATAAAGTTCTCAAAATGAGAACCGAGTATCATTCTCAATCACAACAAGTAAACACACTAATGAGCATACTCAAAAACGTCCGTCTTCATATCACTTAAAGATACAGAATATTTTTCAATGAGACAAAGATGGCGACCATAAAATTTGCACATAGTTCTGATCAACCTGCATCTCTCGAATCCTTGTGTTATTAGTTTGTTTGTCAGCAGTCGACATCGATCACGACAATCCCGATATTTAGAGCAAGCCCTAGACTATCGAATCAACTGCGACATGTAAATACCATAGGTTGGAGAAGTAGGGATGTAACTATCAAGAAACGGAAAGTTCACGATCGGAATATTGAAATCATCACGTTTATCGTATAGCTTAGTAGTAAGCTGTCCATGTTGGTCGTAGTGTTAGTAGAGATCGAGGTAAGCAGCTGATAAAGAAAAGTCTATTGTGTCCTTTATTTTCAAGTTCAGTAGGGCATATACGATCGACGTGGTCAGCAAACTTCTTTCTTGTTTATAGACAACACATCGTCGATATATCTGAGAGTGAAATTAAAGATTTAGATATTAAAGTATAGGCGTTTAAATTCTTATATGAAAAAAAAGAATAAGGAAAATATATCTCATTCATCTTACATTTGTGATTGTCCATCCTTCCTTGGCTATCACAAACACTGGCATGACTCTTCGGTTGTTCTTAAAACGCCATGTTTCCGGTATATCATCTCTCTTATATGCCTTTAAGTTTGGGTTTCTATTTAAAGCATCGATGACAGAGTCCTCTTGTCCATCTTCAGGTACCACTTGTATTGTAGCACCGATTTCTAATGTCGACTTAACCATGGCCCGATCCACAAGATCGTAAATATTAATCATTTTATTATCATAACTTATATCGGTCATTCCATGGTCACTAGCGACAATTAAATTGACCGAATCTAAAAGTTTATGCTCTTTTAGCCTATCTAAAAGTTTACCTAAAACTGCGTCCATTTCTTCCACCATTTTGACTATTTCTGCTGATTCGGGGCCAAATTTGTGCCCCGTATTATCTGGTTCGTGAAAATACACTGAAACGAAGTTTAATTTGTCTTTTGCAAGCATGTCAATAGCCATTTCCACTCTATGTTCGAATGGAACAGAACTATTGTATTTGTGTATTTTGTTGGCACGGATACCTTGAATGTCTATATACCCTCCTGGCCAGTGTATTGTGCCGGATGTCAGGCCATGTTTCCGCGCCGTTATCCAGATGGGCTCCCCTTGGTCCCACCATTTTGAGTCTGGAAACGACCCTATGGAAAATTCATCGTTGAATTCTGGGTCATACATGATGTTGGCTATAATGCCATGGCTTTCTTCATATAAACCTGTAAGGTATAGCATTGCATGGTCAATTTCGCACTATTTATAGGAAGATATTTGCCTATTCAAACTTTCACTCAAAATTTCTCAAAGTTAAAGATTTAACTTTCAATTTAGTGAGCCCAGTTTTTTTTTTAAATCAACTAAAATGAAAAATACATATATTCAGACAAAGGCATCCGTACTTGATAATTATATACCATGTAGCCGATGTCCGACGTGGTCAGTTTAATAATTGGGAAAGCCTGCGCAAAATATAGTGACATCAAAATATAGTGACATCAAAATATAGTGACATCAAAATATAGCACGAAATTACCGCGCCCCCTTGCGCAACCATGTGTATTTGTGTTGCAAACAAATGGACGCGAGTTCGAGCTAAGACACGAGAGGTTTGATTTCAAACGTACTTCTTTTAAGGTTAACGATTCACGAAATACGTTGCCAACACTTATGGTATATATGATTATTATTAGATCCCACGAGAAATTGTGTTGGCATCCTTCAAACTAGCCATAAAAAGATATTATTGAAAGCTCACACACACAGGGGCCCTCAGAAGGGAAATTTGTTAACCTGATCACGTACTCGCTCTTTATCATGCCACGTAAAAAAAAATCGTCGCGAATTTTAGCTAAAGAAATGTCGTGAAGAAAGTGCTTTACATTCAGGAATTCATCATGTTTATGAAATGTAATGAGATAAGTGCTATGCTGACTTTTATCCAGAGAAATATTATTTGACAGGCTGCACTTCGATTTCGAAGTCATTTTTAATGCATCCACGAGGACGTTCTGCGCCTGTTCCGTGCTCAAGAGATGTTTGTAAATATATGTCTCATTTGCATGGGTTGGACGATTAATTGAAAACGCATGGAAAACATCAGGTTTTGTCAAAACATCGGTATGAATAGTTCACAATGATTACATAACTACAATTTTATTAAGTATTTGGTGATATTATGAAAAAGTAAACAAACTTTACTTAATTTTCCCTTTAAAATACCAGAAGCGCGATCCAACTCAAAATCAATCGATTAATCTAGGGACAAAATATGAACAAAGATTTACACAGATACCTAAAAAGTACAAGATAATAAGACCAGGTGTTCCGGAAGAGTAAGCGTCTTCTGCTTCATCGACTACACCCGACAGGTACATGTAAGTCTTTGTCACATTCAAGCAAACGTGACGTCCTAAAGTAAGAATCTAGTCTTTCGCCCGGCCTAATATCCTCGCCTACCTTCAAATCAAATCAAATCTTCAATGCACTTATCGCTATAACAGGCAAACATGTCTGCAGCATATATGATATTCAACGGAAAACCATTTAATATCAACTGTGTAAATGCATCTCTATGGTAGCTGATTAAGACCATCTCGTGTTGACGCCTTGTCATTTTGTCGCGTCCATAAACTACGACAACCCGAAATTAAAATGTGTATGTCTATCTATGAGAATAATTAACTTTTCATCTACCACCACAGATAGAGAAATGCACCAGTGAATCTACTGAAGTAAACTAACTCAATATTTTTGACGATAACATGTACTGCATTGTCACGGATGAAGGATCTCGTGGGTTGTTCAAACATAATTATTACCATGATAAGATCAAATGAGCTTTGGTTGTTATACACCGTAAGGTGCTAATGCTCTTGAAAAGCGTTGAGTTCATAATTTTTCAATAGTCTTACTTGTGAGTCAAGTTAATAGGAAGTGGTATTTTTGAAAAACAAATAAACATTCGTACATACTTTTATCTTTTGTGATTTATATCCAATTAGTTCATGCGTTTATTGATGCTAACAGCTTGGTTTTCAGTCATATATCAGCGATCATTCAATTGCTGTAAAAGAGCGCAGTCCTTCAAAAGACTTGATGTCTTATCATAATGAATGTTATTGTTGTTGATTGATGTATTATTTTACAGCAAAGTTATAATAATATCGATATTTCACTCTCGACATTTGACAAACTATTTCTCTTGAAATCAAGGATTTGCAATGTAACATGGTACAAACAAAACCGGAGAATACCAAAGCGTCTACAAAACCATAATCCGAACTCAAAATCTATTAAACTAGAAGCAAAATAGGAACAAAAGAAAGATTTACATGGAGAATCTCGTAAAAGCACAAGAGAATAAGACCTGGTGTTCCGGAAGAGTAAGAGTTAGAGTGCCCTAACCAAACTCACGATATACGGCACCAATTCGCCAAGCCAGAAATACCTACGGCCTTTACCGCTGTACCAACTCGACATCCCTAAAAATGATGTTATGATATCGCAGTGATAGACAGTCTTATGAAGGAAAACAATTTCTCTCATATCTCGCCATGTTGGATAGGGTTTGCCCATGTAAAAAAGCTATGCAAGAAAAATCTATCTTACATAGCATTTCACGCGACGTGACGTCACAATGGCTCAACAATGACGTGACGTCACGAATACGGTAAACTCTGATGCCGGAAAGAGAAAACGACGGCGTGATAAAATTAAAACCTTTAACAAAATTTTAACCATAAACACCAGGAAGAGGAGATTAATTTTTCTGCGCAAACGTTGTTTGCAAACATAGGGTATGCTTAAACTCGCTGTCTTATTCGTTTTCGTCAAAAAAGTTCAAGGAAAAAGTTGAAATTTCAAAATGGTAGCCTGTTTAAACATATTTGCATGGTTTTTGAGCTTATTCGGGTTGTTGATATGAGAGAAAAAGACTCTTTCATTATGTGTGTATGTAGGATAGGGATATTCCACCCTCGGGATCACAAAATGTGGTAAAACCCTCGGCAAGCCTCGGGTTTCACCACATTTTGTGACCCCTCGGGTGGAATATCCCTATCCTACATACACGCATATGAAAGAGTCTTATATACTTTAAAATCGGATTCTGAAACCGTGATTATTTCAGCTTATATCTTTCGTCCCTTGACCATTGCGGACAGGTACATTATATAGAGATCACGTAACACACACATATGCTGCACCTCTTAAATTTAGTAATACAGTAGATACAGTATGCCAAAAAATTAATTAAACTGCACCATACAGCTATTTCGTTCTCCTAGGACTCTTCAGTGATGCTAGGGGCCAAAATGTAGGAATCCAAAATTGCTAAACTAATGTAGAAGCAGAAGGGTCAAGTGCGTAAAACTTCAATTTATGAATTTAGAAGTAAAATTAAACTAGTTCTGTATAATTTCAAATCGTGTACTACGAAAATGTGTATATTATGTACCGTGCCACTACTCAAATTAGATTAACTGTGGCTATGGAGGCTCCAGCAAACCTCGGGGACTAAAAAATCCACCAGCAGAGTCTGCCACCCCCTATCATTAAAAATGACATAACACACACATATCCTGCAAAGGTAATTAAATAAAAACACAAGTAACTCTTCCAAAGACTAAAACGGTTAACGGAAGCTTTAAAGTGAGGATCAGTAAATGTCAAAAAATACCACATTGCCGGATATCTATCTGAATACACATAATTTATATAATGGACGTTAATCCAGCTGGACAAAGGTCGTGATTTGACCTCCGAACATCAGGTTAACGTTGTTAAAAATGACGTAACACACACATACCGCACCTTTTCAATTTCGAAATAGAAACAGCATGCCTAAAAAAATAATTAAACTGCATCAAACAGCTGTTTCGTCCTCATTGTACTCTTCAGTGATGCTAGGAGCCAAAAGGTGGTAATCGAAATTGTCTAAACTAAAGGAGAGAACAGATGGGCCAGGTACGTAAAACCCCTTTAATCCATGATTTAGAAGAAAAACAAAAAGAGTACTGTTTAATTTTAAATCATGTACTACGGAATTGTATATATTATCAAACACTTGGATCTACTCGAAAATGTACATTACAGCAGGACACAAGCCAATAATCCTTAAAGATAATAATAACACGCACAAACGCATGTGGTGGTGATAACATCGGTTCAGCATTATGACTTTAAAACTTCGATTTAATGAACTTGAAATATACATGCATTACTTGTACTTCTATAACATAAAGAGGTCCCTGGTCGACCTTTGTTCTATCGGATATAATTTTGCCGACTGCGACTGTGCCTATCAAAAGCAGATCGCGGTGTAACACCTTTAAAATTGTTTAATTTACATTACCTGTGGCGATGCTGTAGTGCGTTGGGATAGTCTTGGTAGTGAAGATACTGTCCATATATTCTGCCCGCACGCCGTTCCGTTCCATTTGGTCAAAGTTGGGTGTATTCGCTTTCTTGGGGTAATCATACCTGAATCCGTCCATGGACACCAACAACACTTGCTGGGCGTACTTCCGGCAATATCTTGGTGTCACGTTAGTGATGAAGACAATTGCTGTCATCAAAATAATGACCAATGAATGATCTGTCATGACCGCTCGTCTAAAAATCCGTTGCGAGTCCCTCGATACGCTCTAAATCACTCGTTTCGCACTAGATCTACAGACAGAGCCAAAATCATCTAACCGTTTAGTAATATTCATGTGCGTATATATATACTCACATATTATATAGATATAATCTTATCTGGTTTGGGTAGAAGGAGCAGATTGAACAAGGCCCACAAAATCGATGGATCTTTCTCGCAAATGTAACAAAGACTTGAATAAAGTGACTTTGATCTAGAATGTGCGCGCCCAACCGTGCGCCTACTCGTGCGTTTTAAACAGGTAGCTCCATCAGTATCTCGTTTCTCATTATAGACGATTGCGTTTCACTGAACAGAATTCAAGTTTTGAAAGATTTAATGTTCATATTAACTCCATGCCATAGCATTTTGTTTCAGACATATACCTTGATATTGTCCTTCAGCAATTTTGATATGGCAATATTACATATCATTTTAGAATATCATGTTAACATGTGCATTTCGCTCCAATGGGACATTCCTCGTGAGACATTACCCGTATTTTCAGTAAAATAGTAATATTTCATTTTTCTTGCTTGGCCCCAACCTTTTTTGAAGAGGTGACACAACTAATCCCACATAAGAATTTTACAACAAATAGAATAACACGAACCAACTGAAGGGTAAAACAATTTATATATGAACAGGGGTGTGTTGAGCCTTCTTAAACGGCAAGAGCAAAGTCTCGTGGGTTGATGAAAGTTTCGAGTCTGGTTTGTCACAGCCAGTGGGCATGATCCAAAGCCTTCTTCAAAGAAGTGAATGAGGCAGTATCAACGGGTATATGAAAAAACGAACAGCTAGAAAGAAAGAAATCAGATCCAAAATTGAGTCCCTCTTACAATCTTGCATTGAGGGCAGCGGGTACAATTCTTACGCCCTTCATGCAGAGCACAGAGTTTTAGTCACAAGGTACTTGTAATTGATCTTGTTACAAATAAATTGTACTGGCCAAAAGGTAATTGTTCTTGTCAAAAAGTAATTGTTCTATTAACAAAGAAATTTTTCTGATCAAAAGGTGATTGTACTGGTTAGAAAAGAATTCAGAGAATACCAAAGTGTGAAAAAAACTATAATCAGATATCCAAAATCGTTTAACTAGGGGCAAAATATCAATAAAGTAGGATTAACATGTAGACACTCGTAAGTAAAAGTACAAGAGAATAAGACCAGGTGTTCCAGAAGAGTAAGGATCTTCGGCTTCATCGACGACACCCGCCATATTAATCCAATTAAATGGCATGACTTCAAAGTGAGAACTAAGGTATAATTCTCAATCAATGCTTATTCAATCCTAGTCCAAAGGATTCTACCTATTTGATCCGCTACCCACTGGGGCTACTGGTCAATAGCGGAAGATATATTCAGTTAGACTAATTCAAGTAATTTCACACTTTCGAGGTAAGACCAATTAGATCAAATGTACCCCTGTAATGGTCATAATTATATGCAGAAAGTGTGGTAAGCTTGGCAATGGAAGAAAAACATTTATGCAAAATAATTTCTTTCACTAAAACAGCATTCCTAGTTAATGAAAGGGACATTGCCAATTAGTACCGGTGAAAAGATTAATATTATTTTTGTCTTTAAACCTCCTATATTCGACGCAAAACGCAAACATAATCTCCATTTCTACTAAAATCACACGCCATTTTCAGGTTACAACGTTTTTCGCGGGCTTGTGTGTGTAGTGCGAAAGCAACAAACTACAAAATCGCAGTCATGCCTCCCATGAAATAGCCCAATATTTCAGGACGAGGATGACGTCAAACTAACTTGAGCTTGACAGGGAAAGTAATGTTGGTGTTGTTGTTTTCGTTTCATCCTCTAATCAAGTTAAGTATGCCAGAATCTGCAGGATTCCTCTAACGCATTACTGCCCTATACCTTCGTGAACAAGAGGCCCAGGGGCCTTAACGGTCATCTGACTATAAATTTATCACTGGAAAAGGAATATATGCAATTATGTTACAGTATGCCTACAAAGGGTTATGTGAAATTGTTTTTGCATTTAATTAACACTTCAGCCAATGTTTACATTCAATAATTATGCAAAACACAAATCAATCAATTTTCTTGCTTGCATCAGCCATTTTCAATGTTAAAAGAAATAGGTTGGTGTGTGTTGAACAACAAAAATGAGAGTAAAAATTAACAACTCTTTGTCAGCTCCAGCATCATTTCAGCCAAATTTCAGCTAAAATGCACTGATGGAACTTGGGAAAAGTTAAACTGTGTTTTTCAAGATGGCAGTGGAACTTGAAAACTAAAGTTTAAAATGTGTTTTCAAAATGGCGGTCATGGCGGCCATCTTGGATTTCTGACCGGCCCGAAAAATAAGAACACTTGGTCAAGACGATGTCAGGATCATTTCTGTCAAGTTTCAGTGCAATCCCACTGGTGGAACTTGAGAAGAAGTTTAAAATGTGTTTTCAAAATGGCGGTCATGGCGGCCATCTAGGATTTCTGACCGGCCCGAAAAATAAGAACACTTGGTCAAGACGATGTCAGGATCATTTCTGTCAAGTTTCAGTGCAATCCCACTGGTGGAACTTGAGAAGAAGTTTAAAATGTGTTTTCAAAATGGCGGTCATGGCGGCCATCTAGGATTTCTGACCGGCCCGAAAAATAAGAACACTTGGTCAAGACGATGTCAGGATCATTTCTGTCAAGTTTCAGTGCAATCCCACTGGTGGAACTTGAGAAGAAGTTTAAAATGTGTTTTCAAAATGGCGGTCATGGCGGCCATCTTGGATTTCTGACCAGCCCGAAAAATAAGAACACTTGGTCGGGACCATCACAGGATCATTTCTGTAGAGTTTCAGTGCAATCCCACTGGTGGAACTTGAGAAGAAGTTTTAAATGTGAAAAGTTTACGGACGGCGCACGGCGGACGACGACGGACGGAGCATGATGGCTATAGGTCATCCAGACCCTTCGGGTCAAATGACCTAATAAAAACGAAAATAAGGCTTCGCGAAAACAAAACAGTATGTTACCTCTCGGTTACGTCGCATTTAAATTTAGCCAAGCTTAAATTATATCGGTTCCGCGAAACACAACTTGTTTACTTGCTTTTTATATAATGTAGTTCGGCGAAATCGCTTGGCGTACATCCAACAAAATTCCACATTTGATATTACTCAGTGTTCCATGATAGAACTTTATTGCGGTCGTTGTAATTATATATTAAGTGTATGAAGTACTTCGGTACATAGCCTTACGAACATACTTTCATTTCTATTGCTTTATTGTCACAAACATGCCTGGGTTAAGAACATGTAACCAAGGACATGTCCCTTTAGAAATATCGAGCATACATAATATTGATAATAATAATGATAATAAACTTCGGGGATAAAAGACCTGTTCAGCAAAGCTAATCTTTCACATGGTCATGTTGTTGGTACAAGGATTATTTAAAACAATTATCACCACAGTTGTATTAGGCAAACGATGTGTTCACCACGTTAAACTGCCCTAATAAGTGTAACAAATGTGCATTGATTAGGTTGCCTTACAAGAGTGAGCTGTGGGAATTTCCCTTTAGCTCAGTCCATAGAGCATCGGGCTAGAGATCCAAGGGTCGCGGGTTCGAGCCCCAGCGACGGCACTATCTTTATCACTTTTCCTCGACCTATTACAAACTGGTGCCGATGACCCTTCCTGTTTCAAGGAAGGAGAAGACAAGCTTACTCAATGTGTAATTCAGTAAAAAAAACGGATTCTAATTTACATATATGCTAATGTTGCAAAACAAAATAATAGAAATTAACAGCATATAAGCCAATACAGCATAAAGTATAAAAGTGATCATCAGTTAAACAAGAGGCCCATGGGCCTTAACGGGCACCTGATGTTTGACATGAAAGAGAATATGGGAATGTTGAGATGAATATTTATAACAATACATTGTAGCATATCTGGGGGTGGAAAAAATGAATTTTTGAAATTATGTCAATTTGACCCTTTTAGGGCCCCACCCCTCAGGCACCTGGGGGTCAGTCAGTGTCAATATGTGCGTACTGCTCAAAAGTCATGTCATATTGATAATTTCAACCAAATTTGCATCATTTCTTATGGCAATTAAACAAATAATGCAAAAAAATGTTTTTTTTTCTGCCAATATACTATAGTTAACTTAACCCCCTCCACAGGGGGAGATGCAAGACCCCAGAGTCATGAAATGCACAATTTTGGTAAAGAACCTTAAAACCAATCCATCTATGAAGAGTATTTGATTCTACCATATCTGGGAAAAGAGAAGAAGATTTTTGAAATTTTTGTCAATTTGACCCTTTTTGGCCCCGCCCTCCAGCCCCTGGGGGTCAACTAGGGCCAACATGTACATACCATCAAAGTGTCATCCCATGCTGATAATTTTATACAAGTTAGAATGAATTCCAATACAAATCCAACAAATAATAGTCAAAAATGTGATTTCCCTATATACACTATAGTAAAGTTTACCCCCTTCCCAGGGCCAAACATGAGCCCCAGGGTCATAAAATTTACAGTTTTGGTAAAGCACTTTAAGACCCTTCCATCTATGAAGAGTATTTGATTCTACCATATCTAAGAGTAGAGGAGTAGATTTTTGAAATTTTTGTAAATTTTACCCTTTTTGGCCCCGCCCCGCAGGCCCCTGGGGGTCAGCTAGGGCCAACATGTACATACCATCAAAGTGTCATCCCATGCTGATAATTTGATACAAGTTAGAATGAGTTCCAATACAAATCCAACTAATAATAGTCAAAAATGTGATTTCCCTATATAAACTATAGTAAAGTTTACCCCCTCCCCAGGGGCAAACATGAGACCCCAGGGTCATGAAATTCACAATTTTGGTAAAGCACCTTAAGACCCTTCTATCTATGAAGAGTATTTGATTCTACCATATCTGAGAGTAGAGGAGAAGATTTTTGAAGTTTTAGTCAATTTTACACTTTTTGGCCCCGCCCCGCAGGCCCCTGGGGGGTGGGGACCATATAATTCACAATTTTGGTTCACCCTCAGCCATGGAAGCTTCCTGTAAAATTTCATTGAATTTGGTTCAGTGGTTTTGGAGAAGAAGTCGAAAATGAAAAAAGTTTACGGACGCACGACGCACGACGCACGACGCACGACGCACGACGACGGACAAAAGGCGATTAGAATAGGTCACTTGAGACTTCGTCTCAGGTGACCTAAAAAGACGTAAATATGCATTTTATACCATATTTTTTACGACTAAGGACACCATTCATGCTCATCAGTACGAAACTGATATCAGCAGCAAAATTTCGTAATATCAAATAGAAGACCACAATTATTACCTGAATTTTCAACTTACGATATTGGGTTTTTTTCGTTTTATATATGTTAATGCCAGGAGATGACCAGCTAGAATTAAATGGAAATTGGGAACTAAATTAAATGGAATACTAGCTGTTTGATAAACATGTACAAATGTTCAATTTGAGACTTCGCTACCAAATTATGTTGTCCCAAATGAAACTCTGCCTGACTTGGTAGAGACGAAGCCATGACGAAAAGAAAGTAGAGATAAAAGCATGAACAATTCCCAATATCTTGCAGGTAAAAAGTTTCTGTGTTAGACCGGCGAACAACAAAGCCACGTTTTACCCACCATTTTAGTTCAAGTACGGACCATTACATTTACAATGAATTTCAACACTTACAGCAAACATATAATGCCAGGAGAGTACACGTCTCTGTCTGGGTATTTCGAATAAGAAGCTAAGACCAAAACGTGCGTAACAACTCTGAAATGCATCAATGTTGGCTATCTTGAGAATTTTCTTGCTAAATATCGCCATCATAGTACATATAATTATTGCTATATACATAAATGTTAATCATGAATCTAGGGTAACATATTAACTGAAATAAAAAAAACATATTACATAAGTTAGAACTGAAAAGACACCAAAATAAATTGAAAGAAATCATTGACTCACATACAAAAACGGTAATTTAAATCGGGCTATCCAAACAATAAAAATATGAAAAATTTTGCGCCTACATTAGGTGCGTGCGTGCCTGCAGACGTTTGTTGCTGTATCTTTTTATATCTTCAAACTTATTATAACTCAACAATATAATAATCATGACAACATTCAAGATGTAACGCTGTTATGGTAATTTAATGTCTATATTAAATTTCCGCCGTTTTTAATCAATAACAGCACCAAACAGTGTCCGACCGCTTCAAATGCTCATAACATTCCATGACTTCTATCCGTGTTGCAGTGGTTCTGTTTCTGGTCTGGTAATGTATTTTGCCCTTTCACCTGTTTTCCCGTACAGCAGGACAATATGCTTTGTAAAAATGACGCCAGTTATGTATAACAGTAAGACCATTGTACCCAGGATGAGAAAGAGGTAACAGAACCACTGGTTACTGTAAGTCTCCATCAACGCCCCCAGCAGGACTGGAACAACTGCGCAGCCAGCACTCGTGCTCACCATGAATATGGAGGCTATCCTACCAGTCACTGGTGTGATGTATTCGTTAGTCCATGCCAGCGTCAATGAAAATATCATGGCTCTAAAAAACCCTATCACTCCAGCTAAAAGCCATACTCCAACAGTGAAGCTATACACGGAGCAGAGCAGAAACACCCCTACACCAACCAAGGTACCCACAATATGGATTCCTAGATATACCTGCGTGTTTAAACAAGATGCAAATAAGGACACCACTATTGCTAATATGTTGCATCCTCCAGAAATGGCGCTGATTAGAGCACCTTCAGATGTCGTGAACTCCAACTGGTCTACGCAGTACACGGCGAGGTAGGATATAAACCCCTCTCCTAAAGCCATCCCGAGAAACAAAAGGCTGCTACCGATCACAACAAAATATATAATGTATTTAAATGGCAAAATGATGGAGGTTCCATTATCTTGAATTTCATCGATTTTCGTAGCCAGCTCTTGGCGCGACTCTTTCAAATTTTGAGAGCATTTCTTGAAGCACATTACAAAGAATGGTAAACAGATGCAAATGTTGAGACATGCGGTAATGGTATATGGTATGTATAGCCTGGAGTTTTGGGCAGTTAACATGGTGTTATTGGTGATATTTCCTTGTTGCATTGGACCCAGCAACGTTTCATTATGCATACTGTCTTTGGGAAAATGTAATGTGGAGTCAATATCCAAGAGAAACGGCGCCGCCATGAACGGTGAGACGAAGATCCCAGTCCCAAACATTAACTCCAGGAAGAAGAACATCATCCTGTCATCTGGCCAAAGGGACAGGATTTCAGCGTTGCCAACTGAAACATTGGCACAACACGGCCATAAGCAAATCACTGAGTTCGGTAGTTTTACTAACAGCATTAAATTGCCCAATCAACCCCTCCACCACTGTAGACTTATCCAGACCAGTGAATGACAGATACTTAAGCTACAAAAGTTAGTGGCGAAAGGGTCAAAGATATAAAACACATTTTTTGCGCAACACTTTAGTAGTTTTGTTAACCATGTTGTTACAATGGAGTGAGCAGATACATTTAAAAACATATTTTTCATATCTTTATCCCAATAGTTAAATGAAAATCTAGTTTTTGAAGTGTACATGTAAGACTGATATAAAATTGTATTTATTTCAGTGAAATGAACAAATGGCATCAGGACAACCGAACAACAAGAAGCTGCCTTAAAAACAATACCGGATATTTACCAGTGTCCACAATACCGGTGACAACACCTTGTCCTAAATGGACGGCAATCATCAGTGCAAACACGGAACACCATGGAGTGACGCCGATTAGAATACCGAGTAAAAGGAGGCTGATTCCGTACATCCGGTTCCGGTTCCCTCTGTCGGAGAGATATCCTCCGCCCAGACATCCAAATGCGTAACCAACGGAGTTACAGGTAAATACTAGCGACCCCAGGTCCAACGTCACGCCACTTATAAACAAAATGTCGATTAAGGCAGGTCCATACAGTCCTCTAATCCAACCCTGTCATGGATAAAGATAAAGCATTACAGTCAAGCATAACTAAATAATTTATCAATATTCCTGCCTTATTCTTTTGTACTTTTATTTATTTCTCAAGAGTATCCATGTAAATCTTTCCTTTGTTCACATTTTCCCCATTAATCGATTTTGAGTGGTTTTGTTGACGCTTCGGTGTTCTCTGTTTTTTTTTTAATAAAATAGTTTTCATATACATTTGTTGTTCTTTGATACAATGATGATAAATAATTATCATTGAAATTTTAGAACATTTAACAAGTGCAGAATGTAATCGTGTTAAGAAGTGTGATAAGCTTTGCAAAATCACTCTTGTCACAGCTTGAAATATGCCTTACCCTCGTGTGTAAAACGTTACCTATTGTTTCACTGTCTACACCAAACGTTCAAAATATCAAAATAAAACATCAACATATTGAAGAAAGATATTGGGAACGTAGATATTATGAAAAATATTTAACAAGAATAAAGAGTGATTCAATGAATAAGATTCTTTAAAATGTTTTAAAGAACATTATTATTCAAATTAACTGAACAGCAAATATGTATAAAAAGACATGTAATTGTGATTTCACTGACAATTCTTTACTTACGATTGAAAAGAATGCGGCATATATGCAAATTGAGTAGAAAAATGTCTTCCTTTGCGCATTGTCGGTGTATTGGCAGGGGCAGATAACTCGACTGGTTTGGTTCTCCTCTGTATCTCTTTCTTGTTCCATTATTGAAGAGATAATTTGGGTCCCAGTGATAGAGTGGACTGAAGTGTGAAGAACTGCCAAATTTGAATGAAAGATACTTTTAACCTCATTTGAGTAATGGCACGGTACATAATATACACATTTTCGTAGTACACGATTTGAAATTATACAGAAATAGTTTATTTTACTTCTAAATTCATAAATTAAAGGGGTTTTACGCACCTGACCCTTCTGCTTCTACAGTAGTTTAGAAATTTAAGATTCCCAACTTTGGACCCTAGCATCACTGAAGAGTCCTGGGATGACGAAACAGCTATATGATGCAGTTTAATTCATTTTTTTCGGCATACTGTATCTATTACTAAATTTAAAAGCTGCAGCACATGTGTGTGTTACGTCATCTCTTGACCTGATAACGAAGCCATGAATATAGGCTTATGTGTTCCAATACACATAAATGTCAGTAATAAATAAAGATATGCTCCTTTAGGGGTAAAAAAGTCATGCTCAAAAACAAAACGCAAAGACTAGAATACAGTTTTATGTTCTTTATATAACTTACAAACATGCTCCAAATGAATGAAAAGCATTTTGAAGTGTATGTGTATATGTACTTTCTTTTATGCGGTTGCATATTTAAAGACTTTGTGGTGTGTCAATACATGTATATCTACTGACAATACGGTATATTTCATCAACGTAACCAGATTTTGAACTCATTGCTGGATATATATTTACGTTTGCACTGCTATTTATATCCTTTCTACGAAATATTTTTCAAAAATATACCGAGTAGTATGATAATGGGGGTTGAAGTCTAATAATCTCTAAAAGGACAGATTTCTATTTCTATTCACTAAAATATTGAATCTCAATAACAATATCAATCAAACATAATATGTTATTTCAAACCGTGTATTTTTCCTAATAGAAAACAATGTGATAAGCAAAATCTCATAAACAAAATATCAAAGTATTAGTTGACGATATCAAACACATACAGTAGAGCCTCGTTATCTCAAACTCGTACCATACGAACATCCCGTTTAACTCGAAGTACTTTGTCGGTCCCGGCCAAGCTTTACACTAACATTCAAACTCACGTAACTCGAATACTCGGATAACACGAAGTTTTCCTATGGGCCCGACAATTTCGAGATTAACGAGTTTCGACTGTATAATTATGTCATGTAACTTATTACATAAAACGTATCAATTGAAACTCAATGGGGTCAAATTGTTAACTGCCAATTGAAAAACTGTTTTCCGAAACCGATCAATGGCAATGGGTTAATGACATATCTCTTTTAAAGAAATCGATATTTAGTTCAAGATATGCTTTAGAGGAAAACATTCACACACATTGAATAAAAGTATAGAGAATATACAATGTTATGCAACGGGTTCGAATTCCCCATTAATAACTCGCAAAGGAGGCGTTTAATATATAACACATTTGATTCACCCAAAAAGTGAAAATTCCATTAAAAAGTTAACAATATTCATGATCATTAAAACTGTATTAATGGATTATAAGATTACATTGTTTAAAAGTTCATTGTTTCACTTACCAGGCTGTATGGTTTCTCCGAACGTAAATCCTGAATGGGAAACGCTTACATAGGCATTACGTCATAGACAAGTTTTATTTATCACAGAGTCACTGTATACTTTCGTTTTACCTGGTGTTTAGGGACTCAGTACCAAGAATTGTTTCAAGATCATATTAGTCAGTAGGGCGTATATATCAAGTGTAAAGTCATATACATATAAACATTCTATAAAGTAAAACTACAGTACAACTGCCACACAATGTTTGCAGCAATATGTGCTGTCAGTCGCTTTATCTTTGTGTGCACTTATTTTCGTACACAATAACATTTTTCATTTCGGAATATTTATTGTTCATTTCTTTGATACAATGGATTAGGCAACAGGCAAAGCTTATGAGCGCCCTTTCCTTACATTAATAAACACCATACTGAACTCAGGTACAGATAAAACAACGAGACTGAATTTGTGGAAGAGCTAATCAGGACAAGTAACAAAAACCTTGCCAAATCTTTAAATTTCACTTTCAGATATATCGACGATGTGTTGTCTATAAACAACAAGAAGTTTGCTGACAACGTCGATCGCATATATCCTTCTGAACGTGAAATAAAGGGCACAACAGACTCTTCTACATCAGCTGCTTGCCTCGATCTCTACCATCAACATGGACAGCTTACTACTAAGTTATACGATAAACATGATGATTTCAATTTTCCGATCATGAACTTTATATTTGTTGATAGTAACACCCCTGTTTCTCCAACCTATGGTGTTTACATGTCGCAGTTGATTCGATATTCTAGGGCTTGCTTTAAATCCAGTCCTCGAAATGAGAATCAAGTCCGGACTAGTGCTTGAAAATGTTAAAGTCACAGGCTGATATATATACCATATCATATAATGACAAACAAATCTGTCTTACCAATATATTTCCTTTAAACTCGGACATCTCAATAACTCTGTACATTTATGTGTAAGTTTACAGGTCAGAGGTCATGGTCGTGCATGCGTGCCATAATAACAACACGGATTTACAATAACAAGTGTTCCTAACAACACAATAAGTAGTAGGAAAACCGTCAAAGACGTTACCGCTGGGACGATTACTGCATACCAATTATAAGTGATTAGTATGAAAACGTTACTAATTACAAATATAAGTGTAGAGTAAATCACTGCACAAACATGTCGGGCCAATCGAAGTCCTATCGTCTTTCAGGCATTGTGAATCATTGTTAAGTTGTTTTTCGTGTCTGTCGTGCGTCCACATTAGTAAGTTTCTTTTGTCTGAACATAGCGCCTACATGTAACAAATGAAAAATGCGAAGCTATCGGTTACCAATATATAGGAGTTTTACAGAGTTCATGTTTCCAAAAACTGATCATTCGCGAATTTAAAGTCATTTCTAGATCACCATTCGCGAAATCATGTATTCGCGAATATGTCTGAAGAGGTAATTTCGCGAAATATAAGTGATTTACAGTATGTAGATGATAGAAAAGAAAATATTCAAAGAAGCTGGCATCGTCGGAAACCCAAGGTACACTTCTCTGACGTTTGCATCCCGGATGCAAACGTCAGAGAAGTGTACCGTGGGTTTCCGACAATGAGAAGCTGGTGGACAGCACATAATACAATTTTGTGCTGGAATTAATTCCTTACACTAGTGCCATGTGTGGAGATAGTTAAACAGGTAAAGTTGATCTAGTAAACTCGTTAAGTATCTTAAAGGCCCAATGTACGTAACTTTCGGCAAAACTTGAAGCAAAAATCAAGCCTAATAATTTTATAGATTTAGTTAAGATGAACTGATATCGGAAATATTTAAGGTGAATTCTTACGTGGTTACCTGTACAGCAGCAGTTGAAACTCGGTATTTGTAAAAACACGCGTCCATTTTGAATTGTCTTCTACCTTCGGCTTGTTGTTGAAGTGGGCCCCACCTGAACTGTTTTCAATTCTTTGGATTTTTCTGTCAAGAGTTTCTTGTTAGTTACCGCTCAGGTTTACTTCGTTTTAGGCTTATTTTTGCATGGTTATCAACTGGATATTTTGTCAGAATTTTTCCAGAATCACGAAAAACTTTCTGGAATTACGTATATATTGGGCCTATAAATGAATCTCTGAACTATCTCCAGAATACTCGTATTTATATTTATATCAAGACATCTATAAAGAAAAGCGGTATAAATGTAAGTGAAATGGTGACATTAAGAGCAGAAATAGAGCTAATGCGTTCTTAATGACAACATAAATTATATACCATAGTTTGCGATTTTGACGGGATGCATTTTTGAATATTGCCAGTCAATACCTCTGTAAATCATGTACATATTCAACCAACTTCAGATTACTCGAATACCGTGTATTCCTCAAACTATTGATCAGCTCCCACGGAGTTCGAGTAAGTGGTTTTTGACTGTAATCATAAAATATGCCCAGTGTTTTTTTTATTGCGCGCTCTCAACTTTCAGGAAATTGTCAAAATTTGTGGAATTGAATTTAACAGGGAACTTGTCAGAAAATGGTATCAGAGACATTGACGAGTTTTTAAAGTTCACTTGCAAGTATGTATTTCGACGATAGATTGTTATTAAATAACCAGAAAATTGCTGCATATCTTGTATGCCCTTTTGCACTTGAGAATGACAAAAGCTTTACACACCTTTACTTCCAGCATCATCACCATGAACTCAACCATTATCAGCATTACAAGCGGGACAAATCCAATTTTCTATTTACTTTCTCTTTCTTGGTTGTTGAAACCCTACTTACCTAGTCCTGGAATATATTTGTTGCAATTGGTATTCTTCTCGACTTGATCCGAATAAAACGGTATCCATTATGACTGTTGACAAACACATTTACAATATAGAAAGTCGAAAGATGCAGGTTGATGAAGTCTTGGAAAGTTTTTGGTCGTCATCATATTCTGTCTGACACTTTGAGAACATAGCGGTTGTCGTCGATAAAGCAGAAGACTCTTCCGGAAGACCTGTTTTTTCTGTTTTACTTGACCAATAGTCTCCATGTAAATCTTCCCATTG
This sequence comes from Mimachlamys varia, assembly GCA_947623455.1. Lineage (NCBI taxonomy): Eukaryota > Metazoa > Mollusca > Bivalvia > Pectinida > Pectinidae > Mimachlamys > Mimachlamys varia. Next base: position 49,609,710 of record OX392527.1, read on the forward strand.
TTCATATTTTGTCCCTAGTTTAATCGACTTTGAGTTCGGATTATGGTTTTTTGACGCTTCGGTATTTTCTATTTTATATGAAAGTCTATGATTTTTATCGTGCCTTTTTGTTTGGAGGTCGATTTTCCCAGCTCTTACCTTGAGGACGTGGCATCTTTAGTTGGACTTACAAATATATATATGGCGGATGTCGGCGATGTTTTTTTCAGGTGTCTCCCTCTCAACTTTTGATTTCTTTATATTTTTGTCACATTTATCGATTTTCGTTTTCAGATCCCGGATTTGTTGATATATCAGTCGTATATTTTTTTTTTAGGAGAATGAAATAAAACCCAATGACATATACGTCGGATGTATCCTCGCCATTGCTTACTGGTTACAGCAGCTGCACAACACTAAGCGAGCGTTAACATCAGCAGGACTGGCGAACCTTTACTTTAAAACTCCAATATAAGAACTATAGCAAAAGCTGGTGTCGTCCATGAAGGAGCACCTGGTCTTATTTTCTTTTCCTTTTTAAAGGTCTCCGTGTAAGATTTTTCTTTGTTCATATTTTGCCCTTGGTTAAATCGAATTTAAGTTTTGATTATTGTTTTTGTTTTTATATTGACGCGTTGGTATTTTCTTGGGTTTTTTTAACGAGTGTGCTAAATTGAAGTATACCGTGTGCATGTGTTTTGATTTAGGAACTGCAGTATCGCCATGAAAAAAAAATAAACAAAAAAGATTTCTTGTGTTATTTGTGACTTCAATGACTGTCATTACAAATGGGGCACAATGTAGCTGTGATTGCACAATTGGAAGAAATCTGGAAACATATATCGCCTTCGTTGATACAAACAACTGGAATTACATGTATACTAGTAATCAGTATTTACGGTCAATATTCAAATTCCACTACATGTACAGTTAAATTATTCAGTAGTCTTTATATTGATTATATACATTACTAGAACAGTTTTCATATTACGATTATTGAACATGTGGTGTACAGTAAATATAATTATAAAATGTATATTGCATCAAAAACATTGTTTTTTCTTGTCTTTCTAATGCATACGTGTGTGTAGTCCTTGCAATCTTGTTTAAATATACTATGTGGAATATCCTCTCACTAAAGCTGTCGTGGACAAAAGTACGTTTATTACACAACATGACAATGTTATGTACCATAATTAAAAGACAACCCTTTCCGATCAACCTAGTAAAATAACAAATTTACTGATTCATTTGAAGGCCTTGAAGTTTGTCTCTTGGTGTCTCCTCGGTTGTTGTTGCCCTCATTTCAGTGCACTTAATTATAAGATTTATTTGTTCCTTGAATGTTTATGACGTTGGATATTTTCTTCTTTAACCTTTTAAACATTTTTGATTATGACAGTAATAAATTACACTGAAAACAATAAATGTGTAATAATATGTATTGAACATACAAAAATATATAAGTAAATGACTTATTATATGATTGTTGAGATACTAAACTGTGAATTTTACTTCATCAAAAGAAACTTAAATAATTCCATCCCATTTAACACATTGTCATCTGATGTAGGACAGATCCGACCACCAGAAGGAAGGGGATAAGTATTGCGCTAAACCTTGTGTCCGTACTGCATGTAGCACTGTTGACAGGTCCTTCACATATCCATTCATCCTCAGGAAAAGACTGCAAGAAACTGGCCGTATTGCGAAGTGTACCGTTGTTAGGAGACGGTTGTATACTCAGTAGTTCACAAATCAAAGGATATATGTCTATTGATTTGAGGGGCGGGGCCGAGAATCCTGACCGGAAGTTGGGGCCCATGGCATAGAATATCGGCCTCATTGACATCAGGCTGTTGTCGTATCCATGGTTACCTTTATTTGGTTCAAGTCTACTTTTTGTCTTATTCTATAAATTCCAAAGGAAACAAATTTTATCTTAAAATCAAAAAGGAATTTGTAAAAGATCATTAAATAAAAATATGACCATTGATATTTTAGATAATGTTCACGAATGATAATATTGATTTCGGATGAGCTGTTTAAAAAAATGTCTTAAGCGATCATCAAATCACTTTTGAGTAATAATCATAGTTATATGAATATATTTACAAAAGAAGTTTTTTTTATTGTGTTTCATTTAATATATCTCCCACAATATTTAAATCTCTGTAAAACTAATTGTTTAAAAATACAAAATGACATTTTATTTTTAACCAACACATTATGAAAATTATTTATCAAATTATCAAATCATTTTTAAAACGTTACGGTATAGGTAAACTGCTGTAATACTTACCGGAGTGATTGTCCATCCTTCCTTAGCTAGTACAAACACTGGCATTATCCTTCTGTTGTTTTTGTAGTGCCACTCATTCGGAATATCCTCTTTCCTGTAGGCTGTGAAGTTTATGTTCCGGTTAATTTTCCTGACGACGGTTCCCACTTCACCTTCAACCGGAACCACGTGCATGATTGGTCCACTGTCCACTGTGAAGTTGATCTTGGAACGGTCCACCAAATCGTATATTTCCACTAATCTGTTGTCGTAATCCGTTGTTGCCATTCCGTGGTCACTCGTTAGAATCAGATTCACAGTGTCCAAAAGTCCACTGGAATTTAATTTATCTAACAATGTACCAAGAAGTGTGTCCATTTCGACGATTTTATTACGGACTTCGGCCGATTCTGGTCCGAACAGGTGACCGGTCCGGTCAGGCTCGTGAAAGTAGGTCGTGACGAAGTTTAATTTGTCCTTCTTTAGCATGTCAATTACCATGTCCACTCTCTGGTCAAACGGGATGCTTTCATTATACGTGTACCATGTATTCGGACGCAGATTTTGGATTTCCACTTCGCTTCCTGGCCAAAACAGTGTCCCTGATCTAAGACCGTGCTTCCGGGTCGTAATCCAAATTGGTTCTCCTTGGTCCCACCATTTCGTTTCGTGCGACCTCATGCTAAATATTTCATTGTATTTTGGATCGTACATATGGTTTCCGATAATCCCATGGCTCTCGTCATACAATCCTACAAAACCAAAAATAACATTAAATAGAATACTCATCAAATTGTATTGGTTTTTCGGTAAGTAATAAGGGTGCGTGTTTGCAAGCTCTATATCATCCTCGATATCCAGGGGTTACGATCACCTATGTAATCTACACCCCTGGAATATATCATGGCAAAATTGAAAGCTCCCGGGTCTGCCACCTAGCGGTCGGTGTGCGTTGTGTCCCTTTGAATCACGTAATCACCGACCAATCAAAATTGCGTGTAACAAAACGGCTTCTGCAATGAATGTAAACAAGGAAGAACATCTCATTCGGTTGATCTATGAAAAATTCAAGCTTGATCAAATTAGACAGCATCAGGAAACGGCGATCGACGCACTGAGTCCTTGCCGTAAATGGTGTCGTTGAAGATTGTTCTTCTCTGTTTTACTGGTAAAGATCCATGACACAGTCGACACTGTGCCATGTTTGTTTACATTTTTTTCTGTCCCATTAGTAGAGCGCGTGATCAAATGTGAGGTGCGCTCTGATTGGACGCAGCCAGACCTAGCTGCATCCAATGAAAATTCTCGTCGCGGGATTTACGAAATGTGGTCTATATATGCCAAGGGTGAAGATGAGTATGCGGATCGTAACCCTTGGCTAGCGAAGATGGCTCTATATATATGTTTTTCAACAATACTCTGCTTTAATTTACACAAGTAATGTTGCTGGTGCTATTGGATGATTGGCCAAATAAAGATATAAAAATGTGATGATGCAAACAGTTGCATGCTTGTATCAGTGTAAAATAATACAAACCAACTTCATGATGACATCAATGTCTTGGAGACACTTTTATTTTTTTTTAAAAACACGATAAAGAATATAAATGATGAGTTATGCAATAAGAATTACGACGCTTTGAATAATATTAACTTAGCATTATAACAAAAAATATACAAAAATATTGTTAAAATTATACAATAACCATAATATGATATAGAATATAAATGACAAGAATAACGAAACATCGAATAAAAATACCAAATGCAACAACATTAAACCAAATACATGATATAACAACTTTGTTTCTTTGGGTTATTTTTCGTCCCTTCAAAACAATTAAAATAAACTGATTTGAATGGATTTCCCCTTCGAAACCGTTGATTAGATCAATTTATATTTTGGCCTCCGAGAAGGAAGAAACAGCTGTATGTTGAAATCCACAACAAGGTCTGAAACTTAATTTTTTTTTATTGAAATCCATTTTCTTTAATTTTGAGTTTTAAATTCTGTGTTTCTTTTACCTGTCGCAATACTGTAATGAGAAGGAAATGTCTTGGTAGTGAACGTATTGTTGACATAGGCAGCCCTTACACCGTTCTGAGCCATTCGGTCAAAGTTGGGCGTAGCTACCTTCTCTGGGTAGTCGTGCCTGAATCCGTCCATGGATACCAGGAGTACTTGGTTGGCGTACTTTTTACATGTTCTCGGTACAACTTCCGTCACACACACCAGCAACAGTATAACAACTACACGTCCAGTCGACATCATGTTAACACACGACTGTAACACAAAATATTTACATGACAAGTTAAAGAGGCTTACTACCTAAAAGAAATTGTACAATCAATACAAATAATGTATACAATTCTGAGTTATAAGCAGAAGTTGCATTATCAAGCTACTAGTCTTACGTCACGTCGTCATCTGGCTAAAATCTCCTTATATATGCCTCTGTGTGCGTGTTGAAGATGTATTGTGTTCTGTTTGGTAGTGGGACCGTTCTTCCAACGGCATCCTTTATATACTGTCGATAACTTCTTATAGAATGGTCTTTTCAAGAGGGGGGACCAGAACGTACATGTACGAAGAAGGTAGGTCCTTATTTCAGGCTACCAGATCAGTTATTTGTAAACACATTGGGACCATGATAAGTGGCAAACTGAACCAAGAAAGCTTTCAACCTGAAATTACATTATTAGTTGTTTGTCGTTCAGTTTGTTGAAGTTGGACTAATAGTTGAAGTCGTAATCGAGGCGGAATCTGTCGTGTAAGGTGGCACTTTAAAGATGCCGTTGGAAGCACGGTCCCACTATCAACATAACACAATACATCTCCAGCTCACGCTCAAGCATTTACACAAAGACTTAGAGATATATTAGCCAGGTAGTATAGACCAGTAGTTAGTCACTAATAAGGCAGATCCTGCGAATTCCTTGAAAATTGTATTGATTAGTTTATATGCAGCATATATGTGCTACGTCATCGTATATGCTAAATTGTACTGATTGGATAAAATGTTTATCTATATGAACCGTACCGAACGCTTTCCAAAGTTGTTTGTTCTAGTTCGACAGGGCGATATATCAAATGATGTACAAGTATAATAATGTTATTTTTCATTATAGGCAATTGGATTACATTGTAGTTTGGAATTATTCTGTTATGCTTTACACGAATAAGTAAACCGAAACCAAACCATCTGTTACAAGCAGATGTCGTAATTACAAACGTTATAAAATATGTTTGTGACAATATTTTCCCCTTTAGATTTACATATGTTTAGCAACATTTAAGACATAAATCTTATTGTGACATGTTTTTCAACTGACAGGTCGTGAACGGATGAAATGGCCACATCCTGCAGAAATGTATTCTAATATATGTTCGGATTTCTGTATCGTCAACTAAAATTTTAAATAGTTGCTTCATTTAACCCCAGCATTTACAGCTATACAAATTATTTAACTTGATATAAACCAGTACACATGTTTATAAATTAAGGAATTTACGGACATCCCCAATTTTAGATCAAATTGAATTTCCGAAGTTTTCGCCTCATTACCGATGAGTAACAGAATGACGAAAATGCTGCGTGTCACAGTGTTATTCATATTTGGTATACTTTACATAATACCAAAACTTAAATGTTCATCCATCTGTTTGTGTTTGTTAGGTCCATCTTTCTAAATCAGAATTAATAAATATTATTTGACATTTGACATAATTATTAATTATATTTAAGATAAATCATCAAAGGCGTCATTATGGCATGCATGTAAAAAGTTGCAATATTATAAGATCTTGTGATTTTTAATAAAATCTAGAAATGTTTGTGAGAAATAAATACCCCGCCCCCATATGAAATTATGTTTGCAAAGTTTGATGACAATCGCATCAGTAATTATTTAAATAAGCTGGTTACATTACCATAGGACGGGTCGTGACGGGACACGGGACAGACATGGGTACACAATATCCCTCCCCCCCCCCCCCAAACCATATTCAATATCTTGCGGTACATTCGAGAACCATTCATGTTTATTCTAAAACTTGTGATGTAAATTACATTTTTAAGAATATAAATCACAAGATCTTATAACGAGTGCAACGTTTTCACGCCTTCATTCATGATATGACATCCTGTTTTGATAGCCCCCCCCCCCCCCCCAAGATCCGATCTGTTTAAATAATGTAGTATCAATAGTTTTTTTTTATTTATACAATATATATTATATAACTGTGTACTTAAAACAAATAATACGATGCACTTCAAAACTCTGTAAATTAGGTTAAAACTGTTTAGTTACACAGTATGCACATATAACTTACCTTATCACTGACGAGTACGGTACGTTTATATGTGACCCCTGACTTCCCCTGGCTATCACTGAAGTGTTGTGTTGACAAACTCTTCGTAATCTCGAGATAAACTCGCCGACATGCCACAAATGTTGGGTAGGTCCGTGTTGACAATTATTCCAATCTTTGTCCGAGATACGGACAATTTTACACTTTTCTGGACAAGTTAAGTATTATGGTAAAACCATAGACGCCGTATTATCCTGCACAACAGCTTGATGATTAGACAGATGGTTCAGTATGGACGCTAATGTAATATTAAGTTTCAAAATAAAAAATGGCGCACCCAAGATTTCTTTTTCAATTGGAAATTCCCGTTATCTAGTGTGAAAATCCCAAGTCCGAAATATCGATCTGCCAACTACACCGATATTTAGCGGATAAGACAGGGAAACAATAGTGATTCGTCTGAAACACCAATATTTAGAAAAAAAGAAAATATTTCAAATCGTACAACAACCGATATCAAGCATCTCGTATATGATGCACATGCAGATTTATCTCTAGAGCCCCGCAAGGGAACATGTTTGATACATTTACTTCATAAGGTCAAGATTACAGTTGTCTTTGTTACCTGGCTCTCTATATAAAACAATCAATACATTTGACTTTTTAATGGTTATATACAGCTATGAATTAGTTAAACTATTTACTCGATGACGTCACAAACTAATACACTTTTCCTTAGTAACGCAGGCACGAAGAACAGAAGTATAATGATGCAAACGGGTTTGTAATGTTTGAATTTGAAAGGAGTGATGGACTCCATATATATATTTACCCATTCTACAGAGCAGATGACGTAACACACACATATGCTGCATCTTTAATGATGACGTAACACACACATATGCTGCACCTTTTAAATTTAGTAATAGATACAGTATGTCGAAAAATTAATTAATCTGCATCATACAGCTGTTTCGTCCATCTAGAACTCTTCAGTGATGCAAGGGGCCAAAAGGTGAGAAGCAGAAGGGGCAAGTGCGTAAAACCCCTTTTATTTATGAATTTTGAAGTAAAATTAAACTAGTTCTGTATAATTTCAAATCATTGTGTACTGCGCAAAGATGTATAGTATGTACCGTGCTACTACTCAAATTAGATAAACTGTTGCTATGGAGGCTCCAGCAAACCTCGGGGACTAAAAATCCACCAGCAGCGTCTGCCACCCCCTATCATTACAGATTACGTAACACACACATATGCTGCACCTTTTATTTTAGTAATAGATACAGTATGCCGAAAAATTAATTAAACTGCATCATACAGCTGTTTTGTCTTCCTAGGACTCTTCAGTGATGTAAGGGACCAAAGGTGAGAATCTAAAACTTTTACATTAATGTAGAAGCAGAAGGGGCAGGTGCGCAAAACCCCTTTGATTTATGAATCTAGAAGTAAAATTAAACTAGTTTTGTATAATTTCAAACCGTGTACTACGAAAATGTGTATATTACGTACCGTGCCACTAATCAAATGAGATACCTGTGGCTATGGAGGCTCCAGCAAACCTCGGGGACTAAAAAGTTCACCAGCAGATTTAGAGTCTGCCACCCACTATCATTAAAGATGACGTAACACACAAATATGCTGCACCTTTTAAATTTAGTAATAGATACACTACGAAAAAATGAATTAAACTGCATCATACAGCTGCTTTGTCCTCCTAAATATAGATTAATGTAAAAAAAAACCCGTTAATTCATGCCTTCCCGGCCCGGTCAACAGTCAAACTGTTTTCACTCGGTATTTAAACAAACCCGGTGAAATATCCGGCTTTGTGAAATAGTTCATTAGGTTGGTCCCAACACTGAGAGAAAATTGTTCATTTTTCGGCATACTGTATCTATTACTAAACTTGCAAGCAAAAGACACGAGCTTGAGCGAGTGTTTTCTGTAACATTTAAAAACTAGTTAACGAGAGTGAAATAAATTCCTTTTGCAATAGCCTAGAGTCGTGGGACCTGTTTCTACCACAATATAAGTCGGCGGTGTTATTGTTGGTCTTTAGAGTGAATCGCGGACTATTTGCGCGAAAACACATCATCTTGTATAAATATTCCCGCCAAATTGTGACGATCTCAACAATCGATGACTACGTCATCAATCCGCATGTTGCATTGTCGTCATCCCATATATCACTATGGCCCAGCTGGACACATAGTAACTGGCAATCCGAATATCATCCCCAACATAAAGCTACGGGAGCTTTTCATGAAATGTCCTCAGTATCGAAAGACTCCATCCATCAAAAGGAATGTGAATTTCAAGATTCTTATCGACTCTGTGGAAGATTACGCCAGGCAATGGGCTAAACGTGAACATGATGAATTGAATTCACTTTCAGAGTGGGTTAAATCTATCATGTCCTCCATTCAAAAAAGAATAAGCAATTTGCGACAAAATGAAAACTAACCACAAGTCGATATTTCTTGACCCCAGTGTTCGAACAACACTAAACGACCTACATGATAAGTAGGTAGTTGTGTCTGCAGACAAGGCATCTACTAACATGATCCTGATTTGCAAACACTATTAATTGTTATATTTGAGAGAACTGGGCCTGCTTGATAACCAAGGTAACCCTACTTACGCATTGACCGTTTGTTTTGGAAAGATGAAATACTTTCTAACCATACATCTGTTTTACAATCTTTCAATATATCCGTTAACGATAAAAACGCTGACCTACCTCGCATATATAATATTATTGGATACCTAAACTACACAAGGGTCCTTAAAAGCAACGTTTTATCGCCGGCTCTTCTCATTGCTCAACAAAGCCATTATCAAAACTTCTTACTACCATTCTTAGTACCGTTAAATAAGGTCTCCAGTCCTATCGTGACACTGTATACTGCAGGAGTGACATTTATGGGATGTGGATTTTCAAAAACTCAAAAGATCTTCTGATCAATCTTGAGCACCCCCTTCTCAAAAATGCTTCGTCTATCAAAACATAATTTGACCGCCCTGTACACTACCATACCACATACTAAGCTAATAGAACGCCTTTAGTCTCTCATTATGCGAGCTTTCTTTTCCGAGAAATGTGGACGACGATACAAATACATGGTTGCGAGCTATCCTGGAGCATATACTTTGTGAAAAAACACAACAAAAGCTATGATGAAATATACTGAGCAAGATATAGTACGAACGATTGAATTCCTGGTTTAGAATATCTTTCAAACAGACTGTTGGCATTCCAATGGGAACTAATTGTGCCCCATTTTTAGTTTACTTGTTTCTGTTTTCATACGAGGCTGAATTTGTCCGGGAGCTTATCAGGACGGGTAACACAAACCTTGCCAAATCTTTCAATTTCACTTTCAAGTATATCGGCGATGTGTATTAAAGATACAACAGACTCTCCTACATCAGCTTCCTACCGCGATCTTTATTTAAACTATGACCAACATGGGCAGCTTATTACTAAGCTATATGATAAACGTGATGATTTCTATTTTCCTATTGTGAAATTTCTCTTTCTTGAAAGTAACATCCCTGCTTCTCCAACTTATGGTGTTTACATGTCGCAGTTGATTCGTTATTCTAGGGCTTGCTCTGAATATCGAGCTTTTCGTGATAGATGTCAGCGGCTGGCAAGCAAGCTCATGACACAGGGATTCGAGAAGTGCAGGTTGATGAAGACTATGTGTAAGTTTTATTGTCGTCATCTTGGTCTCATTGAGAAATAGTCTGTATCTTTGTGTGATATGGAGATGGGCGGTTTTTAGTATGGTCATAAGTGTGCTCCCATGTTGTGATTGTCAATGATGGTTATCATTTTGAGAACTTGATGTTTACTTGGATGTGACCAAAATTTACATGACGGGTGTCGTCGATGAAGCAGAAGACGCTGCCTCTCCCGGAACACCTGGTCTTATTCTCTTTTACGAGTGTCTCCATGTAAATCTTTCCTTTGTTCATATTTTGCCTCTAATTTAATCGATTTTGAGTTCGGATTATGGTTTTGTTGGCGCTTTGGTATTCTCTGATTTTTTTCCCAAACAATGTACATTTACTCGAGCCACTGCAAATAAAATCAAACTCAGCCTAATCACTGTCTGGGAGCGACACCGGATATTAATACTAACACTGACCTAACAAATATCCCTAAAATAGTACAATACTGGAGTTCGACAAGGTTCAAAGTTGGTTCATCCCTCATTTATTAAAATTTCCAAACTTTAATCAGCCACAACTTTGCAAAGAATCCGTAGATCACCATCAAATCAGAACTTGACCTGAATTTTATCTTGATGAATCTACACATACAAAGTAACATTTCAATATCTTAATCTGTAAATAAGCGGAAACGAAACAAAAACTTTGTCGGAATGTTGGCCAAACTATACGCCGCGTCCTTTTCAGGGCAGGGGCAGCGGTGGCCGAGTGGTTAAGGTGTTCCGACATTCTACCACTAGCCCTCCACCTCTGGGCCGCGGTGGCCAAGTGGTTAAGGTGTTCCCACATTCTACCACTAGCCCTAAACCTCTGGGCCACAGGGGCCGAGTGGTTAAGGTGTTCCGGTATTCCACCACTAGTCCTCCACCTCTGGGTTTCGAGTTTGAATCCCACGCGGGGAGTTGTCAGGTGCTGACCGTAGGTCGGTGGTTTTTCTCCGGGAACTCCGACTTTCCTCCACCTCCAAAGACTGACAGGTCCTTAAATGACACTGGCTGTTAATGGGACGTTAAACAAAATAAACCCACCAAACTTTTCATGGCGGTCGGGCATACTAATAATAAAATTTTCTGTTGTGACATTTGCCTCGCATTTTAGATATAAGAATTTGTTAATACCAATCCAAGTTACCAAATCTCTGCATGTATTGTATGTTAAACAAACCTAAGAAGACGAGAGAAAAGTGTATAACATTATTGATAGGCAATGGGGATATTAGCAATATTTGCGGAATATCTCATGGTTGTATAAAAGACTTTCAAGGCTTTAATTAACAATTCTTTCACCTAAATACTTATATTCTTCAGTAGTGTCCACTTTGTTTTTCCAATATTAAAAGACGTTTACATCCAGTGACAATTACATATATTTCGACAGTACCAACGCCTAAGTGGATGTAGAAATTTATTTTTCGCGTTGCACTAAAGCTTGGAAACTGTAGCTCATAAAATGACATCATTTCTCGTTAATACCAGGCCCCGGTTTCATCAAAGTTCCTTAACTTTAAGGAGCTCCTTAAACCGGCTTTTTCCTTAATGTAAATAAGGAAGTTTCCTTAACTTAAAATAATTGCGTTTCATGAAGTTTCCTTAACTTAGATCCTTCATTAAATTTAAGGAATCCCTTAGTGAATTTAACTTAAGGAACGTTGATGAAACCGGGGCATGGCCTGATATGCAATAAACTGGCATACATTTTCTATTTTTGTTTATGTTAATATAATCAGGATCATTCTACACCCCAACGATATCATCTAGAGCATATTTAATATTATACAATTTCTTCACATATACCTGATATGCAAAGAAATTGACGTCGATGTTCTATTGCTGGTATTATTTCTGTAATATCATGAATATATTTGTATATATACATAAATTGATATTTTAAATTTTTAAATATTCATAATGATAACCATGCATATCCATAACATAAATCGATGATATCACCTGAAAAAGAGGTTACAAACGTAAGAGGAATGTCACGTGGGTTTCCATCCTCGATATCCAGGTGTTACGTTCACCTACACTTACGTATACGCTCTCTACACACTGAGACTCTTTTGATGCCCATCAAAGGGTCGAACTAGTCTTCTTGCCACATCAACCACAGGGACCCGAGAATTCGTTACAGCTAGTTTTGGACCTAAAATAGTGTGTTTAAGAGTAATTTTACACATTTGGGGGGTAAAGATCAATTTAAGCTTTTATGACCATTGAGGGAGGGGGGGGGGGCATTTTTATCGAAAATTGATCTTAACTTCCCAAATGTGTGAAAATACTCTAAACACCCTATTTTAGGTCCAAAACTAGCTGTAACAAATTCTCAGGTCCCTGAAGTCTTCACGTACATTGTACTTAACCAAAACTGAATTGCTGACTTTTGTTATTTTGAATTATTTCCTTCTGAAACAATGCCTATCAAGATACAGATATTAATATCCTTTTTTAGAATGATGAAATAGATCTGTTCAAGAAAGGTAAAGTTATACCCGCAACGAAGTTAGGAGGGTATACTGGAATCAAGTTGTTCGTCCTCCGTCTTTAAACACGATGTACTGGCTACTCCTCCTAAACTACTGAAGGAAATTCAACTAAACTCGATGGCAATAATCCGTATACATTGTAGATATGCGTGCTCTCTATCATTTTGAAATTTTGGTTGACATGGTAACCATGCAAGTCCCTATACTTGGTTTTATGAGGGGGAAATTAGGTCCAGACAACTCCTTATTAACCTGTTGGCCGATTCAAGTGAAACTACACAGGGATATTACGGACCACGTGTAAATGTACATGCAGTGTATTTTTTCTGCACAATTTTGGTAGCCATGGTAGCCAGATCACAATACCCAAATTATTGTGGAAAACTTTGTCACACCAACTCCTCCTAAACCAATGAATCGATTTCAATCAAACTACACAGGAATGTTAGGGACGATGTGTAGATGTATCTGCAGATAAAAACAACTTTTTCATCATCAACACTGACTGACATTTTTTTTTATTGCAAAGGGTGGGGGGGGGGGAGACAATAGTCCCAAACAGCATCTTGCACCCAGCAGACCATCGTCGGATACCCACGGTTGATCTCGCTTCGCTAACTCACTCATCTGATGAGTGAGTTAGCGAAGCGAGATCAACCGTGGGTATCCGACGATGCCAGCAGACCCTAGGACAAGGCAAACACACCCTACACATTCAGACACCTATCTGACACCATGGACACATACAAAAACTCCTTTTTTCACACACAATAACACAATGCCCTACACTAGAGATTTTCAAGGCACACAAACAAAATGCAGCCCTTGTTGATCTCAAACACAGACAGTAAACTCAGCCATGTATTTATTTTATAGTCTCCATAAAAAAAATCTAATAAAAAGCTAACACACAACCCGAACCCCCCACCCCCTATCACTGTAAATAATATTTTTCTCACCTTTTATTAGCAACCAACCTGCTAATAACAATAACCATAATCATCGTTTTTGATGATGGGCGTATTATCAAAGAAGGAGCGGAGGTATTACTTAGTCATTGGCTTACAGTGCTAGTGTTTATTGTATCTCTTTATATGTTATTTTAATCTTTTTAAAGCCCTGCCTATGGTTCCATCCAAGTGAGTTAATTTATCACATACCATCCTTACAGTTCAACTGGATACTTGCATGTAGCCTTTGGCTACAAATGCACTTTCCGTTAAAATGGCCGAACCTAAATGAAAACATACAGTTTTGTTCATAGGTGTGTTCATTTATTGGGGAATATTTCTGCATCATCCAAACACACACTTCAACAGGATATTGATAATAAGGAACAGTCTGCACTTTCCGTTGATGAGAATTTTTTTTTTTTCGTTTTTGAAAAGTGCCGACAGCTTTATTTTGTTTTACATCATATTACCAGCCAGGGTCATATAATGACGTGCCTGGATTTGAAAGTGAATTAAGGAAAGCCATAGTACCCGGAGAAAACCCAACCAACCTATGGTCAGTAACTGGCAACTGCCCCATGTTGGTTTTGAACTTGCAACCAAGAGGTGTATGGCCAGTGGTAGAAAGTCAGGACACCTTAACCACTCAGCCACCGAGGCCCAGAGGTGTAGGGCTAGTGGTAGAATGTCAGGACACCTTAACCACTCAACCACCGCGGCCCAGAAGTGTAGGGCTAGTGGTAGAATGTCAGGACACCTTAACCACTCAGCCACCGCAACCCAGAGGTGTAGGGCTAGTGGTAGAATGTCAGGACACCTTAACCACTCAGCCACCGCAACCCAGAGGTGTAGGGCTAGTGGTAGAATGTCGGGACACCTTAACCACTCCTCCTCCCGAAAATTACATGATATGATATGCCAATATGTTGCCTTGAATTGCACAAAGTGATCAAGCGTCTGGTTATAAATAAACCCAAAATCAATCATTAAAAGCAGGGTATGAAAAGGCTGCATGGCCAACAGAAACCTGAAATATTTTTTTTTTTTGCTTTTATTCAAATTTTTCCTCTCATAAATATACAATATCAATACACCAACAGAATGCAGTGTAAATGTAATTGCAGTAATATAACTGATGAAACAAAATGTAATAAGTGAAACATAAATTACCCCATTAAGTAATGTCTCCCATTGTATTGCAATCGATTTGAATATGTAGCAAATAATATTTTCTAATATTGATCAATTTTGTTATTATCAACGATAACATAAAGGAAATTTTTGTAGAAACATTTTTGATTGGTTAATTTTAAATATCTAACAAATACATTTTTATGTACACAAGCTAAAAATTTTACAAATGAAAAACTTATTCAGTGAAAATTGAGCTTAGTTCATTGTACATATAACTGTACTTGTTTTAACACATAAATACCTATCCGCTGAAGAGAAAATTAACTAAGCGAAATGCAGCATGATTTAATTCACTCTACATATAACGAACATGAGATCTGTCTGGTGGCTGTTTTGTGCCATTTTCGCTTTTTCGCCCTAGAAAAAACGCGAAAAAGCAAAATTCTAATGTTAAAATTTCGCTTTTTTGTGTACAATTAACTAGAAAAAGTGAAAAAGCGTGGGACGAAAACGTTTTCGCTTTTTCGCGTGCGCTTTTTCGCATTTTCGCGGTAGTTGTACACAAAAAAAGCGAAATTTTAACATTAGAATTTTGCTTTTTCGCGGTTTTTCTAGGGCGAAAAAGCGAAAATGGCACAAAACAGCCACCATAGATCTCTCTACTACATTTAGCTGTCAGAATCATTAACTTAGTCATTCTGGAGAAATGAAAGAAGCATGCGCACTCCAATATAAATATAACTAATGTAGGTACAGTGTTACTTGTCTATACCGAATGTCATTGGGACCAAATTTTTTGACCGTTGACACAGAAGTCCAGTTTAATTTGTAGAGGATTGATATGAGTTCAGAGTGAAAAGTTTGGACCAAACTGTACGGCTGGACTAGACAGGGATTCAGATTAGACAAGGGTCAGTTTAGACAAGTTTAACTGTACATATTATATACAGCAGTATCTCAAACAAAACCATTCATTCTCTGCTCAGGCCAACTTTGCCAAAAAGTTAGTTTAAGCATTAGATAAAGCATTTAGCTTGAAGTCTTTAATTCATTTAAAAGACAAACTGTTATCTTTTATTTATCTATCACAGGCAGAAGACATTTGCTTTGAGTACAGAAACTGACTTATTCTCCCTTGAGCCACGTTTGAACTCTCCCATTTCAAAGGCTGGAACAGTTCATTTTGAGATTTCAGGGGTCATGAGTTAAAGCGTGAGGATGGTTTCACGACATCAGGTCAGGATCCCCCTTGATTGAAAAAAAAATTAAACAAAATCATGCTACCTTTTTCATCAGACACCAATTAAACATGTACCAAAGACAAGTGACTAAGAGTACATCCCTTAAAATCTTGGATGAATAGAAATTATTTAAATCTTGGTTTACAAAGTACAGTAAGTACTGTACCTCATTTACTTTTGAGTATAAAGTCTAAATGTGTGATTATCTAACCTAGATGAAATCATCATTTACAAAATATAGTCAATAGGTTTCTTAGCATGAATTAGAGAAAATTCATGCAGTGATCAATTTACATGTGTGTCCATAAAATTATGATTGGACTCATATAAATTCTGGAAATACTTCAATTTAACATTTTAACATTGTGGGACCCATTGTTTCAGCAAAATATATTTAAAGGACCCATGAAAATAAATCGTAAATTGATCACTGTTGATGTTATTGTAAGGTAGCATGTCTTTTATATAATTTCATCCTTTCAAATGATCAAAACTTATGCAAGTAACTTTCCAGATAAATTTTGATAATCCTTTATCTAATGTATTGATAGACTTCTGGTATGAGCACTGTTCTTAACTTTGGGTCAAGGGGAAGCAACCAATATTAAAACATATTGAGAACTACATCCCACACAATACAAATGAAGTTATGAACACCAATAAAACCTTTGCCCTACACCAGTAAAATCTGTATTTACCAGTATAAGTTTGCACCATATATTTATTAGCACGTTGTTGACTAATATTTTGCTGTAATGGTAAATTTATTCTCATAACGGAAGGTAGCCAAAAAGGCAAAAACTAGAAATGTCTGTAAGACATAAATGCCCCCTTCCCTATATGAAATTAGTTCTTCATGCTTATCATGTATGCAAAGTTTGATGACAATCGGATCCGTAGTTATTTAAATAAGCTGGTTACTTTACCATGGGACGGTACAGGATGGGACCGGACGTGACAGAACGGGACGGACATGGGTAACACTAGTACTATATGCCCCCCTCCCCCATTTCATGGCGGGGTCATAAAAATCAAAATGTGAAGGAAAAATTTCCCAGTTTATTATGATGTGTCAATTTTAGTTTCTAACATAACTGTATAAACTACCTTAGGGAGACCTAAGAAATGGTATATAAATATTATCAGCATTATATTCAAATTATTCAACTTATAAAGAGAATGATAATCTGATTTTAAACAGATGAACTAATTCAATATACCAAACAATTCAAATTGATATGTCTTGCCTGTGCCCAATTCTGACCATCAATGCGTTTTGGTTGGTCTAGACCTTGCACTAATATAATTACAGAGAAACTAACAAAAAACTTAACATTGGTGGCGATAGTGACAAAAACAATGGACCATGAAATGTAGGCTGCTCCCAGCATTTGATGCATAAATGGATTGAGATGTATTACCTAAAACACATCAATGGGCCAAGTTTAATTTGGCTGGTGTAGCATTTATATTCTCAGTGAAAATTTTAATGCAAAAACTTTATATTGTCACCGCCACCATTGGAAAAGCAATACTACAGTAGTCTTGCTCCGCTATTTCATGGTGATGAGACAAAAATGGAGCAGATAGAATTTCAGTGCTTTGATAGAGTCATTTTGAAACAAAATTCACTGCCTGATAGGATGAAACGAAGTTCTGATATGACCAAGCTCCAAGAAAATTTGGTTTTTCAGCTATTGCACTTGACTGGTTGTCAAAAAAGAGTCGGCAATTATACAGAGCTCGAGGTACACACTAACTTTAGCTCATGTCACAAAATCGGAAGAAAATATGGAGAAGTGTTAACAAAAATGAAAACTTTGATGTTAAACCAAATGAGGAAACACCAAAATTAATGGCAGAAAGGAAACAAATATTTCATGTAACTCTACAACAGGGATTTAACGGGGAGTCCAGCTGTCATCGGAATCATGATCCTCTGAAGCATATTTATCTAAAAGCTGAGCGACAGACATAGGAATTCTCACTTCGTAGCTACTGTCTGTGTCAATGTCAAGGTCAGACAGGTAAGAATCATCATCATCGTCATCGTCAGAACCACTGGTATCATCTCTGCGAATTCTCGGCTCCCAAGTGTCGTCACTTTCCGACCGTGAGCTACCAGTATTGGTAGCTGCAGATTCCTGCAACGTATCATTGGTGTTGTTTGTGTCGTCAGTATCAGTCATCATTCCTTGGTAATCCATGTCACTGTCGCTGTCACCGACACTGTCCAGTGGCTCCCATGTGTCATCTGTGTCCGAATTATACTCGCGTAGGTCAAAGGCTGTATCAAGCTGCGGGTCTCTGGTCCTGTAATCCATCCTTTCCGATACGGGAACTTCGCTGTTTGCAGTACCTGTCACAATGCTTCCCTTCTGGTCTGATGATAAATCACTGAGTTTGGACGGTTGCACACCTGGATTTTTTTCTGTTGGATATGAGGTGGATACAGGTTTGTTTGCAGCAGGTTCTTCACTAGAAACCAAAACAGCAGTATTATTCATTGCCACACAAGTTGTCTCCCCTTCCACATGGGAGGATGTTATGACAGAAGCCCTCTTGTTCCCCACGGACAACCCAGTCACTTGTACCTGCTGCTGGCAAGTATCAGAAACCTTCCCCTCACTTGAGCTTTGAGCCGATACATTTCCTGGTACGTCAACATTGTCCCCAAGGTGTCCGTTATCTTTTGTTTTATTGGTGGAAGCAGCCTCACTTTGGTTAATTAATCTCTTTTTCGGTGATGGCGAACGTTCCTGACAAGAGATTCTGGGGCCACAAGAAGAACTAGTGTGTTTCCGTTTTCTTGACATCTGTGTGGGTAGCGTACAAGATGATCTGCTATCAGCACTGCTATTTATGCTGCTGTTGACTTTAACATAGGTGTACCTTTCCTCTGTAACACCGTTCACTGTGTTATCAAGTTTATGATGAGGTGATGCTGTATTTGTGATACAGCTATCACTACCAATGCTTGGTGTCACTCCACCACCAGGTGATGTAGAAGAGGAAACACTGCCTTTACAATTCTTCAAGCTTTTTCCAGGAACAGGGCAAGAGCCAATTTCTACACTTACCACAACAACATCATTCTGGTCACTAGTGGTTTCATGTTTTAAATCCTGTTGTTTATTTTCCTGATCTGAACTACAGGATGACAGGTTCCTGGGAGAGGTTACACCCCGACTAGATGTAGCCATCAGGGTAGGCTTGGTGTCCCTATTCTGATCAATGTAAGCTTCTAAACTAGTACGTGTCCTGTTTCTGGGCAAGTTATCTTCCAATCTAGAATTTTCTGAATGAGATGAATGCTCAACACTGGAATTGTGGTCTTGCTCCGATTCTGCAGTATGAGTTGAATGGTCTATGCTAGAGTCATAATTCCTTTGGTAAATTGGGGAATGACCAGCCACGGGAGGTTCATAGCTCATTAGGTAATATGGTGTATGGCTAGCTACGCTAGGGTCATAACTCATGTGGTAGTATGGAGATCTTGAATGGCTAACCGCACTAGGGTCATAGCTCATTGGGTAATATGGAGATGTAGAATGGCCAACCGACCTAGGGTCATAACTCAATTGGTGATATGGAGAATGGCCAGACTGGTTTAGGTTAGAATTGCAATTAGTTCTAGTATTTTCAGTGGTGTGATTTCTTGATCTTTCCATGTCGGAACCATCTTTGCTTCGGTACGAATCAATGGACTGACTGGATTGGTGTACTGAAGTATGTTGGTCACTGGAAGCAGAACAAGATGAATGCTGATGAGGGTCCAATACCCTTGCTGGACTGGAATAGGCAGACCTACCACTAGACCAGTAAGATCCATCGCCATCATCATCAGTGTATACTTCCGACAAATTTTGGTTGGATCCACGTGACGAACTGACAACACTATGCTCTGATGGACTTTGAATACCATGATCATCATTGCAGATGGTGGATTCACTGCTTGACCCACTTCCAGCAGACCTATCTGGGGAATGAATCGGTGAAGACGCAAAAGTATGGGAATACCTATCACCATTTCTATCCCTGTCATCATGTCCGACATCCTCTTCACGATCAACACCAAAGTCTCTATCCACATCATCATCGGAGGAAGAGGATGAAGAAGAAGACGAGGATGATAAAACACTGATATCCGAGTCCCATATATGGCTGCGCGACCGCGTACTGACACGCGCTGGTGAGACAGACTCGTTACTTTGATGACTTTCTTGTCTTGACTCTGATGTAGGCTGTCTATTTATAGTTGTGCTTGGTCCTGCAACTTGATTTCCGTTTACATCACTGTTATTAGACCTGCTCGAAACTTCCGCTGCGGTGGCTGATGTGCCCTGAATGCTGTTGCTAACATTTCCGTTGGCTGCATTGTTGGCACGTTCTGTTGTGTTAATATTTGGCGGCTGAATCATATCGATTACCTCCACATTTCTACTGGGATTTCTAATACGCCATCTCACAGTTCGCTGGTCTCTGGTTCGGTCCATGTACATCTGCAAGGCTGTGGTACTCTCAGGAATACGGCGATCATTATTGTGTTGGTCACCAAACCTTTCATTGCTGTAGTCATCCAGTATAAAGTTAGACAGATCTGATTCCTCTCCGCTACTGGTGAAGGAGTAGGATGGAGAATAGGACGGTGAGGAAACAGGAGAGCGATTTCTCCGTCCCTGCAGTTCTCGAGACAAATCCTCCAAATTTTTCTTCATGGTCTTGGTTAATTCGGTCAATTCCTTGACACTCTTTTTCAAAGTGTCGACAAGTGCTGTACTTTCTGAAAAGGAAGAAAGAAAAGAAAAATGGTTATTTTTAAATCATATTTTTTTGAGTTACAACAACAATGCAAAAGTGTTTGGGCTCTTCTCACAAGTTGGCGCCAATGAAATTTAACGGTATTATTAATTGATACAGGAGTAAATCACTACATGACCTCAGTACATTAGAATCAAGTTATACATGTATGATGTATATTAAATTTAATTTTACAAAATTCTAGTGTATGCATGTAAATTACACTTCACAATTCTGCATATCTTTTGCTTTTATGTGTTTTAAATCACACATGGATATGTATCTAGAATTTTGAAGATGGACTAAAAACACTTACCGGTTGCAAATTTCTGAAGCTCTGCAAAGCAGTCATGAGTTTCATAGACAGAAATCGGTATCATCAGACCGCACTGCTTCGTACATCTCTTTTCTCGAAATTCACATAGCTCTTCTTCGTGTTCACTTAAATCTTTCCGAAGAAGTTCAACACCGCACTTTGTGAAATGACATTTCAGTTTCTCATAGTCACAAACTTTCAAATGGCTATCATAATGTTCCAGAATCAGAATTTCTTTGCAACCATTTATGCTGAAATCACAAGACATCTGAAGGCGGTTGATCATGTTTTGTACCAGCGGAAGCACTGGCTTGAGTCGACGAGTTCTAAGACTGCGACGACAGGTTGGACAGTTGTGATGATTCGTTAGCCATGTTTCAATACAGATCTTACAGAAAACATGCCTGCATGGACTTTCCATAGGGCAATCCAACACACACTGACATATACAGCAGATAAGATCGGGATCCGGAGCCGGATCAAACTTCTCCACATCAAACCGAGACATCCCTCTTTGTTTTACTTTTTCCTGGAAAAAAAAAGAAAAGAAAAATCTTATTCTTATGGTTTTAAGTTTTTATATATGAATTATGAATATGAAAAATATTCTCATTTCTCTTTATAGTAATGGGTGGGGTGGGGTGGGATGGGGTGAGGGACCAAGGTTAAGTAGACAAGTTATAATATAGTTAAGATTCTCTGAATTTTCAAAATTATAAAATGAAATGTTAATTAAGCTTAATGACTTACTGTTCTTTTACAGTTGAAATATGTACATTACTTTCCATTACTTAAAAGGAGAAAACCAAAACACAATCCAATCATGGCAAAACAATCAAGTAAGGAGGACTTACATGTAATTACAAACAAGAGATCCAAGAGGGATCTTGGCTCCCACCATAGACAATCTTCATTTGTTCTTAAAATGTTTGATCTTTTCCCTTCTTTTCTATTTCATGTATTTAATTTTGGTAACTGTATATAAAATTTGAGAGTTCCTCATCTTAACATACTTCTAAGTTCTAATCAAACAAACATTACTTCGTTGTTATTCAGAAGTTGAATTCACATTCTTGGCCTTGAATGTGGGCTAAAGCCATTAACATTTATTAGAACAAATTTGAGTCCTTGTTATTCTAACATATATTAGTGGTCAAATATCATCAAATTAAAACCCTTGATTACAGAGAAAAAGGTTGGTTGAAAATTTGACACCTGTAACTTAAAAAGTTATTTTTATTCCCAAACTTTGCTTTGGTTCTTTGCATGGATCTACCTGCCAAATATCATATAAATCCAGACCTTTTAATGTATGTTAAGGCTTTGCTAAGAATGCTACCAGGCAAATATAATGTCTCTAGATCTAGACCTGTACTGTATTTCAGTCTAGACAAAGTTGTTCAAACATTTTGATATATTTGAACTCTGTGACCTTTCAAGGCCAAACTTAGATTTTGCAAACTTTGTTCTGCTTCTTTGCTGGAAGCTTCAATGTACCTGCCAAACATCATGTATTTAAGCCTTTCGACATATGTCATAGCTTAATTAATTCCAATAATGCTACTTGACAAATACACTGTATGCGTAATTCAGACAAAATTGTTTGAATGTTTCGACAAATTTAACCTCTGTGACTTTAAAAAAGGTAAAAAAAAATTTTCCAAACTCTGTGTGAAAATTACAAGCCATATCACTAACAGAAGTGACTTTAATTTGTTCTCCATTGATCTCAAGAGTAACTTTTCATTTGGATCATGTGAAAAAGGTAGACAAGCATCAGCACTTTTTTTTCTGTGTTCTATTTATAGCTATCCAATAAGTATGCAACACCTTAGGCCTAAGCAAAGGGGTGACATTTACTTGCCATTTCACAACGTTTTAGACAAATTAATATATTTTTTATCAAAATTGTGCTCCACTGTATCAGGGACGTTACTCACTTTATTTGGTTGAAATAACTTTGTGTTTTCATTTCACTTAATTCCCTATTCTAGTAAAAATGTTTTTCGAATGGGCAACTGTTACCCAAATGCAAGATTACTGTGCCAGAGATAATTAAGGTGGACGATTCGGACATTTTTTCTGCTGACAGACACTTTTCACTTGGGCTTCAAAGACACAATTTTTTTGACATAACATTTCTGTAAATGGATATTAACACATAATGACCAAAAGTTTCAGACGGACCATATATGACAAACGACGTTTGAATCATGGTGAATAGATGGGTAGTCCAAGTGTATTTCACAATTCAACTTCAGCTGAACTTTTCTGGTCTTTTTTAGACGACAGTCTGGTTGCATTGCCATGTCTTCCAGTCTTAAGCTGTTTTTGAGTGTATTCTTTTTGGTTAATTAAAATAGTTTAGTGTGCGTAAAATCACACAAACGTATTGTTTTAAAGCTTTACCTCATTTGGATATATATCATGGTCATGACAAGAAATATATTTTTGTTCTCCACAGTATCATGGCGCTGTGTTGATTTTCTTTTGGAAGGAGAGTTCTGTTGTTTATTTCAAAGTTATCTCCCTTGACCCACATTTACTTCCGGCACGTGTGTGAGAGAAATGAACACACAACCACAAAGTTGACTGCTGCGATGGCAAATCTAAAATCAAAGTGAGTTACTGAAGTTTTTCTTCCCGTCTCTTATAACTGAACCTTCGTATACAGTGTTTGAAGCTATGTAAATGTTATCGAGCAAATTATAATTCCAGTTCCAGGTGATATTTCGTGATAATCAATGTAATGGTCAGCTGTACGTACAGCTGTACAGTGTACATGTACAGTAGTCAGTGTAGATCGGCACTGCCACTGTTGGGTGCATGTTTGCTTATGAGACTGGAATTCGTTACAGAAGCTAAATGAACAAGCTTGATATCAGATAAATGGCGAAATAACCCAACATCTATTGCACTATACTTCATTATGTAATAATTATAACTTTATAAGCTCTTATATAGCTCACAGAAAAATTGATATAACATGATGCATTGTAATTATAAATTTAAAGTATCTTCAATTTTCTGTGCCTTATATATGGATGATCATGATATTATTTTATGATTTCAGCTTTGATGTGCAGCGAAAATATGAAGCATTTTACACAGGAGGGAAAATACAGGTACACCACTAAAATACCATTATAATACACCACATGCGCAATATGTGATAATCAGAGTGGCCGGGTTTAAATTTGGATCAATAAATAATTTATTTATCCATATATCATTATATGTTGGGTATGCATCACATCATGGTCATTTTTGTTGTTAGTGCCTCAAAACTCTCAGTCACCAAATGGTGTCCAATATTGATGATTCCACTTTTTCATATAAGAGTGCACTCTTGCCACACACCAGACATCTATATGTCAAATGTCAGGGCCAGTGGTACATGTAAACTCAGACTATAGTCATTATGTATGGAACGATGATTGTTCCTGTGCACATGTACATGTTCAGGTAAAACAATTTATATAAAAATAACAAATGTTAAATGAGATGGAGCATTATGTTATTATAATTTTGGATATGGTGTTATAGAAAAAGAAAACTATATACCGGTATACTTTGCTGGATTGACATTGAAAACACGAAAACAGTCCTAGTCGGTTGACACTTGTCACTTGTACATGTATATAAAGGTGTTCAACACATAGAAAAATGCCTATGCTCAAAGTTGCAAACTCTAATAAGCATAATGTTGTATTCAGCAAAATAAACAACTGTTCCTATAAATGCATCCCTAGGGTTTTTTCAAGGAAAGAGGATGCTAACGAGTGTGCTAAATAAAACCTATCAAATGTTCCTACCTCACTCAGTCACTGACATTCTGCAGTCTTTTAACACCCCCCCCCCCCCCCCCCCCCACACACACACACACATTATTAGCTCACCTGGTCCAAACCGTGGCGTCCATCGTCCGTCTGTCCGTCCGTCCGTCAACAATTGACTTCTTCTTCATAACCACTGATCAGAATTTAACTAAATTTGGTAGGAAGCATCCCTGTGTGGCTGGGATTCAAATTTATACAAACGATGGGTCTGACCCCCCAGGGACCTGAGGGGCTGGGCCAAAAGGGGTCCATTTGGCAATATTGATATAAATGACTTCTCCTCTGGAACTAAGCAATGTATGGCATCTATATTTCAGTGGTAGCATCCCTAGGTGGCTGGGATTCAAATTTATACAAATGATGGGGCTGACCCCCCAGGGGCCTGAGGGGCGGGGCCAAAAGTGTCCATTTGGCAATATTGATATTAATGACTTCTTCTCTGGAACTAAGTAATGTATGGCATTTATATTTCAGTGGTAGCATCCCTAGGTGGCTGGGATTCAAATTAATACAAATGATGGGGCTGACCCCCCAGGGGCCTGAGGGGCGGGGCCAAAAGTGTCTATTTGGCAATATTGATATTAACGACTTCTTCTCTGGAACTAAGCAATGTATGGCATTTATATTTCAGTGGTAGCATCCCTAGGTGGCTGGGATTCAAATTTATACAAATGATCGGGCTGACCCCCCAGGGGCCTGAGGGGCGGGGCGAAAAGTGTCTATTTGGCAATATTGATATTAACGACTTCTTCTCTGGAACTAAGCAATGTATGGCATTTATATTTCAGTGGTAGCATCCCTAGGTGGCTGGGATTCAAATTTATACAAATGATGGGGCTGATCCCCCAGGGGCCTGAGGGGCGGGGCCAAAAGTGTCTATTTGGCGATATTGATATAAACGACTTCTTCTCTCGAACTAAGCAATGTATGGCATTTATATTTCAGTGGTAGCATCCCTAGGTGGCTGGGATTCAAATTAATACAAATGATGGGGCTGACCCCCCAGGGACCTGAGGGGCGGGGCCAAAACTGTCTTTTTGGCAATATTGATGTAACAACTTCTTCTCTCGAACTAAGCAAAGTATGGCATTTATATTTCAGTGGTAATATCCCTTGGTTGCTGGGATTAATGCCCTTTTTGCCAAAAAACATTTTTAGAATTACAACAAAAGCAATGTACATGTACCCATCAAAAATGCTTATGATATATTGACATAACAAGAAGGGCCACACATACACTTATGAGTCATTCTTGTTTCATATCACATGAAACCAGGTGAGCGATACAGGCCCTCTGGGCCTCTTGTTTCACACTAGCATTGATAACCAGTAAAACTGTTCTGTATCCTGTATCCAGGTATCTAGTGATGGAGATTATATGTTCTGTGGCTGTGGAAACAAGGTACAAATCATAGAGATTTCTTCAGGACTGACAAAATTTTCTGTTGGAGAGGTAAAAATTATTTCATTAATTGATTATAGTATCATGACATGTTTCTGTAGTTTAATACTGTAGTAAAATGTAGATTATATCAAATGTGAGTTGCAGTTTGACATTTATACTACAAAGGAAACTTTGCACATTATTCAAAATTAGTAAACATTATGTGTTATTACAGTGTATTTATACATGTACTTCGACCAAAGTTAAAATACCAGTAACCAATTAATTAGAATTTAATGTTATGCTTATAAACTACAATCTAGTACTGTTTCTTTAAAAATGATGTTTATGTACTTCCAATAGAATGTTGAATTCTTCCATAGTTGTTTTAAAAATAAGATATATTTTTCTTATAATACATTTTTAGAAAGAGGATGAAGATATCAGTGGATTTTGTGTGACACCGGATGACAAGGTATGTCTAATTAAGTTCTATTTTCCAATGATATTTTCTAACAGACATTAATGAAAGTGTTCTGGCATATATGCTTAATTTTGTGCTGGTAGCAGCCTGCAAGATTTCATTTGTTTGAATTCTAATATTGCCTAATTTTTAAGGGAAAATCAACAATTAAATAAAGTTCATAGCCCCTGACATTAGTTTTTTAGAGATTATCTAATGGAATTAAATATATATTTATAATCTTGTCTTAACATATTATTTAAATTTCATGGAAATTATTTATGGTTCAATGTTAAGTCAAGTAATGTATTGTTTTGTTTTTCAGTATTTGGTCCTTGCAACACAGAATCTTTTATTTAGACAATGGAATTGGAAGGAGAATAACCTTGTTAGAACATGGAAGGTATTTAATATAAGCATCTCTACAAATTTTGTCTTGTTACGGTATACTTTCTTTTAAATGTACATTGATATTTTAAATTCATATACAATGTTTATGAAATAAAAATTTTAAAAAGATATAAAAAAAAAATGGTATACAATGTATATGAAATTATGAGCCAGCAAAAAATAAAGTCTTGTATGTATATTTTTCAGGCTATCCACGCATCTCCTGTGTCTGTGATGGCCTTCGACAAGTCATCAACTCTACTGGCATCAGGAAGTGCCGATTCCACCATTAAAATGTGGGATATAGAAAAACAGTACTGTACACACAACCTCAAGGGTCATCAAGGGGTAGTCAGGTATGTAATATAACATAGGGGCCACCAACAGGTAGTCAGGTATGTAATATAACATAGGGGCCACAAACGGGTGGTCAGGTATGTAATATAACATTAGGGGCCACCAACGGGTAGTTAGGTATGTAATATAGCATAAGGGGCCAAGTCAGGTATGTAATATAGCATAGGGGCCACAAACGGGTGGTCAGGTATGTAATATAACATTAGGGGCCACCAACGGGTAGTTAGGTATGTAATATAGCATAAGGGGCAAAGTCAGGTATGTAAAATAACACTAGGGGCCACCGTCGGGTCTTAAGATATGCACAAGGTGGCAGTCAGGTAAATGATGTAATATTAAGAGTTAGCCGTCTCATTGTTAAAAAAATCCTCTTCTTTTTGCTACAAGAACGCAATTAAGAAAACATCAAACAATCCATTGCATTAATTTAACAAGTCTCTGAATCCTCGTTTTAAGTAGAATACTGATTGAACATTGTTAATTCTATCAATTTCCACTTGCAGTGTTAATGAGCTACAATTCTACCAATTTCCACTTGCAGTGTTAATGAGCTACAATTCTACCAATTTCCACTTGCAGTGTTAATGAGCTACAATTCTACCAATTTCCACTTGCAGTGTTAATGAGCTACAATTCTACCAATTTCCACTTGCAGTGTTAATGAGCTACAATTCTACCAATTTCCACTTGCAGTGTTAATGAGCTACGATTCTACCAATTTCCACTTGCAGTGTTAATGAGCTACGATTCTACCAATTTCCACTTGCAGTGTTAATGAGCTACAATTCTACCAATTTCCACTTGCAGTGTTAATTAGCTACGATTCTACCAATTTCCACTTGCAGTGTTAATGAGCTACAATTCTATCAATTTCCATTTGCAGTGTTGTTGAGTTTCATCCTGATGCTGACAAACTTCAGCTGTTCTCGGCAGCAGACGATTACAAAGTGCGTGTATGGGACCTGAGGAGTAGTCAGTGTATAGCCGCTGTAGAAGCCCACGTCAGCGTAGTCACCTGTCTGTGTTTCTCTCTGGATGGGTCTACATTGTACAGGTAAATCATGTCAGTGTGGTCACCTGTCTGTGTTTCTCTCAGGACGGGTCTACCTTGTACAGGTAAATCATGTCAGTGTGGTCACATGTCTGTGTTTCTCTCAGGACGGGTCTACCTTGTACAGGTAAATCATGTCAGCATAGTCACCTGTCTGTGTTTCTCTCTGGATGGGTCTACATTGTACAGGTAAATCATGTCAGCGTAGTCACCTGTCAGTGTTTCTCTCTGGATGGGTCTGCCTTGTACAGGTAAATCATGTTAGTGTCGTCACCTGTCAGTGTTTCTCTCAGGATGGGTCTGCCTTGTACAGGTAAATCATGTCAGCGTAGTCACCTGTCAGTGTTTCTCTCAGGATGGGTCTGCCTTGTACAGGTAAATCATGTTAGCGTAGTCACCTGTCAGTGTTTCTCTCTGGATGGGTCTGCCTTGTACATGTAAATCATGTCAGCGTAGTCACCTGTCTGTGTTTCTCTCAGGATGAGTCTGCCTTACAAGTACAGGTAAATCATGTCAGCGTAGTCACCTGTCAGTGTTTCTCTCTGGATGGGTCTGCCTTGTACAGGTAAATCATGTCAGCGTAGTCACCTGTCTGTGTTTCTCTCAGGATGGGTCTGCCTTGTACAGGTAAATCATGTTAGTGTGGTCACCTGTCAGTGTTTCTCTCAGGATAGGTCTACCTTGTACAGGTAAATCATGTCAGTGTGGTCACCTGTCTGTTTCTCTCAGGATGGGTCTGCCTTGTACAGGTAAATCATGTTAGTGTGGTCACCTGTCAGTGTTTCTCTCAGGATAGGTCTACTTTGTACAGGTAAATCATGTCAGTGTGGTCACCTGTCTGTGTTTCTCTCTGGATGGGTCTGCCTTGTACAGGTAAATCATGTTAGTGTGGTCACCTGTCAGTGTTTCTCTCAGGATTGGTCGACCTTGTACAGGTAAATCATGTCAGTGTGGTCACCTGTCTGTGTTTCTCTCTGGATGGGTCTGCCTTGTACAGGTAAATCATGTTAGTGTGGTCACCTGTCAGTGTTTCTCTCAGGATAGGTCTACCTTGTACAGGTAAATCATGTCAGTGTGGTCACCTGTCTGTGTTTCTCTCTGGAAGGATCTACCTTGTACAGGTAAATCATGTTAGTGTGGTCACCTGTCGGTGTTTCTCTCAGGATAGGCCTACCTTGTACAGGTAAATCATGTCAGTGTGGTCACCTGTCTGTGTTTCTCTCGGGACGGGTCTACCTTGTACAGGTAAATCATGTCAGTGTGGTCACCTGTCTGTTTCTCTGAGGATGGGTCTACCTTGTACAGGTAAATCATGTCAGTGTGGTCACCTGTCTTTGTTTCTCTCAGGATGGGTCTACCTTGTACAGGTAAATCATGTCAGCGTAGTCACCTGTCTGTGTTTCTCTCAGGATGGGTCTGCATTGTACAGGTAAATCATGTCAGCGTAGTCACCTGTCTTTGTTTCTCTCAGGATGGGTCTACCTTGTACAGGTAAATCAAGTCAGCGTAGTCACCTGTCTGTGTTTCTCTCAGGATGGGTCTGCATTGTACAGGTAAATCATGTCAGCGTAGTCACCTGTCAGTGTTTCTCTCAGGATGGGTCTACCTAGTACAGGTAAATAATGTCAGTGTGGTCACCTGTCTTTGTTTCTCTCAGGATGGGTCTACCTTGTACAGGTAAATCATGTCAGGGTAGTCACCTGTCTGTGTTTCTCTCAGGATGTGTCTGCATTGTACAGGCAAATCATGTCAGCATAGTCACCTGTCTGTGTTTCTCTCAGGATGGGTCTGCATTGTACAGGTAAATCATGTCAGTGTGGTCACCTGTCTGTGTTTCTTTCAGGACGGGTCTACCTTGTACAGGTAAATCATGTTATTGTGGTCACCTGTCTGTGTTTCTCTCAGGATGGGTCTACCTTGTACAGGTAAATCATGTTAGTGTGGTCACCTGTCTGTGTTTCTCTCAGGATGGGTCTACCTTGTACAGGTAAATCATGACAGTGTGGTCACCTGTCTGTGTTTCTCTCAGGACGGGTCTACCTTGTACAGGTAAATCATGTTAGTGGGGTTACCTGTGTATCTCTGTATTTACCTGTCTCTGTTTCTCTCAGGATGAGTCTACCTTGTACATGTAAATCATATTAGTTTGTTCACCTGTGTATCTCTGTATCTACCTATCTGTTTCTGTACAGATAGATATAGATGTATGGTTGTGTTTCTCTCAGGGTGGGTCTACCTTGTACAAGTAAATCATATTAGTTTGTTCACCTGTGTATGTCTGTATTTATTCCTGTCTGTGTTTTTCTCAGGGTGGGTCTACCTTGTACAGGTAAATCATATTAGTTTGTTCACCTGTGTATGCCTGTATTTATACCTATCTGTGTTTCTCTCAGGATGGGTCTACCTTGTACAGGTAAATCATATTAGTTTGTTCACCTGTGTATGCCTGTATTTATACCTATCTGTGTTTCTCTCAGGATGGGTCTACCTTGTACAGGTAAATCATATTAGTTTGTTCACCTGTGTATGCCTGTATTTATACCTATCTGTGTTTCTCTCAGGATGGGTCTACCTTGTACAGGTAAATCATATTAGTTTGTTCACCTGTGTATGCCTGTATTTATACCTATCTGTGTTTCTCTCAGGATGGGTCTACCTTGTACAGGTAAATCATATTAGTTTGTTCACCTGTGTATCTCTGTATCTACCTATCTGTTTCTGTACAAATAGATATAGATGTATGGTTGTGTTTCTCTCAGGGTAGGTCTACCTTGTACAAGTAAATCATATTAGTTTGTTCACCTGTGTATCTGTGTATCTACCTGTATTTTCTGTACAGATATTTAAAGATGTATGGTTTTAAGTACAGTCACACTTACCTGTGATGCATTTTGATAGTGTTTGGTGAGAACATGGTTGTTCACTTATCAAAAGTTTCATAAAAATCAAAAATAAACTTTAAAATGGTTTTGAATCCTTCAAAACTAAACTAGCAGCATTTCAATGTCCTTATAAAATCCAAAACAAAATTCTTATGAAAGCTACTTGACTTGAACATTATTTTTTTCTGGTAGCATGTCATGATCAATGATCACCAACATTCTATGACTTCTTATGTCAGATACATTTTAACTCTCTGCAGAGCTGACCCAGAAAAAATAGAATATTTAGAATTTTGTAATGTGTCTTTATAATATGAAAGTCTATACATTTCTTAATTGTATGCTAGTATATAAGGAAAGAAGCATTACATGACATGCAGTGTTACATAACTTAACAGTGAATTGCTAAGGCTGTTAGTGACTGCTTCAGGATACAGAACATACTATTTGTTGGCTTTCATTATTAGGTTAATTGTATAAAGAGGTTCCCCAATATGTGATGGTTAATAATCTTATTCATCTAACTTACGAGGTGTTGTACCTTCTTCTTCTGTAATGTTCAGATATTATATCTGATTGTTTCCAATTGAGAATAAAACACCATGAACTAGGATGTCACAATGGAGGCTGATACTCAAAGCTTTAGTACTTGACATCATTATTAGAATATTGATCAAAGAATAATGTCCAATGTCTTACCCAAAAATGAGTTAACTCATTTTTTTCACCAGTTCCAAGCAAGTTTTTCCAATGAGTGGGGAGTGAGGCTGGGGAATCTATGGTGAGAAAAATAGGCAATAAATGAATTTCAAAACGGCAAAAGTGTTTGACAGAAGTCACTTTTATTTTCAGTGCTGGAAGAGACAGCACTGTGGCAGTATGGGATGTGGACAAGCTGAAGGTTGTCAAGACATTCCCTGTATTAGAGGTGAGCTATATGTGTTACTTCTTTCCGAAAACATAAAATTAGCTCACCAGGTCCTAAGACCAAGGTGAGGGGAGGGGCCAAAAATGGTAATTAGACTATATATTGTTTGAATCAACTTCTCTGGATATAAGAGATACATGTAGATATCAACACTTTTTGGTTGTAATCATACTTAGGTAGTGGGATTAAAAAATTACACAAATGGTTGGACTGAATGTGGAAAGGTTGGAGGGGAGGTAATAAACGATAATTTTGGCTGTTTTGCTTGAAACGATTTCTTCTCTGGAACTGTGCTATGGATATCAACTATATTTTGTTGGAAGCCTTCCCTGGTGACCATATTTGGAATTAACAATTATGCAAATCGACAGGCTTTTGCCATGATTGCTTAGAAACAACTGTATCGAGGTGAGCGATACAGGCCCTCAAGGTCTCTTATTGAAATGTGAAATGAATGATTACTTACTTAAAAATTGGTTTTAAGCTCACCTGCTAGAAAAGCAA
Organism: Mimachlamys varia; assembly: GCA_947623455.1. NCBI lineage: Eukaryota > Metazoa > Mollusca > Bivalvia > Pectinida > Pectinidae > Mimachlamys > Mimachlamys varia. The sequence continues at coordinate 49,642,750 of OX392527.1, forward strand.
GTGAGCTTATGCCATGGAGCAGCATCCATTGTACGTCCATAGTCTGTCCGTCAACTTTACCTACAAATCCTTACTAGTCATAAACCACAAAGCCAATTATAACCAAATTTGGTCTGAAACATCATTGGGTGAAAGGGAACTTATTTTGTATAAATGGTGAGTCTGCCCCTACTTCCCAGGTGCCTTAGGGGCAGGCTTAATGGGGAAAATATAACATTTTCTTTAAAATCTTATTTCTTCTGTAGGAATTAAATTATTTGCTCCTTATTTGTTCTGAAAGATCCTTGGATGAATGGAAACAAATTTTGTATAACTTGTGAGTCTGGCCTCCAGGGGCAAGACCTAATATGGGAAATGTAGTAAATTCTGAAACTCCCTTCATCTTCTGAAGGAATGGCATGATATAGTGCAGATTTGGTCGGAAGCACCTTTGGGTTAAGGGAATTCAATTTTGTATAAACTGTTGGTTTATCTTCACTGGGGCTCTGATTCACAGTGCCAGATATGGGAAATAGAGTAAATTCTTCAAATAATTTGCAAAGGAATGCCAGGATATTGTCCAAATTTGTCCATGATGGGCCAAGCGATACAGGCCCTCTGGGCTTCTTGTTTAGGTAAGAAGTGTTGCAATTTTATCTCTGTTTTTGTATGGTTTTCAGAGTTTGGAGTCGATTGTACTGCTGCCTGCTGGCAAATCTTACCCAGAACTGAACATTGACAATGATACCCCACACATCATTACTGCGGGCAGTAAAGGTACGGTAAATGTTCTTGTAGAGGGGAAATTAAAATGTCAAGAAAAGGGTATGCAATATACACAAGTACAATCGTACCAGTCCTGGGTTGTGACCATTTATTGTGAATTGTTCAGGAATTTTAGGAAATGTTTAAAATGTACTCACATCATTTAGTAGGTAAAATTGTCTCTTTTACCATTACGAAAAGTTGCAAGTTGAAGCTGAAACAAAGGAAAACATCAAACTTTTATATGCTTGTTTTTTAATAAAATTTCAGGTATCTTTAAGAAACCAATCAATATTAAATGCACACACATATTGATCAATACATTAATATCAAAGTCAATTTTTTCCATCTGATTCATGTATTAAACCAGCATTCCTTTTCATACAATTATTCTGAAGGTGTTCTCAAGTTATGGAATGTAGAGAAGACGAAGCTGACGATGATTCGGAATTTGAATGCTTCCCAAGAGCAGAGTATTATACAGGCATCGTACTGTCCAGCCAGACAGCAGGTGGCTGTAGTGACCTTTGACCACAATATCTCTCTGCTGGACATTGACACACTGGAGCTACAAAAACAGGTATGACTGAGACAAGTTTAAACCATACTGTTATACATAGCCCTTGTGTTTATCTCAGTACATAATTGTTTACCTGTATAAATGCATACTATAGAAATGACTGTTTTACCAACGGTAGACCTATTTTGAAGAGAAAAAGCTATTTCTTTGACATTCAAAATTTAGATATTATGTTGAATTTATTTCATGATAGTGGAAATAGAACAGTAATATTGTACTAAATCTTTTCTCCTGATTTTTTCCTCATAAAATAAATACAGTATAAATTGTCTAAACCGGCCCCTGGCTTATCTGAATCCCTGTCTATTCCGGCCTTACAGTTGGATCCCAGCATTTCCCCCGGAACTCATATCAAACATGTACAAACCGGACACCTGTGTAAACTGGCCAAACATTTGGTCCCAAGGACATCCAGTTTTGACAAGTTACAAAACAGTAACAAGTTTTACTTGCAACAATATCATCAGAAACTTATTCTTTGTAATAGCCTGTATATGTGATGATATCAGTTGAGTTTATATGGTGATTAAAATACTATTTGTCTTATAATTCATTAAATAACAAACAGTTTCATGTCCTTTTAATCAATAGTCAAAACTGTTTTCCTGAGGTGTTGGGACCAACCTGGTAAACTATTTCCCAGAGAGCATGCTAAATTCAACGGAACTATTGTGGAGCAATAGGGTTTACAATGACTGAAAAAAATGAATGATGAACATGGTACAAAACTCTATACCTTTGAATTAAAGTTAATAAAACAGCTAATTCATGTCCTTTCAGTCAATAGTCAAAACTGTTTTCCTTTGGTGTTTGGACTGTTTCTCCCGAGGTGTTGGGACCAACCTGGTGAACTACTGTGGGAAATAGTTCACCAGGTTGGTCCCAACACCTCGGGAAAACAGTTTTGACTATTGACTGAAAGGACATGAATTAACTGTATACTGTTACCTTCTTGTTTAAAATAAATTAAAAAATAAATACTGAAAACTTATACCTCAGTACGTCAATAAAAGGTAAATTTTGTGTTTCCAGTTCTGCGGCTACACTGACGAGGTCCTGGACCTACAGTTGATGGGGCAGGATGACAGCCACCTGGTGATGGCCACCAACAGCCAGCACCTGAAGGTGTTTGAGATGGAGACCTGGAACTGTCAGATCCTACAGGGCCACACTGACATTGTACTGAGTGTTTGTGTCCACCGGAAGGAACACCTCATCGCTTCCTCCTCTAAGGTTGGTACCGGAACAAACCATAGTGCTTTTCGCCAGTTGGTACTATTTGTATACTTACCTTTATATTGTGGTGGTCTGTATTTTAATATCAAAGGTTGGTACAGGGACAAACCATAGTGCTTTTCGCCAGTTGGTACTATTTGAATGTGTACTAACCTTTATATTGCGATGGTTTTCGTTGTAATATTAATTTCAAGCAGGAAAGTCTGAAAAACTGCTGTTTAATATGGGCTATTACAGGCACAAAATGAGAGAAGGGAATATATGTTAAAGTGTCATACAAAATGCCCCATGATGCAAGGTTCTAGACCCAATAGAAAACATATTTTCTACTTATTATTCTTATTTATGTGTTTGTTCTTTGTTACCAGGACAACAGTATACGACTGTGGAAGCTTGATTCAGACACAGGTCGAGTGAAGTGTGTCGCTGTAGGTCAAGGTCATACTCATGCCGTCAACACAATGGCGTTCTCATGGTAACTTGTTACATTTTATACCTCAGTGTAGAAATGTTTGATCTTATCTGTTTATGTTGCACATTAAACTAGGTACGGTTAATAAACTAAGTACTGTTAATAAACTAGGTACGGTTACCCTCATTTTTATTAATCATGCATGTATTCCTGCAGGAATTTATAGAAATCAGAACTCCATATTTTGTCACAAAATGTCTCATTACCATGTATGTGTAAACTTATTGCGCTGCACTTTTAAATGGTTATATTTACATATTGTGATGCAGGTAGATTTCTTTTTAAGAACAAAATCATTGTTATTTTAAAATATGAGGTAAGATATTCGAAAAATAGACCCCCAGGCTTAACAGGGTTACTAAATTTGCTGCAGCCATGTTTGTTAATTCTTGGGACAGAATATTGAGATTTTACATGTTTTATTTATCATTTCAGGTTAAATGCCGGAACAATTGTGAGTGGCGGACAGGACAGTACACTGAAGGTGTGGGACATTCCGGACAAACTGGACACCGCTACCGTGGTCAGTCTACACTCCAGGATAACAGAGAAAGCACACGATAAGGACATCAACTCTGTTGCCATGGCACCCAACGATAAATTCATTGCGTCTGGTTCTCAGGACAAGACTGTCAAGGTGTGAAAGTTTGATTTTATGCTGAAAAAAAAACAACAACAACAGAAAACTCCTTGATTCTGTACTAGTTAGCTAAGCCCCTGGAATTATTTTGAAGAATGTTTTGCCATGTAGCTGTATTTGGAGGTAGGAGATACAGACCCTCTGGGCCTCTTTGTTTCTTCTAACTGTCAAGGTATTACTTGATGCTGAAAAAATAGATAAAACTTCATTATCCTTTACTAGGTAGCTAAGTCCCTGAAATCTTTTTGGAAAATGTTTTGCCATAATTACTAACATACAGCTATATATCCAGGAACTATAAAGCCCTACAGCCCTCTTATTTTCAGTTTTGGTACTGATCCTGTATCCTTTATTTCCAGGTATGGAACACCAGTGATCTGTCTCTCCTCGGAGTTATGAGGGGACACAGACGAGGTATTTGGTGTCTACAGTTCTCACCTGTTGATCAGGTAAGTGGGTACTTCATGATCATTATACCCCCCCGCAACGAAGTTAGGGGGGGTATACTGGAATCAGCTTGTCTGTCCGTCTGTCTGTCCGTCTGTCTGTCCGTAGAAAAATGTTGTCCGGACAACTCCTCCTAAACTACTGGATCGATTTCAATAAAACTTGGCAGTATTGTTGGGGACCATGTGTAGATGTGCATGCAGGGTTTCGTTTGGCAAAATTTTGGTTACCATGGTAACCAGGTCACTATACACAGGTTTCCATAATAAAATGTTGTCCGGACAACTCCTCCTAAACTACTGGATCGATTTCAATAAAACTTGGCAGTATTGTTGGGGACCATGTGTAGATGTGCATGCAGAGTTTCGTTTGTCAAAATTTTGGTTGCCATGGTAACCAGGTCACTATACACAGGTTTCCGTAATAACGTGTTGTCCGGACAACTTCCTATAAACCACTGGATCGAGTTTAATGAAACTTGGCAGTATTGTTGGGGACCATGTGTAGATGTGCATGCAGAGTTTCGTTTGTCAAAATTTTGGTTGCCATGGTAACCAGGTCACTATACACAGGTTTCCGTAATAACGTGTTGTCCGGACAACTCCTCCTAAACTACTGGATCGATTTCAATAAAACTTGGCAGTATTGTTGGGGACCATGTGTAGATGTGCATGCAGAGTTTTGTTTGTCAAAATTTTGGTTGCCATGGTAACCAGGTCACTATACACAGGTTTCCATTATAATGTGTTATCCGGACAACTCCTCCTAAACTACTGGATCAATTTCAGTGAAACTTGGCAGTATTGTTGGGGACCATGTATAGATTTGCATACAGGGTTTCGTTTGTCAAAATGTTGGTTGCCATGGTAATGAGGTGACTATACACAGGTTTCCGTAATAACATGATGTCTGGACAACTTCTTCTAAACTACTGGGTCATTTTCAATGAAACTTCGCAGTAAGTAATGTTGAGGATTACTATACACAGGTTAAAATTTGTCCGTTCGGCTTTTAAAATTCTGCTGACTGTTGACACTATATAATGCATGTTATATACAACTTGTACTACATCATGTTTTTTTCAAAAACATGTCAGACACCTCTAATAAGAGGTAGCGGGGGGGTATTAGTCAGCCATCGGCTTACAGTTCTAGTTATGGACAGTTGTGTAAAATTAAATAGAATGGAATTTCATAAATTAATTCTGACATTCTTGCATACATTAAAACCCCACTTACTCGAACTCAGTTTCCTTGAACATCCCTAATTCTGTATTTACTGTATTTTGTTTTTTCATGAGAAATATTTCTTATAATATTAATCAGATATTTTCATTCAGATTTTTCCGAAATGTTTAATGAAATATAAATATTGAGTTCCATTGTTGCAGTGCTTGACAACATCATCAGCAGACGGTACAATCAAGATTTGGTCCCTGTCAGACTTCTCCTGTGTGAAGGTTTGTCCATACTATTGTTCTATAAATAAATATATACAAAAATCTTCTTCTTTAGACAGAAGAAAAGATACAGCTTTGACATTTCATTTTCAACATATTTTAGCTTCATCAAACTGATGAAAATCTAATGCTTTGATATTTCATTTTTAGCATATTTTTACATTAATAATCTCCCCAATGAACATTTTCAATTTGACAGTAGGATATGGTATTATTCCTTTTTATTGTTGTACTATAATAACTTACATGAAACCAGGAAGGGATATAGACTCCATAGGTTTCTTGTTTATTGTAATAATATAATATTCATAAAAACGATATGATGTTGTTTGACCTTGCAGACATTTGAAGGACATGACAGCTCTGTCTTGAGGGTGATATTTCTGAATAGAGGAATGCAGTTAATGTCTTGGTAAGTGCTAGACAAAAAGTGTTTAATAATCAGTGTGCTCATGTCTGTTATATGACAGACTAGAGCTAAACAATTTATTTGGCTTGTCAAATAGAAAATGTGTACTACCAGTTATATACTTTTTGAATTTCTGAATTTATCCAATAATAAAGCAGTTGTTATGGATGGTTCTATAAGATTCCAACTTCATTATGAAGGTATTTGAAATTAAGAGTACTTCTCTTTGACAACAATTCCTTTGGGATTATGGATGTGTGGATTTGGATAATGAGACCAACATGTTGATGTATCTGTTACCAGTGGATCTGATGGCCTGCTAAAACTATGGACAATAAAAAGCAATGAGTGTGTGAAGACATTTGATGAACACCAGGACAAGATCTGGGCCCTGTGTATCAACCGACAGGAAAACCAAGTCATCACAGGAGGAGCCGACTCTACTGTCATCGTGTGGAAGGTAGGGCACCAATACCGGTTTGGTCAACAATTGAGGATATTAGGGTGTGGTCAACATTGGGGAAGTAAAGGTCAACAATGGGGATGTAAATATCAACAATGGGGACGTAAAGGTCAACAATGGGGATGTAAAGGTCAACAATGGGGACGTAAAGTTCAACAATGGAAAAGTTAGGGTCAATAATGGGGAAGTTACTGGACCTGGTGTGGTCAACAATGGGGACATAAAGGTCAACAATTGGGATGTAAAGGTCAACAATGGGAAAGTAAAGGTCAACAATGGGAAATTGAAGGTCAACAATGGGAAAGTAAAGGTCAACAATGGGAAAGTTAAGGTCAACATTGGGGATGAAAAGGTCAACCATGAGAAAGTAAAGGTCAACATTGGGGATGCAAAGGTCAACAATGGGGATGTAAAGGTCAACAATGGAAAAGTAAAGGTCAACAATGGAAAAGTAAAGATCAACAATGGGAAAGTTAAGGCCAACAATGGGAAAGTAAAGGTCAACAATGGGAAAGTTAAGGTCAACAATAGGAAAGTCAAGGTCAACAATAGGAAAGTCAAGGTCAACAATGGGAAAGTTAAGGTCAACAATGGGAAAGTTAAGGTCAACAATGGGAAAGTTAAGGTCAACAATGGGAAAGTTAAGGCAAACAATGGGAAAGTAAAGGTCAACATTGGGGATGTAAAGGTCAACAATGGGGATGTAAAGGTCAACAATGGAAAATTAAAGGTCAACAATGGGAAAGTTAAGGTCAACATTGGGAAAGTTAAGGTCAACATTGGGGAAGTAGGAGTCTAATGAAATTAAAGGTCAACAATGGGAAATTAGAGGTCAACAATAAGAAAGTAAGAGTCAACAATTGGAAAATAAAGGACACAAATGGGAAATAATGGGTCAACCATGAGAAAGTAAAAGTCAAAAATGGGAAATTTAAGGTCAACAATTGGAAAGTAAAAGCCAGCAATTGGAAAGTAGGGGTCAAATGAAAGTTAAGGTCAACAATGGGAAAGTTAAGGTCAACAATGGGAAAGTTAAGGTCAACAATGGGAAAGTTAATGTCAACAATGGGGAAGTAGGAGTCTAATGAAATTAAAGGCCAACAATGAGAAAGTAGAGGTCAAATGAAATTAGAGGTCAACAATGGGAAAGTGGAGGTCAACATTAAGAATGAAGAGTAAAGTTAGTGATTATACAGATTATTTGACAGATGATATTTCTCCACAGGATATCACACAGGAAGAGAGAGACGGGGAGCGTGCAAAACAAGAGGAGTTCATATTACAGTACGTATCTAATGATCCGAGGGTGTTAAGGCAGTTCACTGAGCATAGTTCAGTTCATCATGGAAAACACCATAAATAAGAAGCTGTGAACCGAGTATTAACTTACAAACTTTGATATCTCAAAAACTGTTTCAGTCTAAATTTCTTACATGTATCATGACAGTGTTATTTATTTCTACAGTGAGTATATTTATCCAGATACATCATGTATAAGAAAACTGTCCACAAGTGAAATTCATGTTAATTGTTTTCATTGATTTTCCTGTCTTCCAGAGAACAAACTCTGTCCAACCTGATCCAACAGAAAAAGTTCCTAAAAGCCATTGTGTTAGCTATCAGACTGGAACAGCCCTTCCGAGTCCTTAAAATAATGAAAGGTATGTAAAGTGTATTCTTGTTCATAGTGCAGTGATAAATCTACGTGCGTGTCCCCAGTCCAGTACTCAAAAAATTATGATAGGACTAATAGAAATTCTGGAAATACTTCAATTCAATTTAACATTGTGGGACCCATTGTTTTCAGCAATATGTATAAAAAGGACCCATGAAAATAAATTGTAAATTGATCACTAAGAGTGTCCTTGTTCCTCTGACTCTTGTGTTCTCAGAGAAAATAGCAAAAACAAGCAGTTTTGTGTTAATATTTGAGTGTCTTGTACCCAGAAAACAAGTGATTGTAAGATATTCTAAAATGTTAACATGTCATTTCAATTTCATTTCAATAAATTTTATAGCAAAAGTGCAAACGGATTAGGCATCGGGCAAAGCCTGTATAAGCTTTCTCCATGTAACTCTGGTACGTTACAATTATTGATACATATAAACACGAATTACAATTAGACACATCTGATCACAATGAAATCTTGAATGTTCAATATGTAACTATGTAGCAATTGTATTAAGAAATGTGTAAATCCTGACTATTGTTTTTTATGCCCCCGCCATGAAATGGGGGGGGGGGGCATATAGTGTTACCCATGTCCGTCCCGTCCCACTTCCCATGGTAATCTAACCAGCTTATTTAAATAACTACTGATCTGATTGTCATTAAACTTGCATATATAACAAGCATGAAGAACTAATTTAAAATGGGGGAAGGGGGCAGTGCATTTATGTCTCACAGACATTTCTAGTTTAAATTTGTGGATATGAGTCCTGATATATATATGATCTATATGGGGACCTGATCAAATTTTGAGGAATACATGATATAAGAATAATCCATGGTTGATTAAATATGTATGAATTTTGTACTCGGTTTTAACCAAATGTACTGTTCGACGAATGAGGAGTATTTCGAGTAAACAGGGTTTCCAGTAAGTGCGGTTTACTGTACATACATGTACTTGCTAAATCTAAGAACATTCTTTTACATTGTGTTCTAGAAATTCTTTTGGAAAACAAAGGTGAAGAAGATCTGAAGGCAACTCTGGAAAAGCTGAGGATGGACCAGATAGGTACAGTACCTTTTATAACATTGTTCATGTACTGACTGAAATTGCTATTAAAGTCGGGTTCTTCGTTCAAACAAAAATATTCTGTTTCCAATAGAATTATGACTAAGTTAAGTTTGAACTGTACGATTTCCCTAAGGAAGCATTGTCAAAGTCAGAACCAGTTTTATGTTTGGCCTTACTGAGCTTGGATGAGATTTGTACTGGTCATAATCATGTAACCTTCATTAAACTTTTTTATATAATTTATAGCTGATGAGGTAAACTGTCTAGTAAACCAGCTGGTATTACTATCACCTACAATCTCTCCCTCTGAAGGCCAGTCATTGCTTGAATGTTTTAATTAGGTTCATACTATATTTTCTCTTGGGTTAGATTATAATAATTGTTATAGACATTTTGCCATGCTGTGAGTATCCATTATTTGGATAGATTACTTCAAATTCTTACATCACCTTACAGGTGTGGTACTGAGGCTGTTATCAGGTGTTTGTACACTGAATTGATGACTTATTCTTGCTACCTACATCACCTTACGGGTGTGGTACTGAGGATGTTAGCGAGAGTTTGTATACTCAGTTGATGACTTATTTTGCTACCTATACAGAAACAGTGTTGATGCTCCTCATTGAAAAGGTCAATACTTAGCATAGATAGCAATGAAGGAAATCACGATTTTTTGCAATCATAACTTAGTGGAAAGTATATAGAGGGAAAAGCGCTAAAATAAAGTTACCGCTAGAATATGTACATTTACAACATACACTTACAGTGTGGGGCCTTCATAAAAAAAGACCCGTCAATATTTTAGATATACAAGGTTAGGGTTCCTCATTTAAAAGAACCTACAGATTATCTTCCCTTGTTTATTTTACAGATAAAGTACAGTATAACTTTTCTAAACTGGCCCCTGTCTAATCCGAATCTTTGTCTATTCCTGCCTTACAGTTCAGTCCCAATATTTCCTTCTGAATTCATATCAAACCTCTACAAATCGGACAGCTGTGTAAAACAGCCAAAAAATTTGGTCCCAAAGACATCCAGTTTAGACAAGTTACACTGTATATGATTTTTACCTGTTTGTTTTACAATTACGTTGTTGGGTCTCCTCCTTTAGAAAGACATGTACAATTATATTTGATTTTTGACTGTTTGTTTTACAGATACAGTGTTTTGGGCTCCTCGTTAAGGAAGACAGTACATGATTTTTGCCTGTTTATTTTACAGATACAGTGCTGAGGTTTGCCTCCCAGTGGAACACCAACAGTCGCCACTGCCACGAGGCCCAGCTTGTTGTATCGTCCGTGTTGGAGCTCTACACTCAGGAGGAACTGGCAGAGTTCCCTAACATCACGTCAACGTTAGAGGGTCTTCTCCCCTACACAGGTAATCTTAGCATCTGTTACGTCACATCGTACTTTCATAAATCAAAATAATGAGTTGGTGAAGCATTTTACTTCACATTGCCATGTAAATACATACAGTTCTATCTCATAACGTCTTGAAGTCGGACGTAATAAAACTTTGAGAATTATTCTTGTATTCGAGTTAAGTTTAAATGTTTAGTATGAAGTTAGACGGTGACCCACAAAAAACTTTGAAATACTTTCAATTAAAAAGAGTCTTCAACTTAATTAGAGATAACAAGGTTCAATTGTATACTATTAATAATAATGATTGGGGTCTGATGTAATACAGAATAACTAAATAAGCTAATACAAATAACTGATAGAAAGTCAAAGATATCTTAAGTCTTATGGTTAATTAATTTGTTTGTCCATTTATCTGATTGATGATAAATAACTCCATACGTTGGATAGAAATTATAATTAAAGTTCTTTTAATGTATTAATAGAATTAGGGTTCTTGAAAAGATAGCATTTTCATGTTTTCTTTGTAATGAAGTTTATATTTCTCTAGAAAGGATAACAATTGAATTATTATATTTTAGAGAGACACTTCCAGAGGATGAATCGTCTGCTACAACAGTCCCGTTTCCTGGAGTATACTTGGCAGTGTATGAGGACCGTTGCTGATGAGGAACAACCAAGGTATGGGGTCTTGTAGCTATAGATCAAATAATGTAGTTCGTTAATTGCTAGTTAGTATAGACAGGCTATCTCATAACTACTCTTAAAGACAGGTTAACAGGACATCTCCTCAATGTAGATCAACTTATGTAAATGTAGTATCTGATAAATACATCTGATGATGATAATGTAATCAAAGTAGCCTAGTAAAGGGGCCGCGTAGGGCGAGTGGTTAAGGTGTCCTGACATTCTACCGCTAGCCCTCCACCTTTGGGCCATGTTGGCCGAGTGCTGAAGGTGTGCCAACATTCTGCCACTAGCCCTCCACCTCTGAGCCAAGTGGTTAAGGTGTCCTGACATTCTGCCGCTAGCCCTCCACCTTTGGGCCACGTTGGCCGAGTGGTTAAGGTGTGCCAACATTCTGCCACTAGCCCCTCCACCTCTGGGCCGAGTGGTTAAAGTGTCCCAAAATTCTACCACTAGCCCTCCATCTCTGGGCTGAGTGGTTAAGTTGTCCCAAAATTCTACCACTAGCCCTCCAACTCTGGGCCGAGTGGTTAAGGTGTCCCAACATTCTGCTACTACCCCTCCACCTCTGGGCCAGGTGGTTAAGGTGTCCCGATATTCTACCACTAACCCGCCCCCTCTCGGTTGCGAGTTTAAAACCCACGTGGGGCAGTTGCCAGGTACGGACCATATGTTGGCGGTTTTTCTATGGGTACTCAAGCTTTCCTCTAATAGGACATAAAATAAATTAAACCTAAACCAAATGGTTGATTTAGGTAGAGTATCTCTGAACCATTGGTTCTTGCTGACAGGTTATCTTATAACTACAGGTTACATTTGTAGGGCATCGCACAGACAAATTCTTAATAGGATAATTTCAATTGAAGGTTAACACACATTAAAATCAGCAGGATTTGAGAATATTGCCAACAAATGATATGCTTTATATTCTAATTGAAAAAAATATTTTCGATTTGCATAACGTACATGCTACTGTTCTGGTATATGCATCTTATAACTTCCGGCTTTGTTGGAAGGGTGTCGGACAATAACAGACCACCCCACTGTAAATACAGAGTATATGACAGTATTTGAACTTTTCTTTTCTCAGCCAATCCAGTACTATGGAGTTTGAGGAGATTGGAGCAGGCAGCCATACAACACCAGGAGCTATGAAAGTAAACAGTGCGTCTGATATGGACAGCAGTGATTCTGGTGTAGACAATGACGATAGTTACATCGATGATGTTCCCGTGGACAGTGACGATGACGGTGATGAGGATGATAAAGACGATGAAAATAACAATGATAATTCCAGTGGCAGTGATGACAATGAAAATTTCACAATTGTGAAACAAAAGACTCTGCCATTAACGAAGACATATACAGAAGAACCTGTCAAAATGAACAAGGTATATTGATCCTTAGGTATTAATCATAGCTAAGGAATTCCATAGATGATAAAGTACCTTCTTAAGGCATTGCCACTTCATTAGCTCACCTAAGTTTAGTTCGCTCACCAATTGTCAGCATCCATTGGTGTCGAGATTTTACTTTTAAACGTCTTCTCAATAAGCAAAGGGCCCAAGGTACTGATAGCTGCCCTGTAAGATTCTTGGAAGGAAGGCTACCAAGTTGACCCTGAACAACTTTCAAGGTCACAGGTGTCAAATCTGTTCAGAAAATTACACATAACTTCTTCACAATTACCAAAATGCCCAGGATATTTATGGTGGGGCTATAGCCTGCTGGGATGAAGGGCTACCAAGTTTGTTTGTTCAAATGAATGACCTTCAACCACATTTAAGGTTACAGGGGTCAAATATATTTTAAACTAAATTGCATTCTTCTGCATAATCATGTTATGATGAAAGGCTATTCAGCTCAATGTAATTGGGATCATAGGAATCAAACAGTAACATTTTATCTGCAGCTTAATTTTAGTTCACTTTTGAGATTACAAAATGAAAGATTGATGCTAGGTTAGTAATACAGGCCCATTGAACCTCCTATTATAAAGAAATAAATTCCATTGTTAATCACAGCAACTATAACCATGATTTGACCTCTATATAATCTAATAATGTAATTACAGTTCTTACTAAAAGTAATATGTCTGGCCAGTATGTCAGGACTAACAGGGTGTCAGATTAGACAGGTTTATCTGACCAGTATAACAGGTATAGCAGGGTGTCAGATTAGACAGGTTAATCTGGCCAGTATGTCAGGTCTAACATGGTGTCAGATTAGACAGGTTTATCTGGCCAGTTTGTCAGGCCTAACAGGGTGTCAGATTAGACAGGTTTATCTGACCAGTATGCCAGGTCTAACAGGGTGTCAGATTAGACAGGTTTATCTGACCAGTATAACAGGTATAACAGGGTGTCAGATTAGACAGGTTTATCTGGCCAGTATGCCAGGTCTAACAGGGTGTCAGATTAGACAGGTTTATCTGGCCAGTATGCCAGGTCTAACAGGGTGTCAGATTAGACAGGTTTATCTGACCAGTACATCAGGTCTAATAGGGTGTCAGATTAGACAGGTTTATCTAACCAGTGCACCAGGTGTAGCAGGGTGTCAGATTAGACAGGTTTATCTGGCCAATATTAGACAGGTTTCTCTGACCAGTACATCAGGTGTAGCAGGGTGTCATATTACACAGGTTTCTCTGACCAATGTCAGGTGTAACAGGATGTCAGATTAGACAGGTTTCCTACAAAAGGCTATTTCTACGATCTGACATCATGATGAGAAATTTAACTGAATATATAGCAATACTCTGTGCAATATTAGTGAAGACTATGATCCTAATTTAAGAATTTTTCCATTTCAATTTATTTTTAGAAGAAAAAGAAACACGCTGGAGAGACAGCTATGAAAGGTGATCGACAACCAAAGAAAAAGACAGCAAAAGTGACAAAAAATCTAGAAAGGACAATGAGTGAAACGAAAAGCAATAGGAAGGGAAAAAGAAAGATATCAGGCACTTTAGAAAAAGTGAAAACTAAAAAATGGAGATAAACATGTTATGGAAATGTATAATGTGATTCAAGAATTGAATATTGTTATAATTATTAATATGCAGCAAATTAAAGGATTATTAAAATTTTCAGAAGATTTCATTTTCATGTTTTTATGTCATTCTTAATTATGAATACCTGAGTTAGTATTTACATGTGTGGTAGATGTAGTTACAAGGGGTTCCATGGCAATCTTTCCTTTGTTTATATTTTGCCCTTGGTTTAATCAATTTTGAGTTCGGATTATGAATTTGTTAATGCTTCGGTATTCTCTGATTTATTTTTACTTATGAATTCGCCAATGTATTGGAATGACAGATCCAAGTTAAAAGCTCAGTAATATATATATATATATATATATATATATAGAGTACATTATTCGTGCTATTGTTATAAGCTCACCTGGCCCGAAGGGCCTGCGAGCTTATGCCATGGCGTTCCGTCCATCCGTCGTCCATCAACCTTTTCTTTAAATTCCAACTAGTCATAAAGAACTGCATTGATTTAACCAATTTGATCATAAACATCCTTTGGGGAAGGAGAACAGATTTTGCATAAATGGTGACTCTGACCCTCAAGGGGCCAGAGGGGCGGGCCCAATAGGGGAAATAGAGGTAATTCCTTTAAATCACTGCTAATTATAAAGATTTTAACCAAATTTGGTCTGAAACATCCTTGGGAGAAGGGGAACATATTTTGCATAAATGGTGATGGTGAGGGATTGGGCCAAAAATGGAAAATAGAGGAAAATCCTTTAAAATGGCTTCTTATCAATAGGTACTGCATGGATTTTAACCCTATTTGGTCAGAAACATCCTTTGGGGACAGATTTTGCATAAATGGTGACTGATCCCCCCTCCCCAAGGTCCGGATTGGTAAAGCTGTTTAAATCAATACTTGTTTCACTTGGATTTGGTTGTGATCCCTACCCTTTAACAATATAAACAATTGCTTGGCATTAAGAAACAAACACATTCCTAATATTATGATTGGTCCAGGTTGAGCCTCGCCCTTGGAGACTTAACTCCTGAGTCATAACTTTCAAACGGTTGAGATCCCCACCCCAAAACTATATATACAATCTCCAGGTATTTAGATACGATTGAAAACATGATTTAAGATTTGATCCCAGGATCTTTCACACCCTTTCAGATTCAACTCCCGAGTCAACTTTTAAACGGTTGAGATTCCCACCCCAAATCTATATATACAATCTCCAGGTATTAAGAGACCATTGCAAACATGATTTATAATTTGATCCCAGGGTCTGCCACACCCTTGCAGAGTCAACTTTTAAATGGTTGCAATCCCCACCCCAAATATATATACAATTGCTTGATAAAAAGAAACAATCACAATCTTGATATTATGATTGGTCTCGGGGTATGTCATGTCGTTGCTGGGCATAAAGAGACGAACACAGTCGTGATATTAGCATTGATGTCAGGGTCTGGCCTTACCCTAGGGACATTGTTCCTTTGTCGAACTTGAAAACAGTTGAGATGTACCCACCCATTCGCCAAACTTTAATTTATATAGGTATGCTTCAAGTATACCCATGTTTCCAGGTGAGCGATACAGGCCCTCTGGGCCTGTTTATATATAGGTCGTTTTCAACAGTTTACACAAATGTAATAAAACCAGACAAGAAAAATCTCTGTTAGGAGAAATTCAAGTTCAGGATACCTATTGGTATACTAAGAACCCTCTTAAAGAAGTCTGCAGATAAATAAAGGAAAAGAAGGGCAACTCCTAAACAGCTTATAATAAAGTAAGAATTAAGAAAAAATAGTGTAATGAAGTAATCAAGTTGAATTGTCATTTACCTCAAAAAAAAGTTTTAGCCTGTGGATAGCAGTTTCATAACAAAAAAGTTAGAATTAAGAAAATATAGTGTAATGCAGTAGTCAAGTTAAATTGTCATTCATCTCCAACAAAAAAGTTTAAGTCTGTGCACGTGGATAGCAGTTTCATAACTTTAGGTATTCCGTAAAAATGCATTATTAGAGTTGGATGTAAAGTCTTCAGTTAAAGAAATTCTGTTTTAAGTCAAATTCAAAGAACTTTTATGACTACCAATTTTGAACGGATAATTTGTTGAAATATTTTTGAATAATCTATTGAGTTGAATCCTGAAACATGAGGAGAAATCCAAATGAGCGTGTAATGATAAAGTGCATGTCATAACATTTGAAGAAGACATATTGAGTGACATATTCCCTCTCCTCAGGCTCTTCCTTGTAGACGGGTAGATATAAACATGTCTGGTAGTCAGTGTATTGCTTCATAGATCGGACCACTCCTAGCATTTCACAGTAAGCTGTTCCAAGGTGTATATTTTATACTCGCAAGTTTTTGAATTTAACAACTTCAACATGGAGGACTTTGATATGAACGATCTTTTTCCCGTCTCGGAGAATGAGGTTGATGATCCACCTGTTTATCATTATGTACTAGCTTCACCATTAGGATTTTCTGATTCTGATACAGATAGTTATGTAGGAGGCATTGCTACAGAAAATTTTTCTGATACTGGAGATGAACCATTAGATTTAAGGAAAAACATTATTAAATCTGATCACATGATAAGCGATTCTTTGAAAGGAAATGGAAATGGATTTCAAAAGCACAGGAATATGCATAACACTGCTGCTGGAGGGGAAGATGTGACAAAAGTGTGTGCAGTTGATTCGAGATCAATATGTTCTGTAACTACAGGAGTAAGCAAGATGTCCGATTCCTCTTTGTCTGGGAGAAAATGTGAATGTTTCAAAAAATGTAATAACATGAAAATGAATAACCAACCATGTGTTGTATTACCATCAGGTAACTGTGACGTTCAGTGTGTACCGTTGAATTCTACTTTTATCGGGGAAATGCAGATCAAAACAAGGCCACAGGGTAGAACCGAAGGCATGAAAAGGTTGGCGAAACCTTCACAACAGTTCAACAATGTCAACCATCAAGTTTCTACACAAACTCAAGAAAACAGAAACTTCAAGTGCAAAACAAATAATGCACAGCATCATGCCATTGGAAACGAAAAAGAAAAATTAAGTTCGAATCCAATCTTTGACAAAAATAATTATTGTGAACATATCAAAAGTGATTTTAACAGAACTGCACATTTTCAGAATGGTTTCATTGAACCACGTCAGTGTGTTCCAATGGACATCCAAACGTGTTGCTGCTCTCAACGGGGATTCAGTTGTAATCCTTTGGCAAGGAATTCTACAGAAACAGGAAATTTGCCAGTACAGAACAAAACGCCTTGGTATCTAAAGTGTCAACGCAAGAGGAAGTCATCGGAACAGCCATGGACCGTTAGACCCAAAAAAGGGAAAAGAGAGAGGAAGCTCTCGACATTGGAAAGATTCTTTGTTGACTACAACAAAAGAAAAGTGAAACTTTTATATGAAATGAAGTCTTATTCACAATTTGTTCCACCCAACATTTAAGAAATACAACAATTAAATATTTTTAAGAAAGATTCTTTGTTGACTACAACAAAAGAAAAGTGAAACTTTTATATGAAATGAAGTCTTATTCACAATTTGTTCCACCCAACATTTAAGATTTAAATTACAGCAATTAAATATTTTTGAGATATTACAGTCGCAAACTCATTCACAGTATTATCTGCTGTTCAGGATTCTTCCTCAACTTCCTTCATTGTAACAGACAGCTTGTGGAAAGAAACATAACATGACGTAACATTCGGCTTTTGATGAAGAAGCTTACATCCAATACATCACTCGAGCAATTCTGAGCGCAAGATTGATTGACAGAATATTTCCCTACCTTGACCTCAGGGTGTGACAGAGACATCGCCTTCCTGTTAATATTATGTTTCTGTCTGACAAATGCAACATGATATAAAGAGGAGTACACTGTATTACATATGATATCACAATATGCAATAGATATTATAATGAACTACATGAATTAGATGTACATTTCAATAATTCTTTTAATTATTAGTGACCTTACTTGTACTCCACTTCTCCTGATAAAGGCTGCAAATAATTTAAACACACAGTAGCAATTCTTTATAGGCACAAATAAAAATACAAGACTAAAATGTTTGATTAAATAATTTATTGAGAGATGCAGATGAAATATACCCTACAAAAAAGGGTGCCATCACTCTGGGTACAAGGTAAGCCTCTATGTGTGGATGTGAAATGATTTTAGTTAAATTACGACATGAACATGACTATCACAGCTAGATCTGACAAACGCCAGTGGATTTTACAATCTTCCATCCGACAAAATAAAATACATGCAGCATGTTGTTACAACAAAAAGTTTTATTCCACTGAATACCTATTACTTATAGTAAGTAGATATAGTCTTATTAAGAAATTATGCTTTGGTAAATATGCTTTTCCTCAAGAAAAAAAATCACTGATTTTTGTATATGTGCCTGAATAGGCTACAGTGTTAAAAGTCCTATTAAGAAACTGACAATTAAAAAAAAAATGGGGGGGGGGAGGGGGGTTGGCATAAAAGCATTTCCCATGTCCGTCCTCTTGCGTTCTGATTCAACATAAGCATGTAGCAACTTCATTCTATGACAGATTTTTATCAAACTTCATAAAAAGGCCAAGTATGAGCATATCTTGGACATTATTGTGTTTTAGAGTTCCGAGGTCAAGGTCAAGCTAAGTCACACTTGTGATCAATGAGATTGGATCTTTTTATAGAACACTAAAAGTGCTTAATTTCACATGATGGCAGGGGGCATTTATGTCTTAAAGAATAAAAACACCATGTATTTACGTGAAGTTACATGACGATGATACCTAGTCATTGACCATTGTTTGGTCTTCAGATTCACAAATTACCAGAGGGATTTCTGACATATTCCAATGGTAAAAAGACAGGCAATTTTTTTTTTTTTTTTTTTAAATTTTAGTGTCCCCATAACACAGAAACTGTAAACATTTATTCTTTGAAAATTTTTCTCAACAGTATACATATATATATATATAGTACACGGTACTACTGAAACAAACACAATCAAACCACAAATTCTACACATAACATCATTTGATAAATAAAACAAAATTACATCTTAACAAACAATGTCTTCCACAATCATTGTTCCTCGGAATAAAATTCATTGTAAAAAGTGGTTTAATAATATTAAGCAGGAGGCCATCTGATACAAAAATTCAGATTCCACAGCTGAAGAGTGCCATTCAAATTGTGGAACATTTATGCAATACAACAAATTTCATCACAGACATATATATGTCTTAGCTGTAGATTGCTTAGTGTGTAAAATTATGGCGGATTCTTTAAAACCAAAACGTATATATAATCAGGCAAAAAAAACCAACGGTGGGGACCTGTCTGAAGTGACGCATAGGTTTTGGGTAACATCAATTGATGCAGTTCAATGCAGCTGATTTAATATATTGTATATTCCTGTGCATGAAACACCAACTGTTGTAAACCTCTTTCTGTTTACAGTGCTATATATATGTAGGACCCGTGATTAATATATAATCAGTGTAAATGGAACACAATATTTGGTTTAACCTAATAATGGTTACACAGTGTTAAAATCTCCATATATAAAGCACATTCATTACAGCTGTTAATTAATAGTAAAATTTTATGGAAATATTAATTTGACACAAGTAATACATGTACCCACAAAAGGTTGTTGTATAATTATGTTTATACCTCATCCTGGTTTCTTCAATCTGTGCCTTCACACATACTTAGACATTATCCTGATTGCAGTATGTTGATGTTTTTATAGTAATGCAGTATTTATTACAAAAAACATTTATTTAAGCAGATTCCAAGAAACACCTATTTTAATTGCAAATTCTTCAATTTCTGTTCAAATTTAACTGTGGGTCCAAATCCACTGGTCACTCTATGGTCAAGGAGTAGTGTCAGTATTGGTCATCTGTTTGGTGGTAAGTCAGTTTTGATCATAACGCACTTAGCTCCTGCGCTTTGTCACAAAGTCTCCTGACTCGAGCCGACAACTTCTGGTGCTGTGAGCAATTCAGGCCAACCACACTTGCTAAGTCACACAGCTGAAAAATATACATTAATAAAAGCAGGTGTTACCAATTTAAGTAAATTAAATTTCAATTTCATGAAAAATATATGTCAAAGCATCTCATTTTTATTTCTTCTTCTCACATGAATTTATAATGAATGTAGTTTGAATGAAATACTGATCAAGTAGGTACTTATTTTCGTGCACTCATATATTGGCGCATAACCGAATTTAAACAGATAAGCGCAATAATGAATTGTTGCACTCCCAAATATACTTGCTGTAGAAAGCAATATACAGAAAATGAAATTATCACAATCATAATTTTGCCAAATGCTTTCAATGCGCAAAATTGCTAAAATAAGATTTAATAGTAAATTGTGCACAAATTGTTATCAGCCATGTAAGTAGAATATTATTTCACACTCATGTACTGTAAACATACAAACTTTAGTGGTATGATACTGTATGTTTACAGTACAAGACTGTGAAATAATATTCTAACTACATGGCTGATAACAATTTGTGCACAATTTACTATGTTACATTTCCATATTTATTCAAATTGTTCCGGAAAATACATTAAATCTTTGTGTTCAAGAAGTGTTAGGCATTGCATGTGTTGTAAACATCTGACAACATGATTATCAATATTTGAGACGTAAAACAATCAAGATCCATAACATTGAGTCATTATTATAACGTACACACTTCTATTAAAAAGAAAAACAGCTGGGTGTGTTTAATAAGTACCCAGTACACACAGTATTTCAGTACTCACCTCTGTGTTTTTGTTCATCATTTGTAGCAAACTTTGCATAAGGTTATATACTGCAAATAAATTTATAGAAAAATATTATCATGTATTATTTTTTTTTCATTCATCTTTCTTACAATTAAATTATATTCATAATTTCCGAAATAAATCTACATATATTCATGTCCTGATTTTTCATCAAAAAGGGCATTTCTGCAAACATTGATCTATTTTCTTGAATTCACACATTTTAGAAATTTTATACATATAATGGAAATCTTGATTTGTTGACATTTCTCCTGAAAATAGGTTTTAACAAGAACAATGACAGGTCAACAAGGGCCCCGCTATATGGCTATTGATCTTCCCTAATGGTCAAACCCAACAAGGCTGATATTTGGTCAATTAACCCCTTGTCAAATTCTAACCAACTTTACTTCATCATGTCATAAGAAAATGTTCATCAGTGAAAAGTTACAAAATGGGACTTTGGTGTTTGTCATTTGACTCCTTGTTTTATTCCAATAAACTTTGTTTCATTATGTAATAACAAACAAATGCAATGTTTGACCTTGACCTTTGACCTGATGACCTTGAATTTTGCTCAGTTGACTCTTTGTTTCATTCTGTTTAACTTTGCTTCATAGTGTTACACCAAAATGTTTATAAGTGAAAAGGTACAAAATTTGACCTTGACCTGGGGATTTGACCTTTGACCCTGTGACCTTGAATTTTGGTCAGTTGACTTTCATAATGTCATAACAAAATATTTGTAAGTGAAAAAGTACATAATTTGACTTTGACCTGGTGAATTGACCTTTGACCCGGTGACCTTGTATTTTGGTCAGTTGACTCCTGGTTTAAATCTGACCAAGTTGGCTTCATAATGTCATAACAAAATAATCATCAGTTAAAAAGTGCTGACGGACAGACAGACAGACACGATGACTACTATAAGTCACCCACAATTTCGTGCGGGGCCGTAATTACAGACATCTTTCTTCTGAAAATAGGTCTTAATTACAGACATCTTATAAGAACAATCATATAGTTATTATATTCAAAGATTAGAATCAATATGGAAATGAATGTCAAAACAAGATGTACTGTTTTATCCATCTTGCCAGTACAGAATGTATGTTCTGCTATGTAATTGTCCATACCTGTTTCCTCACTTAATTCTTTCTGTAAGCACTCCAAAACTGCACTGCCAATTTCTACTTGTGTGTCTTCGACCAACTTCAAAATTTAAAGGTAAATATTTTTGTTAAACATATTTTGATATAGCTTTAATGCAAAAAAAATAAATAAATAAAAAATCAATGCAATCTCACATCCATAAAAGAACTTGATGTTTAACCCTATAAAACTAAACCTAATTAAATTTCCTTTATACATTGAAACATTTGTTATAACTTGATATAAGCAAGAACAACAGAGACATCATACAACAAAACACATTCATAATGAATCTCTGGTGACCAAAAACATTAGTTCGTTATTCGTGTACCTAGATATATCATACGGATGATAGAGCCCTTAGCGGGGAATGCAAAACAGTACGCTATATCCATGAATTTGTTGTAAGTGTTTTCCTTATAAACATGTTTTTACTGTATATCACATTGTCAAACAAATCCAGTTAGTTCTCTGATAGCAGCATACCATATGGTGTCCATGAAAAGTTCCTCAAACTTCAAGTACAAAGAACTTCGGATACAGACAGACTTAAATACATATCTCAAATCTAATAAGGTTATAAGGATATCCATTAATTTGCTGCAAGCATTCGTTATAAACATGCTTTACTGTATATCTCAATGTCAAACATAACCAGGGGTACATTCGCGCTATGGGTTGAACCAGCTGAACCAGTTGAACTTGCAGTGAAAACACCAGACACAGATTTGAACCGAGGCTGACCTCTGGAAAATCTGCCACGTGTGGTTTGAGGGGTCCAGACGAACCTGGCCGAAACTAAATTGCTGACTATTGCTAGTTTGTGTTGTTTATTTCTTACAATGTCATTCCAGATGAAGACGTAAACTGTTTTACATAATAAAGTTGACGTGTGAAATAACAGCTTTTTATTATTAATATGTCATTGATTTCTCCTCCGAAACTGTGTATTTTTAGCTCTGCCTATGGTTCAGTCCAAGTGCGTTCGTTTATCGTGGTTTATTTCTTTGCCTCCTGTGCCGGTTGAACCTGTAGTGCGAATGTACCCCAGTTAATTCTCTGATAGCAGCATACCATATGGTGTCAATGAAAAGTTCCTGGAACTTCCAAGTACAAGGAACTTCGGGTACAGATAGAGTTAAATACATATCTCGAATCTAACAAGGTTATAAACACGATTAAATACGCACCTGGAATCTACTGAGGTTAAGTGCTAGGGCTGAGGCATTTGTATGCAGGCCAGTTTTGTCCTTCAGTAAACAGGACACACAGGTCTGAGTGGTCCACTTCAACATGTTACACTCCGGGTCAGGACTGGACACTAGGAATGTGTGACCTTTCCTTGAACTACTACAGTTGGTCAGCTGAAACAGGACAACACAAAGTTGAAAAACTTGCATTAGGTGTACAAAGAGGTTACACAACGAATGGTTGTTGGATATGTAATTTATTTCCCTCGAGTTATGAATTATTTTTTAAAAGTTACAAATGACACAAGCTTTAGCGAGTGTCGTTTGTAACTTTAAAAAAATAATTCATGAGAGTGAAATAAATTCCATATCCAATTACCACCAATCGTGTGACCTGTTTCTACCACAATCTCAGTTGGAAACAGCTGAAGTGAACCGTGGACTGCATGATTTGCGCAAAACATTTCCTCGTGAATATATTCCCACCAAGTGGTGGCAATGTCAACAATTGATGATGTCTTAAACAATCAGCAAGTGAGGTTGCACAGGTCAAAGTTCACCATTTCGGCCAATCAAAATGTGTTTAAGAGTTTATTCCACGTGTGGTATAAACAAAATGTTATTCAACAGTTGTAATGATTACTTGATAACCTGAGAGCTGAATAACACCTGCCTATTGTGGTAGAAATTCATTGTATCGACACTCTAATGCTCAAACATTTCTTTATATATAAAATATTAAAACGTAAAGCAATGAAATGTCTTTTAAACCTCAAAGGTAATATTCATAAATTTTTTACTTTCTATGCAACATTTTGTACAAGTTGTATATGAAATCAATGGAAATGACATCATTTTCTGGATATTTAAGTGATTGGTTAAAAAAACATGATATTAAGAGGAATTCACATTAAAATACATGATATTAACCAAATAAAATTACATAGATTATATAGAGAGAAAAATGGTGCTTGGGAAAAACAAGATATGAGGAATGTGATATTAACAGGAGTGATATTAAGTGGAGTCCACTGTATATATATGCAAAACAACAACATCCTGTCTACCTTGGTTTAGTGTATCTTACCAGTTTGACGAAGGCTTCCTGTACAGACTCTGATAGTTGGTCGAAATGTTGCATTATTTTCAATATGAGTTGTGTTGGTTCCCGCTCGAGGAGGCTGATAAAGTCGTCCCGGAGCACTAAAGCCTGAAGGAGAGTACACACACCTGCCCGCGATGAGTCATGGATTTTGCCGTTTCCTATTATTGTATGTAAAGTCTGAACATGCTCCTTTCCCAAAGACCAGGAGGGACTTTGACCCTCCGCAAGATAGTCATAAATGTCACTAAGAAGTCCAAGATCTTTCATTTGTAACTCATCATACGTATTATCCTTTAAGTCCTTCCAGTCTGGTGGGGACTGAAAAATATTTTATATTTAATTTTTCAGTCATCCTTGAGCAAATTTTTTCCTCGACTTTTGAAGGGGGTCAACTGAAGGTAATATATTTGCCCTAATTTGATATAAATCTTTAAGCAGGCAATTTTCCAAGGCAAAATCAAGAACCTATCGTAGACTTGTTAATACAGATGCTGCATCACAACTTACTATCACAAACACTTCATACCTGTCAAGTTAAACTCATTACAAAAGAAACTGAATTTTAACCAAAAAATGCATCTACAAAAATATGACTGAATTATGCTGATTAAATTCATTAATTTTCATAAACTTGTAATTCTAATTTACCAGCACAAAGTATTCAACAACACCGAACAATATGGTCCATTGATCTTGTATCATGGTACCTATATGTGAAGCAGAGGATGGTATAATATATTTAATAAATGTTTATAAGCAACCATTTAACCCATCAGTATTGTTTAAATCAAAATTCATCTGTGATACTGGGGTGCTTTTCGGGTATACCTCTGTGAAAATCACCGCATCGTCTACTGTATCCTCATCGTCTACGGGCTCCTTCCAGTCGGCCGCCATCACATTTTCCCAGGCGACTGGTCCCTTTTTGCCACCAGCAGATTCTGAAGAATCCTCCCCAGCACTTTCGGCCCCTCCTGCACTCGCTCCAGAGCTGGAGGACTCTGCCTCCTGTGATGGGAATATGGAATGGCCGCCACTCGGCTGGACTGACATCGCATCAACCCAGGGTTTAATCATCTGTCCAAATGGCCTGTGAGATATTTAACAAAATATTTCAACACTTAAGATTAATTAACAGTTCAATACTGGACTAAAATTCAAATTTCAATGAGTTCAATTGAACAAATGTTTGCATATATTATTAAGACCATCAGATTCACTGGGCTAGCTCTGGATCTGAATTTGTTTTTGCCAAAATTGAAATGTAAGAAAGGTGCAGCAGGTTTGTGCGACATAACTGCCGACCCCTTTTTATCTTCTCTGAAATTAGTGTAATATTATACGAATGTACCGGTAACAGATACAGGTATTAATTGAAATAACAGAAATTTGCATCCCATTCCAGTACTTGTGAATCATTCAATAGAAGTACATTTTTTAAAATTTGTTTACCGATTATTTTCTCAGAGGACAATTCAAGACTGATAAAAGCTCAGATGCATTACACAACTACAACAGAGACATTGTGGTCTAGTGGCAGGACAACAGACTTGTGACCGAAGGGTTGCAAGTATGAGTCAAGATCACAGCACTTGTGTTGTATCCTTGAGCAAGATACTTTAAGCTAAGCCCAGGGAGTTCAAAATGATATGGGCTGGTTGTTAAGGCCCTATAACCATGTATGATAATTTGTAAACCCCTTTGAGATGACCTATAAACTAGGTTGTAATAAAACAGTATTTAAGAACCTCAAATTATTATCATTATTAACTCATTCACCCCTGAAGACACATTTTGAACCCTTCCAAATCAAATGTTGGAAGAGTGCATTATGATATTTTAGGGGTGAATTAGTTAGCGGCATGGTCATAACAGCTCAAATGCTCAAAATCTTAAACATTGACTTATTCTCAAAAAAAAACCTTCTATGGTATACATTAAGGGGTACTACTTTTGAACCTTTATAAAATGAAATCAATATTAAGGTTTAACTTTAAATCAATGAAAACAAACATACGTGCTGAGTACTTCTGCTGGAAGTCCCGTGATGTTGGAGGGTATGTCCTTTCCAGTCAGAAACTGAGCAACCTCTGAGCTGAACGTGTTACAGTTGTTTTCCAGGAGATGGTAGCAAGATGGTCTGGCAAAGGAAAACATCAGATATAGTTTGTATATATCTAATAAGCATTGTAGTGTACAGATCCAACATCCATAGTAAATATTACTAATAATTCCAGGCCAGAGGATATTCAAAACTCAGGTTAAGTGGAACAAAAAAAATCCTGAAACATGGATCATGTGGGCAAGTGGATTTAAAAAATTATTTGCCTGAAGTTGAAATATTTTCATAAAACAAACAGGAACATTACACAGAATATATATTATAAACTTTTATGAAACAAGATTTATAACTTATATTAATCATTCTTATTGGCCTGTATGTTAGAATGGGAGGGTCTTATTGTGGGAGGAAACTGGAGTACCCAGAGAAAACCCACATGGTCAGGCAGGTGACCCCATACTTTTTCACGTCTGGTCGGGGAATCAAACCACAGCCACCTTGGTAAAAGGCAAGTGCTCTATCCACTGAACCAACTCACCACCCATTAACTCTTACATACAATGTACAATACAACTTGATAAAACAAGCATCATGATTTTTATTTCAGAAAAAAAAACAACAGCAACCGGAAAATTGTTTGAAAAGTTCGTTTATGTTCAAGTCTTTAAAGGCCCAATATACGTAACTTATGGGAAATTTTCGTGATTCTGAAAAATTCTGAAAAAAATCCAGTTGATTACCATGCAAAATTAAGCCTAAAACGAAGTAAACCTGAGCGGTAACTAAAAAGAAACTCCTGACAAAAAAATCCAAAGAATTGAAAATAATCCAGGTGGGGCCCACTTCAACAACAAACCGAAGGTAGAAGACAGTTCGAAATGGACGTGTGTTTACAAATAGCGTGTTTCAACTGCTGCTGTACCGGTAACCGCGAAAGAATTCATCTTGAATATTGCTAATATCAGCTAATCTGAACTAAATCTATAAATATAATAAGTTATTAGGTTTGATTTTCGCTTCAAGTTTTGCCGAAAGTTGCGTATATTGGGCCTTTAAACAGTGACTGAGTGAGCTCTGACTATGGCAACATTCATCAGAAACTTTTGCATTGGTCAATTAGACAAAAACTTTTCAACTTGCCTGTAGATAAAATCTGCAAGCACCTGTACATCAGACCAGGGATATTTCCTACCTTCTACTACATGTTCAACATCGTTTTCATTCAAAACCTATTGTGATATTTCTGGTTATATACGTGTAATATCAATGTGATGAGCTAAGATTTGTGTCCTTTACATTGTAATTTTACCTGAAGGCAGCGTGGGCCTGCTCCGTGAGGTAGCCGAGGAACACATCATATGGGATCTGTGTCGTTCCCAAGTCCTCTATCGTGTCTGGTTGTCCAAGAATTGTTCCACACTGACAAGAATAAGAATTCAGTACAATAATGTTTCAGATAATACTACAGGTATATATGTCACTTGTACGAGACTGTAAAACTGTTTGCCATGTACTGTACATCATTAATTGATCATCACGTGACCTTTTGAAGAATTACCTAGTATACATTAAAATGATAATTATGATACTACAGCATAACTTGTCTAAACTGAAAGTCATCTCGGCCAATTTTTAGTCGGTTTATACAGGTTTCTAGTTTGTAGAGGTAGCTAGGATATTATATGTTAATGAAGCGAGAAATGCCAGAAACAACAGTAAGGCTGGAATAGATATGGTTGCAGATGAGACACGGGCTGATTTAGTGGTTTATACAACTTATTATCAATATTTAACAGCCACCTTTTAGAATCAAGAAATACAAATGCACAAAGTTCATTATATTTTCATTTGGCACAACAATAACAACATAAATTATTTTCAATGGATATTGATATTAGATTCTGATCATGTGTTTTTGATTAACATACACTTTGGAATAGAAACTGTGACAAAGCTATTGTATGTGCCACAAATGTCTTTGGTGAAATAGTATTGCTGCACAAAGTTTTGTGTACATTTTCATTGAGCAAAACAATAACAGCACTACATCAATTATTTTTCTATGGATCTTTAAATTAGATTCTAATATTTTGCAATGAAAATGTTGACAATGATGTTGTGTACCGTGAATGTGCTTGGTGTACTTACAGGTGGGCAAGCTTCTATTCCGCCTGTTCCTCCATAGTAAAACTCCTTGCCATAAACAACTATCCCTGTGTGCCATATTCCATCAATTTGTTTACCTATTGAAATGTTGAAAAATCAAAGACATTTTATTCAGCCATTATGATAAAGCAACATCATGATAATCAAATTATAGCTACAGTAAGTATAATAAGTACTGTGAGGGTGGTCATGTCTATAATTATGCAAAATTGCTCGGGCTACTATAAACCAGCTAATAAAGATTGTTTGAAAAGGAAAGTATACCTAAACTTTAGTAAGTATGCCTTTAATGGCCCAATATATGTAACTTTTGACAAAACTTGAAGTGGAAATCAACCCTAATAACTTATTATATTTATAAATTTAGTTAAGATTAACTGGTATCAGCAATATTCAAGATGAATTCTTTCGTGGTTACCGGTACAGCAGCAGTTGAAACACGCTATTTGTAAACATGCGTCCATTTCGAACCGTCTTCTACCTTCGGTTTGTTGTTATGTGGGCCCCACATGAATTATTTTCAATTTTTTGGATTTTTTTGTCAAGAGTTTCTTGTTAGTTACCGCTCATGTTTACTTCATTTTAGGTTTATTTTTGCATGGTTATCAACTGGATTTTTTTTCAGAATTTTTCAGAATCACGAAAATTTCTCTGAAGTTACATATATTGGGTCTTTAAATGAGTAAAAGAGTAGTGAGTCATTACTTAATCACTGGAACTACCTGTAAAATCATGTCGTCTAATCATCAACAATACTAGAATATTTGTAGCCCAACTGGATAAGCGCTGGGGACAACCGGAATGCTACTATAATCATGAACCTGACAAACTTAATGAGCTTATTAACAGTTGAGGTGGCAGCCTAGAGACGAAAGTTACGATCTGGATATATCAAAGGCACTAGGCTTGTCTTTCCAACACCTATTATATAAACTATTGGCCTGTGTTTATATTGGCATTATATCATATATTATTATATTATTTACCTTCTACAACTTTATATTATTGAAATGACCAGTTATCATGATGGACGTTGACATGCTAATTAGTACATACAAGAATGTATGTACATGAATGAGCACACACATAATTTCTTGTTGTCCGAGCTCAAGGTAGGTCAAAAACTAAAGAACATAAAGGCAATGTTAAAATTATGTTCTCCAAAACAAAAACCAATACATTTTCTTTATTATGAATGTGCTGTAATTTAGTGTACATGTTCACTACACCATCATGATAACTGGTCGAGACTTGTGAGCCATTAAGGATAAAATATTGTTACAACACTGATCATGAGCCTGATAAATTTTGACAGCAATATAGTTAAGCTACAAAGCCTCAATCTGCATCACAAGCACTTAAAATAATCTAAATATAACACGACAAGATCACATCACAACTCATCATACTTCCTCATCCAGTCTGAAAATTTACACTATGAGCCTCACAAGCTTGACTTTAGTTTATTATACATGTACTCCTCTGCTCCTAAAGTAACAAGTTCTAGTTTACCTATAGGCTATAATGTATATATACTGTATGGTATGACAATAAAGTATACGTCTTCAAATACTTAGTAAATCTTTAACAGGTCAAATATTAAATTTAGATCTGGGCATGCATGATCATCTCTCCATTGACTGGTATATGGGTTCAAGGTCATTATGTTAAAACAATTAAATTGAATGCCTGTTTTTTTTTCTCTCTCTCAATTTCATGGGGTTTTTTAAAGTCCCTTTTGAGGAACAATATGACATTAAAAACAAACTTACATATGTACTTTGTCATTTGTCATATCAAATTAACATCATTTTAATCTATGATTTTTACCAGAGATGAGAATGATTTTGACGATTCCTTGTTCGTTTAACATATTCTCAAATAAGCCAATTCATACTTAAAATATTAGGTATATTAAACAAATATTACAATGCTGCTGAATTGTGCAGTAAACTTTTATTTAAAGCCCTAAAATAAATGCTGACAAAAGTCTGACCGATTAAAAACCAGTTTGATCTAAGTAACCAAAGTTGTCTTCCGATTCTATGAAATAGCTTTGTAATATACTATGACAATAAACCGTAAACCAATGAAGAATGTTCTGATGTTTACCCAAGAATGCCGCCGAGAGACCCCTTGCCATCCCTTTGCTGAGGTCGTAAACATGAAGCTTGACTGGCCATGCTGATTCTTCTGTCATCCTGACTGATGCAAAGTCATATACTTAATGTTGTATCTTCGGGGGTTTTATATACTGAATGATGGGTGAATCTTCTAGATGTAGCCCGTAATAATTATGATGCCATAATGTTCTGCTTTGCTCTGTCAAAGTGAATCAACAAAACTTCAAGCTTTATCGGACTTCCTCTCATCGGACTATCCTCAGGAAGATAAGTCTCGAAAAGTTCCGAAAAAATACCGTAAAGCTTATTAATGTCGTAAACGATAAAAAATAGAGATTTCAACAGGATTTCAACTGCTAAAACTGATTTCTGTTGGTTATATTCAAACATAAAGTAACACTTTTCATTTGCTGAAAATATATTATTTATCTTATTCTCTTAATTTTACCACACTAACGATTTTGCTGGAAAGTTTTTTGGCGCGAAGTCTAAGTGCGATATCTTGATATCGTCTATTAGCAAATTTTAACCTATTAGAAGTCATGTTGTAATGTCTACCCGATTTTTTAATAGATATTGAATAAATTTGACTATTTTCCTGGTTAAGCATATATAGACAGATTTATGTTTTAATCAGGGACGTAGATTCTATACGTCCCTGGTTTTAATAGATTGCCTGGAAACATTGATATCTAAAATATGTTTTTCAGGGAATGAATCATATTGCGGAAAAACGTTGAACACTTGTAATACAATTTTGGTCCCAGTGAAGAGGAAATCGATGCATTGTAAGAGCTTTATAAGACTCTGTGTGACGGAAGCGTTATGCCACGACTCATCATCCGGACATTGCTGATTAAGTCCCGAGAACTTTCAAGGACGAGTGGATCGACAGGGAAGTTATACAGAACAAATAAAAGGATTTTTCACTGGTGTAAAACAGTTTGTATCTGACATGAGATATATTGTAGGTCATGGTAGATCTAGTGTATTTCAAACAAAGGCAAATAGACTACAAATGAAACTAGTAGTTAATGGGGCGTTATTCTCCCGGTCCCACGGAATTTGGACCTTAAATTATTTGTGTATGTTACTTTTTTACACTATAATGTAACACAACTAAACACCGGGACGTTATATATATAAAAATAATTGAAGATATAAGCACACTTTGTTGTAGGTACTGGATAGGTCTACACTGGCAAATATTAAAGATGGGTTTAATCTGACTGAGAAAAAAAAATCAGAGAATACCAAAGCGTCAACAAAACCATAATCCAAACTCAAAATCGATTAAACTAGGGGCAAAATAGGAACAAAGCAAAGATTTACATGGAGACTCTCGTAAAAGCACAAGAGAATAAGACCAGGTGTTCCGGAAGAGTAAGCGTCTTCTGTTTCATCGACGACACCTGCCATATTAATCTTGGTCACATCCAAGTAAGCATCAATCCTCAAAATGAGAACCGAGTCATCATTGTCATTGTTCAACAAGTAAAGACACTAACAAGCAAACTCAAAAACGTCCATCTTCATATCACACAAAGATACAGAATATTTCTCGATGATATCAAGATGGCGACCATAAAACTTGCCCATAGTCTTCATCAACCTGCATTTCTCGAATCCCTTTGCCGTAGGCTTGTTCGTCAGCAGTCGACATCTATCACGAAAATCGCGATATTCAGAGCAAGCCCTAGAATAACGAATCAACTGCGACATGTAAACACCATAGGATGGAGAAGCAGGGATATTACTATCAAGAAAGGGAAAGTTCACGATCAGAAAATCGAAATCGTCACGTTTATCATACAGCTTAGAAGTAAGTTGCACGTGTTGGTCATAGTTTACGTAGAGATCGAGGTGGTCATAGTTTACGTAGAGATCGAGGTAAGAAGCTGATGTAGGAGAGTCTGTTGTGTCTTTAATCTCAAGTTCAGTGGGGTATATACGATCGACTAGGTCAGCAAACTTCTTGTTGTTTATAGACAACACATCGTCGATATACCTGAAAGTGAAATTGAAAGATTTGGCAAGGTTTCTGTTACCAGTCCTGATAAGCCCCTCGACAAATTCAGCCTCGTATGAAAACAAAAACAAGTCAGCCAAAAGTGGTGCACAGTTATTAGTGCCCATTAGAATGCCAACAGTCTGTTGGAAAATCTTTCCTCCGAACTCAACAAAGATATTGTCAACCAGGAATTCAACCATTCGTACTATATCTTCCTCAGTATATTTCAACCTAGCCTTTGTTGTGTTTTTCACAAAGTATGCTCCAAGATAGCTCACAACCATGTATTTGTATCGTCGTTCATCTTTCTTGGAAAAGAAAGCTCTCATAATGAGAGACCGAAGACGTTCTTTCAGTTTGGCATGTGGTATGGTAGTATACAGGGTGGAAAAATCAAATGTTTTGATGGACGAAACATTTTTGAGAAGGGGGTGCTCAAGACTGATCAGAAGATCTTTTGAGTTTTTCAAAATACACATCCCATTAATGCCACTTCTGGAGTATACAGTGTCACAATAAGACTGAAGCCCTGATTTAACGGTACTAAGAATGGTAGTAAGAAGTTTTGATAATGGCTTGGTTGAGCAATGAGACGAGCCGGCGATAAAACTTTGCTTATAAGGATCCTTATGTAGTTTAGGTATCCAATATAGCCTAGGTAAGTCAGCGTCTTTATCATTAACGGGTATTTTGAATGATTGCACTGAACTTGAACCAATCTACAGTTTGATTGACTATTT
Organism: Mimachlamys varia; assembly: GCA_947623455.1. Lineage (NCBI taxonomy): Eukaryota > Metazoa > Mollusca > Bivalvia > Pectinida > Pectinidae > Mimachlamys > Mimachlamys varia. The sequence goes on from OX392527.1 coordinate 49,676,352, forward strand.
CGTCCATCAATTATGCAGATCTTCAATATATCAAAATACATACTTGCCAACTCTCCCTATTTAGGAGGGAGACTCCCGATTTTGGACCCCAAAGTGTTGCATTTTCAACTTTGGAATTTGCTTAACTGTTCCTATTTTTAAAGATGTGATGACTGCATCTGAAAGAAGAGCTCAAAAGAAGCCATTTAAAAGTGCCATTTTCCCTCTGAATATACATGTATACATATTATTTATGTTTTCAATTCTGAGCACACGTAATCTCCCCCATTTAAATTTCAAAAAGTTGGCAAGTATCAAAATAAACCTGTTGAATTGAATTGAAATATTCAAGGCAGATATGTTGCGTACATGTCTAAATATCTAGATATGAAAGAATGAAGAAATTGTATGACTTCTCGATCGTATACTGCTCGACAACTTTACGCCGCACTCGTATGGCCCACAGGGACCTGGGAATTTGTTACAACTAGTTTTGGACCTAAAGTAGGGTGTTGAGAGTAATTTTACACTTTTTGGCACCTAAAATAGGGTGTTTAGAGTAATTTTTACACTTTTGGGGGGTTAAGATCAATTTTCGATAAAAATGCCCCCCCCCCCCCCCCCTCAATGATCATAAACATTGAGGGGTCCCTGTGGTATGGCCAGCACAGAGACGTATAAACCATACGTATATGGCCAGTATAATCACCAAGAGGTGTGAATGAGAAAAAAATATCATAATTAACATTCTTTACCGATGGGGTTTGGTAACATTTGCAATATAGTCCGATTGCACACAAAAACAATTTAAATAGCCCGAGTTCAGCCTTGGGCGGAAGCGTTTGATGGTTTGCCTGTCACTTCTCCTCAAATTCTCGACAAGGGTCGTTACTTCCATATGTTAATTATATTTCTCAGTTTCTTGCTGTTGTACAGCTTTCACTGGTTCTGGAATATTTCACAATACCCGTTTATTGTATTACAATATCCGGTTATTACATAAAACTACATGTAGAATAAGATTCCACTTTTTGCTCTAAAACATTATCGTTCATTTGCGCCCTCCTTTGAGCATGATGATATGAAAATGTTTTCACTGGATAACTTCTCATAGGATCGGTATCTGGCATATACTGTATGAGAGACGACACAAATCTCTCTGAAAATCACATTCTTATAAAGTTTTGAAATCTTCTGCATACACTTGAAAATTGGCCATATCATTGCGTATTACTTGACACTTTCTTCCACTTCTAGAAAAAATAAAACATCGGTAAAAACTGAAAATGAAAGCATCAATTGTTTGCCAGCGATTTTGGGCTAATATTGCATTTAATTAATATATATGTGCTTTTACCTGGTCTTGTTCTTTGTGCTTTTGCAGGGTCTCAATGTAAATTGTTCCCTTTTGTTCATGTTTTGCCCATACTTTGGTCGATTTTGGGTTCTCCAACAGATGTTGAGCTGATCAAATCGCCATTCGCCCGTCGTTAAACAATCTTGTTAGTTGTTACTGCTATTTCTTGGGATGTACAAAATGGATCCTTCTTAATTTTCATTCGCATGTTTCCTTTGGTCCCTAGCCATGCCCTTTTGAATAAGGGACATAACGGAAAACAATAAGGCTGCATGACAGACGGTCATCTTGCATTTTGTTAATAAATATTTGTTACCCTATTTCATGAGATATGTTGGACGGTTCTTTCTCAGATTTCATATGAAGCCCCCCCCCCCCTCCCTTGGTCCGTACTTGTGCTCTTTTTTTGCCAATTCCTCTTGATCTGTAGCAATGTCATTTTTGTGTCGCCTGAAAAGGCGACATATAGGGATCACTATGTCGGCGGCGGCGGCGGCGGCGGCGGCGGAACCAACAGTTTCCGTGCGGTGACTTGAGCTTCCTTGGGCCAATCAAACTTCATACACTGCTTCCTTACCAAAAGCGCTCACTTAGGATTGCTTTTCAGGGTCGAAGGTTAAAGGTCAAGGTCATTATTGCTATAAATAGAAAATCGGTTTTCGTGTGATAACTTCAATTTCCTGGGGCCAATCAAACTCAAACTTCATGCACTGCTTCCTTACCAAAAGTGTTCGCTTAGGATTACTTTTCAGGGTCAAAGGTCAAGGTCACTGTTGCTATGAATAGAAATTCTGTTTCCGTGCGATAACTTCAGTTTCCTCGGGCCAATCAAACTCAAACGTCATACAGTGCTTCCTTACCAAAAGTGCTCGCTTGGGATTGCTTTTCAGGGTCGAAGGTCAAGGTCACTGTTTCTATAAATAGAAAATATGTTTCCGTTCTATTACTTAGTTTTCTTGTGCCAATTAAACTCAAATTTCTTACAATGCTTCATTACCTAAAGTGCTTGCTTGGGATTGCTTTTCAGGGTCAAAGGCATACCTGTCAAGTCTCCCGCTTTGGACGGGAGACTCCCGATTATTTATGACAGAAATCAAAATCTCCAGTTTGAAATTAATGACCCGCGCGGGTCCCGCATTTTATTAAATTCTCCCGTTTTCTCCCGCTTTGTCTCACAAAAATAATCAAACTTGGTCATTTTAACGAATAAACAATAACGACATGGATTCACACTGACCTTTGTCACAGACAAGCCACTTTAATCACAGACCAGACCAATTAGCAGCGTGGAGACTGGTGTGAAAGTCGTAAATGGTCAGATGGTCATGCATCACGGCCCGTACACAACAGCTGTGTGGGCCTCGATCGCGGCACATGGCTTCGTGTCATTCTTACTGATGTGTATACTATAGAGCAATTAAATCATCCAGTTGGGGCTAGTTGCTAATTAATATGTGATTACAGGATGTATAAACATTAAATAGTCACATCGTAAGCATGGTGAGTCTCGCATTGTTTACTGAACGGAAGTGAAGTAGAGACTATAAAATAGAAACCGGACAATAACATTCGATCCGGAATTTGTCCGGTCGTAGCGATGGGATGAATGTTGATAAGAAACCAACATACAAATAAGCAAATTTCTTCAATTGGACAAAAATAAAATTATCGGAAGTTATTTTTTTCACAAAGATTAATTATTCCCAATGATTTGAGATATGTTTTCTTTATAATTAATCTAGGTTAAAAAGACATGCATTTCAAAAATTATATTTTTTGTCTTTGAAGGAAGTTTTATGATATAATCTACTTTAAATATGGTAGTTCCTCAGTATGTAATATATAGGAATAAAATTTAATTTATTTTTCAACCTTTTTTTTATTGAACCTGTATTAAGAGACCACCTGTCATATGTGACCTTTTTTGTTGCCTAGCTCCCTTCGAAGGTCACATATGACAGGTTTGACTGTATATTAATCATAATATGTACATGGGTTGATGTTTTTTTTTGTTGACGAATGCACCGTGTTCAGAAAAATGTCGTCACGCGTAATCTCCAGTTTGAGAATAGTCAGCAAACTGGAGATCTCCAGTTTGTTAGCATTTGACCCTTGACAGGTATGGTCAAAGGTCAAGGTCACTGTTTATATTCCAATTGGAACTGATACAATGTATATCCATAGCTAGCTCATAAAAACTTATTTTCCAACTTGCAACACAGGCGACACATCCACTTCCGTGGAATTCTTGTTTATTTTGGGATTGACAAGCGGCCATCTTGGATTTTGACAATGAAATTTCTTGAGAAGTACTTGATGGGTATTTTTCAAATTTATTGTGAAGACTCAAAGTATCAGAAAACTTTTGTCCACTGTTGAGCTCTTTAAATTTTGGGACCGATTGGGAACACAAATTGACCGACATATGGCCATCTTGAATTTTGAAAATTAGCTATTTCTTGAGAAGCACTTGATGGATCTTTCTCAAATTTCTTGTGCATATTCCATGACCCTAGTTGATGCTATAAAAGAACAAATAAAGATCAAACCACTGTGGGCGCTAAGATCCCTCAGGGATCTCTTGTATTATTTTCCTAATGTCTCCCTTGACATTGCTTCACCTCTGGCCTTTAGTTGAGTGCTGGCCCCTGTGAGGAAGGCTTTGGGTTCTGTTTCCTGGTTGAGATTTGCTACCCCCTTCTTGGTGCTCAACATTATGGTAGTGGAAGGAATGGTCCACCTGTTCTCAGTATAGTATCAGTGACTGGTTGAGGTTTTCTGCTGGGAGCTTTTGGCAGTATATTTCAGTGTGTGGCGTTATAAACCCTAGCATCAGTTCCACACCATCACAAGAAGACTTTCATGAACATATCAAAACCTTCCAAAGACATGTATACGCTCTTAACACATACACTCACATAGCATGCATCGAGAGGCTGTTCTTCAATGGTATTAGGCTGTTGATGGGACGTTTAACAAAATAAAACCAAAACCCTATATAATTCAATAGTTATATTGTTATCAAGCATAATTATCTATTATGGCCCTGTTGTGAGGGCACTATTGCCTCATAGTATTGTCGAGTGATGGAATAGTGCCTGAGCCGAAGGCGAGGGCACTATCTCATCACGAGACAATACTTTGAGGCAATAATGCCCTCGCAACAGGAACATAATGGGTTTAGTACATCACCCTTCCATTAAAATACACACTTATGCACCATAACTTGTTTTATTGTACTCGACCATAACCAGCTTTTGGTCGTTTCCAGAGTCAGACATTTTCTAGCAGAAAAGTAGCACGACGTAATAGTGACGTAACTCAATAGTGACGTCATAATAGATTCATGTTGAACATCGCGCCAAATTTGATAGTGCCCGGGTGAGCGGGCACTATCGCTTCATAGTACCCATGTGTGTAGCCAATGGGAAGGCAGTATTCAGTCACGTGATGTACTAACAATATTTATGATGTCATGTCTCAGTTGGTTTTACATAGAAACTGAATGTGCTGAGATCTTTAACTCATTCACCCCTGAAAAAACATTTGAACTCTTCCAACGCAAAGGTATGAATAGTTCATAATCTCAGCTTTCTAATGTACACAATTAAAATATCATGGAAGGTTTGAATTTCATCACATCACCATTTTTCTCTTTTCAGCATAAGATTTCACCGAAATTGTGACGTCACGTCATTGTTGCACCATTGTGACATCACACCCTTTTTCTGTATTCCATGGGTAGATGTGTAATACAACCACAGGGATCATAGGTGTATTGCCCTAGACAGGGCAGTACACATATGACTTGAAATGAGAGAAAACCACAGCGATCATAGGTGTATTACCCTAGACAGGCCAGTATTACACACCTAGAAATGAGAGAAAACCAAAGCGATCATAGGTGTATTGCCCTAGACAGGCCAGTATTCCACACCTAGAAATGAGAGAAAACCACAGCGATCAAAGGTGTATTACCCTAGACAGGCCAGTATTCCACACCTAGAAATGAGAGAAAACCACAGCGATCATAGGTGTATTACCCTAGACAGGCCAGTATTCCACACCTAGAAATGAGAGAAAACCACAGCGATCATAGGTGTATTACCCTAGACAGGCCAGTATTCCACACCTAGAAATGAGAGAAAACCACAGCGATCATAGGTGTATTGCCCTAGACAGGCCAGTATTATATACCTAGAGAAAACCACAGCGATCATAGGTGTATTACCCTAGACAGGCCAGTATTATATACCTAGAAATGAGAGAAAACCACAGCGATCATAGGTGTATTACCCTAGACAGGCCAGTATTCCACACCTAGAAATGAGAGAAAACCACAGCGATCATAGGTGTATTGCCCTAGACAGGCCAGTATTATATACCTAGAGAAAACCACAGCGATCATAGGTGTATTACCCTAGACAGGGCAGTATTATATACCTAGAAATGAGAGAAAACCACAGCGATCAAAGGTGTATTACCCTAGACAGGCCAGTATTATATACCTAGAGAAAACCACAGCGATCAAAGGTGTATTACCCTAGACAGGCCAGTATTCCACACCTAGAAATGAGAGAAAACCACAGGGATCTTAGGTGTATTACCCTAGACAGGCCAGTATTACACACCTAGAGAAAACCACAGCGATCATAGGTGTATTACCCTAGACAGGCCAGTATTCCACACCTAGAAATGAGAGAAAACCACAGCGATCATAGGTGTATTACCCTAGACAGGCCAGTATTCCACACCTAGAAATGAGAGAAAACCACAGCGATCTTAGGTCTATTACCCTAGACAGGCCAGTATTATATACCTAGAGAAAACCACAGCGATCATAGGTGTATTACCCTAGACAGGCCAGTATTCCACACCTAGAAATGAGAGAAAACCACAGCGATCATAGGTCTATTACCCTAGACAGGCCAGTATTATATACCTAGAGAAAACCACAGCGATCAAAGGTGTATTACCCTAGACAGGCCAGTATTACATACCTAGAGAAAACCACAGCGATCAAAGGTGTATTACCCTAGACAGGCCAGTATTATATACCTAGAGAAAACCACAGCGATCAAAGGTGTATTACCCTAGACAGGCCAGTATTATATACCTAGAGAAAACCACAGCGATCAAAGGTGTATTACCCTAGACAGGCCAGTATTATATACCTAGAGAAAACCACAGCGATCATAGGTGTATTACCCTAGACAGGCCAGTATTCCACACCTAGAAATGAGAGAAAACCACAGCGATCATAGGTGTATTGCCCTAGACAGGCCAGTATTATATACCTAGAGAAAACCACAGCGATCATAGGTGTATTACCCTAGACAGGGCAGTATTATATACCTAGAAATGAGAGAAAACCACAGCGATCAAAGGTGTATTACCCTAGACAGGCCAGTATTATATACCTAGAGAAAACCACAGCGATCAAAGGTGTATTACCCTAGACAGGCCAGTATTCCACACCTAGAAATGAGAGAAAACCACAGGGATCTTAGGTGTATTACCCTAGACAGGCCAGTATTACACACCTAGAGAAAACCACAGCGATCATAGGTGTATTACCCTAGACAGGCCAGTATTCCACACCTAGAAATGAGAGAAAACCACAGCGATCATAGGTGTATTACCCTAGACAGGCCAGTATTCCACACCTAGAGAAAACCACAGCGATCATAGGTGTATTACCCTAGACAGGCCAGTATTATATACCTAGAGAAAACCACAGCGATCATAGGTGTATTACCCTAGACAGGGCAGTATTATATACCTAGAAATGAGAGAAAACCACAGCGATCATAGGTGTATTACCCTAGACAGGCCAGTATTCCACACCTAGAAATGAGAGAAAACCACAGCGATCTTAGGTCTATTACCCTAGACAGGCCAGTATTATATACCTAGAGAAAACCACAGCGATCATAGGTGTATTACCCTAGACAGGCCAGTATTCCACACCTAGAAATGAGAGAAAACCACAGCGATCATAGGTCTATTACCCTAGACAGGCCAGTATTATATACCTAGAGAAAACCACAGCGATCAAAGGTGTATTACCCTAGACAGGCCAGTATTACATACCTAGAGAAAACCACAGCGATCAAAGGTGTATTACCCTAGACAGGCCAGTATTATATACCTAGAGAAAACCACAGCGATCAAAGGTGTATTACCCTAGACAGGCCAGTATTATATACCTAGAGAAAACCACAGCGATCAAAGGTGTATTACCCTAGACAGGCCAGTATTATATACCTAGAGAAAACCACAGCGATCATAGGTGTATTACCCTAGACAGGCCAGTATTCCACACCTAGAAATGAGAGAAAACCACAGCGATCATAGGTCTATTACCCTAGACAGGCCAGTATTATATACCTAGAGAAAACCACAGCGATCAAAGGTGTATTACCCTAGACAGGCCAGTATTCCACACCTAGAAATGAGAGAAAACCACAGCGATCATAGGTCTATTACCCTAGACAGGCCAGTATTATATACCTAGAGAAAACCACAGCGATCAAAGGTGTATTACCCTAGACAGGCCAGTATTCCACACCTAGAAATGAGAGAACACACCATGTTGACCTCACCAAAGGTCCATAACTGATAAATATGTAACATGACTATACGAGAAAGTACGACATACAACAGTATCAATTAATATAGAGTTTATTGGAAATATAACCATCACAGTAATTTGACCAAGCCTCTAATTTGGACAAACATTAAAAAAAAATACATAGCTTTACCAATGAAAAAGGCATATGAAATCATGTTTCAACAGAAATGCATCAAATTGTCCAAACAACTGAAACAAAGCATTTCATAACTGAAATTATTTTATGTTGATTATATGAGAACAAATCTATGATTAATATTTAGATATCCTGCAAATATTTTAAGCAACAAAACTTAAAGTTTATATAGTTTGAAAACTAGAAATGTCTGTGAGCCATAAATGCCCCCTTCCCCCATATGAAATAAGTTCTTCATGCTTATTACGTAAGCAAAGTTTTATGACAATCGGATCAGTAGTTATTTAAATAAGCTGGTTACATTACCATGGGATGGGACGGGACGTGATGGGACAGGACAGACATGGGTAAAACTATATGCCCCCCCCCCCCACATTTCATGGTGGGGACATACAAAATCCTGAATGTAATATCATTGTTAAAACATTGACAGGCCATCATATGGATATAGCCTTATATATCAACACCCCACTCCCAAAAAACTAATGCAAATATATACGGTAGTTGAACAGTTAAAAGCACAAATGTCTACACAAAATCTAAACCAAACCTCTTGCAAAAAAATATTTTGTGATATATTTGTCAAAACACATCATCAGTACATTGCATAGAAAATGAAACATTATTCAAATGAAAGTCATTTGTAGCATCTGTTTACCCATCTTATAATTATTAAATGTGACGAGATTTTACCATCTTATAATTATTAAATGTGACGAGATTTTACCATCTTCTAATTGTTAAATGTGTATCGAGATCAAATCAAAAGGCCAAATGGGATTGTTTGTATTCCATCAAGAAATGTGAACATCCACAGAAAACATTCTGACACTAGTAGCAACATACATTGTTTACAACTGTACCGGGGTACCAGATTGGTATCTTGTTTAAACGCAGGGAAATGGCCATTTACACCATATTACCCATTTTTGCCCCACCACCTTGCCAGGGTTCTAACTTCTATTTGTAAATGACGGATGGTGCAGTGGATAGCGCAGTTGCCTTCCACCAAGGCAGCTGGGGTTTGCTCCCCAACCGAACGTTAAAAGGTATGGGGTAACCTGTCTAACCACATGGGTTTTCTCCGGGTACTCCGGTTTCCTCCAACAATAAGACCTCTCGCGCGCTAACATCCTGGCTAACAAGAGTGATTAATATAAGTTGGAAGGCTTGTTTCATAATTGTTGTAAAATAAACAAGCTAATTCGTGGAATTTATGTCCCCCGCTTCAGGGCCACTTGGGGGGAAACATCATGTGCGAAATTTGGCAATGGAAATTGGCTGAGCCGTTTAGCATTTTGTACATGATGCCTATATTTCATGATAAAAAGGGGGATAACTCCGTAAAATACGCGCGGAATTTCACGAAAATCGAACTCATTCGAGATACTTGAATAATAAGTATCCTCAACAAGTTTGATGAAAATCGAATTATTCCTTCAAAAGATAGAGCACGGAAAGCAATTTTTTGTACATAATGCTTTCATTTGGCAATGAAAGGGACAAAACTCTGTCGGATTCCAAAGAAAGTTGAGATACGACATCCAAACCCGTAATATGTGTTAAACATCATTACCTTATATAATATTCTACAGAATTTAAAGTGAATTAAATAAAAAACATAAGAGTTATGGCATTTTGTACATGATGCCTATATTTGGTGATAAAAGGGGGATAACTCCATAAAATATGCGCGGAATTTCACGAAAATCGAACTCATCCGAGGTACTTGGATGATAAGTATCCTGACCAAGTTTAATGAAAATCGGATTATTCCTTCAAAAGATAGAGCACGGAAACGAAGTGTGACAGACAGACAGAGGGACGGACGGAGGGACGGACAGAGGGACGGACGGACGGACGGACGGACGGACAAACCCAAATCAATATCCCCCGTTCCTCCGGAAGCGGGGGACAAATAAAGTTAATATTATTATTTGTAAATGTAACAATGATCGCCACCTGAATTTATTTCCAGTCAAATATAATCTGTATCAATCACATGATTTCAGAGAAGTTAATATGTTTCAGACTTTCACTCAAAATTACCTACGAATGTTTTCTTTCCAAATTCACTACCAATATTCACAGATTCAGAAGAGGAGGTCTTTTGAAGATACAACGTATTGTTGTCTAATGGACATTATTATTCTACCTTAGTCTTTTGATCCTGGCAAGTTATAAAAAATATAGCTGCTTTATATCCGAATTTTCAAGAGTCACTGTCATAATAAATTTTCACATATTCTTAATTGACAATTTATACAACATGGTAGAGAACTTTTGCAAGGACCTATTTGTCAGTGGCCTACAGTACATCAGACTGCCATAATGTATCACCAATCTTTAAGATAAACATACAATTAATTAGTAGTTGCATTTTGATTACTAGTTACTGGTTTCCAAATGGAATATTCATAAAAAGATTCTAGAGGGAATTAAACATTTTAGCTTTATTTCAAAGAAAAGCACTTACATAAAAATAGTCAGGCTCCAGTTGTTCTTCAGTCTCACAGAATGGTTTTTTTAACCAGGGTAGTTGATTTATGCAATTTCAAAAAGGTTCAATTAACTTCTTTTCTTAGAAATTCATTAAAGTTTTATTTCATTTTAGAACATTATGTTCAAGGTATTAAATGATAAATATATTTTTTTCTTAATGGAAGCAAAATAAGTATTTAATTTCCAGATGTAACTTTCATATCTAGGAGTTAGTATACACATTTGTTTCAAAACTCTATTATACTACAGATTGCTTATATGAAGTTATAGTAACTCTTGAATACCAGACTGCGGTCCAAGATTAATACAAGTCCACTATTTTGGTTGCTCAAGTCAAGTCATACTTTTTATTATAAACAACTAATTTTCCTTAAGTTTCCTCACTTTACAATGCATTCCATACCTTATTTTTAGAACAGTATATTTGTGCTACCGGTAACAATTCAATCTAATTTGAATATTTGTCAATCAGACATGGGAAATACTCCATGGTTGATCTCAATGACAGCCATATAACACTAAATATTGAACACATATTTGTCAGGCCATAGTAACAGTGTGTAACAGAAACATTAAGTAACAGCAGTAGAAATGTCTGTTGTTTCCTTGCCATTACATGTAACAGTAGTTTCTTCTTCTGTATCTTCTGAAGTAGCATTGTTATTATCACCAGCCTTGACCTCCTGACCTTGACCATGACCTTGAGTGTCCTGGTGACCTTCCTCAGCTCCAGGTGCCCCTGTCAGCCTCTGTTCCAGGAGATCCAGCTCCTTTTTCTTGTGATCACACTGCTCCTTCAGCTCCAACTTGCTCTTTAGGTAAATACCATGTCCTGTAATGTATAAGGTATTCAACTGTTAGTAAATATCATGTCCTGTAATGTATAAGGCATTAAACTGTTTAGTAAATACCATGTCCTGTAATGTATAAGGTATTAAACTGTAAGTAAATACCATGTCCTGTAATGTATAAGGCATTAAACTGTTTAGTAAATACCATGTCCTGTAATGTATAAGGTAATACACTTTTAGTAAATACCATGTCATGTTATGTATAAGGCATTAAACTGTAAGTCAATACCATGTCCTGTAATGTATAAGGCATTAAACTCATAATTAATACCATGTCCTGTAATGTATAAGGCATTAAACTGTTAAGTAAATACCATGTCCTGTAATGTATAAATACATTAAATACCACCAACTGTAAAATACAGGTATTGATCATATAGATACATTTAAAAGGTACATAATTTCAGGTTAATGAAACAGGTACATGTACACAAAATCACCTCAAGCAGAGAAAATATAGATACAGGTGAAAACTATGGTTCAAAGTATACAATGTATATTTGTAATATATATTTATGATCCAAATATACAATGTATATTATTAATATGTAAGCTTTATTCATAAAGAAACATCACTTACAAGATTGAAGTATAAGTACCGTTTCCCAGAGCCTGATTTCCAGAAGTGTTGTTGTGATTTTCATTACTTACCAACACAGTCCAACGTCTCCGCTTTAGTCTTCTTTCTACAGCAGTTTTTACACAGTCCAAAAGCACACTTCTTGCCCTGAACGACACAAAATCAGAAAATGTTTAGTACAACAAATAAAATCTATATGAACTTGCATTACTTTTCAATCAAAAATACTTTAAAGCTACTATACTTGTACCCTCTGTTTGCTTTTAACTTGAACAGTGGTGAGCTATATACTGATACCGTAGTGAGCTCTATACTTTTCATACTTTGATGAGCTCTTTTAATCTACTTGTACTTTGGTGAACTTGGTACTTAAACTTTGGTAAGCTCTGTACTTATACTTTGGTGAGCTCAGTACTTATTCTTTGGTGAGCTTAGTACTTGTACTGTGGTGAGCTCAGTACTTGAACTTTGGTAAGCTCAGTACTTGTACTGTGGTGAGCTAAGTACTTGAACTTTCGTGAGCTCAGTACTTGTATTGTGATAGTGTTTTTGTTATATTAGAACCATTTTACCTTGATTTATTATCTAGAGATTATAAATAGCAGAACTAACAACAAAAATAACACCATTATGTAACTTTAAAGAAAACGTACTCTTGGGTTGAGACAAGTGTCACATTTTTCATACTGAGTCTTCTTGGTGCCGTCAAAACATTTGTGTGGATTCTTTATTCTTTTCTTTATTTTGTTTTTCGACATGCCGGCCATGTCTGCTGGAATATTCTGTAGATCCAGGGGGCGCTTTGTGGCCTCCCGTCTCTTCTGATTCTCTTCTGCCTCCTCTGGACTGCAAGGACAGGAAAACAATAAACATTTCCAGCAAATCTTGAGCTCATCAACAGAGAACGATTTCTTCAGTAAAACTTGTACAGGGACCTGAGAATCGTTATAGACACCTTTGCACATGTTTAACAAGAGATTTCATATACCGTAATACACTTGTTGAAAAATGTATCGGGTGAAAAACTTTAAAATGTAGCTTTGTTTTTTTTCCTTCAACAAATACAAACATATTTCAAATGTAAATGTATTATTGTCCATGATGAACAGTTGGGTGAAAAACTTTAAAATGTAGCTTTGTCTTTTTTCCTTCAACAAATACAAACATATTTCAAATGTAAATGCATAAATGTCCATGATGAACAGTTGCGACCTGAGCGAGTTGTTTCCCTTTGTGACCAATTAGAACTTAAAGAGTTTCTAAACATAGCTGAATGGAGTTGCCTGGTCTATTGCCGACTTTTTCTTCTGACACACATACTTGTATTAAAACTATATCTGTTGGATAACACTAGTTACCTTGGTCTTACATACGGCTGGCAGATCCAGTAAGGATAAGGGAGCTTGGTCTTGAACATTTCAGGGCAAGTCTTAGACTTCTCCATGTCCTTCTGAAAGTCGAAATAACAGGTGAATGACACTACAGAACCACTACCACACAGTAAAATCTTGTTTATGCTGCTTCGTTATTTATCTACAAAGCAAAAAGCAATTTCAAGTGTCAAGGATGTTAGATAATAGATCAAAAGTTAAACCCCGCTGCCAGTGTTCAGTTAACTCATTTACCCCAGAAGACACATTTGAACTCTTCCTATTCAAAATTTGGAAAAGTTCATTATGAATTTTCAGGGGTGAATGAGTTAATACTGTTATTGTGTCAATGAAGGAGACAACTGTTATCCTTATCGTTTCAGTCCAAGCTGCTGTATGATGAAGTACCAGCATACAAGGGAATTCTCCAAAAACATGTCCGGTCTGGAAAGATTCTATTCCCAGTCATTTTGATAGAATTACACACTAAAACTGATAGGACATCCAAATAACACATTGCACTATGGTCACGGCACCGATTCGTAATAGGATGAGGAAAAGTGATAAAAATAGTGCTGTCGCTGGTGCTCCAACCCGCGACCCTTGGCTCACTAGCCCGACGCTCTACCGCTGAGCTAAAGGGAAATTCCGTATAGCTCACATTGGAATGCTAGACATTCAAACTCACTGTCAAAACTCAAATGCTCGGATAACTGAAAGACTTCCCTTGGTCCCCTAGACTTTAAAATTACAAGGTTCATCTGTACAAATAAAAATTTGTAGTTCTTTAATCTTACCAAGCACCTCTCTTTCATCCGGAGCACCGCTAGTTTCAGACTGTCTAGTGACTTGCCCGTCCCCACCATCATCCTGATGTCTTCATGTATAACCAGACTGTAATGGTAATATAAGTACTGCATAAGTATATGCTTTTTCACCAAAACTATTGTTATTCTCTTTGATAGGCCACAATGGTGGATACAAGGTGGAAAAGTGTTTTGTGATGATTTGACGCCATGTGACATAATTACATGGCGCAAACTTGTTTCCAAAACACTTCCGAATGTAGCCACTATATGGCAAACAAGGGAGATAACAACACTTTCGAGATGGGCCTATAACCAGATTGTACCTGGCAATGGTATAAAAAAAATATGATAGTCCTGCAGACTCATTGTACCCAAAGGTATACTTACCCTACCCCACTATTTAGGAGGGTGACTCCCGAGTTTGGACACAAAAATTTGCATTTTCAACCAGTGAATTCGATAACTATTCTGATTTTTTAAAGATCTGATATTTTCATCGGAAAATGGATCAAAAGAAGCAGTTTTAAAGTGTTAATTTTCGTTTAATTGTACTTACAAGTACAATGTCATGTACTTACAAAGGGCCTGTTTCCAGTAATGTTAATTCTCCATAGGAGCCTGCCCCCGTATAATTTCTTATCTAGCTCCACTACAGTTTTTTTCTTTTCCGAAGAATAATTGTACACCTTTCCGACACCCGGATTTCATAATTTCAGTGAAAATGTATTTTTATAAAGTTATCATTTTGAGCTTTAAAGACACAAGGTCGTAAATAAAAGAAGGTTATCTCGAAATTGTAATTAGCAACATAGTATAATTTTTTTTTGATAAATATTTGCAAACCATCGTGTTTATTCATAAAACATAAAAAAAAAAAATTCTCGGATGAAAATGCTCTTGCAGAGACACAATTAGGGAAAAAAATGCCATAAAATTGCAATTTTCTCCCGTTATACAGTTTTGGATGCAAATTTCCATCACAAAATCGGATAGAGCTTAAATTGTTTCATATGTGTACCAAAAATCAGCTAATTCCATGTGGTGGAACGTTCTCATATCACCGCCTGAATGTGGTTGTAAATTGAAAGAAAAGGGGAAATGAGTAACAACCTTGTCTGAAACCCTATTATATAGCGTATTATATACAAAATTTTATATTGAATATCAGAGCGATTATTTTCATGACAGTTTTATGATATCAAACAACTAAATAAACAGTATCGATATAAAGATTTACACTGAGGACACCCTGATACATGAATACTTTTCTATCTCAAGTTGTCCTCCTCTGACTTTTCTGATCGTGTGACCTTAAACATTTATCCGTATCTTCTTGTCTTTGTCTATACGTTTACGGAATCATTGACTCGACGCTAGCTATTCTTGTCTCACTTTCCTTGTTTTATTGTCCCTTCTCCAAAGCGTTGTGGCTCTGTCAGGGTTGGGACCCTGACTTGTTTCACTTTCTTTGTGCCTGCCGACCACGCCACATCGATTAGATAGATTATCCATATGAAATACTTTATTTTGTTCTAAGTAATCAAGATGGAGGGTAAATGTGTTGGAGAAGGCTGTCAACTATACTTCAAGAAACGTAGTGGCAATAAGAACAGAAGTGCACGCAATGTTAATAGTCCACAATATTAATGGCTCCTAGATACGCTGGTGCAACAAGGATTGTTGTCAGCAAAGGAACAAGCACTCATTTGCCAGAAGTGCTACATGAAGTATCTTCGGAACAAAAATCAGCCTGAACCTGAAACCGAGGAGAACCAGGAAATAGAGGAAGAAGACGACTCCCCGTCCCATATCCTGCCGTTGCTGACCCTTCATGATCTTTTGAATGGATCATCTTCACACAAAAAATGCTGTCTCTGTCTTGTTACCTTTGCAATAAATGGAACAGAACATCACCTGATCTATTCACACAATCTGTGGTGCCCCACTTCATCCCGCGTCTGCTCCATTCACCTTATTGGTAACGACTTAGATCCGTCTACAGAGGTAGTCCTTGATGGTAGAGGTTCCTTGGAATCTCAGTTACCATCAAAATCGTCCGAAATCATTAATGACCTCTTAGAAGTGTCGCACGTCCTTTCACAGAACCAGTTTGCGTTTGCAATAAGCTTTTCTTCTCTTGATGACTTGGCATGCATGGCCTGGACAGGTTGGTCCAAAGATCAGTTCCTCGAAATCCACTTTCACTGTTCCCCATATCTTTCATCTGGTATATATACCAAGACTACACACGATGCTCTACTACTGTTCTGGGTAAAACTGAAAACCAACATTTCCTGGAGTCAGTGTTCTTCTCCTTTTGGAATTTCCAAGTCAAGTGTGTCCAAAACTTTCCACTCCATAGTACAGACATTAGACACATCGATAGACCCACAATTGCTAGGGCCGAATCACTTGTCAAGAGAACAGTTGCTCGGGCACAATACTGTCTTTTCAGAAGCATTTTTTGGAGATAAAGCCACAGCCATATTAGATGGCACCTATATTTATACCCAGAAAAGCTTCAACCACAAGCTCCAGAGAATGTCCTAGCCAGAAGAAGAGAAACTATCTCAAATTCATGAGCATCGCCTTACTAGATGGCTACATTCTGGACACAGTAGGACCATTCACTGGCAGCGAAAATGATGCTACAATTACAAAAGATGTCATGGACAAGCTAGTTACTTGGCTACAACAAGATGACAATGTTGTCGTTGACCGAGGTTTTAGAGATGTCCTACAAGTTCTCGAAGCCTCTGGCCTCTATGCTAGCATGCCGTCATACCTGAAACCCGGTCAAAGTCAACATTCTGACGTCCAAGCAAATCTTGACAGAACTATCACCAAATCGAGGTGGATTGTGGAATCCTATCATGGTCGTCTGAAACACTGGACGTTCTTCGACAGCTTTATCAATTTCATTGAGGCTTTGCTTTGAACCGTCACAACCTGTCTGAATGGGTATAGAGGACCGATCTACCAGAGATCTCCAGAGAGAGATGCCAAAGATAGGCTAATGGCTGAACGTATGAAGGACCGTTTGACAACACCGAATGGTTTAGCTCAGAGAGTCAAGACAGATCTGGATCTATCTAGACGGGCAAGGTCCGATTTTGTCAAGATGGATGCATCTTCCGTACTGTTTCCCCGTCTCGATCTCGATTACTTGAGAACCATTACGTGTGGAACGTATCAGATATCTCTGGCTCCTGGTTACATCGCCGAACATTTAAGTGATGACGGAGACTATGAGGTGCGGCTTTACCAGCACTCCCCAGACCTTCTCCGATGTCAAATACATTCGCGATACAAAAGCCAAACGAAATATAACGCTTGGGTACGGTTCACCGTTTCACCTGATGATGAGGCCCCAATAAAAGACTACTACTGCCAGTGCCCAGTTGGAGACAATTGTACCTTGGGTATTACAGGGCGTTGGAAAACCCTCGACCATTACAACCACAGGTAAAGAAATTCCAATAAAACTTGAAATAGTTTTCCATGCGGCAACATGTCAAAATGTCATATGTCATATGTCAAAAGTATGTTTGGGGCTCGATATGAAAGATCCCCGTTACCATGTGACTCACCAAACTTATAAATATAGGTATTATACAATCGCCCATAGCTATGAACACTCTCGTAAATGCAAAAACCAACCAAAATCATAAGGAACACGTTTTGTGTGTTGTTCTGTCTATTTGTCAGCCAATGTCTTCAACCACGGGGACTTGTGAAGTAGCCATCTTGGATTTCTTTCATGAAAAAGTGTTTCTCTCACTTTTTTTCATATCTGTGTACATATTCTCAACATACCGAGCAAATACTCTCGTGTTTTTGTTAATTATCTAAAGAAAGTCGAAAATCGGCAATTCAACCATAGGCTAATTCAACCCAAGATTTGAAAATGTTCCACCATTTACATTTTGATGATTTTTCCTCTCATCAATAGCATATTACGTACTGTTTGATAGGATAAAAATTGGTTTGCATCCAACGCCCATAAAAGGGTGTATTCTCTAAAAAACACAGTTTTTGTGTCTAAAATGTTATCATCGAAAATGGCATTTTTGAGATTGTTTCTTCCATAAAACAGCCAAATGGCGCAATGGAAACATGATTTTTTGTCACAATCATGCCATGAATGTATTCTTTACGGTGACTATCATTTTATTAGATTTTCATTAATATTTTACATAACATGCACATTTTATCAACACTTAGACAGCTTCTGAAAGGTACAACTTTGAGGAGCCATAAAAAACAAACCAAGTGACCTAAATCTTTATACTTTATAGATTTGTGACCACAACGACATGGGCAATGCACCACCAACAGGAAATTTGAATCAGAGAAGGGGCCATTTTGGAAACAGGCCCTTTATCATTTATCATTTATGCTTTCAATTCTGAGCACATATAATCTCCCCCACTGAATTTTCATAAAGTTGGCAAGTATGCATTGAGTGCAAGGTAACCTCATATGACCAAAGGTCTCTTGTATACTTTCAAACAAATACAAGATGGCCCCGTTGGCCATAATGTTTTACGAATCAGCTAGAAATTTAGACAATGCACAAAGTTTTTCGTATAAGCTCAAAAAGTTGACAATGCACAACTACTGACCAAGGGCAACCTGCATATGATATTTGAGAAAGATCCATCGAGTGCTTCTCATTAAATAGGGATCACAAAATATTTCTCTCAAAATCCAAGATGGCAGCCTGTAGGAAATCTGAAATTAAAATGCCGATACACAACTACATAACATACTGATCATTCCAATGAACTTCCATCTGCTTGTTAGTTAAGGAGGAGATCTATGGACAAGTTTTTCACATAAAGGGATGTAACTCCCTTAAAAAGGGTCGAAATCTGAAATCAAAATGCAAATACACAACTACATAACATACTGATCATTCTTAAGAAGCTTCATCAAAATCTGCCTGTTAGTTAAGGAGAAGATCTCCGGACAAGTTGCTGCAGACAGCAGAGAGTCATCCAGGGCAGACAGGGCAATTCCAATATATTTGGTTACGGAGGAGTATAATAAATAAATTTGTGAAAAATTCAAGTAGGTATTGTTGACACCATTTACAGTCTGGAGCCCTGATCAATTGTCTATAACAAATTCAAGACAAAATATCAGTAACTTAAGCCAAAGCAGAAAGCTGATAGAGACTTGCCCATGATGGAAGAGCTTGAACAGATGGCCCCTCACATAGGACAAAGGACACGGATATTTGTCAACAAGTTCTAGGTACTCCTCGGCCATCTTCCAGATCGGGGGATCTATACCGTGAAACAGGGCTGGATTGTGTAAGTTTCCCTCTGAAACCGAAAGTAACACATATTTAAAAGTAGTTCTTTGATCAAAACATGCAGATATTTGGAGTATGTTGATTTTGCTATTCAGTTGTTTTCTTAATCTTGACTTTTCTTGAATTATTGAATTGACGTCTTTGATGTGCTACAGAGGAAGGATTTGTTGGATACACAAACTGATCAGGATGCAGGCTTTACTGTAAAAGCCAATATATTTTGCCTTTGGAATTTTTTGCTTAGCCAGCCTCCAAATTGTTTGCAGTTACTATTATACATTGTAGAGTCTGAATATAGTTAAAAATGTTCGTGAGTGGATATATTCACCGAGATTTAATGAAAACAAACATTTCTACACTGCCAACAATTCCACTTTTACAGTATTGTTCATATCATTGAACATAGCTGAGTTGTGCATCTCTGATACCTTTACATGAACATTAGATGAAAGAGGTACAAACCTGCGGTCATAATGCCGTCCACTCCCGTCTCCTCTAAACACCTTTTGACATCAGACAAGTATTGGATGTTACCGTTACCAAACACAGGAATCTTCACATTATCACTGAAAACGTACACGAGACATCAATTTATAAATATATGTATAATAAATTTTATAAAAAATATCATATTTTGTCAATTTTATGCAATCATGCTTACCTATTTTACATAACATGCATCTTTCTTTAAAACTCAGAAATTTGGTTTTTAAATGTGGAGTTAAAACACATTTCGTATTGAAATCATTTAAATTATTTCATTATGAAGTTTTTTCTCACAAATAAACCACTAAAGCTAGATTATAAGACTCTGTATAGTAGTAAAGGATAAGGAAATTCATCATGGGGTCTTAAAATTGGGTAACACAGTTATGATGTTGGTCAAGGGTTTTGCACCAATTTGGAAAACTGTAAGGTTGGAATTTTTCTATCTCACTTTCCTGTCTATCAAAGAATTTCTTTGTCTTATTTATCCTTCCAATGACTAGAGTTAGCTTAGAAACCACAAAATGGCCATTAATAATATTAATTTGAGCATCAGAATTTTGTGATATTTCATGACATTATATTCTTGCTGTTCTATTGCGTGTAAAATGGAAATTTCTTACACTCTCTGAACAGCTGTCATATTCACACTAGGAATGAGAGAAATATTAAATTAATTCACAAACTAGAACATTGACATGTATGGAAGCTACATTATCTGACCCAGCAGAGATGTAAAATTTGACACCTTGATTGATACCAACCAACTTCACGTCATAATGTCATCAGTTAAGAAATGTAAACTTGAGCTTGACCTTTGATCCAATTAACTCATACCCTACCTAACAGCTTTGATGTATTCCCAGTCTGCTAATCCTGTCTTTGGACCTTTCTGTTCCTTTGTTCTGCCATGGACAGTAAGTATCTAGGATAAGAGAAATTTAAGATAAAACAGTCTCTTTATGATGTTGTGAGCTGAATTTACTGCGCTTATATTTACCATCTTTCCCTAAAACCTACATTAATACATTAAAACCATTGTCAGATTAAATCAAAGAAAGGTTCTCATAGTTTTATTAAACATCTCAATATGTTTTTTTTATTAGAGTGAAAAATGAAATACCATAAATTTGTCAAGGCCTAATAATGAATGCACATGTTTTACCTGACATCCAGCCTTTTCCAACATCTGGGCATACTTGATGGTCTTCTCCATGCTCTCAAATATTCTTACTTTACAGGTGATAGGCACTTTTAGTCTTTCATGGCAGAGTTTAACTGAAAAATGAATATGTGAAAAATGAAGTCAATCAAAAGTACCATCAGAAATAGAATTTTTAATGATCATGAATAGCTGTCAATTAAGGATATAGATAGGGGGTACAGTCTCTTCAGATGTTTTGCTTAATAATTTGGATATACATTTAATCACATACATGTATCATATATCATTGGAAAGGTTATTAAATTTTCTATAATGTGAACATATAATTATAGTGTTAAATTAATTCATAATTGCATAATAGTATATAATATAAAAAATGACGGACACTTTTGAATTTGGATCTTCTTTCACATTTTCTTACAAAAACTGACAATACTTTTCCTATTGATGGACAGAAAGGTCATCTACAAAAACGTGCCTCAGATTTTTCCTATATGTTCTGGAATTGAAGTAATTTCGATTTTATGGTCTCTGGGTGGGATTTTCATGCCCAAATTCACTTAATTGGTTATAAATCTTGTTGTAGCTAAATTCTTCAGAAACTGAGGCACGTTATTGTTGACAAGGTCATTCCCAACAATCCTGCATAGTTTGGAAGAAATCGGTCCACAGATGCCAAAGTTATGGCTGTTTGAAGTTGACAACTTGTTGAATTTATGAAAGTGCTCTAAAGACCATTTCCACTCTTTGAAATCGGATATCTCTGGTTTTAACACTTATCTGACCGATTCTGCCTACCAAACCATTAATCATGACTAGACATGTATCCATCAAGCTGTCCTCCGAAAAAACGGAGCATGCATTGGTTCAAATAACTGAGAAATTAATGAACATTAAAATATTTCTCAGTGAAAATGCCCCTTTCCTGCGAAATGTCAGACTGGACATAGGATAAGCTCCTCCCATGTAATGAAGGGGTCATTAGAAACGCTCCGGCCCCTCTCTTATAGTATGTATTACATCAAAGACTGACCATGACTTAATGGATTATAGCAGCATGATTACACAGCACTTCACATTACCATAGCACAGGGCTAATGACTATTTAACTGACCACGCCACTGCGTGATGTATCTGTTTATGGTGTAAACAGTACCACGTGTTGATCTGTATGAGCGTGTTCAATGTTAAATCACGTTAATTGACACATTTGGGAACATAATTTTGAAAATTACTTTTTGTTATATGATGTAGTATGTTTATAAGTAATCAATTTTGCAAAAAACAAAAAATCAAAAAAAAATTTTTGTTACCCCCTATCTATATCCTTAAAGGTAGTAGCTTTATGTTATCAGTTTAAATAGGAAACTACTGTATAAATGCAATCTATGACTTAGTCGGAAGTATTTTTTTTTACTCATTAGCCTAACTAATATATATTCTGTTATGGAAATGTCAAAGTTTTGGGAAATTATTTGGAAATGAGAGAAGCACAACCATTTTCTTTTTGTTCCAAACTTTCATGACAAAAGATTTCCACAAAGTGCATGAATCAAACTCAAGATGCACAGAGTTATTTCCCTTCCACTTACATATAGTAATAAATGGTTATAATATATATGTTTCATATATTTTAACACTCATGATATTCCTGAAAACTTGTTAACCTCATTGAAGATAAAATTAATATTACTCAATTATTCATTTGAAAGATTACCAAGGTAGATTAAATCATTTATATTAAATATCATGGTTTGCGTTGAGGCCGTTCCTATATCTTTTTCAACCATAGAAACTGAAAAGGACCCCACCTATTTTCAGGATTCCTATTTAAACTGTGCAGAAGGACCCTATTTATTTAGGAAAGGACCCCATTTATAAAATACCTAGCTCACAGTGGCCAAAAGGGATCACATTGGAGTTCATGGACAATATCAAACAGAAGTGACGAAAAAAAAGATTTTTCACAAAACAAGTGATGGTAATATGTGAAGCTCACTCAAACTTGTGGATTTTTAAAATGAAAATAGAATTGTTATCACACAAACCCATTTTCTCCAGGAGTTCCCATTCATCCTGTAGAAATGCACCATAGTGTCCACGTTTTGCAATGACTTGCGGACATCCTAGGTTTAGATCAATGGCATCACAGTGGTCCTCTGCTAACAGGGCTGCCTTCAGGAATGTCTCCGGGTCATTCGCACAAAACTGGTCAAACAGAAGCGAAATGATGGAATCATTTTAAAGATTTAAACAGAATATCATCTTACCTCGACTATGTAAGGTGTCACATATGGAAAACGTATGTGAATATCCAACATGGATGCACTGACTTTTCCCACATTATATGTACATGTATAATATGAAAGCACAATCACATAATGATGTTGGCTGTTGCAGTCAATAATCTAAATCTTTTCAAAATGCCGCTTGACAGACTATAGTGATCTTGAAAATAAGGTATAGAAGGCATACATATAGGCCTATCTCAAACATGAGCCTAAAGGTATTTCCTTGTAAAGCCAAAACTCAAAGCTGATTTTGAGGAGATAAAAATACACTCAATAGTCTGTTGAAAGCTTTGTTTTGTTTTAGATACTGTGTTTTGTTTGACAATGAAAAGCTAAGACAATGGTTGGAAATTATTTATGGTGACTTTTCAAGGGAAACACTTAAAAAAGGGAGGAAGGTACAAGTGTGACCAAGCGAATGACAACCATTAATCAGGTAGCTTCATTAGCTTCAGCATCAGTTTATATTTTACAGCTCATTTGCTGGTAACTATGTGTATTATATTGAGTTTTCTTTACTAGTTACATATGTACACATACATTCATACCGTTAAATCCTGTGTAATTTGAATACCTATGTTACATGCACTGGTGAGCTTTTGGGCTAATCAAAACCTGTTAAGTCTTCTGTTCATATATTTTATATAACACAATTTTTCCTCCAAACAAAATGCAATGCCCAGAAAACTGACCCTTGATAGAAAACTTTAAGGTAAGGTACATGAATTATAAATAATCATTATTTTTTTCATGTTTTTTGTGCAGGGAAAGAGGAAATTTAAGGTTGGTTTGGGATGAAGATATATATGAGTTCACATAAATATGGTTTCAAGCTAGTAATCAATTAACAAGTACATGTATTATTTTTCATAAATTACAAATTCAACTAAAGAAAATTTCTTGTCATATGCTAGACACTGGTCATAAGCCACCTGACTAATATATGTACCTCTAAGTTTGTTTGCATGTGTTCTTTTATGGATATGTATGAAAAATGTGCATCCAAAATAATTTTAATTCATTCATGTCACTTTCATCTTAAGCTACAGCACAGACTCTAAAGTATCCAACCAGATGATTTTTTATTGAACCTCGATCCACAGTGTTAATTTACTGACACATTTTTTGAATGGGCAGAAAAAAACCACTTTCTTCCTTGCAACAGCAACTTCAGGGATTAAACCCAGTGCATCTGTGTGGAAGACTGTGGTTTTTTTCATCTTGTCTCTTATATGACACAAGGCTACCTTACTCCAACAATGTTAGTTAGAGGTTTAACACGGCGAGATACTTTTTGACAGGCACCGTGGCAGTCAGCAAAATCATATTCGATAATACAAAGGCCCATCAGCATCCTCTTATGTTATAGGAGTAAAGTCTACCTGAACTATTAGTGGCTTGTCCTCAGGACAGGATTGTAAGGCCTCGGTCCTATAGTGCTGGTCCCTATTAAAAACAGAGGCATGCAGCATTGGTGTGTAGCACAATTCAGCGCCATAGCGACGACTCAGCATCCTCCATGCCAGCTCACTCTGATCCACCATAGGGGCAACGACATATTTAGCAGCATTCAATGTCGTTCTCCAAAAATCATAACCTCCAATTTTGTCAACCATCTAAAAAAAATCAATAATAATTACCTGGGTTAAAAAATATAAACATACATTGTATGTATGTTAATCTTTCGTCCTGTATCAAAACTTAAGAAAACTACAACTGGAATAGTGGTTCTATAAATTTAATAAGGAATTCAAGCCAGCAGCTATTATCTTAGAATGCTGGTAGTCATTTCATATTACTGTCATCAGAGTTGTCATGAATTTAAATTGTTATTGAATCATGATATTGGGATTATGGTATGAGAACATGAACAAATGAAACATTTAAAACCAATAACCCGACTGAAAAGTTTTAAATCAATTTCTTGGCCTGTCAATATGGCCTGTGAAATAAACTCATCCCTGTCATCCAAAAACTGAACACTACTGAAGTACAGCTTAATATTTCAAGATAATTTCCCGATGTACCTTTCTAAACCAGTTTCCAAATTGAAGTAATTGTTATATCATATCCCAATGTGTGCAGGAATTTTGGATTCTACCTCATTCATGTGATCATTTATGCGTACAATCTATTGGTACATAGACTCAACATGATGATGAAAAAATGTAACACATGGGGAAATGTAAACAGGAAAAGGTGGTACCAAGGGCAGATAACTCCAAATTCAAAACTAAAAGTGGACCATTCTATTTCAACAAATAGG
This sequence comes from Mimachlamys varia, assembly GCA_947623455.1. NCBI lineage: Eukaryota > Metazoa > Mollusca > Bivalvia > Pectinida > Pectinidae > Mimachlamys > Mimachlamys varia. The sequence goes on from OX392527.1 coordinate 49,702,098, forward strand.
GAATTACAGAATTGGAAAATGTTTAATTGTTTCAGTTTAATGAAAATAAAATACATAATAAACAATTGACTATTTGTATTTAAATTAAATTTAATTGGTTAATATAGTTTTTAGCAAAATAGGACCTAACCATATAAACAATTTTACTAGCCTTCCCTCCCCACAAAATAATGTCGCGTCGATCCGTCATGTGATTGATAGGCGGAAGTCAGCTGAGATCACAGCCGTGAACTGAAAGTTGAAGAAGTTGGAAAAACACAACAACTGCTGGTAAGTTACGTAAATGTCAACTGATTATTTTACATATTTCGAATTTAACTAACATATGTTGTACATTACAAACAGTGAGGTTTTGTAGTGATTTTGTTAAACTCTCATGTGAATTGTTACCGGCGATCCAGATATCTAGATCTTATTTGTGATTGATTGTGAACTTGCGGACAGTGGCCTGGGCTGTTCGTCATTACCGCTTCAGTGATCACTTGTCTGATGACTAGTTATCTTTAAATCTAAATCGTGTCATATTTGCCACATTTAAGTCTGACACTAACAGGACAAAAAAGAAGCTGAAGATGATGGATTAATTGTTTGATAGTGATACTATTAAACTGATCACTGCTGATAATACCAATTTAATGTGAAGGTCCTATTAACTGATTAATGTTATTCAACTAGTTACTTTTATAAGTATTAAGTTAGCTTGTCAACAATATCACTGTATTTTTTACTTGGGATTCTAACTGTAGTATTATAATATACATGAATAGAGAAATCCAGTTTAACATGGTTTAATTGACTTTCATTTGGTCTTTTAAAAGTACAAATAACAACTATATATAGTATTTCATTATAAAAACTAATAAAAATATTTCTTTATGACTGCTTTATCAACTAGGAATTTTGAATTACTACTGCTAACATGTTAACACTTCCTCATTTGACAAACAAATAGTCAATTTACCAACCGAATCTCCCTCGAAATCTCCATATCATTTAATAAGTCCAAACACAAAATCAACTTCCTGTGGTCAAATAATATATCCCTGTACATTTGTAGTTACTGCAGGATGTGTGTTAGTGACCATAACAGATGTGTCTAGATCTAATTAATACATTTGAAGTTATTCTGATACATAAAATAGGAAAGACAAATTGAGCAATGCAGTTTCTCGCATTTCACACATTTACTCCCTCATTAGGAATGTTGAATAATGAGGGACTGCAGATCTCCCTCATTGCAGGTTTCAGAGCTTAATACCTATGCGATTGATTGTCTACGATTTTCTAGGACTAGTATGGAAAAATGCAAATTACAAGTGATTAAAGATATATGTATACTTGAGATTAAATCACAATATGTTGTTGGTACATGTCATGTATATTGAAGTTTAACAACTTTGCAACTTCTGATTAAAGGTACATAACATTGAAGTCAAAATGATAGGCCTTATAATGACAATATAAAAGTTTTGTCTGTTTGAAACAGATTAATTAAACTGATTGATCTTTTTAATTTATCTATTTTAATGTTTAATTGATAATAAAAATGAAGTTTATCTACAAATCCAATATCAATTTAATTAAAAGTAGAACTTTAAAATCCCATTTTTTTTACGTCCATTAAGTAAAAAAAATGAAGACTGTGATAGTGTTAGATAGGTTTTAGTTCAATAATAATGTAAAGCTTCAGGCAATTTTCAAGTGTTAACATTTCTTAAAGATATGGTGTGAAGGGTTTACATATATTATAACGATTTACACTGTCATATATACCCGGTAGTGAATTGAAATGACACATTTTGCCCACGGCAATACTTCTACCATCTTTGGTGACATATGTGATTATTATCTTGGATATCATATACTTCATGACAATGTAAAGGAGATAATATGTAGAAATGAATAGTTTCCTTGAAAAAGATTATGGCATTGATCAAGTTTGGTCAAGCCAAGGCTGACATTTATATTGATTTTTAAGTGATACATAATATTGATAGACGGACATCATCTCCAGCAGATTCTATTTGTTCATACAATGACTGTATGTGATGTGATATTAAATATAATAGCACATGTATTTGTAAGCATTTTAATGTGACCGATACAGTTTCTATGTATTTTATGGGATGTCAATGTATTTGTACATGACTTGTGTTTGTAACTTCATTGTTTGTATGAAGTAGTTGTTCGAACTTCTTTTCCACTAGTGCCAATACACATGGTATGCCTAGTGTCTTCAGGATATATACAAACTTTATTTATTTTACAACAATTATGAAACAAGTTATACAACTTATATAAGTCACTCTTGTCAGCCCGGATGTTAGCATGTAACAGGTCTTACCCATGTGGTCAGGCAGGTGACCCCATACCTTTTTATGTCCGGTCTGGGATCGTTGTGATAGATACAGTTTCTATGTATTAAGGGACATATCATGAAGTTGGAAAAATCCAGTGTCTTGATTACAGATTTTATCTTGGGAGAGGGCCCCTTTGAAAGGCCTCAAATTTACTGTATATTTGTGACATGTAAAAGTCTAGGTGACTTTTACGTCATGTACATGTGATTCATATGGCATTGTGTCAACAGATGAAACCCCTGATTTCATTTGCCTTTTTGAACAAATTCTTAGAAAGAGAAACACAGTAAAACTTTCACAGAATTTCTTTATTTCAGTGGTGCTTATAATTATACTATATTAATAATTATTTCAAAGTTTATTTAATATCATGAACTGTAATAGTACTACCAAAATGTACCTTTACCAGTGGGTACATAATTAGCTTATACCTTGTTAACTCAACCATTATCCAATGCTACCTGGCACATATTCCAGGTAAGATTTTCACACCTCTTATTATCATGATCAGCTGTTTACTTACATAATATTATTTGTATAGTACTGGTATTATGTTAAAGCTGGCATTGTTGCTTTGTCAGAGAGGGATAATCGTGTACTTTTCCAACTGAGACTTGTAAGTATTTAGCAGTCATAATTACTGTCTAGACCAGCTATAGGGTTTTTGCTGGCTGGACGTTTCAAAGATATTTCTGAATCCTGTATTTATATATAAAGAGATATAGATAGACAGTATTAAACACACGTGCACCAGGCCAGTGACCTTTGACTTCCAGGTCTAGAACTCATGACCTATGTGACCCCCAATCGCAAAGCCAAGCAAGAAATACTCACAGCTCTTTAATATACCACTACACCATCTTGTGATCACCTGGTTATAAAAATAATATTTCTGTAATTAATAGCACTTGTAATGTCTTATAATTATTTCTATAAATTACTTTTCACTATAGTAGAAGGATTTGCAACTCATGTTGATGTGAATCTCTGATAACAGTTTACATTATACAGTACTGGTTATAATATTTCTTTAATAGCACTTGTAATATCTTAAAATTGTTTCTATATAAATTACTTTTCACTATAGAAGAGGGATATATATGCAACTCATGTTGATGTGAATCTCTGATAACAGTTTACATTATACAGTACTGTACATGTATAATAGTTTAATATGCCTTACTGATATAAGTGCTACCTGTATATTACAGTTATATGTACAGGTGAGCGTTATCAGTTGGTTACCTATAGATTTCCAGTCCCTCTGGGGTCTATTTGGCCCACCTGTATCCGTAAGCCAGGTACGTGTACACTGACCACACAGGTATGGTGACATCAATGATGGTTCTAAATACCTATGTTGTGTAGTACCTACCTCAGTACACGGATCTAGTGGTGTGGTTTATATAGCTATACAGGTGGGGCACATCTACATACCAGGATACAGGTACTTTTAGAAAATTTTAAAATTTAATTCTATCCTGAATCAGATTATTTTGATAAAAAATTTAGATTAAGATATTTTACATTTAATCAAGATATTGTTTATAAATTGTTCTTTATTAATTCTATAAAGAACTGATATTGATGCCATGCTATTTTCTTTTATAAAATTAGATTTAATCATGTTTAATTTAATTATAATGCTTGTTATTTTATAGTACAATCTATTTTGCCTCTATATCCATGTATTTAACATTTTTACATGATAATACATGTAGTTACATTGTTATGTATTGTATTTACTACTTATGATGTTAGCTAATTTGTGCCATTTTATTGCAATTTCATCTTTTCTCATTTGAAGGCAAAATGAAATTATGAATAACATCACATTATAGTGTTGTTTTGTCATTCTGGTATAAAAAAAAAATTAGTTTAGATTTGTTGAATAACATCTTTTTACCCTATAAAAGACCAAACTAGAAAAGATGGAAACAAAAAAAATAGCCCAAATTAGAGATCATATATGACAAAAAGATAAAAACGATATATTAGTTTATGTTTTTTGGTAGTAATAGATAGCTTATACTTATTAAATATAACTATCTATTTCAAGTTCAAAGTATAGTTAGCTTTCTCGGACAGGGGATTTCAACTTCCTGATTCAATTCATCAAAGATTGGTGGACTGACAGAATTATGTAGTTACAAGTGTATGATTATGAATCATATAACCCTACTGAGTTTTATATCTGTACACAACTGCTTTACTGAAAGTCCTGTAGACTTAAATACTGAAATAGACGTGTGTACATTTCAAAGTGCAAAAATAGACATGTGTACATTTCAAGATACAAAGATTAATGTGTGTACATTTCAAAATCCACAATTAATGTGTGGTAACATTTAAAAAATGTAAAATTAATTGGTGTACATTTCAAAATTGCAAAAATACAAAAAATAATTTCTGTACATTTCAAAAATTGGAAACTGATCATTTTGCTTTCAAACATGACATTACAGGGTATTACCTTTTAATTCCTGAGATGAAAATTTTCAAGGCTCATTTTCACTTATTGTTTTAACATTCCAAAGGCTCTTTTTAAAATGTTGTTCATATACATGTATGTAGTTGTTTGAATCAGTCTAAATCAAAGAAGCATATTTATGAAATTTTTCTTCAACTCTGGGAGCAATAAACTGTAAGAATAGGTACAGGACTTTAACTTTATGCAGAGTTCTGCTATACATGTACAGTGTTAAGTGTTATATGTTTCATATTTGCATACATGCAAATTTATTTCATTGTTACTAATCACATGATACTGCATTTCATGATCAAAAGTATCATATAGCTCTTGGGGAAGGTTTCATCTCATATTTGGGCCACATCAGTCAGCATCCTCAGTATCTGACGACTACAGTATATAAAAACATTCCGATACTATCTACATATTTCGTATATACCGTAGTAGTAACCAAAGGCAACAGATGGCTCACTCTAGCCCTTGTGCAGCGACCGTGTACTGTACTCAACGATTATGGATCAATAATTACTGATAGTATACTAATGATAACTATACCATTTGTATTTCAGATGTGACACATACTGTTCCTTAATATTTTGTGGTACATATTATGTATTCCTTAAGCTGATTTTGATTAAAGTAATTATCCCCTACTTTCCCCGAAACGGGGATATTAATTTGGGTTCATCTGTCTGTACGTCCGTCTGTCTGTCACACTTCGTTTCCATGTAAAAACGGCTACAAATATTTTTGACTTTCTTGAAACTTAGTTGTAAGGAATTAACCTATAAGGCTCGGTCAAGTTCGATCGCCATTTCTGGCAGATGTTGTTTGGCGGAGAAATGGCCCTTTAATTAACGAAAAATGTTATTTTCTTTCGTTTCCATGCAATATATAAGGGCAACAAATATCCGATTATCTTGAAACTTGGTAATAAGGTTAATAGTCTAAAGGGCTTGGCCAAGTTCTATCGCCACTTTTTGCAGACTATATTTGGCTGAGTGATGGCCCCTTGAGTAACATTTCCTTGCAATAATGGCAACAAATATTATCCAATTTCTGTGTATAAGGCTTTAGTTTTTGTTCAGTTTCCAAGCAATACATCTTGTGTCAACAGCATGAAAATTACCAAAGATTTTTACCTACAAAATGATTACCCCCTTACGAAAGGGGAAATTTGAAAAGGAGGGATATTATTTCTAAGAATTAGCTTATTATCTTCATATTTGTAAAATTTTTGATTAATTGTATATATAGCATGTTTACATGCTTTCCTTTGGAAGGAAAGTTGCAGCCAGCTGAGTCTAGCCCTGAATATATAATTGTGTATTCCAGCGATAATTTTCTGAATAAATTAGGTTTTCAATTATACTTTTTCATGTAAAATTTGCATTCCAGATTTCACAGATATATTTTAACATGTACATACCTCTTTAGGAGAATGTGTTTGACTGTTACGACCACATATTATATTTATGCAGTCTACTTGTTCTCATGGTATCCAGTCAAAATAGTAAGCTTGTACACTATAGTCAACAAAAACTACTCAACACCAATATATGTAGTGATTATAATGGCTGTTAGTTATAATGACACGACATCTGTATATTACAAAGTTATATAATTACTGGCTTTTATACAACTTTACAAAACCTTAGCAATGAAACAGTACATGACAATAATTTTAACAGTACATAACATTACATATTGGTCAAAGTAATGTGAAAAACAAGTTTAACTAGTGTAGGTGAGAGTATAACTGCCTTTATTATACCTTATCTTGATTCCTCTAAAGCTGATTCGTTAAAACACGTCACATGACAGTGTTATACAAAGCATTGTGTCTTTCCTAGGGCTAACAAAAAGTCATATCTTCCTGGAGCACGTGTCCCCATGGCAACCCTCTTTCTGATTCTCACAAGAGTTGTCATTCTTTTTGGGTTCATTGTGTAAACAAACATAGATAAACTTGTAAAACATGTAATCAAAAACATTGTTTGTTGATTCAGTTTGACTTATACTTGTTTTTTTGGTATAATAAACAATTTATGGCCCTCTTGGTAGGGTGATATGAAGGTTTGCCCTCGGGGGCGTAGCCGGAGGGGAATATGACTGCTTTGGGTAGACAAATCTTCAAATCACCCTACTAAGAGGGCCATAAATGTATATTATGATCTGTAAACTCTTCTTATGTAATGATTTAATCTTTGTGACGGAGATATTACAATATGTACTAGTCATGATACCTGCTATCAGACTATATGGCCTCACTGAATCACTTGCTAAATTTTTAGTACCTCTTTTACCATAGCAACGGAATACTACATATCGTTCAATACAAAAAACATCATAAATGAATACTTAAACATGAGGATTCTAGACATCCTGTTCATTCATATTTAAATCACATACTCAATGTTTAAATGGATTCATTGGAATTCCGGGTTTGCTTTTAAAATGTCCTTTATTTCATGTCCATTTAAACTCTGCAAAAAGACTCCTTTTAATCTGAAAAGGACATTATTTATAAAGTATGCATGTAGCCAACACAACCTGACTATTGATAAGGACATTTGACAGAGTACTTGGAAATTTGCCCGTGTACTTCTTATATACATGTATTGTTAACGTTGGACCCGTTTCATACCTGCTGAACCTTCAGTTCGGCATTTACGATCAAATTACTGACAGAAGTACAAAATAACAGTCAAATATCAAATTGATTCATATTGCAACAATTCTTTTTAAAAAGTTTTTATTTGTTTCAGAGCTAGTTTATAATACAGAAAGACATTTGGGAGTGTGCTAGCACCAACAATCCAAGATGGGGGCTCTTTTCCGCAGTGAAGAGATGAACCTTTGCCAGATCTTTCTGCAGTCCGAGGCATCGTACGCTTGCGTGTCTGAGCTCGGAGAGTTGGGCCTCGTTCAGTTCAAAGATGTAAGTTCAGTGCAAGTTCACTTACCATCTCATTCACCCCTGAAAATTCATAATGAACTATTCCAACCTTTGAAATGGAAGAGTTCAAATGTGTCTTCAGGGGTGCATGATTTAATAATATATGACATAAAATCCATGATTAGCAGAAAATTACAAAAAAAAAAAAAAATCACACTCAAATTTTTTTAAATCAGATTTTTTTTATTTTGAAGAATTTTGTTGTGGACAATGTATATTCTATTTGTTTGCCTTATTAAAAGTTAAAGATTTAAGTTGAAGAATATTTACATGAATGTTTTTCTGTGTATTTTGTGTTACAAAGATTGTTATTCATTGTTTCTGTTCGTAGTTAAATCCTGATGTGAATGCTTTCCAAAGGAAGTTCGTCAACGAAATCATGCGATGTGACGAAATGGAAAGAAAGTTACGTAAGTACCAAAAATAAATTATCCCAGGTCAGTCAGGCATTATAACTACCTTGGGAAAGATCAAAGGACACTGTACTTAAAATTAATTTAATCAACTTTTGCAGAGTGTTGATTTTGCTTCGCACATTTAAATACAGTCTTTGTTATACTGTTTGTTTATATTTGAAGTAATGATAATTTGATTTCAATAACAAGGACGAAAAAGGTGAAAATTAAAATGCAGCAAAATGTTTCTTCTGTAAACACTAATAAAACAACTGTTGTTATTACTTCTTTGCTCATGTATATATCTAATCCTATTTAAGTTAAACATGCATACAGCCAACAGGTGTTTGTTTGTTTCCTACATGTACAAGTCTGTTTTTCGTAACATTTACACTGAAGCTTTATCTAAAGAATTTTTTTTTCGTGATTAGGTTACATTGAGAAAGAAATGAAGAAAGACGAAATGAAAATTCCGGACACTAATGAAAACCCCAAGGCTCCAGCCCCCAAAGAAATGATAGACCTGGAGGCGACATTCGAGAAAATAGAATCGGAGCTTCGTGAGGTTAACACAAATGCAGAGGCTCTGAGGCGAAACTTTCTGGAGTTGTCCGAGTTACGAGAGGTGCTGAAGAAGACAGAAGTGTTTTTTGAAGAGGTATGGTATAGTTTGCCATTTACGTTTTTTATAAAAAGATCAAAATCATCCTTGATATACAGAGATTACATTCACCGCCACCTTCTACACCCTTGGAATATGTCATAGTAAAACTGAAGGCACAAAATTAACAGTTAAGTTGGTTCCAGCACGCTTACGTAAAAGAAACTGACCAATCGCTAGGCTGTATGCCTGTCTCTAGAAGATTACAAAGGAGCTGCAACCAACTTTAAAGCCTGTCAATTTTTACCGTTATTCGACCACAAGATTCTGTTGATGTACATCAAAGGGTCGAATCAATCTTCTTGTCTTAAGAAAGTGGCACACCAACAGAGCCTTCAGTTTTGCTGAGACATCAGTGTTCCAGCTAGGATTTCAAAAGGGCAGGTCACTGACCCAAAAAAAGGGCATTTTTTCGCGCGATTTCAGATTTTTAGGGCATATTACACGTAACATACAATATAACTGTATAAAACATGTTATATGTCAAATAAGTATTGCTATTCTTTTTGCAAGGTGATTATAATTACTGCATTAATTTGTGTTTACCTAATGGGCTCTATTAATGATGTATTGGCTTATTTGCCAATTAATTGAATATATTTTGGGCATCCAGTAAACCTATATGGGTTTGTTTTTTAAGTGATATATTACTAATCATCAAGTGACTCTCTATATAATAAACTAGAATATGCTATGTTATAAAATATGCTGTCCCTCTGCAGATTTGTCTTCATCTTCAATAATTATGTTTGTTAAGTCCATTCAGCCTCATTTCAAGATTGTCTTGACTTATATTGTATCAGTTAGTTAATTTGGATATCTTTTATAATCATTTCATCATTGTTTTCTTTCAGAATTCAGTAGTTTTGTCCATGAGTTTGAATGGAATTTACAGACTAATAATGAATTAAAGAGAAACAAAAGTTTAACAATTTAATTTAATTTATTAACAGTGTAACAATGGAAACAACAATGTCATTACAACAATATTTTTATCAACTCTCTCTATTGCACTCTCTCAGACTCTGACCAATAAAAAGCACTTCTCTAGTCTCACTTTAACAACACACTTTCACATAATCAATCTCACAGCTCACACCTTTCAGAATAAGTTAAATTACATTCAAACAAAATATGGCAGTTTAACATTGTAACAAATTCAAAATTGAAAGCTAATTACTAAAATAAAAAAAACCTAATAACATTTAACTATAAAATGTTTTTTTAAATACAGACATAATCACAATGAATGTGCTTCCAGGACTTCAGTAACTCAGACAAATACTCAATGTTTCACTCAAACATACACACCATAAATTAAGTTAGTAAATCTATGAATGATTCTAATAGTAACAAAGTCAGACATTTTTGAAAACACATTTTTCTCACTTTAAATTCATAATTACATCTCATAAATCCATATATTAAATCACTATCACAGGTCTTCATAAATAAAGATCTATATATTGTCTTTCATCACATATAATTGTTTAAATTCATTATTGCATTGTCACAGTCAGGCAAACAAACTGTCACACAAACAGACACTAACAAAGACTAGCTTTGTTCAGGGCAATCACAGTAGGCAACCTCCTATTCTTGGCACCAATCCATCTCCTGGTGACTGCTGGTAAAACCTCCTCAAACATGTCTGATGAACAATTCAGTTTCACGTTAAGCAGTATGTTAAGTGTCCTCTGGTTCATCCTGTTGCGATGGGCTGTCTTCATCAATTTGACCTGCGAGAATACTCTCTCAACCTCGGCTGTACTTAGAGGAATAACACAGGCCTTGGCATACAGAGCCGAAATGTTCGGAAACATTGCCTTCAGTCCTAGGTCATTCTTGCCATGTAAGAGTTTGAGGCATGTCAGCATATCACGGGAATTCTGTCTCTCAGTGATGAAGTTGATGAAGTCTGTCCATTCCACTACTAAGGACTCCTCCTCAAGGCTGTAGTGGTTTGCCAGATGCTCCATCTCGGATACTCCATAGAAACAACCAGCAGACTCAATTGATGAAGTGTCCAGAATGGCAAGGTTGTCCATGATCTCAGTGTCCTGGAACCGGTTCTGGATGTTTTTGATGAGGGTCGTGATGAAGGGCTCCCTGACCTGGTTCCTGAAACTGTCTCTGGCCTTGGTGTCCGGAGTATCCACTCCACAATCCTGCAAGATGCTGTCAAGTTTTCTTAACCATGGTCCATCATCTTTCCCCCTCATCTCAAGACTCTTCAGTGTCTTCTGAACAACAGCCCCAACCATCCCCATGTTCACTGCTTGCTTCTGGAAAAACAGGGAAAGGCTTGCAACGTGTGGCAAAACATCAGCAAGGAAGAAGATGGTCTGAACAACTGCAGGGTCTTTCATTAGTTTCAAGATACCATTTCCAACCGCATCAGAAGAGATGGTGTTCTGCTCTAGGTCTGTTATGAGGCTTTTGAAGCTCCTTACAACAGATGTCACAGCTTTGGAGTGGCTCAGCCATCGGTGGTGTTTAGCTTGCTGCACACATAGTGTTGGCTCTCCAAAGGCTTTCTGGACTTCTTTCAGTGTGGCAGTGTGGACAGTGCTGTATTTGTAGTACTTGTGCAGTCTGTCCAGACAGTCATCCACTTTGTTGGCTACCTTGACCTCTTTAAAACTGTCTCTACAGGCCAGGGCTAATCTATGGTCCCTGCAATGGTTAGTAACCAAACCTGGGCTGATGTCTTTCAGTTTTTTCCCAACTCCATTGTGCTTTCCTGTAAAGACCGCAGCTCCATCCGAGGCAAACCCTGCCATCTTCTGTGAGTCCAAGGCCAGGCTAGTTATCTCCTCCCGGATGGTATCAACAATGGTAGTTGCCTTTCCATCTTTGATGAAGGGGTCGCAAAGAAATGCTGATGATACGTCTCCATCGAGGGTGATGTACTGGCAGCACATAGCCATGTGTTTGTGAGACACGATGTCGCAAACCTCATCTACCATCAGACCGTAGCAGGGGCTTCGTCTAATATCGGTTAGGATGATTTTCTGTACCTCTTCACTCAGACAGGATAACAGCTCCTGTACAATGTCCCAACTAGTGTATGAAGCATTCTTGGCCAGTCTAAGGTGCTGTAAAGTTGGAGACCCCACATCAATACACATGTCAACCATAGATGAAAACTGGTCTAGGGATAGGTTGTTCTGCACGATGTAAAATAGAACTTTCAGGGCATCCCTAACAGCCTTCTCAGTGGACGTAGACACAGAGGTTGCTTGTGCTTCTCCGGCTAACCTGGCATCTTCCTTGGCTAATGATGACTTATGCTGTAAGCTTTTCTCATGGTCCTTCACTTTGTCGAGACGAAGGGTGCGACATCCATCATCGGTCCATACAGAGGAGGAGGAGGAGCGCTGCTTGATACAGAGATGACATACCATAACCACATAAGTCTCTTCATCTGTACAGACTGTTTTGTTCATCAACCATGGTCTGTCAACTGTCCATTCCGATCTGAATCCTAAACAATGCCCAGATGTATGCCTCTTCCTTGGTGTAGTAGCGTCTTGGTCTGGTGTATCCTCTAGGCGGCGCTTACAGGCAGGTGTTCTGACTGGGGATGCTACTGGTGTATGTAACTCTGTCAAAAACGGTGAGTCAGGAAGTGGTCGGGCATCATTCAGGCAATGGTGTAGCCATGCGGGATAATTCGGGCAATGGTGTAGCCGGGCAGGATATTTCGGGCAATGGTGTAGCCGGGCGGGACATGTTGGGCAATGGTGATCCTGGACAGGACATATCAGCATCTGACTCATCATCTGTGTTTGGAGCAGAATTAGTGCTTCTACAAGAGAAAAAAAAATAGAAATATATTTAAATTAACATCAATTAAGTGGGGCAAGGGTAATTGTTTTTTATCCTTATTATGCATGTTCCTGCAATTTAAAAAAACATAGAGTTTACAGACAATTACTCAATGTTTTCTGAAATGCATGAAACATACCGGGTAAACAAACAGAAATTGTATAATTAAAGAAATATTACCCTTTTGACTATTTTTGATACATTATTTTGCCAAGTTAAACTTGTATTGAATTAGAACAACATCAAATTGATACAAAAATTATTTTTTGAAATTAAGAATATTATGAATAGGTCCCTTCAAAATTTCACATGCTTATGTTGACACCGTTAGGTTTCCACATGTCAAATCTATGAAGTGAATAGATACCAGGCTTCAGTCAAACCATGACTCAATTTTGAATAATTTCTTATTTTTTTTTTCCATTGTAGAAACTTGTAGTAATTAAACAATCTTAAGGAAGCATAAAGTTTACAGTGTTCAAACCATAGTGGCTGTTAATTACAGTACTAAATGCTTCCTGAAGGTTGAATAAAATGAAATTTGTGAGATCAAAGTAATTCTTGATTAAATTGGCATTTGATGGCTAAAATAAGCCTGTATATTTTTCGAACTATACAGATGAAATCATTATAAATGTCCAATGAGTCATAAATTCATTATCAAATAGACAATTAATATAAATTTTATATCGTCTATTTCAATAAAATGAAATGAAAATACGACAAATTCTTTACGAATTATATTCAACAGATATCTTATAAATATTCCTATATAAAAACAATTATTTGATGGCTAAAACAAATTGGTGTATTTTTGATAAAAACGTCGTGCTTGGATTTGTATAAGCCATATCATGCCCTACAAAAATAGACCATTTTCTTAAGATATAACGCATTAAACCATAATTATTCATGTGAAAAATGTTTCTGATATCATAATTTGTCATTAATCTTCTATATATATCGAAACGTGAAAGCTAAAACTTGTTATTTCGTAAATCAAATTACACCCTGCACATCAAAGGAAAGCCGACAGACGAAAATAACTTGCCGATTGTAAGTCATCGGCGATACATATCAGTCAATATTTATAACAAACAATAAGCAAAATCACGTACCTGAACATAGGCATAATGTTGTGGCATTTCTTTGCCGATTTGCTGAGTTGCTGGATACGTCTTTGGCGAGAAGGCATGATAATTTTCTTGTTTATGGCTTGTTTATTGTATGGCGGAAGTCGAATGCATAGGCGGTATGCGCGAGCAGATAGGAAGCGGGAAGTTACATAAATTTAGAAACGTGGGAATGGAAGTTCGGAGCTGAACTCACGACGAAGAAAAATTGCTATGGGGCGCGTGGAAAAGGGCAGGGCGTCAGAAAAAAGGGCAGGGCGCATTTTTAATTTTCATATTAAGGGCAGGGCGCCGCGCCCTGCTAACCCGACCTAGCTGGACCACTGGACATATTCCAGGGGTGTAGAGAGCGTAGGTGAGTGTAACCCCTGGATATCAAGGATGCCCAAAATAGATTGCTATCGTTTTACCATGCTGCTGTATTAGGTTTTGTTGGAATTAGAATGTTGTTGTTTTAACTTGTTGCTTCGTATTATCATGCTATTGTATTGATTTATTCAATTTAAGAGTTTAAGAAAAGAATTATTCCTTTTACTGATGAAAAGACTGATTTGAAAATGTGTTAATATATAAACTCATTCACCCCTGAGATTTTAAAATGTACTATTCCAACCTTTGAATTGGAAGATTTCAAATGTGTCTTCAGGGGTGAATGAGTTAAGGGAAGTCTAATTTATTTTGAAAGCTGAATTCCTTTTTGAGAGAAGGGAATTAAGTACACTAGGTAGAGGTACAATTTTAAAAATGTAGACCCGAATAATTCCCTAGCCCATTTCTATTTTCAGCATGGCGGACATCACAGTATGATTGACGATGCTCAGATGGCCCTGGTCCATGAAGATGTTGGTTTGTCTACCACAACAGTACAGCTTGGGTAAGGCCTACCATTAGTACATGTGGTTCTTTAAGCAATTTGTCATATTTGGTGTGGTTTGGTGGTGCAGTGGATAGCGCACTTGTCTTTTTATCTAGGCAGCCAGGGTTCAATTCCCTGACATCACCATGTGGACTTTCTCCGGGTTTTCTAGTTTCCCCCCCCACAATAAGACCTAGCATATGGACCAACAAGAGTAACTAATGTGAGGTGGATAGCTTGTTTCATAATTGTTGTAAAATAAATAAAGTTAATATTTTAAATGCATCATATCATCTAAGAAATCATCTAAGAATGGAAAGTACTTTTTATTAAAGAGAAAAGGTTTTATGAGACATCTAAGGTTTCATCTGTGCAAGTTTTATTTTCTACAAATTTAGTTATTTTGCCTATTTTCCCAAATACCACACCTTATCAAGCCCCCTTCTGATTCCATCTTCTTTCGAACAACTTCTCTTTTTCTCTCTTCCCATTCTCACACCCTCTCTCCTTCTTAATCTGCCTCAATACATTATGACCTCCCTATTTCTTTCACCCTTGTCTTCTTCAACATTCTTTTCTCTAAAGACTTTCCCTTTGCTTTTATGATGATTATCACTAAATGACTCAAATTGTCAATTTGGCGTAAACGAAATGAAAACCATTGTCTTTATCACACGGTAAACTTACCTGTCCCACCCTACACTGTGTAACTACAGTTATTACCTGTCCCACCATCCACAGTATTACTACAATTGTGTGTAAATCCTCTGTCCAGATTTGTGGCCGGTGTGGTGCCGAGAGAGAAAATCCCAGTGTTTGAGAGGATGATGTGGTTCGCCTGCCGTGGTAATGTGTTCCTGCGATACGAGGACGTTGATCAGGTCATGAAGGACCCTGTCACGGTAGGTTACCATGTCACCTTAACTGTTGATATACCCCCGCTTTGACTGAAGTTGGGGGTACATCGTATTTACCTCCTCAATCTTTCCGTACTTGTCTGACTTTCATGTTGACACTGGTTTAAAGATCATATCTCTGTCACTGTTTCATGGATAGGCATCAAGCTTTGTATATAGATACATTATAGGAAGTTTAATGTGTCACCTTCCAAAACGAGGTCAATGTGACTTCGATTAGATCTTTGACCTTGACCTCAGATACTGAAATAATTTTGCAACATACCTCAGCTTTTGATATATGAGTTGGCATCAAACTTTGTATATAGATGACATCTAAAAATAAAGGCTTTCAGGAAGCAATACCTGAAACATTCTCTTGAAACCTTCAATTTGTTTTTGAGGTCAAGGTCAGAGGTCAAATGGAGGTTTCAGTGACCTTGTATCAAGATGGTATACACCGTCTTCCCATGATAAACATAAGTTAAATTTGTTATTACATAGGTCAGAGGCAGTGTCCTTATACTTCTTTCCCTTCCAAATAATGAAGAACTCTTTAACTTTTTCATTTTTTTTCTTAGAATTTTAACATGGTACTATATTCTTATGTCTAGATCACAAAATTTTAACCCATTGAAAATGAAGCACCATACAAATAAGCAGCTGTTCAGGATTGTTTTCTATGTTCAAAAATAACTTCTACTATAATTTCTGCATTGTATGTCTAGGGAGATGAAATCTACAAGTCTGTGTTCATTGTGTTCTACCAAGGAGAACAACTCAAGGCCAGAGTGAGGAAAATCTGTGAAGGGTAAGTAATTCCAATTCACAATTTTCATATTGGTGTATTCTTTGAAAACAAATTTAAATATCAATACTAAAAATGTATAAGGTCACAGTTACATGTACAGTCAAGCCTCATTTTTGCGAACAATTGAAAGTCAAAGCCAAAGCTCTTCTTAATCTTTTTAACTACCCGGTAAACTCGGATAATTCAAACTCTGAAAATATGAAAAACTTGGAGATCTAGAAGTGAAATATCAGTCACAACAACATCATAAATCCTACTTGAATATACATGTATCTCTTACCTCCAAGTTTCTTAAGTTTTGCCAATCTTATTACATTTATTGAATTCTTTTATACATTTTTCTATGTTTTAAAACATTAACTGTCAAAAAAATGTATGATTCGGATAGTCTCAATCATTTTATACAAAACATTGGAACTTTCTTTAACTCAAATACTTTGATTTTTTGAAATTTGTCTGTGGTTCTGCCAAATTTGAAATAATGGGGTTTGACTGAAAATCATTTGTAGCAAACTGAATTTTTCAAACTTTGTCCAATCTCATCTCATCAATTTCAGTGTACAAAACATTTTATCAAATTTTGTATCTCATCAATTTCAGTGTCAAAATGTCAAATATAAAAACTGAATAACAATATAAAGAGAAATGTGAATTTCTAATTCCATGTCATGATTAAACTAATAAATAGATTGGAATTTTGAGGTGCATGTGTATACCTTTTTGTAGGTTTAAAGCTGTTTTGTACCCGTGTCCAGAGAATGCCCAGGAGAGAATGGATATGTCTACCGGCGTATTAACGAGACTGGAGGATCTGAAAACTGTAGGATTTTACCCGAGTCAATCATGTTGATTTCTCATTGCTTGCTAGACCTGTAATTTATATATGTTTTGCAATGAATAGAAATGTTTTTGTTCTAAGGTTACTAAGTACATAGATGTAGGGCATGATTAATCTAATCCAACCAATTGATGCATAAACTGATTGAAAATATTCAGCATGATATGACATTATGGTAAAATTCAGATTGTTATTACTTTATAGTTTAAATTTTTTTTTACTTAAAATCAACAATGAGGTCAATTTGACATTCAAAGTTTATAAATCAAACTAAGATATTAAGAGAAAAACATTGTATCAAATTCAGTGAATAATAGTTATTAACTAACTGAAAATTAAACCTTTTTTGCAACTTGATTGATGGATTTTGACAGAGGCATTCCAACTGACTTACAATTGTTGACCTTGACCTTGAACAGGTGCTGTACCAGACGGAGGAACACAGGAGGCGCGTGCTGGCCAGCGCCCAGAAGGAGATTCGACAGTGGGTGATAAAAGTGAAGAAAATCAAGGCGATCTACCACACGCTGAACCTGTGTAACTTTGATCTGTCTCACAACAGTCTGATCGCCGAGTGCTGGTGTCCTGTCATGGCACTCGAGGACGTGCAGAGAGCCCTGAGACACGGAACGGTAAGTGTACTTTATAGCGTGTCCACCCAGGCCAGAGTAGGGTCATACAATGATAATATTGGGAATAGAAAGTATTTGGGGTCAGGTGGAAACCATTGTTGAGACCAGGCCCCCGGATCATGAAATTGACTAAAGTTTAAATTAAATTTTGACTTGGCCAATCACAAATAACATCACAAAATGTCAAGTCGTATGTGATTGGCTAAGCAAAAAAGTAAGTCTTAAGATTGTTTCAAGATCTCAAGGCCCACATTTTTATACAGTGACAACATTTAAGTAAAAGTTGAAACAGATTGATGTTTAACTTCTTTCAGTGGTCAGAATTAAATAAAACCTGCACACAGAACAATGTTTTAAATAAAACCTGTATACAGTAACTAGGTTTAAGTGAAACCTGTATATAGTGACTAAATTAAGATACAATTTATGCTTCAGGACAAGATTTAAGTAAAACCCTTGAACAGGGATAGATTTGACAAAAACAGTTTTAAACAGTGCAGATTAAAGTAAAGGCGTGTATAAAGGGATTGGATTTATGTAAAATCTACACGAGGGCCATAGATCCGTAAACCATTAACAATCATTAACGTCACTTATCTGTTCGATGTGCCAGTGTTTATCAACCCTTTTACATAAGATGGACTTTCCCAGAACAATTCCTGGAAGAGTCTACTACAGTTAAATAGGGGTGAAAGAGTTAAGTGTTTGTGGCGTTTTTGTTGACAGGAGCTAAATGTGTTTGTTGCGTTTTTGTTGACAGGAGCTAAATGTGTTTGTGGCGTTTTTGTTGACAGGAGCTAAATGTGTTTGTGGCGTTATTGTTGACAGGAGCTAAATGTGTTTGTGGCGTTTTTGTTGACAGGAGATAAATGTGTTCATTGTGGTTTTTTTTATAGGAGCTAAATGTGTTTGTTGCGTTTTTGTTGACAGGAGCTAAATGTGTTGGTGGCGTTTTTGTTGACAGGAGCTAAATGTGTTTGTTGCGTTTTTGTTGACAGGAGCTAAATGTGTTTGTTGCGTTTTTGTTGACAGGAGCTAAATGTGTTTGTTGCGTTTTTGTTGACAGGAGCTAAATGTGTTTGTGGCGTTATTGTTGACAGGAGCTAAATGTGTTTGTTGCGTTTTTGTTGACAGGAGATAAATGTGTTCATTGTGGTTTTTAGCGCTAAAACTACGAGTAGTTTTTGCGTCTATTGCTGCCACTATTCTGTGACCTTTGACCCATGTCATTTTTTCCCCTCCCGCTCCGGAAAATCTTGAATTGCTACCAATCGCATGATATCTGAACTATTTGAAAGCCTAAACCTAACAGGAAATGATGTTCCCATGGTATTGTTAATAAATATGATGACTTTAATAATCTATATGCGATTTGTAACAAAGAAATCAATTTTTCACTCCCACGGCTCATTTAAATATTACGTCTCTGCCTCTTGTTGACCTCTCGCGTGTATACATGCATTCGTGTTATAGGCCTTATATACCTCTCGTATACGGACCGTGGAATGTACTGGCATGGTGTAGTTTGCTATGTTAAACTTTGATTATATAAACGCGCCATAGCCAACGACCCTGATTTGGATTTCAGTGATATGTTACCTTGTACATGTGCATAAACCAAAATACTTGACCAATTTGTCAGTCGGCAATATTAGTTCGTAATTACAGTGTAAATCCGCCCTCTGGATAAGATATTGTTATTTACGAGTTACTTCCCCTGATAGTCACTAACGCAATGTATACTGAATGAACAAACTTGGTCGATTTTCTTACTTAATATCATAATGAGTATACAGTTGTTTATGAGACATTATCAGAACCTGCATAATGTACATATGAATTGGCAAAACACTTGATGTATTGAAAATAACACTTATACTTTTTTATGGCGAGCAAAAAGCTCGTGGTTTTATAAGTTACGTTCTCTGTGCTTCACATATCACTATACACTGAAGGTTCACATTTTTGTTTTTATGAAACTTTATCAAAACCTGTATAGTGTACATAGCAATTGCCATTTAGTAGAAATAACACTTATATTATAACTCTGGCATGCAAAAACTTTATCGTGTATATTCCCGTAATTCTGTGCGGCCCTATATACATAGGTCACGGCCAACATACATGTAATTTTCGCTGCTCTGTATATGAACTTGATAATTGATAATATTAAGCCTAGAGATGTAAGTGAATATGACATATTTGCATACCATTATTTTTCTCCGGCTTGGTAAAGATATCGTAATAGGACTAATTTAGGCTTTAAGACTGTTGTCCAATCCTTTTGATTTTGTAACATCTTGTAAATGAAATTTAAGGAAATTTCCTCAAGCTCGAAGCTAGAAGACGACCTAAATCCTATGTACACTTAAAACCTGCCACACATTAATCATATCTTTAGGTTGCTATGATATGTCTACGTCATAATGCAAACTTTTATTACCTTACAATAACATCTTTTTTTATTATTATTGAAACAAACTAGTACATGTCTCTGCCAATGCTCCCGTAATTAATCTTCATCTTGCATTTCCATCTGGATCTCGGGTATGATTTTTTGCTTTTTTTTTTTAATTTTGTGTCTAACACACTAATACCGTTTCAGTGCAAATATTGAAATAAACACATTCGCTTCCCTGTAAATGTTTTCATTTGTAATAAAAATTGATATTTCAGCTAAATTGTTAAAGGCCCAATAAACGTAACTTTGGGCAAAACTAAATTGTACATGTAGCTTGAAATACAACTCGCCAATCTAAACAACTTTTGTGTTATTGGGTTTACTCTAAATACTTACTTAATCCTTATTCTGAAACTTTGTGATATCGAAACTTAGTAACCCTACAACAAAAACACTTCAATAGCTGTCGAAATATACAAACTATTGTTTGAAGTTTTAGCGTTTCAGTACTTTCAGTACTTTGATTTTGATAGGAGCTAAATGTGTTTGTTGCGTTTTTGTTGACAGGAGCTAAATGTGTTGGTGGCGTTTTTGTTGACAGGAGCTAAATGTGTTTGTTGCGTTTTTGTTGACAGGAGCTAAATGTGTTTGTTAGGTCATCTGACCCAAAGGGTCAAGATGACCTGTAGTTACCGTGCTTCGTCCGACGCCGTCCGTAAACTTTTCACATTTCAAACTTCTTCTCAAGTTCTACCAATGGGAATAAGCTGAAACTTAGCTGAAATGATCCTGAGATGGTCCTGACCAAGTGTTGTTATTTTTCGGGTCGGTCCGAAATCCAAGATGGCCGCCATAGCCGACATCTTGAAAAACACATATTAAACTTCTTCTACAGTTCCACTGGTACCTGTGAGCTGAAAATTGGTAGGGATGTTCAGGAAGGGCAGCCCATAAAATGTTGTTATTTTTCGGGTCCGAAAAACTCTCGACATTTGTGCCACGGCGGCCATTTTGTGACATGATTGCGCAATCACTGTTTTCCTGAACAACACCTATTTTAAACTTCTTCTTAAGTTCTACCACTGGGATTAAGCTGAAACTTGGCTGAAATGATCCTGAGATAGTCCTGACCAAGTGTTGTTATTTTTCGGGTTGGTCCGAAATCCAAGATGGCCGCCATAGCCGACATCTTGAAAAACACATATTAAACTTCTTCTACAGTTCCACTGGTACCTGTGAGCTGAAAATTGGTAGGGATGTTCAGGAAGGGCAGCCCATAAAATGTTGTTATTTTTCGGGTCCGAAAAACTCTCGACATTTGTGCCATGGCGGCCATTTTGTGACATGATTGCGCAATCACTGTTTTCCTGAACAACACCTATTTTAAACTTCTTCTTAAGTTCTACCACTGGGATTAAGCTGAAACTTGGCTGAAATGATCCTGAGATAGTCCTGACCAAGTGTTGTTATTTTTCGGGTCGGTCCGAAATCCAAGATGGCCGCCAGAGCCGCCATCTTGAAAAACACATTTTCAACTTCTTCTCAAGTTCTACCAGTGGGATTAAGATGAAACTTGGCTGAAATGATCCTGAGATGGTCCTGACCAAGTGTTGTTATTTTTTGGGTTGGTCCAAAATCCAAGATGGCCGCCAGAGCCGCTATCTTGAAAAACACATTTCCAAATTTCTCTCAAGTTTAACCTGTGGGATTAAGCTGAAACTTGGCTGAAATTATCCTGAGATGGTCCTGACCATGAGTTGTTACTTTTCGGTCGGTTCGAAATCCAAGATGGCCGCCATGGCCGCCATCTTACAAAACACATTTCCAACTTCTTCTCAAGTTCTACCACTGGGATTAAGCTGAAAATTGGCTGAAATGATCCTGAGATGGTCCTGACCAAGTGTTGTTACATTTCGGGTTGGTCCAAAATCCAAGATGGCCGCCAGATTCGCCATCTTGAAAAACAAAATTGCCGTCCGTAAACTTTTCACATTTTAAACTTCTTCTCAAGTTCAACTCCTTCTTTCTGTACACATGCACAGTACATTATAACTAAAGTGTGTTCGGTTGAACTCTAGTAGACTACAGTAGCTATAGTCGGCAATCGAACTCGCCCATTGTCACAAATCTAAGATGGCCACCACATATGTCATTTTGAACTTCTCAAGTTCTACCAGTGACATTGAGCTGAACCTTGCAAAAATTATCCTCAGATAGTCCCAACCAAATGTTATTTATCAGGTCCGTCAGACATCCAAGATGGCTGCCACAGCCCCCATTTTGAATACACATTTAAAACTTTTCATAGAAAAATGATCCCCAGATAGTCCCAACCAAATGTTGTTATTTCTCCAGTCCGTCAGAGATCCAAGATGGCTGCAACAGCCCCCATTTTGCATCCACATCTAACACTTTCCATGATCTGAAACTTGCCTAAAATGATTCTGACCAAATGTTATTTTTCGCACTGTTCCGAAGAAATCCATGATCATCACCATCTTGAAAACCACATTTGTGTGGCATATTGTTACATGATTGTATTACTAATTCCTAGAGGAGAGGAATTTATATAAGCTATTAGCTTGTTTTCCAATCCTCACTATTTGTATAATTTCTATATATGTAATATACATGTACACTGATGGAAATAAAATATTGTTTAAACTAATTCCATAATGGTATCACAATTGGTAGTCAGATGACCGTTAAGGCCCTTGGGCCTCTTGTTGCGTTTTTGTTGACAGGAGCTAAATGTGTTTGTTGCGTTTTTGTTGACAGGAGCTAAATGTGTTTGTTGTGGTTTTGTTGACAGGAGCTAAATGTGTTTGTTGCGTTTTTGTTGACAGGAGCTGAGTGGGAGCACAGTACCAAGTATTTTACATAGGATGAACACAAAAGACACTCCGCCCACTTACTTCCGCACCAACAAGTTCACGGCAGTGTTCCAAAGTATCATACATGCTTACGGAGTAGCGGACTATCAGGAGGTCAACCCTGGTAAGAAACGGCATGTCTCATTCAAAGAAATTCTTTCATATTATCATTATCATTATATTGCTTATTCAGACCAATTTAGGGTCAAATTCAACAAATTATTTTTAAACCGTGGAACAGCATTACCTCAAATACTCAGAATAGGGTACATGTGATTATTAAACATATGTTTATATTAGAACGGGTATTTATTGGGTCGAATACATGGTTTTTTGGAAATAGTTACGTGATAAAAGTCAACAGTACAAACTTTCCTTCATGAAGGCTGAAAATAGATCTCCATGTTCATATTTTGCCTTCTTAGTCAGTGAAAGTCACATGACCATTAAATTCTGATTGTATCCCCGATGACATTACCACTCGACCAATGATTTTATTTCAGCACCATACACCGTCATATCTTTTCCCTTCCTGTTTGCTGTGATGTTCGGGGATGTCGGCCATGGTTTCATCATGTTTTTATTTGGACTATGGATGATTGCATACGAGAAAAAATTTCTTGCTCAAAAGTCAGATAATGAGGTAAATCATTTTTAATAATAAATTCTCTGATTATTTATGTTTTTATAAGCACTACAATAACTTTCGCTTTCTGATCAACGCACAGGGCTTTATCGCCCCTCTTTTTAGGTCCAGTAAACGGACCCATTCCCAATGAAAAAAAGGTGTGATTTTTCCCAAATTTCTACTTAGAAACTCCCAATTCAGGCACTTGAAACATTTTTGTGGTTTTATATGCTTGAGGATCTTCTTGTGACATTAAGTTTAATAAGAAACAAGAAAGATGGGCTGTAAATGTCATACTGACAGTGCTTCAAATAGTAATTTAGAAAAGAAATAATGTATTTAGTTGTAATAATAGTGTTGTCCAAATTTCCCAAATTGCTGTTATGTCGATCAATTTTTTCCCAATTTGATCTCAGGGTCCGATTCCCAAACTCCCTGATAAAGCCCTGACACCGGGAAACTTATCTCGCTGTGACACAATCTGATTTATCTCCGTTATATATGGATCTGACAACATCCGATAAGAGCTCGTGTTCTAGTGACCTTTGTCACCTCTTTACTACACACTCCAGTAGAGTTGTGTATTTAATGACATATGCAACAAGTCATTTCGTCACAATGTTGCACATCGATTAGCTTGTTGCGACGAAATGAATAAACGCACAGACAGGAAGATAATGCAAGCTAAAAAGCCCACAATAATTCAAATTTATGATTCTTGAGGCAACAATTTGATTGGCTAATGCTAAAGGTCAACAGAACATGACCTCTGATGGGATGTTGTCAGATTGTGATTAACAGAGTGAGAATACATTGGACTCCACTTCATATCACTCCTGTTAATATCACATTCCTCTTTATATCATGTTTTTCCCAAGCACCATTTTTCTCTCTATATAATCTATGTAATTCTTATTTTGTTAATATCATGTATTTTAATGTGAATTCCTCTTAATATCATGTTTTGTTTAACCAATCACATAAGATATCAAGAAAATGATGTCATTACCATTGATTTCAGATACAACTTGTACAAAATGTTACATAGAAAATAAAAAATAATCCCAAGAATGATTTCTAATTGAAATAATGATATCTATATGTTGAAACATCTTCATATGTACATTGAAAAGCTTACTTTTAGTTATGGAGATTGGAAATGCACTAGAATTACTGGAAAAAACATGTTGCTCTTAATGTCACATTCCTGTTAATATCTTTTCTGACAAATGCAACATGATATAAAGAGGAATGCACTGTATATGG
The DNA here is from genome assembly GCA_947623455.1 of Mimachlamys varia. Taxonomy (NCBI): domain Eukaryota; kingdom Metazoa; phylum Mollusca; class Bivalvia; order Pectinida; family Pectinidae; genus Mimachlamys; species Mimachlamys varia. The sequence continues at coordinate 49,727,108 of OX392527.1, forward strand.
ATCTGCATTTTAATCAGATTGACATTAACGTGTGTCGCTTCAAATTTTAGTTTCACCCTATATTGTTTACAGTCAGAGTGTTTGAATTTAATGAATACTCCCTGTAAGAACTGAGAGATCTTTCTTAAAAAAAGTCCTGTCACTTTGGTGCTTGCTTTTACAGGTGTGGAACATTTTCTTTGGCGGTCGGTACATCATCGCAATGATGGGTTTGTTCTCTGTCTATACGGGTCTGATCTACAATGAAGTGTTCGCCAAATCTGTCAACATATTCGGGTCGTCATGGTTACCAGATTATGAGTGAGTAACAATATCTTTGTGATTGTCATTTAATTATCATGTATTATTGATAGATGAAGGATAAAAAAAAAGTTATTAAAAGAAAAATCATATTTGCATTTCACTTTTAATAAGCTATCAGGAAAATTAAAAATTTCATTCATGTTTTGATCTGTCAAAATATTGTATTTGTGTTTTCAGTAGAATTCACTTCATTCGTTGAAGATTTAATTTGTTCAATTTGAAAGTGTTATATAAACTAAAAGTGCATTTGCTAAAAAAAAATTGCATCGTTGTTCAGCGTATTGAGTCGTAAGACAATTATAGTGACCTAAAGGAAGAAATTGAGTCAAGGGTAACTTGAATTTTGAAATGTTTATTTATTTCAGTGAATCAACTCTGGAAGCCAATTCAGACCTGACACTTGACCCGGCGACCATGTTTGATAACACCACTGGGCCGTATCCGTTAGGCTTAGATCCTGTGAGTTCTTTTCGGAAACTTTTTCAACACATCTGATTTATGCTAGTTGTATCATTTTAGCTCACCATTCCCTAGTCATAAATATCATTGCTGGTCATCAAGAAGATATGTTGATATGAATGCATGTGAGTGATACAGGCTCTTTAGACCTCTTGTTTTAGTCACATGATTTTACATTAATGATAAATCTATCTTTTCATTTCTGGAGACTCATGTACTGTAATATAGTGGTGTGAAAAATTCTACGATTGTTCACGAAATTATGATTAATAATTATTTTATTTCAGATATGGCTGTCCAGTCTTAACAAGATCACTTTCACAAACTCATTCAAGATGAAGATGTCCGTCACTATCGGTATCAGCCAGATGGTCTTGGGTGTGCTACTTAGTCTGGTCAACCACGTGTAAGTGAAAGGTCATCTAAATACGTAAGGTCAAGACTCACATTGTTAGTGGGATAAGGTCAAGGTTGAAAAATATAAGTTCAAGGGTCACACTCAAATCTGTACTACCAAAGATCACTGGGTTGCAGTGAAAGGTTAAGGATCAAATTTTAAGCCTGACATCAGGGTTCAAAATTTGAGGTCAAGGGTCACATGACACAAGGTTAACCAATTGGGGTCAAAGGTCAGGGGGTTATATAACTTCAACTCCAATTTCCTGTGTCTTGTTATGCATCCGTAAAGTACCATATTATAAAGCGACCACATAGTCTAGCATGTGTGTGTGTTACGTCATCTTTCATCTATGTTTTAACAGAAGTTCTGCAGCTTTGAGTGAAATAAATAGAGAATACTAAACCAGTAGCTGTAGCACCATGTATTTTTATTGATTGAATATTAAATAAATTAAATTTCATATTTGCTGTAACGAAGATTGTTACATTCAATGTTCACATTTTTGAATACCACAACTATTTATATGAATTTTGTTACATTCTCTTTTAGATATTTCCGTAGGCCACTCAACATTGTCTGCCAATTCATCCCAGAGTTACTGTTCTTACTGTGCCTGTTCGGATACCTGGTCGCTCTCATCTTCTACAAGTGGGTTTCATACACCAACCACTGTACGCAGTGTGCTCCGTCTCTGCTCATTCGTAAGTTTACAAAAATTAAACATGTATAAACAGCATGTTCATCAATTAATTGATGTATGATCTACTCCAAATTAGGGAATGGGATTTTATTAGATAAACTCATATTCCCCAATAAGCTTATAAGTACTCCAAAGGAGAAGAGAGACAATTAACTGATTATAAAACTTGAAAATGGAATCGACAGTTTCGATGTTGTTATATTTTTTAAAGCAAGAAGGTCAGTACTTGCACAAAATATTGAAAGTTGCAATGTAGAGCTGCAATGATACTTTGGACACAGTATGATCTACAATATTTTTTCGAGAGGTCATGATATATAATATTATCAGGGTTTTGTCATTTCTGAATTTGGGACGCTCGCATTGGGTCAAACATGCACATTGAAAAAACATCATTTGTGAAATTCATATTCTCTTTCCAGTTGTAATATTATCATAGAAAAAAATGCTGTTTTAACTTTCCCGTTTCCCAACTCCTAAGTCATGTTTCTTGAACACAGTACAGTGCACTCCTCTTTATATCATGTTGCATTTGTCAGACAAAAACATGATATTAAGAGGAATGTGACATTAAGAGAAACATGTTTTTCCACTAAATCTAGTGCATTTCCAATCCCTATAACTAAATGTAAGCTATTCAATGTACAGATGAAGATGTTTCAATATATAGATAACATTATTTCAATTAAAAATCATTTTTGGGGTTATTTTTTAAATTTTCTATGCAACATTTTGTACAAGTCGTATCTGAAATCGATGGAAATGACATCATTTTCTGGATATTTTATGTGATTGTTAAAAAAAACATGATATTAAGAGGAATTCACCTAAAAATACATGATATTAACGAAATAAAATTAAATAGATTAATATATAGAGAAAAAAATTGTGCATGGGAAAAACATGATATAAAGAGGAATGTGAAATTAACAGGAGTGATATTAAGTTGAGTCCACTGTATAATGATGCACATTCTATGGTCATGTTAATGTATTATGGCAGCCTTAGTATACAGAAAATTGTTTATGAATTCGTGTATAGAACTCTGATTTATCGAGCCGTAACTTTCCTAATGTTAGAAATTCAATATACATTGCTAAAATCAACTTATGTTATATTGTATATGTATACAGGTATCACTTGAGGAAATTGTAATTCCAAAACATTTTGTCTTTTCAGACTTTATCAACATGTTCCTTGTAAAATACTCGGACGCTAATGAAGGCTATCAGAATGCTTCATACAGCTGTGAGACGGCCGACCCCGACATAACAGGATGTACGTCGCAGACAACCTTCTACCCAAACCAGGTACGCCATGTTTAAACTGTTGTGAGGTCAAAGTTCAAAACTGTTGTGAGGTCAAAGTTCAATGGGTTCTTTTTGATTTTGGGGAGATGGGGGGATGGGGATGAAGTAAATTAATTTTCTTTTCTGACAATAAAGTATTTACTATTTTTTATTCAGTCAAGATTTAAATTCTGTATTATTTTCTCGCCTTGACGATAGTCGTGAAAGCGAGACTTAAGTGTTGCTTTTGCAGTGGCGGCTTCAACATTTGCGTTAAAGTCCACTTTTCACAGTGTTATAATTATCCAAGGGAATTGAAAGTCACATTACTCCGACCATCATTATACTAAAAACATAACCTCAGTGTAAAAGAAATCGTGTCACAGGTTTTGCTGTTTTGGGACCAAAAAATGGGAATTTTGAGAATTTGCGTTAAGTCCACTTTTTATAGTGCCACTGATATCGAAGTAAATTGAAACTTGGCCAAGTTACAGATATCATCTTGCTGTATGTATTTTGTGATACTAATTTTCCGTATGGACTTAAACATCATCGGCAAAGCGGGTAAGGAGAGATATGTAATTATGCCAAATTCTTGTTATTCAACAGAATGTTGTCTTGTTTCCAGATGATCATTCAGCTGTGTCTGGTGGTTGTGGCCCTGCTCTGTGTCCCGACCATGCTGTTCATCAAGCCGTTCGTTCTCCGACACAGACACTACAGCATGCTGAAGGTAAATTTAGTAGTTTTATCCACTGCATTAAAGGTGAAGATTTTTTTGTGTGGTGAGGGTAATTTTGCTCAAAAGCGGAATAGATGTTAAATTTCTAGAAAATTCTGTAAATGTTGACTGTTGTTTCCGACTGGGAGGTCTGTGAGTGTATTTATTTGATTGACTTTCCATTTCACTTTGGCGTTCTCTGTTTTTGTGGTTTGAATGGCCATGCTATGTGTAAGCATTTAGTAAAATAATTAAAGAAAAAATAAAAATAGACTTGCAAAATCTATCAGAAAAATGTTTCCAGATCCTCCCAAAGCTGTGATCTTACCTGCTTAGTATTTCTTAATTTGATTCATTGATCCAGATGCTGAGAAAATCTTTTAAACCCTCTTAATCTTTGAGATAACATTCAAAATCTTGAGTGGTAAATCCCGCTGACACTGGAAAGTCTTGTTTTAGATAACCAGCAGAAATGTTCTGCAGAAATGCAGAAACATAGTGTTGTAGTTCAATTTCTACACCATAGTACCAGAGTTCTACAATCCTTAAATTGCTAAAAATCAAATATTAAAAGTAAAATGGCCAATTGTAGAGTTTTCATATGGGAGAAAAAATATTAAATAGTTTTGGTGAAGATATTAATCAAAAATAGTAAATGGTTTTGGTGAACCCATTGATCAAAATAGTAAACGGTTTTTGTGAAGATATTGATCAAAAATAGTAAATGGTTTTTGTGAAGATATTAATAAAAAATAGTAAATAGTTTTGGTGAAGATATTGATCAAAAATAGTAAGTGGTTTTCGTGAAGATATTAATAAAAAATAGTAGATAGTTTTGGTGAGGATATTGATCAAAAATAGTAAAAGGTTTTGGTGAACGCAGTAATGAATTGGCACACTCACAATACTTGCTGCAGAAAGCAACATACAGGAACTTTAATTAGCACACTCACAATACTTACTGTAGAAAGCAAAATACAGGAACTGTAATTAGCACACTCACAATACTTACTGTAGAGAGCAACATACAGGAACTTTAATTAGCACACTCACAATACTTACTGTAGAAAGCAACATACAGAAACTGTAATTAGCACACTCACAATACTTACTGTAGAAAGCATTATACAGAAACTGTAATTAGCACACTCACAATACTTACTGTAGAAAGCATTATACAGGAACTGTAATTAGCACACTCACAATACTTACTGTAGAAAGCAACATACAGGAACTGTAATTAGCACACTCACAATACTTACTGTAGAAAGCAACATACAGAAACTGTAATTAGCACACTCACAATACTTACTGTAGAAAGCAACATACAGGAACTGTAATTAGCACACTCACAATACTTACTGTAGAAAGCAACATACAGAAACTGTAATTAGCACACTCACAATACTTACTGTAGAAAGTAACATACAGAAACTGTAATTAGCACACTCACAATACTTACTGTAGAGAGCAACATACAGGAACTGTAATTAGCACACTCACAATACTTACTGTAGAGAGCAACATACAGGAACTGTAATTAGCACACTCACAATACTTACTGTAGAGAGCAACATACAGGAACTGTAATTAGCACACTCACAATACTTACTGTAGAGAGCAACATACAGGAACTTTAATTAGCACACTCACAATACTTACTGTAGAAAGCAACATACAGAAACTGTAATTAGCACACTCACAATACTTACTGTAGAAAGCATTATACAGAAACTGTAATTAGCACACTCACAATACTTACTGTAGAAAGCATTATACAGAAACTGTAATTAGCACACTCACAATACTTACTGTAGAAAGCATTATACAGAAACTGTAATTAGCACACTCACAATACTTACTGTAGAAAGCAACATACAGGAACTGTAATTAGCACACTCACAATACTTACTGTAGAAAGCAACATACAGAAACTGTAATTAGCACACTCACAATACTTACTGTAGAAAGCAACATACAGAAACTGTAATTAGCACACTCACAATACTTACTGTAGAAAGCATTATACAGAAACTGTAATTAGCACACTCGCAATACTTACTGTAGAAAGCAACATACAGAAACTGTAATTGGCACACTCACAATACTTACTGTAGAAAGCAACATACAGAAACTGTAATTGGCACACTCATAATACTTACTGTAGAAAGCAACATACAGGAACTATAATTAGCGCACTCACAATACTAACTGTAGAAAGCAACATACAGGAACTGTAATTAGCACACTCACAATACTTACTGTAGAAAGCAATATACAGAAACTGTAATTAGCACACTCACAATACTTACTGTAGAAAGTAACATACAGAAACTGTAATTAGCGCACTCACAATACTTACTGTAGAAAGCATTATACAGAAACTGTAATTAGCACACTCACAATACTTACTGTAGAAAGCAACATACAGGAACTGTAATTAGCGCACTCACAATACTTACTGTAGAAAGCAACATACAGGAACTGTAATTAGCACACTCACAATACTTACTGTAGAAAGTAACATACAGAAACTGTAATTAGCACACTCACAATACTTACTGTAGAAAGCAACATACAGAAACTGTAATTAGCACACTCACAATACTTACTGTAGAAAGCAACATACAGAAACTGTAATTAGCACACTCACAATACTTACTGTAGAAAGCAACATACAGGAACTGTAATTAGCACACTCACAATACTTACTGTAGAAAGCATTATACAGAAACTGTAATTAGCACACTCACAATACTTACTGTAGAAAGCAACATACAGAAACTATAATTAGGACACTCACAATACTTACTGCAGAAAGCAACATACAGGAACTTTAATTAGGACACTCACAATACTTGCTGCAGAAAGCAATACACACTACGGAAAATATAATTAGCGTAATTATTATTTAGCTGAATGGTTTCAGCGTGAAAGTCGCTGAATTAAGATTGCTGCTAATAGATGTACGTTTACAGTAAATTGTATTAAAATCTAACGTCTGATTTCAGCCTGAAAGGGAAATTTGGTCAGATCAGTGCTAAATAATCTCATTCACCCAGAAATTTCATAATGAACTATTCCAACCTTTGAACTGGAAAAGTTTGAATGTTTCTTCGGGGGTCAATTGATTGAGATTGCTAGGTTTAGTGGATGTAGTTGTCGGTTGTCAGTACAAATTATAAATGTGCCATCTATTTGATCAAAATGTGAATAACAGCCAGTCTTTGTATGAAAGGTGATAATACATTTGTATTCTTTGCCTATTGTTTAGAAAGTGGAAGGCGTAAGTATAGATGACTTGTTACCATGGAAACCCAAGTCATAACCCGCACATGTACCATCATGGACACAGCTGCTAGAAATGCCAGAACGATTTTTAATTTATAAAAAGATGGGGTAAAAATTACCCGGGTGGGACTTATTATTATTATTATTGGATTTCAGATGCAAATATTTTCTTATTAACTAATTAACTGCCATTAGTTTTTAAAACATATTTATGTGTACATTGATTTAAATGTGCTTCAATTCAAGTTGCTTAATTTGTTTTTAACTGTTATTACTTGGTTCCATATTTGATTAGATTAAACAAGTGTTATTATTTTGTTTGATATGAAGTTCATGTTTAAATGACTAACAAAAATTAAGACAGTTCAATTTTGCCCATCATTTTTAAAATATTATAATTAAGATACAGCCTATGCAAAGAGTTTGATTAGACATAGAAATTAGTACAATATATATTATGTAGAAAATTGTATAAACCAGCTTGAAAGGATTTTATTTGTTATGTGTTATATACATTTAGTTAGAAAATTAAGCAATAGTGTATTAGTTTGTTTATGGTGGTGGTGTTGTATTGAAAATCTATAAGTCGTTTAATGTGTATGTATAGTCAAACTGCATTGTCTCGAACTTGTATAACTTAAAGACCCGATACCCTGTTTAGTTCAAAGTATTTCTTTGGTCCAGGCCAAACTTTATACTAAACATTCAGACTCACCTATGTTGAATACTTTCGATCGGATAACTCGAAGTTTCCAACAGTCCTGCTGACATTGGGATAGCAAGGTTCCACTATATCAAATTTATATTGTAACATTTTCTTCAGGTTGGAAAAGTCAATAAAATAGAAGTTATATAACACAACCCTAACAGTTGTGTTATACATATTGTATAACTTATATTCTATGTATCAATATATATATATATTTGAAACATTTACATTTTTCTAAGTTTATTTAAATTATTATCCCTTTGTTAAAAGTTCAATTTCATTTAAGTGATCAAGTGTTGTTTGTGTGTACAGGGTACCTGTATATGTTCTAATTTCGATGGAATTTGTTCAAACTTGCTCAAGTGGAGCATGCCCTGAGTGAACAGGTTCATTTCTCAGAGTGCAGAAATCAATGTTATTGTTACTTTTAAAATAAAACCCCATCTTCAATTGAAAATTCACGAAACTTCTTTCAGATTTTCTATCCAGATTTTGTTCAAACTGAATTCGTTACTGCCTTTGATCACTGGGTTTGTAACTTTGTATTTCAAAGTGTTACAGCAAAGGTCAAGGTCACCTGCAGTGCTATTTATAGAACATCTTTTGTAGTTTCTCATCACATCAGACTTAAAAAGTATATACACACAACAAATTATTAGGAATTTATTATCTAGTTTCATTTCAGAATGATATAGCGAGATATTTTTACCAAGATACACATGAAATATTCTCCAGGCAGTGTGTGTGTGTACACTAGGTTGCTTTCAGGTCTATTATTGAGATATCTTATTGATCCAGGTTTGTACAAGATGAATGTTGGATGAAAGATTCCCTGCACATGTAGATGTAATTCATTAGAAAGTGAGATGATATGAAAGTTAAAAGCTTTAGATGCCCCCCTCCCCCCCCCCCCTGTCTGTCTTCCCCTTATGCTACAGAACATATATATATTGGTGGTGGTGTATAAGCTAAAAGCTAGATTGCAGTGGTACGATATTTATGTTTGTGAAAATCTATATATTACATACCTACATGATGTGTGTGTGTGTGATCATATTGTTGTGTCTTGTGAAGCTTTGAACAGGTATGTCAAGTTGCCATTGTGTAAAAATAGTGCGAGAATAATTCCTAAAATCTTAATGTTTGGTTCAAAAAACACTTAACCTTAAATCAATATTTTAAGAGAGTTCAAAGTTCAGTATTTTGAGAAAGTTACCATTATCCCATCTGGATGAGATTGTATACATAATATGAATATAGTTTAAATAATTAGGGGCAAACAAATATGAATGTGAAAAAAAAAAGAATCTTTTAACACATCAGACCAACTGAAAAGTACATATATTTCCTGAGATCCAATTCCTCATTCAATTTATAAGATATCTTTAAATGATTACCGTAATCAGGAAACTTTCCACAAGGGATGATTGTTTCTTGTTTGAAATCAAATTCTGACACATTCTGTATACACGTTTTGAGAAAATCATCACAAATTCTGAAGAAGTTGCTTCAAGCAAATCTTCACACATTCTGAATAAGTTGTAAGAAACACTTTGTATAAACAGATACATATATTTAAAAAATATGTGAATTTTAGTGTATGTATCAAATTAAAAAAATGGTGCAGGGATTAAACAGGTAGGTATAACATATATATATGTTCACATTTAATTATCTTTTAAATCCACTATGAATAACAGTGTACTTTTCTGTATATGAGAAGTTATAAACAACATAAAGTTGTGTTCATTTATGAGTCATAGAATTATGGTCTTAAGACATTTTTCTTTTCCCATTTCAGAGAAGAGAAGGTCTGTCAGCTATTTCTCAGAGTGCACTGATCCACAATGAAGAAATAAACGAACAGGTAAGAAAACTGGAATCTTTGATCTTTGTAATTGGTTTCTAATATGGTTTAGTTCTCCCCTTCATCCTGTTTTATTTATATTTCAACTTGTCAAATTAGGTCATCTTCTTATAGTAGTTGTTTTAAAGTCAGACAATAAACGTTATATTTTGTAAAAAAATTGCATTTCTAGTAAAAACATAATTCATAACTCATTCACCCCTGAGGACACATTTGAACTCTTCCAAATCAAAGGTTCGAATAGTCCATTATGAAAATTAAGGGGTCAGTGAGTTAAAATGTGACTAGATATGGAGTTATCTCCCCTGAATGTGTATACACATTGCTGTAATCCTGTTGGATTGAACATCTTGATATAATGACATCTTGCTATAATGACATCTTGCTATAATGACATCTTGCTATAATGACAAAAAGTAGTGAATGTGGAAGTATTAATTGGGATGTTCTGTGTTCGCATGACTGCCGTGAGCATGGCTCTAGTAAAGCTATTACCCTTGGTGTTATTTCTTAAATTATGACTGTACCTCTGGTTGTCAGTAAATCCCTTGTCAGCTCAAACAATATGAATATTACATAACCTGCTTGATTTATGCAAAATTCTAGCTGATGAAAAAAAAGCTAAAACAATTTAAACGTAGATCCTGTTTAATCTACATAAATGTAGCTGTTGAAATAAAAGCAGAAAAGGTTCAAAATTAAAAACCTAAACTTGACTTGAACAAAATTCAAGCTATTAATATAAAATTGAGTTTGAACAATCAAAGTCGTCATCAGCAAAACACCTGGTAGATGGCCATGGAAGGCCACAAAATGAAAAATTGTTTTCATTGAAAATAGAATGTGTTTGTATTTTCTGCAAATATGAATTGACTGAAGGTAATTTCATCAGAGTCATGCTGGTTTCAATTGTTGTGAACGTGAATTTATACTGTTTTCAATCGAGAATTCTTAAAATGACTTCTGCATAACGATTATTACACACTTGTTCGTGTAAATCATGATGAAATATGTACCTCTAGTCTTTCCATACTAACATTGCTTCATTTCTAAAATGACGTCTGCTTCTACTTGAAGTAATGCTTTGCATATCTGAAATAGGAAATCTATGACATTGATATCTCTGATCTATTTTCAAAGAGTTTTTATCTCTATTCCTTCATAGATGCATTACTGTTGTTTTGTTTTAATACAAAATGTATATTTGCATGAGGATTTTAAAAGAGGAAAAGATGATACCGGGTAGTTTCGTCAAAAGTGAATTATTCCAAAGAAAACAGTTTCTTAGGGATATAAATGCCAATGTTTTTCGAGGTCAGGAGTGAGAATTAAATTCTTTAACGGTAAATACAAGAATAGGTTGACATGATTTGGAAATAATAAGAAGCTCAAACCCCAACTTTTAAGGTTTGGAGCAGATTTAAGTTACATATGACTAGAGCTCACCCAGGTTTCATGACCTGGTTACGTAATATTCAGATCTTAAAAGATTTTTGAAGGTGCAACAAAGGATTAATGTTTTTGGTTCATTGTTACCCAATTTGTTAATTTTCTCTTCTTTTGATTAAGATTTGCCTGCCTAATTTAGATTTACTGATCTTGTATGTGATGGTACCCTTCTATCACCATCTATTTTCGATAAACAGCTTAGAACTCAACAAGGTCAAGGTTTAGTTAAATATAATTACATATGTACTTTTACTGTGATTTGAAAGCAAAATTCTTTTTAAAATCAGCTACATCAATTTTCATTTCCAAAGTTTTATATTGATCACAAAGCAAATGTTCAGCAGAATGAACTTGATGTTGTTGAATAACCTTGACCAAATTTGAGTGACCTTGACCTTTAGGAGTGTAATTTAGAGTGTAGTGGGGTTAGGTCTGTATTGAGATTGAGGTTTTGTCTCTGACTCCCAACTGTTCTGATACCTGCAGTCTGGTACTGGAAACGGTACTGCAGATAAAGATAACTCGGAAATTGAGCTTGGGGTAAGTTCTTCTTGACCTTTGACCCATTGATATCATATCCTGCATGGGTCCACAGTGCTTGCTAGTTTTGCTTCCATTTCTACCTGCATTGTCCAGCTTTTCGGACAGTGCATGGGGATTTTTTTTTTCAAATGTTGACGGTAAATGGTTGACAATGCAGGCAAGTTTATAAGTATTTTATCAGTGGTGGTTGGTATATTTTATCATTATAGCATTGTATTTTCTGATGAAATATTATTTAACATTGAAATCAAATTTTTTTATGTTTTTACACAGTTTCTTTCCAACATAATTTAGTTATCTATAAATTTTGAGCAATTTTCTTTGGAAAAATCTTCAACAGACAATACTAATAATTATACAACTGTATCTTAAGATGTACTTCATTAGATGATAGATATAGTACATAGATTATATATAAATCATCTAACTTTCTTGCTAGAGGCTAGTATTTTTGAATCCGATTTTAATTTCAGTATTTTTTGTTAAATTATCTCCTAAGAAATAGAGAAGTATGAATTAGGTATACTGGTAAACAATTACAAATCATTAAATACTTCGGAAGATTTAAGTCAGCAGACGGACTGGAAGTGGTGCCAGTAATTAACTAGTAGGTAGAGGTTGTACTGTTTTATATGATCATTGTGTATTATCTGTAAAAGAATGGTATGTTAAATGTAGGTCAGTCTTTGTAAAGTTATTAAATCATGTCAATTCTTACATTTTTTTCTGCTTAGTCAGTAAATGTCCTTACAAGTGATTTTTTTTTCAACAGTTCAATGTCGCCAGTAAAAGAAAAATGGCGTGTGCAGTCATGATAAAAGCCATCTGTGTAATGGATATTTTTTCCACTAAAATTTCCAATACAGCGTAATCTTATGACATGCCAAACAGTAACATATACAGTATATAGGACCTTACATGAGTTCCCATTTCTTATGAAATGTATGAGCAGACGGAAGAATTGTTTCTATCTGGCAAGCATCTGGCATTTAGCTACATTGAATCCATAAGTTAAAAAAATTCGATCACATTTCAAATACTGGAAGAGACTAACAAATTCCCTGAGATTTGTGGCATTAATTTGTGTAAAAACCACAACTTTCATTGAAATGTAAAATGCCATTTTTTACTCTATTGTGTAAGGCTGTGATATCATGTACTTGTTTTAGGAGTGACATCACAATTGGAAGTTTTAACTAATCACAGGGCTGGTACTGTATGACATTGGTAAATTAATGCAAATATGACATTGGTATATTAATGCAAATATGACCTTGGCATATTAGTGCAAATATGACATCAGTATATTAGTGCAAATATGACATTGATATATTAATGCAAATATGACATTGGTATATTAGTGCAGTATTTTATGTGATAAATATGTATACTTGGCAGTAGATTTTCGTCTTTGTAATTTTTAACAACTGTGTACAGAGTATATGTCTGAATAATCAGAACATTAACGTCAATACCAACCAACAAACAGTACCCAGAATAGAGAATAGATTTGATCCAACCTCAAACCTGCATGATTCTTGTTCATATCCAAGAGAAGTAAAATTAATTCCATAATACATTTATATATTAAATAACCAACCTTGATTAACATTTTTTTTTCCAAATCATAACTAACTGTCCCTCCACCTCATCGTGATGTCAGCATGTTTCACAAATCTATTAATATAAACTTTCGGATTAAAATCTAAAGCATCGGAAATAAGGGAAATAACTCTGGAAAGAAAAAAGAACTACATGTTATGCTTAGATGATAAAAAAATCCAAAAAAATTGCATTTTGACTGAAAGAAAGTATTTCTCCATTTTGAATATATTTGTATTTTTGAAGGGGCTTATTTAATTTTTTCATACACTTATTTTATTCAACAATGAGATATGAGTTGATTTGTAAAATTGTTACTATTAATATTTTATCAAATTTTTTTAGAATTTTTTCTATTTACCAAGTAGTCCATACATTGTTGTTTTATTGATTCCCAGGCTTACAGAATTTGGTGCATGTTATTTTTTTCAGCCTAGAAGACGTCTGTTGGAAGACAATGTGAACGAAACCCAGATAGTATGTCACTTGACAACTTGACAACACACACATACTTTCTAACTAGTGTCTACTGTACTTCACAGTATACGCAAAAAGTTCTTCGCAATTTTCATATTTTTGTCCTGGCTCATAAAAAATGAAAGTGGCATACATGTACCTTGATAATTTCACTGAAATGTTTTTGTAGTACATGTACATGTATGTATGAATATTAAATACTCAAAATATCGGCTTAACTCAGTCACCCCTATTTATCTAAACTGGACTCGCCCAGTTAATTATTGGGTAAGGTTAAAATGTGACTTTAGGGGTGAATGGGTTAATTATTTTGAACATAGACTCAAACAATTCTTTTACCGACTGTTAGCATCCCTTAACAAAGAGAATTGACTCCATGTTCAATGTGTTAACATTTCAGCCAAAGTCTATCTGATTGAAATACAGATCCATTGTGAATCTGTTACTCTTTGCCTACAGAGGATCAAACAACATCTCATAAGGTGTCATATTTTGGTGAACTTTTGCATCAGCCAATCAAATCAGCTTTTTCAGAATCTTGAATGTGACTTTTTTGTGGGCGAAAAAGCTCGCATAATTCGATTTGCGCTAAGTCATTTCGTCACAACATGCATACAACAAGCTAATATGCATTTTGTGTTGTGATGAAATGACTTGCTGCAGATGACGGTGTCAACTGTCATAAATAAGACAATTCTACTAGAGTTTGAATTTGAAGTAAAGGAGTGACAAAGGTCGCCAAAACATGACCTCTTATGGGAGGTTGTCAAATTCTTATATAACGGTGTGAGAATAAGGATCGGCATTTGAATCACATTGCAGTCAAAGAGTATCTATATGTGCATAGTAGACACTGGTTAGAGGTAAATAAGCTTTACTTACATGATATCATATTTCAGTAAATTTGATGGACACTTGCTAAGTGTGTGGATGGTGTTAGTGTGTGGCTGATTGTGTATGGATCTGCTTGCCTGGCTGGCTGTATCCAGGGGCATCAACTCTTGTTACCAATACCGATATCATTATCTTTGCCATATAATAGATCCATTGAAAATTCATTATAATATTTCCAACTCAAAAAATATTCTTGTTGGCCTGAATGCAAGCACACACAGGGTCTAAATCAGAAAGAAACTGGAGTATACTCAATATACCAAAAGAAGGAAAAAACCTACTTGAGACCAAACTTGCTTCCTGCATCCAACTGGGAAATCAAACCCAATCTGTGTTGAAGATGAGTCGGTGCCTACTGCATAACCTGTCGATCCGCAATCACCCTTAGGCTATTAGGTATACAATTGTGTGTACCTCACTTCGAATCATGCGTTATAGAAAATATGGAGACAGATAGGTCCACTTATATCAATCATTTCTCAACGACATCGATAAATTAATTCCACATGATGTATTAGTTTGATCAAAGCAAGTAACATTGTAACCTTTTGTCATGTGGAAGATTATTTTTCTGGTTCTGGAATAAGATTAAGAAATTTAAAAGTAAGATTGATAGACATAAAATGGTTTACTGAATGGCAAAGACTATTTTGGTATGTAACAGGAGTTTAAGAGCCTTTGATCAGGATCTCCCAGCTATGCATATTGACAATTTTTTGTTACACAGTTTTGTAAACTAAACTTTCAGCTTATACTGACCAAAGCCTTGGGAACTGACCACAGCTTAAACTGACTTCAATATAACAAGAAAACAAAATTAATGATTCATTTTCTTGGAAGTCTTATTAATATTTGTACTGAAAAACAAGAAATTTCCACTCTGTTATGCTGCAAAGAAATTGCCCTTAAATTCTCTAGGGGTATACATGTATACATTTAGGAGTATTAGGTTCCAGAAGCTATAAAATTTCAATAAAAAATTTTTTTGCAGTTTTAGGTTACTAGCAACATTTAAAATGAAAATAGATTCTTTTGGAAAATTGTGTGAAAGTAAATTAATTAGATGATACAATTTCTTGTTTACAGTACAACTTTTATTTACTTTAACTACAATTACAAAGTTAACTAACTGTTAAGCTGAGCCTACCAAAGTAATTAACATGGTCCATTTAACTGTACTGTGTTGTGGAAACTTGTTAGTCTGGAAACTTTGAGGGAAAAATGTTGCTCATAATTTTAAAAAAAAATTATTTTTTGGGAGGGGGGGGGCGGGATTATACACCTTTTCATAAGTTTGTTTCAATTGTTTCCATTACCAGGTTAAGTCACTTTCCATTACCAGGTTAAGTCACTTTCCATTACCAGGTTAAATTGTTTCCATTACCAGGTTAAATTGTTTCCATTACCAGATTAAATTGTTTCCATTACCAGGTTAAGTCACTTTCCATTACCAAGTTAAATTGTTTCCATTACCAGGTTAAATCACTTTCCATTATCAGGTTAAGTCACTTTCCATTACCAAGTTAAATTGTTTCCATTACCAGGTTAAATCATTTTCCATTATCAGGTTAAGTTACTTTCCGTTACCTGGTTAAATTGTTTCCATTACCAGGTTAAGTCAGTTTCCTGTACCGGGTTAAGTCCAGACTAACAAGGATTTACAATACATGTAATCCTCCTTATTGCAGCACATAATATTGAATGGCATGTTTTCAATTCACTTTTCATGGTGAAAATTTTACATTAGATGTCTGGGTTGTTTTAAACAAACTGTGATTTGATTAAAATGGTATTGTTTCTAGCATAATGTTATGATTGGAGAAAATGATAAATTTTGTCACATTAATAGGTTTTTAGTACTTTCGGTGCCTTGATTTGAATCAAGTGATGCATGGGATTCAAAGAATTCAAAAGTATTTTCTAAATAAAAAGGCTGTACAATGCATAAAAAAAATAAACAAGATTTATAAAAATGAAAGTGAGGACGTTTTTACATTTTTGCTAAAATAATTAATGATATATATACCAGTATATTTTTTTTATTTTAAATTTTCAATTAATGTTTTAAGAAAGTATAATTCATTAGTGTTCTGAAGATCATTTATGCATACTTGCCAACTTTTAAAAATTTCCATGGGGGAGATTACCCGTGCTCAGAATTGAAAACATAAATCATATGTATACATGTACATTCAGAAGAAAAATAACACTTTTAAATGGCTTCTTTTGAGCTCTTCTTTCAGATGAAATCAACAGATCTTAAAAAATAGAAACAGATAAGCAGATTCCAAAGTTGAAAATGCAATATTTAAGGGTCCAAATCGGGAGTCTCCCTCCTAAATAGGGAGGGTTGGCAAGTATGTTTATGAGCATTTATTGATGTCAAGGGTTGAACTTCCAGTTCAAGTTTAGAATTTTCAGAAATTATTGAATCTCCTGTTCATCAAAGAGCTCCTTAGGGCTCATGATTAAAAGAACAGTATCTCAGATAACACATTATCATGGTTTGGTTGTTGCGGATACAGAGGAGAATTATTATGTCTCTGAGTACCATAGATAAAAGGTATATATTTCTTGGTGATGGGTCTCATTGTATATATATACATATATATAACCAGCCGATTTTCCTTCATTAGTGTGGACTTCCCAATACAATACTGAAATCTAGTACCCCAGTCATTTAGAGTTACAGTGTATATACAGCAATACAGTTATTTTAGATTAGAAAGCTTTCATAGGTAAAATACATAGCGTAGTACATGTACACATTTTATACTTTACTATCTCAGAAAAATTGGACATTCGTCTGAAATTGTTAATGCTTGCAGATGGGTTCCAGCAATTACTAACAGAAGTACAACAAGGTTGGATCCCTGGCTTATTCAATTGTTTTCTTACTTTCAGTTCTTTTGTTTATTTTATATAGCTTAAATTAATCTGTCATATATCTACTGAGAATTATTCATGATAACATTTACTGATTCAGAATGAAATAAGGTTTCAAAAACTTAGAGTTGACAAGTCAAAAAAAATCTTCTGAAGCAACAAAAAGAGATAAATGCAACAGACATCAAATTATTAATAAAATCAGTATTCAATTGTGTACAGTTTTTGGATATGAGATTAAAGATAAAATATGCTATAACAGGAGTGACCGATTGCTTTCTATTCCGATATCATATACTTTCTTCTGAGCAAGCTCAAAAATCAAAAGAGGAAATTTTGCAGGTACCCATCTTCATGCAAATGACAAAATGAATTAGGTATGCAAGATTAAATTTTTTCATGCTTGATTTTAGATATTTTCAATATTGAATTTTTACACATTACTATCAGAAAATGTACTGTAGCTGGATTATTTGGTAGTTGTCACAAATATCTATTTAGACTTCATCTCTTTAAAAGGTGGAAAAGGAAATCTCCAAGTTAACACATACATGTAGTATAGATTTCTAATGGTTTACACACAGGGAGGAAAGAATTATCATAGTCTAGTAGAATTGGCTGTCTTCACCCACTTGCATCATGAAAGATTGACCATTATAATGGGATTATAGAACCTTCTATTTCAATCTTATTGCCATCAAAATTGTTTATTGCAAGTCCCTGATAATTGAGTGTTATCGTCCGTAGAATGTCCGTTCATCCGAGGTGAAACTGAGCATCAACGGGGATGGTGGGGAACATAACCATGCAGAAATGGAGGACCAGGTAACCATGACAACACAATCAACTTTAAATGCCATAGAAACATAATTTCAATTTAGACATTCAATTGTGACATAAAAACTGATTTAAATCATTCACCCCGGAATGCGCATTTGAACTCTTCCAATTTGAAAGCCGGAATAGTTCATTATGAAGTTTTAGGGGTTAATGTGTTAAATATCGTTAAGTAAAATTACTTAAGGGCATATCATTCACATGTTCAGATGTCAACATATCCCATACACGCACAGACACAGAAGCAATAGATTCCTTGCAAACCTGCAAAAACCATGTCGGATACACTGAACACATGCAAAGTCTCTCCTGTATCATACTGCTATATTGTATTTTGAGTCTGTCTAGATGTTTCTCATGTCATTTTCATTTAGGAAAACATCTCTCAAGATTGAGGCAGTACCAAAAAGATCATTTTGATACACAATGTAATAGCTCAGAAGTATAAGAATAGGAGATTTGTCTTTTCAGTTTTCTCTGAGTGACAGTCCTCATCACTTTCTAAATTCACTGCTGGACTAATGTAACACAGGTTTATAGTGGTATAGGTATACTGAGGACTACAGTATGTATTTCACACACTTATCTGGCTTAAACTGGATGTCTATTGCTGCTTTGTGACTAAAAACTGATTAATTATTGACAGTAATACTTTTAATATTGACTTAAATCTGTATGCTATTCTAACTATCGTAATCTGTGACTGTCTAACCCACATTATCTTATTAATTAACCTATTTCTATAACGGCACACCGCCGTGCACAAGGTGATAACACGCAATTCTCTTTCCACGTCACAATGAAATTTTTCTCTGTAGTACGGGAAACTTAATGCATCTTTATAGCCAGTGTATAATATATATATTCTGATTAATGTTGACCATAGAGCTTAATTAAAGTCACTTGACTCTTTATAAAACTTATTTCAGTTTCGACCACACTAGGGTCACATTTTGAGTACACTTAACCTATTCATGCAAATATCATTTTCCACTTTTTTGATGTATCACCTATTTTGAATGTCAATGCTTAAGTTATTATTAAGTATGTTTCTTTATTACTGACTTCAAATCATCTATTTTTCAATGTATTCAGTTTCCTTTTTTTTGTGACAAAGTTAAATATAACAAATGGACTCCAATGTAAGAGATTTAATATCTCAATAGTCATATTGTAAATTTAAATTCAAAATTTTATTGATTTTTTACTGCTGTTTAATCCCAAATTAAATTGCTTCGTTGCAGAGTGAAGATGAAAAGAAACTAGAAGAGGTAAGTCTGTGTACTTGACTCCTTCTGATAGTACAGATCTGATGCAAACTTTATAGTGCTATCTCACTGAAATACCTTGCCCCTAGGTTGGGTGCCAACACTGAATACCACCAAGGGGCTGCAGTGGCCGAGTGGTCAAGGTGTTCCGACATTCTACCACTAGCCTTCCACCTCTGGGTTGCGAGTTCGAATCCCACATGGGGGCAGTTGCCAGGAACTGACCGTAGGTCAGTGGTTTCACCGGTATTCCGGCTTTCCTCCACCTCCAAAACCTGGCATGTCCTTATATGCCCTGGCTGTTAATAGGATGTAAAACAAAATAAATCAAACCAAACCAACCAACTGGATATCACCCAGTCACAATATACTGACAGCAGGCGGACATTTTATTGCCATTTCAAAAAGAACTCATTCACCCCTGAAGTTTAATAATGAATTATTCCAACCTTAAAATTGGAAGAGTTCAAATGTGTCTCAGGGGTTAACGAGTTAAGCAGGGAACGGAACCTTTTGTCTTCCTCAACTAGGCCAATTTTCAAGAATCAACATCAAAGCCGAAAGTTAGGATTGCCAAGCTAAGCGCAAAGGGAGTAAAAAGTAGAAAGAAATACAAAGATCCCTGACCTGTAGATTGTCAGACAATTATTCCCAAGTGGCAAAACAAGCTTGATTTTATTTTGTTTCTCATTAGCTACTGTCACAATGACATCTTTAGGCATTAATAGTGATTGAGTAACAATGACCTTAGTTGGTGATAGAATGTTTAAAACTATAAAACCAACCCATCAACAATCTTTATGTATATCTGGTAATATTTGCAATTTTTCATCAGTTGTCAAATTAAACCTGACGCAAATTCTGCCTATACGACAATTTTTACAAAAATAACAAAAGTGGCATGTGTTAATTATAATATTATTAAATGTTTTGCTCTCTTTATTCCATTTTAGTTTGACTTCAGCGAGATATTTATCGGCCAAGCCATCCACACCATAGAGTACTGCCTGGGCTGTATCTCCCACACAGCGTCTTACCTCCGATTGTGGGCTCTCAGTCTCGCTCACTCACGTAAGTATACCACGCGTAAAGTACAGTCTGACTGTATCTCCCAAATAGAGTCTTATTTCTGATTGTGGGCCCTTAGTCTCGCTCACTCATGAAAGTTTACCACACCATAGAGTACTGCCAATGTTATATCTCCCACACAGCGTCTTACCTCCGATTGTGGGCCTCGGTCTCGCTCACTCACATAATTATAAGAATATCACAATTAAAGTACTGTTCAGACTGTATCTTGTACAGTGGACAAATCATTTCTTCTCCGACAGTTGGCCTTAGGTCTAACTTAAGTCTTGCTCACTCATACTTAGTTGTACCTGCTGATGCTATGAGGTAAATAATGTCAGACTCCTAGTTC
The DNA here is from genome assembly GCA_947623455.1 of Mimachlamys varia. Classification (NCBI taxonomy): domain Eukaryota; kingdom Metazoa; phylum Mollusca; class Bivalvia; order Pectinida; family Pectinidae; genus Mimachlamys; species Mimachlamys varia. Next base: position 49,748,223 of record OX392527.1, read on the forward strand.
TGCTGTGCCTTCAGTTTAGGGCACCTCAGAGATCTCAACACTAAGTTAACCAATCTTAGAAAGTTTGTACTCATACTCAACAGGTCTACAAGATATTTCGAGTTTACAGGCCTACTGAATTTCTCAAAATCCAGATTTGACCAAGAAAACTTTTACTTGTATATAAATAAGACGCATTTCCATGAAATAAAAATAATTTGATTTGGTTGAATGCTCTATAAAGTTAATGACACCTTACTGAAATGGCGTTGTAATTCGCTCCATCATCTGGTTGAATCTCCGACATCTCTTTGCCGGTATAGTTTGAATGTGTAGTCACTGTTGGATGTTTTAATTGCAGAGTTGTCGGAGGTACTGTGGGGAATGCTGTTCCGGATCAGTCTGACGATGGATATACCATACGGAGGCTCCGTACTTATATTTGCGGTGTTTGCAGTGTTTGCTGTGCTGACTGTCGGAGTACTTCTGTTGATGGAGGGACTGTCTGCTTTCCTCCACACTCTCCGTCTTCACTGGTAAAATTTTAATATTTCCAGATTTGGTCTCATTTATATTACTGGTATATCTCTGCTCAGAAAGAGTTAGATGTATATAATCATTTATGTTTGTGTTCCATATGTCCATTAATGATAACGGTGTGATCAAATCCATTAGACATTGATAAAGCTACATGTACACCAGGCCTCGTTTTAATGAAACCGCTCTCATGCTCAAACATGGATTCTATGCTCAAACCAGCTTTATTGAACTAGGAGTAGCTTGGCAAATCCTCAAGCTATATAAAAAAACATCTTAACAATTGAAAAAGCAAAATAAATAAGAATTTTTCTGCCAAAGTCTCTTCAATGTTTTCCAAAATCATGAACAGAATAAGCATTTTTTATCAATTTACAGCTGAAACAAAAATTCGACTTGAGCTCATGTTTGAGCATGAGAACTGTTTCATGAATATTGACCAACAGGATAATGTCCTTTTCAGATTTATTACATTTTTTTCTGTTTTTCCTTTGGTAATAGAAAGATAACACTAAGTATATCTTCCATCACGTTGGGGGTAAAAGAAGAATACGTCATCCAAGGGAGATAATTTATAGCTTGAGGATTTGCCAAGCTACTCCTAGATCATTTTTTGGCTCAACATCATAACATTGTTGACAGGAATTCCATGAATCAATCACATGTTGACTTTATATGGATTTTACCAGTAAAGGGTGAAAGTTTCCAGGTATAATGCATATATATATAAGAACAATATTAATGCTGTCATAATGTTCATATACCATTAACATGTTTTCTCGTTATTTTTTTCAGGGTCGAGTTCCAGAGCAAGTTCTACCATGGAAATGGTTACAATTTTGATGCATTTAGCTTCAAAAACCTCCAAAACGCTGATCTGGACGAGTGATGAACCGTGACCAACTCTTGGTGTTCATAATGAATACAGCGAACAACCAATACATAAAAAGTGTGATAGCTTCTTGCCATGTGTATAATATATAGATATATATATACGTCCCGTACTCCAGAAAAGACAATTGATTCCAAGATGATTCGTATTATGATTAATCATGATTGACAACGAAAAAGTTTTCTGACTATGTAATAAGTTTCATTTCTAGTTGAAAATATTCCAGAAACGTTGAGGTACATCTTTTCATTCTCTCAGGATAAACAGTCTTGTGGTAGACTTAAGATATGGTTTCAAGGCTGATTACATAGGGATGTATAGCATAAAACATTCTTGGTAAAATTAAAATGTGATGATGTGGAAGTTAACTATTACTTACTACAGAGCATTGAAAGACAATTCACCATAGAACAATTATTAAGAAATAATATTCAGGTGTTCATAAAAAATAATATTCAGGTGTTCATAGAGAAGTTGAAAGCAATGTGTTGTAAGATACTTTCAGTATATTTACATAATTAGTTATGCAACAATGACTAAAAGCTACTTCACTTAAAAAAATTGGCCAAAATATCACCAAGCATTATCTTCCAATTTTCTGGGTGTGCCGATATACATGAAAATGTCCAAACACATTTGAATTCTTTCTGATAGTAATCAAGAGAAGTGTGTATTAGATTTTCGAGTTTTGTTGAATTACCGGGTAGATTTTTCCTAACAAGTGCAATGTATTCTGTCAGAGTAGTGCAAGGAGTAGTTGGTCTATATGTAGACATGAAAGTCATAGAATTTCTTTTCTCGTAAAATATCAGATATGATTAGTGAGTTGTTGTACAAATTTCTGAATAAGAATTTTGAGAAAGATGTGAAAAGTTAGAAAAAATTGCCCTCCCAGTATGTTTAGTTTTAGGGTTGAGTGTAAACTAAAGTCATTTTTGAATTGGAGTATTTTGAAGCATTAACATTTTAAGGAACATTTTTAATTTTCTCATCATTGAAATAACCATGCTTTGAACAACTAGGTCATGAAGACTTTAAAATATATTTTGTAGATAATACAGAAAAAATATTGTCTTTACCATTGCATATGTTTGTCATATTTTTATTGATGATTTGTATTGTCTACAGCCATGAAAAGAAAGCACTTGTTACAAATATGTATTTTTTCTTGGTACAGTGTAGTGGTTATATTTATCATGAAATAATTAACTACTTGAATAGGATTAAATTTGTCCAGCAAAATGTACCGTCCACATAGTTTTCAACTTCTATATTAACAGGTGTTCTAAACAAGTTACACTGTCAATATTTACTTTATACATGTATATCCCATTGAAATCAGTGAGTCACATCATGTATAAGCAAACACTCTTTATGATTTGTACAATTTATAGAACCAGGGTATTTCTGTATTTATCTTGCACAAATTTCATTAATATTCAAATTCCATTTCTAATATATTTAAAACTGAATACTTTTGCTGTAAAAACCCTACTTTAAAAGGAAACTATCAATTTGATGCAATCATTACCTAATTTGAATATTCTCACTGCCAAATTGTTGAAGCACAAAAAGTTGACAAAGCAGGGTTTTGTTTGTGAAGGGTAATTTTCATGTTTCACTTATTTGTGACATTTTGACTCTCTCTTTTGATTTGAGTTACTTTTCCAACTTGAGGAAGAAAATAACACATTAATATTAAATTTAATTGCTATTTAGTTTTCTACGTACTTCTTTTCGAAATTATAGCAATGGTTGAAAAAACGGGCTTCCAGACAAATGAGGTATTTGAGATATTAAGGTGAGCTGAAATTAATTGAACTACAGTTCAAAATTTTATATCAAAGTCTTTCCAATATTCAATACCTCAGGGACCAAAAAGTGAATTTGAGCAGCAAAATTTGAGTTATCGATGTTAGTCTTGTATATATATATACAGAAATTTGAAAGTCTTTCAATTATCGCCAAAAGAGCGACAGCAAGTGCAGTCATTTCATTGGTTAAATGGTTTGATGAAAGGTGTGTAACCTGAAGCATCAGCCAATGAAAAAGTGTAAAGGAAATACTGCCTCATATATAGTACGTTCATTATGATTGTGTTAGATTCTGTGCCTTGTGCCATCTTTACTCTACTGATGTTAAAACTTAATAATATAATTAATTGTGTTCTGTTAGAAATTGTATTTTTGTCTTCCCCAAAAACTGTTATACTGGTTATAACTTTATATAAAAATGTTATTTTTTTCTTTTCAATTTTTAAAAAATTATTTTCTAATTATTAAATATAGTCATGCATTGCAAGAGTCTGTTGTCTTGTTTTTTTAGCCCCCTCCCCCACCATCATGAGATGGAGGGCTTTTCAAATCACCCAGCATCCGTGGTCAGTTGTCCATCCATCCTTAAACAATTCTTGTTAATTATTTCTTGAGAAGCACAGGATGGCTCTATCACAAATTTCATATGCAGCTTTCCCATGATTCATAATTGTTCACTTTTGCTTTTGACAATGTAAGTCGTAGATGGATCCTTCTCAAATTTCATATGCATGCTCCCCTTGGTCCATACTTGTGCCCTTTTGACTTTGGGCTTGGTTGAAAAACAAAATGGCTGGCAGATGGCCATCTGGGATTTTGACAATGAAAATTTATTACTGCTATATCACGAGAAGTACTGAATGGATCTTTTATGTTTTATATGCAGGTTCCCTTTCGGCCTTACATGTACTTGTGCCCTTTTCAATTAAGGACAGAGAGGCAGCACCATCTTTGATTTTGACATTGAAAATTTGTTACTGCTATTTCTTGATTAATTATAGTACTAGGTAGCTTTCCCTTGAACCCCAGATGCACCCTTTTGATTTTGGGACTGATAAAAAAAAAAATGGCTGAAAAGCAACTGTCTTTGATTTAACAGTTCAAGACTTATCACTGATATTTCTTGAAAGAAATTTTACTAAGCCTTAAATGGGGATGTTATTTTGAATGTGTTTAGAATTGGGTCAAGATCATTAATTTGAATACTCTACACACCCTACAGTCTAGCATGCAACTGGCCAAATATCATCACCCTAAGCCTTTCAGTAATTCAGAAGAAATGCTTTATAGTACCGGTAAAACAAATTTTATGCCGAATGGCTGATGAATACCACCACAGTATAACTGTACCTCTGCCAATTAAGGTCAGATACAAAGCTGAAAGAAAAGAGAAGAATCCCTTAATTTAAATCACCACACAAACAATCATGAAAATAATACTTCATTTATTTATAAACAGATTAATTTTAAGACTTGACCAAGATGCTGTGAGAATGTGTAATTTTCCAAGTTTGTACGATACGTACAAGTACAATTTGTACGATAACTCGTACAAGTAGTTATCGTACAAGTACAATTTGTATGATAACTCGTACCATTCCTTATTTAGGATGTATCAATAGCATGGTGGTCACATACTCATTGTTTAACAACAATTCACCCAAGCTGAAGCTCTGAACAACAACCATTGGCGGGCTACCTTGGATAAATATTTGTGACCAAATAGCAAAGTGCAACACGACAGGAAATGAGCCAGACTCAATAATATGAATCGCCTATTTCGATAGAAAATGGATTTATCAGAAAGAAAAAATTCAGGATTCAATGTAGTACCTACAACCTTTTCGCATTTGTTGGTGGTTTCCCAACAGAATCTTACAGTACACTGTATTTGACATAACGGATACCCTATTTATAATATGTATCATTAAAAAGTGGGGCATAAATAACTTACTAGATGACTGCTACTGAAATTTCATTCCCAAAACATTTTGCCTTTATCAGGACAGTGAACTTCAGTTCTTGTGTAACTTACAAGGGAATTAAATGTGTGTGGAACCTTTGAACAGCACATCGGATCATAAAAGTCGTTAATTTATCACGGTGGATTCTTTAATTTGGTTTGGTTTGTTTGATGACCTATGAACAGCAAGGGTCATTTAAGGACATGCTAGGTTTTGGAGGTGGAGGGATCCCGAGAAAAACCACTGCCCCACATGCCCCACATGGGATTCAAACTCGCAACCCAGAGGTGGAGGGCTAGTGGTAAAATGTCAAGACACCTTAACCACTCGGCCCCCAGATTCTACAAGAAGTGAATTTGTTTTTAATACATTAATACTCCAGCATAAATAAAGAGATCAGAATTTCTTTTGAAAGATTGTTCTCAAAACATATTGTTTGACCATTCTGGAAATTAATTACTACAAGAACTTGAAGATTACAGAAACTTAAATTGCAAGACTGAGTTAGAATAGCGAATATTTATTAACAGGGGAGCAAGGACATTCATTATGTCAAAGACGGTACACAGATTAAGAAGACTGGACCTTCAAAAACTGTTATAGAAGACATTGTTCAAATAATGTTATGGTTCATTCCTACACCACTTACTACATTTATCAAAAGCTTCAGATTTTTTGGGAATCCTCACATCGCACAAATGGAATGGAAATGCCTAGAAATTAAACCTTCTCAACAGGTGCCAATCCACTACATTTCTTTGAAAACCAAAATGCAAGTTTCGTAGCACTATTTTCACAAATCTGCACCCTTATTGACCCCCCCCCAAATGTCCAGACAGTTTTAAGTTAAAGTTTAAAGAAGTATTAGTAGCAAAACACATACCGTATTTGCCATAATTAGGGGCCCTCCCACTTCTGCACAGGTATTTAAATTATATAAGCGCCCCTACCAATCGTAACACAACTGAGTAATTCTATGAGCAAGATTACAAGAAATAACCCCACAAATATCGGTAGCATGTGGCTCATTTATTACTACCCATTCTGGTCACAATACATCTTTCTTAATGACTTTATAAGAACAACATTTTTCTTAGCTTTGTTTCCCTAATACAGTGCCACCTATGTACCTAATTTTTTAGGTGCACTGGGCACTAATTATATTGAATACGGTACTTGTATTTTAGAACATAATAGTATCCTGAGTTGATCCAGAAAAAAGAGCCCATGCCTTGTTGCTAACAGATGCCATGTTACCATGGTAACTTCCTCCTCAACCCTTTCACCACTGTGGACCATAATAGAATAATCCAGATCAAAGCATTGTCTAGTCCACTGCATCACAAAAGGGTGGAAAGGTTAAATGTAACAGTTAACTTTCATGTTGTGTTTAAACATATACATTTTATTACATCAACATAATCGTCAAATTATTTCCCATCAAAATAAATTTACAAATGTAATTCATAGTCTGTCTGCAACACAAATGTGTGGCATACAACAGGCAACTTTCAATCAAAACAAATATCATTACCTACAGTTGGTTAAACATTTTGCTGCATTGACCTCTTACATAACTACAGCTAGATATTTCCCTGACAAATTATCCAGTACACACCACTATACATGTAAATTCTTATTCAACAGGACCAAACTAAACCTTCAGTAAGTGTAAATATTGTGTTTGTATTTTACAAAGTGTTGACAACAGAGATCGAAACAACGCTATGAATCAAAATAAATCTGTAGTGATGTGTATTGCATCACTGTTTTATGGAGACTTAACTCATTCCCCCTAAAGACACATTTGAACTCTTCCATTTCAAAGTTTGGAATAGTTCATCATGAAATGTTTAGGGGTGAACAAGATCACAAAAGAGATCAGAAAAGCATAATAAACTCGCAATGTCAAGACTGAAGGTAATATCAATTTCTTTACTTGTTATACTGTATCATGTATAAAATACATTTTTCGCACAATTCCTGTCATCTTTCAGTTCTGTCAATTTTCTACGCATTGGGTTTCCATCACAAGATATTGGATTGTCTGGTATACTTTTCACATCTAGCCTGTACACTACGATCACAATGGCAGCACATACCGGTAAATGCGTTGAGCTATATTCATCAAATCACATCAGCAGTTACTGATACTGATAATCTAACACAAGCAACCGAGAAAAATATATTGAACAATATTCCTCTTTTATATGTACACAATTGTCTCTACTCTAAATCAATTTAACATGCAATCTACATTGTCATGATAACTGCTTAAATAATCTTAACTGTAACTATTAATTAATTAAAAGTCTTTCCTGAATTTCTTACGAAAACGTTTACCTGCACTCCTGATAACAGTTTTCAGATATTGCTTTTGACCGATCTCATAAATGCAAGACCTTCAATGATTTTTGTTCTGTGATTCCCGAATTCAATCATTCAAGACGCATGTTTTGTATTTCAATAAATGGAATTGAAAGCTACACTTGTCCACCTGTTGTAATATTTCAACGAGCACCATTTGATAATTTATCATTCAAATCAGGAAATCTATAATCACTTAAAGGTAGTATTCAATGGCACTGATGTATTTAATTGACGAGGATCAAGAAGCAGATGGATGATCATAATAAATTAAGATCTATAACAATCACAGATTCAAAGTTAGTTGTGGTATCGGAAATCTCCTGAACCACCACTACTATACAGAAACACTGATCCTTTTCTGAGGTGACAATGTATTAATAAATAATGGAGGTGGAGGTATAACACAAGGTTAATCGAAAAATTTGTTAAGCATTCTACAAGTGATACAAACTTAAACCTTCAACAGAATCGGTTCATATTCGCAAACTTAAGGACAAAATTCTTCCAATGAAAACTGGATATTTTCAATATCAAAGCACTTGTTCCACATACTGACACATCTGAAAACACCATTCGTTCATTAAAAAATATTGAATCTTTTCAGGTAATATAAAATCACAGAGTAAAGCCAGCATGTACATCCGTACGAATCGTAACCTCGCTTCCCATACACCTCGACCAGTCTACATACAATAAGCATATTGAGAGTAAATGATGTTTTCAGTATACTTGCATAAAATAAAGACATACTGCTCGCATAGCATACTGTCAGTCACCGTTTCTCATTCAACTACAAATCAGGGTAAATAGCACTTTTGACGTAGGTCGAGCCAGGCGGCTCTACTCCAGACCCTCGCCAAGGATGTACTTGTCTAGAGTGTACACCGACACTGTAACTGTCGATTCCAAGTCCAGTATTGAAACGCTACACATATGAACTCAAACTAGGCCTGGCTGTTAGTCCAGTATTGAAACAGGCCACATATATAAACTCAAACTAGGCCTGGCTCTAAGCCCAGTACTGAAACAGACCATACCTATGATAAACATATTCTTCAGAGTATGACCTGCAATAGGAAATGGCCGTCATACAATGACTTTCACACTCTGTCTGTAGCTTTGTCAGATATTTTGATATCTGGCAAAGGAAAATCATCATGACATCACCTGCGATTTTTGTGAAATCAGTGGTGGGGTTGGAATTTTGAATTCTGAGGAAATTTCATATCACATAATTAGCAGATTGTTCAACATAAAAGCATATCACAAAACTGTGGAAAAGGTAATTAGCAGAGGACACAATGCCTTTGCCTGCTGGATTCCAGGACAGGTTTTATGCTGTGTGGTTTGACAATAAATTCGGTTGCTGCTGTATGCTGGTGTTGCGAGCTGGCTAGGACTACACTCTCGCTGATCGCACACTAGAACTGGATCCTTGTATCACAGTTGCTGGAAGTCTCTCACAGTGTATAGTATGCAGGCACCATCAACATACTAGACACACACTCCATTGTCAGAGGTCAGTTCCTCGCTGATGAAGCTGTTCCTGGTGCAATGGACATCTCCCCACCCTGCCCTCCATCCCTTGGGGGTCCCTGTTGATACAAAAACACATACCATCAAACAAAAATTTCAATATTGTGAAATTTTGTTTTCAAGAAATGTAAAAACAAATAAGCTGACTTGCCTCGATAATGAATTTGAACTTTAACCTAAAATGGAACAACTTTGACCTCGGATGTAGGAACCAAACAGTGACATAAATCCTATAAATATCTTTGAGTCATATTAAGTGTCAATCTAGTTAGCTATGGCCAAGACAATGAGTTTGACCTTTGAACTCAATGTGACCTTGACATTGGATGTGTAGACGAGGTTACAGCTGTGAACATAATTTTAATAATTTTAAAAGTATCTACAAGTTACAATCATCAACTACTGAAGGCATTTTGAAAGATTTTTTTTTAATACTGACACTTATTGCATTTCACACAAGCAATGTTCCTTTTCAACTTTTCATTCCGTACTTACCTTGACATGAATCTGGTTTTTCAAAATTGCAGACCTCAATATAAGAGCCTGAACAAAAACAAAAATAAAAATTCAAGTTTTACAATGAGGCTTATCGACTAAATTCTGCTAAATATCGCTTCTATTTTGTCAGTGGAAAACATGATTTTAATCAAAATGTGACATATAAAACAGAAAACATGCTCATCTGATGTTTTTCAGAATTCAAAGCTTAGAAGTGAACATATTTGTATATCCAAGTAATACAGATTTAAATTTTAACTGTCGTAGTGTTACAGTTTTACATTTAAAATTCCAAGTGATACAGTTTTTACATTTAAAAGTCTTAAGTGATACAGTTTTACATTTAAAAGTCCAAGTGATACAGTTTTACATTTAAAAGTCCAAAGTGTTTACTTTTACGATGAAGAATGTTATAAATAAAGTAACTAGTAACCGACATGGCCTTTACATAGTTGGCAAATAGTAGCTGATATTCTTATACAGCAAAATGTCAAAAGTTAATGTACTGCACTAGTTTCAATACAAATTTCACAATTTCAAAAATATTTACCTTTAGGAGTAACCAACAAATAACCGGTAAATTGTATTTGAAACCTGTTAATATAATGCTTTAAGTTGAGATCTATGATATTACCCTTGTTCGCCTTTGGTATTCTTTACCCATGGAGAGTGACTTCTCAAATGTTGTACTTCTTTGATCTGTATCTTTTGCATATAAAATCTGAAAATAACAAAATCATGATATTAAAGATACATTTTGTTTCAGTTTCAGATATCATGTATATGTGTATTGTTATAAATTTTCTGAACAACAGAATCAAGTTGTACCAAAATTCTTTACCTATACTTAACACAAAATATGTATATTTGAAAGAAAATCAATTATTTTCAAAATACTGTGGTTACAAAAATAAACACAGCTGCTGAAGTTTGTAAAATCCCATCATGGCTTCTTATTATATGTACAAAGCTGCAAACCAGTATGAGACCTGTAATTCATACACTTGTTGGGTAACCATTTTCAGAGGCTGTGAGAAAAATCTCTACTTTGTTCTGAGAATCATCTACATTTAATATTATATAATCACAAACTTTATTTATTTTACAACAAACAAGTTATCCAAAATATATAAATCACTCTTGTTGGTCCAGATGTTAGTGCGTGAGGGGTCTTATTGTGAGAGGAAACCGGAGTACCCGGAGAAAACCCACGAAGTCAGGCAGGTTACCCCATACCTTTACATGTCCGGTCAGGGAATCGAACCCTGGCCACTTTTGTGAAAGGCAAGTGTGCTATCCACTGCACCACCTGACCATCCTTATCATTGTATTATGAGAAAAGTCTATATTTTATTGTGAGAAGTTGTGAGAATTTTTGTTTTTTTTGTGAGGAATTCTGAGAAAGTTCATTTCTAATTTGTCAATGAGTCTACATTTACTTGTTTGTGTGAGAAATGTCTATGTCTACCTGAAGCTAAAAGCTGCGAAATTACAGTCTATCAATTTTTTTTGTTAAAAGCTATTTGGATTGACTATTTTGTTGTAGGAAGCTGTGAGAAAAGTCTACATCTAATTTATTGCAGTAGCTTGCTTTCAATTCAAGGTGAAAAGCTGTGAATGTATAATGGTACTTTATGGTCAAAAAGTTTGATGCCCTATCTGTAGTGAGAAGCAGTGAGAGTAGATGTCAGAAGCCACCAGAACTCTACTGTAACGAGAAGCCACGTACTTTGTTGTGTGAGTCTATCCTGGCGTTGATTTGACCCTCGAGTATAAGCTGCATGAGCTCATCCTCAAGACCGATGACTGTTGTATTGAAGGCCTCGGCCATTTTCCTCATGTCTGCGGACAGGTAGGGGCTGAAGTACTGTAGAAACACAGCCAATGAATAAATGCGATGAAAGCTATAATAATTATGGAAATACAGTCAAAATCTTGTTATCGCAAAAATTAGCAGGACTGAAAGAAGTCTCGGTTATCGGAGTATTCAAGCTAAACAAGTCTGAATGTTTGGTATGAATACAGACCAGGGCAAACAAAATATTTTAAATCAAATCAGGTCTTCAAGTCAAATGAGTTCGACATAACGAGATTTGACAGTACAATTTAATACCGGGTAGTTTATTTTGCTATAATTGACGTAACATAAGAGTTTTAGATCATCTTGTCAAATTTAAAGTTTAATTTTTTGTACTCCAATTTAAAGCCTTTTATTACAATGTTTATTTGATATATCTAGATCCAACGAATAATATTGAATAAAAGCAGAAACAATAATTTTACAGAAGTCCAGACTAGATGATAACCCAATTCTGATTTACTGTATTCTGCTGCAGACGATATATAAATATATCAATCACAGTCTCCCATTAGTACACCAGTCGACTTACCTGACACAGGGCTCTGTTGCGAATTTGTGAGTACAATACATTAACATGGGGAGCTAAATACATATCCAGTAAAAGGTTGTCCTGCAAATACAAAATCAGTATTAGTAAAGCACACGGAGCAGTCCTGATTTAAATGGGAGTAAGATTATCAGGTATCATATTGAATTTGATAGCTGCACACACTCTAGCTAATTAACACAGAGAATCACAGATAGATGATAATTACTATTACTGGTATGTACTTAATTATTTTTAAAAGAATTTTGAAAATACCAGCAAGTTTTCACAACTTAATCACTAGCCTATGCAGGCAACCTCAACTAGAACTGTTCCTGTCAGTAAAACCCTGTCGCTATTTTAGTACAGCTGGTTTATTTTATGTTTTATTGTCATATTACCTGTAATGCATGTTGTGATATATTTTCAACATGATGCTTAGCTTTAGTTTTTATTTTAGAGTTTAGTTTAATTGTTCTAATTGTCTTATCCATATATGCAGTGTATTTTATAGCTTTGATGATGCATAATTGTTGTTTACGCCATTATGGAAGTTGTTTCCTTTCCTTACCATTGTTTGTCAAAAACAATATAGCTCTACAGAGCTTATGTTTTATATTTTATCTATACGAATTTAAATAAATGTCTTGTATCTAATAACCCTGTCTCCCTTTCATATTGAAACTGAAAGTCATCTTTTTCTGCACCACCCAATCAACCTTTAATAAATCCAAGAGAATGAAGCATTATATGATACTGCAATGTATGACCTTTTAATGTGCGTACAGTTTAGAATTCAAAGAAAGTTACACATACCGAGAATCTAGAACAAATCTATTCAATCATACTAAACAAGATATCTTGTACGGTTGTTGAATGTGACAGTGATTTACACGTTTCTATACAATTCTGAAACTCTACTTACCTTGATTTCTCCTAGAAGCCTTAAACATGATGCATATTTTGACTCATAAAATTTGTGAAGAATGTCTCGTAACTGTGGTTCCAATTCCAAGAACAATTTAAAAGAACTGAAATTTAAAATTAGAACGCATTCAGTATTATCAACCTATTTCAAAATCCTCGATAATTATGAAAATTACCTTGGGAAGATTTAACGAACAATATGTAGGTATATTATACTTGCAGGATATATTACTTTCAAAGTTACTCAATACGTAATCCTTCATTCAATTTACCTCATGAACTGCAAACTATATTCAAATTACCTCCTCATGAACTGCAAACTATATTTAATTTACCTCCTCGTGAACTGCAAACTATTTTTATAAGTTCCTTTCTTCCTTCAAACTTCATTTAAATATGTGGCTCCCATTAAATTGCACATGCTCAATACTCCGATTTCTGGATATGCTCATACAGAATTCCCACAAAAACTTCATATTTAGTCAGCATACAGCTTTACAACTTTAAATAAAGCTTTAATTAAAACATTGTCTTTTGGTTAAAACGTAACTTTTTGTTTTGTAAATTGCGCCAATTTTACATGCCTAATAGCAGGGTTAGGAACTAACTTTATCAATATATTAGTCCAAAGGACTAGTAAAAGTTTTAATGTACTAGTCCTGTGGTATTGTGACTAGTCCTGAGGGCTTCAGCCACCTCAGTGAAAGAGTTTTGGTGTATCCTGAGTGCTAACTTTGTACCATTCCATTTTCTTGAGTAAGTTATAGATTAGAATACAAAAATAGAAACCTCAACTAGTCCACAGGACTAATAAACAGAGCATATTTACTAGTCCTACCGAATTTGTACAAGTCTCAGACTAACGGACTAGTGTTAGTGTCAAACCCTGCCTAACATTGATATAAAACCAAAATACCCCAATACTAAACAAAGCAAGTATCAACACTAAATTTCCTGAGCTTTACTTAACACATACCTGCTAGATATAACATTTTTCTGTAGCTCCTGTCTGTCAAATGAAGCCAAAGCACAAAACACACCATAGGTGGCCACATTACTGGCAGACAGCAACTGAAACATTGAAAGTATTGGTCAAATACAAAGGAAAAGCCTAATGATCCATTATATAAACCATATAAAATTGTTGTCTGGATGTATACAGGTGATAGGCCATAGTGGCCTGTGCATGAAAACAAGTCAAACGTATGGGGGTGGGCTTATTACCAGACATCCATCCTTCTAGATGGAAAGTAAAAGGAAGTGATGATGGGATGGGCTTATTATCAGGCATGGGCTTATCACTGGTAAAGTTTAAAACTATGGTATGCCGAAAGTTTCCCAACATCTTCCGTGATAATGATAAAGTCCTTTTGATTTACCAGGTAATGTACATGTTCAAGCTTACAATCATATGTATGTAGTATAATAAGTTATATCTACTGCAAATGTTCTTACTTTAGCAAAATCAAATTTAAATAGATAAGCACAATATTTTCTGTAGAAAGTTATATATAGAAACTGTAATTAGCATAAGTCATAATTTAGCGGAATGCTTTTAGCATGAAAATTGTCAAGATATTACCATAAAAATATTATGTAATCAAGAAATAATTGTTATTTTTTTTACATTTGTTGACGGTACATAACAACAAAATTTACCTCTGGGAAGTCACAAAAGTCAAAATTGGCTTGCAAGAAGTATTTGGCAGCAGATTTGTATTTCTTTGTGGCAAGATCTGCTAAGCCTGCTGCACATTTCAATTTGGTTAAAACTGCTTGTCCCCCATCTTTTCCATGCTGAAAGTTAAATCACACAATGATCGGGTAAGTCAATAGCAATATCTTTTTTTATGAAAACATATTTTTTTACCAAAAAGGAAAAAGGATGATGCATTTCATGAACAAATGGTAACTAGGCCCAAAAAGTCTGTTTAGGGTTGCAAGAGAAAAAAAAAAATAAATGATATGCAGGTCTTTGTTTCCAGGAAATACCAAGCGGTCATGCCATTGTGAACTTCCTATTTTTAATATGTAAAGAAAACACCATCAAGCTTAATTAAAAAAAAACATTTTAAAGGTGTGTTGCAACCCTGTGTCCAGTGTCCGAGTCACACCATTGACTAGCCTGATAAACATGTTTTTTTCAGGCAAAAACCACATCCCTTTATTTGTTAACAAGTTCATGAAATTATTCAATAGGTAAGTAAATAATTATCCCTATTTTATTTAACATTTAAGCTAGAAATTTCAGTTATTTTCTTCAATTACGAGAAATATTCTGAATTAAGGGAAATATTGCTGCCGGCATATTTTACCGAAAATGTTTTGCTATACATTACCAAAATTTTTTAGTCAAAACAAAGAGTTTTTGTTTATTTCAGATATTCTTAGTGACCACCTAAACTTAAGCCTAGTCAGTTAATTATCAATTCATCATTAGTTGGCGAAATTGAGCAAACACATTCAAAAACATGCAAAAAGAAAGCGTTTGTCTATTGCATTTGCCCAGAACAAGTAAGCCAACTTTCAATCTGATTAAAATACAGATCCTCACTATTACTATCGTGTGTAGGATCTGACAGCGACCAGTGGAAGGTCATGTGCAGATGACCTTTGTATTCGCAAATCAAATCGCTGCTTACCAGATTCTGACAGTGAAAAGCTAATTTTGATTTGTTTCTACACTTTAACCAGAGTAAAGTAGCGAGAAACCAGAACGACCGTATACAAAAATTGCGGCGCCCTGTTCAGCGGTCTCTTCACCAAGGCGTGTGTTCTTTTTAGACATTATCTGTTTGATTTGTAGTTTTTCGTTTGTCCGAAAAGAAATAACAACTGAAGGTTAAGAAATTATCACAAAATACCCTAATCAAATTGTTATATAACGCCCTGAATTATTTTCTCTTCTTTGTTTCGATCCACCGCCATTTTTGTTCATCTACCAAACACTGTTTACAAGGCGAATTTTGATTGGCTGTTCATTTCCTAGATATTGAAATAATAAAGGTCATCTGCACATAACCTTATACTGGTTGCTGTCAGATCCTACACACGATAGTAATAGTGAGGATCTGTATTTTAATCAAATTGGCCAACTTTTAACACTTGCCCAAGCTAGCTCAAAGACAATTGTCTTTGATTTCAGACAAGTGGATTTTCTAACATCCCTGATAAAAAATGTTTTGGTCTAGGTTTAGGGGTTGTAGCAAAGTTAGGGTCGGTTGAGAACCCTAAACAGACACAGACTTTCACCTTTAGCTTTTCAGTTGAACCTCGTTATCTTGAAGTTGATAAAATCATGGAAAAAGTTTTGAGTTATCAAAGTCACAATGTCGGATATTAAGTTTGTTTAGACTAATGTTAATATGCAAATACGAGACTATCTGAATAGATGGTTTGTCAACAGTCAATGTAAATGAAAAGCCAATGATACATAATGATAATTTAAAGAATAAAAAAAAATTATTCATTATTTTGATCTTTATGATACGATACTTTTTTAAACACACATACTTACAGAAAGTTCGTTACTATTTCAAAACTTACATGCATTCTCCGACTTTGCGCTTGTAATTCGGAAATTAAAGTGTGCAAGTCTTTACACGAATCACTCTGTGGGAGCGTACATGTAGTTGATGTCATTAACTAAATCAACAACACGAAATCCATTCAGTATACATCCTAATTAAAACATTTAATTTCCTCCACAGTAATTAATAACTAATTATCATATTATTATTTTTTCTTTTATCTCTCAATTCAAAGCCATACAAGCTCCTGTAAAAATATTTACCAACAAACAAGACCTAGGTTGTGATTTTAATTGTGGAGTTAATTTACATATTATTTTGCATTGCGTTAAACAGTCTCATCAGCCAAATATGAATAATGTACCATTCAAATCGTTAACAAGGTACCAGTTCAGTATAGATGACTGTTTAAATCAATATTGATAAAGTTTGCTTATTAAAATGAATGTATTTTTCCCCATCAGAAATCTAATCGAAAATAATTACATATGTTACCTATCATAAACTGCTCAATGAAAACGACGTTTAGAATTACAATTTGTTGTACCACTACAATTGATTTATTATGAAAATTAAATACCGACATGTGAAAATCTTAAAAAAATTCAGATAAGCAGTACTTTGATGAACATATTTATGGAATATTTCATTTGCAGATAAAAGTACTGGTATCTGAAAGCTATTGTAGTTAGAAGTTTAATTTCTATGATAAAGCAGAGTTTTGGCTGGGATGAAAATTAATTAAATAAGGTCTTTGAATAATTAGACAAAGAGTTTGCGATAACGAAGCTCAACTGTATCATCTAAGGTTGGTTTTTGATGTTCAGACATAAATATTATTGGGAAACACATTAAACATCCATAAAGAGGTCTAAAGGGTTTTTTTTTTTTTTAAATAGGAAAAGGCCCTCTCCCCTAAATACAAGTATAATTTCTGGAATAGCATTATTAAACTATACATATGCACTTTACTGTACAATAGCAAGCATATAACAATGACAGACCTGGGAACCCTTTCCAGTGCTTGTCAGTAGTTGTCAAGCTGGTTGTCAGTAGTTTTGATCTGTTGTCAGTAGTTTCAGTAAAAGTGGGACCACATGCCCAAATCTTCCATTTATATTATTATCTACTGATGAATTATAAAGCGACTCTGGTCTAATAAAGCGTTTATTTGACCTTTATTATTCAAAACCTTGTGGATTCGGAAAACAGACTGACAAAGATTCACAAAAAGTATGTGGTAGTTTAATAAGAAATTTAAATCGAAATAAACATAATTGTGTACGTTAATTTTTAATCTATTCAATTTAAATTAGAATAAAAACACATTTTTTTTTTTAATTTCCGTAGCATCTCGTTGTCAATCTGTAGTCCATATTTTATAACTAAAGTATGTAGCAATTACAGACAATCCGTAAGAGTTCCCAGGTCTGCAATGACAGAAAACCTCTAGACTTGACCAAAAAGACTTTCTATTCTTCATCTTCCCTACTGGTCACACCACAACTTACCTCTGCCATCTCTGGAGTGCTCTCTGCTTTATTTACGTAACTTTGTACATGGGACCAGTTTTGTAGATACACACTAACCTGTATTGAATAAGAGAGCACTTGGTTATAAAAACAGCTACATGTAATCTGACTGGTTCATGCTTAGTGTAGAATTATTTTGCATTAGTCAGGAAATAGTCTTCTGATTCTTTTTTCAATGTAAACATTTTGAAAAATAAACTTTTTTTATTTTACAACAGTTAAGAAGCAAGTTATCCAACTAATTTTAATCACTCTTGTTCGCCTGGAGTTAAGCGCGCACAGGGTTTAAATGTGGGAGGAAACCCATGTGGCGGGGCAGATAACTGCATACATTTTCATGTCTGATCGGGGAATCGAACCCCGACCACCTTGGTGAAAGGCAAGCACTATCCACTGCACCACCCGACCACCAAATAAGTATTTATAAATATGTCTAGACAATAGAGGTAGCCCAATAGTTCGAGACTAGCGGGACTTTTGGTTCTAAACACCAATAGCCTTACTGACTAGTCAAAAGTTTCTAAATTTCTTATTCTGTTTGAATAATATTGCATTTAAAAGTGAAACCTGCATATTATGGACTAGTGACAATTGGAAAGTAATAGTCCAACTGACAAATGGGATTGAACATTATTTTTAGCCATGATGAAAGATGCAAAACTTACCTTGATAACATTTAAACACATATTGACTACATGTTTAGAGATTGTGCAGTAATCTCTAGCCCTGGAATAACACTTGAGTGCATTGCTTAAATCCCCACAGTCCAAATGGTGATCACCAAGATCATCGTGGCCTCGTCTGAAAAGTCAAGGTCATGAAAGAAACTTAACCCCAACTTCATGTGACAAATACATATGTATGTCATCAAAACTTTTAACAGAATAACATACATCCATGTGAACTTCAACTTGAATTAATATATGAACAGAAAATCAATCACTTTAACAGTCTTATAGGGAGTTGTAGTTTCATATTTCAAGTATGACAGGTAGGTGTTGAAATATCTACTAGCACAAAACTGTTTTAAAATAAATTTATATTGAAATTTTGATTGGCTCTGGTATGAAATTAACTCATTCACCACTGAAGACATATTTGAACACTTCCGAATTGCAAAATTTCAAGGAGTGAGTCTGACAGCGGTTTTTCAACTACCGGGGTATAGCAATATGTAGATATTTATATAGATATCAAATATAATACAGTGCACTCCTCTTTATATCATGTTGCATTTGTCAGACAAAAACATGATGTTTTCCCACTTAATCTAGTGCATTTCCAATCTCCATAACTAAAAATAAGCTATTTCATGTACATATGAAGATGTTTCAATATATATAGATAACATTATTTCAAATAAAAATCATTTTGGGGGTTCTTTTTTATTTTCTATGCAATATTTTGTACAAGTTGAATCTGAAATCAATGGAAATTACATCATTTTCTATATATTTTATGAGATGGTTAAAAAAACATGATATTAAGAGAAATTCACCTCAAAATACATGACATTAACCAAATGAAATTACATAGATTATATAGAGAGAAAAATGGTGCTTGAGAAAAACATTATATAAAGAGGAATGTGTTATTAACAGGGGTGATATTAAGTGGAGTCCACTGTACCAAGTAATATACGAAAAATAAAAACAAAGTTCCAGCCCTTTACTCACCTTATACTTTCCTTGATCGAATTACTTTTATAGTTTTTCAGATCTGTATCTAGTTTCTCCAGTTTGAGTGCCGCTTTCTTTGCCGTTGTTTCTATCCATTGCGTATCTAGTGCAGGCATGTTGTGAACTACGCCAGCCACAGCATCCGGTAAACTTGAGGAACTACAATCAGAATCAACAGTAAATATTATATACCGAGTGAAGACTGATGGGAAAAATCAGCCTGTCTCACAGGTGTTCTAATGTAATGATAAAACCACAAATTACATTTCCATTCTTGCTGTTTTTAAAATGCAAACCACAGTGACTAGCAACTCCTATTTTTATTTTTTATTTTCTCACGTACAGTATGTCAACCCAGGAAATACTGACATTCAATTTTTTTTCTAATTTCGAAATGTATCACCTGAAGGTCTATATAGGATTTGAAAGGTATTTTGATAATGCGATCCTGTTGGAAAATAATTTGCTGACATTTTACTACAAACTGGGAATTTTTTTAAAGATATTTGGGAAGATACTGCTGCTATTTGCAATTGGGAATTTGTCTGGTAATGCCTGGCAAAAAACCTTTTTCTAAGATGGAATATCAATATTAATCACTGACAAGGGTTGAAGCTACTTACGAAGCCACAGCTTCCTGAAGTTTTCTGTGGATTTCTTGATACAAGTTTGTGTTGTATGTAGTCATGACATAGGACAGAGCCATTCGGAGTGCTTCTACACGGAGACTAGGGCAGTGCTCAGCAATAAACAGCTGCCTCTTTAATCGGGCCAGGCCTGTGTACTGACTTGCATACTGCTCCAAATCCTGTAAGAAATAAATTCGAATTTCAATTAAAATAGAGAAACATTGATAATGTATCAAAGGAGATGCTTAAATGTGACTAGTTTCCCATAACGATGATTCAATATCATAATCTATAAATCTTTACACAACTCGCATTACCTTTAATTAGAATTACTACAGTACTTAAATTTTGTCAATTTAAAAGGTCTACAGTTTGCATTGACATTTTTTTCTTGACCATCAATATCATACATACAAGAATTTAAGCTACTATATCCACAAAATCAATATTTATAAAACAAGGACATATGCCATATTGTTGTAGTTCATTCATAAGGCACTGAGCCAGATTGAAAATTAGTGAATTTCTGGCCCAGTCACAGTATCGTACATGTACTTACTAAAGATGTGTTTTCTACTTGTTAGCCAGTCACAGTATCATACATGTACTTACTAAAGATGTGTTTTCTACTTGTTAGCCAGTCACAGTATCATACATGTACTTACTAAAGATGTGTTTTCTTCTTGTTAGGCTAGTCAGTATCATACATGTACTTACTAAAGATGTGTTTTCTTCTTGTTAGGCTAGTCACAGTATCATACATGTACTTACTAAAGATGTGTTTTCTTCTTGTTAGCCAGTCACAGTATTGTACATGTACTTACTAAAGATGTGTTTTCTATTTGTTAGCCAGTCACAGTATTGTACATGTACTTACTAAAGATGTGTTTTCTACTTGTTAGCCAGTCACAGTATCGTACATGTACTTACTAAAGATGTGTTTTCTACTTGTTAGCCAGTCACAGTATTGTACATGTACTTACTAAAGATGTGTTTTCTTCTTGTTAGGCCAGTCACAGTATCGTACATGTACTTACTTATAAATATATATATAAAGATGTGTTTTCTTCTTGTTAGCCAGTCACAGTATTGTACATGTACTTACTAAAGATGTGTTTTCTACTTGTTAGGCTAGTCATGATCACAGTATCGTACATCTACTTACTAAAGATGTGTTTTCTACTTGATACTGGTTATCTTCCACATTGTCATTTTCCTCTGGTTGAGCATCCACCTGCATGGGCTCAACAGCACCCTGTTGATAACATTAACAATTAAAAAACATATAACTTGGAAAATGATCATAAGGGATTTAGGTCTAGTCAAGATATAAACTCACTTGTAATGTTACATAATAAATTAATATTCTGACGTGGCATATTCACATTATTACTTTTACCAGGTAAAAGGGAATTACAGCTTCATAAGAAAAAGAAGAATTATATAACATGTACCATACTTTTTTTCAAGTGGCGCAGATTATCAATACTGCATCATTTTTCTGAGTGAAGTAAAATAACAGTATTAATACAAGTAAAAAGCATTAGGGGGAACTTTAATATGTTGCCACAAGTGACATACCATACATAAAAACAATGTACTCTATTGTTGCAGTAATGGTCTCTCAAAACAAAATGTTCTTTGAAAGCGTGTCATGTGATTGTTTTGGTGCATCTGTATAGTAAATCAGTGTTCCAGAAAAGCTGCATACATGCATATTTTAAGTATTAATTTTCCTGATATATGCATCAGAAAAAAAGTATGTGTACCAGTTACGCACAAGAATTTGGCTATTACGCATACTAGTTAAACCACTGCATGCAACTAAAAGTAAACTGTGACAAAATTCCAGTTTTTCTCGTAGAATTTTGAAGGTAGGGGTGTCTACTGAGAGGTGTGAGTGGTGTGCTAAAATGCCAGATACTGTAGTGCATTGAATGTTATACCATATTTAAATTGATTGAAACAAGTATATGGGTCTTAACTCTTAAGTACACCTATTACGCACGCATCTTAAAAACATTGTGTACCAGTACAATGAATACACACTGCATTGTCACTGGTCAAAAAATTAGCAGGAACCCTAAACATAATGCAACAGGCTGTAGAGCCATTGGTTCGACATCATTGTAATGTGACAACATTATCTTAATATCACTATTCCCAATCCTATAACAAACTGGTGCCATTCACTTTCCCTGTTTAAGGAGGATAATAGAAGTATCCTTGGCAAGACACAAAGATCCTGAAATGGCGTTTAGACAAACAAGGGGACATAGGGAAATATCTGCATTCTGAAGGATATTTCCCTTTCTCTTAGCAGTAGATCTAGAGAATCAGGTTGGAGAGGTAAGGTTGCAAGTTCAAATCCATGTAACTTCAAGGGCACCATCTTTAATACTACACCTTGGCCTGATACAGATTGCTGGTTCAATTCACAATTATGAAGAAGTGTAATCCAAGGGAATGTTACTTCAAAAGGTTTGCAGAAAAAAAACATATGATTTGGTAATTGTAAAGCTGGACTGAATCTAGTAAGATATCATATGCCCCGATTTGCGCTAGTGTTTCAGCAAGTTGTTCTACCACTATCCAGCTGTTAGATTATTTCAAATCTGAAGACCAAACGTATCTTAAAAGTTTTATTTTAGTGTTCAATCTTAATAAACATAACGAAATTGTAGCAAGGTAGCAGAGAATTTTTCTATATAACAAAAGAAACTTAGGGTTGCATTTTACATAGAATCAAAGTTACTGATCATGATTTGGCTTAAAGGCCCAATATACGTAACTTCAGGAAATATTTTCGTTATTCTGAAAAATTCTGAAAAAAAATCCAGTTGATAACCATGTAAAAATAAGCCTGAAAAGAAGTAAACCTGGGCGATAACTAACAAGAAACTCTTGGCAGAAAAATCCAAAGAATTGAAAATAACTCAGGTGGGGCCCACTTTAAAAACAAACCGACGTTAGAAGACAGTTTAAAATGGACGCGTGTTTACAAATACCGAGTTTCCTTTGCTGCTGTACCGGTTACCGCGTAAGAATTAATTTTGAATATTGCTGATATCAGTTAATCTTAACAAAATCTATAAATATAAAAAGGTATGAGGCTTTATTTTCGGTTCAAGTTTTGTCGAAAGTTACGTATATTGGGCCTTTAAGTGATTTCCCTTGGACTCCGAGCCCTGAGGTTGAATGCCATACTGGTCTCATCTAGTAGACAGTTTGTACTGTCACAAGTAATAATTGTCAATTTAGTTTAATAATTGTCAATTTAGTTCTCCATTATATATCAAATATGATGTAACTTCGCAAAGATCCAAATAAGTTATCGTTCAAGCAAGATTCAGAACCATTGATATTCAATAAACTGCCTGTGCCAGGAATCTTTAAGTAGTTTATAGTAGACTTATGGTTATTTTGTTCAGATTTTTTAATATCACGTTTAAAGATTCTTTGAAGAATCAAGTGAATAATCATTTAAAGGAAGTTTACATGACTCTGATAATTTACTTTCACATTAAAATATGTGCCGTCCAACCGTCCGAATGACATAGGTTCAGCATATTGCCATCCGTTTTAGAGCACATAGGGTCTAATGTAAAACACAAAATGAAAGCAACTCACAAAGTGACCCAAAATCTACAACTATTTAATCTCTCCCAATTTTAATTTGGTGATTTGTCAACATGCAATATCAATCAGTCAACATGCATGAATGCATTGTAACCTATCCTTGGAAATGTGACAGTTACGGCACAGCCGTAATCTCCGCCATGTTTGTTACCCATGGGTATGAAGCAGCATGTTTGACGTTTAAACAAAGATCACTGGATAATGCAAACTGAATGACCGTCAGGGACCCAAGTTAATACAGTTTATCGTGACTTGTAAAAGTAGTGAAATAGACAAAATACCTGAAATAATCCCTGGTGAATTGGAAGCGGCATCTTTCCGGAAGCTTCTCTCACATCTTCCGGATATGAAATTGCGCAGGTGCGACGATCTCGGTCACACAAACGTTTCATTGAAAAAATATAAAAGCGCGAAAATATTCAAACTTAAAATTTGTTATAAAAATGTGATTCATGCGAAGCTTATAATGCTTAATATTTAAAATGAATTTATTTGGTTCTTTTTCTGTGTTAAAATTCCTTCAAAACCCCCTTCCTTCCCCGAGTTCTACAATCCTATCCGGCCGGTCATGTGATCAGACAGTTAGCAAAAACGGGTGCTGCTCGTTTTGACACAAACCGGTTAAACTTCGGGACACCCGGTCATATGACCGGCATGTTTCTAATCGAATGTACCGGCAAGCATACACTGACTAGTGGTCTAATCTTTTCAATGTCTGAAATATATTTATACAGTGGCAACGAAGATAAAGAAATGGATGCATCATTGTTAGCTGAGGCGAAACGGCATCTCGCAGTTATAGAAACATGCTCAATCGCGAAGCTGATCATTAAATCAGGCGATAAACCTTCAAGGCTTGTAACTGATTCGTTCATTTGTCGTAAGACCAAACAGAAAAAAATACTTCTTTTCTGGTAACTCTGCCAACCATATGTTATGCCTATCTCAGCATTTTAAAGATAATTTTCAAAGAAGCATATTAAAGTAAAGGTTTGTCAGCCCATCCATATATCATCTATATATAAACTTTATTTATTTAACAACAATTATGAAAGAAGTTATCAAGCTTATATAAATCACTCTTGTTGGCCCGAATGTTAGCGCACAAGGGGTCTTATTGTTGGAGGACACCGGAGTACCCGGAGTAAACCCATGTAGTCGGGCAGGTGACCCCATACCTTTTCACACCCGGTCGGGGGATAAAACTCCGGCCGCCTTGGTGAAAGGCAAGTGCGATATCCACTGCACCACCCGACCACCGATATATCATATACTAATGCAATGTTAATTTTTTTAGCCTACCTTACATTCCTTTTTTTCACAAAGTGTTACATGAAACACATATGTTTTTTGTCTGGCCTTGGTCGGGTTTTTGACATTTCATCTTAACTATTCGTTTCTTGTGCCTTGTCTTGTATTTTCCTACAGATAACCAGAAGTTTAGGAAAACGTCGTGTACATTTTGTAATTACAAATATAACATTTTTCATTTCCGATCAGAAAACGAGTTTTCTTCAACTTGGTACTATAAAGAGAGACATTCCCAGGTAAGTTACAATATACTGAACTGTGTGACTTCATAGCAGCAATAGTGTTCGTGGGACTAACTTGAAATTGAATGCAGTGAACTATAAGGCTTATCTCAAAAGTGGAGTCCCTAGTTTGCCATATCATTACTATATTGGGAATTGGCGCCATGTGACAATTTGATGAAGTTATCCCCATTAAGACATCATAATTACATGACACAATTTTGTTTCAAATCCATTTTGTATCCACCATTGTGGCCTATCAAGGGAAATAACAACACATTAATGGGAAAGACCCATAGTCAGGAATTTATACCTTCTTAAATATTGTAAACTAATTGCTGTGTTCCGATTAAGGACGGAATCATTGTTGGGCTGATATGCTCAAAAAATCTCCAACACTCCAGATAAAATTATATTTTAAATTTGATATGGCAGGGGTCGTCCATGAAGCAGAAGACGCTTACTCTTCCGGTGCACCTGGTCTTATTTTCGTGTACTTTTATGAGGGTCTCCTTGTAAATATTTCCCTTTTTCCTATTTTACCTCTTGTTTAATAGATTTTAGTTCGGATTATGGTTTTGTTGATGCTTTGGTATTCTCTGATTTTTTTTCAATAAGGGTTTAAAGAGACATAGCTTCACGTTTGCATTTTATGTTCTCTATGCAGACGTCATGTACATACATCCTGTACTAATTTGTACGTTCGTGATTTACATAATTGATGATTTATGATATTTTAATTGTATGCTTTATAGTTTATAAATTTCAAGTAATATTTTCTATAAGTCATCTAAATAATTGCAAATGGGCATACTGCGTTTTATGACAGTACCCATTTCAGAAACAAGTTTACGGGTAGGTTTTAAGGTGAAATGAAAACACGTCAAAACTTGGAGCAAAAAGGGCATCATTCTTTCAACAGATTGTGATAAACAAAGTGCAGTCAGATTGTGCATCTCTAATATCATGTTCTAAGAAGGGTGAGGGGAGGTAACTCATCCATGTAAATCCTCTGGTACACGGTATCATGTGACGTTTTATACAAAATAAAGCGTCATCAATTTGTGGGCACGCACAAGGTAGCGGTTTCAGCGCATCTGTGGACAAATTTACTGCATTCTACGGTAACTTGCATCGGTTTTGCGATTCGTGATTACTAATGGATTGCATATATGAATTCTACTGATAATTCTTCTTTGCATGTGTTTTTGAAATAGGTGCAAATTATGTCTGGCGTTTGTTGTAAACAGATCTAGCCACCGCGCACCGATTTTACTGCTATTTTGTGAGGCTCCTTGGGGGTATACATTTTTGTCGTCTTTGCAATATTAACTATTACATCATTGAGCTTTAATCAGGAAGGAATGTTTACATTTTATTGATCGTTTCGTGTTTATTTCCGATTTCAGTTGTGGATAAAGATATCAACTTCTTATTTGATAATTAAAAGATATCAATATGGTAGCCCCTAAACATGATAGGGGGCCTCTAACCTAATTTTCGTTCTTTGAATGTGTTTGTTTTCTGCATTTATGATTGTCGAGCACCAAGTGCATATGAGTGAAATGTTAACGAATTTGAAACTCAAATAAATAATGCTCTGTAATTAATGCAATTGTCTAAAGGAATATGTGTATTCTTAGGCAATATTGGCAACGAGCTGGTTAATCTGCATAGCGCTTCATCCAATGTTTACTAAACTTGCATATTAGTGTTGCATCAATACATATTATGCATATATGGCTATTCAGCATTTACAAAGCACTGTATCCTGATAGTAACATCCATTAATTTTAAAAGACATATTTTGGGAATTGAATCCATTATCAAAATTTTAAACTTCCTTTATATTTAAAGAATTTAGAAGAAATTGAAATACTAACTATCATCTCTTCCGAATGTTAGGACTCTCATGATCACCATCAGACAGTCTGATTAAAATACAGATCCTTGTTCTCACTCCGTTTTACAAGGATCTGACAACATCCCATAAGAGGTCACGTTCACATGACCTTTGTTGCCTCTTGACTTGATACTAAAATAATTTTCCATTGACCTGTCATCTTGCAACAAGCCATAATTCGTTACATTATTCCACATGAACTTTTTGGTGAGGAAATGACTAAACGGACAAATGCGATTATGCAAGCTTTATCGCCTCAAATTTCACTGTCAAGATTCTGAAAGTATAGTAATTTGATTGGCTATAAATGCAAAAGGTCATCGGGACATGACCCCCTTTGGGATTTCCTCAGATCTTAACGCAGCAGAGAGAAGTTTACGGAATGGCACGGAGATCAAGATATGATTTTAATCAGATTGAACACCAGATAACAGACACCAGCAAAAGAATACAATACTTATATGTTCATATATGTCCGACAGTTTGCATGTCTATGCTACCTATTTGACTGGGCAAGTGAACAATTCTGCATATCCCATTTAAAAACTTGAATATATTTGTGCAAGTGCAGTATCCCATTAGTTGAAATGACACGTAGTTTATAGTTTTTGACTTTGGGTTCACTAAGCAAATGAAAATTAAGTTCAATGGGTCAAGTAAACTTTGTATTTTGCCCTGCAACAGCATCAACAGATTTGCTTCAAGCCCAGTTAATATAATGCTTTAAAATTACTACAAAGTGAACAAACCAAATACATGATTCTTATTTCTTTTCAGTTGAAGAATAAAAGCCTTCCATAATGCCAGCTATCAAGCTAAAGAAGGCGACCCAAGAATATCTGGCAGAAAAAGAAAGGGAGAAAGAGGCTAAGGCTGCAGCCAGTCTAGCTGCTGCTGCTGCAGCACCACCTGAGGAGCCACCAGCACCCAAAGCCGTTAAACCAAAGGCCAAGTTCCTTGAGGCAGAAGTCTTGTTTGAGAAGCGCAAACGTACCATACCACCTGCAGAGTTAAGGGCCGGGACATGGTAAGTTTATAATCAGTTTCTTACTTTTGTACAATTTAAACCAAAAAGTCTGGTTCTGTGTACATATATACATATACATTTCATTAGGATATCTATTTAGTTTGAATTAAAGCATGTATAAATAGCTTTGTCTGTCTGTGATTTAATCATCGAACTTGACCCCTGAATAAACTTTCATTGTGAACTATTCAAACATTTGAATATGTTGGAAGAGTTCAAATGTGTCTTCAGGGGTGAATGAGTTAATTTCAAAAACTGTGTTTAAAAGAAGAAAAAAAGATAGATTCATCACTCTGATTTGTATAACCAATCTTAACATGAAAGACACTGAAATAGGTTGACCTGTTAGTGCAAGCAATCTATGTTGGTACAGTGGATTCCACTTAATATCAATCCTGTTAATATCACATTCCTCTTTATATCATGTTTTTAAACAACTGCATAAAAAATCTAGAAAATGATGTCATTTCCATTGATTTAAGAAACAACTGTTACATTAAATATTGCATAGAATTGCTAAATAAAGAGTAGCAGAAAAAAAATTGTTAATGGAATAATGTTGTCTATAGATTGAAACATCTTCATGATGTACATTTAATAGCTTATTTTTAGTTTATGAAGATTGGAAATGCACTATTTAGTTTCTCTTAATGTCAGATATCTGTTTGATATCATATTTTTGTCTGACAAATGAAACATGATATAAAGAGGAACACAAAAAAGGACAAATGAAACATGATATAAAGAGGAACACAAAAAAGGACAAAAAAGCAGCTGTGTAATCTGATGTTTTAACATATTTCCAGGCTGGACGACAACCTGGAGGTGAAGGAAGGTATGAACGTGTCACTGGTGGCTCTGTACGATTACTACACAGAAACATGTGTTCTGGAGGAGGGCAAGGTGGTGGACGTCACCGTGTTTAACCGGGTAGGTATAGTATAGCTAGGCTAGAAAGTGAAGGTAGTTTGATAGTAGTGTTGTACTGATGCTTGGTGGGGATCAGTAACGAGGGGGAGGGCAAGGTTGTGGACGTTATAGTGTTTAACCGGGTAGGTATAGTATAGCCAGGCTACAAAGTGAAAGTAGTCTGATAGTAGTGTTGTACTGATGCTTGGTGGGGATCAGTAACGAGGGGGAGGGCAAGGTAGTGGACGTTATAGTGTTTAACCGGATGGGTATAGTAAAGCCAGACTAGAAAGTGAAGGTAGTTTGATAGTAGTGTTGTACTGATGCTTGGTGGGGATCAGTAACGAGGGGGAGGGCAAGGTAGTGGACGTTATAGTGTTTAACCGGGTAGGTATAGTATAGCCAGACTAGAAAGTGAAAGTAGTCTGATAGTAGTGCTGTACTGATGCTTGGTGGGGATCAGTAACGAAGAGGGGGGGGGGGGGCAAGGTTGTGGACGTCACTGTTCCGAATAGGTATAGTAAAGCCAGACTAGAATGTGAAGGTGGTCTGATAGTAGTGTTGTACTGATGCTTGGTGGGGATCAGTAACGAGGGGGAGGGCAAGGTAGTGGACGTTATAGTGTTTAACCGGGTAGGTATAGTAAAGCCAGACTAGAAAGTGAAAGTAGTCTGATAGTAGTGCTGTACTGATGCTTGGTGGGGATCAGTAACGAAGAGGGGGGGGGGGGGCAAGGTTGTGGACGTCACTGTTCCGAATAGGTATAGTAAAGCCAGACTAGAATGTGAAGGTGGTCTGATAGTAGTGTTGTACTGATGCTTGGTGGGGATCAGTAACGAGGGGGAGGGCAAGGTAGTGGACGTTATAGTGTTTAACCGGATGGGTATAGTAAAGCCAGACTAGAATGAAAAGGTAGTTTGATAGTGAGGAGGGCAAGGTGGTTGGCGTCACTGTGTTTAACCGGGTAGGTATATATATTGTAGCCAGACTAGAAAGTGAAGGTAGTCTGATTGTAGTGTTGTACTTATGCTCAATGGGGATCACAAGTAACAGAGGAAAAACTTAGTGATTTTGATCATTGATGGTAAAATGACATAATTGATCATCAAAAGAATTGTAAGTGCATGTCTCAATCAGAGAAAAATGTACAGAGATTTATATCATGTCCATTTTTGTAAGTATTGTCAGTATTTGAAGCAGAAAATCGGAAGTAAATTTACGGCAGATGTGTCTGCTATAGAGATACCTCATAAATCAGTCTTTTTCGTGTTATTTTATTATCAGCTGAAAGATTAGATTTGATGTCTGGAAAAACATTTTTAAACAATGCTGGACATTTAATAAGGGCATATGATTGAAATAATGCCAAAAAATAATCCAAGGAAGAAACATTTGGAAAATGCCAACCAGCAACTTCCTCCAAGGGAGATAACTCTTACCAACATTGAGTTATTGAGTTTTCAATTCCTGGAATGAAAATAATTTTCAGTACTGATATCATTTGTATTAAGATAATACTGTATGTATTTTTTCAATTTTCAGTTGGTGAAAGATAAATTTGGTAAGGACTATGGCTTAAAGGAAGATTCTGCACTAAAAGGACTGGTGAAGGAGCGAAAACATTCAGATAAAAAACCAAAGGTGCAAGCGGAATCTCTCAACCTAAAGATGAAGGATATTCTGGAGGAGATTATCAACGAAGCTAAGAACCCTGTATCCTTGTTTAACAGTTGTGATTGCTTCTGAATTCAAAGTAGAAATTTTGAGTCCTATCAATTTCAAAAGTGTCATTTTTGATTTAGCGCCCTTTTCGAACTAATTTTTTAGGCGTCTTAGCGTGGGTGCTAATTACGGCAAAATAGTATGTAATGGAGTGATGGTATTAACAATTTGAGTATCTCATAATCTATGTTGTAGATTGTCGCAAAGAGGTTAATTAATTATTATCCACATTTTTTTTAACCAATTGGAACTAACCAATATCTTTATCAACTACCTGAATAGCTAGCGAACCTACAACCAGTACTAGTGCTGCCATTTGCATACTTGCTGCTAGCATTCAACAATTCCAGCACTGCCCAACCACATACTCATTTACAGCTGAATATCTAGACTGAAACCAGACACAACACAGCATCATGTTTTGACTTAAACCCACAAGCCTTTGGTTATGTTCTTTCACTAGACTACCCTGCCTCATTGTCTTCAGTATGGGTGTTAATATGTTCAAAATGTCTGTTTTAGCTTAATTTTTTTATTCCAAATGGTAACGTTTTCTTTAACCTAACAAAGAACAAAGGTTTAAGATTTCAAACATTGAAGAAGAGCATCAGTGCAAAGTATCCAGCCCTCCAGCTAGACATGAAGCCACAAAAATTGTTATCCGCTCTCAACAGGGGCCTTATGTATGGGCACCTCGAACTGGTAAGTTTCAGCATCCTAAATACCTTTCAGTATCCCAGACTCCTTCCTCGATATCCAGGGGTTACGTTCAATTTCGCTCTCTCCACCCCTGGAATATGTCATGGCAAAACTGAAGGTACGCTCAGGTAAAAAATAACTGACCAATCACTTGACTACGTGCCTGACTTTTAAAGATTACAAAGGAGCCGCGACCAACTTCAAAGCCTGTCAATTTTTACCATTATTCTTTGATGTACATCAAATGGTCGAACCAATATTTTTGCCTCATCAACAGGGTGGCGCACACAGGGCCTTCAGTTTTGCTATGACATACTCCAGGGGTGGAAAGAGCTAAGGTGATCGTAACCTCTGGATTTCTAGGATGCCCAGACTCAAGACAGCAGCACTATAAATTGACGGTTTTATGGCTCATTTTACAGTTGCCTTTTGCACTGCCACATGAGATGCCTTATATAAATCTTGTCTAAATATAACAAAAACTTATGACTAACACATAGTCCATGTGTTATATTCTATATTTATATGTATATGTATGTATCTGAGAATTCTGCTATGAAGGCATTCCACTAAATTATGGTTGTTGTGTAAATCACAGTTTCTGTATACTGTTTTCTACAGCAAATATTGTGAATGTATCAATTCTGTTAAAATTTTGTAATACCCTAAAATTTGAGTGCATTAAAATTAGTACCTTTTACAGAAATTGATTTAAAAGTAGTCTTTAATGTTTTAGAACATAAAAAATTCATGATACTTCTATTTAATGAATACATGGTATGTAAATAACTGTTTTATGTATCTACTTTCTGTTTCTTATTTACATGTAGGTTATAAGTATATTAATGCATGCCCAATGTATATCATGTTAAATTATTAGTATAGAAATTTTTGAAGGTACATGTAGTTAAACTTTCTTCAAAGTTTAAGAAGATTTATTAACATGCAACCAATATGAATGGTTTCTTGCCATTTTCAAAACAATTAAAAAAATCTTGTTTTTGTTTTTCCAGGTAAGGGGTACAGGTAAATGTGGGTTTTATAGACTGCCAGGGGAAAGCACAGCAGAGGAAGACCTGAAGAAAGAAACAAAAGAGAAGGAAAAAAAGGAAAAGAGACAAAAGAAAGACAAATCAGACAAAGAAAATGATGGTGAAGCAGTAAGTACTGGTAGACCGTAGTTCATCGGTAATCAATTCTGCTCAGTAACAACATACTTTAGAGCAAACTTCCAGCATCAGTTTCCCTTCACCACAAGGGATTGGAAGTAACATTATGTTGTCATATAATGTAAAACTGGGAATTATATAATATCGTGAAAATGTAGAATTGCTGAATGGGTTGCAGCAGTAATACAAAAAAAATGAAGGCAAAAAATATGCACAATGTATTTAGTAATTTCTCCTTCAGTTAAATTTGTGATTAACCGTCAATTTTTGAAATCGTTATCTGTAATTTTTGTTTAGAATATTTTAACAATAACCAACAAAAATTATTTATATTGTCTGATGACTGTTAAGACCTATGGGCCCTGGTTGTGATAAATAACATGATATCTGATGGGCTTGTTTCTAGGCTGAAGGTGAGGAAGGAGAAGATGTACCGGAGAAGGAACACAAGTCTAGAAAAGGTAAGAAGAGGAAGAGGAAATCCGAAGAGTCAGAGACAAAAGAGGATGGAGAGACAAAAGAGACAAAAGAAGATGAAGATGGAGAAGCTTCCAAGAAAAAAGCAAAGAAATCAAAGAAAAATAAAGATAAAAAAAAGAAACCACGATCCAGAAGTAAGTTTGTCACATATGAATTTATTTAGTACAGTAGAACCACATTAATTTGAGGTCGGGGGGAGGGGGTTACCATTGACAACCTAGAATTATCAGAGTATTTCAATTAAGCGAGTTCATATGTGTGGTGTGGGTTTTAAGTTTAATATATAGTGTAGGTCAGATAAGGGATAGTCTAAGTCATTGTTTTTTTCCGACAGCATCTTTTAACAGTAAATCAACTCTTGAACTGCTTATTTTGGTCTTTCCACATGTTTGCCTTTTTTTAGAACCTGCATGGCAAGCTGGATCTATTCACAGTGATCCCCAGTCTGTGTCGGATACATTCTCCCTGGCCATCACCTACATGAGTGATCCCAAAGACGCCACTGTCTCAAAAATGAAGAAGTACATCTCCGATCACTACCCAACCGCTGATATTGATACCAAGTAAGTAACAATCTGATTACATTTGTTCGGATTCAGATTTAGTTTTAGCTTTCATCCAGATAATATGTAATCCGTCTAGTTAGGCCATACCAATTTAATTCATTGTTCGTCGGATTTACCGCTCCTGTTTTGGAAAAATAAAATAAAAGTAAAAGTAAAATATCACCGCTCCAATTTTAGCGTCAATTAAAAATGACGAATCCAGATATATTTCACAATGGTTCAAACTGAGAAAATGCCATTCCGGATCATTTGAATGTTTGAAACGAAGGTAAAAATGGTGTTTCAAGCGTTTTTTGGTAGAAACACTGGTAATGTGTCAAAATGGATTTAAATCAGGTCACCATAATGTATTGCAAAATACCGCAATAGAATGATTTATCGTTCCAAGATCTCTTGATCAAATAAACAGAATACGGAACTCAAGCAGTCTCACTAAAAAGCGACTTTAAGCGTCAACAGAATATATCTTTAAAATCCTGAATTAAGTAAGCGACATCTGAAGATATGTTGTTACTACAATTGTACAACTATAATACATGTAACACCTCTTTATTGAATTTCAAATCGTTATTCTCCTCAAGCGATCGTCCCAATCTTTCAGACATCATTGTCATTTCATCAGTCTTATTTTAATAGAATAGGCCTACTCATGATAGTTAAAAAACGTGTTTGTTATCAATATTTTGTATTTGTGTAGGGATAATCATTCGAACTCTCATCCAGATGCCGTAGTTACCCAGTTACAAATGTACCAGTAATCAGAACATTTAAATCCCGAATGGATTAACACTGGGTTCATAATGCTTTTTCAACCATGATATAGACAATAATTAACTTATTCATATACTGGACGTCAGCTTATAAACTGATTTCAGTTTTTATGATCTGGATATTTAGAACACAAATAATGCTTGTGTCCATTAATATTACTATTTACTATTATTGTAAATCAAAGTTTGTCAGGAAAACACCTAGTGCTATACATATAGCCTTCAGGGTTTTTTTATAGCGGTACATCATACATATATTTTATCATCATCAAATTATATCAATTCGATAAAATATGCATTCTGCATGAACAGAAGCATCTTAATACCTACAAGATAAAAATGTTGTTGCTAAAATGTGTTTCCTGTGGCTTTGGTTCAATCACTAAACTTGAATGAATGACCTTGGGTCTTCTATTTAGAAGGTTTTTTAAGAAAGCTTTTCTCTCAAATGCTGTTTTATTGCACAGTTTTATACAAGAAGTTTTTACCATGGAAATAATAAAAAAAACGCTATAACAGTTTAAATACGTATACTTTTTGGTGATACATTATATTAATAGTCAAACACATATTCTAACATTTGGCATTTTGAAAACTACCGCTCGCTCGAAATTTTAAGGAATTCAAAATTTTTGTAAAAACAAAAAAATTTCGCCCGCTCGCTCCAATTTTGAAATCTCATTTTCCGAAGAACAATAAATCAAATTGGTATGGCCTTAGGGTAATTCCATAATTAATGGTGTTAAGGAGGTGGGAGGCACCTGTATTAATATATCATGGGTGGTAAAGTTAAAACCAGATCTGCCTACCATTCCTTATATAAATCTATTTTAATATTTGATGGGTGGTGGGGTCCCTGCAAAAGTGTCTCCCACCCTTCCAACAATTTGGTTAATTCTGGAGCAGCCCTTCGCAGTTCTAAGTGCTGGAATAAGTAAGCCTCTACTAGAACTGTATTTATGTAATGTTAACCCTTCATCTCCTAGGAAACTTGAGTGGACAGTACCATACATTCATTTGTGGGTAAGCCCACGATATTCTATAGGGTTGAGAGTAGAGTCAAACATCACAGGTTGTCAAGAACTGGAGACCATAGAAATACTTCCAAACATAAACAGAATATTCAAGACAAATGAGCTTAAATTTTCCAATCTGAGAAAACTGATACAGAATCGAAATATGACTTCATGATAAAAAAGTATTTTTCAACTTCCAAGAATATTGAAGTTTGTCATTTCAAAATAAGGCCTTACTTAAGCATTGAACTGGACAAAGGCAAATTCAATGAAGCATGCTAGAACTTCCTGTTGTATTTACCTTTGTCCAGTTTGCATTCATATTGCCTATGAAGGGTTATACAGTGGCAATGCCATGCAGTGGTAAATATATGTACTAAATTGCCAGAGTTTGCGATCACAATGTTATGCCAAAGTGACAGCAGGTTTGTTGGCAAATTTATTGATGAATGTATATAATTATCATCTGTATACAGTTAAAATGTATACACAGTGTAATCTGCTAAACAATTTACAGTAAAACTTTGTTTGCCCAGCTACAAAATGTTTGCCTAAACCAAGAGGGAGAACGGTACCAAAGTGTTAGGTTGAGTCTACCCCATATATGCCAAACATGATTTTATGTCTTATGATGTTTATATATGAATGTGGATGTATGTATGGATTGGAATAGTATAATATGTAGATCAAGATATGAATATAATTAAATGTTGTACATAAAGTATCCTCTCATTATTTGTTCAATTTAAATAGATATTTCACGAAGTGAAGTACACATTCATGTCTTTAGCACTTGTTTACATCTCGTTATTATTGTAGATTGAAGAAGGCATTAGAAAAGGGAGTGGAGAAAGGAGTATGGGAACACGTGTCTGGTGGTGGTGGTTCAGCAAAGTACAGGCTGTTGGCAGAGGACTTCAATCCTGGGGAAGGTAAATTGGTTTATTACATAATTGACCCATTCAGCCATGTCATGAATATGGTATTACACATGTATAATGACACTTTTGTGACGTCGTAAACAAATGACATCTTTATGACATCATATGATTGTCTTGGTAGTCAAAGTAGAAACTTGCCTTTCTTATGGAGAATGAATTTGAAGAGTGTTGTATTTTCTCATGAATATAAATTATGTGATAAATAGAATCTTATACTTGTGTCAATGTAATATGGAATTTATTAAGCTCGTTAAATAATTTAATATGTCACTCACATAAAGGCTTGTGACATATTAAAGTATTTAACTCTTTAAATAAATTCCATATTACATCGACACCCCTGTAAGATCCTCTTTTCACAAAATAGAGGGAGGTTATCTCCCCTGTTAGTTCAAACAATTGAACTGCCATAAATACACTGCAGAAATGTTTAAATATACAAAATACATTTAAACAATGAAACCTAAAATATAGACTGTATAAATATGTATAGAAGTTGCTATTTCTGGCTTCTTTTTCATATCACATCTTTTTTTCATGGAACTAATTTAAATATTACCAAGAACTTAGTCATGTATTTTTATCCAATATCATTATCAATATTCATTACAGCCAAGTCTATGGAAGACATGGTTTGTCAAGCAATAGTAGCCTGCCACGAACCCAAGCAAGCGTCGGCTGGCCTAATCAAGAAATACATCATGGAGTACCACCCTGATTTTGGCATTGACAGCAGACCACATTTGTACAAAGGAGCACTGAAGAGGGCATGTTTAAACAAAAAAATCAGGTGAGATCAATATATCTATGGTTATAACACATTATAGGTATGGTAATAATGCATTATAACAATGGTGATAACACATACTAGCTATGGTGATAACATATTATAGCCATGGTGAAAACATATTATAGCCATGGTGATAACATATTATAGCTATGGTGATAACATATTATAGCTATGGTGATAACATATTATAGCCATGGTTATAATGCATTATAACAATGGTGATAACACATACTAGCTATGGTGATAACACACAACAGCTATGGTGATAACACATACTAGCTATGGTGATAACACATACTAGCTATGGTGATAACACATACTAGCTATGGTGATAACACATACTAGCTATGGTGATAACACACAACAGCTATGGTGATAACACATTTTAGCTATGGTGATAACACACAACAGCTATGGTGATAACACATGAAAGCTATGGTGATAACACATTATAGCTATGGTGATAACACATTATAGCTATGGTGATAACACATTATAGCTGTGGTGATAACACATTATAGCTATGGTGATAACACATTATAGCTATGGTGATAACACATAAAAGCTATGGTGATAACACATTATAGCTATGGTGATAACACATTATAGCTATGGTGATAACACATTATAGCCATGGTGATAACATATTATAGCTATGGTGATAACACATTATAGCTATGGTGATAACACACAATAGCTTTGGTGATAACATATTATAGCTATGGTGATAACACATTATAGCTATGGTGATAACACATTATAGCTATGGTGATAACACACAATAGCTATGGTGATAACATATTATAGCTATGGTGATAACACATTATAGCTATGGTGATAACACATTATAGCTATGGTGATGACATATTATAGCTATGGTGATAACACATTATAGCTATGGTGATAACATATTATAGCTATGGTGATAACATATTATAGCTATGGTGATAACACATACTAGCTATGGTGATAACACACAATAGCTATGGTGGTAACACATACTAGCTATGGTGATAGCACACCGCTATGATGTTACCATATAGGAAGGAATATGCTGTTTTAGCATGGATATAACACAACAACAAAGTACCACAAACTGAAGGAAATAGCATATAACTAGGGAAATACACATAGCTATTGAAATACAATATGGCTATAGATACTACATATTTTATGGCCTTACCATAAACCCTAAGGAAACACAATATACTTCTATCAATAACACTTGGCGATGATAACTTTGATAACAACTTATAATTCTTAACTTGTAATTCTGGTAACTGGTTCCCCATGCTCCTGTAGAATTATATTTCATTGGTGAATTTAAAATTGTACTTTCACTGTGCATATACTTTAAATGGAATAAAATATATGTAATTTCAGACAAATGTCAGGAATTGGAGCATCAGGATCGTTTCAGCTGGTGAATTCTTTTTGTCCATCACCCGCCATTTTAGCTGGCGACGCTGATGCAGAGGCGCAGGAAGCAGCAGGGGACGACGATGTTATGGACGACAAATACCAAGAAATGTATGTCGTCCGTAAAACCAAATCGGGGCGTGGCGGAATTCCAGTTACTGTTCTCGCAAAGCAAAGAAGGCGCTAACATCATCACTCATCAGAATGGAACTTCCATCGGCTCATTGTTGTCATTCTTTTTTCCTGATTTTGAAGTCATTTTAATATTGTATAGAACTCATATTAAAAGAGATATTTGACATTTACTTCATATACATGGCAAGCAATGAAAGCATTAATTTGTCAGTCTTAATTGTTATATTCGTATATAATATGTTAAAGTATTTTATCAGGTTTTCATTTTTATTGTTTCTGATTTGCATACCATGCTGTACAATTGTATTTGAAAATGCCAAACTTTTTGTTATAATGTTTTAAGAAAATGAAAAAAGAATCTGTTTCATAATAAATAGTTTATCATATAGTTTGGATATATTTTACAAATATTCTAAAACAGGCTTATTTTTTTCTTAAACTGTATATAAATGCAGTTGGTTTGATCTGTTTACTTATTGTGAATTCAGGAAAAACGAGCGGATTTTTGTTCATAGCCTTCTTTATATCTTTGTAGGTGATTTTAATTCTGTGTTAAAGCTGAAAAATAAGGAAATTGTTTTTACAGTATTACTTTTGTGGACATAGGAATGGAGTTATTGGTGAATATTTTTTGATTATTTTGTAAATATGTCTTGTCTTTTAAAATTTAAGAGGCCAGGACACGGTTCTTATTAATATTTAAATCTGTTCCATGTTCTTTTTATGAATGAACTGAAGTACTGTTGATCATGTTTCAGTAGAAATTTTTATACTGACAATGACAATGAAATGAATCTGATCTTTAAACATAAATTCTATTAAAGTTTTTGCACAGCATGATAAATATTAAGAATATTTATTGTATTAAGGGATACTTTGAATTATCTATCAATGTTGTTCTTTTTATGATGTGACAGTCATATTAATATTAAATGCTAGCCATATTTTCAAAATTAATTTCGTTATAAATAGATGTGGGTTTTTTTCCAAATCTATGTCATATTAAGTAATGGAAATATGATTTGTTAAATTTTGGTATTGTGTGTTTAAATGCACTTTTTAAGTACATTGGTGGGCCATTTAATTTACATTTGTGGTGCTAAGAAAATGCTTGCAGATGTTCCAAAGATCACGGTTGGAAATGGTTCTGGTTGGTTGACCTTTTCACCCCTATGTAATATTAGTAAACTCTACCTTGCTTTGATGTGGGGGAGTCCAATTATTGTCCATAGTGGTGGAAGGATTAAATTGACCACAAATATCAACCAAACAGGGTATTTGAAACTGTATACCACCATATATTTCTTGGAACTCGTTATAGGTAAATTTGATGAGAATTAAGTAAATTAATTGGCCCTTTTAAGATGTTCTACCAATAATATAACAGATTTTACACGGTTAAGGGCTATTCCATAATTAATCTATTTGGGGAGGTCAGGTTGAAGGCTCTAGCTCTATACATGGGATATATATTGGTGGCAGGGTAGAAACCAGATCTGCCTAGCTCTATTATTCCTCATACAATTGTATTAAAATAAAATCTTACTGTTGGTGGGTCTTTAAAGATGTGCCTTCTCCTCTCCCCTATGGTTAATCTATGAACAACCCTAACTTTTATCCAGACAGAAAAAGCATTGGCCATTTGCAATTAACTAATGTTAAAATACGTTTTAGCGGTCATTTTATTTTAGTACTTTGTGTGCTGAAATTTTTCCACTAGATAATGCGGTCATTGTGATTTCTGTACATCGCTTTCTACTGCAAGTATTGTGATTGCAAAAAAAAAAAAAGCGGCAGTTGTTGACACATTGAGGGGGGGGGGGGGGTGCTATATTCCTGTCACATACCTGTAGCCCGAAATCATGATGGCTGGCTGGCTGTCCCTGATACAGGGAAATTATAATTTGCTTATGCTTACATGTTAAATATTATTATGTGTACAGTTGACTAAAATACCAATAAGCCCACATTTCCTGAGAGACATGCATCTTGAGTGAAGAGATTTTATTGAAAAAGAAGCATTTAAGGTGTTTTAAACACCTTTGAAGGGGCATTAGGGGAGGTGTATGATTGCTGTGTTATAGTAAGACTTGAAGTTACAAGTGTTTAGTCGCATTTTTGCTATTAACCGTCTACTACTTCAAATGAAACCAACTCCAAAAACCTTTTTTTGTTGAACATTTTAAGTCATGATCATTTTCACGTTGCGTTTACTTTCATTTCAAAATATGCGAAAACTATCAGGAGACCAATTATTTTAATGGCAACTTCCTTATTGATTGGCCATGCTGCATTTAGCTGTTTTGTTGTATGTAGTGTTATGGAGATATTCTTGGTAAATATATGATTTTGATGATTATTATTACATATTCAATTTGATGCAGGTCATTGTGAATGTTCATTTGTTCATCTTTATACACAAATAGCTGTTTTAATGCCAGCTTTTAGCGAATTGACCATGTACCAAGTAAGGTCCATGTATTTTAACATCTTTATACTTTATTTGTACACGAATCATTGTTCAACTTTTCATCAGGAAACGGCGACTAGGGAAATCATGTAATGAGGTGTTTAAATTAGACAGAAGATGGTTGATGACTGTTATTAAGTTTTTTCCTTCCATCAAGGGAACCTGTTAGTCAGTGTTTGCTTTTATTTCACGATTTCAATGTAGTTCACGCCATGCTCATTTTCCATCCATGCATTTAAAGTACAGGGGCTAGGTAATAAGGTATGATGTTTGCAGAAATGATGTGATACTAAGAAACTTCTGTCCTACACTGGGCTCATTTCGTTTTAAGAGGTTGAACTGGCAAGATCACAGATATTTATCAAATAAGGCCAGACCTAGTAATCTGTCAATGTGTTCAGACGAGCCACAATGAAGCCTTTAAATGCCTGTATAAACATTTATAAGTCTGCTAGGATTTGAACCCGAAAATGTTACCGTAAATTAAAATTAAGACAAACCATTCAGACAGACCAAGGGTAAATTTCAGGTCTGCAAAGGTTTGATCTTACTATCACATCCAAATATGATATACTGGTATACATGTATAATATTGATTTTTAAATTGGTTTTAAGTATGATTTTACTTTCAATAACAAAAACAGGCACAAAGTTAAATTACAGCTGAAATGTATATGTGACATTTTTTTACAAGCATCTTATCAAGTTGTCTGGTCCCTGTGATCCTAGGACAGTATAGAGGGAGCTATACGATTAAAACGGAAAGGCAGCAGCAGAGATATATAAGAATTGTGTTCATTATACATTATACCTATTCACAAATTGTATTGTCGGTAAATGTTGTATTATGTGGTAGAATCTTCCATTATTTGCTAAATTCTCAAAGCTCTTTTCTTTTTTTCTTTTTTTTTACATTAAGAGAGGAGTAATATTATTACATATACATGTACATGAAATGTAAATGAGAATGGAGATATCGTTTTGGGGAATTTGAGTTGTTTTGTTTATAAACAATGAAGATTCATTCAATTTTAGAATTAATGTAGCAATATTTGACATTTTATCAAGATAAAGTTTTTCTGTTTTGATTGAAGTGTTTTGATACCCGTTTCATCTTTCAGATTGTGAACGGTTTACACTTACTAATATTGTGCACCTATTAATTTCATTCACAGTGAAATGACCAGGTTTAAAAAAAAAAAAAACACCATTTTTTGACAATATGTCAGTGCAGATAAATAAAAGTATTGCTGCCAGCCAAATCTGAAGTGTGCATACATCTTAATTGTATCAGGATAATGTTTCTGTATATCATATCGTTTATACCTTGGGGGTGGGGGGGGGGCGTAGGGGGGGTACAAAGTAGAATAGAGTGGATGTAAAACATCACTTTGGTGTTAAGTGGAGAGTTCACAGAAAGTTATTAACAAGTTATATACAATTATGTGCATTTCTATGATTGAGGAAGTGAAAGTAGGCCCCAGACATTTTGATTGACTTGCGATGGTTACTTGGTCACATTATATATAGGGAATATGTGTACAGATCATGCATGCTAATGATTTCTGTGTGAGCTTCTTGTGTTTTTGTTGGTGTATAACCTACAATTGATGTTAGTGGACTAATTAGCGGTATAAACATTTGTACACAGCCAATCTAGCTGTATAGACCTGGCTGTCTAGTGTAAACGTGTCATTGTTAACAGCAATAAAATAACGTGACATTCAATATGTCTTCGTTTCATCATTTGTATACTTGGCAGAGAAATAATGTGATACTGAAAAAGTAGAGATGCATTGTGACCCTTATAAGCTCATCTGATCCGAAGAACCAAGGTGAGATTATACCATACTGTGGCTTCTGTCTGTTGTCCATCAACAATTTTTTTAATAACAACTTCTTCTCCGTAACCACCCATTGGAAATCAACCTAATTTGGCTGGAAGCATCTGTAGGTGCTCAGGATTCAAAATTGTACTAATGGTGGGATTGACCCCCCCAGGGGGCTGAGGGGTGAGGCCTAAAAGGATTATTTAGTTATATTGGTTTAAGTAACTTCTCAGGAACCAAGTAATGGATACCAACCATATTTCACTGATGGTATCCTCAAGTATAAATTGGGATTTAACATTGTGCAAATGATGGGCTGTTTAACATTCGCCCTGCAGAAAAGTCCTTTTCTCCCATGAGGCAAATGCTCTGTTCTCTATCAAGCCAAACATGTTGTATGGATCAGCAAACCAAGAACAGTTTCATCCAGTTT
This sequence comes from Mimachlamys varia, assembly GCA_947623455.1. Classification (NCBI taxonomy): domain Eukaryota; kingdom Metazoa; phylum Mollusca; class Bivalvia; order Pectinida; family Pectinidae; genus Mimachlamys; species Mimachlamys varia. The sequence goes on from OX392527.1 coordinate 49,791,946, forward strand.
TACTACTTCAACCTTTATATTTCCGTGAAATCATGAAATGTTTTGAATTTCTAGTTCTGTCAGGTGTTGACTTATGTCAATGATATGTTCAATTCTTTATAACATCTGAAACTAGTATTGCATACACTACAGTGTCCTGATTCTGACGAAACTCCACAAGAATGTATTGGAATACTCTATCTAAGGTAACTTTGTGTCTTCTGAATTAAGGGGAGATAACTTATCCCTAATTATTGTTACATGGCATTTCACTCAGTAACATCATTATTTTTTTAACATAGTGACCTAAATCTGAAGTTCTAAACCTTAATGAAGATTCAATGACCAAGTCAGATATTTTGACATTTGTCACAATTACTGCAGGAGGTAATAGTTGTTGGAGGAGTTTGAATATAACTACATTTTTTTTCACCAAAATTATGAACCCCAGCCACCTTTGATTAAGGTAAGTGTGCTGTCCGCTGCATCACTCGACCATCCCCAGTGCAAATAAACATGAGGTCATATTATATTCGCTAAACTGTTCAAGCACAAAAATTAAAACTTAAGACAAATGAACAATATTTCTTGTAAAATAAAGCAAATGTTTAATGTTTCTTTTCATGCAGATATAATCAAATTGCAAAATCTCAATATAGAAGATAAATCTTTTTTAATTGTTATTTAATAAATGTACAGCAATGCTGGATGTGAAAATAATGACAGCAGTATAACATATATTGGATTTTGTCGAAATGAAAAAAAAAAATTGTAGATGTTTCAAAATGAGATAACAATTAAAACCAGCAGTTGCCAGAACTGTTTGCAATAAGCATTGAAGTAACCTTTTAACAATGATATTACAACAATAATATATACTTTTTTTTCTATTTTTGCCCTGAATTATAAAGCTTTTGGGCTTATTATTTTAATCTGCAAGAAGTAAACTGCAGAAAGCAAATTAATCTTGTAAAGGAAGGTGAATTCATCAAGGGAGGTGAATTCATCAGAAAGGTAATTTCATCACCGGGAGATTACACATGTTTCAAAGATGCAAGGAAAAATCTTTAACAGATAAACAACTTCCTGTTTGAAAGAACCAGACACTCTCTCACCGCTTTCTTTATATTTTGTACACTGACTTCCCTTGTAAGTGACCCTCACCATTCTCCAGGAATATCGGTTATACCACTCCTCCACATCCCAAACCTGACCAGACACAATCAAAGATTTACTTTCACATCTGAGAGGACCCTGCAGAAGATTAGCCTTTCCAACAGGTTTTTTATCCTCAATAAATGAAGTGTTTTAATATCAGGTTTTGGAGGTGGAGGAAAGCTGCAGAGTACCCGGAGAAAAACCACCGACCTACGGTCAGTAACCGGCAACTGCCCCACATGGGATTCGAACTCGCATCCCAGAGTTGGAGGGCTATTGGTAGAATGTCGGAACACCTGAACCCCTTGGCCACCGCGGCCCACCAGATGTGAAATAATGAAGTTTCTTATGTTGGACCAAAAATTATACCGTCAACCTGGTTATCTCGAAGACGCGGGGACCAAGGGAAAACTTATCCAAGTATTGGAGTTACGGGAGGTCAAATGTTGAAATGTGGCCGGGACTGACAGAATACTTTGAATTAAACAGGGTCTTTTGTTATATATGAGTTCAAGATAACAAGGTTCAACTTTATAATAATTAACCAATACATGTATTCTAATTCGGATTTAATTTCTCTAAGGATATTATTCCAGCGCCAGGTTTATGTCACAAGTTTGATTATCAAAACAGGTAAAATATATAATTCATATACACAAATAGTTCATAAATACTGTGGTGGAATTGACTAATTACTCACACACAAATCAAAATAGTGCTCAAAGATGCTGGCAAAGAGTTAATTTTTGATGAACAGCAGTATAATCAGAAAGAACAGCTGTATACTTACAGCATGTACAACAGCATCATTACAGCATAAACAGTATCAATACAGCATGAGTCATATTAATTACAACAGTAAAAGTACAGAAAACAACACTGAATCATTTTACATTACGAAGTTAAGGACAAGACTGAGAGATCTTAATAGATGATAACTGATCTTCAGTTTCCCCACCTTTGGCAATTAAAGATGCTTTGCCATATTCGCCACTTTATAAAAACAACATTTTCATCCAGATCCTAGTTTTGTTATCTTATTAAGCGCCCCATTTGGGACCAATTTTTTTAGGCACCTTGGGGTCTAATAACAGCAAATACAGTGTGTGTTAAAACGGGGGGAAAATCTGATTGCCTAGAGAACAAATTGTTTCAGCAAAAATTGTTTAAAAAATGTTAATAAAAATGGAGAGACTGATGTAATTTACATTCATTCTAAAAAGTTAACAATTTTGAAAAAGAATACAATGTTTGATAATGTGATTCATGGATTATTTTGATAGCACATACAACTTCAATAAAATCTGTACCCTGTATAATTCATTACCACATTAAGATAACACCTAATAAGACATACTCATGATTTTCTCTGGGTAGATGTTTACAATGGGTGCATGTTGTTTGTTTCTAATGGTCAATAAGGTTGTGTCAGGTTTTAGTGGTGGAGGAAAGCTGGAGTTCCCGGAGAAAAACCACAAACAAACATATTATGGATAATACCTGGCAACTGCCCCACGTACCACGTACGGTCTCGAAAGGCTCAACCAGTGACCCAGAGGTGGAGTATGATGAGTACGTCTAACAGATGATTTGTTCTATGACCTTAATATAAGGTTGGTATTGTACGTCTCTAAGGAGGACTGAGAAATATTTCCACAATAAATCTTCAGCAGAGGACTGCACAAATGTCACTAGATAAAATCAGAAATCAGAAAATCTAAATGTGATGGATAAATGAACAAAAGATTACAAATAAAACCAAAATCATGTCTCAGAAATTCTTCATTGAACTGATACTTGCTATAAAAATTCCAAATAAGTTAACCAGAATTTAAAATTGAATAAGACATACATAATATGGGTTGATTAGTAACAGGGTATACACAGTATGAATGTAACAGAGATATTGCTATTGATCCGCTGAGTAAATTTCTTTTCATGAACTTATAAAACTTTTCATTTCCTATTAGAACTTTTCATTACCTAATAGAACTTTTCATAATTTAATAGAACTTTTCATTACCTTATAGAACTTTTATTATCTATAATAGAACCTTTCATTACCTTATAGAACTTTTCATCAACTTATGGAATTAAAGACAGGATAAAACCATTTTCCCTGGAAAATTCTGGCATTAAAATGTGTGTTTTGTGCATAAACAAAGAAATTAACAAAAGTAAATTTTGGAATATGTTGGCAGTACCAGGTACCGGTAATTAAGGATGGGAAATGTTACAAGAAGCATTGCTTTCAGGCTTTACTGCACAAAGATAAAAAGTATTGCATAATAAACTGTTTCATAATTTGAAAGAGTAGAATATTTTAATTTTCAGAATCACATGAATAATGTAATTTAAAGGATGGCGACTTTAGAATACTCTATGGCTTTACAAGAAATTTATTGATAAATATGATATAACTCCACATCTATATTTGACGACTCATACATCCATATTTAGACACCCTTCATTCAAAACATTATCATATCATACCAAACTATATATGGTAAAAAATAATAATAAAATCAATTCAAGAGAAAGAAATATAAAAGTAAGACGAAGTTTGACCTGCGCTTTCTTCCATTTCACATCTATCCATATGGTACATGCATCCCGTAGTACAATCGTATAAATATACATGTGACTAATCGACAATCCTAACTTACAAACTGTATAGTACAGACATATAGCACAGGGGACTGTCACATTTGATCTCTGATTCCCTTGTGGTTTATTGGGATGTGCTCGACTTGTTTACAGTCTGCACTCCACAGAATGCTTCGGAACTTTTAAATCGAGCACACCCAGGGTATACGACGGAATAGCAATATGATCCTCAATACTAAAGGGAGTTTTAATATTCCACCTTCCACTCTCTATACTACAGATACATATAGCACAGGGGACTGTCATATTTTATTCATGATTCCTTTGTACTACATCAAGGTATACCACAGGGTAATGAGAATATGATCCTAAATACCAAAAGGAATATTAATATATGTCCTGCAATTTGCTACAATTTATAATACAGATATATATATATAGCACCGGGGACTGTCATATTTTATCCATGATTACTTTGTACTATATTAAGGTACACCACAGGGTAATGAGAAGATGATCCTCGATATCAAACAGAATTCTAATAGGCATTGCCTTACTCTACCCTCAACTCGCTATACTGTGAAATCAGGTACAGGATAACTTGTCCAAACCAGCCCCTGTCTAATTCGAATCCATGTTTTTTCTGGCCTTATCGTTCGGTCCCAGTATTTCCCTATAAACTCATATCAAACACCTGTATAAACCAACAAAAAGTTGGTTCCAATGACATCCCATTTAGACAAGTCACACCATATTTTCGTGAAACAAAGATTTTGTGGTTTCTGGATAAAACAATATTTTGTCGGAACATAAATTCATGGATTATGATACCCACTCAAAGGAAAAACTGAACAAAGAAATTAACAAAATGACAACCCCCCCCCCCCCCCCCCCCCCCGGAAATGAGTGATTTCACAGTACTGAGTACAGAAATACCATTAAAAGGGACCTATCACATATGATGTTAAATTGAATCCTTTGTGGGATAAAGGCATAAAACAGGGGTAGTCATATGATAATCCATTTGCAGTTGAAAATAAATAAAGTTTTATGGGATGATATCACGATAAAAGCTTAACATGCAATAAATAAACAACTTGGTCATGAGAGGCAGATGTCCCCGTTAGTTCAACCATTGATGTGAAACTGATGGGATCAGACCATAGTTTTTTTATTGTTGTGGTTCTTTGGAATGTTAAGTCAGCAATACATTGGTCTGTACAAGTTCATGACAAGGGATTGGAGTTCATGACATCAGTGTGAAGATCATGACATCAGTGTGAAATTCATGACATTGGTGTGCAGTTCATGACACTGGAGTGAAGTTCATGACATCAGTGTGTAGTTCATGACATTGGTGTGAAGTTCATAACTTTGATGTGAAGTTCTGCTAATGCTGATGTCTTGGCGGGGCATTTTTTGTTGTTGCTGTTGTCAACGTTTTAGATTACAAGTCATTGTTGCGAATAAACCGGTTTCCTTCGGAATGTCTTCCATAATACACATATTTACTTTTCCCATAGGAACCTGGAAGACCAAAAACAAAGTTAGGGTTTTGGTTATAACTCGGAAACAAATTCTCAAATAAAACATATGAACAGCACTGTTCAAAACCAATATTTGCACATATATAATGTTTTTCAATTCCTGTTTGTGTTCAAAACAAATTTAAGTCTGTATCATTTAAACAGAGGAATCTTATTACAAATAAATGGAAGATGTGTAATTGGTTAAAACCTAACTCTGGTCTCAGTGCTGTTTAGACTCTTTGCCATTTGCCCCCTTTTTGCAAATAAGCCCTCTTCCTACTTTGGTAAATGTTGATATAACAGGTTGAGTAACTGCAATACATTTTTACACTGGCGCTGTAACACTAACCTTTGTGGTCGTCGACTTTCCTGTGGGAGTCAGGAAGGGGAGTGTACCCAGCCGAATCCTCCTCCTCTTTACCACCTTCTACCATCGTGTCATCTGTCCCTTTGATAATTTCCATAAATGGGCCCACACGTTTCGCTTCAGCCAACTCATCAGCTTTCACAGGTGATGAATCAAGGAATTTCAAATGGTTTAAACGATACAGGACATAAAATCTGTAGATAAATTTCAAATAAAGAAATATGAATAAACAATCAATCGAGAAAGAAGAATGTAGTTTGTATAATGAACAACTTTTTATCAGCTAGCTTATATACCCCTGAAGTTTCATAATGAACTATTCAAACCTTTGAATTTGGAGTGTTGAAATGTGTCTTCAGGGCTGAATGACTGTGTCTTATGAGTCTAGATCTGCCAGCCCCGGAGTAAGTGCCTGGCTATTTTTTAAAGTTTATGCCCCAGCAAACCTAAGCCTGCCAGTAGCAATGCTTCTAGGAGAAATCTGTTTGCAGTGTTTAAATAACCTAAAATTATACAACAGTTTGTTCCTTTTATGAATTGAGAAAATTATCATTATATAATTATTGGGGTTTTTTTTATTTAGTTTTTTTTTCATTATTGTTTCTTGTTTTTTTGTCATATTTGGAAAACAAGGCAATTATTCAAGTTTTAAATTTTAACTTGTTCACCCCTGAAGACACATCTTATAGCTCTTTCAGTTCAACGGTTGAAAGAGCTCATAATGAAATTTAGGCGTGAATGGGTAAAAAAACAGTCTGTATTCCTCAGTAAAACTGTGCAAAAAGTGTGGATAGCTTGAACAGTGTTTTCCTTACCTGTATCTTCTGTAATCTTCTTCGTCCTTCTCATGATCTGACAACTGGTTGGGACACGCAATATTTCCGAGGAGACTGAGGTATCTCAGAGCAGGAAGGTTGGAGGCAAGATTATCCAGCATATTATTTAAATTACTAATCTGATGAAAGTCTTAAGGAAACAATTTCTTTGATAGATGAGTTATGACTAGTATGTATATTATAGTAAACTGTCATCCTCGATATCCAGGGGTAACACTCACTTACACTCTCTACACCCTTGGAATATATCACAGTGAAACTGGAGGCTCACCGTGTTGATGAGGCAAGAAGACTGGTTCGACCCTTTGACCCATCAAAAGAATATTGTGGTCACATAACGGTAAAAATTGACAACCTTCATATTCGGTTGCAGCACGTTTGTAATCTGGTCAGGTTTTTCACCTGAGCATGCCTTCAGTTTTGTCATGACATATTCCAGGCCTATACCCATCCTCGATATCCAGGGGTTACGCTAACCTACACTCTCTACACCCCTGTAGAGAGTGTGGGTTAGCGTAATCCCTGGATATCGAGGATGGGTATACTGTATTCATTCAACCTAATAAGCATAAAGTGCACATACAAAATCACAAAAGAGGTGTGCTTAATGAAACCATGTACAGGGAAAAGTTTACGGAAAAACTGTTCGTTTTTTTCTTTTCTCTTGTTAAAATAATGAAGATTGTTTTCCCAGATCAGTGAGGTGAGGAACTATCTTATAGTTTTTAATTAGCACTTCCATCCTCTTTCCCTGAAAAAGTTTGGGGTACACTTTATAGGGTGCAACTACATATTAGGTTAAATACAGTAGTATTTCTAAAACTAGTACTGTACATGTACATCTAATACTCTTTATTCTGTTTGTTTTTAACAGCTGTCTTATACTTTCATGATCTAGCAATTTTACTTAATTTTTTTTTTTTTTTTTAAAAAACATGAAATATGCATCATATCTATTAATCTTTGATAAAATTTCCAATCAACAATTGGACACAAAGTTAAAGTTGTGTGTAACAAATAATCTCATCATTCTGAAGAAGTAAATCAGCTTTTTATTTCTATAATCTTAAAAGGATACTTTATTTTTATTTATTGTAACGGTATGTAAACTTTCCATCCTTGGAAATTGTAAGTGTTCATCAAAACAATTATTGTCAAGTATTAATTCTTCCAGCTTGACAAATTTTTCAATCCCACCAAGAGACCTAAAAAAACAAAAACAAATTATTTTATTTTCTGTCATTCAGAAAAGTTTAAAAACAGTTTAGCACATGCTTAATGTATCACACTCAGAAAATAAAGTATTATTCTTATACAAATCCCATTGTCAATATTTGTTGTTTGTTTTATTTTTCATCTTTTTTTTTTATTTGTTTATAAGGATAAAACAAATGTCTTACTGTAATTGATTGAAACTCAGATCTAATCTGCTGGTGATGCCAGCGTAATCAGCGATCAGGTTTTGTGGAATTTCTGTCGCATCATGTCCTATGAATGCCAGCTGAAACATTTCAATTTGAAATACAATATCTGACATATGTCAATAAATTCAGATCTCATGATAATGATTTATAAGTGTTACAATAATTCTTTGATGTGATTCTTGCACAGTCTTATAGATCAATGTTTCGAAGAACTGTTATAGTCTTATAGCTTAATGTTCTTAAAAATAGTCCTGGTCCCTTATATCTTTTTCATTTCAAATTTCAATATCAGCAGATTACTTTTATTTATGCTGCTAGTATTTTTATCCAATTCAATAAAATTATTTTTGCATATTAAATTTTTAAGATAAATATATTTATTCAGTAATAAAAACTTCATAATAGCCCACAGTACATTTAGATATACAGTCAATCACTCCAAATGCTTATTAATTTTAATACCTTGCATATAGCAACTGTATATAAATATAGGTCCCCTGAAAAGGATTATTTTCTCCACAGTGTAAAAGATCAGTTAATTTTAAAATATCAAGTAATGAGGAAACAATGTTCATTGTCATTATCAGGGATGTATACATCCCTGTCATAATTGCATCACCTGGATTTTAATGAGGAAGTTTTTCAATTACGCAGATTGTATATACAAACAAAACTGTAGTCTATCTTATCACTAAGACTTTTATATTTCAAGGATTGTTTTTCATAACGTGACCATTAGTTGTTTATGAAAGGTGTTGAGATCGTTGACGAAAACATCAGACTAATACACAACAGCACATAACCTTATGATAACAGTGTCTATATCGGGATTGGGAACAATGCTCTGCGGCTATCAGTGGTCACGGCCTATAAGTATAACGCAAACAGAAAGTTGGCAAGTCTAGTATAACGGTAGGTTACTGATATATATGACAAGGCTCATTATAAACACAAAATCCCATTGGTTTTTTTTTTAAAAGGAGAAGACTACATCGTCTGAAACTTTTACCTGACCATCCACGAAGGTTATTTCATCTTCCTCTGTGCTATTTTCCTCTGCTTCTTCAGACCCGTTGGGTTGTTTATCATCTGCTTCGTCCGCCATGTTGTGAATCACGTGATAAAACTGTCTAGCGATATCACGTGGCTATGACAAAAAGGTTCTACTTGTACAGAGGGACATAATAATTTGTAACAGCCAGGCCTATTTTTTTTGCCTATACTAGGCCTAAGAAGAATCATTTTACATATGTTAGGGATTAAGATTGGCTTTTGTGTGGGTACATGGCCTTTAGGGATATCATTTTCCATTATAGCGGTCTACATTATAGCTGTACGCAGAGACTTGTTGTAGATCTCATGTCCCTGTGATATGCGATTTATTTTTCCTTTTCATATGGAAAGCCAGTGTAATGATATTTGGCCTTTTGTGCATTAGTTAATCGCTGAGAAACGTAAAATTTGTATGTGGAATGCTTTATACGTCTCTATCAGAATATTATTGTGACTATCGCGTGGAAATCAGGTGGTTTTGCCGACAGCAGACATCTCTGGTACGGGCATGAGACGGGCATTTCGTGGCTGCAAAAGTTACATATATATCAAGTCATGCGTTACTGTTTATGTGGAATTTGGCGACATGTCCAATTCTTTTCATCTTGTGGTCGTCTGCCCTAGGCCAGAGACGTCTTTGGCTAGGCCTAAAGCTTACCCTTTCATTGGTAGACTAGGTCTATTGAGGAAAGTTTGAAGGCGCGAAGTCTATGAAAACTTGAACTGCAGGTGTCGGCATATATACGCCGTAACTTGTAGGGTTTCCTCAACTGTATTATAGGAAAGTAAGGTTTTATATTTATATCGATATTAGTATTGATCTCTGATCATAAATTCTCCCCATATATTTATAACCACTTCCTACTTCTTTATCACTTAGTCATAAGTAGATTGTCATTTACTCATCATTCATTTATAATCATCATTCATCTAGTCATACTCTAACAGTTAATTAGTCTATACCCCGAAACCGCAGTATTCTCATTGCTCTTTTTCGTAGCAATTGGTACAATTTCGTGATTTTCGTCACAATATAACTAGGTGTAGAAGTCACATGTACTGCGACAACTGGCAGGATCAAAATTTACAACGGAAAGTATATATGTTAAGAGGTGCACGATACTCAAATAAGTTATAAGGGTAACACTCTTTAACTGGAGGTATAACATCACTGTACCAAAATTAGGAGAGTACAAAAGTGGGAAAACGGTCCAAGAAACAGTCATGCAATGCATCGAAGTACAATAGTAATGTGATAATACTTTAAAGGCAATTTAACTATCGTGTTGATATTATTCACTGGCGTGCAGACACTTGAATATTAAGCGAAATTATAAAGATGTATGTCATATATTACTCAAAAATCCCGAACCAAGACCCTGAATGTAAAACATCCCTCATAAGCACACCAAGTACAGAAACATATATTATTATTACCAATGCTTTTTTTTTTTTTGAGAAAAAATGACAATTTCTGCAAATTATAAAGATGGCAAATTTGCAAAGAATTATGGAGACTGGTGAACGTGTTTGACCAAGTTGGTTTTAAGGAAGAGAGAGAGAGAGAGGGGGTGGGGGGGGGGGGGTGTGTAAAAAACTAGTAGTTTTCCCCTTATACAATTTGAGCGATATGTAAATATGTACACACCACCACTTGTATATATCAATGAAACTATAAGTTTGAATGATGAAAATTATGTTCATTAAAGTAGGCCCTGCTGGTGGTATATATCTTAATAATCTTGAACTGCAAATCATTTCCTGGAACCTTTTACACTTTGGAAGTAGTAGCCTCTCTTTTGTAAGAAGTTACCTGCCCTTATAAAATTTCACTACATATGCAAATTATTTTGTATCACTGTAATGATATTTCTATAAAAGTATAAGTCAAAATCAGCCGATAGGGTAATCATCAACTGCTTCACTTTTTAAAAATGTCTTTAATTTCATCCTTTCTTAAATTACATTATTAACTCGAACAAAGTTTAGTAAATACAATTAAAGTTGACAGTGACCTGTACAATATCCAAGATGGGGATACATATCCTTAAACTAAATATAACTGGCTTGCTTCATATCTGCCTACAATCTACTGATCAAATTTCACTAATAAGTGGGTTATTTCTACAGGGCCCTCAGACCTGTTAGTCCATGTCACCCAGTCTGGTCAGCCACACCATGACTACAGCTGTGGTCACAGAACTTGAGTGACACTCTGAAACAATGCTAAGTCATGGTAAATGATTGTGAAAAAATTGGACAGAACTTGAGATACATGTACTTCCAAACTCTCATTATGCTAACTTTAAATAATAACCCTGGATCTGCAATTAATTAACTTTCCCATTGGTTCAAATATCTTCTGAAGTCCCAAAAGACCCAGAGACATGATATTTGAAAGTAATTTATGTGTGCTATGTAACATTTAATGCTGCTTATACAATCTCCACTAAAGCACAACATCATGTTATGATGGAGAGATGTCAGCTGTATGACATCACAATAATGTATGTGTGCTATGTAACTTTTATAGAACAGTAAATGTTATGTGAAAGTTATAGGAGAAACAGTGCCGCTGACCATCATGGCCTGAGGGGAATTTATTCTAATCAGGGAGATCGGTTCAAGCAATGAGAGAGATCTCAATCTTTCCACATTTCCAATGAAGAAGAAAATGTGTGAAATGTTATTGAAACTTCATTGCTCAATTTGTCTTTCCCATTTTATGTGTCAAAATAACTTCAAAAGTATTCATTTGATCCAGACACCTGTTATGGTCATTACACATACCCTACAGTAACTAGGAGATCATTTGACCACAGGATGTATATTTTGAGTTTGTGTGAGTTTGGACTTGGTGAGGGATATTTCGAGAAATCGGTAAATTTTGGTAAAAATGAGGGAGTCTCCCTCGTTATGAGGGAGGGTCAACGGGTATGTGGTTGTGTTCTAAGTTAAAATAATAGTTACCATGACAAAAGTAGTATTTCTCGGTAAATGAACATGACGGTCGGCACTATATTTCTCTGTGAATGAACGTGACGGTCGGCCCTAACCTTGCATAAGGTCATTGTCCAATATAACAATGGCAGAATTAGGGTTTTATCTCCCTGAAAAACGTCTATGAAGCATTAAAGTAAAATTTCTTACATGTATGATGTTTCTGAAAGATTCAGCACGTTCTGAGAATTAGTGATACAAAGCTTACATTAATTTATCACATTTAAACACTCCCATTCAAAGGTTGGAATAGTTCATTAACACAAATTTTAGGGGTGAATGAGTTAACTATTAAATACAAGATGGCTATCAAACAATCAAACCTGCACAAATAATGAATGACCAAGAAGTGGAACCTTATTTAGATTTGGGAAAAAAAATCAGGTGGTTACAAAAAGTAAGGATATAACAAACAAGAGATCACAGAGAGATCTTGGCGCCCACCATCGATGATTTAAATTGTTTTTAAAAAGTTGGGACCTTTTCTCTTCTTTTTTTTCTTTCATTTACATGTATGTATTTAATCTTGGTTCTCTGAATTTGCCAGGATTTTTTATGATCAGTTCCCAAATTCAAAATAGCATAACTAAGGACCAAGAAGAACTTACAAATGAATAAAGAGAGATCGATCTTGTAATTCTTAAAAAATAACCATAACCATAATTTCATAATCAAAATACAATATGGCTGCCTTTTGGCCATATTGTGTTTAGATCAGCTTAATAACTGGACAATGCACATCTACAGGTCGAAGGGAACATGCATATGAAATTTGAAAAGGACCCATCCATTACTTTTCAAGAAATAGTGATCACAAGAACTGTTCAAGGACAGACGGACAGCAAAATAGATGGACAAGGGACGACAAGTGATTTAAATATCCCACCATCTGATGATGTGCATCCAGTACTTCATGAGAAATAGTGAAAACATGTAAATCAACAACAAAATATAGATAAAATATATACATTTTATTGCTTCATGCATTGCAATGAAGATTTAATCCTGCTGAAGTGATGACAAAATTTTTATTCGGACACATATAATTTCCAGGAAACCCATCGCTGTCTGCCAATGAACGTGATGAATGTTATATATCCAAACCAATCATAATGGCTAACTCGTAATTTTTTTTACTCGTAAAGTTTTATGAACCTGAAGATGATAATGCCGGTCTTGGATTCATTTACAAATTCTCATATTTAAGCAACAGGAATCACTTGGTCCTTGGTTCAACAGAGTACGATTCTGGTTTATCCTGGTCCTACTGGTTTGATCAGGATAACGGGAAAAGCTTCATATTATGTAAGGTCATGCGCAAGTAAATACCCAATCCCTCAAACAGGTGATCCTAGTTAGAATCGACGTTGACAAGTTCTACCTGTCTAAATAACTGTACACTGCACTAAAGGCGAGATGAGATCATTTTTTGAATTTATTTTGCTTTTTTTCAATCTGTCCGAGTGCCTTATATATTTCTCGCTTCGTTTCTTTTTGTTTCTGTTCTTTTTTTGAGTCGATCATCGCCTGTTTTTTCTTGTGCTGTGTAACACGCTGTCGCATCGACGACCTGTCCATCTTCTTCTTGTGATCGTGTAGGGTCTTCATCATGTTCATTAACTTAGCAACCTGGAAAACAAAATGAGTGATTGTGTGACAAATCAGAAGTAATATACATGTACTGTCTACAATCTGTCTAAAGCGGATCCCTGTCTATTCTGCCTATAATTTTTGGTCTCTGCAAGTTACCTCTTAACATAAAGGAGATAACACCTGCATAATCCAAACCCTGTATATCATTCTAAATATCTACTTTTCCTTTTTTAATTTGTACAAACAGTTTATTTCAAATGTTGGCAATCTCCGATCTCTATAAACCGGACACCTGTGTAAACTGGCAAAATTGTTTGGTCCCGGTGACTTCTGTTTATACTGTATTAAATATAAGCTACAAGAAAAACATGCACATTTTTATGATACCTGGAACTGCAGAAACTACTACAAGTAAAAATATTTACAGAATATCTATTTGCACAGCATATATATAAAGTTCATGTATTGTCTATGTACAGTATCAAATGCAGAACACACTCTGTGATGAATTTGTTTTTAATTTACTGCATGACAATTGCAATATCATGATCACATTATTATACAGATCCATGCAGGAAAAGTCCCACCAAAAAGAGGACATTTTGAAGCATTCCTGCAAAAATGAATGTTAGGGTGTACAATGGTGAAAAGGTTAAAAACTCTCGAAACATTTTAAAGTTGAAAGTGATGTTGGTAATATTGACCTTCGCTTCTTTTGGTTCTCTGATAACGACAACACGTTTCACCGGGTCTTTCCTGGCCTGTAGTATTTTCGGTGTGTCCTTGAACGGAAGGTTTTTCTGTAGCTCTCGTGGAATTGTGAGTGGCCTCTGATGATAGGTCTTTCTTTCAGTCGCCTGAAATAACAAAAAACGTTTTGTTTAACACATATTCACTCTAGTTTCAAGAAATGAAACATCAAATTTTCCATAAAAATGAAAATGTTCAGAGGCACAAAATTACCTATTAAAGGCCCAAATATACGTAACTTCAGGAATTATTTTGTAATTCTCAAAAATTCTGAAAAAAAAATCCAGTTGATAACAATGCAAAAATAAGCCTAAAACGAAGTAAACTTGAGCAGTAATTAATAAGAAACTCTCGACAAAAAAATCTCAAGAATTGAAAATAATTCAGGTTGGGCCCACTTCAACAACAAGCCGAAGTTTGAAGACAATTGAAAATGGACGCGTGTTTACATATACCGTGTTTCAACTGCTGTCGTACCGGTTACCACGTAAGAATTCATCTTGGATATTGCTGATATCAGTAAATCTTAACTAAATCTATAATAATAAAAAGTTATTAGGCTTGATTTTGACTTCAGGTTTTCACGAAAGTTACGTATATTGGGCCTTTAAAAATACAGATCTGCTATTAAAAGGTTAACACATGGAAAACTTTCAGTTTCAGAGTATTTAAATTAGGCCAGATTAAATGTTAAGTGTGAAGTTTGGCAAGGACTGACAAAATACTTCATATTAAACACGGTTTTTAAGAGTTATACAAGTATATCCAGCTCTGTGTACCTTGTATAGGGAATCCTTATTTTGTGTGAGAGTTATTCCCCTTTCCCATCGCAGCTGGCCAACAGTTTTCATCCCAATCCAAGCAGTCTTCTGTTCATTAGGGAGCAGCAGTGATGTCACAGGATTATAGAACTGGGGTACCTCCACAGGATACCACGTCCTCAGGAACACAATGTCTGTCAGAGAAGAAGGGGAAACCATATCATTTTGCTATAGAACTTGATACATCTACAGGATGCCAGGTTCTCAGGAACACAATGTCTGAAGAAGGGGAAATATGTTCAAGATGTACAAATATCTCACATGCTCAAGTATTGTGATAAATATTTGCAGGCAAGTTAACAAGCATCATCTTGTATTTCATCAAAAGCATATCATAGTCATATCTGACAAGCAATATAACAACTTCTACCTAGGGCTGTTGTTTCTTACAATCACCGACACCTCTGTGAACAGCTAAAAAGTAGTCTGTTACTAGCCACTGATCATGTGACATTTGGTAATGGGATGTCAAACTCTACTATTTGGAGACAATGATTGATTACTCCTGTTTGCTTTTTTTTTTTTTTGAGACCTGATTCTATAATAAAAGCAATTTAAATACTGTATCATCTCTATGCGAGACACATTTCAAAGATCCATAATACAAACAAAATGGTGGTTGCTCCCCTGTAAATATCTGTCTCTTATGTTGGCATAATTGTGATTTCAAGGGAAACTATTCTTATAACATACCACTGAGCAGAATTTTGTCTTCAAACGTGGCCCTGAAAGCTCCCTCTGGTGTTCGTACTGCTTTCTTCACCTGTCCACGTATACCACTGACAGTCCGTATTTTGGCACCCTCAAATTTGGTCACTTCTAGGGCACTGTTAAACATTCCCTGTAAAAACACAAATTCTCGTTTATTTGTTTATAGGTAGGTACCTGCTTCTACTCTGTGACATTTAAATTGTTGATGGGCCAAAAAAGCAATACAAAAACAAAGCATTCTTACTAACCGGTAGTTGTTTACATTCTGAGATAAAATATTTGTTTATCAAAATTTCACTCATCCTACAGAAAGCTACCAGCTAATATTTATAGGCAATTAACTTGGAGTAATGCATTCCATTCATGATATTACGGAACTTCTAATATGTTTTGGGGTTGGAAATAAAAGTATATGGGTTAACGAGGATGCCCCATACATTCTTGAATGGCTCAATAATGGTATTCAGACTTGATTTTGTGATTTGAAACTTTGGCGCACAGACCCAGAAGAGGTATATGCCACAACACCTTACCATCCTATTTACATTCATCATTTCAATTTCATTCGTTAGCAAGTCAGAGGTTATAGACCAGACAATAACATTGACCACTGAACTCATTATAACCTTGACCTAAAATTTCACAAAGCAACATTCCGTTAAAATCTATGGCCATGGTTTTTGACCTCAATTGGACACTGAACTTGGACATACAGACCTGATCGTGGTTTGCCACAAACTGCCTTACCATCCTATGTATCTCTCAACTCAGTTACCTCTGATGCCCCATTTGAACTTTCCCAAGACAAAGGATTGAAGAGTTCATTAAAAAATTTCAGTGGTGAATGAGTTCAAGTTCATTCAGATATAATCACGAGTCTGGACAATGAATTTTTGACTTTTGACCTCAATGTGACCTTGACCTTGAATGTAAAGACTGCTGGGTTGTATATGTCATGTACCACTATGCCAACTTAAATTTTCACCGAGAAATCTTCAGTGAGTCTTAACCTTTTGACCGCTACATGAACTTAAAGTTGGGTGTACTGTCCCTATTCATACAGGATACAAAGCCTTGCTTTCCCATATATGCCTGTAAAGTATCATGAGCTATCTAGTAAGTCAGAAGTCAGAGGCCGGACTAACAATGGACAGACAAATTTATGGACGGAGGGACAGACAAAGCAGTGGTTACATGTTTCCTGCAATATTTTTGGGGAGTATTAACAACCATCACTGATTGAGATTATTCCTTCTCTAATATTTACTCATTCACCACTGAAATTTCATAACAAATTATTCCAATCGTGGAATTGGAAGAGTTCAAATGTGTCTTCAGGGGTGAATGAGTTGACTACAGTATCCCTTCTCCAACACTGACCTGAATGAATGCAGTTTTCTTGTATATTTTCTGGGGTGTGCCTGTAAGCTTGAGTTTTTTCACTATGTCCAATTTCTTGTCCATCTCCAGAACAACTCCGGTGGCAGCTATGCGGAACCCAGGCTGAACAACAAACATTACACTTCAACATGCTGGATTCTTTTAGATCCAAGATTGAAAGTAAACAGGACATCTTTAAACATTTTGATGAAATATTTGAACTTGAAGAAAATGAAATCTATCATAGATATATTTTTTCATTACTTTAAACTTACATATTTCAGCAGTAATCTTACTTTAGCAATCGTAGTGCTGAAAGCATTCTGCTAAATTATAATTGGCCTTATTATAATTTATTGTCCTAATTATAATTTATTGTCCTAATTATAATTTATTGTCCTAATTATAATTTGTCGGCCTAATTATAATTTATTGGCCTAATTATAATTTATTGTCCTAATTATAATTTGTTGGCCTAATTATAATTTATTTACTGATATCGACATATAGGCTTTTAGCCTGCGTCCATTAAATTTCCATTAAATTCCATTAAATTAATTACAATTTCTGTATACTGTTTTCTACAGCAAGTATTGTGAGTGTGCCAATTTATTATTGCCCTTATCTGTTCAAATAAGGCTATGAGCTAAAATTTGTGTGCACAAAAAATAAGTACATTTACCGAAGTTACATTACCAGGTACTTTTATACATTTACCGTTTATGTCAGTTGGCATCACCAGAACCATCTCTCTTGTATCAAATATATCGACAAAATTGATTTAATTTTTGTTTGGTAAATTCAATGAAGGTTTAGAGGAGATAAAACCAATCGATATAGACAAAAACAAAATCAACTTACCGATACATCGGAGACACTCTCAATGGCCAGGAATCCTGTTCCTTGTGGTGTCAAAGGACCTGTGGAACACAATAAATCATATTTGAAAATACACAAGGACAAAATCAACAATATTTTCCTTTTGGAATGAATTCTGGGGATCATTTAGAATGAGGAGATGATCAACTTTCCCAAACCAAATATCAGTAAACAAACAATGGTACATGTATTGTCTCATTCTACTTAAGTCGTGAGCAGCAAGATAACATGCCTTACAACCAATAACAAGATTTTGATCATTGTATCATAACATTTCTGCTAGAGTTAGACAAACAAGGCTCTCCAATTTAGGTAATATCATTTTTTTGTGAAAATATTTCTCAAAGAAATCGGTCTACCTTTACAAAATCAAAACCTGACCTGCATCTTATTATTATACAACTCCAAAGAGTCCATACTAAATTACAGTTCAATATCTCTATTCGTTACAAAGTAAATGAGACAGGTTCATTCCTTGAGGGAATAATTCATTTAGAGGAGCTAAGTAAACCTGAGGTTCTATGTTTCTCATTGATAATAATGTCAAATTTAAGCTTAATACATAGCAAATAATTTGAACACCCAAGAAACCACATGAACCCAAATTTACAAATTAACTAAATAACATTTTGTGCTTGTACACCTACCCCAGAAGATGGAGATATTGTTTTGTACTTGTACACCTACCCCAGAAGACGGAGTGACAATGAAGATGCTCTGGTGTGTATTTTAACAGTCGGTTCCTGTAGTTGTGGTCCTGGATGGCATACAGGGGTAAGGTCTGGAATCTCCTCCACCCAAGGGAGACAATCAGTGGGTTTCTTGTCTTCAAAATCTTTTTATGCCATCTGTGTTTCTTTAAACGTGTCTGAACATAACAGAAAAAAGTTACTTTTTTTTATTGATTAAAGCACTGGAAGATTCCGAAGATGCTTCCTCAAATACAATATATTTTTTTTTAATTTGGATTTGCAGAGATGTGATCTGCCAGTTGCTATCATTTCAAGATAATGGTCATAAAACAAAACTCAAATACTTTTTGTGTTTATGGATATAATCAGTCATTGGTATGATGTTAAAACACTCCTTAGCCTATTTGTAAAACATCGGGTAACTGCAGATTTTAAGATTAACTTCTTGTAGTTGAAAAGGCAGTTTTTTAAAAGTCAGATGCTTAGGAGCAGGCAAATGTAAGCAGGTGCTGTGCCTGGCTACAACAATTCTGGAAGATCTCACTGTCGAAAATATTAACTTCATATCTATCTTTCACCAATACAATGCATTCCCTACCTGGAGGTATCCCACGTTACTCTCTACGTTGAGTAGGGCGCCTAGGATCACAGGGTAGCTGGGGTCGAAGTTCGTGACAAACTCACAAGGCATGTTATTCACCTCCACACGTACATACATCCCAGGTCGGAACCCCTCGTAGCCGACACGGACGTCATCATCCATGTTTTCAAACTCGGCACGATTAAGCTGAAAAAGAAATAAAAATTCATTTCAACACTGAGAATTTGAGAAATTAATGATTTTTATCAAGATTTTGCATTTAATGTTTTTATCGTAAAGAAGTAAGAAGTCATTTTTCAAAAAAATTGTGACTACATTGATTACTGCATAGGTGGAAATTCAACTTACAAATTGTGATACATTATATTTAAAACTGATAATGCTACAAATTAATTGAAATATAGGGCTTTTTGAGTGTAAAGTTTGATATGTTAAGGCTTTAAAAACTTGTATGAAACCTATATCAAACTTATACACTTGTATGTATCATGAGTTGGGAAGCGTCCTCCATACTTGGGAGAACCAATTTACCAACAACATGAGATTTGTCTTTGCACCGTATGTCACTAGTCAGCTAGGTTAAGCTGAGCAGCCGGCTTAATTAGTGCAATATTTACAAATTCAAAATTAATGATTAAAAAGGTCAAAATAGATATATAAAGGTGTGGGAAAAACTAACTATAATGTTTACGTTTAGAGACTTTAATAAATTCTCTAATGACGTTCAACCTGCTAACAATATCAGCAGTAACTGTTGGTGGTCCTATACATCCATTATATACTCCAATAACAAACGGATATCATGTGGTTGCTTTAAATAAAATTCATAAAAGTTTTCTTTTTTTCATTTTTATAAATGAATGAGTCAGGAAACAACATTTTAGAACATGGTAACACATCACAAGTCTGATATATATCCTTAGTTGTAAAGCAATGCACCTCACAGTCATAAATCTACTTTTGGGGATTTCTTTTCTTTTTGTAAGAAAGAGGAGACACAATTTAATTATCTTTATATTTTGTACAGTACACACATCAGAGGCTCAAATACAGATCATTTCAGCGAGCTCAGATATCGAAAGATCATCACATATGTATACATTGATTATTTGACCATAGCAAGCAGTGCTTCTTTCCCCCTTCTCCAAGATCTTCATTTCATGGTGCCACTCTGGCCCCTCTTATACAACTGTAATAACTATACATTCAACCTTTTATATCTTCAGGGAGTTTTCGTTTGGTCAGAAAGGGGAGACAACTATTAAACCAATGTTTGTACATGTACAGTACACACGTCAGAGGTTCCATGATAAGATCTCTTCAGCAAGCTCAGGTATCGAAAGATCATCATATATGTGTACACTGATTTACCATAGCAAGCAATGTTTTCTCAATCTTTCAGATTAATGGTGTCACTCTGAACCCTCTAATATGACTCTTTTATAGATTGCACTGTTTCTATCTTCAGGTAATGTTTGCAGTAAGAAAGCGGAGACAACTTTTAAAATGATTTTTTTACACTAAGGCGTTATCTGACAATAGTATATTGTTAGCGTTTTCTCTTCTTATGCAATACCGAAAGAAGTTTCCCCATTCACTGGCATCAAACATTAAAATTCTATCGTGAAGATTCATACAAACCTGACAATGACTACTTGCACAAATGAATCCGATATGAGAGAATTGCACGGTCAAATATGAGAAATATCACCCCAAAACTTTTTAAAAGTGACAGCAAAAATTGATAAGAACAGACAATGGACTACAGAAGCAGGTTGATTCAAACAGCCTACCATTTGGTGATGTTGGGTTCAAAAATAGAATTGAAATTTTTGGCGTATAATTAAGGCATACATCTTTACATGTAGAGGCTTTTCAAACTTGTGTGAATCTTTATGTCAATATCTCTTTCATTAACTTACACACTTGTTTGTTTCATTAACTTATACACTTGTTTGTATCATGAGTTGGGAAGCGTCCTCCATATTGGGAATAACTAGTTCACCAACAACATGAGATTTGTCTTTGCACCGTATGTCACTGGTCAGCTAGGTTAAGCTGAGCAGCCGGCTTAATTAGTGCAATATTT
The DNA here is from genome assembly GCA_947623455.1 of Mimachlamys varia. NCBI lineage: Eukaryota > Metazoa > Mollusca > Bivalvia > Pectinida > Pectinidae > Mimachlamys > Mimachlamys varia. The sequence continues at coordinate 49,813,415 of OX392527.1, forward strand.
ACATATTTATTATTAATAGTGATATCATGGGTATAAGAGACACAAACAATGTTTAGCAGTAACCAGGATAAGCTTAGTGTGTGCCATCTTCAATTCTGATCGGATCCTTCATTTAAAATGTCTAATTACCTGGGCCTGCAGCTCATTCTCCTGTTTCCATGAGTCGTAGAACTCGGAGTCTTCTTTCATATCATACTGCTTGTCAAACACTTCCTTTAACTTCTTCTTCTTTTCTACACGTTTGTCATGAGCCGAAGTCTCTGCTTTTGTCTTTTTTCTTTCTCCCTCTTCGTCATCTCCTGTAGAAATATTTAATAACATAAGCTAGATAATATGTAAAACTTATATCAGCCTTCCTAGTTTTTTTCTGTAACAAATGAAATACAGAATTAAACACTTAAGATAAAAATGGTGATTTTGTGCACTCACACTCTATGCAAAGAAACTATATACAGATACAGTAAAACACATTTATAACAAACCTCTGGGGACCAAGGTAATTAATTTGTTATATAAGCATGGTTTGTTATATGTGTATAACAGTACAGATGATAAGGCGCATGGCGGGGAATGAAAAACACTACGTTGTAACCATGAATTTGTTGTAAGCGTGTTCATTATAAACATGTTTAACTGTACTCCAATAAGTTCAGTCATAATCTAACACAATGTTTGAAGCTTCAGAAGTGCTGAAATCAGAATATGGCTAAAGTAAGTACCTTTACAGTTTCTAGTTGGACTGCATTTAGGGAAAATACACAAACAACTGACATACATGACAACAGAATAATAATTCACCTTCAGCAGCTGAATCTCCGCTATCCTCTTCGTCCTCTCTGTCGCCTTCTTTGTGTACCACGCCCGTCTCCAGGTCCTCAAAGTCTCCATACAGCTCATCTACAGCAAAAAGTGTGTTCTTTTATCACTACCTCAAACTATTTCATTGTTGATATAGTTGTAATACAGATAATGTATTAATCCAGCAAATAAACCCACAAATATATAAATGATTTAGAAAGAAATTCTAACCAAAGCTTTTCTATTGTCCTGTAATAAGCAAATACCAAAGCTTTTCTATTGTTCTGTAATAAGCCCATACCAAAACTTTTCTATTGTCCTGTAATAATCCCATACCAAAGCTTTTCTATTGTCCTGTAATAAGCTCATACCAAAGCTTCTCTATTGTCCTGTAATAAGCCCATACCAAAGCTTTTCTATTGTCCTGAAATAAGCCAATACCAAAGCTTTTCTATTGTCATGTAATAAGCCCATACCAAAGCTTTTCTATTGTCCTATAACAAGCCCATACCAAAGCTTTTATATTGTCCTGTAATAAGCCAATACCAAAGCTTTTCTATTGTCATGTAATAAGCCCATACCAAAGCTTTTCTATTGTCCTATAACAAGCCCATACCAAAGCTTTTATATTGTCCTGTAATAAGCCCATACCAAAGCTTCTCTACTGTCCTTTAATAAGCCCATACCAAAACTTTTCTATTGTCCTGTAATAAGCCCATACCAAAGCTTTTCTATTGTCCTGTAATAAGCCCATACCAAAGCTTTTCTATTGTCCTGTAATAAGCCCATACCAAAGCTTTTCTATTGTCCTGTAATAAGCCCATACCAAAGCTTTTCTATTGTCCTGTAATAAGCCCATACCAATACTTTTCTATTGTCCTGTAATAAGCCCATACCAAAGCTTTTCTATTGCCCTGTAATAAGCCCATACCAATGCTCTCTATTGTCCTGTAATAAGCCCATTCCCAGACATTCAGTAAGAGATAATGTTCTGGCTTGTTGCAGTATAAATATGATAATATGGATGTAAGAAAATATTACAGCATTAAAAAAAATGCTAAGAAAACAGGCTGTATGGGGTCACTCTGCTCCATGATTAAAGGTCAGAGTGATTAATCAATTATTCAAATACATTAATACGAACTGCAATTAGGGAAGTATATACCTGCCAGTGTTTCTAGTTATTTGGTAGTGTCAAAGCTTACCGTCCTGTTCCAGTCTGGCAGCAGCGTCCTCACTCTTGTCCCACTTCCCCGTCACAAAGCAGTCCTTTATCAGGTCCCGTACCTACAATGCAAGATAATCAACATCAACCAACAGCACAACAATAACAGTCAACTTCAACCCTGCCTTCTCCTCATCAGATATATTACATGTACACTAAGTGACATAACAGTTTGGACATCTCAATGACATGTCATGTAAATTAGACTTTTTCAGAACCTTCTTTACGTTAGGTTACCTTTGTTAACGATTATTAAAGATTTCCATACCACAGCCAATAATACATCCAGTCATTTTTGACGGGTGTATAAAAACTCATTGGAAGATCTTTGTCCCCCCCCCACCTCCCATCAACTGCTTTGATAAGAACACCATACCTTACAAGCCTTTTTTAAAAAGCATTAAAGATCACATAATCAAAATATAATCAAACACAATTTTTGTAATATAAAACATTTTCGGGGCTAGACTGGGATTCGAACCCAGGACTTCAGATTAATATACCATCACTCTAACAAGCCAAGCGCTACCTACTTAGCAAAGGTGTTCTAGTCCATCTGTGCTATGTACATTGTAATATTTCAATAAGTGAACTCTTCAATCAATAAAATTACTTGTTCTTGTAACTTATATATATATATATATATTGAGAGAGATGAATGAAAGACATGCCAATGTGATTTCACCTATTGAATTAAGTAATTGATACAGCATGTCAAACATAAATAAGTGTATGTGTGTATATTAGGAACATGCCACTACTACTCATAAGTGATAATTGTGGCTATCAAGGTTAGAGCAAACCTCGGGAACTAAACAATCCACCAGTAGAGTCTACCACCTTGTACTGTGAAAGATGAACATAACACACACATGTAATTCAGGAATCATTACAGCATGCCAAACATGAATATGTGTACAGTAAAAGTGAAATTGTTCGTGATGTGGAAATTTTCGCTGATAATAAATCTCTGCGAATATATCCACACGCGAACATATTTAACACCACTCAAACTCTACAGTATATATTTGTATTAATGGTGCATAGTACAAAACAGAACGACTGACAGCGCGGAAATTTCCACACCGCGAACTGTTCGAAAGCTGACTAAGTGAAAAATTTCACACAAAATTAAATCGCTGCGAAAAAGTTGTTTTATATGAAAACACGAAAATAAGTCACTGCGAAAAATAAGTTTGTTAACAGTATACTTATAAGGGACAATTGTGGCCATCAAGGCTTCAGAAAACCTTGGGGACCAAAACATCCACTAGCAGAGTATACTACATTGTACCTTAAAAGACGAATGTGAGACACACACATGTGATTGCACCTATAGGATTTAACATATTGCTATTCAAATTAAGAAGGAAATACCACATTTGAGGACCACAATCTACACCTGTATCCTATCTATCATGTATGTTGTAAGTTTATGTACCATTCCATTAACTTACCTCCTCCAGGTCCCAGTCCTGGACATCCCATTGACTTACCTCCTCCAGGTCCCAATCCTGGACATGCTGTACAAAGAAGCGTGAACAGTCGGTTTTATTGATGGCCAGTCTCTCATCATTCTTCTTTTCTTGTTTCTTCTTTAGCACCTTAAACAGCCCTCCCAGGTCATCGTCTTCATCATTGTCCTCCTCTTTATCAACCTGTTCACCTGCGTCTGAAATGTTCGTTTAGTTATATTTCACAACTTCACCCTCCTCATACAGGATCTCAACTGAGTCATACTCCTCACACAGGATCTCAAATGAGTCACCCTCTTCTGCAGAATCTCAAATGAGTCACCCTCTTCATACAGGATCTCAAATGAGTCACATTCCACATACAGAATCTCAAATGAGTCGCACTCCTCATATATGATCCCAAATAAGTCACACTCCTCATATAGGATCTAAAATGAGTCACACTTTTCATACAGGATCCCAAATAAGTCACACTTTTCAAACAGGATCCCAAATGAGTCACACTCCTCATACAGGATCCCAATTGAGTCACACTCCTCATATAGGATCTAAAATGAGTCACACTTTTCATACAGGATCCAAAATTGGTCACACTCCTCATACGGGATCTAAAATTAGTCACACTCCTCATATAGAATTTCAAATGAGTCACACTCCTCATACAGAATTTCAAATGAGTCACACTCCTCATACAGGATCCCAAATGTGTCACACTCCTCATACAGGATCTCAAATGAGTAACACTCCTCATACAGGATCTCAAATAAGTCACACTCCTCATACAGAATTTCAAATGAGTCACCCTCCTCATGCAGGATCTCAAATAAGTCACACTCCTCATACAGGATTTCAAATGAGTCATTAATTTTAACATAATATTATGATACTCAGATTATCGAGGAACATGCTTACAGCAAGTTTTATCAGCCAGATGGAAAAGTAAATTATTTCAAATTTATTCTGATTATTCCATTAAAAGATAAATACTACAATGAGGAATTTAACTTAAGCTTTTCAGGGTACATTATAATTTAGTCATAGGGAAAACTTTGTCTCTTAAGTTTTAGTGTCATGAAGAATTTTGGCAACACATAAGGGTATCTAATAAAAGGGGGTAATCTTTTGAGGTTTACCTGTAGCTGTTTCACAATCCAGTTAAAAAAAGAGTTTTAAAATATACAATATATAGACGAAAACAAGGGTAATCTAATTGCAATAATGAAGGGACATTCAATATTGAGATTACTGTTTCTATTTTTACTGTATATCAGTGTAGGTACCTTGCCCGTATATCAGTTTCCTGTAGTTGACCCTCTCTTTCTGTCTCTTTCTGAAGGATTCTGCTGCAAATTCTGCCAGATTACTCTTCCATTTCAGGTGTCCTTCTTTAAAAAAAAAAGATTCATAGTTTTACATATTAATACCAAGTCCACTGTACATCATAACTATTTAAGAACAATTTTGATGTTAAGATGTGTTTATTTTGAAAAGTAAATATGATCTTTAAACACTTCACTACCTTGGTATATACTGATGAAATTGACAAGAAGTTTCCAAACATACATTTACTTTTTAAAATGTAATTTTTTTTAAATGAGAAATAAAAGTATTTGTTCTCACATATTAGTTGTAGGCATGATACAAATGTCAACATGACATAATTTTTATCGAATAGTTTTTTTTTAATTTTTAAAATTTTTTTTAATCTAAATAATACTAATGCAGCAGCAATATAAACTACCTTCTTCTTCCGATTCTCTGTCCTCTTCCTCTCTTTCGCCATCCTCGGTTTCTTTAAAATCCTCTATGCTTTCACAACTGTCATCGCTATCTTGATCATCCGCTTCATCTCCTAAACCCTCATCACTTTCAATGTCACTTTCATTGTCACTGATTTCTGGAGATTTTGGCACATTTGGCGATTTACCTGAATTTTTCGTCACTAAAGTATCACTTTTACTTTTTGCAATTTTTTCTTTTGGTGATTTCATAGAATCAAATGTACTTGTGTCCATATCTTCCTCACCACTTTCATCTTCACTTTCATCATCGGTTTCATCAACATCATCATCTGAACTATCTTCATCAGAAATGTCTGCTTCATCTTCTAAAGTTTCATCTTCATTGAAAGACCATGATGATGATTTTTTATTTGCAAATAACACAATTTCTTGGTCAGAATTGTCATTCTCACTTTCACTGTTTGTTTTATCATCCGACACACTTAGGCTGCCTTGTTTTGCAGATGAAAACTCATCTTCATCTGTTTCTAAGTCTTCTTCTTCTTCTGATTCACTATTTTCACTTTCCTCACTATCATCACCATCACTTGATTTTCCCATCACTCTCTGACTTAATTTCTCAGAGGATAGGGAAAAACCTGATTTTAACAGTTTATTTTTATCTATCACATCATCATCATCGTCGTCATCATCATCACTGTCAGCAAACACAAGTTCTTCTCTGGAATCCATCTGAAATTAATTAATCATTAAGATTTTTAAGTATTCTTCTTGTTTGAATACAATGAATTGACTTCATGTGACGGTCAAAGTAGTGTAGTATTGAATGGGTATTGCAGCATTATCAAAGTCCAATTAAATAGGTACAAATGTATTTCTATTTTAGCAATATAGTCAATATGCAATTATATTTAATCTTGTTTAATACAGGTCAACGGACTTCTACAGAAAACTTTGAAATTGAGAGAAAAAAAATATATGCTGCCATTTTCAGTTGGCAAAAGAATGGTTTCTTCGACAATTTATTTTCGGACAAGGCACTTTCATCCTACATCCTACCACCTTTTTGAAAATAAAGAGAAAATGCAATATTCTTTCGAGAAAAAAAAGCTGATTTCAAGCAATTAATGTGGCAACAAATGTGACAAAAGAATGATGACACAACTAGGTCTGTTGGTGGATAGGAAAATCCTCTTCAAGTCTACATCATCGTGTCACAATAATTTTAGTACAATATCTATTTAACATTTATTCTATGGATAGAGTTTGAGGACTATTTTCTGTATACCATTATTATACCAGGTTTGATGTCTTCATACAAGAATGACTTTAGAAAGGATCATAGACAAATTGAATGTTACCTTTGGTCTTTTTTTCTTGGGTTCATGTTCTACATCCTGTTGAAAATGAAAAAAATCCTTTAAATCTGTATACAAGTCTTGCTGCAACAGGTAACATATTATTTCAAAGAGTCAAAATTTCTTTACAGTCTTTATGTATGGGCAGTAGGAAGGAGCGATTTGTTCTGATGAGCTGTTAATAAAAGTCAAATATTTTGTAATTAACATATTGGTGGCTAGGACTAAAACAGTTGTTAGAATACAGTGTGTAATAGGAGTGGGCCAGATTGTGATCCAAGCTGTTGGCCTCTGAACTCTAGACTGAAACTAGTATTACTTAGTCACTTAAAGTCATTTGGCCCAGTCCCATAAAGCTCACATATCCTTTTGTCTAAGACTCTGCAGGAAATTACAACATAATTTATAACCCAGGATTGCAATTGCCCTGACCATGCACACAGTGTTAGTCAGATTCTGTAACAAACTAAGCCACCTTTGTTATATGTTAAACCCAGAACCTCTATCTAGTCAGATTCTGTATCAAACTAAGACACCTTGGTTATATGTTTAACCCAGAACCTCTATCTAGTCAGATTCTGTAACAAACTAAGACACCTTGGTTATATGTTAAGACTTCAATTACATACGTGGTGAGCCTAAGGACTGTGGGAGATTGGTTTTACAGACTTTAACATCAGATAAAAAACCAGGGTCATTGAAGGTCAAAGGCTAAGGGGGAAAACTGGATCATGGAAGTGGGGGAGCACAAAACTGCCATGATAGGCAGCGAGAACTTTCTACAGACACTCACGTCTATTCCATCTGTAAAAACGGCCTTCCTCCTCACTCGTCCACCCTCCTGTTGGATCTGTTCCTCTAACGGCTGGTCACTGTAACAAAACACAATATATCATGCAACAAGATATTGTTTTATGTAAAATTTGTATGAAACACAATATATTTGGAGAAGTCACAGTACACAAGCATATTTATATCTTTCATATCCATTCCAACATGGCTAGTGACAGCTGAAGCTCAGGTTGCATGATGCAAGATACATGATTTGTGTGAAACTTTTAATAGGAGAGGTTTAATATAGGCAAAGCCTGTTGTGGAATCCTATTGATATTCAAAACAATTCTCTGAAAATGAAACTTTAAATATATGCCTATTTTGTACCAAGTCTATTTCCAGTTATAGTACTGACATTAAAATTGACATCTCTTGTACGGTGACACAATCATTAGAAGCAAACATTTTGGTGATGATAAGCTACTAGTATTCCAGGAATCTAGTTAGGACTGACAAAACAAACACTTCAATTAGGAAAGAATACAGGATCACTACAGCAAGATCTAGTAGCAGACAACTCACTCCAGCATTTCCGCCTCGGAGATTGGTGTGGTGTTGGAAAAGACGGCCATGTGACTTGTATTCATCTTCTGGTCTAAAGGGTTGAAAGTCGACATGAGCGTGGAGACAAGGTCATTAGCTGGTTCCAGCTCCGTCTGAAATATGACAATAAGCTCTTATGCACAAGTACAACCTCCTATGGACAATATTATCATCCTCGAATGTACAATATGAAGCATTCACACAGTTGAAGAGAATTTAGTGTTGTTTATCTTCTTATCAAAAAAGAGTTAATTAAATTATCCATTCCTTGACATGCTTTTAATTTGTCCTTGTCACTCGTGATTGGTTATTGGTTTGGTCATAATCCTAATCATTTTGAGGTTACTGGATTGGTAATGATTTTCGTGGGGGAACTTATTTCGCTTTAAATATGGTCAGAAAAGACCAAGCAAAATCAAAAATCATGTGCTTACAGAAGTAGAAGAAAGACATATCTTCTTTCAGTCAGTTGAACACTGATGAAAACTTACACCAATTCAATATCATATTAAGTGTTTTTATGACAAAAGTGATAAACAATGACCTTTGACCTTTAACATTGACCAATGACCAACAAACTCTAATCAGGTGCAGAGTTTAGCAGCGTGATGCTATGGTGTGACTATAACAAAGTCTGGCACAGGATTCTTTAGATATTTTGTACACGAGCTTTTCATTCTCAAAAGTGGTCAACAGTGACCTTTGACCTTTAACCTTGACCGCTAAAAAACAAATTTTAATCAGATGCAGATAGTGATGCTTTGGTGTGAATATGAACCAAATCTGACAGGGTTTTTTTGAGATCTCCCCTCCTTGCAGTCTATATACACAACATTGGGCTAAAATTAGAAAGAGGAAACCCATCAGCCTTTCACTACGCCCTTGACATGTCTATCTATAATACAGTGTCTGTCTCACCTCCTGCTGTTTGCTGTGGGAATGCCCCCTGCCCCGCGTTCTATATATACACAAAATGGGGCTATAATTAGAAAGGGGAAACCCATCAGCCTATCACTATGCCCCTGACATTTCTATTATAATAAGTTGTGTATCTCACCTCCTGTTGTTTATTGTGGGAGTGACTCCCGCCCAAGTCTATATACACAGCATCCTTGTCGTACACAATGCCCCCGACCCCAGACATAGGGGCGTAGATAATCCGTTCACGCTGGTTCAATGACCGCTTCTTCTCCTGGTCCGGTGTAGGACAGGGATCAGGTAGAGTCTGCATGTCGTGTACCGTGAAGTCACCACAGCCTGATAAGGAAAATATCGGATTTCAGGCTACATAAAAAACACTGAAGATTTTTTGTCAGTATTTTCTCCAAATGTTTAATATTTCACTGTATAATATTTTCATGTCTTCCTTATTGAATTTGATTGATGGGCTTGATATTAAAACTAATTGCCACCCTGAATTGAACACCATTGTTACATGTTTACAGCTACATCACAATATGGATGTGTTTCAGACAAGGCCGTACAGATACGTAGCTCCTTCGCAACACTTGTTTGAACAACTATTTATAGCAGTTTAGAGAAATATCTTATTCTCAAACCACAGAGGGTGTTCTTATCTACCAACATTCTTCTCTCCATATTTTTTTCAAATGTGGGGAAGGTGAGAACAAACTCCCAACACTTACCTGGAATGTGTACGTTACAATGGTTCTTCATGTGTGTCCCCCTCACATAGCCGTACAGAGAGATGTTCCTGTCACATTTGCCATTCCTACGTACGGTCTCGGGGTCTGTGATATCCTCCGTTCTGTAACCAAATTTTGAGATTTTACTTTTTTACAGATTCATATACACAATTATGCACATGTTTAGCGTCAGCCACATACTTTCAACCAACATCTTCTTTCCTTTTGATCTTACTAGCTATCTGTCCGAGAGGATGAACAGATGAATTTTTGTGTATTTTCCGAGACAAAATGATAACAAAAGATGTGGATGGAAAGACAGATGAATAAGATGGTGGACAAAAAACATATAAAGTGATAAACAAAACATAGAGCTTTATATCAAGATTGAACTGTATTTGTTTTGTATAGTTTTGATTTTTGTATATTTACCAATTTAAATACAGGTAATTCATGATTATCAATCATCTGATAAAAACACTGCAATGTTCCCTTATGCTACATATTGTATTTAGATAATAGCTGCTCTCATGTAACGCTCTCCAGGGGTATTCACAACAGAGTCTGGTTGCTTCTCTTGAAGATTTTTTCATAGTCTGTCGTCCTATGTCTAGACGTTTATCTCGATATTTCCACAGTCTAGCTTATTCAAATATTATCATAAATGTAACTTTAATACAGAGAGCAGTGAGTAGCCCTTGATGTGCCAGATGTAAATATTTTGCTTACCAGAATAATAAACAGGTTAGTTATCTTCTGTGTAAATTGTATATAAAGTACTAGATCATTATGTTACTGGATGAATAGTTATAATTTCCACATCATAAATATTCCAGAAAACAGATATTGTTCAGTGAAATGTTGAATACATCTACCTGTTTTAATGTCTCATTATGTACATGTACCACTACATATTGTCGTTTAGTGTGTTGTAGTACAATGCCATTTGCTATCGATTAAAAAACTTAAGTGGAAAATATTGAAAAATAATTGAAAAAAAAAATCCCAATTTAAGGGCCATTTTGTCCAGAAGTAGACACCATAGATGATCACATTACCAGGCTTTATTATAAATCATCATAGCATTTGTTTTGTTTATGGTAATACAGTGTAACTTGTCTAAACCGGATGTCATTGGAACCAATGGTTTGGCCAGTTTACACAGGTGTCCGATTTGTAGAGGTTTGATATGCGTTCAGAGGGGATATATTGCGACCAAATTCTAAGGCCAGAATAGACAGGACTTCGGATTAGACAGGGGTCAGTTTAGACAAGTTATACTGTAATGATATTGTGAGTTTTTACCTGTCCACTAAGATGTACGGGTGAGTAATTCTCCACTGGAGAGGGCGGAACTTCATCACAGATATAAACCGACACAGGTTGTGTACCTCCGTTTTCTGGTACTCCTCGTTCACCATCCCAGACAGATAGAATAGCTTAGCTCCCTGTGAACAAACGTCGTGAGTTATGAAACAATTTTAAGTTTTCAGTCTATACATTTTTCGTTTTAATAAGGTTTCAGGACAATTTTTAAAAGATATCAAGCAAATTAACTCATTGACCCCTGAAATTTTGTGATGAACTCTTCCAACTTTTGAAATGGGAGTGTTCAAATGTGTCTTTAGGGGTGAGTGAGTAAAAGTCATGGCATTTTTAACATTAAGTCAATGATTAATGAACTCACTCTGATATAAAAAAAAAATACATTTATATTAAACAATTGTGTTCAACTCTCAATGAAGCCATCAGCAAGTCTATGATGTCACAATCATTGTCCTTATTATAACACCCTATTATGTCACAGTTTGAAAGAAACAGGTGTGGAGGAAAACTAGAATAACTCAAGAAATACCACTGATCTAAGTTATCATTCAGATTTTGACAGGAAATAGCTTAGGCTATGATTTCTCTGATTATTTTTTATGTCAGCCCTGAAATAACTCCAACTGTTACACCAAATTTGATATCTTGTATGAAACTGTGCTATCTTCTCTAGTGTTGTCCTGTCCATATATAGAACAGGTGTCCATATATAGAACAGGTGTCCATATATAGAACAGGTGTCCATATATAGAACAGGTGTCAATATATAGAACAGGGGACAACAAAAACCATACCTATGATACCCCTGATTGGGATTCTCACCTGATACACTTCAGTCCAAAACCTGTGTTTGAGTCGCTTTTTCGTCTTCCTCATACGTTTGTTGTCTTTGAAGGCATCAAGGTGAGTTAGCACGCCCATGATACGCGGGAATCCGTGGACTTGGCAGATATTGAGGAATTCAAACGTCTCCATTTCAAATCCAAAACTGGCATCAACCAGCAACAATATCTAAATGTAGAATGAACATTTTAAAAATTACTGTGAATCCAAGTGCAATATCACAACCATTGAATATCATTATTTCATTGAGACAGGAAAACTGTTCATTAACTCATTCACCCATGAAATTTCATAATGGAGTATTCCAACCTTTGATTTGGAAGAGTTCAAATGTGTCATCAGGGGTGAACGAGTTAAGGAATGCCCAATTGCCAACACTAGATTTACTACATTTTTTGACATAAACGCACTTCAAAACCCTCATTTTATTTTTCGCCTTTTTCACCCAACAATGGAAGGCTGAATTTAAGATGTTTTTCAAAACATACTGTAAACCAACTTATTTTTCGCAGCAACTTATTTTTGCGTTTAACATGAAACAACCATTTCGCAGTGATTTAATTTCGCGATAAATAGGTGATAAATCCTATGAACAGACTGTAGTACAATTGACATACTTGAAACTATTTCGCGGCAATTAATGTTCGCGAATTTCTATCTCCCGTGAAAATTAATCACACACGAAGAGTTAGAGTTGTAAGTTGGTTTACAATAGGCTTGCGTCTCATATGATGACACAATCTTTTCATGAGAGGGCGAAATAAAGACATGGCAAAAGTTTCCTGTTTTACAGTAAATATAAATGTCAAAAATCTTTTTTCATTAGCTTTGAAAAACAGGCTACAAGAAGAATTGACTTTATCATGAAAAGTATTGTATTGCGACAAAGAAACATCCTTTTTTAGGGATGTGGAGTTGGCGCAGTGATAACCGCCACAAGTATTTCTGGCTAGGCGATTTGGTGCCGTAGATCTTAGTTTGAGGCCCAGACAGGGCATGAGTAAAAAACTGTCTTCCTTCATCATTTGTGTTTCTGTGTTATTAATGTTCAATGACATGTGTTGTAAAGATACACTAAACTAGTAAACTGCCTGTATAGTCGAAGCCCTATCACTTACCAGATCTGCCACCTTTGCAATATCTATCATAGAGTTGATGTCATTTTTACACTCTATGAGGGTCAGTCTTCTGTTTTTACCTGAAAATGTTGTAAAAGATTCATGTCATACAAAATGTACCTGAACTTAAATTGTATCAACATATGCTGTTCAAAATTCTGTCAAAATATAAAGACAACATTTACGAATAAATCAGGCGTAAAAGTTTACGTTTGAACTTCACTTAAGTTTATACCACGTCTACACCAATTTTAGTGAAACTAGACTGGGTCAGTCATTGGCAACCAGGTATCCAAACTGTAAGCTATATATATAGCGCCTGTCTAAGAGTTCTGAGTGTATCGGGGTTAAAATCTTGTTGCTGCCATTGCATTTTCTTTACCTGTGGTACAAAACTGGTGAGCTAAGTATTTTTTCCATTATTTTTACAAGTGTGATTTTAAGTATCTAGGTAAATCTGTGACTTTTAATCCAGTAGCACATCACCTCAATTATCCGCCAACTTACCAGCAACAACAGTGACTGGACCTTCCACATTGGTCAGTCGCTGTTTGGCGTAGTTTTTAACAAGACATTGAAGTAGAGTTGTCTTTCCTACTTTAGGTGGTCCCACGATCCCCACAACAATAGGCGGGGGTTCTACTGGTGTCCTATCCACCAATGGGATGTGTGTCTTTTTGGTTTTGATATCCTGGGACCTGCCAACAAATTTCTTTCACTTCCAGTACAAATATAATATTATACATACAGTGTTTTTGCTTCCTTGATTTTACAGCAGCCTGTGCCTTATTGAATTGGGAAAACAATAGAATTTTCAGATAAATTTGGAAAATATTCTTGAATTTTACTTAATTTTGGGAAAATAGCAAAAATTTTGACTGGGGGAAACAGCCTAATATATTGGCTGTAAAAATGGGCAAACAAAATCACTGCATATAATTATAGTGGGTTCTGTTTATCCCAGACATCTCTTAGACTTCATTATTTGATCAGTTAGTAGATAATCTGGTTAACTCATTCAACATATTAGCAACATAATTATGGTATATGATACAATATATCTATAATATGTATAAATGTATAACAAAATATATAAACAAATCAAAAGATCACTACTTGTGCTTTATCAATAGAACAGAATAGTGATAACATAAATTAAAGGTTGCCATAGAGACCTAACTTCTCTGATACCTATTCACATAGACTTTATAACAAGATTTACCTCTGAACTAGTCTAGTAGTTTTGATAGCATGCTGGATGGAGAAAGCTTTAGGATTCCTCTGTTGTGCTGTTAGTTCTTGGACGTGCTTGTTTTTCGCTTTCTTTTTGTCAGCACTTGGTCCAGATCTCGGCTGGTGATGTTTTTTCACAGAATGTTTCTGATCCTCCATGATGTTTATTTAATCGTACAGGCTTCAATTATACAAGTTTGGCATTCAATCTGTAAAGGATCAAGTTACATATGATATTATGATAAATGTTCAAGCAAGCTGCATCACAAATTGCATGTATAAGAATCTAGGTGTGTTAAAGAAGGTGCAATCAAGTCTAATATCAAATTCATACACTCAAATCGTGTTATCTTAAAGTGGGACCATGGGAAAATGTAGATTTATCTGAGTAGTTTCAGTAAAGCGAGTTAAAATATTAAGTGAGAAGTTTGGCAAGACAGCATCAAAATACTTCAAATTAAACTGCGTCTTCGAGTTATTACAAGTTTGAGATAACAAAGTTCCACTATACATGTTTTTCAAAAACATGAAAAACAAGATATCATCTCATAAAAATGACCTTAAAAAGCCCTTTTCTGGATTAAATCATCATTCAAAGTTCCATTTGAAATATAGTCACTTATAACATACCTGCTTTTGAAGTCAAAAATTAATTAGCCTGCACCCCCTTTCCCAAACAAAATAATACTTTTATATATTGCCTAAACATGAAACAAGGGTAGCTAGAATTTTTGGAAAATATTTTGACTTTTTTTATTATCATTTTTTTTTAATTTGTCATCGCATCACATGAATATAACAATACATTGTTATTATCATCATCATAATCATCACATCATCAACATAACTTAACACAAATCTAAGGTCGTGAGATCACAACATCTTTTTCATTTTGTTTAAATGATCTGTGCCAATCATAGTCATCTGAGGTTCCTAAATGTAACAGTATTTTATTTACAGCATCAATGCATTCAAATACCTACATACAATTTCTTTTGGCATGTATGTATATGTGTGCCCTCCGATATCCTACCATGTAAATGATTCAGGTTGAAGGAACTGAATGAAAACTAGATGTGTCAGTGTTACAGGAATGTGACCAGCATGCTGACAACCAAAGAGAGGAACTTTCAACTACTTTTTCTGTGATTTTATCTTAATGTCCACAAGTTAGGCAAGGCTTTCCAATGTTAGTCATACCACTTTCGAGAAAATTTGTTAAACTTTAATAAAGCTATATTGAATCTAGAAAAAAAATCAGGTGGACCTTCAGCAAAATCAAAATTTGACCTGCATTGTAAAAGAGTGGTAGAATGAGTGGAGGGGGGTTATATAAAAGACCTACATGTATACCTACACTACAGACCTTATCTAGGCAGTTGGGTTGGGAAATAGGATGGTCTTTAAGGGAAAAAACACAACTATTTAACATATTTTACAATAATGTGCATCATAACCAATAACCACTGTTGTAAATTTCCCTCAGAGCATCGGTGCACAGTCGCCCCTAGTTTGTTGATATTCATATTGAGCACAGGTATATATAACGCACATGTGTATACGTAGTATTCGGCAAAATTTACTATAAACTTTCATTCAGCGATAATATTGTGTACAATAGAAAGAAGAAAACTTTTTAACAACGAAAACTTACAAAAATGATGATTTAACCACATTCTGTTGGCTCTAACCAATGGAAAATATCGAGCATGCTGTTTACACGTTTCTGATGGGCGCCGCCATCTTGGATAAAACTAATTTTCAAAACGGATGTAAAAAGTTCCGATTTTTAGATAAAGTAATAGATAAAACGAGAGACGTATGAAATACGAGAGGATAACACTATCTAAAATTTTGGATCAATTCGTATGCAAGTTATTTTCTACGATGTATGAAGAAAATAAGGACTTTGTTTTTATTCTTAGATATTTCCTGATAAGATGTAATATTTTCAAAGAAAAAAAGATAAACGAGCCCAGTTTCAAATTCATGTTACCAGAGAATTTTAACGCTTTTATACGTCGCTGATGCTACATACACCAGGGGCGTAGCTGGAGGTGTTTTAATGTGCAAGCCCTGCGAACGTTTATTAGCAGTTACTTCAAATGGTGCCATTTGGTCGTATCATTATACAAATTATTGATGTAAAAATTAAATAAGATGATATTATGCCTTGAAAACAAATTTAATATACATATGTTTCTTGAGTCATTTACTCGTAAGTAAGTAATAACAGATACATAAAAGCCATCTGTATTACATACACGTCTCTGTCAATAAGTATGATGTGATGTGATTTTGCCGCTTTCAACTCAGGTACAGCTGTAGAAAGAAATCTCGCTTGTTTTCTTCAGCATAATTTCGCATAGTTTAACAGGCTCATCATCAATCATTTTGCTGTCATTTTGTTCGAGCTGACCGAAAAGGCAATATCCAAAATAATCATTCAACATCATAAAGACGTCATTTGTTATGGCGTCACAATGGTGTTATGACATTGTGTAATACCATCTTCATGACATTGGTTGTATGACATCACTGAATGGGTCAGTTATGTGATTGAAACCACATAGGACATATGATTATATATGATAATAACAAACTTCCTGCAGCCTGATTTGTTAATCTGACGAGTCAACATTATTAGTGAACTTAAGAATATTAGTCGCAATAGGAAATTTCTCGACTTTAATATACATACTTTGAAAAAATTATGTGCAAGCACGGGCTTATGTGCTTACATGGCAGCTACGCCCCTGTACACGGAAGTTAAAGTTATCAAACTAAACCCTTTTCCTCGTGTTCTATGTAAAATGGAATTCATTGTGTCCTGAAGTATATGCTCTTTCTCATTCTTTTCTATTATTCTCAACTGAATAATAGAAACCAAACGGTACGGTATAACATTAGCAGTACATATATACATGTATATGATTGATGATTTTTTATATCACTTATTATATTAAATGAGAATTTGTCTTGTATACTCAAGGGGTTAAACTTGTTTTCATATCAAAATCAAAGAATTCTGTAATGGTTGAAGACTTTTGGTAAACATTGATTTTTCTTCTTCTTTTTTTTTAATTATTTATTTTTGTTTTTATGTAGAATTTCGATATTAGTTTTACTTTCGCTGATTGTACATAACATACTTTTATATGAACCGATAGGACGGTGCATATTTATTAGTATAGAGTTGCTTGATACTAAAATGATGCATACCGTAATAACTAAAAAATGTATTAAACGCCCAATATACGTAACTGTTGGCAAAACTTGAAGCGAAAATCAAGCTTATCAACTTATTATATTTATAGATTCAGTTAAGATTAACTGATATCGGCAATATTCAAGATGAATTTTTACGCGATTACCGGTACACCAGCAGTTGAAACTCGGTATTTGTAAACACGCGTCCATTTTGAACTGACTTCTAACTTTGCCTTGTTGGTGAAGTGAGCCCCACCTGATTTTTTTCAATTTTTGGATTTTTCTGTCGAGAGTTTCTTGTTAGTTACCGCTCATGTTTACCTCATTTTAGACTTATTTTTGCATGGTTATCATTTTTTCATAATTTTTTAGAATCCCGAAAAATTTCCTGAAGTAACGTATATTGGGCCTTAACTGCGAGTTGTACATATGATTTGAGCAGAGTTATCCTTCTTATTCTATTTCACTGTTTAGTCAGTGATAAGTTATCATCCTACACTGGACAGACGAAAATTTACTTCTGTGGAAAATGGAACATTAAATCTGCATGATTAAATGAGGATGTTTTTTTAAATACTCGAATAAAATTAATCATATACATATCTTGCTACTCGTGCTGGTGGAATTCAAGGAAGTTTATTTGATATGCAAGGTATTAAAATCATGCACCTCTTATTTTACTGTCGATATGCTCTAGCCTTCAAAAGAAAGGGGCAGAATATTTCGGAGAAGAATGGACAACGATTATAAAATGTTAAAATCGAGTTGAATCAATACAAAAACAAACAAACAAACAAACAAACAAAAATAAGAATCCCAAGAGAGATCGGCGCCCACCATTAATAATTTTTTTTTCTTGAAAGTTGGATCTTTTCCCATCTTTTCTCCTCTTAAATTGAAATTTGAATAACAGTCTATCAAATCAAAGATGGTCACCTGTCTGCGAAACTAAGGACTAAGATGATCCTGAATAAGAAATTTGAGAAAGCATGTCTTAAGTAATCGCGATAAACATTTATAGCCAAAGTCTCTAAAGATCAATGATATATTTCTCAAGAAATAGCCATAGCAAACTTTCAAGGCCGCCAAACTAAGATGGTCAACTGTCGGCCATATTATTTTTTGATAAGTCTGAAAATGGGACAATTGAAAATGAACGGCTTTTAGTTGGCATTCAAAGACAAAATGAATGCCAACTGAACAAACACTAATTCAATGAAGCACACTTGCGCTTTATGTTGGATTTGCCTTTGTCCAGAAGCCTATGAATACCAGCTAAAAGAAGTTCAGTATTTATATTTACCATTTTTAGATCTGTTCATTTAATAAAAAAATCAATACCACTTTTTGTGTCTCAGCAATTAGCTCAAATAAATGTATCTATCGTGTATGCTTGTTCAATTTATAGAACAAACAACGCCCGGGACGGTCAGCAATGTCTCACGTAAGCAAATTCAACGTAAAAAATAAAGTTATGTTTTTTTTCTTAAATAACCCTTAGAACCATTAAACATACCTACTTCAAAATAGCCTATACTTCTAGCTGCTTCAGACTGAAGAAAATAGTTCAGGGAGAAAGAAAACTGCATTTCTTTTCTCTTTTTTTTTCTCTTGAAGTTGGTGCATTAAAATCATTTCTCGGTAATGCTTCAGTAAAATATACAGAACAAATAGAATCTTTGAGATAGCTGATAAGCTACCTATTCTAAAATGCATAGGGCCAAGTATACAAGTTCTAATAAATGCATTTTTAAGCAAAAACCTTTTAGTTATTGGAAAAGGCAGAAATATTTCAAGCAAATTGAGCAAGTCCTATCTCTGAATTGTATGACATAATAGGATGGGACTCTCCTTGCCGTGGGTTGCTATCTTGTCGTAAATATCTTTGGATTTATTTTTCTCCACAATCGGCATTTCATTTACGATTTATTTGGTTCAACAAATAGTTCATTTTCTGAAATAAACGGTGATTTAACAAAATTTTGAAAAAAAAATAAACTGGAAGAATTCAAAATCGATTAAAAGATTTACATCAAAGCAGTCGAATAAAACCTCCTGAGCATTTAAAGCAAAAAAAAAAAAAAGAGGCAGTAAGATTTTAAACAACAGGGTATAAAGATAGTTAAAGGCCCAATATACGTAACTTCAGGGAAATTTTCGTGATTCTGAAAAAATCTGAAAAAAAATTCCAGCTGATAACCACGCAAAAATAAGCCTTAAACGAGGTAAACCTGAGCGGTGACTAACAAGAAACTCTTGACAAAAAAATCCAAAGAATTGAAAATAATTCAGGTGGGGCCCACTTCAACAACAAACCGAAGGTAGAAGACGGTTCGAAATAGACGCGTGTTTACAAACGGCGTGTTCCAACTGCTGCTGTACCGGTAACCGCAAAATAATTCATCTTGAATATTGCTGGTATCAGTTAATTGTAACTAAATCTATAAATATAATAAGTTCTTAGGCTTGATTTTCGCTTCAAGTTTTGCCGAAAGTTACGTATACTGGGCCTTTAAAGTATCAATTGATATCATATACAGAAATGATATATATCCATATGATGCCAACTACCAACGAGTCTATATTCTTCATCAACCTGTATCTATGAAATCCATGCATTGTTAGTTTGTCCAAGAGAAGGCTACATCTAAATCCTCTATCTAAAATCAACCCACATATAGTTTTAATAGTTACCTTTTTGGTCATGTTTGTTGATCACCAATTTAATGGATTGATCAAAAGACACACACGAGAATAACACCTTTATAATTAAGAATGAGATACAGTCGAGCCAAAAAAATGATTAAACTCGTCAGTGATGCTAAGCACGGTCAAAAGTAGTGAAATATGATTTGGTTTATTTTGCTTTACGTCCTATTAACAGCCAGGGTCTTTAAGGACGTGCCAGGTTTTGAAGGTGAAGGAAAGCCGGAGTACCCGGAGAAAAACCACCGACCTACCGTCAGTACCTGGTAAACTGACCCACGAGGGATTCGAACTCGCAACCCAGAGGTGGAGGGCTAGTTAGTGGTAGAATGTCGGAACACCTTAACCACTCGGCCACAGCAACTCAGAGGCGGAGGGCTAGTGGAAGAATGTCGGAACACCTTAACCACTCGACTACCGCGGCCTAGGAAGCCTTGGAGGACACCGAAGAAACAAAACTGACCGAAAGAGATGTCCGAATCCAGATAAGGAAGTGAAATGCCACGTCATCATAGATAGACTTGGATAGTGACTGAATCAAGCAGGTACCATGACTAACATATGCAAAAACGTAAACTTCCAAATAACACAAAAAAAGAACAAGTAGAACAGCCGGAAAACTTACATAAAGTGCACATTTAAAAACCCGCACCTCTATGAAAAGCGGCGTCGCAAGTTTGACCGACACTCCGACAGCAGTCGATAACGGCAAGCATCAATCAAACGCTACATCAACGTTCGTAGATTTGATATATTACTATTAGGAAGAGGAACATTTCATGATTAGAAGATCGACATCGGCAAGTAAAGATCGAGCAAGACGGACAACCAATTGAGCATTTTCGAAGTATTCAAGAATTTGGTTTTTATCATTTGCCAATTTCACTCGTTTTAGCCCGTCAGGTCCATTGAGGTAAGTCAGGGCACAGTTGCTTGAGTTTCTGTCAGCTATTAATAAATATATGTGTCTGAAATGAACCTCCCATTACAGTAATACATTCTGTAATGGGCCGCGGCTCCATATATATAAACATTTTTTTATATACTGACAGAAACTCAAGCAACTGTGGTCAGGGGATAGATTTTCTTGTTACCAAACTGCACTCACATGATGATAAGTCTAATTGTGCCAAAAAGTGTTACTTTTCAACAACAGACTTGATCCTCTTACCAAGGAAGAATCGGTAATCAGCCAGTCATTTGAAAACAAAATTTTGATAAAGCATTTTAGGACCTTTTCATTCGTGAAGGGTATTTGATTCCAGCATATCGGGGTCGTGAGAAGGGAAAAACTTTCGTCAATTTAATCTCTTTTCGGCCCCATGGGTAAGATACATTATAACAATTTGCAATATTTGTTTGCCTTCGAATATGGAATCTCCCTGCAAAATAATTGAAATTGAATAAGCGGTTTTGGAGAAGAAGTAAAAAAAGATTAAAAATGTTAAAGAACATAGCACGAAACATGCACAATCTTTGGTGAGCCTAAACTGCTTTAGTCGCGCTGTACATGTGTATATATAACCGGTTGTTTTTTCATTAAACTGACTGTAGGGAAACTGATTATCGAGTCAATATTTTAACTATACACAGATGACTATGAGAACTAATATAGTTTTGTTATATAGGAAGGATGTGTAATAACGTGATCATAAATATAAACAGCCAGCACGATAACTGATTTTACTGTCTTTTTGTTTCATCTATTTGTGAAATATCACGACAGAAATTGTTTTTATAACAGGCCAAATTTCATATGGCATTTCTATATTGATAATTATACATATTACATCCTCTTTCAATCGTTATACCGCGAAATCTCACACAATGCATGATTTCACACCCAGAGTAGAAACTGTGTGTCTAACGAGATGATTTCTGCACGATTTCACAGCCAGGTAAAAACATCGTGCCGGAACAGACAAATAAGTATATTATCTATTGATCCGTACATACTTTAGTATACAGTTGATTTTTTTGCGATACCCTGGTGGTTATATTCAATATAAAGTTTTCTTTAGTGACACACTTCCAGCATGGTTCAATTCTTACCGTTCTAGATTCACCATTTAGTTGTACTTAAAATCATTCCATGCTGGTTATCAGCTATAATGAGAAAGAAAATGACTGCCTCATTCCAAGGTAACAGATTACAATATGAATGTGAATAAGAGTCCGTACTCCAAAACTAGAATTCTTACTGTTTCCAAACCCACTACCCGCCTATATGCATTCCTTGTTTGTGTGATGCATGCTGGAGGCGATTATTGATGTTGTTGACTTCTAGCTACATCATGGAACTGATGTCAACTTTAAGATGCTACTTCACTGTAATGCAATGTCGATGGAACTCAACACACAATACTATTATATCACTTTATACTGACAGAGTAATCAGTTGGAGATTTTACTTCAACGCTTAGTAGAGAATAACGACTACATTTTTAAGACTCATGGTACCCGCCACACCCCAAGGTTACACAACCGGCTGCTTTCTTTAATCTTTAATGATAGGGGGTGGCAGGCTCTGCTGTTGGTTTTTTTAGTCCCCGAGGTTTGCTGGAGCCTCCATAGCCACAGTAATCTCATTTAAGTAGTGACACGGAGCATAATATACACATTTTCGTAGTACACGATTTGAAATTATACAGAACTAGTTCAATTTTACTTCAAAATTGTTAAATGAAAGGGGTTTTTACGCACCCGACCCTTCTGCTTCTACATTAGTTTAGACATTTTGGATTCCCAGCTTTTGGCCTATAGCATCAATGAAGAGTCCTAGGAGGACTTAACAGCTGTATGATTCAGTTAAATTTTTTTCGGCATAATGTATCTATTACTAAATTTAAAAGGTGCAGCATACGTGTGTGCTACGTCATCTTTACCCGGGCGAGCGTTCAGATCATCAAGGCCAAAAGTAGGGCAATGCAAAGTAAGGCGCAAATAAATCAATAAAAATAAAATAAAATAGTGTTGGGAAGTATGTTAAAAACATTTATGTCGTCCCAAATGTTGCAAAAGATGAGCAAATTGATTTCGGTCGCATTGTATTCCCAAGTAGAGGACTAAAACTCCCCACTTCTGCAGGAGGGATCCGCTTTAATATATGTAGTGGATGACGTCATTATAGTCTTTTCTAAATACTAGGCTATAAGGGGCTACAATAAACGTTCACCCCGTTGGGGATGAGCCAAGGGAAACTCAGCCCCCGAGGGATAATTAAGATTCTTAACATACCAAACACAAGGCTTGCCGAATGAGAGTCAACACTTTAATCAAATAAATTTTATATAGGTTTTATGATTTTCCTACTTCGCACATTTTCTTTATCTACTTGTAAAATTGAATTCCTCCTAAATTAGTTCGAATATTTTAACTAAAGCCCGAGATTTATAACGGTAAAATAAATTTATTTTTTCCTTTCCGTGGCTGCTCCTCTGTCATCAAGGTAACATCTTCATTTTTATGATATCAAAATCCGTGTTTCTGGTGCTATGGGCCAATTTGGCTCCAAAAGTCTTTTTCCGAAACTTAAGGGGAAATGTACTTACAATTCAAACTGTATTTTCTCAAATCTAGCCTTATCCTCTGTTCAACAGTATTATCCAATCTAGCAATTGGCATATGATATGAAGATGGACGTTTTTGAGTTTGCTTATTAGTGTGTTTACTTGTTGTAATTGTTCATTATGACTCGGTTCTCCTTTTGAGGATTGATGCTTACTTAGATGTAACCAAGATTTACATGGCGGGTGTGGTCGATGAAGCAGAAGACGCTTACTCTTCCGGAACACCTGGTCTTATTCTCTTGTACTTTTACGAGAGTATTCACATGTAAACCATTGTTCCTATTTTGCTTCTAGTTTAATTAATTTTGAGTTTGGATCATGGTTTTGTTGACGCTTTGGTATTCTCTGATTTTTTAAAAAATTACAAACTCAAAAACTTTTAAGTCAGTAACACCATTCTTTTCTAGAACACATCCCGTTGTTAAGGGGATTCCATAGGAAAAACAATTAAACAAAAAAGGATATCAGAATGTCTAAGATAAGGCAGAATTTCTTCTCTTGTTTCTATATATATGGCGCCATAAAACCAAATAACATCAATTTTCTTTAGCTGTTCCGGATATGAACTCGTTTACTGTAAACGTTAACGAGATATTCCGGACTCGCCCTCCGTCAGCTGAGCTAAACGTTAGACACGACTCGGAAATTATTGCCTTTTAAGCACAACAATACTTAAAAGCTCAATGACGTAAAGAGATTCATGTTTCCTAGTTGATTAAGCGTTTTCCCCGATATCTATACAAAAATACCTCGCTAATAAAAATCACAAATTGAATAGAGATAAACAATTTTTAAATAGTCATTACATGATCGACCGATGAACACACATAATGGAATGTGATTAGATTTGATAGCAAGTTAATCTTTATCAGGTCAGTGACGTCACAGACAGATAGGATGACTAGAGTCCAGTCTGTCTAGATGAGGAAGACACGGTTATGTGATATTGGGCAATGTCGAACTGTTGATTACAGGTAAAGTGTTTAGTGTTTATGATAGTATAGACAAGTTGGATGAAAAGCATCAAGTTGTAACGGCAACCATAATTCTATGAACAATGGATGTGCCTTATATGGGCAGTACATTGACTGTGTTATAGTTTAATTCATGCTATTTTGATGTGATGTTTTTTACGCCATAAGATACTTATGTCTGTTTATTTGAATATAGATGCACGCACTATGTCTATTGAGGTATGAAGTTGCCTCATCATTTTATATTGCCACTACATGACCCTACAAAATTCAGTTGACATTCATAAGACCGCGAATGCCATTGGCCGATTGTTGACGTCATCATTATTATGACGTCATAATAGTTACGCTGGATATTATTTACCGTTCCCGGCTGTTCATTTTACTAAACAAACTTACACGATAGATACATTATTTGAGCTTAATGCTGAGAAATGCTAAGAGGAATTTGTTTTTTTATGAGGTGAACCGATTCTAAAAATTGTAAATATTAGTATATAACTGCTTTGGTAGGCATTCATAGGCAAAATGAATTCCAACTGGACAAAGGCAAATCAAACATGAAGCGCTAGCGCTCTTCATTTGTCCAGTTGGCATTCATGTGGCCTATGAATGCCAACTGAAAGCTGTTTAATACTTAATATTACACAAAAGACTTCTGCATGTAGCTCAACATACAAACTGGTAATATTTTGAAAAATTCCATACATAGCGAACGTCAAGATTTTTACGAATTGATCAGAATTGAACGGTTATGAATATGACTATCAGTTGTAATGCTATTTTTTCTCTAACAAATACACAAACAAAACATCTCTTGTAGAGTCGAAAATAAATTAGATAATAACAAAGCGTTAACAAAATCATAATCTGAACTCAAAAACGATTAAACAAGGGGCAAAATATGAACAAAGGAAAGATTTACATGGAGACATTTGTAAATGTTCACGAGAAAAAGACCAGGTGTACCGGAAGAGTTAGCGTCTTCTGCTTCATTGACGACACCCGCCATGCAAATCTTGGTTTCATCCAAGTAAACATCAGATTCTCAAAATGAGAACCGAGTATCATTGTCAATCACAACAAGTAAACACACTAATGAGCATACTCAAAAACGCCCATCATCATATCACTTAAAGATACAGAATATTTCTCAATGAGACAAAGATGGCGACCATAAAACTTGCCCATATTTTTTATCAACCTGCATATCTCGAATCATTTTGTTGTATTTTGTTTGTCAGCAGTCGACATCGATCTCGAAATTCACATTTTATAAAGCAAGCCCTAGAATATCGAATATACTGCGACAAGTAAACACTATAGGTTGGAGAAGTAGGGATGCTACTATCAACGAATGGAAAGTTCACGATCGGAAAATTGAAATCATTACGTTTATCGTATACATGTAGCCTAGTAGTAAGCCGTCCATGTTGGTCGTAGCTTAAGTAGAAATCGAGGTAAGCAGCTGATGTTTCAAGTTCAGAAGGGTAAATACGATCGACGTGGTCAGCAAACAGTCTGCTGGAAAGTTTTTCCTCTGAACTCAACAAAAATATTGTCGACCAGAAATTCAATCATCCTTACTTTGTCTTCTTTAGTATATTTCCTCTTATCTTTTGTCGTGTTTTTCACAAAGTATGCTCCAAGATAGCTCACTACCATATTTTTGAACGTCGTTCGCCTTTCTTTGACAAAAAACCTCTCATAATAAGCGATCGAAGACGTTCCTTCAATTTTGTATGAGGTATATGGTATTGTACAGGGTGGAAAAATCAAATGTTTTGACAGAAAGACATTTTTTAGGAAGGGGAGTTTTATAAAATCCATATCCCATTAATCCCACATCTGGAGTATACAGTGTCACAATAAGACTGAAGCCCTGATTTTATGGTACTAAGAATGTTAGTAAGAAGTTTTGATAATGGCTTGATCGAGCAATTGTCAGAGCCAGCGATAAAACGTTGCTTATAAGGATGTAGTTTCGGTATCCAACAAAGATGAGGTAGGTCAGCGTCTTGCTCATTAACCGGTACAGGATATTTAAGCCATTGATTAACGACATTTGTTGATTTCCTGGTCGATATTTTTCTTAAAGCACTTCATTCAGCTAATTACAGTTTTTGTTTTCAATTTTTCATCGAACGAGCATTCTAAAAACTCCATTTTGCAAAACATTGAATTAACATATTTACCCAGCAATGTCGAATATCAAAGCTTAGTCTTTTATTTTCCTTGTAGTTTTGAACTACACTGATGGCGACCCCTTCAGCCCCGGAAATAGTTTCCTGTCCGTCCCATCCAGGGGAAGAAATCGTTTTCGTTTGTTCCGGTTGCGGTGATATGTTGGCGTGCAGTCTGTGTGTAACTAGTGTTCACCGGGGGCATGCACTTAACGGCGTCCATGAAACGGCAAAGTCATTAAAGGATCAGATACCCGAGCTTGTACACGCTCGTTCAACGGATGCGGAAACGGTTGCTAAGCGATTAGACGACATCAACGAACATTACGATCAGTCGACCGATAATTTAAGGAACCTGATAGTGGAGGTGAAACAAAGAAGGGAAAATGTCAAGGCCATGGTTGACCAAGTGGCAGAAAAGGTATTACAATGCATACAGGACCTCTTAGATGACAATGAGGCTAACGTTACAGAATACAGAACAAAGCTTTACAATCTTGGAAACCTGTTACATTACCTGACGAACGACAAAAAGGAGTCGGTTCTTCTCTATGGTGATGCAACTGATATTATCAACTACTACAAAGAGTTGGCACTTCCACCGATTTTCCCAAGATTTCCTCCCTTTAGACGGGCAAAGTTTACTTCAACCGAACTTCCAATTGACGAACTTGGACAAAAATTCGGAACCTTTGCAGAGAATAAAATTAAAAGACGAGAGAGCACAGACGACCCTCCTCTAAGACCAACCAGAAGGACCAAACTTGACTCAGACGCATCGATTCCATTGGTGGTTTCGAAAGCAGAATCAAATCAGTCGAGAAAAGTACCATCAGAACGACGTTTCCAAAAGAATTCTGCAACAAACAGTAGCTTTGAACAACATTCGACAGGGCTCACAACGTCAAAACGTCATTCTTCAACGAGTTTGGATTTTCAATTGGATTCGCCAAGAAACGTTTTGCCTGACCTAAACGTATTAACACATATTCATGAAGAGTCTGCATTGAGGATACGGTCCTTGTGTTACAACGAAAGAAAATTCGTCATCTCTTTCAAACGTGACCGACGCCTAATTTTCGTAAACGAAGAAGGAGAAAAAACCCGGAAGGTCCGTGTCATGTCTAATATTATGGATGTTTGTATTTCGCCTCTTACAGGGAATGCCTGGATTTGTTGCGAAGACCACGTAGTAATGGAGATTGAAAAAAAGACGAGAACGGCAAGATTCAAAACGAAGTCTTTGCCTCTGTGCATTTGTGCACAACAAAACGGAAATTTGCTTATCGGCGTCTCCAACGAAATTATACAGTTTAACTTCAATGGTAAGACACTCCGTCGTACTCGATGTATGGGTAGACGAGCATCTGTGGGGTATCCTTGGGTCATCCGGGAGAATCCAAGCACTGGGGAGATAGCAGCGAGCTACGGATATGAGATGGAACGGCCAATGAAGATCACGCTATTTGACAAGGATCTTCAGGTCATGTTTCATTTCCCCGATGACAAAAATCCACAAGAGGATTTCGCTCCAGCGGATATTTGTTTCACTCCAGATCAACAGGTTCTGATATTAGACACTGGAGCAAATAAACTTGTGTGGGTAGGACGACAGGGCCTGGCCCTTAAAGAGATAGTCCTGCAGCAGTATCATCCGTCGGTGATGGCCCTTGGACCAAGCAATCAGCTCTGTTTAGTCAACCAAACAATGATATCACAAATACTGACCACTAACCTTCCCCACAGCGGACGAAATGAATATACCTATTGTACGTTCTGATAATGGATGAAAAAAATGTACTGGAACAATGAAATAATTGTACATGATCCGGAGCAAGTAATCCTTTTCTCCGAGATCTATTCAGAGTGCTCTTCTGTTTCTGGACATGACCTGAATTTACAGCATGGTCAGTCGGCTGTATGGATGAAGTCGGTGACGTTCACTAGTCTCGACTTCAAACACCTTCGGTTTAATATTTTCCGTTTCATGTCGTCCTAATACATAGGTATATCAGTTAATCATCTCGTCCAATCCTTAAGTATTAGTCTACAGTATTGCATACCATTTCCTGATGAATACTGACGCTGGTGTATGGATGATTCATAAAAAAGAAGACTGTGTTTCATTCTGGATCTTATCGACAAGGTACAGACCATTCCACCGCAAACTGATAGTGAGCGAGCTAGCTAATGTCCTAAACTTGTTTCGGAAAATGGCGTATGTTTGGAAACATGGTTTATTCTTTTATGTGGAAATTTGGACACCTTTTCTGAACTTGGTTGAACTACATGTTTGTCACTAAAGCTTGTCGCCACTATATATTTTCAGGCGCGAGTTAGAGTCTTCGACTTATAAGAAGCATGATAATATTAATCACTAACGAATTAATACATAAATGTACTACTGCAATATTCTGCACGATCCAGATGAAGGTGAAATGGCGTCATTGAAAGTTGAAAAACCAGGTTGAGCGACTGCATTGCCTGATGAAAGGCGTTCTAATTTATGCATTAAAAATGAAGTTCTAAAAAAGTCGTTTAGAAGTTGTTGCATTGGTAATGGTTCTTCATCTACAGTTAAAGCCAACATTTTCTCGGGTGGAAATTTTCGCTTAGTCAGCCTCCAAACTGTTCGCGATATGGACATTTTCGCGCTGTCAGTCGTGTTGTTTTGTAATGTGTACATGTGATTCTATTAGACACTGAAGTGTGGATATACTCAGACAGGCGAAATAAGCGAATGTTTCCACTCATAGAACAATTCCACTTTTAAAGTATATACCCTATATTATATATATGATAAACAATTTCATATTCGGTTATGAATATTTTCAACATGAATGATGACAAGATATCTACTCCACTAAAATGCTCCACTTTTAATGTAAGTTCTTGCTAATCACTTGTATGTACATGTATATGTAACAATTGTCAATGTATGGCATTGTAACAATTAAATAAAAACAAGAGGCCTTGATGGCTTGTATTGCTCACATGGATAAATTGATATCAAGGTATTCATGGTATTGGACGATATAATTAAAAAGATGCGATGGGCAGGTACAGACCCAAAGAATTCTCATTGAAGTATAGCTGTATAAATTAAAGATTGGTCAATGGGTGGGAACCTCAACTCACTGTTTTAAACTTAAATGAGAATCAAAGTCCCTATGGCTGGGCTAGATCCTTACATCAATGATAATATCATGATTGTGTGTGTTTCTGTATAGTTTTTGTTGGGGTGTCAGCAAGGGCGTAGCAGACCCTAAGTTCAAATCTAATACCGGGTATCATGTTTGTGATCATATCTTTTTGCTCAGCAATTGTATGTATAGTTTTAGGACTTGGATCTCAACCGTTTAACAGTTATGACTCAAGAGTCAAGTCTGCAAGGGCATGGCAGATCCTGGGTTCAAATCTAAAATCATTTTTGTGATCGTCTTTTTATTCTCCGCAATTGTATATATAGTTTTGGGGTGGGGATCTCAGCCGTTTAAAAGTTATGATTCAAGACTCATATCTGCAAGGGCGTTGCAGACCATGGGGTCAAATATAAGATAATATTTGTGATGTTCTTTTTAAGCTAAACAATTGTATATGTTGTTTTTGTGTGGGGATCTCAACCGTTTAAAAGTTATGACTAAGTAATCAAGTCTGCAAGGGCGTGGCAGATCCTGGGGTCAAAGCTAAAATCATTTTTGTGATCGTCTTTTTATTCTCCGCACTTGTATATATAGTTTTGAGGTGGGGATCTCAACCGTTAAAAACTTATGAATCAAGAGTCACGTCTGCAAGGGCGTTGCAGACCCTGGGGTCAAATCTAAAATAATATTTGTGATGTTCTTTTCATGCTAAGCAATTGTATATGTTGTTTTGGGGTGGGGATCTCAACCGTTTAAAAGTTATGACATAATAGATACATAAATAGATCCAAAATCTTTTGATTGTGTTTTCGTTTGTTTGTAAAATCATTCAAATATATTTAGAAATTTTCCGCGAACGCTAAAGACTACCCACACTACTATCGTGACGCAATGTAACAAATATGTTACCGACAGTTTGTTTCACAAAACACAATGCAGATAATATCGCCTGTTTGAATCTTAATATCTTAAAATGTTACGACCTGCAGAAGCTGGGTTTCACGTATTAACAGTAACAT
This sequence comes from Mimachlamys varia, assembly GCA_947623455.1. Taxonomy (NCBI): domain Eukaryota; kingdom Metazoa; phylum Mollusca; class Bivalvia; order Pectinida; family Pectinidae; genus Mimachlamys; species Mimachlamys varia. The sequence continues at coordinate 49,844,360 of OX392527.1, forward strand.
TATACAGTGTTACGTGTGTACGTGCTGCATCAGTAATCGGCTTTTACCTGTTACAAAGGAGGAACGGCATATTGAATTGCACTGATCAGCGTTTACAACAGCGTCATGACAGTTGCTTAGACCAGATTTACGCGGAGGTGTGAATTGATTTGTGTTTTGATCTGTAAAATGATAAGATTTGAGTTAGACATTATTAAAATCAACACGCAACCGACATGCTAACACTATCATAATCTAATGGGAAATCTCTATTTAAAAATTGAAACAAAGGGTTTTCGTATCAAACAAAAGTTCAAACAACGGTAACAATATAGGCAGTAAAGTGAAAAAAACCATAAAATCAATCTCATAAAAAAGAAAGAAACACATAATGGATAGATATTTCAATATTAACTCCTGATATTTCATGATAAGCTATTCGAACCTTTTTTTTCGGCATACTGTATCTATTCCTAAATTTAAAAGGTGCAGCGTATGTACGTTTTACGTCATCTTTAATGATAGGGGGTGGCAGACTCTGCCATTGGATTGTTTAGTACCCGACGTTTGCTGGAGCCTCCATAGCCAACGTTATCTCATTTGAGTAGTATCACGGTACATAATATATACATATTTTTGTAGCACACAATTTGAAATTATACAGAACTACTTTAATTTCACCTCTAAATTCATAAATTAAAGGGGTTTTACGCACCTGACCCTTCTGATTCTACATTAGTTTAAACATATTCGATTCCCAGCTTTTGGTCCCTGGCATCACTTAAGAGTCCTAGGAGGACAAAACAGCTAAATGATGCAATTTAATTTTTTTCGGCATACTGTATCGATTATAAAATTTGAAAGGCGCAGCATATGTGTGTGTTACGTCATTTTGGAATTAGAAAAGTTCAAAGTCTCTCAGGGATAAATGGACGGACACACTTTAGATAACATTTACTATTTTTTATAAATAGATAAGCGTGACAAGTAAAATTTGCTAAGATTGTCATCTTCACAAACACCGCTTTTTTATTGGTTAATAGTAGATAGTGTGCATTGACGTCAGTGAGATTATAAATCCGTTATCAAGTTCCTCTCCTTACCAAGTAATTCCCGTCTCTACCATTGACCGGATCAAACACGTATTACACGAACACAACACAATTCTTTAAAAGCACGTGTTATATATTAAACTGCTTTTAAGACGGCGTATGATATGTAAAAGTACAGTAAAACTAACCTCTTAACTAACTTTTTAAATGCTCACCAAGTTCACAGGACTGTGCATAATCCAATTCTTATTGTAATCGAAAAGAAATAAATTCGTACAGTAAAACTAACCTCATAACACTTATTAAATTCTCGCCAAGTTCACAGGACTGTGTATAATCCAATTCTTATTGTAATCGAAAAGTAATGAATTACGTTCGTGGTGACAGAAATCATAAAGCCACGTGATATGTCATTATTACGTAACCATCAGCAGGTAAAACCAATCGAAATTGTTGGTCAATTATTCATCAAGAACAGGACCTATTTAGTATCATCAATGAAACGAAAACTTTTTCCAGATCAAAAACGACTTTTGCGAACACTGTCAAGTAACTTTCTTTTTTATATAAATGGAAAAGGTACCAAATCACCGAAGTGAATTCTAAGCATGTTTGTCTAATCAATCGAATGATCTCATAGTGATACGACGTCTTTTTCATAGACGCCATATCGAGTAATGGAAATGACTGTCAAAATATGTATTTTAAGAAATGGTGATAGCTATCGTTTGGTACTGTTTTTAAAAAATCAGAGAATATTGAAGCGTGATTCAAATGGGGACCCTTGTAAAAGTACAAAAGAATAAGACCATGCGTTCCAGAAGAGTAAACGTTTTCCTTTCATCGACGACATCATCCATGTAAATCTTGGTAACATACAAAAAAACGTCAAGTCCTCAAAGATGTGGTATGCTGCATCTCTTAAATATAGTAATAGATACAGTATGCCAAAAAATTGAATTAAACTGCATCATACAGCTGTGAGAAGTGAGAACCGAGTCAACATTCTCAATCACAGGTTAACAAACCAATGAGCATACTCAAAACCGTACTGATGTCAATACTCGAAGCTTAATGGTGATGCAGTGGTTAGTGTACTTGTATTTCACAAGAGTTTCAATGACCAGATCGGAAGTGAAACTTAATGGCATCACCTGCCTCACCACGTAGCCTAGCTTTAGGTACTCCAGTCACCTGCCTGGTCTGTTCCACCTGGGCCAGTTGGGGTCTACCTCTTGGTACTCTAGTCTTCTGCCTATGCGGCTCCACCCAGGCCATTTGTGTTCAAGGTTTGAAGGAAGATCAGTTAGAGCTGCACAGGACTAGTGGGATTGATGGTTAACAGAAACAGTTTCTCTGTGGTTCGAGTTTGATGAGATTCTTAACGTCCATATAGAGGGTATACGCTACGACTGCAGTGTTTTTTACTTTAGGTTTAACGAATCTGCCTCTCAGTTTCTCGTATTTTAGATGTCAACTGCTAACGAACCAACTTACGGCACCGGTATACAGAGATGCAGGTTGATGAAGTCTATGGGCAAGTTATATGGTCGCCATCTTGATCTCATCGAGAAATATTCTGTATCTTTGTGTGGTATGAAGATGGACGTTTTTGAGTTTGCTAATTAGTGTGACTCGGTTCCCATTTTGAGGATCGATGCCTACTTGGATGTGACCAAGATTTACATGGCAGGTGTCGTCGATGAAGCAGAAGACGCTTACTCTACCGGAACTACGAGAGTCTCTATATAAATCTTTCTTTTGTTCCTATTTTGTCTCTAGTTTAATCGATTTTGAGTTCGGATTATAGTTTTGTTGTCGCTTTGATGTTCTCTGACTATTTTTTGGACTGGACGAAACTGTTTATGATGAAGTATTAGTCCCTTTTGGCAAACTGGATCTATTATTAAATCTTATAGTTGGATCACAAGTGTTTCATGTTCGTTCCTCTGTGGTATATTATGATTACTGCTATAAATAGCAATGGTATTGATATATCCTCCGTCCAACTAAGTTTTTTGTTTCTCCGCTCGCTTCATTCTTCCTTTGTTTCAGAACACTTTAGACATATTGTAATTTCTTTTGGACTTTGCTTCACTAGTGTCCCCCATGAATTGCATGACTACGTATACACAATCCAGTAAAATGTTAATCTTTACTTTCTTCTATGTTTTAATAAGGACTAAAATTCTTTGTAATTGACCATTATCGTGGACCCAACTGCCGATTTTGTTTGGAAACGAACACGGGCCGGCTGATTTCAGATACAAAGGTATAGGAAGCTGGACAGACGAGTGTTCATGATCATTGTCAATTTATCATCACAATAAATAATTAGAAACAAAGCGGGTACGTTTACAGGCACAACATACCTAACTTTCCGCAAAATTTGAAGAATAACTTTTTATATGTATAGATTTAGTTAAGATTAACTGATATCAGCAATATTCAAGATGAATTCTTACGCGGATACCGATATAGCAGCAGTTGAAACTCTGTATTTGTAAACACATGTCCATTTTGAACTGTCTTTTAACTACGGCTTGTTGTTGAAGTGGGCCCCACCTGAATAATTTTAAATTCTTTGTATTTTTCTGTCAAGACTTTCTTGTTAGTTACCGCTCAAGTTTACTTCGTTTTAGGCTTATTTTTGCATGGTTATCAATTGGATTTTTTTTTCAGAATTTTTCAGAATCTCGAAAAATTTCCAGAAGTTACGTATGTTGGATCTTAACAAGAACTCATTGCAGAAAACTTGGAAATTCCATACTTTGCTCTTCTGAAGATTCTATTGCGGAGCATATGTTGGACGTGTGAGGTAATTTTTGTCTACATCGATTTATTCAAGTTACCCACTACATGACTAATTCACTATGATCTCATTCATATTATAAAAGGAATTGGAAGTTAGGATCGTGAATACAGGACTAATAACAGTTAATGGGGAGGTCGCCACTGTATTTTTCCGGATTCTGCTCAATAAACATTGTTTTATCTTTCTTTCATTCGGATTGCTATGTCTCGCCTGTGTCCCGTTCTGACCGTCAGTGCACATATCAAGTTTAGATGTTCTAGCACATTTAGTCTCAAACTAAGGACAAATGCAAGAAAAAAAATAATGTTGATTGAGATAATGACAAAGAAGTCAACGAATCGTGAAATGTAAGCCGCATCCAGCATCTGATGCACGAGTTGAAATGTACAACCTAGGCTGCATCTTCGATCCATGTTTGGTTGGTCTAGCGCTTAAACCTCACTTAAACATGATACCTCTGTCGCAGGTAATGCAAAACTTTTAAGTTCTCGGTTCCGCTACTTTATGGCGGCGAGACAGAAACTGCAGTTTCTTATACCTTTCTAGCGGGGAAAAAGAAGAGTCGAATGGACATTATAACATATTACCTTTTCAGTGCAATAACTCATCACAAACAAGAACAACACAGGATACCGCTTAAGCATAACCTTTTATTTTTGAGTAAACTAGTTGACTCGGGATTACCACTGAGAGTAACATACAATATAACAGTATATACACACGTAGCACTGATTAAACCCGAGGGAAAATATCTTTGTAATACTCGATGCGCAGATTCATCAACAGCGTAATCACCATAACAATTAAAATGAAGATTAAAATGTAAAACAGTGAGCAACAATGGTTGATTAATATAGAAATTAAATTAAAATGACTGGCATAAATATTGCAAATAAATATGATTTTTTTGTTATATCCAACACAATTCCATAAGATGATAACCTTATGTGTATAATATAATTATGTACATAATTTGGCATTTACTCTTCACCCAACAGAGAGAAGCTGGAAGTACGGATTGAAAGAAGGCATGCAGATCTACTACACAGAAAGCGTAATTATTATATTGATATATATTATATACACATATATGATGTAATAACACACCAAAGTTGAGATATACTGGGGGTATAATACATTTACAGCATATTAACTAACCAGGTACCCAGTATGATCGTCAAGTGTGCGTCAGTGTGTACGTGTGGTGTGGATTCATTTGTCGGAGGATGTGAAAGAGATAGTGATAAGAGTGTATTTAAATAAGAATTCAATGACAATATCATTACAAAGCAACTAAAGCTGGATAGTTTGGTTTTTTATTTTTATCTGAATTTTTGATGATTTTAAAGGCATTCCATATATTTGTTTTGACAACGTAAGGTATGGGAGGTGCATTTCTTTCTGTTAGTGTTGTTTATCTGTTATGCTTATGGTCTCTATGGTTATTGTAATATTGAGATATATGATGTTATGAGTCATACATACATGAACACTAAGCATTATCATTGATTCATGATTTTCATATTACAACGAGCAGTTATCGATACCTTACTCTTATTCCTCGTAATGTAATGTGTATATTGATCTTTTGAAGTATATCACAGAACCAAACTGAGCTAATATCGACACATACTATGAAAATGTTATTGACACAAGGAGGAACTTTCTACATCAATAGTGGTCTAATAAGTAGGACTAAAACAAGAGGTAGGCGTTGAGGATACCGCAGGGTTTGTGGGGGTGGGGGTGGGGGTGGGGGTGGGGGCGGGGGCGGGGGAGTGCAGATGAAAACAGTATTTAACAGTATGATAATCCATATGGTTACTTTCTTACAGAGAAATCTGGAACAGGTTGAAGGCAGACGACCATCCAGCAATACACACACAACAGATTGTCGTATACTGGAATATTTATGATTTAGGCTAGGCAGCCTCGTTAATGTTACATTTGGGTACAAACACAGATTATTGACTTAATATAGTTCCGACGTAACAACACTTATGATATCATTGTTATATTTAATTAGCAATCAATACATGCCTTTTGACGGGTAACAAAGGGCACATACACATGGTCTAAAGATAAGCAAAATATAGGAGCATAATAGCTATAATAAAATCACGTAAACCATATTTAGAACACTTGGAGCTTGTTTATTTTTTTCTTTTAAAACCATCCATCGTGTCGAATACCTAGTATGGAAAAGATTAAAACCAGCCATCGTGCCGAATACCTAGTTTTAACTTCTTTCAACTTCTGCTTCAGAAATCGAGAAATACGTCTGAATTTTGATATAAAGTGACTTTATAAACAAAGAATTTATTTCAGAAGATGCAAATAAAAACATTTTAATTTTTTTTTCTCAATCTTGTATCTTTCAGTTAAACAGATCTACTAGAATGTGCCCACCTGATGTGAAAATACTACTTTGGCAGACAAAATGGTTCAACGTGGAATCGGTGCTGAGTTGTAAGTGTTTTTGTGTTGAACACAGGGGGATGTGTAGTATTTCCTTTACGATTAGTTACGTTTGGTAGTGGCGTAAAGGGAAACACTCTGTAGCGATATATAAAACCTAACAGACCCCCGTGAAAACCTTAACGCACAGACACTAAAGATTTCAATGATATCCATCATATGAGAAAATACAAGCACAAAGATTGAGGAGAGAATGGAGGCTGTTTGGTGTTATTTAATCACTTCAACATGTGTAGCATTGATTCAGCATCTCACCGTTATTTATAGACTCATCTTGGATCTTCCGTAAAACAGATTTGTTCTCTATCACTGCAAAGGTTTTAGATACTCATTTAAATTCCCTACACTTAAAATGTGCATTACCTTAACAATTATTAACTCAAATATTGCAAATAATGATATTAGGGTCAAAAGGACATATACAAAAATTCCTTTCCTCCGGTGATAAATTTGAAACTTTAAACTATCTGGACTATTTTTAACAATTTAATGAAATTAATTGTGTGTCATTTCTTGTAACAAACATGAAGATAGTTAAGTATAACGGCCAGGTATAAGTTAATCAGGTAAAAGGTTTCATGAATGTTTGAAGAGATTTAAAGAAGATTTTAGTTTAAAGACAATGAAAAAGACTAACTGTCAACCAAGTATGTATGGTTGTGAAAGAGTATGGTTGAGTTTTACTGAAGAAAGTTGCGATTTAAGCCTGTAAACAGCTATTCATTATCTGGGAAGGTTTGTGAGATTGAAAGTGAATGCTACAAAGAGAAAGAATGCCTTCTGTACAATGTACAGCTGTTTAAAATTGGTAAACACGAAAGAGCTACAATTAGCCACCACAACTCTGGAAAGAACTGGATGTAACAATTGGCCATGAAAGTCAGGGCAGAATGAAGGCTATTCCTAACAGATAATACGTCTTTGATAATTGTAAACAACATTTTAAGTTTGAGCCTCGATATTTCTGAAATTAATGCGAAACGTTGTCTTAAGAACAGCTTAGTATTGGCAAATAAACACTTACGAGCGCCGTGGATACATAAAACTGATACACTAATCACTTCAGTATGGTTTAAGATTAAATGTCTGACAGGCTAAAAACGAAGGTTTATATGTATCAGTATCCATAGCATGATATAGAAACACTGTTTTGCATTCCGAACCAAACACGCATGCACTGGGGTCTGGAATGTAACTGCACGTCATCGCAAGAAATATCTAAAAAGATACACAAGTCATTAAGATAAATCTAGACCTAAAATAGACCTTACACATTCGTATCAGTGGCGGGCTGCCAAGGAAATGTGAACGGTTTGTAAGCAAACATGTTTTCTTCTGAAAATAATGTTTGATCATGATCAGCATTTTGTAAACAACCGACTTCAAAATGTCTAGATTGGAGATTAATTTATGTCATTACCGGGTAATATTTCTACTGTTTGATAATATGATTTTCTCTCTTTTTTTTCTGATGTTTACAATGACGTCATTGATTTTAAAATTCCTCCTCGGAATCAACATAGATGCTTCTAGTAGTAAGTAAACAAAACCATATTTTTACTTCTTTTTACCATTTCACCCCTTAAATTCCATAATGAACTACCACAACCTTTGAATTGGAAGAGTTAAAATGAGTTTTCAGGGGTGAATGACTTAGTTATCCTTTCACCCCTATTTAACCTAAGTAGACTCTACCATGCATTGATGTGGATCAGTCCATTATGGTCCTTAGTGATGAGAGCAAAGGTTAAACAAAGCTGGAACTTACCAACCAAATTTCAATTGAGTAAAATAACTTCAACAATGCCCTCTATCATAATCAAACATTTCAAGTAAAATATACCGAAATTATTGAACTCAATATGACAGATAACACAGTTTTGGCAGCAGGGGAACTAAATACTGTAAACGTAGATATTTCCGCGGTACTCTTATTTTAGCGCTTATCGCATTGAAAATATTGTGATATGATGAAATATAATTGCGCTCATTGGCGTTTTATATGCTACTTTGATTATTACGGAAGCGTGAATTCATTGTTGCGTTAATATGCCAAAAACTGACAATGCGCCAAGATCTTATTACTCCTAATTTAGTATGTTTACAGTAACATACAAAACAGTTTATGCAATTTTACGTTATCCTAGATATAGCAGAATATATAATAATAAGATAATCCTTCTACCACCAATAAAAATTTTGTTTTGGTTATTTGTAAAAAGAAATAACATACTATATAAAAGCTACTTATATTATTTGTAAATTTGATTCATTGATATACTTCCTCAACTCATTCACCCCTGGAATCTTGTAATGAACTATTCTATCCTGTGAATCAGAAGAGTTCATAGGTGTCCTCAGGGGTGAAAATAGCACCAAACCCCATTAAAACAAGTACAGGAGTATTAACTTATAAAGTCATTAAATTTTTCTACTGAATCAATATCTCTTGTAATTTTAATGACCTACTCTATGTTTCCTTTTACTTCAATAGAAGATGTTTGTCATTTAAGACACCGACAACATCTATCATATATTAAACAACCTTATACATGTGTAACATGATTATGTTTTAAGTTAAAAAAATCATTAATACCTTTTGTTCATTTAATGTCAAAATCAAATTCCTTTTTTGTTTAGATGATCTTTTTTTCAGCGTGTGTGGTTTATTTCATAAACCTACATGTTATGACGCATCGTTGACATTTATTGTGCAATTCATTTGTCTGTAGTAGAGGACTTAGGTAGTTAACTTCCTGTGCTGTTCATCACCCTATCACAATTTCATGTCTGTAATTGAATTTGCATGTCAATCACAGCCCAAACAGCTGTTTAAACCCGATAAAATCATTCATATTCTTACATACTGAAAAAGACATCTTCATTATCATTATATTAACAGTTGTTTTGAAACTGTCCACTACTATCTGTATCGGTATTTAAAAGATGCAATCTACGATAAATTCTGCATAAATCGCCTTCACTTAAAATCAAATTATGATCAGGTAGTAGATACATATATTATTTCTCCACATATCATTTCACACACAATTTTGTTTTTTTGTATAAGTTCTTTAAATTCTATTTTGTGATTTTGTTGTTCACACCCCCCCCCCCCCCCCCATCAATAAAATCGTGTTTTGATTAATGAGATATACATGTAACATAAAATGCCAATATGTCCACCACCCCTACAGCTGATTTCACAAACACGTAACAAATACATTTAACAGTAATAGTGTGAGCTATGTCATATTCGATAATTTGTCATATTCTTCAAACTGATTTCTATCATTACATTTTCACCAGGTATATATTTACAACATACAATCATGGTTAGTAAACAGTTAGTAATCATTAATAATCCCACTTAACATAACATGCAAGGTTATATAGATAATACTGAGTTCAATGTAGAACAATGTTGCTCTATGTATACCAGACTCCAAGCGTTCGACTCATTCAACCTTGAAATTTCATAATAAACTTTTGAACCAAAAGAGTTCAATATGTGTCTTCTTTAGAAGTTAATGAGTTAATTATTAAGAATAAACTTGCTGTTTTTTCTGCAGAATATTAATCTTTAGAAACTTTGTTTTCAGTAAGAAAATTGAATTATCGAAATGGCATCATTATTTCAAAATTAACAGGATTAAGTATTAATACCATATGACCTCTCTACTTAGGATTTCATCAGCACAAATCTTGGTCACTGCAATATTAACAAACAGATGTGAAGTTCTTGCTTTGATACTGAAGAGAAATGCGTACCTGGTACATTCCAAGTTTACATGTATAATGAGAAATGATATAAATATAGACAGTGATGTGTACAATATTAATTTTACAATTAAATATGTCACATGATTCTACCTGGTAAGTGATAATTAGATTAACGAATGACCTATAATACATGCACATCAATATGTAATTCCTTTTTATATGAGATTAACAATGTAAGATGTCAAATTAAAATATATTTCTGTATTTACAATTTCAAAACAGTCTTGTTGTCCTGAATTAGAAATTTGTGAATTTTAAAAATAAAATGAATTTAAAATTATGTTAACTCATTCATCCCTTTACTTTCATAATGAACTATTCCAACCTTGGAATGAGAAGAGTTCAAATTTGTTTTTAGGGGTAAATGTGTCAATATAACCAGGTGCTGAATTTGAGCCCTTTACAAATTAGACGTTATGACATGACAGTGATACACATTGCCTACTCGGCCAATCCGATCATGTCAAAGAGATAGTATAATGTGCTATATATAGAAAAGTCATGTGACGGTATAATGTAATGTAATGACATGATCATCGTTAGACAAAAATATATCAGAGACAGATTTGACAGATAATCTATTACTTCCTGTATTTTTAGGTAACGTAACAACAGAAGCTGGTAATTGATTTGACCTATTTAGACAAACATGGCCTAGCACTAGTCAAAATGGATTACTTTTTGTAAAATGGATTATATGATAATATTGTTTGATAAAATTAAGCACTATTTTTTCTGCGATTATCATAGAAAACATTGTTTTTTAGTGTGTAGTTTCTACCGTCACTATAGAAACGGTTCCCACTGCGTAAGCTGAACTGCAAAAAATACGAGATAAATAGCACTGCGGAAGAAAAATATCGCTTAGCATCCACATATCACAATACTTTGTTATCAATTCAATACACCAATGCTAAAAGTTCAATACATGATCAGCACTAAATTGGCAATATCAACATTTAGCAATAACATTTAAAATCTTAATTTGTTCATTTTTGTCTTTAAACGTATAATGGTGACCTGTTTACCAGTCTGTAACCTTAACATCATGTCTTTTTCATGACAATAAAATATTTTTAAACTAAAAACATCATTTCCGTAATTGACACATATTTCCTCTGCATTCCCATTTGCTGGATCACAATCACAAGGAGGTTACTCTGTTAGTGATTTGTGATATGACTCGGTCTAACAGTACTATTTTTAGAAGCAGCAGGTTGAAATTAATGCAATAACATAATTTCTATTGTGCCGTTAAAATGTTTTCTTCCAAATTCATTACTTTCTTTAAAACAATTTTCCATTCGACTTCTATCTCGGTCAATATCATTTCTCAGGTGCTTATCACCTCATATTGAACTCAATTGAAGTCCATAGTTGGAAATTTTCAACTCGCCACAATTGTAAATTAATTAAACATCACCAAAGACCCCATTATACCCATACATATATAGATACCCATCATTTTGGTAAGAAATTACATTCACAGAGATGCACAGGAGCAATTATTCAAAATTTCGTCAATGTATAAACAGATTATCAAAAATCATTGTATTTGAATTACAACTTTGCATCTTACACATACAAATGTTCATTGTGAATCTGTTTCCTAAATATGTTCAGATGTAAAAACATTTCGAATTCGTTTATTTTTAGAATGTTATTACTGCAGTTTCAAGATTGGAACAAATATGTTGGACATGTGTACATATGATGAGAAAGACTTGTGACATAAAATAACAAATCGACATGTTACATCACTTAGAAATAGGTGCTTTATGACTAGTGTTAATTAAACGACTAGATGATTCTTCTTTAAAAAAAAAAAAAAACAACATTGTTTCATTATAAACTACATATATCTTACTCCAAAATGTTAAATCAGATTGGTTCTGTTGAATTGTGCTCGTAGAGATTGTACATGGATTGGAATGGTGCTCGGTATGTACAAAAATACTCCATGCAGTGTTTCAAAATCACTTAACAGTCACCATGTGATTATCTATTGTAACAAGTGTTTTTTTATGGATGAGAGAGACAATAACTACTATATATCTATCACAGGGTGATAATCAAATATAATTGTATAACATGAAATGTTTGTTGTGTATAAACATTCCTGGTTTCCATGGTTACGTTTGAACCACAAAAATTATTACAGTAAATTGGAATAATATCCGTGTATACTGTTTGTTATTATACTGTATACAACACTTGCTAATATTCGTGAGGGATTTAATTTTGCGAACTTTGCGCTTGCATCAAATTGCGAAAAATTAACACCTTGTGAAAATTGATATTTTATGACTATATAATCCAATTTGAATGATATGCATGTATATACTGATTGTTAATTTACTGTATAATTGATAATATTCGTGAGGGATTTATTTTTGCTAAATTTGCGCTTGAATCAAAATTTACACCTCGTGAAAATTTGTATTCTATGGCTATATTATCTATGTTTCACAATTATTTTGTGATCTGCTAAATTAACTCCCCATAAATACGTTTCAGACAAAAAATCACGAAATTTTACAAAACAAAATTTTACAATTATACAATAGGATATGTTGTCTATCATTATTATGTATCCATGAAACTTTGTAATAACACATTCCCTCTAAATGGCTTTGAACCATGAAGGAGAATATCCACGACAAACATTTCGTGTTATACAGTACTCTAGACTGGTCAGCTGTCCAACACAAAAAGGATTGGTCATTGCTGAATTTAGTGACCTGCAAATGGTCAGTGTGATATAAATAATGATGAGAAGAGGATGGTGGAGTTGTGATCCCCAAGACAATGGTCAACAGTAAACAATCAGCACCTCACAAGTTTGATTAGTAAAGAATATAACATATATGTGTACAAATCACCATTAACACTAACTATAGGTAAACAGAGTGTGCAGTCTTTACCTGTACTTCATCACTGCTGACAGTACTGGTCCACTAACTATAGGTAAACAGAGTGTGCAGTCTTTACCTGTACTTGCTCACTACTGACAGTACTGCTCCACTAACTTTAGGTAACAGAGTGTGCAGTCTTTACCTGTACTTCATCACTACTGACAGTACTGCTCCACTAACTTTAGGTAACAGAGTGTGCAGTCTTTACCTGTACTTCATCACTACTGACAGTCCTGCAATGCTATACTGGAAGTGTAACTTTACCATTAACACTAACTATAGGTAAACAGAGTGTGCAGTCTTTACCTGTGCTTCATTACTGCTGACAGTACTGCTATGCTATACTGGAAGTGCAACTTTACCATTAACACTAACTATAGGTAAACAGAGTGTGCAGTCTTTACCTGTACTTCATTACTACTGACAGTACTGCTAAGCTATACTGGAAGTGCAACTTTACCATTAACACTAACTATAGGTAAACAGAGTGTGCAGTCTTTACCTGTGCTTCATTACTGCTGACAGTACTGCTATGCTATACTGGAAGTGCAACTTTACCATTAACACTAACTATAGGTAAACAGAGTGTGAAGTCTTTACCTGTACATAATAGTGTACTTCATCACTACTGGCAGTACTGGTCTGCTATACTGGAAGTGCAACCTCAATACAATGATGATGATTGGAGCTATTTTAGTGCAGTTCACTATCAGTATTACTACCTTAACCTTTCAGTACTACTCTTAAGTTAGCTGGACTTTCAGTAGACCCTTGACAGTATATCTTTTTCTGACTCCCCAAACTGAGCTTTGGCAATGAGGTTTGTAAGGAATTGTCTATTTCACCTGTATTTGACCCAACGGATTGCAAGCAAATCGCATTTAACTTAAGAAATTCAAAAATGCCAATTACAGGTCAACTGTAAAAGCCCTGTTAATACATTTTCAGTTCATGTCAGTACATATGTTTGGTATTACTGAAGATACTGTTACATATTTTGTTTATTACATTTTTATAGCAAAATCTACAGTGGCAGCTTTTTGCATTTCCCAAACAAGTGAAATATCATATTTCTCACTAGTGAAAAATATCACTTTTAAGAATGAATAATTTTCGATATTTCACTGTTAAAAAATGTAATAAAATAGAGTCTCTTAAACCATCTTTCTAAGAGTTGAAGCTATCACTACAGTTTCCAATGCTGCTATCTAATGACTTAGAATCATATTAAGGTCCCTATTTTCTATTCACTATTCTACAATAAAAATAAAGGATAATACTTTGGAAAATTGGAAATATTAATCTTCAATGCTTCACAACTTCCTTCAAATTAAGGTTTAAATAAGCAAATTCTGGTTTTAAATTGTTTCCATAATTTTTACACTGAAAGTACAATATGCTGACCAGCCATCAGTGAGGTTTGAAGAAAGTGCTGGTGTTCCTTAACATTTAAAACAGGAAGAATATTTGTGGTTCCTAACTATTTGTGAAGGGATCTAACGTAGCATGTAAATAGACTGTGGTGATTATGTGACATAAGTATACATTAAGTATTTATATCTACATATTTAGCTGAAATAAATAACAAAATTCCACACAACAAAGTACACAAATTTGGCACCAGGTGACCAGCAATTAATACATCATTAAACAAGCTCCCACAAATATTTTGCTCTCAAATAAAATCTGACTAAATTAACCTCCAGTGTAATTTGATCTAAAATGATGAAAACCATCACTTAATATAAACCCATTCACTCCTAAAATCATATTTTGAACTCTACCGAGCCAAAGACTGGGTGAGTCCAGTATAAATATGAAGGGGTGAATGAGACAATCAATTAATAACTCATTCACCCCTGAAGACACATTTGAACCCTTCCAATTCAAAGGTTAGACTAGTTCATTATGAATTTTCAGGGGTGGATGAGTTAACATAATATATCAACTTCATACCATTTCCTTCCAGAAATGGCTTCAACTCATTCACCCCTGAAGTTTCATAATGAACAGTTCCAATCACTGGATTGGAAGAGTTCAATAAGTCTTGAAGGGGTGAATGAAGTTATGACAACACCTGCATCATGTTACGAGACTGAAGCTCGACTAAGGGGAAATTGCATCACATCTTGGTTCTATATATAGTATATCACAAAGCCCTTTTTTATTATGTCGGGAATATAATACTCCAGTGCATTACAGTTTTACACAAGTTTGATTATAAAGCATACAACGAATCTTAGTGACACACAATTCTAACACTCGGCTACACATTCATCATTTGTTAACTCAGTCCAACGAATTGTGACCCACCATCAAATCGGAAATCAGACATGGCTTTTTTTTCATTATCTGAAAAACGTTTCACCTCTACATCTCCAAATACAAAGGCCAGCAAAAGAAGGGCTTATAAAATTTGACATTCTCATACCGATATATATGGAATTTGTTTACTGGTAAAGAAATATCAATTAAACCTGTATTAAGAGGCCACCCATGGAAATATATCTTGATACAGATGTAGTTCAAAATGAAATAAATCACAAGAGGAAACCCCCTGAAATTTTATAATGAACTGCTCCAACCTTTGAAATGGAAGAGTTCAAATGTGTCTTTAGGGGTGAATGAATTGAAGTGGTCTTCAAACAAAGGTGTTTGGTATGAGCAGGTTTGTCATATTCGTGTCATGCTGGTGTCTACTTCATGGTGGGTCACAAAACATCGCGGTCTACATAATTGATTGTTAAAAATATTTTTAACTTCACTCTTCTGTTAAGATAATAAAAGTCCATTTTAAAAATGATTTATCTCAAAATACTCCCACTAATTAAGACATATATTTTTTTCTATAAATGCTGATTTTGAATATAGCCATATTTTATATACAATACATTTTCCCATGTGGGATGTAGATAATTCTAGTTCACAACATCATTTGCATGAATAATTATACAAGATCCTTTTATAGCCACAAAAGTCATTATTTCAAAACATTCCAATTTTCAATTTGAGTTGCCAGGGTTCAATATACATTATCAATACTAGCTTAATTACAAAATCAAATCTGACTTTTCATCTTCTCTCCAAACATGCACTCAATGTAAAAACTTGTTTCAGTTAAACTAATACCTTCTTAATGTTTCAATTGAGTGTCAAGATTTGTATTAAAAAGTGTGATTGTTTTTTTTAAAATTCTTTATAAGAAATTAATCTAACGACAATGCAGACTGTTTGATAGGATCAAAAATTATCAAAAATAAATTCTCCTTCAACAGGCCTACATCAAATGGATGTCCACCGAACACTTCTCTCATGGTATTCAACTAGAAACACTTGTACATCTGTCTACATCCACAATGTAATACATATGTAGCTTGTCGATATAAAGAGAAGAAAAAGCCTAGTTTGACTACAATTTGCGAAAGTGATTTAGATAGCGGTTCAATAACTGTCACAAAGCTAATGACATCCAACTGAGGCTTTTCTTTATCAACTGAAATACAGGCAAACACTCGGTCTGACTGGTACTGGGTAATGTACATATATCTGCCTTGATTTTGAAAATAGAACATAGAAGTCCATGGGAACCACATTAAGCTCAACATGGACCTGTGGACCCAAGCCGAGGACTACACCCATCAGGGAGCTATCACAGATTTTGATCTCTGAGAGGGAGAATAATAAACTCATGATCATTCACCCCTGAAATCTCACAATGAACTATTCCACCCTTTGAATTTGAAGACTTCAAATGCGTTATCAGGGGTGAGTGAGTTAGCCACTTACATCAACTGAATACAGACCTAAGTCAGTGAACGAGAACAATAAACAGCTAAAACAATACATATAATCTAGGTGGACCTCCACTGAGCAAAGGCCTGTACAATCTCTCTCTCCCTCCTAAACCTAAAATCTAGGTGGACATCCACTGAGCAAAGGCCTGTACAATCTCTCTCTCCCTCCTAAACCTAAAATCTAGGTGGACCTCCACTGAGCAAAGGCCTGTACAATCTCTCTCTCCCTCCTAAACCTAAAATCTCGGTGGACCTCCACTGAACGCAGGCCTGTGCCATCTCTTTCCCTCCAAAACCTAAAATCTAGGTTGAACCCACTGAACCCAGGCCTGTGCCATCTATCTTTCCCTCAAAAACCTAAAATCTAGGTGGACCTCCACTGAACGCAGGCCTGTGCCATCTCTCTCTCCCTCCTAAACCTAAAATCTAGGTGGACATCCACTGAATGCAGGCCTGTGCCATCTCTCTCTCTCCCTACTAAACCTAAAATCTAGGTGGACATCCACTGAATGCAGGCCTGTGCCATCTCTCTCTCTCCCTCCTAAACCTATAATCTAGGTGGACATCCACTGAACGCAGGCCTGTGCCATCTCTCTCTCCCTCCTAAACCTAAAATCTAGGTGGACATCCACTGAATGCAGGCCTGTGCCATCTCTCTCTCCCTCCTAAACCTATAATCTAGGTGGACATCCACTGAATGCAGGCCTGTGCCATCTCTCTCTCTCTCCCTCCTAAACCTATAATCTAGGTGGACATCCACTGAATGCAGGCCTGTGCCATCTCTCTCTCTCTCCCTCCTAAACCTATAATCTAGGTGGACATCCACTGAACACAGGCCTGTGCCATCTCTCTCTCTCCCTCCTAAACCTATAATCTAGGTGGACATCCACTGAATGCAGGCCTGTGCCATCTCTCTCTCTCCCTCCTAAACCTAAAATCTAGGTGGACATCCACTGAATGCAGGCCTGTGCCATCTCTCTCTCTCCCTCCTAAACCTATAATCTAGGTGGACATCCACTGAATGCAGGCCTGTGCCATCTCTCTCTCTCCCTCCTAAACCTATAATCTAGGTGGATCTCCACTGAATGCAGGCCTGTGCCATCTCTCTCTCTCCCTCCTAAACCTATAATCTAGGTGGACCTCCACTGAACGCAGGCCTGTGCCATCTCTCTCTCCCTCCTAAACCTATAATCTAGGTGGACCTCCACTGAATGCAGGCCTGTGCCATCTCTCTCTCGCCCTCCTAAACCTATAATCTAGGTGGACATCCACTGAACGCAGGCCTGTGCCATCTCTCTCTCTCTCCCTCCTAAACCTAAAATCTAGGTGGACATCCACTGAATGCAGGCCTGTGCCATCTCTCTCTCTCCCTCCTAAACCTAAAATCTAGGTGGACATCCACTGAATGCAGGCCTGTGCCATCTCTTTTTGCTTTTGAGTACACTTAAGGGTATACTACCACTACAAGCACCAAGTTCACTTGTATGAGGATGAGGGTGAGCTTCTATCTAAGGTGAGCATGCTGTTGTACAAATGACTGACTAGATTATACTGTGACGATTGTACAGACCCCATACACCTGCAGATCATCCGCCATTACGCGGCTTCTCCACAGCATCAACATTTCTACGTAAGCCACATAACGGCCTATTTATACACTTTACATAGTTAAACATTCATAGTGGAAACACGGCATTTAACTGGTGTAGATTTAAAAAACTTTGCCTTTCAAAATACTTTTCATTCTTTGGAGGCTTGTAGAGCACAAAAAAATAGTGAATTCTTGAAAATATTACTTTACATTGTGTAAGTGTTGATGTTCTAAGCGATTATCATCAAAACCCAGTGATGCCACACGAGCATGTGATATACCACAAAAGCAAAAATGTACATTGAAAGTGAAATTTTTTTGTTGAAAAGGCAGAATTTCTCTTGACCATGATCAGCTGATGAAACAAAAACTGTTTTACTGAATATGGATCGTAATAAAATAGGGAAAATATCTGCAACTTGAAATTTGATACTTATTTCATGCATGACGCAAATTTAGCTAGTTACCGTACTTGACATAATGAAGGTGCCTGACATTTTTCAGATGATATTCAGTAAGTATATAGCTTCCGTTTGCTAAAAAGATACATTTGTACTCCTGTACAGTTTATTATTGGTAATGAAAATCACCTTATTAATTCAGATAAACAACTTGTAAATATTACAAATTCCACAAGAGAAATTGTTTTTGATGATAATCATTCGCATATTTGAAAACCATGAGGGCACCCTTTTGTTACATCAAATACTGTATTGCAGCAGTGGACTGAATGTGTCAATTTCAACACAGAAGTTTTAAGAGTGAAAAATGTGAAAAATTACTTAATTAAAGATCAGAAAAAAAATCTGGTGCATACTCGCTTCAGGAGTTCCTGAGGTAAAAGATTGATCTTTGTATCACACGTAACCTTAGGTTCACTGGACACAGACTAGAATTCGAAGATCTTCACAGCTTCTACCACTATCATAGCAATCATATGCTTCTTCAATTTTTCCCGAAATGTTATGGATCACATTTAACCTCAAATTTTGCAGGCATCGTATGTGATGCGATTTCCAGTTTGCAGGCATTGTACCTGATGTATTTTCCGGTTTGCAGGCATTGAATCTGATGTAATTTCCGGTTTGCAGACATTGTATCTGATGTAATTTCCGGTTTGTAGGTGCTGTATCTGATGTAATTTCCAGTTTGCAGGCATTGTATCTGATGTAATTTCTGGTTTGCAGGCATTAAATCTGATGTAATTTCCGGTTTGCAGGCATTGTATCTGATGTAATTTCCAGTTTGCAGGCATTGTTTCTGATGTAATTTCCGGTTTGTAGGTGCTGTATCTGATGTAATTTCCAGTTTGCAGGCATTGTATCTGATGTAATTTCTGGTTTGCAGGCATTAAATCTGATGTACTTTCCGGTTTGTAGGGGTTGTATCTGATGTAATTTCTGGTTTGCAGGCATTGTAGCTAATGTAATTTCTGGTTTGCAGGCATTGTATCTAATGTAATTTCTGGTTTGCAGGCATTGTATCTAATGTAATTTCTGGTTTGCAGGCATTGTAGCTAATGTAATTTCTGGTTTGCAGGCATTGTAGCTAATGTATTTCTGGTTTGTAGGCATTGTATCTAATGTAATTTCTGGTTTGCAGGCATTGTAGCTAATGTATTTCTGGTTTGCAGGCATTGTAGCTAATGTAATTTCTGGTTTGCAGGCATTGTAGCTAATGTAATTTCTGGTTTGTAGGCGTTGTATCTGATGTAATTTCAGGTTTATTTGAAGCAGACTAGGATCACACTGAAGTTTAGCCAGTAGTATCACCTAACAGGTAAGTTTTTCACATTTCCAGATTCATCATATTGAGGACCATCAGATCTAAGTAATTCACTGAAAGACTGCTCTACCCCCTTGATAGAGGATTAAGGGAATTCTGCCCCTTAATAGATTAAGTTAATTATGGCCCTTAATAGGGGATTAAGTGAATTCTGCCCCCTAATTGAGGATAACCGGGTAAGTGAAGTCTGCCCCTTTATAGAGGACGAGGTGAATACTGTCCCTTAATTGAGGATTAGGCAAATTCTGGTTGGAACTGCAGGTACTGGACCAAACGAGCAGGAAGGGGCAGTTTAGGGAGAATCTCTGGAGCAAACGTCTGCAAGATGCGGATTCGGCTGCGGTTCTGCAGGCTCCCAGCAGTGGGCAGTTTGTAGATTTGTAGATGGTCGATGGGAGTTTCCATGTCATTGAGAACGATGGCCATACGACTGCCACAGTTTGAGAAGAGCGGCATGAAGTTAGTCGGGCACGAGTGTTGGCCACATGTATATCGGTTGTACTGTACACAGTGTAGGGTTTGCGCCGTATCTGCGTTGAAGATGTAGATGCTTATTTCGATGGGTTGATGTCGACGTAGTTTCTTCTCCCTGCAGTGACAGCCAGCAGTAACCATGACAGCAAAAATAAGATACCCATCTTTCGAGTAAAAAAGGTCTTTAAGGGTGGGGTTTAGACTTGGTCGCATGTCGTCCACGCGCGTGTTTGTGCTTATCACCTCCCAAGAGTCTGTCTGAATCAGACTCAGACTGTTGTCCTCGCCAGCGACGAAGCTGGTGGCTGCGATACGACTGGAGGTGAAACGGGGGTCAAAGGCGAATAGGCTGTGATGAAAGGGCAGGGCAAGCTCGCGCACTAGCTCTCTTGTCTTGAGGCAGTAAAGCTGAAAGACAAAGGCACTGTTATTGTCACTTAGCTTGGGTATTTTGATGAGACAGAGCGAACCGTCAGGACTAATCTGGCCTCGAACTGCTTCATTCACAAATTCAGCAGTCTTTTTACCGAATATACCCATAAATTTGTTAATACCTAGGTCTATGACCCCGAATTGGGTCATCATGTTTCGTACTAGGTGAAGCACGACCGTAGTGTCATGGTAACATACCACGCTTTTTACGTGAAAGTTCTGGATTGAAGAGAGATGAGCGGGGATATGATTGTATTCAAAGTGCTCTGCCATCTTTGTGAACTTGTTTTTCCGCCTGAAGCTGAACACAGAGCTGGTTTTGTTGATGTTTATAATACCTTGCCGACTTATACAGAACGTGGGGCTACAATCTTTAAACATCACTCCATTACATGTCATCGTCGTTTCCGTAAACCCCGCTGCTTCTGTAACAAAAAAACAAATGAAGACAGGTAAATAAACGTACACTTGACAAGTTCACTAGACATGATCAATGTATGTGTTTGATTAGCCATATACAGTTGAACTTCATTATCTCGAAGTCCGGGGGACCACGAAAAATCTTCTTGTTATCAGAGTATTCAAATTCAGTGAGTTCAAATACTTGGTGTGAAGTCTGAATGGAACTGATGAAATACTTCAAATTAAACAAGGTCTGTGCGTTGCACCAGTTCGAGAAAACATGGTTCGACTGTACTTTCTTTGTAATATTTCCCAAAAACTTTATTCCATTTATTTTCCTGCATACTACATGAAGAAATATTCCAATAATTTTTTTTTTCTCTGTATATAATTATGTACAGTATCAAAAGATTTCTAAATGATCCCTTTTATTTGTTGAGGGAAGTATCAATAGAACACACCTTGACTGGTTGTATAGTTAGAAAATTACTGGCTCGTTGCTGGATGTCGATCGCGAGATGTTTTTGAAAACTACAAAATGTCTGTATGACATGAAAGCCAGTGCTTAGTCATTAAATCGGGAATGGACCGAGACTCAATGAGACAGGATGGGCTCTGACATGGGTAATATTATATGCGCCTCCATCTTATAGCGGGGGGAAAAAGTTATATTTCCTTTTAGGTTAAATGGGCAAGTAACTCTAATTCAGATAAATACGTAACAAATTAGAACTCTTCTGTGTTCGATACAACACAAAGTACTTAGTAACTGTCTACCTTAATTTGTGTATTTAAGTTCCCATTTAAATATTGCTGCCCAAACCTTTAAAAATGAACATAAAATCTTTAACTACAATGACAATTATTTCTAGAGAGAAACTGATATCTTGCAGAACTTTTACGACAACAATATTATGAAATCAACAATGGAGTTTCTGAGATTAAAATTCAATTACTTGGTAAGTCAGACACAGGCCTACTGACATTAATTTAGATTTCTTGAATGAACATTTCAATTTTGCCTTGTTAAGTACACTTAGATAAAATCTAAGTAAAGAAATTTATAGGTTTCGTATATACATTATAGATAAGCTGTCTTTTGTCTGGAGGTCCTTTAGAAAAATGACCCTCTATAAACGCTTTGAGGAGAAGACTGGAAATAATAGCTGTAGAGAGATCTATATACTGTTGTTAGACTATAGGGATGGTCTCCACAGATATCTAAGCATTTAGAAACAAGATCAAGGTTGTGTCTACTGGTTAGGCATAAATAACTCAACTTCATATAGAAATGTTCCAGGGAGTGTATAATGTTGTCGTTCAGCCAAGCTGATGCACAATGGTACATGTACATCAGGAACATTGTTCTGGAGCATTCGAAAAAAATTTTGTTTTCAAGTAAATTTTGTTAAAAAATTGATATGGCTTTTTTACGATTATTTCCAAGTCAGCTGTTACATTGAGTAGACATTAATTGATCACGCCTAATTATGGTGCAATCTAACTGTTTGTCACTCTTACAATGAAATTCTTATCCCATCTGTTTATATATTGCTAATATTGTTAGCAGTTATTGTTAATTAAGGAATGGCCACAATTTTTTGAGGGTTATAAGGTATATACCGAAAAAAATGTGTGCACTTTGCATAAATCCGCGAAGCGGTTTATTGAAAAAAGTGCACACAGTTTTTGGTTATATATACGATACCGTATAACCCTAAAAAATATTGTGGTCATTCCTTATAATTTCATTTCTAAAGATACATATTAAATACATAAGTCTTATACAATGATTTTGTATTAATTACAACAAAAATTGAATGGATTTGCAAAATACACCACCATGTGCATAAATTTCACCGCAAAACAACTTCATCCAATCAGAAGTTTGATAACAAAATACCGCGCCAAACATGGCGGTATATGACGTCATCACTTTTTGCATTGTCTGATTTTTGAGGTTATACATATAACCTGAAAAAGTTTAACATTGCAGTAATAGGCAAAATTAAATTATTAATTGATGAATCAACTTTGCATGATCATTGTGCATTCTGTGATATTCTTAACTTAACAAATCTTGTGATAATACATTTTTAGGTTATCTTGTCCAAGAATATTTTGATAATATTTCATGTGAATGTTTCAAATAATTAATCATGAAAACCTGTAATCACTTGCTTTGAATAAACCTGTAATTATTTGTTTTAGAAAAGCTTGTCATTATTAACTTTATATATACAAGTCATGAAAACCTGTAATTTACTTGCTTAGAAAGGCTTGTTGTATGAAAACTTGCAATGAATTGTTTTATGGATGATTGCTATAACTTGCTTTAGCATTGTTTGCTATCACTGCATTTTGAAAACATGTAATAACATCAACTTGCTATATGGATGCTTGTTATTGCTTGTTATATTAAAAGATGTAATTACTTGCTTTTAGATGCATGTTATTGCTTGCTATATTAAAACCTGTAATTACTTGCTTTTAGATATATTAAAACCTGTAATTACTTGCTTTTAGATGCAGGTTATTGTTTGTTATATTAAAACATGTATTTACTTAGCTTTTAGATGCAGGTTTTTGTTTGTTATATTAAAACATGTAATTACTTAGCTTTTAGATGCAGGTTATTGCTTGCTATATTAAAACCTATAATTACTTTTTGGATGCTTGTTATCGCTGTATTTGGAAAACCTATAATTACTAGCTTTGAGAATGCTTGTTATTGCTGGTTTTATGAAAACCTATAATTACTTACTTTAGGAATTGCTTGTTATTACTGTATTTAAAAAAAAATGTAATTACATGTATTTGCTTTTTAAGATGCTTGCTACTGGAATTACTTGCTTTATGAAAACCTGTAATTACTTGCTTAAGAACTTGCTTGCTATTGCTGTATTTTGATTCATGTAATTAGATATACATGTAGGTACTTGCTTTAAAGATGCTTGCTATTGGAATTGCTTGCTTTATGAAAACCTATAATTACTTGCTTTAGGAATTGCTTGCTATATATATATATTGCTGTAGTTTGAATCATGTAATTACATATACATGTAGGTACTTGCTTTAAAAATACTTGCTATTGGAAATACTTGCTTTATGAAAACCTGTAATTACTTGCTTTACTGATTTATTGTTTGCATTAAGAAAACCTAGTACCAGACTAGTGTAAACATACCACTAATACATGGCTGTTAATTACTGCCTAATTCAGACCAACAGAGGTCGAGCACGAGCCTTTTAGGTTCTTACATCAGATACGAAAGCTTTCCATTAGAACACATACCAACTAATAGATTGTACTTGGCTTTCTTAGCGAGTCTTATATCCGACACCTTTGTGAACTCCTGTGTAGCGCACCATCCATCTCTGTTGAGGTGCGGTAACTGTAGAGGCGTCTAATTGCCGGGCTATTTTTGAACTCGGTACAGCAATTATCTGCACGGCATATCTAAATCAGTTCAGATCAATGAGAGGTAGCCAGTTCCTTGGTACAACCAGTGTGTCACAAGACGTATACCGACCCAGACAATCACCGACAACCAAATAAGGATCCCTTACATCAGCCATGTGTCCGTTCATCAGAAACCATTCCCAAAACAATTCCCCATAATGTTCCGTGGTCGAACCAAAGGACCGTTTACATGAAAGTGTCTGACAGATGCTCTTTTTTTTCAAACTATTTTGCGACTAGCCTCAAAAAAAGCCCTTTACATTAAAGATGAGAGTGTACTGTTTTTTTTTAATTATGATATGGTCGCTCAGACAAAGCCATTTGATAAATGCATTGTCTGTCAAATCTTTTTGGCATCCAAAAACTGTTCTAAATCTTGTGTCGGCAAACCACTGTAATACTACAAACATGCTTAATTCATAAGCTTGCTTAAAACATAACCATATGTGCATTATCTGTCAAAGAAAAGTCTTGCAAACAAAATTGTACTTCCATATGAAACTTACTAAATATGATAAAGACAAAGCCATAAAAGAGTGTAGCTTTAGTAAATCTGAGAATTATTCATGTACTAGTCCTGCTTCTGAAAGAGATAAAATTTCCATGAATTAAGGTCGTCAAGTTGAAAAAAAAGCCAGCTTCTCAACCATCGACAGAGATACCGGTAACTGCAACAAATATCAGCTAAAAGATATTCCGGTTATTTTTAACATTCCGAAAATAACTGATGACATGTTTCTGGTTTCCCAGCTGGAGGGCTACTTCCGGACGAAAAAATTCAAAGGCAAAGGGTAGCAACAAGGGGAAACAACTCTGTTGAGAGTTGCGCTCTTCTAAGTAAGGGTATGAGACACTTTACCACCAATTATGACACGACAGCTTTAAATTGAATATCGAGCAAACAGTAGCAATACAATGCTGAAAAACCTTGAAAAGGCATAAAAAAGGATGGACTTTGTGATTCTAGAACAGGGATCCCCAGTAATTTTGTAGAAGGAGGTTATCCAAAGAAACATTTATGATTTATGCCCCTATATCGTCTTTCAAAGTTTTAGCGAATTGTTAGTTGTGGTATTTGTGTTGAATGACTATTTCATTTGTAGTTTACATGGTTGTCAACATGAAACATGTCGATAAAATCAGTAACAACATCCGAGACCAAAAATATCTATTTCATTTAGCGCTGAAATGGATTCATGCAAATGGTGTTTCAGAATTTGGAAACACTATGGAATGGTTCTGGACATAAGTTAGTCTGGGTTCGTACTTTATGGGCCAATACCATGCATTGAACACATTACAGTAGAGACAGGCGCATATTATAGTCTGAAAAATTGCTGGTCCATATCCCATCTTCGATACCATTATTGTTCATTTCTTGAACTATTTTATCCTTAAGAATGCAATGTTTTGACACTTTGGTCATGTCTTCACGACACAATTGAAGTTCCATGCTACCATACAATAGTGCGATTAACTAACCCCAAAAGTCAAATTTGAACCTTACCAACTCCCAGACATGGAGAGTCCAATTTGAAAAAGTAGGGGTGAAGGAGGGAAATGTAATCATGAGTTTTATTAACTCATTCACCCCTGAAGACACATTTGAACTCTTCCAATTCAAAGGCTGGAAGAGTTCATTTTAAAGGTTCAGGGTAAATGAGTTAAAAAACAATTTTTGAGAGCGACACCTGGAAGATCACTAATTTCAATTTGCGCCGATCTTTTCAGCATATTTGGAAACACATTATAACACTGCACACAAAGAAACTGTCTAAAGTTTGTCCTACAACTGTCAAAAATACTTATTTTTGTTTACCTAATATTCATTTCACCCTTCACTTTTGAATTGATGTATCTATATATAGTCTATATTCTTAATTATGTTCACTGTAATCATCCATTTGCCCTACTCATCTCATTCAACCCCTGAGACACATTTGAACACTTCCAATTCAAAGGTTGGAATAGTTCACTATAGAATTTAAGGTGTGAATCAACCCAGTTAAGGGAAAGTGATATTGGTGAAAGTTAAAGAGCAGTGATGAAAGTTTCTCAGTATATCATAATTAGTGCATTGATGAATTATCACACCAATGATACTTACAGTATAGAAAACAATTAACGGAAAATCTTCATCTAATGCAATCAGGGTCTAGTTTGGTTTGGTTGGGTTTATTTTGTTTAACGTTTATTAACAGCCAGGGTCATTTATGGACCGGCCAGCTTTTGGAGGTAGAGGAAAGCCGGAGTACCCGTAGAAAAACCACGACCTACGGTCAGTACCTGGCAACTGCCCCATGTGGGTTTCAAACTCGCAACCCAGAGGTGGAGAGCTGGTGGTAAAACACAGAACACCTTAACCACTCGACCACCGCAGCCCCCTTCAGGGTCTAGTGCAATATTCTAATTCCTAAAGGCACAAGAGAAGTACGCTAAAAGTATCTGAAGCTGATCTCTCAATTACCCTTATAACTCACTGAAGATAATTCTAATGGCGCATTAAAACTGCATTCTGTAGGTAGTCTGTCCTATAATTCTGAACAGAAGTGCAGACAAATTCAATAATGTATGGTGGCAAGGCTTATTTGTCTGCAAGTCTGTTAAGACGGGCAATTCTTAAAGACCAGTAGTACCTTCCCAGTGGTATATATATCTCCAGCTTAACCCTTCACTCTGTTTTCATTTCTGCTGTACATATAAATGTATGGCACTAACTCTAACCCAGTCAATCAATATATTCACCAATGGCATATTATCTTATAATACAATTACTTTTTAAAACCCTGTTGAGAGGCCTGACCCATATATATATTGACCCTGATGAAAGGAGGTGAGCATGTGCTTTCTTGCACAAGGGCACAAGGGGGTGTGCCTAATTCTGGCACAAGGGGGTTAGAACAAGAATGATGTGAGTGTGATTATATACATCTATGAAAAGACTGCAGGTTATTCCTTACCTTATATACTTATTTATGAATTATTACGATTCTGTTTTTATTCACTCCTAAACGTTTTCAGTTTAACTTTGGCATTTAGGAATTTCAAAAGTCCCTTGGTGGTTTTTCCTAAAATTTGATGTCAAAGCACATGTCAAATAGACATGTCTACTTGAACTAAAGGGTCATTGAAAGCTTAATCTGGGAAGTCAAAACTTACTCTTAAAGATCCTCAAACCACTATTGATAACTCTTAAAGATCCTCAAGCCTGAAAAATGATTGCTGAAAACTGTAACTAAGTATTGGTGAAAAAACTTCTTTCTCATACATATAAATATTGTGTCTTTAAAAAACAAGAGTTGTTGCTCTTGTTGGTAGGTATATAAATCGTTTCCATTGTGATGTCATTATATTGCTAAGTAACTGATATATACCGGGTATATGCGGTAAACTCTACAGAATTTGCCCTGTCATTTTTAAACATTTATCTTGTGTACTGCATTACAGTCCATCTTCAGATTGTCTGGCTCGATCTGTACGTTGATAATTTCCCAGTAATGAGAAGCCTTTGCTCTCAATGTCCTATACTGATCAAATTACAGCTTTGTATATTCTTGCCCACCAGAGGAGAATTATCAAAAATTTTATCAGGAACACAAAATATGAAACTAAAAATGTCTGTGAGACATAATAGTCCCCACCCCCATATGAAATTAGTTCTTCATGCTAATTATGTATTAGAAGATTGATGACAATCTGATCAGTTGTTATTTAAATAAGCTGGTTACATTACCGGGATGAGATGCGATGGGGCAGGGCAGTGACAGGACAGGGACAGGAGGGACATGGGTAACACTATATGCCCCCCATTTCATGGCAGGGCATAAACAATATTTGGGACATCTTGGAAGCAAGGTGACCTACTCAATTGCTAATGTGGTGAAAATAATAAGTTCAGTGTAGCATGACTGCATAGAAATTTGATGAATCTAATGTAAATAATGTATAACCATGATGTATATAGGACTAGGCGTTGTCTTAACGACTCCCCAGGCACAAAATGTTATTCACCCATAAATAACTTAAAACATTATTATTACGAGAAAGCTACCACATACAAGGCCTTCATCAAAATAAACATTTGGCTGAACAGGATTCTCCAGAACAAACAAAACCTCAGCCATTAAAAGGTCAAGACACCTTCACTAGTAATAAGACTGTAAACAAAATCTACACATGTACAAGGCAAATTTAAGGTAAAGCAAGAGGCCCAATAGCTATAGTATGTAGCTAGGCCTTAACGGACTATACATAGTTTTTGTTAGTTATGATATTAACATATTTGACCCTTGTGACCTTGAGAGTTGGTCAAGCTCACTCACTTGAACAAACTTGAGAGCCCTTTATTTATGCATGATAAAATCCAAATATCAGTACCCTGGGCCTTTCAGTTATTGAAAAGAAGTTTCTTGAAGATTTTAACATAATTGACCCATGTGACCTTGAAAGTAGGTCAAGGTCATTCATTTTAATAGACTTGGTAGCCTTTCATCCCAGCATACTACATGTATAATATCAGCACCTTTAAAAATTAGCCCTTCAGTTATTGAGAAGAATTTGTTTGAAGTAAAAGTTTGCGGACAGTGGACGACAAAGGATGAAGCTCGATGGCCATCAAAAACAACAATATTCACCTGAAAGAAATTACTGAATGTATCAACGCCTCAACACTGTCACACAAAAAAAGAATCTCATAGAACAAGATCATGGACAAGACAGTCACAATGATCGTCTTGAACTGTCAAATAAAAGATGTTAGCTTGTCAGCCATTTTGTTGTTCCGGACAGTCCCAAAACCCATAGGGCACAAGTAAAGACCAAGGGGAACCGGCTGCATATAAGAAATTTGAAAAAGACTGACCCAGTACATCTGATAATGGTGGGCTAGAAATAAGGAGACAAGAACAAGTCTTCACCAGAATGAGGACTGCAGTGACACAAGGTAACTGTTAAGTCAATAATAATTTTTTAAGTGTTTACCAAGGAAGGTCACCAGAACCAAATGTCCTCTAATCATAATGTCAAAGTCACATGTGTTTGTGTCACTAAGACACATGTGCTTGTGTCACTAAGACACATGGGCTTGTGTCACTAAGACACATGGGCTTGTGTCACTTAGCTGTGACACGTGTTTGTGTCACTAAGACACATGTGCTTGTCACTAAGACACATGTGCTTGTGTCACTAAGACACATGGGCTTGTGTCACTTAGCTGTGACACGTGTTTGTGTCACTAAGACACATGTGCTTGTCACTAAGACACATGTGCTTGTCACTAAGACACATGGGCTTGTGTCACTAAGACAGATGGGCTTGTGTTTCTTAGATGTCATATGTGTTTTTGTCACTAAGACACATATGCTTGTGTCACTAAGAAGTGATATGTGTTTGTGTTACAAGGTCATATGTGCTTGTGTCACTAAGACATATGTGACGGTAGTATGTACCTCTTGAGTTGCACGTCTTAAAGACATATCAGCAGGGCATAAACTGGTGACAGCGATGATGTATAGGTTTGCACCCATTTAACTTTGAGCAGAAAGCCTCTACCATGTCTTCACAGCTGCTTAGATTTCAAAAATCAATACCTCACTTGCAGTGTCTGTTTGTCGGAACATAACTTTTAAACATTCCGACGTTGACTATAAATTCTCTACGACTTTTTTTTTCAAACAAGAACCTCTTAATTTTACAGAAAATCCTCAACAAATTTTGAAAAATTGTCAGCCGATTTCTTTGTGTCGGAGAATGTTTGTGTAAGTTGTAAGACAAATGAGTTTTCCTGGCAGAGGTAATTGGTTTGCAAGCGTCTGTTTGAGCGTTGTTGTTCGAACACGCAGGATTGAAACCTGTGATTATACGGGCCAAAATTGGGCACAATGATAATATTAGGTTTTGTTATGTAATTGGAAACTAACTTAAGTTTGGAATCGGATGGCCTAGCTGACACCAAACATGCCTCAGACAGAAATTCAGGCCTTCTATAGTTGAACAAAACTCGAAAAAATAGATTGGGCAAATCACGTTTTTCCTACTTTTGATAAAAATAATGTTTTGAATCCCGATACATTAGAAGTTTTCATTTGTTTTCACATCATCTGACATCCACAAATTATAAGTCTTAATAGCAAGAATTCAAAGTAGGGCAAATTTATTTCTTTCGAATGATATTCAGAGATTTCACGCTAATAGAGATTTACCAGCGAATGATAAATATCATATATCCCACAACCATGGTTAGATTTTATTGATATCTTGAGAAACATGCAGCCAATAACTCGGATGAACCAGAGAAATCATTTTGAAAATAAATCATGACAAACCATTAAGTGATCATTTCCATATTTACTGAAATGACAAAATTTTCATGCAGTGACCCAGCAAACACGACATTGTATCAATGTATTTGATACAACATCCAAATCGAAATTTGAATTATATTAATCATAACATCAAACTTCTATACCATATTATCAGCGATATTGATATCCCAAATATTGTTATCATAACTGATTAACATGTCATTTTTACACCACTAACAATTAAAAGGAGGAGTTATATATATATTTAAACATATTGGTGTCAGACCATAATATCAATGAATTTTGGCTTTGATTGTGTATTACATCAGTGTGTAGACTGTGACTGTATATTACATCAGTGTGTAGACTGACTGTGTATTACATCAGTGTGTAGACTGACTGTGTATTACATCAGTGTGTAGACTGACTGTGTATTACATCAGTGTGTAGACTGACTGTGTATTACATCAGTGTGTAGACTGTGACAGTGTATTACATCAGTGTGTAGACTGACTGTGTATTACATCAGTGTGTAGACTGACTGTGTATTACATCAGTGTGAAGACTGTATTACAACAGTGTGAAGACTGTATTACATCAGTGTGTAGACTGACTGTGTATTACATCAGTGTGAAGACTGTATAACATCAGTGTGTAGAATGTGTATTACATCAGTGTGTAGACTGTGACTGTATTACATCAGTGTGTAGACTGTGACAGTGTATTACATCAGTGTGTAGACTGTATTACATCAGTGTGTAGCCTGTGTATTACATCAGTGTGTAGACTGTGACTGTATTACATCAGTGTGTAGACTGTGACAGTGTATTACATCAGTGTGTAGACTGACTGTGTATTACATCAGTGTGTAGACTGACTGTGTATTACATCAGTGTGTAGACTGTGTATTACATCAGTGTGTAGACTGTGACTGTATTACATCAGTGTGTAGACAGTGACAGTGTATTACATCAGTGTGTAGACTGACTGTGTATTACATCAGTGTGTAGACTGTGTATTACATCAGTGTGTAGACTGACTGTGTATTACATCAGTGTGTAGACTGTGTATTACATCAGTGTGTAGACTGACTGTGTATTACATCAGTGTGTAGAATGTTTATTACACCAGTGTGTAGACTGTGACTGTATTACATCAGTGTGTAGGCTGACTGTGTATTACATCAGTGTGAAGACTGTATAACATCAGTGTGTAGAATGTGTATTACATCAGTGTGTAGACTGTGACTGTATTACATCAGTGTGTAGACTGTGACTGTATTACATCAGTGTGTAGGCTGACTGTGTATTACATCAGTGTGAAGACTGTATAACATCAGTGTGTAGAATGTGTATTACATCAGTGTGTAGACTGTGACTGTATTACATCAGTGTGTAGACTGTGACAGTGTATTACATCAGTGTGTAGACTGTATTACATCAGTGTGTAGCCTGTGTATTACATCAGTGTGTAGACTGTGACTGTATTACATCAGTGTGTAGACTGTGACTGTATTACATCAGTGTGTAGACAGTGACAGTGTATTACATCAGTGTGTAGACTGACTGTGTATTACATCAGTGTGTAGACTGTGTATTACATCAGTGTGTAGACTGACTGTGTATTACATCAGTGTGTAGACTGACTGTGTATTACATCAGTGTGTAGACTGTGTATTACATCAGTGTGTAGACTGACTGTGTATTACATCAGTGTGTAGACTGTGTATTACATCAGTGTGTAGACTGACTGTGTATTACATCAGTGTGTAGAATGTTTATTACACCAGTGTGTAGACTGTGACTGTATTACATCAGTGTGTAGACTGACTGTGTATTACATCAGTGTGTAGACTGACTGTGTATTACATCAGTGTGTAGAATGTGTATTACATCAGTGTGTAGACTGTGACTGTATTACATCAGTGTGTAGACTGACTGTGTATTACATCAGTGTGTAGACTGACTGTGTATTACATCAGTGTGTAAACTGACTGTGTATTACATCAGTGTGTAGAATGTGTATTACATCAGTGTGTAGACTGTAACTGTATTACATCAGTGTGTAGACTGACTGTGTATTACATCAGTGTGTAGACTGTGTATTACATCAGTGTGTAGAATGTGTATTACATCAGTGTGTAGACTGTGTATTACATCAGTGTGTAGAATGTGTATTACATCAGTGTGTAGACTGACTGTGTATTACATCAGTGTGTAGACATTGACTTACATCAGTGTGTACACTGTGTATTACATCAGTGTGTAGACTGTATTACATATCAGTGTGTAGACTGTGACTGTGTATTACATCAGTGTGTAGACTGTATTACATATCAGTGTGTAGACTGTGACTGTGTATTACATCAGTGTGTAGCCTGTGACTGTATTACATCAGTGTGTAGACTGTATTATATCAGTGTGTAGACTGTGTATTACATCAGTGTGTAGCCTGTGACTGTATCATATCAGTGTGTAGACTGTGTATTAAATCAGTGTGTAGCCTGTGACTGTGTATTACATCAGTGTGTAGACTGTGACTGTAATACATCAGTGTGTAAACTGTATTATATCAGTGTGTAGACTGTGTATTACATCAGTGTGTAGCCTTTGACTGTGTATTACATCAGTGTGTAGACTGACTGTGTATTACATCAGTGTGTAGAATGTTTATTACACCAGTGTGTAGACTGTGACTGTATTACATCAGTGTGTAGGCTGACTGTGTATTACATCAGTGTGAAGACTGTATAACATCAGTGTGTAGAATGTGTATTACATCAGTGTGTAGACTGTGACTGTATTACATCAGTGTGTAGACTGTGACTGTATTACATCAGTGTGTAGGCTGACTGTGTATTACATCAGTGTGAAGACTGTATAACATCAGTGTGTAGAATGTGTATTACATCAGTGTGTAGACTGTGACTGTATTACATCAGTGTGTAGACTGTGACAGTGTATTACATCAGTGTGTAGACTGTATTACATCAGTGTGTAGCCTGTGTATTACATCAGTGTGTAGACTGTGACTGTATTACATCAGTGTGTAGACTGTGACTGTATTACATCAGTGTGTAGACAGTGACAGTGTATTACATCAGTGTGTAGACTGACTGTGTATTACATCAGTGTGTAGACTGTGTATTACATCAGTGTGTAGACTGACTGTGTATTACATCAGTGTGTAGACTGACTGTGTATTACATCAGTGTGTAGACTGTGTATTACATCAGTGTGTAGACTGACTGTGTATTACATCAGTGTGTAGACTGTGTATTACATCAGTGTGTAGACTGACTGTGTATTACATCAGTGTGTAGAATGTTTATTACACCAGTGTGTAGACTGTGACTGTATTACATCAGTGTGTAGACTGACTGTGTATTACATCAGTGTGTAGACTGACTGTGTATTACATCAGTGTGTAGAATGTGTATTACATCAGTGTGTAGACTGTGACTGTATTACATCAGTGTGTAGACTGACTGTGTATTACATCAGTGTGTAGACTGACTGTGTATTACATCAGTGTGTAAACTGACTGTGTATTACATCAGTGTGTAGAATGTGTATTACATCAGTGTGTAGACTGTGACTGTATTACATCAGTGTGTAGACTGACTGTGTATTACATCAGTGTGTAGACTGTGTATTACATCAGTGTGTAGAATGTGTATTACATCAGTGTGTAGACTGTGTATTACATCAGTGTGTAGAATGTGTATTACATCAGTGTGTAGACTGACTGTGTATTACATCAGTGTGTAGACATTGACTTACATCAGTGTGTACACTGTGTATTACATCAGTGTGTAGACTGTATTACATATCAGTGTGTAGACTGTGACTGTGTATTACATCAGTGTGTAGACTGTATTACATATCAGTGTGTAGACTGTGACTGTGTATTACATCAGTGTGTAGCCTGTGACTGTATTACATCAGTGTGTAGACTGTATTATATCAGTGTGTAGACTGTGTATTACATCAGTGTGTAGCCTGTGACTGTATCATATCAGTGTGTAGACTGTGTATTAAATCAGTGTGTAGCCTGTGACTGTGTATTACATCAGTGTGTAGACTGTGACTGTAATACATCAGTGTGTAAACTGTATTATATCAGTGTGTAGACTGTGTATTACATCAGTGTGTAGCCTTTGACTGTGTATTACATCAGTGTGTAGACTGTGTCTTACATCAGTGTGTAGACTGTATTACATCAGTGTGTAGAATGTGTATTACATCAGTGTGTAGACTGTGTATTACATCAGTGTGTAGACTGTGTATCACATCAGTGTGTAGCCTTTGACTGTGTATTATATCAGTGTGTAGACTGTGTATTACATCAGTGTGTAGACTGTGTATTACATCAGTGTGTAGACTGTGTATTACATCAGTGTGTAGCCTTTGACTGTGTATTACATCAGTGTGTAGCCTGTGTATTACATCAGTGTGTAGACTGTATTACATCAGTGTGTAGACCGGTATTACATCAGTGTGTAGACTGTGTATTACATCAGTGTGTAGCCTTTGACTGTGTATTACATCAGTGTGTGGACTGTGTATAACATCAGTGTGTAGACTGTATTACATCAGTGTGTAGAATGTGTATTACATCAGTGTGTAGACTGTGTATTACATCAGTGTGTAGACTGACTGTGTATTACATTAGTGTGTAGACTGTGTATTACATCAGTGTGTAGACTGTATTACATCAGTGTGTAGACTGTGTATTACATCAGTGTGTAGACTGTATTACATCAGTGTGTAGACTGTGTATTACATCAGTGTGTAGACTGTGTATTACATCAGTGTGTAGACTGTGTATTACATCAGTGTGTAGACTGTGACTGTGTATTACATCAGTATGTAGACTGTGTATTACATCAGTGTGTAGACTGTGACAGTGTATTATATCAGTGTGTAGACTGTGACAGTGTATTACATCAGTGTGTAGACTGTGACAGTGTATTACATCAGTGTGTAGACTGTGACAGTGTATTACATCAGTGTGTAGACTGTGACAGTGTATTACATCAGTGTGTAGACTGTGACAGTGTATTACATCAGTGTGTAGACTGTGACAGTGTATTACATCAGTGTGTAGACAGTGACTGTGTATTACATCAGTGTGTAGACTGTGTATTACATCAGTGTGTAGACTGTGTATTACATCAGTGTGTAGACAGTGACTGTGTATTACATCAGTGTGTAGACTGTGTATTACATCAGTGTGTAGACTGTGTATTACATCAGTGTGTAGACAGTGACTGTGTATTACATCAGTGTGTAGACTGTGTATTACATCAGTGTGTAGACTGTGTATTACATCAGTGTGTAGACTGTGTATTACATCAGTGTGTAGCCTTTGACTGTGTATTACATCAGTGTGTAGACTGTGTATTACATCAGTGTGTAGACTGTGTATTACATCAGTGTGTAGACTGTGTATTACATCAGTGTGTAGACTGTGTATTACATCAGTGTGTAGACTGTGTATTACATCAGTGTGTAGACTGACTGTGTATTACATCAGTGTGTAGACAGTGACTGTGTATTACATCAGTGTGTAGACTGACTGTGTATTACATCAGTGTGTAGACAGTGACTGTGTATTACATCAGTGTGTAGACAGTGACTGTGTATTACATCAGTGTGTAGACAGTGACTGTGTATTACATCAGTGTGTAGACAGTGACTGTGTATTACATCAGTGTGTAGACTGACTGTGTATTACATCAGTGTGTAGACAGTGACTGTGTATTACATCAGTGTGTAGACTGTGTATTACATCAGTGTGTAGACTGTGTATTACATCAGTGTGTAGACTGTGTATTACATCAGTGTGTAGACTGTGTATTACATCAGTGTGTAGACTGACTGTGTATTACATCAGTGTGTAGACTGACTGTGTATTACATCAGTGTATGGACTGGTTATGTATTATTTCAGGCTGTGATGTGTATTATATGTCATCATACAGACTTTGATTGTGTGTTACAAATTAATAAGCTCATTAGTTGTGGTCATTTATATACACATTTATAGGTGTACTTTGATTGTGTAAGTAAAACAGCTACAGCATTACGCCCTGTGTAAGTGCTTCCTTGATCTCTGTATCCTGTTGTTTGTCCATGTGCCTGGTACCTGATACGGTGACCCAGTCTATTGATTGTACAGGGACAGCTACTTTTACTTCTACACACACTCATAATTGGACATTACTGCTAGCTAAAGCACACAATTATTTGCTGAAGATTTGATTGTAAGATCTCCTAAATCCATGTAGTTTTTCTTAAGAGCTGAAGTGTATTGATGAACATGGAAGTGTGGTCTGGGTGTGATATGATGGAACCAGACATCAGGCAACATCAGACAGAGGGGGAGAGGAAGGGAGAGAGGGAGGGGGGCAGAGGGAGGGGGAGAGAGGGAGGGGAGAGGCAGGGGGAGAGGCAGGGAGAGAGGGAGGGGGACAGAGGGAGGGGAGAGAGGGAGGGGGAGAGGGAGGGGGAGAGGGAGGGGGAGAGGAAGGGGGAGGGAGAGAGGGAGGGAGGGGAAAGGAGAGAGGGAGGGTGAGAGGGAGAGGAAGAGGCAGAGGGAGAGGCAGGGGGAGAGGGAGGATGAGGGAGAGAGGGAGAGGCAGGGGGAGAGAGAGGGAGGGAGAGAAGCAGGGGGAGGGAGAGAGGGAGGGAGGGGAAGGGAGAGAGGGAGGGAGATATGGAGAGGGAGGATGAGGGAGAGAGGGAGGGTGAGAGGGAGGGGGAAAGGCAGGGAGAGGGAGGGGAGAGGGAGGAAGAGAGGAAGGGAGAGAGGGAGGGAGGGGAAGGGAGAGAGGGAGGGAGAGATGGAGAGGGAGGAAGGGAGAGAGGGAGAGGCAGGGAGAGGGGAGGGAGAGAGGAAGGGAGAGAGGGAGGGCGGGGAAGGGAGAGATGGAGAGGGAGGATGAGGGAGAGAGGGAGGGTGAGAGGGAGAGGCAGGGGGAGAGGGAGGGAGGGGGAGAGGGAGGGAGGGAGGGAGGAAAGGAAAGAGGATGGGAGAGAGGGAGGGAGGGGAAGAGGAAGGGAGAGAGGGAGGGAGAGAGGGAGGGGGAAAGGAAGAGAGAGGGAGGGGGAGAGGGAGGAGGAGAGGAAGGGAGAGAGGGAGAGGCAGGGAGAGGGGGAGAGGCAGGGGGAGGGAGAGAGGGAGGGAGAGAGGGAGGGAAAGGGAGAGAGGGAGGGAGAGGGAGGGGGAGAGGAAGAGAGAGAGGGAGGGGGAGAGGAAAGGAGGGGGAGAGGAAGAGAGAGAGGGAGGGGGAGAGGGAGGAGAGGAAGGGAGGGAGGGGGAGAGGAAGAGAGAGAGGGAGGAGGAGAGGAAGGGAGTGGAAGAGGAAGGGAGAGAGGGGGAGAGGAAGATAGAGAGGGAGGGGGAGAGGGAGGAGTTAAGAAAGGGAGAGAGGGAGAGAGGGAGGGGGAGAGGAAGGGAGAGAGGGAGGGGCAGAGGGAGGGGGAGAGTTGGCACTTATAAGATCACAATGCTGAAAGGAGAAAATGTCATATGGAGGATGGAGTAAAATACATGTCTCTGTATTGGAACTTGAGACCACAAGGAATCAAGGGCACTACGAAACACCAAGGGAAACATGTATATGTTATTAGAAAATGATCCCTTCAGTATTTTTCAAGAAATAGCAATCATTTTCAATGTCAAAATCCAAGATGGCTATCTGTCAGTCATTTTGTTTTTCTGATAAGTCCCAAAATTAAAGGGCAAAACTAATCACAAAGAAAAACCTACCTATGAAATTTGGGAATAATCCATCCAATAATGGTAAAAGAAATAGTGATAAAAAACTATTATTAGCAAAAGCAAGATGACTGCCTATCGGCCATATTGTTTATCAGATCTGTCCAAAAAAGGATTATCCACAACACGGCACCTAGGGAAACCTTCATATGAAATTTGAAAATGATCCATGCAGTACTTCTCAAGAAATAGTCACAACAAACTATTATTCACAAATCCAAGATGGCAGCCTGCCCTCCTGTTGGCCCATTGTTAGCATGCCAGGCCTTTCAATATATGAGAGGAAACTGGAGTACCTACAGAAAACCCACATGGTTGTGCAAATATTTATTCATGTTCGATCGGAATCAAGCCCTGGGCCCTTAGTGAAAAGCGAATGTATTATCCACTGCACTAGACAATCCATACATTGTGTTACCCATTCTAGCACTAAACATCTTGTACATTGTGTTACCCACTGCAACCGACAACTCATACATTGTGTTACCCATTGAAGCACTAGACAGCTTGTACATATTGTGTTACCCAGTGCACCCGACAACTCATACATTGTGTTACCCATTGCAGCCGACAATTCATACATTGTGTTACCCACTGCAACCGACAATTCATACATTGTGTTACCCACTGTAGCACTAGACAATCCATACATTGTGTTACCCACTGTAGCACTAGACAATCCATACATTGTGTTACCCATTGCAGCACAAGACAATTCATACATTGTGTTACCCACTGTAGCACTAGACAATCCATACATTGTGTTACCCACTGTAGCACTAGACAATCCATACATTGTGTTACCCATTGCAGCACAAGACAATCCATACATTGTGTTACCCACTGTAGCACTAGACAATCCATACATTGTGTTACCCACTGCAGCACAAGACAATCCATACATTGTGTTACCCACTGTAGCACTAGACAATCCATACATTGTGTTACCCACTGCAGGACTAGACAATTCATACATTGTGTTACCCACTGCAGCACTAGACAATCCATACATTGTGTTACCCACTGCAGCACTAGACAACACGTACATTGTGTTACCCACTGCAGCACTAGATAATCCATACATTGTGTTACCCACTGTAGCACTAGAGAATTCATACATTGTGTTACCCACTGTAGCACTAGACAATCCATACATTGTGTTACCCAATGCAACCATACATATTGTGTTACCCACTGCAACCATACATTGTGTTACCCACTGTAGCACTAGACAATCCATACATTGTGTTACCCATTGCAGCACTAGACAATCCATACATTGTGTTACCCAATGCAGCACTAGACAATCCATACATTGTGTTACCCACTGCAGCACTAGACAATCCATACATTGTGTTACCCACTGTAGCACTAGACAATCCATACATTGTGTTACCCACTGTAGCACTAGACAATCCATACATTGTGTTACCCACTGTAGCACTAGACAATCCATACATTGTGTTACCCACTGCAACCATACATTGTGTTACCCACTGCAACCATACTTGTGTTTCCCACTGTAGCACTAG
Source organism: Mimachlamys varia (assembly GCA_947623455.1). Classification (NCBI taxonomy): domain Eukaryota; kingdom Metazoa; phylum Mollusca; class Bivalvia; order Pectinida; family Pectinidae; genus Mimachlamys; species Mimachlamys varia. Next base: position 49,884,941 of record OX392527.1, read on the forward strand.
ACAATCCATACATTGTGTTAACCACTGTAGTACTATACAATCCATACATTGTGTTACCCACTGTAGCACTAGACAATACATACATTGTGTTAACCACTGTAGCACTAGACAATCAATACATTGTGTTACCCACTGTAGCACTAGACATTCCATACATTGTGTTACCCACTGCAGCACTAGACAATCCATACATTGTGTTACCCATTGTAGCACTAGACAATCTATACATTGTGTACCCACTGTAGCACTAGACATTCCATACATTGTGTTACCCACTGTAGCACTAGACATTCCATACATTGTGTACCCACTGTAGCACTAGACATTCCATACATTGTGTTACCCACTGTAGCACTAGACAATCCATACATTGTGTTACCCACTGTAGCACTAGACAATCCATACATTGTGTACCCACTGTAGCACTAGACAATCCATACATTGTGTACCCACTGTAGCACTAGACATTCCATACATTGTGTTACCCACTGCAGAACTAGACAATCCATACATTGTGTTACCCACTGCAGCACTAGACATTCCATACATTGTGTTACCCACTGCAGCACTAGACAATCCATACATTGTGTTACCCACTGTAGCACTAGACAATCCATACATTGTGTTACCCACTTTAGCACTAGACAATCCATACATTGTGTTACCCACTGTAGCACTAGACAATCCATAAATTGTGTTACCCACTGTAGCACTAGACAATCCATACATTGTGTTACCCACTGCACCTGACAACACATACATTGTGTTACCCATTGCAGCACAAGACAATCCATACATTGTGTTAACCACTGTAGCACTAGACAATCCATACATTGTGTTTCCCACTGTAGCACTAGACAATCCATACATTGTGTTACCCAGTACATTACTAGACAATCCATACATTGTGTTACCCATTGTAGCACTAGACAATCCATACATTGTGTACCCACTGTAGCACTAGACAATCCATACATTGTGTACCCACTGTAGCACTAGACATTCCATACATTGTGTTACCCACTGTAGCACTAGACAATCCATACATTGTGTACCCACTGTAGCACTAGACAATCCATACATTGTGTACCCACTGTAGCACTAGACATTCCATACATTGTGTTACCCACTGTAGCACTAGACAATCCATACATTGTGTTACCCACTGTAGCACTAGACAATCCATACATTGTGTACCCACTGTAGCACTAGACATTCCATACATTGTGTTACCCACTGTAGCACTAGACAATCCATACATTGTGTACCCACTGTAGCACTAGACATTCCATACATTGTGTTACCCACTGCAGAACTAGACAATCCATACATTGTGTTACCCACTGCAGCACTAGACATTCCATACATTGTGTTACCCACTGCAGCACTAGACAATCCATACATTGTGTTACCCACTGTAGCACTAGACAATCCATACATTGTGTTACCCACTTTAGCACTAGACAATCCATACATTGTGTTACCCACTGTAGCACTAGACAAACCATACATTGTGTTACCCACTGTAGCACTAGACAATCCATACATTGTGTTACCCACTGCACCTGACAACACATACATTGTGTTACCCATTGCAGCACAAGACAATCCATACATTGTGTTAACCACTGTAGCACTAGACAATCCATACATTGTGTTTCCCACTGTAGCACTAGACAATCCATACATTGTGTTACCCAGTACATTACTAGACAATCCATACATTGTGTTACCCAGTACATTACTAGACAATCCATACATTGAGTTACCCACTGTAGCACTAGACAACTCATACATTGTGTTACCCACTGCAGCACAAGACAATCCATACTCTGTGTTACCCATTGTAGCCCTAGACAATTCATACATTAAGACACAAGGAGACTGAATCATTAGATCTGATGATGAAGCTACAGCAGCTGGACAGAGTCTGAGACAGACCGAGCATACAGGGGTAACACATCCCGCAAACCAGATCATCGGAGATCAGAAAATCATAGACATTTATCAAACTCGGAGACATTTCATTAGGACTTGAAAAACATTGGGACATTTGAGACACTAATGGGACGAAATCTGTCGGAGATCCATACAAGATTGGCAAACATTAGCAGACTGAAACATCAAGGACACACAATCTTCCTTGGGATCAGGAGAATGTTGATAGTGGTGAATCGGGGAAAACATACAATCTTTAAAATCAAGATGGTACCTTCAGCAGAGGCCAGACACGAGAGTAGAAAAGACCTCCATACTATATAATTATAAATCTGAGTTCAAATAATGTAAAATGACGTTTCTTGTATCATTGTATCCATGAATTAATTTCCAAGATTAAAAACAGTTCTATTTTTGCTTGGCTGAACAAAGAATCAAATACAATCAACATGCATGTTTTTTATAAATATATTGTCCTTCTCAAATTAAATGTTGTCCTCAAAGCATCAATACACACTGATGAAGTCCAATCCCTGGTGCTCAAATTAACTCTCTTGTTTTAATAAAGTAACTACTTTAATTTTGATCAATACAAAATATTTCATTACTTTTATAAGTGGTTCACTGATCAAAGTAAAATAGCCAATCCCACAGCAACTGATGCTGTATTTCAACCAATACTTCAAATGTAACTGTGTACCACTCAAATGTATGGCCTAATACTGTCTGAACAACTGTCTGGGGATTAAACAAGGAAGGAAACACTAATTATTTTGCATCCAGTCGATGGATTGTGAATGACAAAGCTTGCACAAATATATTTTTTCAATAAATGATTGCATGTACCAGGAATTTTCTGCAAAAGTTGGGGGACTTATTGGTTTTATATTAAAATCAAGAAAAATATTTTAAAAACTAGAAAATGTCTGCAAGACATCAATGCCCCTGCTATTATGCCCCTTCTCTACAGTCAATTTAATATGGGGGGGCACAAACAAATTATTGGGATATTTTCCAACATTGACATAATTATTTCTTTAAGGTGTACCTTTCACTTTTATTCCTCATTTCCATTCACTAGATCAGCAAGAAAATTAAAACTGAACAGTAAGGTTTTTCCAAAACTATTTTTGCCAAAAATTCTTAAACTGGATCCCAATTAAAACTGAACAGTAACGTTTTACCGTGACTATTTTTGCCGTTTTTTTTAACTTAAGATCTCGCACCTGATGTTAAAATTTAGGCTCAAGACAACGGGAAAAAAGGCCCACTTAAACTTGTTGTATGCTAACCAGGCTTTCTTCTCAACTGGGCTCCGTAGTTTTGTCGACCCCTATGATAATATACACAGATTCACATAATGATGAAAAATACAAATGATTTGTAAAACAAATTACACTTTCCAATTCTCCAAACTCCGATAGAAATTAGACTTTAGGAAACCCCAAACTCTGACAGAAATTGGAGGTTAGAAAAATAGACTTGCCAACAGATCAATTCAAACCAGATCTATTTTTTTCTTGATAAACTACTTCTTTCAACTTAAAGCACTCATTTCCCTTTTTTTAACCTGTTTGATTAAACGTGAGAAAACTACAAATTGGCAGTTATACACCATATTAAACTGAATGAAATTGTGGGGAAAAAATATACTGGTAGCTTTCCACGAAGTATGTCAACCTGAACAAAGTCATGAATGTCAGCATAAACCAAAACTGCCTACCCGGTACAAAATTCCTCCAATATACTACAGCTGTTACTCAAATAGTGTCAATAAGATCTCACACCTGATGTAAAAGTAAGGCTCAAAGTATTTCTAATTGATCTTTTCAGCCTACCTTTGGTTTACCTGTATATCAGTTTCAATCATCAATTTGTACTTTGCTGCAGAAATCTCTTGGAAATGCAAATTCTTTAAAATCAAGATAATAAGATATATTACCATGTTTGAAGTAATTAGCCCCCCCAAGGGTGCCTAAAAAATTTGTTCCAAATGGGGCGTTTACCTGGTAATAGGATAACAAAACTAGGATCTGAACAAAAAAGTTGTTTATGTAATTGGTTTAGTTTTGGTTTATTTTGTTTTCATCCTATTAACAGCTAGGGTCATTTAAAGGCCCAATATACGTAACTTCAGGGAAATTTTCGTGATTCTGAAAAATTCTGAAAAAAAAATTCAGTTGATAACCATGCTAAAATAAGCCTAAAACGAAATAAACATGAGCGGTAATTAACAAGAAACTCTGGGGGAAAAAATCCAAAGAATTGAAAATAATCCAGGTGGGGCCCACTTCAACAACAAACCGAAGGTAGAAGACGGCTCGAAATGGACGCGTGTTTACAAATAGCGTATTTCAACTGCTACTGTACCGGTAACCGCGAAAGTATTCATCTTGAATATTGCTGATATCAGTTAATCTTAGCTTAATCTATAAAAATAATAAGTTATCAGGCTTGATTTTCGCTTAAAGTTTTGCCGAAAGTTACGTATATTGGGCCTTTAAGGACGTGCCAGGTTTTGGAGGTGGACGAAAGCTGGAGTACCAGGAGAAAAACCACCGACCTACGAACTACCTGGCAACTGCCCCACGTAGGATTCGAACTCGCAACCCAGAGGTGGAGGGCTAGTGGTAGAATGTCGGAACACCTTAACCGCTCGGCCATCGTTTATATCAAGTAAATAAGTTTGATGTATTATGATAAGAATGGGTAGTGCTCAAGATGTACGACATTATTGTCATCAATTTCATACAATTTGTACACATATTACCGATATTTGTGGGTGTTTTTTTTTCAAGTAAACATGCGTATAGTGAGGTTTAACGTACCTTTAAATAGAATGTGTCACGATTGGCAGGGGACCTGTATAATTTTAATACCTTCGTAAAGGGGGAGGGTGGGGGTTGTGCTTACAGGAGGAGGGGTGCTAATTACAGTGAATAAGATATATACATGTACATTAAAATTCAGGAAACAGAAGAAAAAATTGTGATAGATTATGTAACAATTAAATGCAACTTAAACTGGGAGTGAAGATAAAAGACATGTAAGTAATTACCTGCGTGTCCGGATTTCCACTGGTCAAGGGAACACATGTGGAGCAGTGACCACGGCCGCGCAGCCTGTGCCTGGCGGTTCATGTTGGCCACCACCGCACTCGGCCCCATCAGACCATAGTTACCTCCCTTACTCTCCTCTGCTCCCATGGCAACAGATGCAGTGCTCACATCACAAGACTTTCACAACCTGTAAAAGCAATAATATCTGTCATATAATTATACTCTCACCATTGAATTTCCATGACTTGTTGAATACAACTAATAGTTTTTTTAAAAATACATACAACACAATAAAACTCTTAGAGAGAATATTAACTAAGCTTTAAGTCAAGGATGATTTTTCAATTAAAAAACCTCTAAATTCTGAAAAATTTACAGATAATGATTTCAATATTGCACAATGGCTTATTGTGTAGATTACAAATCATTGTTTATATATTAGTAAGAAATAGTGCTATTGTTTCACAGCTATTGTGTAGCTGTCTTTCATTATACTGGTTTTGCTATAACACACAATATCTGACTTAAAAGTCAGTGGGTGGGCTTATTAAAGGACAACAAAATAGCATTTCATGAGCTTGTCAGAAAGCTATAATGCATCTAATACTATGTATACACATGTATCTGTTTGTATAATATTTTAATTCTGGATCAATACTTTTAAGCGACATTTTACCTGCAAACAAATATCAACAATACCCTAGTACCCTATAGTTATTTAAGCCATATGAGCTTATTTTAAATACGAGTACATCCTTTTTTTTTTTAATGTTATGAGATTAAAATAAGGGTACCTGAACCCCATTTCCTTTTATCAGTTTCCCTCTAATGCTAGTATTTTACATTGACTAAACATTTGAAAAGGTCAGAGCTTAAGTGCTGCTAAAAAAAAAAACTGTTTTGCTGTATATAAAATGACTGGCATAAGAACTGTAAGCCAATGGCTAACTAATACTCCCCCCCCCCCACACACACACACACACACACACCTGTGCAATAAGTGAATTTTCCGAAATATCAGAACTTCAAATCAAGTTAGTTTTCCAGATTATCCATAGAATTCCTGAAGTAGAGCCTACACAGAATTTGAGCAAAATGGACCACAGTCAAACCTTGATATCTCAAACTCATGTAACTTAAAGACCTCATTTAATTCAAAGTATTTCTTCAGGTCCGGCCAGACTTTAGCACGCAAAGTATTCAAACTCATTTAACAGAAATAACTCGAAAATTTTTGGAAGTCATTTTCAAGAATATGAGGTTCGACTGTATATTTGGTCCATGGAGACAACTATATCTGTCGTGACTGTACATAGTTTATTTCCCATGTACGGAGATCATCTAATCACCCTGTATATACACACCCAGATTGGGCCGTATTATTACTCAGAGGTCGGCTAATTGTCAGACCAATGTTTATCTAATCTATAAGCCAGCCATGAAGGCCATCTGTTTGTGCTGTGTACAGCGCTATAGCTGGGTATAGTGGGGGTGATGCTGTAAGATGTCATAGAGTATATCATAGAGTCGGGGAATTCTACCACAAGATCAATGTCCGGAAAGTTTAATAGATGAGAATGAGTCTGTCAAAGTCATTTATACGTGACTTGATAGTCTGTCAATGTAGAAGTCATTTTTATTTGACTTAATTAATAGTCCTTCAGTGAACTGTACCAAGTTATACTAGTACTGTACTAGTTATGTATTTACGATTCAGTGAAAATTGAAACTGTTCTTTTTTCGTGCAGTCAGTCACTGTGCACTGTGTACCTTTAATAATATTATTAAGTATTATATGTTGTAGAGTTTGAGTGGTTTTAGAAATGTTTGCATGTGGATATATTTGCAAAGATTTTAATGAAAGTGAAATAGCACATCGCGAACAATTTCACTTTTACAGCAAACCAGCTACAAACATTTAATAATGTCCTGCTGCATGTGGATAACTCATCTAAATGCCAGAAGTTAATTATAAAATAATCTTTTCAATTTTAGTTCACGATTTTGGATGTGTCTATGAATTAAGTGTATCCTTTTTTACCCTCACCAACTGTCTTTATATGCTATCCACAATGTTCTTCGCAAATGTTCAATGGCATAACTGTCAAAATATCAAATCAACACTGTCCTCGACTGAAAATGGCTTCTATCAAAATGTCCATTTCAAAATGTCATAAAGCAGGGAAATGACACTTAATGGTTAAATTACCAATGTTGATCATAAATAGTTTGTCCAAGTTTACATCTCCAAACCTCGCATGTGAGAGAGTCCACAATGTCCCTGACTTAATAGCAGACTAATATTTATTACATTTTTACCAGTGAAATATCAAAAATTATTCATTATATAAAAGTGACATTTTTCACTAGTGAGAAATATGATATTTTGAAAAATATCACTTTTTCTGATTTGACCAATCAGAACGCTGTTTACAAACGACATTGAGGAAAATCAAAAGCTGTCACTGCAGATTTTGCTATATAAATGTAATAAACAGAATATCTAACAGTGTGGCTAAAATTTTGATATTGCCACTTGTGCTGCGCACTCGTGAAAATATCAAAATATTAGTCCCAATTGTGAAATATATTTGGTATTACTGAAGACACTGTTAGACATACTCTATATATCTACACCTTAAATGTCAGTGATCAACAGAAGACCAAATCTACCGTTTTCCTGACAAAGAGGTGGCTGACACCTGTCAATTTCTTGTTCTACTTCAAAAACTTAAATGGAACTGAAAGCTTCTGCAAAAAGCAGACAGCAATTACTGTATCATTTAATTTTCTCCCCTCCAACAAAACCTTACTTTATATTTCTTAACTGAACAATAATAATTGGCAGGAGTATGTTTTTAACAGTGGTTATAATGTTGGTTTATACAAGTAAATTTTGCTTAAAGCATTATTGCTTTAGTAACCAAGCCCCAGTTTCATCAACCTTCCTTAACTTAAGGAAATTCTTTAACTTAAAAATCTCCATAGGAAAGCATTACAGAATTAAAGGGGAAAATCCTTAGCTAAGGAACTTTCCATAAATTCTGTAATGCATTCCTATGGAGATTTTTAAGTTAAGGAATTTCCTTAAGTTAAGGAACGTTGATGAAACCGGGGCCAGGTAATTGTATAGGTACACCTGGTTTTCAAAAATAACACACACGTAAACTTAGCTGCATGACTGCCAAGATATAATACACACTGGAATTTGGCAGAAAATACTGCTGATGGTGGAGTTCTACAAATAATTTATGATCGTGGGTAACCGTAATTGTTACCGACACCTTTGCCATTATAATGGGGTGTATGGCGCTGTATCAAGGGAGACATATAAAGGGGATGTAAAGGGCATTTAGAATTAAATATCGCTGGCACTACCTAGCAACAACATATACTGAAAATGCATGCTATTGACTAGAAAAACTTCGAGCCGAATTTTGGCTGTAGGTTAAAGGTACCTTACCAAACTCCCCTGACCATGTCCAATTCCTGCACCCAATGTAATCATACCGGTATGGCTAAGATAAAAAGATGCCAAATAAAATTTATTTTCGAGGTCAATATCTAATTTAAAAGGCTCAATTAGCAATAAAAGAATTCAGGAAATCATTAAAGTCAGGTGTAAATTTGTGTATTTGTGTGCGTGCGCACATGCGCATGCGTTGCAAATTGAATAAGAACAAAAACCATATCAAATTAACGCTCCATATTTAGGATATGTTGATTCAGCCATTCCTCACAGGAAGGAAATTTGCTGCAGAACTTATTTTGGTGAAATTAATTTTACATAATGGATTGTAATCATTATATAAAGTGTACCTTAGGCAAGGTTTAACGAATGCTATTCATAAAGAATGCATTAGCAGCACAGGAAATGAAGCAGATTTCAGCACTGTTTTAGTGCATCTAGTCTGCCGGCACAGAATTAACTCACCCCTTACACATATTGTAGGATTTGATAAGTCAGCCAACAGAATAAGAAAATGTCACCCAACAAAATAATAGAGCTTGTGACCTGGTGGCTAGGCACAATCAGGATTCGGGCCCTAACCAGATTATCACATCCCTGCAACTAAAACCAGTCCAGACTGCCACAATGACATCACCGGGGGCCCATTTCCAAATGTCTTCACTTTTAACTGTTTTAACACAAATGTCAAAGGTTTGGCTGAGGAGGGCTGCTGCAATAACTCGGGAACCTTAAAACCTCTGCGCTCAATATGGCTGAAATATCCAGTCTTTTGAGTCTACACACTCAAAACAGCTGAAATATATAAAGTCTTTTGAGTCTACACACTCAAAACAGCTGAAATATTAATTCCATTGAGTATACACACTCAAAACAGCTGAAATATCAAGTCTTTTGAGTATACACACTCAAAACAGCTGAAATATCAAGTCTATTGAGTCTACACACTCAAAACAGCTGAAATATCAAGTCTATTGAGCCTACACACTCAAAACGACTGAAATATATAGTAAACTAATTAGTCTTGGTACTCAATAAGGCTGAAAGTCAAGTAAGCTTAAGTCTCTGATTTCAACAAGGGTTAATATCAAGGGAAAATCAATTGATCTCTGTATTCAACAAGCTAAGGCTGAATGTCTTTTGAATTCAGTCTTTGTATTTAACATGCTAAGGCTGAATGTCGATTGAATTCAGTCTTTGTATTCAATAAGCTAAGTCTGAATTTCTATTGAATTCAGTCTTTGTATTCAACAAGCTATATATAAGGCTGAATTTCAATTGAATTCAGTCTTTGTATTCAACAAGCTAAGGCTGAATGTCTTTTGAATTCAGTCTTTGTATTCAACAAGCTAAGGCTTAATGTCTATTGAATTCAGTATTTGTATTCAACAAGCTAAGACTGAATGTCTATTGAACTCAGTCTTTGTATTCAACAAGCTAAGGCTGAATGTCTATTGAATTCAGTATATGTATTCAACAAGCTAAGGCTGAATGTCTATTGAATTCAGTATATGTATTCATCAAACTAAGGCTGAATGTCTATTGAATTCAGTATATGTATTCAACAAACTAAGGCTGAATGTCTATTGACTTCAGTTTTCGTATTCAAGAAAGCTGTGCATGTGTCTACTGAACTCAGCCTTTGTATTCAACAAGGTTGAATAGCCTAGTAAAACAGTCACAACTCTACTTAACAAGGCAAATATACCTAGGAAATTCTGAGTTTAATCTGAACAAGGCTGAAATATCTGGTTATATCTCAGTATTTGTATTTGGTACAAGGGAACCAATTTAGTCTATGTAGTCAATAAGGCTGATATATAGCTGTCCTGACAATAAGGGCAAGAAATGTATGTCTCTAGATACAGTTAAACCCACTTAATCACACCCAGTTTACTTGAATACCACTCATCAGTCAAACTGTTCGTTCCCAACCGAGTTCGTGCATATTCAACTGACCTCGGATTACTCGATTACCATCGGTGTATTCCCTGAACTACTGATCAAGTCCCCACGAGTTCGAGTTAGTGGGGTTCAACTGTTCTTATGTATTCTTGCAAATAAATTGTTCAATAGAACCGTGGTACAAATTTTCATGAATTTTACGTACAAATACACCTTACCACAACAATAGTGAACATACAGCACTAACATACATACTAAATGTGGCTGGGCTGAGAAATCCTTTTGAAATCATTATTTACATGTATACGTATAGGTATTGTTTATGTTATGTAATTACTATAATACCTTCCAAATACAACATATAGGTCAGACTCCTTAAAATTATTTTTCCTTGTGAGCTGTTTACAAAATTTGTTCTCAATGTATTTCAAATAAAAGATTTAACTATTTCACAAGTAATTTAGAGATGATAATAACACTATAAAACAGATTTATGACCTTTGACGAAAGTATAGAAACGCTTAGCTTACCTGGTGTATATAGTGCTTGCTGTGTGTTTATACAACAAGGTGTATTTATAGATATACTATTGTGGAAAACCCCCATAGCACTGAAAGATACATCTATGTGACATACTGGTACTTACACTTGATCAAACATGTGGGCCGAAGTCCAATAAACAGCTGATCATAGCACCTTTATATATATACCTTTAACGACAAGACAGGTACCATCAATATTACCTTACACCTGTGTTTGTACAGGAAAGGAGAAAACTTCGGACGTTACACAACTGTCACTCTTCACCGAGTTCTGCTCATTGATCCTTCAACGTTTACAGTAATTCCCTCCTGTAACACACACTTGATCCCATACACTGTTGCAGGGTTGACCTTTGATTAAAGGTAACAAGGATTACCTAAATCAATGGGTCTTTCTCCTGTGAGGTAATACACTGAATGCCAGTATAGATACCACCTTGGACCACTTCTCATGTCAATGCATTGTTAGCTTAACGATTATATTTAAACAAAAAAAAAAAAAAAAAATTCTCTGTTTTCACATCTTAATGGTTATATTTAAGTTCATAATACTGTACTGACATTTACACCAATTCTGCGATATGATGTAACCTCATTAATAAAATTAAGGTTATCTAAGGTGTAAAAATATGAAATGTCTGTGATTTTAATAAAAATGACAATGAATAAAAAAATTTCAAAAGACTGATACTACATTTTTTATACATTAATGCTTGAAAATTATCATAGAATGAAGATATCATTAAGTTTTGAGTCATTCGCAAACAAATTTCAGGATTAACACTGTTATTCACATCAGAATTTCTAATGAATGTAACATGTTTTTCAGTTATGTTTATATGGAAAGCTTACAGCACTTTAATAGACACCCAGCTCCCTGTAATCTAGATCTGTACTCCTTAAATCTCCACTGTGTGCCATGACAGAACAGTGGCAGTGTGCCTACACACAACCTGTGTCACTGTCTCACACACAGGACTTACTCAACAGTGGTGAACTAGTGGGTACCAATGGCCTGGCGGGTAGATGTCAAAAGCTGTATGACAAACATCCACTAGATAGGCTATAGTACTGCACTGTCTGTAGGTGTCAAAAGCTGTATGACAAACACCTGCAAGGCTACAGAGTACTGCACCGTCTGTAAAGGTCAAAAGTTGTACAGTGGACTCGACTTATTATCACATTCATCTTTATATCATGTTTTTCCAAAGCACCATTTTTTTCTCTATATATAATCTATGTAATTTTATTTGGTTAATATCATGTATTTTGAGGTGAATTCCTCTTAATATCATGTTTTTTTTAACCAATCACATAAAATTATGTCATTCCCATCGTGTTAATGATAATAATGTTATCTATATATTGAAACATCTTCATATGTCCATTGAATAACTTACTTTTAGTTATTGAGATTTGAAATGCACTAGGCCGCTAGGCTACAGAGTACTTCACCGTCTGTAGGTGTCAAAAGCTGTATAGGAGTCACCCGCTAGGCTATAGAGTACATTTGTACTGCACTTTCTGTAGGTGTCAAAAGTTGTATGGCAAACACCCACTTTTCTCCCGAGTACTGTAGGTGTTCAATGTTGTCAGGGAATCACCCGCTAGGCTTGCCAGTACTGTAGGTATCAAAAGTTGTACAGGAGTCACCCATTAGGCTTGCCAGTACTGTAGGTGTCAAAAGTTGTGCAGGAGTCACCCACTAGGCTTGCAAGTACTGTAGGTGTCAAAAGTTGTACAGGAGTCACCCACTAGGCTTGCCAGTACTGTAGGTGTCAAAAGTTGTACAGGAGTCACCCGCTAGGCTTGCGAGTACTGTAGGTGTCAAAAGTTGTACAGGAGTCACCCGCTAAGGTTTGCAAGTACTGTAGGTATCAAAAACTGTGCAGGAGTCACCCACTAGGCTTGCGAGTACTGTAGGTGTCAAAAGTTGTGCAGGAGTCATCCACTAGGCTTGCAAGTACTGTAGGTGTCAAAAGTTGTACAGGAGTCACCCACTAGGCTTGCCAGTACTGTAGGTGTCAAAAGTTGTACAGGAGTCACCCACTAGGCTTGCGAGTACTGTAGGTGTCAAAAGTTGTACAGGAGTCACCCACTAGGCTTGCAAGTACTGTAGGTGTCAAAAGTTGTACAGGAGTCACCCACAAGGCTTGCCAGTACTGTAGGTGTCAAAAGTTGTACAGGAGTCACCCACTAGGCTTGTGAGTACTGTAGGTGTCAAAAGTTGTGCAGGAGTCGCCCACTAGGCTTGCGAGTACTGTAGGTGTCAAAGTCAAAAGTTGTACAGGAGTCACCCACTAGGCTTGCGAGTACTGTAGGTGTCAAAAGTTGTACAGGAGTCACCCACTAGGCTTGCGAGTACTATAGGTGTCAAAAGTTGCACAGGAGTCACCCACTAGGCTTGAGAGTACTGTAGGTGTCAAAGTCAAAAGTTGCACAGGAGTCACCCACTAGGCTTGAGAGTACTGTAGGTGTCAAAGTCAAAAGTTGCACAGGAGTCACCCACTAGGCTTGCCAGTACTGTAGGTGTCAAAAGTTGTGCAGGAGTCACCCACTAGGCTTGAGAGTACTGTAGGTGTCAAAGTCAAAAGTTGCACAGGAGTCACCCACTAGGCTTGCAAGTACTGTAGGTGTCAAAAGTTGTACAGGAGTCACCCACTAGGCTTGCGAGTACTGTAGGTATCAAAAGTTGTACAGGAGTCACCCACTAGGCTTGCGAGTACTGTAGGTGTCAAAAGTTGTGCAGGAGTCACCCACTAGGCTTGAGAGTACTGCAGGTATCAAAAGTTGTGCAGGAGTCACCCACTAGGCTTGCGAGTACTGTAGGTATCAAAAGTTGTGCAGGAGTCACCCACTAGGCTTGCGAGTACTGTAGGTATCAAAAGTTGTGCAGGAGTCACCCACTAGGCTTGCGAGTACTGTAGGTATCAAAAGTTGTGCAGGAGTCACCCACTAGGCTTGCGAGTACTGCAGGTATCAAAAGTTGTACAGGAGTCACCCACTAGGCTTGCGAGTACTGCAGGTATCAAAAGTTGTACAGGAGTCACCCACTAGGCTTGCGAGTACTGTAGGTATCAAAAGTTGTACAGGAGTCACCCACTAGGCTTGCGAGTACTGTAGGTATCAAAAGTTGTGCAGGAGTCACCCACTAGGCTTGCGAGTACTGCAGGTATCAAAAGTTGTACAGGAGTCACCCACTAGGCTTGCGAGTACTGCAGGTATCAAAAGTTGTACAGGAGTCACCCACTAGGCTTGCGAGTACTGTAGGTATCAAAAGTTGTACAGGAGTCACCCACTAGGCTTGCGAGTACTGCAGGTATCAAAAGTTGTACAGGAGTCACCCACTAGGCTTGCCAGTACTGTAGGTGTCAAAAGTTGTACAGGAGTCACCCACTAGGCTTGCGAGTACTGTAGGTGTCAAAAGTTGTACAGGAGTCACCCACTAGGCTTGCAAGTACTGTAGGTGTCAAAAGTTGCACAGGAGTCACCCACTAGGCTTGCCAGTACTGTAGGTGTCAAAAGTTGTACAGGAGTCACCCGCTAAGGTTTGCAAGTACTGTAGGTATCAAAAACTGTGCAGGAGTCACCCACTAGGCTTGCAAGTACTGTAGGTGTCAAAAGTTGTGCAGGAGTCACCCACTAGGCTTGCCAGTACTGTAGGTGTCAAAAGTTGTACAGGAGTCACCCACTAGGCTTGAGAGTACTGTAGGTGTCAAAAGTTGTACAGGAGTCACCCACTAGGCTTGCGAGTACTGTAGGTGTCAAAAGTCGTACAGGAGTCATCCACTAGGCTTGCGAGTACTGTAGGTATCAAAAGTTGTACAGGAGTCACCCACTAGGCTTGCGAGTACTGTAGGTGTCAAAAGTTGTACAGGAGTCACCCACTAGGCTTGCGAGTACTGTAGGTGTCAAAAGTTGTACAGGAGTCACCCACTAGGCTTGCGAGTACTGTAGGTGTCAAAAGTTGAACAGGAGTCACCCACTAGGCTTGTGAGTACTGTAGGTGTCAAAAGTTGTACAGGAATCACCCGCTAGGCTTGCCAGTACTGTAGGTGTCAAAGTCAAAAGTTGTACAGGAGTCACCCACTAGGCTTGCGAGTACTGTAGGTGTCAAAAGTTGTACAGGAGTCACCCATTAGGCTTGCCAGTACTGTAGGTGTCAAAAGTTGTGCAGGAGTCACCCACTAGGCTTGTGAGTACTGTAGGTGTCAAAAGTTGAACAGGAATCACCCACTAGGCTTGCGAGTACTGTAGGTGTCAAAGTCAAAAGTTGTACAGGAGTCACCCACTAGGCTTGCCAGTACTGTAGGTGTCAAAAGTTGTACAGGAGTCACCCACTAGGCTTGCGAGTACTGTAGGTGTCAAAAGTTGAACAGGAGTCACCCACTAGGCTTGCCAGTACTGTAGGTGTCAAAAGTTGTACAGGAGTCACCCACTAGGCTTGTGAGTACTGTAGGTGTCAAAAGTTGTACAGGAGTCACCCATTAGGCTTACCAGTACTGTAGGTGTCAAAAGTTGTACAGGAGTCACCCATTAGGCTTACCAGTACTGTAGGTATCAAAAGTTGAACAGGAGTCACCCACTAGGCTTGCGAGTACTGTAGGTGTCAAAAGTTGTACAGGAGTCACCCACTAGGCTTGCGAGTACTGTAGGTATCAAAAGTTGTACAGGAGTCACCCACTAGGCTTGCGAGTACTGTAGGTATCAAAAGTTGTACAGGAGTCACCCACTAGGCTTGCGAGTACTGTAGGTGTCAAAAGTTGTACAGGAGTCACCCACTAGGCTTGCGAGTACTGTAGGTATCAAAAGTTGTACAGGAGTCACCCACTAGGCTTGCGAGTACTGTAGGTATCAAAAGTTGTACAGGAGTCACCCATTAGGCTTGCGAGTACTGTAGGTGTCAAAAGTTGTAGTTGTACCCACTGGGCTAGTGAATACTGTAGGTATCAAAAGGTGTACTTAAAAGAATTGCCCAGTGAGAAGATGTTCTTGTATACCCATTGGCCAATAAGGTATATATATATACAAACTTTTACATACCTACTGGCCCAGTCATGTACGCAGGTATCAATATCTTGTTTATTTGTTAATACAAATGTACGTTGGTATATACCTTAATCATCGCCCACATCTCCACATCGATCCCACCCTTCTAAAATTGTGGTCAGTCCTTCACCAGGAAGAAAAACTCTTAAAGACACCTTACATTACCTTACTAATTTTAAATTCTTCTAATGCTGGTCCACTTAAGGCCGAAGGACTTTCATTTTATTTTCTGTGCTACCACGTGGATCATTCAACCAGATAACTATAGGCCTAGTACACATCACCAGCTAGCCTCTGGGGACCAGAAGGTATATATGCACTCATCAACCAATGGTTTAGAGGCTCAATGTACTGGTACATAGCATAACCCACTGGCCAGGTGTCTAGACTTATCGGTAAAAAATTGTTATTCACATTAATTTTTTATCAGTAAATAACATAAAAGACAAAAGTTGGCCAATTTACTACAAACTTTTAACGTTGTACTACATTATGACTGCACCAGTATGGAGATGGAAACCATCTCTAAGGGCCTCGCCATTGCAATATAAAGTCAGTAATTAAAGAATCTATTGGAGTACCAAAATTATCATTGAGTCTAAATATGGGCAAATGCTTATGAAGAATTAAGGCAAATTTAGGAGAATACTAGGTAGATATGAAGTCCTAAACAAAAAAGTAAACATTAAAACATAAATATGAAGGCCACATCTGTTCACGATAGTAAATTACTTACTATCAATTAAATGCATACAAAGTACAAAACTAAAACAGTGACATGTCAGGCCGGGGTACCATCATCAGTTTGTTCTTCTCTGATCCTAATACTTTAGCAGTTAAGAAATAGAAAACTTGACTTGATCCTTTGATCTGATGACCTTGATGTTTGGTCATTTGACACAATAATTGATACTACTAAATTTGCTTCATAATCTTATGACAAAATGTGATACTGTTGAAATATGTATAATTTGACCTTGACCTCAAATTTGATGACCTTGAGTTAACATATAAAATATCAGATTGATCTGATGACCTTGACGTTTTGTCAGGTACTCTTACATTTAATTAGAAACAGGGAGGGACCCTTGGTATCACCTTGGCAAACACCTTTGTATGTTTGAAACAATTAGACATTTTTTACCTTTACTCTTTAGTCAAGGTCACCATGACCTACTGAGAGAACACAACACATCATCAAATATTGGTTAATAATCATGCATAGTTTCATTGCCCTACTATGACAGGCTACATAGTTATGGAGCAGAAAATTATAACAACAAGAGATCCCAGAGGGATCTTGGCGCCCACCATCAAATGATCTAAGTTTGTTTTTTGAAAGATGGTTCTTTTCTCTTCTTTCGATTGTCTCTTAGGTGTTGATTAAGTGTGAGCAGAGACTCTGGTGGGACACAGATGCATTTTTTTGTTTTTTTTTGTGAATTACATTGTCGTTTCCTTATTCTTAGCATAGCTAGGCACCAGGAGGAACCTACATATGAAATTTGTGAAAGTTCCCTTCAGTATATTCTCAGAAATAGGGATAACAAACTTCAATTGTCAAAATCCAAGATGGCTGCCTGTCGGCCATGTTGTTTTCCAGTCTGTCCAAAAATGGAATATGCACAACTAGGGACCAAGGTGAACCAACAAATGGAATTTGAGAAAGATACCTTCAGTACTTTCTTAGAAATAGGGATAACAAACTTCAATTGTCAAAATCCAAGATGGCTGCCTGTCGGCCATATTGAATTCAGATCGGTCCCAAAATGGAATATACACAACTAGGGACCAAGGTGAACCAACACATGAAATTTGAGAAAGATACCTTCAGTACTTTCTTAGAAATAGCGATAACAAAGTTCAACTGTCAAAATCCAAGATGGCTGCCTGTCGGCCATGTTGTTTTCGGATTGGTCCCAAAATGCAATATGCATAACTAAGCACCAAGGCAAACCTACACATGAAATTTGAGAAAGATCCATTCAGTACATTCTCAGAAATAGGGATAACAAAGTTCAAATGTCAAAATCCAAGATGGCTGCCTGTCGGCCATCTTGAATTCAGATCGGTCCCAAAATGGAATATGCACAACTAGGGACCAAGGTGAACCAACACATGAAATTTGAGAAAGATCCATTCAGTACATTCTCAGAAATAGGGATAACAAAGTTCAAATGTCAAAATCCAAGATGGCTGCCTGTCGGCCATCTTGAATTCAGATCGGTCCCAAAATGGAATATACACAACTAGGGACCAAGGTGAACCAACACATGAAATTTGAGAAAGATACCTTCAGTACTTTCTTAGAAATAGCGATAACAAAGTTCAACTGTCAAAATCCAAGATGGCTGCCTGTCGGCCATGTTGTTTTCGGATTGGTCCCAAAATGCAATATGCATAACTAAGCACCAAGGGGAACCTACACATGAAATTTGAGAAAGATTCATTCAGTACATTCTCAGAACTGGGGATAACAAAGTTCAAATGTCAAAATCCAAGATGGCTGCCTGTCGGCCATCTTGAATTCAGATCGGTCCCAAAATGGAATATGCACAACTAGGGACCAAGGTGAACCAACACATGAAATTTGAGAAAGATTCCTTTGGTACTTTATGAGAAATAGCGATAACAAGAATTGTTTACGGACGGACTAACGGACGGACGGACTGACGGACGGACGGACTGACGGACGGACGGACGGACGGACGGACGGACGGACGACGGACCACGGACGCAGGGCGATTTGAATAGCCCACCATCTGATGATGGTGGGCTAAAAAAGGGGTCCCATGAAAAAGCTTAAGTTGGAGACCCTGACATTTGGAATTTGAGGACACGAATGATATCGAAGTATGCAACACACCACCTAATAGTGGTTATAACAATCATGCAAAATGTTATATGGAACAGAATCGAACATGTTTCACAATAAAGAGGTGAAATGTAACCACCGCCCCTCCCCCCCCCCCCCCCCCCCATCCCAACTAAGTTTGAGACCTTGACCTTTGGAGGACAAAAATGAATGAAGTATGCAACACACTTTCTAATACTGGTTAACAATCGTTCAAAGTGTCATCGCTCTACTATGAAGGGTTACAAAGATATGGAGCGGAAACAAACATGTTTCACAAAATCCTAAATCCCATGAAAATCCTAAATTTGAGACCTTGACCATAGAAGGACAATAATGAATCAAATACGGGACAAACCTACTAATAGTAGTATTAAAAAGTCATTCAAAGTTTCATCTCCCTACTAACACAAGTTATAAAGTTATGAAGCGGAAACAAATGTGTTTTGGATTGGACAGACGGACAGATGTACACATGGACAGAGCGATCACTATGGGGGAGCTTGAGTATGCCACTATGTGGTTATAGGCCCTAATTATTTTCTGTTGCATATTTTGTTACCATGAGTGCCAATTTATAACAAGGTTAATTTCTTATAATCTAATAAACATCTGAATTTTGAGGGTACAGCTAAAATGTGTAGGACTATGTTCTCAGGTATACTCATGAAATCCTAATGAATCCAGCACCACTCGAATACACACTAAACACTATCCATAATACATTACCTGTGTCCATTAACACCAACGAAACCTGGACGGAGACCATCCCACGAGATACAAGATGCTATTCCAGACTTTGTCAATAACGACTCTGATATTTACAAATGATGAATGCCCGAGCATACACATGTATCAAAGCTAACGATCCGTGAGCTGTACTTTCAGTGTTACTTGGGCCTACATTATCCCTATACATCCCGTTTGTTAGTCTACTCTTACGTAGTCAATGATTACTTGATATCGTGTATTTCGTGCAACTGAGGTAGGCTAATTGCTATTAGACGATGATTTGTCCAGATACATTTTAACAAAAAGGTCAGTACATGTACATGTACACCGCATGTTATAGGAGGAGGTACTCTATGTATTTATGGATGGTCATGTGATGCAGTGGATATATAGGCAATAGCATACTCGTCTTTTCCCTGCGTGCAAACATCTGGGCTAACAAGAGTGATAAATATACGTTATATAATCAAGTTTTTATTTTATGTATTATTGCCACTGCTCGGTAACAATGTACACCAGTCAAAGTGTATATCACTCAGCCAAAGCTTCCTGTAGTAATTGTTCGGCCCGGTCCTTGTAGTGGCTGATTAAAGTGCAGTGTGTGTTGCAAACTTTCAAAACCTTTACAGGACATTTGGGCAGGTAATCTGAAAAATGTACAGGTCCAAAAATGTTTACAAGTCAAAAAAAAAATAAAAAAATAAAAAATCTGAATTAACAGGGATTTCTTCAATTTTGTTAGATCGATCATTACACCACTAATTTTGTTTCTGGTTGACTGGACCAAATATTTGCCATGGCTTCGTATGACAACTGAAGAAACGAATACCGGACATTTTTTTCGGATTTGTTCTGATTTTTTAACCAGACATTTGGGCATGTATTTGAAATGTTTTATCGGTCCGAAATAGTTTTTTGTGGACATGACGATGGTCCGACAGTGTTTGGCACACACTGAAGTGGTTCTATTTATTATGGTGTCCTAGGTTGAGACATATGTTGGGCAGTTACCAGGTAATATAGTCAAAATCGGGTTATCTGTAGGAACTCCAGCTTTCCACCATCACCAAAACAACCCAGTGGTACAGCAGTAAATGACCCTAGCTGTCAAACACAAACTTACTAATCATGTAGTAACTACGAATGAACAATTTAACATGAGCAAGCAAAAACTTGTTTAAATGGAATGTTTCCCCTATTATTATATATATTGAAATATATAATGTTATAATTTGAAACTGAATAATTGTGAAGGTACATATCTCAAGATAATTAAACACCCCAACTTCAAATTTAGTTTTCAAAAAAACAAGTAAACAAGGACATTATAGTCGTCAAGATCTCCCACCAACTAAATATGCCTAGAATTAGCGGATAATCAGACTTGAATAAGGGGTTCAGGTAATAAGCCAACCAGGCAAGTCTCATCAAAATCCGATTATTCCTTCAAAAGATATCCTGCAGAAAGCAATCAGGATGGACGGAAGGACAGGTGGACATAGGGACCCATTTGTACATATACCCCGCAAACTTCGTCGGGCAGGGCATAATAAGTGACTGAATGTACAGTACAATGTTTTACCCTCCTGGTGTCATACCTATGCATGTGTAAGTCAATCAAATCCACATATTTGTGGTTCACCATTACTGAAACTCTGTCGATGACACGTACATTATTTCTATGATGCCATCTGGAAACTTAAATACAAATGATCCGTCTGGAAACCTGATTTTATCCTGGAGCACCATAAGACATTTCCAAAAAAAAATTAATGTTCCTTCACCAGCACCAGTCAACTGTGAGGTCTAAGGATTTTTTATATAATATAGAAAATCTGGTATACACATTACCTGGTAGGAGCAAATTCCTCATCTGGGGTCAAAGGTCAAGTTGTGTCAGTTCTCTAATCAGGGGTCTTAAAATAATCATAAATATAAGGTAACTTACATACAGGGCTTGGTTAGTAGGAGCCATCCATCCTATTTCAGCACCCGATCGGTAACATGACTTTAAATAACAGGCATACATAGGTATATTATGTTCTTAAATTCAGAGAGGTATAAAAAAAAAAACCCATTTTTTTGTGAATAACTTAAATATGTAGGCATACATACAAGTATTCTACAATCTACTCCAGGCATTCTGCACCACCATGGCATATAGTGTGAGCCGATAACATCATGACATGTAGATAAATCAAAACCTAAAATGTATACTGTGTATATATATATGTTTCGGTATCAATACACAAATATTTATCAACTGAACTCATTATCCACCAGTCTACAGCATTTTTTGACCTTGAATAAAACAATTATCCAGACTAATGGTTATGGATTGTTGCATTGTGTAGCACATCTACTTGATTAAAACACTGATTTGGTCTTTTATTTTAAAGTAACTTCTAGCTGATCGTTATCATTTGTAAGTTTACAATGAAAATTTATAAAAAGCATTAAATTTCATATTTATGAAAATTATCAGTGTTCAGTGATCAATCTATGTGCGAGTCCCGAGTCCTATACTCATAAAATTGTGATAGGACTCGTAGAAATTCTGGAAATACTCTTATTTAACATTGCGGGACCCATTGTTTTTAAATTTATACTAAAAGGACCCATGAAAATAAATTATAAATTGATCACTGAGTGTTCATATATAATACTTATGGTGTTTAACAGGAAATCGTTATAATAAAATTATAAAAGTTTTCATATATTTTCATAACTTCTAGCCAAAAGTTAATAACACTCAAGCAAAGCAATAATAAAATCTTTATTATGTCTAAACATAACCCTATCTATCACCAAACTACTGATTGTTTTAATTTCTACGAGTATAGGCGTATGTTCTCTATATTGTAGGTCAATGTCATTATAACCAGAGGTCCTTTAGAATTAGACGTCATATCAGCTAAAGGGGAGACTCCATGGTGCAGTCAAGCATTGAACAGTAATTAGGTAATGGAATGTCAGCTAAAATAATCAGTCATCGACCTTGATTGAAATATGATATTTATCAAGGAAATTCAACAGACCTGAATGAACCATCATGCTTTACGGCCTCATTAGCTTAATCATAACAAAAAAAAAACTCCACATTTTCTATTTGATATACTTTCTTTTCACACATGGCAGTCCACAACAGAACATGAAAGCTTTCCTCTAATGTAGGAGAAATGTTCATAAAAAAAAACATATTTCTTAAATGATTTAAATTTTTTAGGACCCTGCATTTCACGATAGTATGTACTGGTAGTTCTACATGCATAAATGTTTTCTTCTATATCAGAAAGAAATATTTTGTTTCATTTTTCTCAATTTTAAAAGAAATAATAATCCAAACTGCACTTCAACTCAAAAAGGTCCCAAAAGAAATTGAAATATTTGCAAGATGGGTTTCCTTTTAAGAAATTCATAGATAATTAACTTAAGCCAAAAAAAAAAATTGATGCATATATATAGTTACAGGTCTTGCAGTCAAAGAAGGATTGGCTTTTAAATTACAACTAGTGCCATGCAGGCAATGTCTGTATAGATATTTTTGGAAGTCTTGTATTTTTTTTCCACCGTATATGGAAATGTTTGCCCTGGTATTGAATAGAGATTTACAACATTCTGTGTTGTATAGTCAAAAAATCCTTTCACTTTTTTTCTAGCATGTGTTTGCTTGCCAGTTACAGGTATCACAGAAATATTTATAATTGTCTTCCTGCTTTGTAGCATAATACAATAAATTGAAATGGATTAGATCAGAAAAAGAACAAGAGGCCCAGGGGCCTCAACGGTCATCTGACTATAAAGATCTATATCATTTGTGTTTGTTTTTGCCAAGTTGTTCAAAGATATCTACATACATGTTTATAACCCCTGTGACCTTGAAAGTATAAGTGAAGGTCTATATGAGGAATCTTTGCACCAATCTGTCCCAGGTACCCATTGGCCAAATATCAGCACCTAGGGCCTTTTGGTAAGCGAGAAGACGTTTGTTAAAAGATTTTTACATGTTTTACCCTTGCGACCTTGAAAGTAGGTCAAGGTCATTCATACAAGGAAACTTTGTAGCACTCCATTAGAGGTACCTACTGGCTAAATATCAACACCCAGGGCCTTTAAGTTGTTGAGGAGAAGATTGTTAAAGGTATTTTTACATGTTTGACCCCTATGACCTTGAAAGTAGGTTGAGGTCCATTGTATGAGGAAAGTTTGTAGCACTCTATCCCAGGTACCTACTAGCCAAATACCATATTACTCTGGGGGATTTGGTTAGCGAGAAGAAGATTGTTAAAAGATTTTACATATTTGACCTCTGTGACCTTGAAAGTGGGTCAAGATCATTCATATGAGGAAACTTGATAGCACACTATGCCAGGTACCTACCAGCCAAATATCAGCACCCAGGGCCTTTTGGTTATTGAGAAGAAGATTGTTAAAGATTTTTACATATTTGACCCCTGTGACCTTGAAAGTGGGTCAAGATCATTCATATGAGGAAACTTGATAGCACACTATGCCAAGTACCTACCAGCCAAATATCAGCACCCAGGGCCTTTTGGTTATTGAGAAGAAGATTGTTAAAGATTTTTACATATTTGACCCCTGTGACCTTGAAAGTAGGTCAAGGTCATTCATATGCGGAAACTTTGTAGCACTCCATGCCAGGTACCTACTGGCCAAATATCAGGACCCTGGGGCTTATGGAACTTGAGAAGAAGATTCTTAAAACTTTTTACCCATTATAGCCCCAGTGAACCTTTGACCCCGTCCAGCGCTTAAAGTTGAACTTTGACCTAAACACAATATATCAGAAAAAGATTTGCATTGCCAGTCTACATATAATATATGCAAGTATCATCGGTCTAGATCATTCGGTTCATTAGATAATGTTGTGTAGATATTTTAACATATTTGACCCATGTGACCTTGAAAGAAGGTCAAGGTCATTTATATGAGGAAACTTTAGAACACTCTATCCCAGGTTCCTACTGGCCAAATATCAGAACCCTGGGCCTTATGGAACTTGAGAAGAAGATTCTTAAAGCTTTTTACCTATTATAACCCATGTTAACCTTTGACCCCGTCCAGCACTCAAAGTTGACCTTTGACCTAAACACAATATATTAGAAAAAGATTCGCATTGCTGGTCTACATATCATACAAAAATATCATTGCTCTAGATCATTTAGTTCTTTAGATAATGTTGTGTAGATTTTTTAACATATTTGACCCCTGTGACCTTGAAAGTAGGTCAAGGTCATTTATATGAGGAAACTTTAGAACACTCTATCCCAGGTTCCTACTGGCCAAATATCAGAACCCTGGGCCTTATGGAACTTGAGAAGAAGATTCTTAAAGCTTTTTACCTATTATAACCCATGTTAACCTTTGACCCCGTCCAGCACTCAAAGTTGACCTTTGACCTAAACACAATATATTAGAAAAAGATTCGCATTGCTGGTCTACATATCATACAAAAATATCATTGCTCTAGATCATTTAGTTCTTTAGATAATGTTGTGTAGATTTTTTAACATATTTGACCCCTGTGACCTTGAAAGTAGGTCAAGGTCATTTATATGAGGAAACTTTAGAACACTCTATCCCAGGTACCTACTGGCCAAATATGATCACCCATAGCCGATTGGTTAGTGAGGAAAAGATTGTCAAACGCTTTTTTACATATTTGACCCCTGTGACCTTGAAAGTTAGTCAAGGTCATCGATATGAGGAAACTTTGTAGCACTCTATCCCAGGTGCCTACTGGCCAAATATCATTACCCTAGACCTTTTGGTTAATGAGAAGAAGATTGTTAAAGGTTTTTACATATTTGACCCCTGTGACCTTGAAAACAGGTCAAGGTCATTGAAATGAGGAAACTTTGTAGCACTCAATCCCAGGTGCCTACTGGCCAAATATCAGCACCTAGAGCCTTTTGGTTACTAAGAAGAAGATTGTTAAAGGAAAAGTTTACGGACGGCGGACGGCGGACGGCGGACGGCGCACGACGACGGACGAAGCATGATGGCAATAGGTCATCTTGACCCTTCGGGTCAGATGACCTAACAACCCATATATTTCTTCAAAATTTATCCAAATTGAGAAATATCTGAAGCACTAGGTTCCATATATGCTATACATTTGTATCTCTCCAAAAATATTATTCTGCTACAACATGCAAGATTATTTTTTCACAATGTTATGTGCATGCACATTGTATATATGTATAACATTCCTGACAACATTCATTTTCCTAGAATTTGCGCTTATTTTTGTAACCAGATATGTCACAGATGTTTTTGTACCATGAATTAGATTACATATTAGATAGCTCATGATCAGATGTTTCACATACTGTATTCGCCATAATGAGCGCCCCTTTCCCTATAAAAGCCCCTGCCTCTTCCATAAAGTATTTGGAATTATATAACCGCCCCTACAAATCCTGACAAATCTAAATGAATCTATATAATGGTATGGTTTAGTTTGGTTTGGTTTATTTTGTTTTACGTCCTATTAATTAACAGCCAGTGTTATTTAAGGACGTGCCTGCTTTTGGAGGTGGAGGAAAGCCAGAGTACCCGGAGAAAAACCACTGACCTATGGTCAGACCCCGGTTTCATCAACGTTCCTTAACTTAAGGAAACTCCTTATCTTAAAAATCTCCATAGGAAAGCATTACAGAATTTAAGGAAAGTTCCTTAACTAAGGATTTCCCCCTTAAATTCTGTAATGCTTTCCTATGGCAATGTTTAAGTTAAGGTGTTTCCTTAAGTTAAGGAACTTTGATGAAACCAGAGCCAGTACCTGGCAACTGCCCAGCGTAGTATTCAAACTCGCAACCCAGAGAAGAAGGGCTAGTGGTAGAACATCGGAACACCTTAACCACTCGGCCACCGCTGCCCCTAATGGTATGGTAAACCTCACAGTGTGAAGAAAGCACAAATATTGGTAATATCATTATATGTGTACACACTGTCCGAAATTGATGACAATAATAATATGGCACCTCATGATTCATGAGTACTACCCATTCTCGTCACAAAACTTTGTACAGATTAAAATTGACTTTATAAAAACAACAGTTTTTGTCCAGATTTTAGTTTTGTTTAGTCCCCTGGGCACTTATCATGGCAAATACTGTATTATCTATATTGACAACTACAAATATATATATACAAAATATAGCCAAATCATTCAAATGATTGATACAATGTATCATAAACCGAACCAACATGTGGCAATGGTTGATAAAAAACATCTACAGTTTTTTTTTATGAATAAATGAATGATAATGAGGTTGTGTCACGGCTTTGATCTCCACATAAAACATTAGGACAGACAAGGAGTGTCAACCGTAGGGCAATATCTGTATGATCTGTTACATCCACGAGTCAAACCCACCAGGTATGACCTCATTACAGACAGGTATATAAGGTGAAGAGGTAAGCCACAGAGGTCATTTAAACCAGAAAGTACATTTAGATGAAAGAGTAATCACCCAGGCATTTTTCATAAATTACATACATCTTCATTTAATTAGTATTTGATTGTTTTTACATATTGGGGAGTCTGGCATAAACTATAAGGTATTTAGAACAGAGACAATTTAGCTGTCTTTTTAATCTTTGTGAAGTATTTTGGGTATTTTTTGTAAATAAACAATATAATACACTATATATATACATATGTCAGTATGCATGACACAAATGTCCCGACTGACAATCAAATTGCAAAGAGTAACAACTTTTTTTGTGAAAATATTTTAAAATTTCCACCTAAGGCTCTTGAAAGTCAGTCATATACAATTTCACTAAATTTCGAAGTCAAATTTATCCAGAACTCTAGAAAACATTGCTGATCATCACCAGACCATCATACTGAATCATAATGAATTACGGGTTCATATCTATCTCAATACATTAAAGAGTAAATGAGTGGAAACAAAATTATGACAGAATGACAAGAAACAGTGGCAATATATACCCCAACCATTCCTGTTATTTGGAGCTTCTTTAAGAAAGAAAAAGCATTCCCAGTTTCACATTTGTGACGACCTGAAATTTAATTTGATGACTGGGCATAAAAAATAATTTTAGAATCATTAGAAAATTTATTTACAAGGAAAAACGATTGAACCAATAACGGAAGCTGTACCTGAAAATGCTATTCTACTTTAAATAAGCACTCACATGAACACTTTCTCATCAGGAGGAGCCTCCAATAATTATAATCTGTTACTAATAACACAGCAACAGCTACATCATCATCATCTCTCATGCTAAAAGGCAATTAATTTTATCCGAACCTTCCAGGTAGACAGCGTATTGAACATTACTTAAAACAAAATCACATCTTCTACGCACCTCGTCAATGCAAACAAAATACACCTGTATCTATTAATCTATAGGTTTATTACATGTTTATGCACACACAATATCCGGTTATATCCGGTTATGTCATATCGGGCGGCTTAAGACCGCGCGAACGTTAAAATCAATATCCGAACAAAGATTGTGTGACAAGAAAAAGCCATTGTAATATCTCAGTGTACGATTTATCTCCTTGGAAGAAACACGCTACAAGTACATATCCTTTGTTTAATTATCACACAGGAAACAATTTTGTCTATAATAGGATGCATGCAGTATAATAACTGATAAACTGTAATTAAACACAAGATAGACTATTGGCTTTATGTTAGAAAACATCTTAATAACTCTAAGCTTCGACTAGTTTTACAATCCTTAAAAAATCCCTTCAAAGTTTTACAGTTCCAAGTCTGTGCATCAATCTAGTTTTATGTATGTGCCCACTAGTTAAAGGCCCAAATACGTAACTTTCGGCAAAACTTGATGCGAAAATCAAGCTTAATAACTTATTATTTTTATAGATTTAGTTAAGATTAACTGATATCAGCAATATTTAAGATGACTTCTTACGGGGTAAGCGGTATGGCAGCAGTTGAAACTCTGTGTTTGTAAACACGTGACCATTTTGACTGTCTTTTAACTTCGGCTTGTTATTGAAGTGGGCCCCACCTGAATTATTTTCAATTCTTTGGATTTTTCTGTCAGGAGTTTCTTGTTCGTTACCGCTCAGGTTTACTTCATTTTGGGCTTATTTTTGCATGGTTATCAACTGGATTCTTTTAAGAATTTTTTAGAATCACGAAAATTTTCCTGAAGTTATGTATATTGGGCCTTTAATTAGTTTTATACCCTAATTTAAGTCCCCACAGTAGATTTTTGTTATTTTCCCTCCCATTTTTTCTCAACAATATCAGCATAGCGAACAACATATAGCATGTAGCAATTTTCAAAATATGTTTCCATGGAGACCAAAACTTTTGCACATCTGTAACCTGTCTTTCCTACTTAGCTTTTACCTGCTCCTGCATAGTGACAGAATATTTAGATGACCTTGCACAAACTAAATCATAGTGGTCATTTGTCAGGGGAACAAGATAAAATCACCTAAAGATAACTTTCGTCAGTACATGTACAGATCATGCAATATTGAAAAATTCACTGAATCTTATAACTCACCAGAAAGCTAAACCTGTCCTGAGTCTCGATACGATCTGAAGTGTTAAGTAACTTTAAAATACATCCTGTCTACACTTATATATTCCCACAGCACATTTGGAATATTATTCCGACAAACCGGCCCCTAACAAATTAATCTATCTACCTTTATATGACTTTACAGTTTACCATTTAATGCCTCACTGTAGCTCATATACATACCATGTGTTGTGATACGCCAGATAACACACCCCAGATGAAGTATAATCTAAAATATTTCTTGATCCCTTAGATCCTTACGCACATGCAGAACAGTTTTATAAACGTATCTTGCGATCTTAACAGATACAAAATGCATTTACCTTTTCATGTATCAACATACCGTTACATTTTTTATAAAACTGTTTTAAGGTTTCAACATATATATATATACACCTAATTCAATTTCTGTTATTTCCATTAAAAAACTCCAAACAAAAACTTCAAAAAGAATATCCTGCAATATTCTCAGGGTATCCTGCTCTATAATCATCCATGGCAACAGTCAGGAAGTAAAACTTCCTAAGAGAAGTGAAGGCTGAAGGCTGAAATATTTAAATAAGGAGGCCCATACGTATACACATATAGATGGTATGAGGGCACCCATTTATGATTCAAAATTAATCCTTTGCCCAAAAATAACCCATTTGCTCAAGATCATGAGCAGATTATTTTCATCAAATTTTGCTAAAACCAGCCATATGAAAAATTTAGTGTTTTTACTTAATAAGCAAAAGACAAAGGTTGTTACCTCCAAAATAAAATGATAAATTACGGTACTTTTGATTAAGAACAGGACTTTTAACTATTAACAAACCAAACCAAAAAAAGCAACAGTCATGACTTAATCAAATTGGTATTAGCGCAATAAGACAAAAACTTTGTCAAAATCTTATTTGTCACTCTTGATAAGTAGTTGAAACTTATTGGAACTGAGATTTAATTTCAAACACAATTTTTAAATTCTTTGAGTGCTATGAATCAAATGATAATGATGCATTCTTTTTCTTAGTTGTTAAAGGCCCAACAAACGTAACTTTCGGCAAAATTTGAAGCGAAAATAAAGCCTAATTATTTATTGTATTTATAGATTTAGCTAAGATTAACTGATATCAGCAATATTCAAGATGAATTCTTGCGCGGTTACCGGTACAGCAGTAGTTAAAACACAGTATTTGTAAACACGCGTCCATTTCAAACCGTCTTCTACCAACGGTTTGTTGTTGAAGTGGGCCACACCTGAATTATTTTCAATTCTTTGGATTTTTTTGACAGGATCTAGTTTCTTGTTAGTTACCGCTCAGGTTTACTTTGTTTTAGGTTTATTTTTGCTTGGTTATCAACTGGATTTTTTTCATAGTTTTTCAGAATCACAAAAAATTTACTGAAGTTACTTATATTTGGGCCGTTAAGAACTTACTGAATGCAATAGCTTGATCAAAGTTATATAGCATTTTATATTGATAAAAAATAAAAGAGGTAAGGAAGGACTGCCTTACTGGTATGGTCATTTTATGGTCTCTTTCTTTCAAATAATTGAAAGTGTACGTCCTTTTATAAGCAGTATCAAACAATAGATCAACTCAGGAATGCTTGCACTTGGGGCCATTTAAAATATTTTGTTTACACATTTATTAGGATAGGCCAGTCTATCTTAAGGAATATTTTCAATTTAGATGTCCAAGTATCCAATATGTCAATCTCAAGGTCATTATCAACATTCATAAGCATCTAGAAATCTTGATGGCAAATGGCTACTGAAACTTCTAGCATAAATATTTTTCTATTGTCAAATGAACGATCTTCTGATAAGATCATCTTAACATTTAATTGAAAATATGACTCTTATATATTTGTAAGAATAACTGAAGTTAGCTTTCTGATTTTGCTAAAGATAAAAGCAATTGTAATTTTATTCTTCGAAAATCTACACACATTTACTGTACCTATATAGTAACAATGTACTTAATGTACCAGCAGGTAGCCGAGCATGAAAGTTTCAATTTTCCTTTTGAGACATGTATCAGACAAACACCTGGAAGGAAAACAGAAGGTGGCTAGCTAGACTAACAGTATACGTCTGTACATATAGCAGCAGCAAAAAATCTGTATATTAAATAAGGCTTTCAAACATATTTGTCGTTCTGTTGCTACCCAGGGAAACACTTTGCATTTTTAAGTAACGAAATCTGTTCAAGTAAACTACGTAAAAAGCAGAATATTGTAAATAGTTTTCTAACTTAACCACTGACACCATTTTGTCATCTAAGCTTTAATGACAGCCTCCCGTGCTTTCAGTGCATGCGATGCAAGTGTGTGTACAAGTGCCCACATATGCTGAGTATATCTGTGTCAGCATCCCTGCTATGGTGTCAAACTGAAGCCAACTTTATATTGCTACCAGGGTTCTCATTAAAAGCCGGTTGCCGGCAAAAGTAGCCTGTTATTCACCAACTTTGAACCAGCTATTTTTCAGAATTTTATATATGTCAACATTACAGAATGTGAAAATTCAACCAGCTATTCTTTTGAAGTCAACCAATTATTGCAAAACTTAGTGAGAACCCTGGCTACCTCACTGAATTAGTATACCTCTGAACGCCCACAGGTTTCGACACTATGTAAGTATACCTTACAGGCCCCTTCATTGTAAAATATTAGTGGCCCGCCGGGCCACAGCTGTATTTTATTTATTTGAGGTTTTGAAATGTTTTGCGACAAAAGTCTTCAAAATGTAATACAGACAAATATGACCACAAATAAAAACAAGCAAAAGAACCATGCTCCGTATTTCTACTCACTTTTTGTTAGTCGCGATCACTAGGCCTATATGGGCATCAACGCTTATAACACAGAATTATATGAAAGCACAGCTTTTGAAAGGTACTGATCACATTTTATGATAATGGGCCCCCAGATTTCAGTCAGGGCCCTCACTTTTCATCATTAGGGAGACTGGTGGTCCCCCTACAAAATAAAGTTAGTGTCTAACCCTGGATCCCAACTTGGTCACATTATACTGACAACAACATGTGGACCAGTCGTTTTATTCACATAATGCTGAGACTCAAACAGGGAGTACATTGTAAACTACTATTTTTTAAGACAAAAGATCTCAAATTTAGTCACCTCTTAGAATTATACATTATACAGTTACGTGCCATAAGTCTTTCAATTTTTTTTATTTTGCTATATATTCTTTGTATTTCCAACTTTTTTCAATGAATTTTCCTGACTTCGTTTTTGGATCATTTTAATGAAATTTTGAGTACTTATAGAGAATTGTTTCCTGTTTCATCTCATAATATTTTCACTGTTTTCCGTTTTGTATAATTAGAGAAATCATAATTTATTTACAACATCCAATTTTCGGGACGCCATTTTGACGTCATTTTGGTAACGTTATATAGAGAAATGGCGTCACACGGAAATTAGCAGTGTAGATAATTCTGTATAGCTCCATAAATACACAACGGAAAATTAAATAAATATTATGAGAGGAATCCTTGTATATTTCTGTACCAAATGTCAAAAAATTGTCAAAATCTATCCATAAACGAAGTCAGGAAAATTCATTGAAAAAAGTTGGAAATACAAAAAATATATAGCAAAATAAAAAAAATTTAAAGACTTATGGCACGTAACTGTATATATATTGAGGCATCAACAGGGACAATTTGTATGCCCTACATGCAGGGCAGTTGAAATTGTCTCACAAAAACTTAACATTGAACATCAAGATCGTGTACATAAAGCAGATTGTATTTCTTGGATGGCAAAACCCTTGGGCCTGTGTTGATGTGGTCATTAGTAATGCATGTTGCAGAGATTGATTCCTGTTGGTCATTTGTTTTCCAGAAAAAATAAATATAGGACAACCAAAAAGCACAAAATTAATTTACATAATTACACCACAAACCAATAAACATACAGCTCATCGTCCCACTGCCCTAGACCTGAATATCATGAAACGGACATTTTATCAAACCATTTTCTGGTGATTGTATCTTACAGAATTATCAACACCATATATATACATGTATATATGGATTATATACTCCAAATTGCTGTTTTCAGAAAACAATAATGAATTTATCAGTGCCATTTTATGACCTGGAAGAATTTATAAAGGCTTAATTGCGTAAACATTTTCATCAGCAATTTTCACTGAGACTGTGAAGGTTAAGATACTTTACTTTGATTTATTATTAGTTGATATTTCAACTGTTTTCATCATCAACAGGCCTAACTTTTACTTCAAAATAGCAAGAAATTTTATTCTGAAAGTTTCTGATTCATGAATGAAATATTAGAAATATTTCTTAAGGGAAAACGTCATACTGTAATTTTGATCTTCATATTTCCATTCACAGATGTTTAATTGACTTAACATGTTTACTTTATTTTATTGAATATTGATAAATAGCATTTATTGATATTACAAACTAGCTTATTTAAATTCTTACAGCTTGTGAACAATAAATATTTTTTTGTGTTATTAAGTTTATATATGTTGATTGATCAGTATACAAATGTATTTAAAGCGATATTTAGATACATTTACTATAAGCTGCCTTTAATATAAATGAAAATTATTCACTTTTTTTTTCTCCAAGTTAATACTAATATCTTTATGTAAAAGACCAATAGTGAAAATATGGCAGGGTCAATTGATTTGTGTTTGAGTTATAAATAGGTTGTGCATTAAAATTTTGAACAAGTGTAAAATTGGCAGGCTGCATGGATGCATGGAAACAATCAATTTCAAGAACTAAGTCTATTAAACCTGATTAAGTAATTATGAGATAAAGCTTATGCAGGGGTCTTAAAGTACCACTTATGTTCTGACTTAGATCTATATTATCTTTATCTGTTAATAATAAACAGAGAACATTATAAATTGATTATCAATTTTATAATGTATTTAGTCTAATTCTATAGTTAAATCTCCTCAAAAGTGAAAATTATGTTGCAAAAAAAAAATAAAATCAATCGTCCCATTGTTCATGTTATCATCAACATACACACTAATATTTGTAATATCGATGGAATATATATTGCACCATTGGTTTTTGCATCATGGTAATAGAAGTGTATATTCAAGATAGCTTTCACTTTCAAGCATCCTTCCATGACTTATATGATCATTAGCAGCTATTTGTGACAACAGCTGATGACAGCTTACGTTTCTGAACGAAGTCGGTACGATGAGATATTCGCCATTCATAAAGTGAATAAGTCTGTACCTTATTATCATATTGGGCCGTTAGGTAGTTTCTCATCGCCAGATCATCGAGAATAATTCAGGGCAATACACAGATTAGCAGTTCTAATTAATCTCCACTTACCACATAGCTACTACTTCTTTCTCTTGACAAGCCAATGTCTTCAGTGCCGACGATATGTTCCTGAATTACTTGAACCGCTGAGATCAGTAAGACAGTCGAAGTGTTCTCGCTGAACTAAATCTACATACATTGGAGTGGGGAATACACAATCACCTGTTTTGACTGGATCACTCTTTGGTTTGTCGAGTTTTCATTGGATGAACTTTATTATTTACATTTTGAACGAGCACCAAAAAAAACCATAGCTACTGTAATTTTTATGATTTTTATTTTAAGGTAGAATTCTTGACTATCAAGATTAATAATGCTTGTTATTTATTAATTGCAAAGTAACGGAAGTTTACATTTTTATTCATTCCGTATTTTTTTGTAACTTCCGGTCTAAGCAGACGAAAATTACGCAAGCGAGTCAAACGGAATATATTTCATATTATATCGAGAAATGGAGCATTTTTACGCTCCCTTGTAAAGTAAGAGTCATGCTGCGTCTGTGTTATATGTTTCGTGGAGTAGTCTTACTATAATTGCCTTTTTACTTTTGCCAAAATCCACTGACTTTCATTCATGACCCTCAATCGGGTCACGACGTTTTCTTGACTCACGTGTGCAATGATCGTCAGACATGCAATGCAGAGCATGTTTTGCGTCAACTTCAAAACATTTAGTTAGCTTTTGTTCCATATATATATATGCCTCTGTACATTGTTAGTATTTTACGGATCATGGTGTGTTTTCTAGTTTTTAAAGATTGTATTAAATACATGTACTGCAGTAGCGTTACATCGATCATGCTACAAATGTACCTTGTATACACAGGTGCTTGTACTACAAAGCCTCTTATTACTGTATAAAATAGAGAACTTTATTTTATACAATAATAAGAGGCTATATAGTACATATACATTAATATATAACCCCAAGCACCGGTGGTACATAGCATTGAATTGTTGTACAGTTCATGTTGGTATGGTGTATATATATTGTACTAAGGGTAATTATAAGTTATCACATACTTCACTTTACACTGGTATACGTGACAATCATCATGCAGACAATCCTTCCTTTATTGTTTACATAGAAAATAAGAATGTTGCATGGCTTCAGTTGTAAAACGCAAGTGCAGCCTGCAGGATCATTTAGAAATGCAATTGAAGGTTAATATATATACAGGTGTACAATATTACATGTAGGATGTCATGATAATATTGAAATATGATGTACATGCATACAGTACCCAGTTTATATGACTAGTAATTATTTATAAGTGTTAGTAGAGAATTTCCATGTGAACAAATATTCCAGAATGTCAAAGTTTTGGAAATGTTGACTGACTCTCCCTCAAGAGGAACAGCTTGACAAATGAAGAATGATTTAACCATGATACACAAAAGAGATTTTTTTTTATATACCATATAAAATGACATGATCAATACAGTTCTGCTATAAAATTCACCTTAATTAGGGCCCAGTGGGTATACTGTATACTTAAATGAAAAAAAATACAAAATTTGAAAAATTGTTCTACATGCTCCCAATATAATTCTTGGTGCAAAAAAAAAAATAAATTCAGGACCATTTTTTACCAATTGGCTTGGGAATTTCTAGCTCCCAATATAATATTATAGTGGGGGGAAATCAGGACCATATTTTATTGGAATGTACCATCGACATAAGAAATAGCTCTTTTCCGGGTTATTTTCACTTTTATGGACATTCATGAACCCATTAGAAATATTTTCTCTCAGTCTTTTGTACTTTTGAAACCATTATAAGTTAGATTTCTAAATTAATTATAAATTTTGTGTCCTTCACTTCTAAAGTAAATGATCATCAACAGACTTGTTAAACTGAATAGAGATAGAAGTGCAGTATTTTTATATTGATATTAATAATGCTTGTCTGCTTAATTTCAGGAAAGGTCAATGTGAATTTCATTTCTTTCATTAAGTCCAAAATATGTAACAAAAATTAAATACATGCGTACAGGTATTTTTTGTAGGTGTTTTTGGAAATCTGAAAATAAAATTGTGGAAATTCAATGTCTTATTAAAACACCTTAAATTGTTTCCCTTTCTCATTTTGTTCTTTATAAGAAAGAAGCAACACTTTTCTTCTCTCATGCATTGCTTATAAAGCATTTATCAGAAAAAACATCTGTCTGCTCAACATTTTTTTTCTGTGCCCGGTAAGTTTTAAATTAAATGAATCAGGAATTTTTGAGAAGATTTGATGTGGAAATTTGGGGGAATTTCCATGATCTAAATAGAACATACCAGGGGTAAGGCTAAAATAGTCCAGAAAGTACATGATTTCAATTAAGATATATGCAATTGAATGATATTAAAAAATTAAACTTCATTTCAATAGTCATTTAATCATCAATTTTAATTTCTTTCAGGTAGTGCCAAACCAGTATTATATACAGTGATGTCCTTGCCACTGATCTGCCGTGTAACTGTCCGTGGAATCAGTACCCAGGCCAAATCTGCACGGACACGAACACTGGTGGACCGAATTATAAGAATTGATCATGCTGGAGAACTTGGAGCTGACCGAATTTATGCTGGTCAACATGCTGTTCTTGGTAACACAGCCACTGGACCAGTCATCAAGGTAACATATCTGATGAATACCATTTTATTTAATTTTTTTTGTAAACATTTTCTTCAAGTTGGAAAGTATGATTTATTTAAAGATTATTTTACACAACCAAAATATGTTTTATGTGACATATTGTACTAGTCATGGAAACGTCATATAAAACAAATTTTGGATGTGTA
Organism: Mimachlamys varia; assembly: GCA_947623455.1. Taxonomy (NCBI): domain Eukaryota; kingdom Metazoa; phylum Mollusca; class Bivalvia; order Pectinida; family Pectinidae; genus Mimachlamys; species Mimachlamys varia. The sequence continues at coordinate 49,922,181 of OX392527.1, forward strand.
AAATAATCTTTAAATAAACCTTTGTAATTCAGTAGAATCCACTTAATATCACTCCTGTTAATATCATATTCCTCTTTATATATCATGTTTTTCCTAAGCACCATTTGTCTCTCTATATAATCTATGTAATTTTATTTAGTTAATATCATGTATTTTGAGGTAAATTCCTCTTAATATCATAGTTTTTTTTAACCAATCAAATAAAATATCCAGAAAATTATGTCATTTCCATTAATATCAGATACAACTGCTAAATAATGTTGCATAGAAAATAAAGAAATAACCCTAAAAATGATTTTTAATTGAAATAATGTTATCTGTATGTTGAAACATCTTCATATGTTCATTGAGTAGCTTACTGTTAGTTATGGAGATTGGAAATGCACTAGGTTTAGTGGGAAAACATGTTTCTCTTAAAAGTCACATTCCTGTTAATATCATGTTTTTGTCCGACAAATGCAACATGATATAAAGAGGAGTGCACTGTACTTGAATTGTGATGGAGCATAGACATTTCAAAATGTTACTGATATATGGATTTTTGAATAAGATTCTGCCTTAAATTGTGTTGTACATTATCTGCATTTATGAGCATTGGTCATTGCATGGGGCTACAAGTATCCATGGCAGTATAATTATCTGAATTGCACCAGATTGTTAACATAAAAGGGATGTTGTGTCTCCAACCCTCTTGAGGCATTGTAATGCTTTTCTGAACATCAACTACATTTGAATGTTATTTCATCAGACCAGAGATAATTTCATTAACTTCTGAATGTCTGAATATGATATGATTTAACTTATCATTTATATATTTGACTGCACATGTCACATAATACAAACATACCTCTCCTAGAGGGAAGATGCTTAGACTAGATTGGGAAAGTTTATAGTAAATGGGTTGATTTTTTTTTTAATTTTAGCACTTCTCTGAAAGGAACCTAGAATGATAACCTGTAGTTAGTTATAGCTTATCAAAGACATTGACCAACTTTTATGTTCACGACGATAGAAATTAATTACTACAGAAAATAGCTGTTATATATGTACCATATATACCAAGTTAAGAAAACATGCTGTTATAATGATAATAATAATTGACTTTTTTTAAGGTCGATGATATTTTGAGTTACAAGACTCTTCTTCCAAGTGGTCGACATAAAATTTACAATATTCACAAAAATATATGACAAAGGTAGTTATTGTCTAATAAATTCAATAGTACAGTGGACATGAACACTTGTTAGATCCTTAACTATTAAATGTTGAAATTAAATGAAAAATCAGCAGGAACACAATATTAGTAATCAGTAGACGAAAACTCCAGAGAACATTGACACAATGAACATTAAACAGTTTGATTTTTGTATGTTTTAGAAAATGTGGGATGAAGAGAAGCATCATCTAGAAACTTTTGAGAAGTTAATTGTAAAGCACCGAGCCAGGCCAACAGTGATGTTACCCATCTGGAATGTAGCAGGATTTGTACTGGGTATGTAGGACTTCATGTTTTGTATTGATAACTTTATCTAAATCACTACTTTTCTAAAAATTATTGATATTTGGTGGTACATCCAGTAAAAAAAAGGACAGCAAGAGTCACTGGAGGATACTTTGTTCTGAGTAGTTTTCTTCCTAAAAGTTACTGCATAATAATAATATTGAATTTGCCTTAATATTCACAATGTTCTTTAATATTTGATTTGACATTCCAAATCTTTAAAAGATTGTTAACTAACAAGTTGCCCTTTATTCTAATGAATCTTTTCTATGACAGTGCAGTGTGGGCTCATACATGTTGTATTTGATACTCAACAGACATGAATGTACAATAATAAGAATAACAGGGTGGTCAGGTGGTGCAGTGGATAAGGCAGTTGGAGGACCCCCCCCCCCCTCCCTCCCTCATACTAACATCTGGGCCAAAAACAGTGATTAATAAAACTGTGTTTCACAATTGTTGTAAATAAATAGAGTTGATATATATACCTAGGTACATGTAAACTTAACATTGTGGTGTTTAACTTCAAATACTAAAAGTAATCCATTGTAATAATTGAAATTTTAAATCAATTTGCAGATTTATAGCTGACAGGTATACATTTAGTATAAAATAACACATAAAGACAATAGACTTAACACGATAGACTAAACATTAATTATCAATATATGTGGTAACAATGTCTTTTCAGGGGCTGGGTCTGCGTTGATTGGTAAGGAAGGTGCTATGGCTTGTACTGTGGCAGTGGAAACTGTGATAGGAGAACATTATAACAGGTAGGTACATATACAGGAAACATACAGGTAAATTTCATATTGTTTAGAAAAGGACAGGACAACAAATGTGGTATAAAATGCTGAAATTTCATTAATGAGATTTGTTTTTCAGTGCAAGTCTTTCAATAATTTCTTTGTAGATTATTTCAACATCATAGCAGTGATTGAGGTCAGAATAATATTTTACAGTGGATGATATGTATAGAAAATGAATTGTATATTATTTCGAATTCATCTTTGATTGACAGATATTTGTTTATTTCAGCCAGCTTCGTGATCTAATAGAAGATGACCCAGAACAACATAAAGAATTGATACAGGTACAAACCTCTCACAGTCAATGTAATAACAGTGATTTTCCTAAGATAGACGCCAGCATATACACCATATAGATTAGTGTTGTGTACCCCTGCAGGATTATGAAGTTTTGACATACAAAGTCTGGAAAAATCCCATCTTAACTAATGGACAGATTGTATTGAAACTTGCATGATCAGTATGCATTATCAAAAAGTTGTGCACCAGCATTTTAATTTCAGATTTCAACCATTTTTAGCCCAAGGTCATCAGGTGGTGATCTTTTCAAATCACCCTGCGCCATGGTCCTTTGTCTTTACGTCCCTAAACAATTCTTGTAATCACTTATTTCTTGAGAAGTACTAGAAGTACTAGCATTGTCTAATTTTTAGCTGATCAGAAAAACAAATAAGCTGACAGATGTCCATCTAAGATTTTTACAATGAAAGTTTATTTTATTCATATGTAGGTTCCTCTTGGGTCCTTATTGTTGTGCTCCTTAGATTTTGGGACTGATCAGAAAAAGAAATTGCTCACAAGCTAACATCTTTCAATTAATATTGCCTTTCTTTAGAGGAACTCCAAAATTTTAATACATGTTAGAGAAAAGATCAACTTTTTAAGAACAAATGAAGATTATCTATGGTGAATGCCAAGATCTCTCTTGGTTAAGCTTGTTAATGGAGTTATGGCCCTTTGTTAGAATTTTGTAATTCATAATCTTGTTATTTGTGTCTACACAAGACATTTAATTTTTACAACAAAATTTGGTCAATACAAACCAGATATCATAATGTCCTGACTTAAAAAGTGTCAAAGTGTGTGGTTTCAAAGCATGATCTTTGTGATTTTACAGACCATTAAGCAGTTTCGGGATGATGAACTTCACCATCATGACACAGGATTAGAACATGATGCAGAAAAGGTATAAAATAACAGCAATGTGACCTGAGCTCTGTGAAATAATGTTATATTCAATGTCTGTCCAATCAAAAATTGTTTTGGGAAATCCAGGTTATTTGGTCTTTGTTGAGTATGTAAGACATACTAAGAGTGATTTTCAAATTCTAGAGTTAAATATAATGAGCCAATGTTTCCAAAGCTTATTGTGAATTTCAAGTCATATGTAGACAGGCAAGGAATGGCGTTTAAAGTGTGTAGCAGTTCTTGCCTATAGTTGCAGCATTAGTATGAAATATGTAAAATAGCTAGCCTAAGTCAGGTGATACATGGAAATTAACTTTTACAATTTTTGTTTGAATAATGAATTATTTAAAAGTTAGGCATCTATTGTTTCAGTGTCAGAGTATAACATGTGTTAATATTATTATATATAGTAATACATTAATTAATGTTTATTATCGGTATATGAATGCTTTAAAATCATGTATTCATATGGCAGCAAATAAAAAATTGTTTGGGAGATGGTGATGTACCCCTCTATAGTGAATTCTTCAGGTAAAAAGTATTAAGTGAATGGTAATTTTATAATTATCTTCCCCCATGTTCCAGGCTCCCTTTTATGATGCCATGTCCACAGTAATCAAGCTTGGATGTAAAGGTGCAATCTGGCTGTCGGAGCGAGTCTAGTTTCTTTTTGTCAACACCCAGTGTCTTGATGTTCAAGCTGATCTAGTATAATGGTGGATTTCGCTAAGTGCTGATGCTACCGGACCGGAAGTATTTCTTTGTGTCAACATCCAATGTCTTGTTGTTCAAAATGGTGGATTTCGTGAAGTGCTAATGCCACCCTGCGTTTTATACATCTCTCAAAGGACAAAGTGTTAAGCCTATTAAAACTGAAAAAATAGCTTGATGATGTACATCACTTTATGATGGTACATGTATAAACAAATTCAGAAAAAAAATTGAGAACATTTCGTAGATCTGGTAATTGTGATACAATGAACCTATACAGTTAATTATTTTTCAAGTCGTTATATTATATGTATATATCTCCGACGTATTATACAATCATGAAAATAGCAGATTTGGAAAGCTGTTGTGGCTTATGGTGTATTTTGTATTAAAAACTATGTAAATTGTAAAAGTGTGTTTCAATATTCGTTACTCATCCATTACAATTTTTCCATTTCTGATTTCACAGAACATTCTGGTTTATGAACAAGTTCTTGTTTCCTGTACATATCCATGCCGCAATAGTGTTTAGTTCAAATTTCACTGTTTTAGTTGCTAAATATTCCTTACCAAATGTGTACCCTATTAATGTTGACCTTGTTGAATGAAATTCAAAGTGTCATGGCTGTTTAAGCGACAGAGAAAGGAAACCATGGTTATGCTGCCGCAGCATCCCAGTTCTAAATGGAGATGAGGGGCTCATAGACACTTGCACATCTATGACCAATATTAATGCGTTGGTGAAGTCAAATGCTTTAAAACAGCTTAGCCAAATTGACATAGATTTTTTATGGACAACTGGTATTTATATTTTTGCACCTTTGTTTTCATATGCTTCACTGGTCCTATGTCTGTTGAAGGTGACTGAACACTTAACATTACTTGTCATCTAATCATCATACTTGTTGCTTACCAAAAGAGATACCTTTAGTAGTTACGTAGTACAAATATTGTGTTTTGTAGTTTCGTTAATTCCACTTACAAAGCATGAAAATTTAACCCCACAAAACTACACCAGTAAAATTATCTCAAATTGATGTACATGTACTATAACTGCCGAAAGGTGTCCAAGAAATTCATGTGTTCATCCAGATTGGTTTTCAAAAACACTAAGTCATTATATAGTATATACTGCACATTAAGAATACAGGGCAATTTTGTAGTTTCTAAAATTGAAAGATGGGAAAATAGAAATTTAATATATGAATAAGAACAAAACAATCAATTCACTTTTAAATCTTTATTTTCACCCTCCTGAATGACTTCTGCAAACTGTTAAAAATCTGAACAGCAAAATAGGAATTAATGATGAACATGTAAGTAGTTCTCGCACTTAAAAATACACAACACCTAGATACATAACAGGGAAAACAATTGTGAAACAAAAGTCCTACCAAGATGGAGCTAAAGTTAAAAAGAATTGTTCGGCAAGTCATACATGTAAATTACATGAAAAAACATGAATAAATTCTTTAATACTTGTTTACTAATTTCGTGGCATACATATCTCCTTAAGCCAATATTCTTGCTGCTGGACACACTCACATTTTGTAGTGTGATCTTTTGTATTTAAGACCAATTCTACTCAAGTATACATAGTATACAAATAATTATAATTCATGTCAAAATAACATGATTGCTGGGACTGTATTCAAACATTAACTCATTCAACCCTGAAATTTCATGATGAACTATTCCAACCTTTGAATTGGAAGGGCTCAAATGTTTCTTCAGTGGTAAATAAGGAAGCAGACCTGCAAAACATTCACAGGCCACTTAGGTCTTAATAAAAATTGGAGTAAAAATTTCAGGGATCACTTTGGGGCGAGATTTAGGGATTTTTACCCATATTTCCCCTGAAAATCTCATTAAAAATTCAAAATTGTATTATTTTATACAGTAAAATCTCATAGAAATCTTGCTAATCCCATAAAATCTCTCCCATAGGTTTTAAGAGCAAGAACTATCCCTGAAATTTGAGTGAAAATTTTTAATAAATAATCATTGCATATCTTTACTGCCCAGTTGTTCAGCTATATACCCATTATTCATTGTAAAATATTTTGTGATAATAAGACTGATCTTAAGGTTTTACATCTTCAATTGTATTGGACACATATTGAGTACGTTTGGTTAATTAACTTACATTCATATGCCATTTACTGTGTAACACGAATTTTTTGTTTTGCATAAAACATTCACGCTTTTTGTGGTTTCTATGAAATTACATAAACAAACAAAACAAACTTAACGATGACCCTTGCCTAATGCTTGTTTATATGAGGTATCCACTGAAGTTTGCACCACTAAATGGTTTTAAACTGCGGAAGGAAATTCTCTCAAATACTATACTGTATTAAGTAGCTAACATTCTCACTTGTGAAAGTCTTTAACTGCGGAAAGAAATTCTCTCAAATACTATACTATATTAAGTAGCTAACATTCTCACTTGTGAAAGTCTAATTTGTGAAGATTGGAATGAAGCAACTGCAGATTGTAGTTGTCTTACAAAGTGTATCACATTAAGTCAAAGACAAATTTTAAAACTTGCAATACTGTTTAAACAACATATTTTGTTACACCAAATTAACCAACAAGGACAGAAAAGAACATGAAAAGTCGTAATTTCAGCAGAAAAGGGTATTTACCACCACAGTACTACACATTAATGTATTATATATTAAAATAAAAATATCTAGACATTAAACAATATATTTACGACGCCCAAAAGGGCACAGCACAACGACAAATTATTTCTTCTTTGAACATAAAATTGCTTGATAAGCTGGCACACACATTGCATTTGTTCTAAATTGAATTACTGAAAATTGCTCATGTTGTATTGGTTTATTATGAACAAGCAGAACTTAATACATATACCTGGCAATAAACAAATGGTTTAAAGGAAGCTTTCCACCAGTACGATACTATATAGACATTAATGTACGTAAGAGTCCGCATAGGAGGTCAAAAACATGTTTCTTTATACAGGTTCAGTCACTAAATAGGAGTCGTTTTTCATCCTTCTACCCCTATAAACCATAGACTATACCAATAGCTTAAAGCACTGGTCTGGATAGGTTCATTATTGTCTACAGTGTTGTATAGGGATGATCACACGGGAGGATTGACAATATTTGGCAGAATTGTAGATTTTTCATATTACATGTACGTTACCTTCTATCAACATAAATCTGTGCTCAGACTTAAAACAAAAACAGAATTTAGAATGTACTGTAAGTAACCAAATCATGAAAGTGTTAAACAGAATTTAACAACAATATTTACACATTCTACACAGTGGACAATTTCATAACACATGCTACTTTCATTGAATATTAAAAAACTGTTATACCTCAAATTTAATTTCAGGGTTCATAATAAGAAACAATATATGTCATGATATCTGATAGTTTGAATGGTATACAAGTAAAACACATTACATTTATATAAAGGGTTGTGAAGCGTAAAGGAAACGTAAATATGAATTGAAGTACAAATTGTAGCTGCCCAAAGCAGCCTGGTATTCATTGCGGCCAACCCATTGCCAGTAATTTTTGGCCCGACATCTGACGAGGCCAGCATTTAATAGAGCCATTTTCAAGTCAACAGTAGAGAGAAGATATCACTTTCTTGCTGTACATCCGAATGCACAAATTCATGGTTTTGTTGATGTCATTGCTTGAAGGTCAGGATCAATGATGATCAGGTCTATTTCCCTGAATTATTTTTCGCCAAAGCTTCCATTATCAAGAGTTCTTTCTCGGACTTCTTTTTGTTTCTTACTTGGTATTGAAGCCTGAAATAAAAAAAAAAAAAAGTCATTTAGTTATCCTCAATTACCTTTAACCAAGCACATAATGAAATATGCACAAGTATACCAGACTCATCAAACAAGAAAGAAAAAATCTAGCAACGGACACCATGTGGGATTCTGTCAGATGTGCAAGAGCGATAAGTATACATGTAAATGTAAGGGGGGATTCAAGACTTGCCAAATAGGAATATTTGGGGAGAAAATATTGTGGCTCGCAATGCATACATTTTGACTACATGAGTATAGTATATTTAAACATTGAACTGCCAACTGGACGAAGGCAAATTCAATGAAGCACGCTAGCACTTAATGTTGGATTTGTGTTTGTCCAGTTGGAATTCAATCCGCCTATGAATGCCTACTAAAAGCAGTAGTTCAATACTTATATTTACCATTTTTAGAATTTGTTCACCTCATGAAAAATCAATTCCTTTTAGCATTTCTCAGCATTAAGTTGAAATAATGTATCTATCGTGTATACTTGTTTAATGAAATGAACAGCCATGGCGGTAAATAGTATCCAGCGTAACAACTACGACGTCATAGTAATGATGATGTCAAAAATCAGTCAATGGCATCAATGGCCTTATGAATGCCAACTGAATTCGGTAGGGTCATATAATGGCAATGCCATGCAATGGTAAATATTTGATGATGCAGGATAAACGATGCACTGTTATGAATAGATGAAGTTCATGAAAGTAAACAAAGAAAACAAGTTTCATCTTTTATAAGATGATGTATTTCAATCCTTATCCAAAGTATTCATATGATTCAATTCAAGATTCACAGAAAGGTTAACTCAGATGGAAACAAATGAAGGGTCTGATGAACCAAAACTTAAAGGACATCATCAATGCAAATGTCTCCTTCAGATAGGACTTGGTTCTATAAACCACAGGAAAGGAACAATGTCACACCTAGAATAGGGCTTCCAAAATCTTCAACTCTTTCTCAGACTTTTTCTTGTTCCTTATTTGGTACTGAAGCCTGTAATGAGAAAACAGGGCAGGACTAGGAATCTATGTCATATTAGCATGCATAGATTACGTCAAACGAAGGCGAAGATGGTGGACAGCCATGCACAGCCATGCATATAGGAGATGACAATACAAAAATGCAACAACTTATTTTTAGATAAGCAAAGCATGCGATTGCCTCTGAAGACTGCAGGTCTGTTAATTGCATTTACCATATACCAATGGTGACAACCATTCACAGATTTGTTCAATGGTGACATCAACAGATTGGTTAAATGGTGATATCCACAAATTTGTTCAATGGTGAAAACCACAGATTTGCTCAATGGTGACAATATATTTGTTAAATGGTGACATGCACAGATTTGTTCAATGGTGACAACCATATATTTGTTCAATGGTGAAAAACACAGATATGTACAATGGTGATAACCATAAATATTTGTTAAATGGTGACATACACAGATTCATTCAATGGTGACAACCATAGATTTGTTAAATGGTGACATACACAGATTCATTCAATGGTGACAACCATAGATTTGTTAAATGGTGACATACACAGATTCATTCAATGGTGACAACCATAGATTTGTTCAATGGTGACAACCATAAATTTCTTCAATGGTGACATGCAGGTGACAACCATAGATTTGTTCAAAGGTGACAAACATATATTTGTTAAATGGTGCCATACACAGAGTTGTTCAATGGTGACAACCATGTATTTCTTAAATGGTGACATGCACAGATTTTTTCAATGGTGACAACCACACATTTGTTAAACGGTGACAACCACAAATTTCTTCAATGGTGACAACCACAAATTTCTTCAATGGTAATAACCACAATTTTTTTCAATGTTGACAACCATAGATTTAAGGAAACATGCAAATATTTTCAATTAAGATAATTTTAGATTTGCTCAAATATGACAGCTGAAAAATAATTTAATGAGAAAATGCCAACATAATGATTGAAAGAAACATGCATTTTTTCCCCCAGAAAGATAGCCATAGACTTGTATTCAATGTTTACAGCCACATATTAACAGTGGTGAATACACCAATTTTATCCAGGATGAAAACCACTCTTATGACCAAATGGAATCAATGATAGCTTTGTTCAGGGATGACAGCATATATTTGTTCAGTGGTGACAATCACAGATTTGTTAAAAGACTTTCAATGTTGTATGGTGATAATTCTTGACTTCATCACTGACAAAGGATTTTTCAAATGTGCCAATCAAAGAACTGTTCTACAGGGGCAACAACATGTTTGTTCAATGGTGACAACCATATATTTGTTCGACGGTGACATTCACAGATTTGTTCAATGGTGACATCAACAGATTGGTTAAATGGTGATATCCACAAATTTGTTCAATGGTGAAAACCACAGATTTGCTCAATGGTGACAACCATATATATTTGTTCAATGGTGACATGCACAGATTTGTTCAATGGTGACAACCATATATTTGTTCAATGGTGAAAAACACATATGTACAATGGTGATAACCATAAATATTTGTTCAATGGTAACATCCACAGATTTGTTCAATGGTGACAACCATATATTTGTTAAATGGTGAGAACCATATATTTGTTCAATGGTGACAACCATATATTTGTTCAATGGTGACAACCATATATTTGTTCAATGGTAACATGCACAGATTCATTCAATGGTGAGAACCATATATTTGTTCAATGGTAACATGCACAGATTCATTCAATGGTGAGAACCATATATTTGTTCAATGGTGACAACCATATATTTGTTCAATGGTATCATGCACAGATTCATTCAATGGTGACAACCATATATTTGTTCAATGGTGACAACCACAGATTTGTTCAATGGTGACAACCATATATTTTTTCAATCGTGACAACCATATATTTGTTCAATGGTAACATGCACAGATTCATTCAATGGTGAGAACCATATATTTGTTCAATGGTAACATGCACAGATTCATTCAATGGTGAGAACCATATATTTGTTCAATGGTGACAACCATATATTTGTTCAATGGTATCATGCACAGATTCATTCAATGGTGACAATAACAGATTTGTTCAATGGTGACATCCACAGATTTGTTCAATGGTGACAACCATATATATTTGTTCAATGGTGACAACCATAAATTTCTTCAATGGTGACAACCATATAATATATTTGTCCAAGCCGACTTTTATGTTGAATAATCTGTATGCTGATGATGAACAACTTGTTTGATTGTTTTAATGGTAAAATTCCAAGTAATCTTTGCTCAGGTAGACTTCAAAATTCCACATCAATAAATCTTTTCTGGAAAGCATGCAATATTCCAGCAATAAAGGGTATAAAAATACATAATTTAATTATATTGAGGATGGTTTGATTGTAAAGCTGTTCACTTGTTACAACCAACTTCATAGTGTTACAATCATCAAATGTTACTTTATTCAACTATGACACTCAAACTATGAGTAAAGCATGGACATTTTTGTATTTCTTTTTACAAATACAAAATGTATTTGTTTACGGAGACAAAATCATTTCACTTGTCTTTAATAAGGAAAGTACCTTGGATAAACGAATTCATGTTCAATTAACGACTCATTCATGGATTGTTCAAATGTCAGAATTATGTCACCAATACTTACGGTAGTGACAAATAATTCCTATCAAGTGAAACACTCGAATCTTTCTCCCATGTCGACAACCTGGTGAATGACTTGTTTAATGGCGACAACCCACAGACTTTTTTAACAGCAACATTCAGATTATCTATGTTCAGAATAACCTAAATGTTTTGAGCATGCAAGCATTAAGATATTATCATTGATTGGTATTAGGAAGGCAAATGCTGACACTATAGCTGTTCAATTTTCTATAAACCCTTTCACTGCTGTGGACCATAATGGACTGACCCAGATCAATGCATTGTCCAGTCCACTGCATTACTAAGGGGTGAAAGGGTTTCAACATCATTTTGGATACAACCAACGTTTTTTTTTTTTTAATGGTGACAACAGCAGTTTCATGTTCAATGATGACAACCATTTATCTGTTTTTCTAACAGCATTCAAGGTACATTCAGATTGAGGGCAGCATGCAGATATTTCATATCTTCTATCAACGGCAATGAAACACAGCATTCTTGCCCAGGGAAGCATGCAGGTACATAAAATGCATATATGTTTAATCCAGCAAACTCAACAGCATATAGCACACTTGTTAATGGCGCAATATACGTAACTTTCGGCAAAACTTGAAGCAAAAATCAAGCCTAATAACTTATTATGTTTATAGATTTAGTTAAGATTAACTGGTATTAGCAATATTCAAGATGAATTCTTTCGCGGTTACCGGTACAGCAGCAGTTGAAACACGCTATTTGTAAACACGCGTCCATTTCGAACCGTCTTCTACCTTCGGTTTGTTGTTGAAGTGGGCCCCACCTGAATTATTTTCAGTTCTTTGGATTTTTTTGTCAAGAGTTTCTTGTTAGTTACCGCTCACATTTACTTCGTTTAAGGCTTATTTTTGCATGGTTATCAACTGGATTTTTTTTCAGAATTTTTCAGAATCATGAAAATTTCCCTAAAGTTACGTATATTGGGCCTTTAAATAATGTTAAATATTAACAAGCTTCAAATATTTATCAAGCTTATTTTTCAACAACTCATAAACATTTTCATGAAAAGTAACTGAAGCAGGGCTTTATCAGGGGGTTTTGGGAATCGGACCCCGAGATCAAATTGGGAAAATTTGATCGACATAACAGCTATTTTGGAAATTTTGACAAGCACCATTATAACAACTAAATACATTATTTCTTTTCTAAATTACTATTTAAAGCACTGTCAGTATGACATTTACAGCCCATCTTTCTTGTTTCTTATTAAACTTAATGACACAAGAAGCTCCTCAAGCATGTAAAACCACCAAATTTTTTTCAAGTGTCTGAATTGGGAATTTTTAAGAGAAAATTTGGGAAAATCACCCTTTTTTCATTGGGAATGGGTCCTTTATCAGACCTAAAAAGAGGGGTCATAAAGCCCTGTGAAGCATCATATATGGCACACATTATCCCTCATATGCCTAACAATCTATAACAAAACATGTAGCATGCATCATGTCAAAAACACCAAGTTACAAACATATCCTTTTAGCAAGTATATTTCCAGGATGTAACAAAATCCACCTTAGAAAGTCGGTAACATGAAACAGATTTTATGAAAATACTAGATATGTCTTTTGATCGTACCCAACATGCCCTGAAATACAAACTAGCCTATGGTTCTAGCATACTTGAGCATTGTAGGAAGGTTAATCAAAATCAAATAAAGAGTTGCTTGAGTGAAGAGGAAACGTACAAGCAGAATAAAATATTTTCTTCAATACCTTGTTACCTTTTAACTTTAACTGCTGAATTTCAGCTAAAAACATTTTAAAATTCTCCATAATGGTTGACACAGCTTTTGAGCACTAATGAACTATACCCCAGGAGCATGTTAGGAGACCAATTAATAGAATGAAGATTAAATATAAAGAATATCTGAGTGTAAAATGCAAAAAACAAAAGTTTGGACCAACAGCCACAGCAAATATTACCCAAGCACTGCGACAAACAGCGACACAGAGTGACACTGTACAGAGAACTTACCTGTGAGCAATAATTCTCTCTATTATCATCCTAGTGGTCAGTTCATTAGTGCTGTCCAAGGTCTTAAATTTACCACATTTCTTTGGAACCTAGATAAAAACAGGGTCATGGTAAATGTTTTATTTATTTTCAGAGTTTTACCTATAAAAAGCAGATTTCAAATAATGGTAAACAAACCCCCTTCTGGATTTGCATACCTGAAATCGTAATTATCTTAGAATTGTTAAGAGTCCCAACACTCCTAAGGTATACAAAAGTGGTATTGCAGATGGATGGATACCAAACAGTATTCAGTAGAGATGCTCACAATGTGTTGCACATAGGTATATGAATAGGATCAGCAACATCCATTACAGTTTAGGCGGTCATCATATAATCCTATATTTTGATCTTGGTCTCACCAGGTTACAGTAGTGGTCAACAATATTAATTGCCTTAACAACTTGCAAGTTTTCACAAATCACAGTGTCAACAGAGGAAACGTTTTTTTTCTTCAAGATATTTATAACAATCCACATCTAAGATTCAAAGATAGATTCTATGAATCAGTATTTCTTTAAATATACTAAGACAAGCCAAGGCATCAGCTGTATGAATGATACTGTAACATACCTACAGTATTTATGTCATGAAAACTCTAAGATGGCGACCGATTATGTTGGTCATGTTTAGGCTGATAACCTGCAATAAGCCCATCCCCCACTTTTGACTTAATTTAATGCACTGGCCCTTTGTGCTTATTGCCAGAGAAATACAGTATATCTTTTAATAGCCTGTTTCTATATATATTTCAGGAAAATATAGCATATTCTTATAGAAATTGGGAATATATTTGACATGTTTTTGAAATAAAGGCACTTTTCCGTTAGGGAAAACATACTATATTTGGCTGTAAAACTGGGCATAAAGAAATTGCTGAGAATGTTCTACTTACAGCGTAGGGGTCCGAGCCATCTTCTGCTGGCATCACTGGCGTCATACCATGGCATACCATGTCAACCTGTAGGGGTGATCATATTTTACAATTTTTATTGTAAATAGCATTACTATTTTAGCATTTCATCATGAGAAACACAGCAAGTTGATAAGGTAACACTCAGAAAATGATGCTCGATTTATTCCTTTATAATTAATTTTCCATTGATTGTATGCAGAATGCGGCTTTCTGATTGGTTGAGATTTTCTTTTCATACCTCTATGAAAAAAAAATCCCAAAATGGCGCGAAAAATGTGACGTCACAATACGACAATTGACGTTGCATATTGATTTGTAAAAAAAGAATCCGTTGTAAGATCAGTCAAATTGTACATAAACATGTTTTAAATTTGAAAATAAGTTTCAAAAATTAATTATAAACATTGATGTCAATTATTTTTTAATTTCATAGGGTTATGAAAAAAAATTTTGCTTGCAAACTTTTGTAAGAATCTGCTACGCGGATTCATACAGTTTGCAAACAATTTTTTTTTCATACCCCAATGAAACTAAAAAAAATTGTCATCAATGCTTAAATAGATTAACAAAACTGGAACTTACCCTAAAGTGTTCCATGAGATCATCTGTGACATCATAAGGTGCTCCAATCACAACTTCCGAAACATACTGAAATAACACACAAAACCGTCAGCCAATCAAAGCTTTTTATATATACTATCTAGGTAAGTAGTAGTTCTGTAATGGAATACAAATGATGAAACACAGCAATGAAAAAAGAGATGAAAAGATAATATAGATGTCCCTCTGAGATAAGTACCGAGTGATTCCCTCCAAAACTCACATCATGTAGACAAGTAAACCACTAAACGACACATCTGTTCATCTTTCATGTTCAAAAGGATTTTTTTTTTTTCTGAAAATGAAATGTTAGGTAAATAATAAACAATATTCCTAACTCCCTGTCCTTCTTTGAAAACTGTAGAAATTTTAAATCATGTAAAGGGTGAATAATTTATCTGACTGTACATTTAAACGCAATGATAATAATTATTCTTCTTCTTCTGAATTCGTGAGTATTTTGGGAGCTACATGTATAAATCTCGCCAGAGTGTCAGATTATAATGATTTAAAACGGACACCTACCTTACAGGCGAGAACACTGAGAACTCTCTCGTTGAGGTTCATTATAGGGTAGTTAGCTCCCTTGTATCGGTTCACCACCTGGAAAAAAAAATTGTATGAGAAGAGTTAAGCCATCAACATAAACGAAATACTCCATGAGTACCATATGAAACATATAAACTATTACAAGGGATGTGACAGGACTATATTGTACAGAGAAGACAACTTCTGATGACTGTATAAGAAAGTTGTAAATCGCCCAGAAGAATGGAGGCTACAATATATACCCTGACTGTACAGTGAAGACAAATTCTGATGACAGTATAAGGTAGTTGTGACCACCAGAAGAATGGAGGCTACAATATATACCCGGACTGTACAGTAAAGACAAATTCTGATGACTGTATGTGGTAGTTGTGACCACTAGAATAATGGAGGCTACAATATATACCCGGACTGTACAGTGAAGACAAATTCTGATGACTGTATAAGGTAGTTGTGACCACCAGGAGAATGGAGGCTACAATATATACCCGGACTGTACAGTGAAGACAAATTCTGATGACAGTATAAGGTAGTTGTGACCACCAGAAGAATGGAGGCTACAATATATACCCGGACTGTACAATAAAGACAAATTCTGATGACAGTATAAGGTAGTTGTGACCACCAGAAGAATGGAGGCTACAATATATACCCGGACTGTACAATAAAGACAAATTCTGATGACTGTATGTGGTAGTTGTGACCACTAGAATAATGGAGGCTACAATATATACCCGGACTGTACAGTGAAGACAAATTCTGATGACAGTATAAGGTAGTTGTGACCACCAGAAGAATGGAGGCTACAATATATACCCGGACTGTACAATAAAGACAAATTCTGATGACTGTATGTGGTAGTTGTGACCACCAGAAGAATGGAGACTACAATATATACCCGGACTGTACAGTGAAGACAAATTCTGATGACTGTATGTGGTAGTTGTGACCACCAGAAGAATGGAGACTACAATATATACCCTGACTGTACAGTGAAGACAAATTCTGATGACTGTATGTGGTAGTTGTGACCACCAGTAGAATGTCAGCTGGTTATACTTACAGGGTCTGTGTGGAGTCCCACAATGACAAAGTCTCCCTCGTTAGCTGCCTTCTCTAGGAAGTCGAGGTGTCCCACATCTGGAGGACCAGTTAAGGCTCAAACTCATCATTACCCCATTATATATACCAATATACACTCTTTATCATTGTTCCCAATTTCAATACAACAAGCTAGCACCCGAAAATCGTAATCGTTGTCAATGGCATGTTTCATTGACAATGTCAACATTGTTTTAAACTTAATTATACAGTAAAACCTTAAGAAACATAGATGTAAAATTAGAAAAGTTGCAACAGGTTTTAACAAAAAAAAATTTTTTCTAAATTTGTTTTACATCAATAAGACATACAGATGTATATATACATTCCAATCAAACTCAGTTTCCTGCAGAAGCACAAGTTCAGACACTATAATGACCAATAACAACGCCTAAATATCAAACTTCTCGGCACATACCCATGTCTTGTTATGCTGTCTACTATTTCCATTTTCCTGGCCAGATTTAATATCAACAGATTTGGTGATACATCAGAATCCAGACAGATGTAGAAAGATTTTCTTTTTTTTCAACTTTGGCAATTGCAATAGTTAAGTTGGAAAATGAAATGAGAGATAATTCAATGAAATTTCACTGTAGTACAACTTTGACTGATATAACATAATAATCCTTTAACTGTTTCCGAGACAATAATTTCCCTCCTGTGTTTGACAGTGTTGAAATGACTGATGATTGTACTGTATAAGGATACTGAAGAGATCAAATGCGCCTGCCACGTAGACAATACGGTCCGTAGGTTTGGGCTCCTTTCCCTCGGAGAACTGAATGATTTTATTGGAGGTTTGTAGGAACTGGGAGACTCCTGTGTAGGGACTGTGACCACAGCTAGACTGGAAACACAAAAACACAAGTTTAAAATCCGATATATACAGAGAAAAAAAAAAAACAACTTTTGTTTAAGATCTTCATTTGAACTTTTTAAGATGAATTTTAAACAGTGGTATCAATGGTAACATGAATCTACATCCCTGCAATTTCATAATGAACTATCCAAATCTTTGAATTGGAAGAATCCAAGTGTGTTTTGAGGGGTGAATAAGCTAACATTGCTCTCAAAAATATTGTTACACTCCTCAAGATCAAATCTGATTGTGTTCTAGAAGTTTGGAAGATGAGGACTTTCCTAAATATCGCAATAAGGAGTATCTACCAGGTAGTCACTTGTTACTGACTTGACCAGAGGGATAACTGTCCTATAATCAGCTAAATCAACAGGAAGAGCTCAGTTGTTCTAAAGACGATTGGCTTAATCACTATCTACCGTAATAAAATGTTCAGCATTCAATAATTCTATCAATAGACAAGGTACAACCCTACACTTCTGCATGTACATTGACCCTACTAGATATAGGTATATGATATCTGAAAAGTTGCAACTATTTCAATGGTTTCATTTTTTAAGTTACAGGATAAAAAAAAAATTTGCACCAAACACTACTTTTTTTTCTGCTTACATCAGTGAATAAAGAAAGAGATTGATGCATTTCCTCTTCCATAAAAACAATAACCTATACAGTAAAACCCCACTTACTCAACTTGTGGGGACCTGGCCAGGTCCGTATTCATGAAACTGTTCTCATGTTCAAGCATGGATTCTGTGCTCAAACCAGATTTGTATGCTGTTGTTCAATGACTTTTTTTTCTAAATTTTTTTCAGTAATACTTATATACAAAATATAGATTATTGTAATGATGATATCGTTTTTTTTTCGTAAGGAGTAAGTGACCTATCAATTCATTTCAGTGATATTTGAATCAGGTCTTGTAGAAATGCTGCTTTGAAACAAGAATAATCATTACTGTCTTACCACAGAAAAATAATTTCTTAAAAACAAAACATTCAAAAAATCAAAATTCAAAAAAGAGTACAAATTTCTGTTTAAGTAAAAATGAATAATGTGCAAAATGACTTTTTTCCAATGTGCAAAACAAATACCTGGTATTATAAAAATTATGAAGTTCAAAAATCCAATAGGAGTTGATCACCAAACAGTGATTTTCTCATTGTGATTGTATGTCAGAGCTCAACAAAGCTGAGATGGAGCAGAATACCCAGCAGTTATATCATGAACATGTGCAATATATTGTGCTGGAAATGAGGGTTTGCATTGTACCGTGTACCGGTATTAATGTGCACCTATATATGACACTATGTAGTAAATATAATTATTTGATAGAAGATGTCAATGACTTATTGAATAGATAATGGTGAAAGCTAAATCTCGGTGATTCGATCTACTGCTTTTATAAACATCACCTGTGAACAGAATTAAATATATCAAGCCCGCTTTTATTTATCTAGTTGAAATAGTAATTATGAAAGTAAATAAGTCTACCTATGCATAGGCACATGTCAAATTATCTATGATGAAATTCATTTCTTTCAAGATAATTAAACAAAAGATTTTGAATATAAAATTATTTCTACAGCTGGTCAGTATGATGAAATCCTCTTATTATCAATCTGACTGAAATCTATCTTGATCTCCGAGCCGTTCTGTAAAATCTTCTCTACTACATGTAGTACTATGCCAAGCCGACATAGCCAGAGCGGAGTTTGTGAAACAGCACGAAGATCAAAGATAAAGATTTTAATCAAATTGTGTACATATTGAAACTTTGTCACTAAAAACCTGTACACTGTACAAGCATTTCAATTGTATGGTGGTACAATTACTGTGTTAAACTAAATTATTAAAAGTACCAACAGTAATGCTTGTAAAATCTGAGATAAATTTTTTCACATGCAATCAATTTTAATAGTTTTACGAATTTCTTGAAATTGTCATTACGGTAGGATAAAATTAAATCACTGAAAATTTATTCAAATTTTTTTTTTTCAAAATCCCAAATAAATAAAGAAATAAAACTAAATAGAAATGACTATTTATAAGGATACAAAATGTATAAATTTTCACAAAAAAGATTACGAGCTATTTAAACCTAATGGCCAAGATGGGACAGCAGAGTGCAACCTTTTTATAAATATAATTGTCCTGTTCCATCAGTCAGAAACTGATTAACAAGACTTATCTATTGTGTGCAAGAAACACTTTCTGATAAGCAGTCTAAATTTAAAACTACTGTGTAACGCAACTTTTCTGGCTATAGATATAAACAATCTATATTTTAATCACAAACCCAGAGCTGTGCTAGTTTTTATCCCTGTCTTTAAGAATCTAGAGTTATGAACCAACAATCATATTGTGCCAGGCATAGGGCAAAGTATATTACAATAAGTATGTATTGTAAATATATATATTTCACAGTCTAAAGTGTACAGAAATACTTTACCGCGGACAATTTCTGAAATAAACAAATACTGCTATAGTGAATTGCAAACTCTGTTATGACTCATTTCCAGACTGGCAAATTTAATTTTTGTATGTGCTGTATGATTTTTGTAGCATTAATTTGGCATATATAGAGTAAAAAATGTTTGCATTCTGTGGGGAAAAAAAAGCTTAATGTTTAGCAAAAGCTTATAAGATTAATGTAGGTAGTGCTATTTCAGAAATTATCATGTACATGTGTATATATGGTCACTTTGTGTAAACAAAGCCATCAAATAATTTTTTTTTTTTCAAATTTCGATTCTGACAAATACTAGTAGTTTGTCATACTCACAAGTATAAGAAAGTACTGTTTGAAAGGTGGTTTGAATATCGCGATGAGTCAATTACAACAATGTGAAAATAAAATGGAGCAATGCCTGAATTACAAAACCCCGGGTGCTGAAATGAAAACCTTGTAACAAGCATCACCTACCTTAATAAGATAATTAAAACAAAGTGAGCAGGGGCTCGCATAGACATACCCCCACACCCACACCCACAAAGTGGTCAAGTGTAACCTTTAACCTTGACCAATAACAAACAAAATCTAATTAAGTGTAGAATTTGATAGTGTGATGTTATGCTATGAACACAAACCAAATCTGTCCAGGGCTTCATGAGATATCTTGTATTCCCAAAGTGATCAACAGTGACATTTGACCTTTAACCTTAACCAATTACCACCAAAATCTAGTCAGGTGTGAATATGAACCAAATCTGTCTAGGGGTTCATGAGGTATCCTGTATACAAGCTTTTTATTCCCAAAGTGGTTACTGGTGACCTTTGACCTTTAACCTTGACCAAAGGTCACCAAAATCTGTTCAGGTGTAGAACTTTGTTCTGTGATGCTATGGTGTGCACATAAACCAAATCTGCCCAGGGGTTCATGAGGTATTTTGTACACGTCAAGCTTTTCATTCTCAAATTGGTCACTGGTACATGTAACCTATGACTGTTAATGCTGACCAATGGTCACCAAAATCTAATCAAGTGAAGACCTTTTAAATCATAAATAAGTGGGTTATAAAAACCAAGGCTTTAAGCATTGACATATACAGCTGGCAGTATGTTTTTTTTATATGAAGTAAGCTAGCAACTGGCTCTAAGCTTTGACGTGAAGTAGCCGATACAAAAATCTTGCGCATCAAATGAATTATTCTTCACTTACAGGTTCTGCACTTGGTAATGATATCCCAGGTGAGACCAGCATATGATTCATGGACTATTGTGATCTTTGATTTTATGAACACAAAGTTCTGATAGAATGAATATTGGTCCAATGTGGTGATGCTCTAAAAAACTTAACCATACAATGAGATTGTATTAAGCAGTAACCTTTGACCCCACTTCAGTGACCGTACCTGTCCTATATCAGAGACATCAGCCTTTTCCACACTCTCCTCGTCTGGTTTGTGATGGTTTTTTGTGACCAGTAACATCCTGTAGACATCAAAACAAAACCTCAACACCATACAATATTTTTTTATGTAAATTTCCTTCATATATATGATAACTGACTACACTATGCTTTTTCTGAAAAGTGTCTTCTTGTTAATCAATAAATATGTACCTTAGATATACAAAGGGCTGCCATCATCTCCATTTTGATTGACTACTATGGCGAAGAAAATCCACTCCATTTTATATTTGTTCCTCAAAATGAAACAAATTATCTAACTTTCTTAATCAAATTTCAAGCACATGTACTGATTTTAAAACAAAGACTAAATATTCTATTTACATTAATGTTAATTATCATTTTTCATTTTAGTAAAGCTGGTTATATTTCCTGTTAATAATCCAGGAAAATTGGATTACAACGAAGTGCTGCCAACATACATACCTCCCTACAAGGTCTGTTGTAGATACTCCGGCAGTTCTTTTACATTCCCTGAAACAAATGAAAATTAAAATATCATGTTTTTTTTCATGAACATTCTGAACTAGCTTCAAATAAGAATTTTATTTGTTTAATTCATCAATCTCTCTGGTAGGAAAATTTCCCTTTGTGGATGTTGAAGCTAACTAAGGAAAATCTTATTTCGGATTCTTTTTTGTGAAACCAAAGTCAGGAAATTATCTAATTCTGGTATTTCTGCAATGGTCAAATACAATCAAAATGTGTAATTCTACCATTTAAGAGTCTTTTCCAAACCAATGAAACTTTGAACAGAAGATACTGTAATATATTCTGGTTTAATCTCAATGGGAGGGCAGCGGTTGTAGTATATGACCATTGAGCAATGTAGAAAAATCTGAAGACTTTTTGTGTATCATTTAAAAATGTTGACATACAAATTAATCCAGCCTGACATTTCTAAAATTACAAGTTACATGACAATTTAATGGCACTAAAACAATTATAATTTATAATGTTATTATCTCCCCTTACTCTGATTTATTATGTTGTTATCTCCCTTTACCCTGATGTTGTCATCTCCCTTTACTTAATCAACAGTATTGCATCATAATGCTGTTACCATGATAGAGAGTAGAAGTATAAAGATTTTAATGAATAATGGGCAGACTGGTCAAGTGGTCAACACAACAGGGATTCAACCCTTTAGAAAACGTATTTTTCTCCTAACCTAACAACTTCAACCCAGGTAAAGTGACCTGGGTGGATATTGTGATATCTGTGTTGTAGTGTTCAAGTGGGGTGCCAATATAAAAGATACTGTTGGAAGCATGGTCCAAATATCAACAAAACACAATACATCTCCAGCACACACATTGGGCAATATTAGCTAGGTGGCATAGGACTATTAGTAAGCTCCTGATAAGGCAGCTCCTATGCATTTCTCAGAATTGTATTGATTGATGCATATGATAATTTATGTGCTGTAAAACACTTAAGATTGGCTTATGTTACCTACATAGGGTGCTTTATCAAATGTTGTATTATTCTGAAGAAACAGGTGATGTAAACACGTAAATTCTAAATCCGAGGCCTCAATGAACATTACCAACTTGTACAACCTGAAATACACACTGCCTGGCAATGAAACTTATGTCAGAATGGTGTCCCAAGTTCTAATGCAGTAACACCAGTATATGTACAATGTGATAAGTCCCTGGTCTGGACACAGGAGAACCTACTTGTAACGCCCCGCAGCTTTCACTATGTGGTAGGAGTCCGTACCATCAGCAGTGGTCGTGATGTCATCTGTTAAATATTAAATCAAGCTTTGCATCAACAGCAGTTGTAACTATGTCATCTAATTGTAAACATTTTTTATAGAAATTAAATGTTTGTAACAACACCAGTGGTTTAACTACAGGTAATGAGTCAACATCATTTGTAACTCAGAGATAATCCTGGAGGCCATTAAACCTCAAACCATTGACCCCACAAAACTGAAAATGACCCCTCCATGTTCCAATTTTCTTTTTACATTGAATTGCCCCACTTACGATTAGTATCGACTGAAAATTGATAAAACAGCCCACTGCTCTCCAATTCCAAGATTTCCTTCTAAATTGGCCTAAAACATTGATTTGATTTTACATTGGAGAAGAGATATAAAGGAGATGCTCTCCCTGTTATTTACTTATACAAACCTCCATGGACACAGAAATCACAGTTGTATTGGTCTAGAGTTTCCAGCGTAGTTACATACGGCGCCGCCTCCACTACCTGTAAACACACATCAGATTTACAAGTAACAATTTGCATATTTTGTTTGTGTTGATGTCCTAACAGCTACAGTCATTTAAGGATGTGCCAGGTTTTACTGGTGTGGAGGAAAGCTGGAGTCCCTGGAGAAAAACCACAGACCAATGGTCAGTACCTGGCAACTGCCCCAAAATAGGCCTCATTATCATACCTGTGACCCAGAGGTGGAAGGCAATTGGTATCAGAATATCAGACACCTTCGCCACTTGGCCACTGCGGCCCCCTCTGTATATTATGTACATCTTATTACTTACTAGTGTATGTTTTACAGATGCCTTACTTTATAACATGTTAATTTTGACTTCAAAAAGTAATAAATATATGGATTTCGAACTGGCAACCAAGAGGTGGAGGGCTAGTGGCAGAATGTCGGAACACCTTAATCACTTGGCCACCGCAGCCCTTTGTCATACTAGGATAAAGGTACTCAAAATACAATACTGTATTATAAACAGAATCATACATTGTACATCATATGTGTCACTAGGGTTTGAGGTCTTCTTAAGCAAACTATTGATTATGAGATGACTTTGAATAAACATTATGATACAGTGACAAGTCATTTCTGCGTTATGATATGATACAATATGTCTGTGTAATGCAATATTTACAAGTTTTTCATTTAATTTTGACAGCCCTAATGATCATTATTACACATATTAAATGAAATTATTAAATATTTCAGGAGTAAATCTACCTATCTGAAAAAGCCACACCATGTACATAATTTCATTGTACTAATCTGTAAATATAATTGTATGACTTCATATTGATATCATATTTTTCATTGTTTCAATGACCAGATATCTGGTCAAGGTTGATAAACGTGTTCAAACACAAAAAAAAATCATATCATGACCTTTTATAAAACATCCAGAAAAATGATATCTTCACTTATCTATAGATACGTGATAGCTTTGATCAGCTGGGTTTGTACAGGATAATTATCTATCCGCCCTGATACCATGTTGATATGAGGACAAAAATAACACTTTCATATCATATGTTCAATGTAGAATTCTATAAATATCAAATCTAAAGGGTGATAAAACAGGAGCTACAAAAGTACATAGAAATTGAAAGTTTTGTGTAGCGGTAGTTAATGTAATCTGATAGAATTTGTCAGCTTCATAAAATCTGTTACTGTATTGGTAGGCAATGGATGGCATGAAACCAAAAGCCTAAAACACTGCACTTGCCCTTGAAATTAAAGGGTGAATGGGTCAAAGTAGACAAAGTAGATCCCCCCCCCCCCCCCAAAATTTGAATAATATAGTCATGATCAAATATGAAATCAAAGGGTGAATGGATTGACTTCAATTTCCTCCCAACTAAACAGAGGGAATAATATGATCATGTTCAAATATGAAATACAAGGTCAACTTAGATTTCCCCACTGGGAAAGCAGTGAAGTGTGCTAAATTCACCCCTACATATCTGAACCAGACTTTTCCAAGCATTTGGTTAAAAATTTGGTGAGATTTAAGTGTGAATTTAAGGGTGAATGAGTTTTAAAAATTGAATTTTCCTCTTTTTTTTTTGCACACTAAGAAAACATTTCTCACTCTGAAGAAAATTTAAAAGAATGCTTAAAATGTGTGTGAGGACCTTCAAGATCAAATTATTTTCTGTATTAGTCCAACAGATCTGGAAAATGAGTAATTTGTTGTCGTTTAGTTACCTCGTCAACCCATTTGATAGCCCTAACCATCTTGTATCGCTCCTCTTGTTTAAAAACTGGTGGACCTTTGTGTTTGGCGATTTCCTCTGTGAAAACAATAAATCATTACACCATCTTGTATCACATATCTCAATAATACACTCATTCTTTACAATGTACAATACACTATATCATATATCTCACCAATACACTCATTCTATTATTATATATATCTAATAATGTACATATGCATTTTTCTTCTGTATTTTGTTAAAAAATTCATATTGCTAATTATTAACATGTGGATTTATTTAGTTGAAGGGCAAGGATTTAAATAATTTGCCTTTCACAGTTATTTGCTATTGGTATACATTGTATTATACGCAATTAAAATTGCTGTCACTTGTACTCGTAAGAGCGACTGAGGTTATAAGCAAAAGTGAAACTGTGACCTCTATTTCCCGCTACACTGTATCTCTATTGTGATAAAATCTATTAATCTCATTAAAATATATCTACTAAAAGTACAGATGACTGTTTGATGGATTGAAGGTCAACATGATGAAGATTACATACACGGTACATGTACCTTTGATTTTATCAGTCATGAACTGTTGTACATGTATCTAAAGTATATACCTCGGTACAGGTGTATATATATATTTGTATGCGGAAATAGTTGACTTAGGCCCGTCACTATAAAAACTTTCTACTGATTTTTATATTAGATTTATAATGGTTTCAATCTGTCACAAAGTATCATCCGAGATACACATGAATACCAACATCACACCAACAGCAGATGACCAACATACAGAACATCTTTATACAGAAAACCTCAATTTTATACACAAACAACAAACGCAAGGTATATCGTTCATCATATAATTCAACATCCAATATACAGCAATATATCCACCACATCACCAATACACTTATTATATTATATACAATGTACAATACACTGTATCACATACAAATGTATCTCACCAATACACTCATTCTATACAATGTACAATACACTGTATCACATACAAATGTATCTCATACAAATGTATCTCACCAATACACTCATTCTATACAATGTACAATACACTGTATGTACATGTGCTGAGTATCGAGGGGAAAACTCACCAACAGAACATCTACCAGTACACATCACACAGAAAACTTACATAAAAATCATCTGCATACAGAACACACAGAATTTTACATACAGGACAGCTACATACAGAACATACGACGTACAAACACATGCAGAAAACCTGTACAGAACATACAAAAATCTGCTTACAACACAGGACTGCATACAGAACACAGAATTTAATATACAGAGAACTTGTTAATACAGAACTTATTACACATACAGAACATTTACATACAAAAATATACATACAGACTGACTATACATACCATCTGAATGTACACCCACTACTAGGTAATCCCCCATCTTCTTAGCCTGTAAACATTTGGAAGGTTACTACAAGGTACATATGTATACAAGTCATTAGAATATTGATTAAATTTGAATATTTCTACATGACACTTCTCTTTTTTACTGCATATATATATTTATATCAGAGCATTATAATTATATAACAGCAAATTACAATATATTAAGCCATTAAGCCATATAAAAGCAATAAATACAAGATTGAGTTTGATCAATGGTCATAAATGTATCTTTTTCTCAATATTTCATTTTCAACATTTTCTTATAGAAGGAATACATTACAACTTCTCTGGAGTGTTGTGGTCAAAGTGAACAAGTACAGGCAAAAGCAAGGTCATTGGACTTACCTGTCTGATGGCGTTGGCATGGCCAAAATGTACCATGTCAAAACTGAAAACGAGAAAAAAAAATATTTGCATTTCCCTTTCGATAGAAGACAAGCACACTTTCATAGTGTTGGAAACAATATTGATTTTTCTTAAAAGTTTTACGGATGACATAGACATATTGTGCTGGACAGAAACTCATTTTAACCCTTCTTATCCCTGATTCTGACTGATCTCCTTCTTACTTACTTCTCAACAATATACAGTTAACTCCACATATAACGAGATTGAGCGGACGATTGAATTTGCCTCGTTATAGTCGCAATCTTGTTATATAAAAGATTAAACCCAAAATACCAGGGGAGATAACTCAAACTGACATTGTATTAAATAAATATAGAAATATGTCAGGAATCTGTTTATCTAATTCAATTCACTAAATTATGGCACTGAATATTCTTGGATATACAGTCAAACCTGTCCACAAAGGGCAACCAAGAGACAGAGCAAAGTGTCCTTTAAAGACAGGTGTCCTTTATATAGAGGTTAATTATATTATAAATTGCACAGTGTGGGAATGATGAGTCTGTTTTTATAGACAGGTGTCCTTTATATATAGGTGTCATTTATGACAGGTTTGACTTAATTTATATTCTTGTACGTTGGATAGAAACTTGTGTTTTGAAAATAATGAATTTAACGTAATTTCTGGCATGTGACGTTAACACCACTTTTACTTTTAGTATTGACTTGGACGTGGGTAATCCTGCAACATGTACAAATTTAAACAAAGTTTCTTCAATGTCCGACAAAAAAAATGTTTGTTTCATTTTCTGCCTTTTAGGACTGAATGAGCTTTCTGTGTACGCAATTTACACCGTTAGATTTTTTTAGGATGGTGATCCGCATACTCGAGGCCAATCCATATTCTTCCGCCTAAACAGTCTGTGACATTAACATTTTCAAGCACTAGTCCGGACAAGCAAAATGCAGTGTTGATTATAACAAATATATTGAAATTCAAACTAATTTGCAGGAATTTCCACTAGTCCAAACCAAAATTTACTAGTCGTGGGCATAGGACTAGTGGCGAACGTCACAGACTGCCTAAATTATTTGAATTCCAATCCTCTTTTAACTTTGTTAACGTAATTTCTCATTTTTTATATAGTGCGCACTCGCGAATAGTGTGCAGGTACTTTTTGGGATCCAAAAATGAAAAAAAAAAAAATCTTGAAAAAAAAAAATTAAAATTATTTTTACTTTGAAAAACGTAAAGCCAGAATGATAGCACCAACCAGGTAAGTCGTCATTTAAGGTTAATTAAACAAACACCTTTGAATAGGAAACTTTGAAAACATAACACAATGCCTCGTTAATTAGGCTTGACATTGATTGACACCTCGCGCGAGTTACGGTTAAGATCTGTTGACACCAGCTGAAGGTTCAACAATTCTTCAGAATTTTCAATGAATTACTTAATAGACAATAATGATTTATTTATCTGCATGATTTGGGCTAGCCTACAATGTATATATATATGCTATACTACATAATTAACAGTAAATACTGGTATGAAGGCACAGGTGAATAATGATAAAACGATACATATCACAATCATACTTGATAACCCTCCCTATTTAGGAGACTCCCGATTTTGGACCCTAAATTTTTTGCATTTTCAACCAATGAATTTGCTTAACTATTCCTGTTTTCTAGGATATGATGATTTCATCTGAAAGAACAGCTCAAAATAAGCAATTTAAAAGTGTTTCTTTTTCTTTGAGTCTATATATACAGTTACGTGCCATAAGTCTTTCATTTTTTTTTATTTTGCTATATATTCTTTGTATTTCCAACTTTTTTCAATGAATTTTCCTGACTTCGTTTATGGATGGATTTTGACAATTTTTTGTCATTTGGTACAGAAATATGCAAGGTCTCCTCTCATAATATTTATTTAATTTTCTGTTGTGTATTTATGGAGCTATACAGAATTATATACACTACTTATTTCCGTGTGATGCCATTTCTCTATATAACATTACCAAAATGACGTCAAAATGGCGTCCCGAAAATTGGATGTTGTAAATAAATTATGATTTTTCTAATTATACATAACGGAAAACAGTGATAATATTATGAGATGAAACAGGAAACAATTCTCTATAAGTACACAAAATTTCATTAAAAATGATCCATAAACGAAGTCAGGAAAATTCATTGAAAAAAGTTGGAAATACAAAGAATATATAGCAAAATAAAAAAAATTGAAAGACTTATGGCACGTAACTGTATATAATTCACATACTTAGCAAGTATGCACAATATGAAGGCAACGATGAAATTGATATTGCAATTATAATATGCTCCTTACTTGTCTTCCTTCTATTTGTTAAATCATTGCTATTTTACATAATTTTTAAAATTTGCATTACCTTTTCCATTTAGTACTTTATTATTGAGAATGTAGAAATC
Organism: Mimachlamys varia; assembly: GCA_947623455.1. NCBI lineage: Eukaryota > Metazoa > Mollusca > Bivalvia > Pectinida > Pectinidae > Mimachlamys > Mimachlamys varia. Next base: position 49,952,009 of record OX392527.1, read on the forward strand.
ACATTCATGGTGACACATATATATTATATGTAGTATCTGCAACATGCAAATTCAGGAGTAAAGAAAAATATACGTGACGTAAAAACATGATCGAGCTTAACTTTACGGAGGAAAACTAAATCCCACGCATTGAATGACGCCACCGATTGAATGTCGACACGCCTTTACAACTTAGCCACGCCTACCACCGGGGCTTACTAAATACATGAATTTGACGAACGGAAAATTTGTCTCCTGTATATGACAACATCATATTTTGTTCAACGAAACTAAAGTGAACAAAGTATGACATTAGAGTTGATGCAGAAATGCACATTTATTTTGTTTTGATAATAAGTCAAAGCAAAGTAATGAATTTCAAATGAAATTAATTAATGAATCCAGCCCATTATGAAGTGTCGCGCATTGAATGTACGCACCACTGATTGAACGTACACTAGGTATGTATTCCGTTAACTGACTTACGGAACCACATTTTTCACATGAAATCAATGTATATGTGTCCCACACGTCCCTTTGATAGACGATAAAGTATATTTAGTGAAATTAATGAATGAATTCAGCCCATTATGAAGTGTCACGCATTGAATGTACGCCCCACTGATTGAACGTACACTAGGTATGTATTCCGGTAACTGACTTCCGGTACCACATTTATCACATGAAATCAATGTATATTTGTCCCACACGTACCCTGGATAGACGATAAAGCATATTTAATGAAATTAATTAATGAATTCAGCCCACTATGAAGTGTCACGCATTGAATGTACACACCACTGATTGAACGTGCATAAGGTATGTATTCCGGTAACTGACTTCCGGAACCACATTTTTCACACGAAATCAATGTGTATGTGTCCGACACATCCCCTTGATAGACGATTTAGTATATTTAATGAAATTAATAAATTAATTCAGCCCATTATGAAGTGTCACGCATTGAATGTACACACCACTGATTGAACGTACACTAGGTATGTATTCCGGTAACTGACTTCCGGTACCACATTTATCACATGAAATCAATGTATATTTGTCCCACACGTACCCTGGATAGACGATAAAGCATATTTAATGAAATTAATTAATGAATTCAGCCCATTATGAAGTGTCACGCATTGAATGTACACACCACTGATTGAACGTGCATAAGGTATGTATTCCGGTAACTGACTTCCGGAACCACATTTATCAATTGAAAACTATATATAGATGTCCAACACACTCCACTGATCTGAAATCGGGCAATTTTAATCAAATTAAATATATATTCAAGACATAATGAAACGTCACGCATTGAATGTACGCACCACTGATTGAACGTACGCTAGGTAGGTATTCCAGTCAGTGACTTCCGGTACCACATATATCAATTGATGACTTCATATAGATGTCCAACACACCCCACTGATTGCCAATCAAGCAATTTTAATCAAATAAATAGATTAATTCATCCCATAATGAAACATCACGCATTGAATGTACACGCCACTGATTGAACGTACGCTGGGTATGTATTCCGGTAACTGACTTCCGGAACCACATTTATCAATTGAAAACTATATATAGATGTCCAACGCACCCCACTGATTTTAAATCGAGCAATTTTAATCAAATTAAATATATATTCAAGACATAATGAAACGTCACGCATTGAATGTACACGCCACTGATTGAACGTACGCTGGGTATGTATTCCGGTAACTGACTTCCGGAACCACATTTATCAATTGAAAACTATATATAGATGTCCAACACACCCCACTGATTTTAAATCGAGCAATTTTAATCAAATTAAATATATATTCAAGACATAATGAAACGCCACGCATTGAATGTACGCACCACTGATTGAACGTACGCTAGGTAGGTATTCCAGTCAGTGACTTCCGGTACCACATATATCAATTGATGACTTCATATAGATGTCCAACACACCCCACTGATTGCCAATCAAGCAATTTTAATCAAATAAATAGATTAATTCATCCCATAATGAAACATCACGCATTGAATGTACGCACCACTGATTGAACGTACGCTGGGTATGTATTCCGGTAACTGACTTCCGGAACCACATTTATCAATTGAAAACTATATATAGATGTCCAACACACCCCACTGATTTTAAATCGAGCAATTTTAATCAAATTAAATATATATTCAAGACATAATGAAACGTCACGCATTGAATGTACGCACCACTGATTGAACGTACGCTGGGTATGTATTCCGGTAACTGACTTCCGGAACCACATTTATCAATTGAAAACTATATATAGATGTCCAACACACCCCACTGATTTGAAATCGAGCAATTTTAATCAAATTAAATATATATTCAAGACATAATGAAACGTCACGCATTGAATGTACGCACCACTGATTGACCGTACGCTAGGTAGGTATTCCAGTCAGTGACTTCCGGTACCACATATATCAATTGATGACTTCATATAGATGTCCAACACACCCCACTGATTGCCAATCAAGCAATTTTAATCAAATAAATAGATAAATTCATCCCATAATGAAACATCACGCATTGAATGTACACGCCACTGATTGAACGTACGCTGGGTATGTATTCCGGTAACTGACTTCCGGAACCACATTTATCAATTGGAAACTATAAATAGATGTCCAACACACCCCACTGATTTTAAATCGAGCAATTTTAATCAAATTAAATATATATTCAAGACATAATGAAACGTCACGCATTGAATGTACGCACCACTGATTGAACGTACGCTAGGTAGGTATTCCAGTCAGTGACTTCCGGTACCACATATATCAATTGATGACTTCATATAGATGTCCAACACACCCCACTGATTGCCAATCAAGCAATTTTAATCAAATAAATAGATTAATTCATCCCATAATGAAACATCACGCATTGAATGTACACGCCACTGATTGAACGTACGCTGGGTATGTATTCCGGTAACTGACTTCCGGAACCATATTTATCAATTGAAAACTATATATAGATGTCCAACACACCCCACTGATTTGAAATCGAGCAATTTTAATCAAATTAAATATATATTCAAGACATAATGAAACGTCACGCATTGAATGTACGCACCACTGATTGAACGTACGCTAGGTAGGTATTCCAGTCAGTGACTTCCGGTACCACATATATCAATTGATGACTTCATATAGATGTCCAACACACCCCACTGATTGCCAATCAAGCAATTTTAATCAAATAAATAGATTAATTCATCCCATAATGAAACATCACGCATTGAATGTACACGCCACTGATTGAACGTACGCTGGGTATATATTCCGGTAACTGACTTCCGGAACCTTATTTTTTACATGAAATTAATGTATATGTGTCCCACACGTCCCTTTGATAGACGATAAAGTATATTTAATGAAATTAATTAATGAATTCAGCCCATTATGAAGTGTCACGCATTGAATGTACGCACCACTGATTGAGCGTACACTAGGTATGTATTCCGGTAACCGACTTCCGGAACCTCATTTTTCACATGATATCAATGTATATGTGTCCGACACGTCCCCTTGATTGACAATTAAGTAAATTTAATGAAATTAATGAATGAATTCAGCCCATTATGAAGTGTCACGCATTGGATGTACGCACCACTGATTAAACGTACACTAGGTATGTATTCCGTAAACTGACTTCCGGTACCACATTTTTCACATGAAATCAATGTATATGTGTCCGACACGTCCCCTTGATAGACGATTAAGTACATTTAATGAAATTAATTAATGAACTCAGCCCATTATGAAGTGTCACGCATTGAATGTACGCACCACTGATTGAACGGACACTAGGTATGTATTCCGGTAACCGACTTCCGGAACCTCATTTTTCACATGAAATCAATGTATATGTGTCCGACACGTCCCCTTGATTGACGATTAAGTAAATTTAATGAAATTAATGAATGAATTCAGCCCATTATGAAGTGTCACGCATTGAATGTACGCACCACTGATTGAGCGTACACTAGGTATGTATTCCGTAAACTGACCGCCGGAACCACATTTTTCACATGAAATCAATGTATATGTGTCCGACACATCCTTTTGACAGACGATTAAGTATTTTCAATGAAATTTATGATTAAATTCGGCACATTATAAATTGTCACGCATTGAATGTCACTATATATACTTGTTTAGGAGGTCCGTTACCCCAGGGCTTCACTATATTTACTTGTTTAGGAGGCCCGTTACCCTAGGGCGTCACTGTATATACTTGTTTAGGAGGCCCTTAACTCCATGGCGTCCTACTAGTTTAGGAGGTCCGTTACCCCAGGGCGTCACTAAATATACTTGCTTAGGAGGCCCGTTACCCCAGGGCGTGACGTCACTATATATACTTGTTTAGGAGGCCCGTTACCTCCGGTAAGAATGTTTGTAACAAACAACAAAAACACAAATTAAGTTGTATTCAGATCAGCTTGTATTCTCAAACAGCTTTACATTCCAATGATTGGTAATGGTCCTATATGAAACATCAATCAGTACAGAATTCATGATACTAATATTTATTACATATTTACCGTTGAAATATCAAAAATATTAGCCAAACGAGTGAAATATGTTTGGTATTTCTGAAGACCATGTGAGAGATATCCTCTATACATATATATGAAGGTTACACAACGAATGCTTGTTGGATATGGAATATATTTCACACGAGTAATTTGTTTTTTGAAATTACAAAAAGACAAGTAAGTTATTTTTTAAAGTTTATCAAAAGACACCAGCTTTAAAAAATACCTTACAAGTGTGAAATATATTTTAAAGGCCTACTCAACAATCACGAGTCGTGGTCATATTCCACTAGTGGAATGTAAAATTTATAATCAACAGTCGGCACGTTAATACAATGGCCTGATAGTGGAACAACACGGGCTATTGTGGTAGAAAAATACCATTGCTATGGTTCCTGCCATCCAGATGATTGTTTGGGTGCCAGTTTTGAATCAGGGTACCACCAGTTTTTATAGAAAATTAGTGGTCTTTTTAATACCACGCACTATAGTACCTAAGTATATGTGGGAGGTACGCTTAATGTCATACATGTACCGAGACAGTGATGCATGTAAGAATACAAATAACATAAGCATTAGGTTATAGGGATATTGAATTATTAACATGTGCTCATGGCATTTTTTTCATGTGTCCAATATGCTTAACGCATTGATTAAGATTTACTTAATATTAAGATAAGAACATTAAGGTTAATATTGGCATATAAAGAAATGTTAATGAAATATATGAAATGTATATCTAAAGTGAGCAGAAACCAATTATTAGGTATGATATCATCACTCATATTTTTATCTTATTAGCTTTTAGACTTTCAGCTCATGAGCAGGAAACACTATCCAAATGCAAATATATCATGGAATACACTGAAGGGTTATAATTATACAAGATGAAAAAGTGTTAAGACTGATATTCAGTAATATCACATATACTTGTAAATGAGACAGCAATAAACCATACATTACTTGATTCAATTTAAATATATATGCTTCCAGAATAATATGAATTCATTTTTGATGCTTTAAAAGAATGGTATGGTAAAAAGTTGAGATTATTTACAACATATTGCCTAATCCGATATTACCTGTTAGGCTGTTGATATGTTTACTATGTTTACTTCTTAAATTTGGAGTAGCAAGGGCATGTACATGTAAGTAAGGTAGGATGTTTGTATTCAATTGAGTACAAAAGCAAACTCAAAACAACGTATGAGCTGTTTCTAATCCGGAAGACATGTTAATAAGAAATGGGGACAGGTTATGTCATAAAGCAAAAATTGCAAGCTCACTTCCAAACACGACATGTAACATCTCATGATATCTCTAAAACACATGAAAAACTCACACGTCAATATTGGCAATATATGTAAAAACTGTTCATATCTGATGCTGAAAATTCTGACCTGCCAAGTCAACTTTTGTGGTCAAATTCAGAAGCAGAATAAAAGAGAATATTGGCATTTAACAGGTAAATGGCATAACATACACCCAATAAATAGCTCACACAGAGGCACTAAACAATCAGTTAATGACCATTTTTACTACATAATTGCCTCTCAAACTTTCTCATATTTGTGAACAGTCTACAAACCTTATAAATATTATACAAAATATCATAAACATACTAAAAAAAAACACAATTATGATCTCAAGCGTTTAGAAAACTGGAAAATGAATGGCTGATATCTTTTAACCCTGACAATTGCAAATTAATCCTAAGTATTACACGCAAACACAACGTTATCATGTAGTACATTGTACTTTATGTACAAATATACACTTCGTGAAAAATTATTCGCACGTATAAAGAAAAAACAATATTAAGGTCTCACTACTTAAACAAAAGAAGAAGTCTACAAGACAATATGACATACACAACTGGAATACTGTAGCATTATCTGTGACTCATGGCAAAAAGCATTAAAGAAAAAATGAAATCCAAAGAAGAGCTTCAATGTACTCTTTAAATAATAACAACTGAACAGACAGTGTAGATAAACATTTTACTATCTTAACATTTTTTCATTCTAATTTATGTAAAGAATATCTGAAATGAACATGAATCATTTCTGCAAAACAAAACAAACCAATTAGGATAATTAGCATTACGGCTTTTCCAGTAAAATATCTAACTGACCCAAGGACGCCAGAATAATTCTAGTCTATTCATGGTTGGATTCCCCTCCCATTAAGTCTATGCAATTCATTAAATAAATTCTAAAGGTGATACCCCTAAACAAAACCCGGAGTCCTGGGGTGAGGTAGATGTTTTACTGGAATAGCCCTTACCATCATCAGCCATTAAATTAGTTAAAAGCTGGTTGTCTATACAGCATCTTAAATGAGTGCTCATTTCATGAGATTTCATGAAACAAGTCTTAGAAGTGTTTGTTTTTGTAAGTTTTTTTTAAATTTCATCTGAAATGAACACAAAATAAAGTTTCAATTCTCGACATGACGTATTGCCACTATCATGAAGTCACAATGGTTATATAACATTAGTGTATGTTCCGGAAGTTATTTGTACATTTCATATTAGATTTCAAGATTTATTACTAGATATTTCTAGATATTGTAGACAGACATGCACCACTCAAGGAAAAAACGTCTTAAATACCATATCATTCATGATTGGTGTAATAATGAAATCAACATAATCATTCACATCAGAAATAAGCATGAAAAGACGGTAACACCGAAATGTACAAAAAATAGAAATAAAGTAACTAATAAGATAAAAAAGGCTAAGAATAATTATTTTTCCGACATCTTAGAACAATGCAAAAATTCAGGCAAAAACTACTGGAAACAGTTTAGGAAACTCTGCCCTAAAACTGAAAAAAAACAATCGCCAATATTTGTCCATTCAGAAAATAAACACATAACAGATCCATTTAAAATCAGTAATGTCTTTAACCAATGCTTCAAAAATATTTCAAAACAATGTATACAAAGCACAAATGGGAGTGTTACTCCTGAACATTCAAACACACTTTAACAGTTTACAGAAGAAAAACTAAATGGTGAATCTTTTGACTTATCAAAAAATTTAAGAATAGTTTGTTGCAAATTTTTTGACCAATATAGACATTCAAAGGAAACTGGTCTTGACAATATAGGAGCAAATTTATGAAGTGTTGCCCAGTGCACCTGTAATTTGTAAATTGATTAATTTTAGTATTGAAATAAATACCTTTCCCAGTCTTTGGAAAAATTCTAAAATAAGTCCTCTTTTTAAAAATGGAAAGAAAGAAGAAAATAGTAATTACAGACCAATATCCGTATTACCCTATATAATGTTTTGACAAACATATTCAGCAACATTTTTATAACGGTTTATGCAGTCATGACCTTATTTTAGAATGCCAATCTGGTTTTAGAGCACAACATTCCTGTCAGACTGCTTTGACAAAAATAGAAAATATGTGGTATGATTCGATAGATAAGGGATACTTAAGATTAGTTATATTTTTAGACTTTAGACAGGCCTTTGATCTTGTTGATCACAACATCTTACTTTCTAAATTAAGATTATATGGTTGTTCAAAAAACACCCAAGCCTACTTCAGAAGTTACTTAAATGACCGTTTTGAAACTGTAAATTTCAAAAACACTCTAGGTGATCCTCAACCACTCACAGTCGGTGTCCCTCAGGGCTGAATACTCGGACCGCTAATGGTCATCCTATATGTAAATGATTTGCCCTTGATAACAAAACATTCGACTGTGAACATGTACCGGTATGCTGATGACACAGCCACCCACACCCATGGCAAATCAGTTGAGAACAGCAATCAAAACCTAAATAATGATGCAAGATCCATTCAAAATTGGTGTGATGTAAATAAAATGTGTATAAATACAGAAAAAACTAAGGCTATGTTAAATGGAACAACTCAACGTAAGTTTAGACAAAAAAAAAAACCCAACTGTCTATCTTAATAAATGACATAAGAATAGAACATATGAAAAAAGAAAAATTTTCAGGATTTACCATCGATGATAGCTTATCATGGGACAAACAAATTACCGAAACATCAAAGAAATTATCTTATCAAATTTTCCAAATGAGACGTATTCGACTCTTTCTTAATAAAAAAATCTTGTCTCACTACAACTGTTTCGTTAATTCTCATTTTGACTACTGTTCCACCATGGGGAAATAATTCACAAAATTCACGTTGCCAAAATTGAAAAACTACAAAAACTTGCTGCTAGAATCATTTCAATGTGTGATTTTAATACACCATCACTTGTCAGTGGCGTGTACATTCAATGCGTGATGTTTCATTATGGGATGAATTAATCTATTTGATTAAAATTGCTTGATTGGCAATCAGTTGGGTGTGTTGGACATCTATATGAAGTTATCAATTGATATATGTGGTACCGGAAGTCACTGACTGGAATACCTACCTAGCGTACGTTCAATCAGTGGTGCGTACATTCAATGCGTGACGTTTCATTATGTCTTGAATATATATTTAATTTGATTAAAATCGCTCGATTTCAAATCAGTGGGGTGTGTTGGACATCTATATATAGTTTTCAATTGATAAATGTGGTTCCGGAAGTCAGTTACCGGAATACATACCCAGCGTACGTTCAATCAGTGGTGCGTACATTCAATGCGTGACGTTTCATTATGTCTTGAATATATATTTAATTTGATTAAAATTGCTCGATTTCAAACCAGTGCGGTGTGTTGGACATCTATATATAGTTATCAATTGATAAATGTGGTTCCGGAAGTCAGTTACCGGAATACATACCCAGCGTACGTTCAATCAGTGGCGTGTACATTCAATGCGTGATGTTTCATTATGGGATGAATTAATCTATTTATTTGATTAAAATTGCTTGATTGGCAATCAGTTGGGTGTGTTGGACATCTATATGAAGTTATCAATTGATATATGTGGTACCGGAAGTCACTGACTGGAATACCTACCTAGCGTACGTTCAATCAGTGGTGCGTACATTCAATGCGTGACGTTTCATTATGTCTTGAATATATATTTAATTTGATTAAAATTGCTCGATTTCAAATCAGTGGGGTGTGTTGGACATCTATATATAGTTTTCAATTGATAAATGTGGTTCCGGAAGTCAGTTACCGGAATACATACCCAGCGTACGTTCAATCAGTGGTGCGTACATTCAATGCGTGACGTTTCATTATGTCTTGAATATATATTTAATTTGATTAAAATCGCTCGATTTCAAATCAGTGGGGTGTGTTGGACATCTATATATAGTTTTCAATTGATAAATGTGGTTCCGGAAGTCAGTTACCGGAATACATACCCAGCGTACGTTCAATCAGTGGTGCGTACATTCAATGCGTGACGTTTCATTATGTCTTGAATATATATTTAATTTGATTAAAATTGCTCGATTTCAAACCAGTGCGGTGTGTTGGACATCTATATATAGTTATCAATTGATAAATGTGGTTCCGGAAGTCAGTTACCGGAATACATACCCAGCGTACGTTCAATCAGTGGCGTGTACATTCAATGCGTGATGTTTCATTATGGGATGAATTAATCTATTTATTTGATTAAAATTGCTTGATTGGCAATCAGTTGGGTGTGTTGGACATCTATATGAAGTTATCAATTGATATATGTGGTACCGGAAGTCACTGACTGGAATACCTACCTAGCGTACGTTCAATCAGTGGTGCGTACATTCAATGCGTGACGTTTCATTATGTCTTGAATATATATTTAATTTGATTAAAATCGCTCGATTTCAAATCAGTGGGGTGTGTTGGACATCTATATATAGTTTTCAATTGATAAATGTGGTTCCGGAAGTCAGTTACCGGAATACATACCCAGCGTACGTTCAATCAGTGGTGCGTACATTCAATGCGTGACGTTTCATTATGTCTTGAATATATATTTAATTTGATTAAAATTGCTCGATTTCAAACCAGTGCGGTGTGTTGGACATCTATATATAGTTATCAATTGATAAATGTGGTTCCGGAAGTCAGTTACCGGAATACATACCCAGCGTACGTTCAATCAGTGGCGTGTACATTCAATGCGTGATGTTTCATTATGGGATGAATTAATCTATTTATTTGATTAAAATTGCTTGATTGGCAATCAGTTGGGTGTGTTGGACATCTATATGAAGTTATCAATTGATATATGTGGTACCGGAAGTCACTGACTGGAATACCTACCTAGCGTACGGTCAATCAGTGGTGCGTACATTCAATGCGTGACGTTTCATTATGTCTTGAATATATATTTAATTTGATTAAAATTGCTCGATTTCAAATCAGTGGGGTGTGTTGGACATCTATATATAGTTTTCAATTGATAAATGTGGTTCCGGAAGTCAGTTACCGGAATACATACCCAGCGTACGTTCAATCAGTGGTGCGTACATTCAATGCGTGACGTTTCATTATGTCTTGAATATATATTTAATTTGATTAAAATCGCTCGATTTCAAATCAGTGGGGTGTGTTGGACATCTATATATAGTTTTCAATTGATAAATGTGGTTCCGGAAGTCAGTTACCGGAATACATACCCAGCGTACGTTCAATCAGTGGTGCGTACATTCAATGCGTGACGTTTCATTATGTCTTGAATATATATTTAATTTGATTAAAATTGCTCGATTTCAAACCAGTGCGGTGTGTTGGACATCTATATATAGTTATCAATTGATAAATGTGGTTCCGGAAGTCAGTTACCGGAATACATACCCAGCGTACGTTCAATCAGTGGCGTGTACATTCAATGCGTGATGTTTCATTATGGGATGAATTAATCTATTTATTTGATTAAAATTGCTTGATTGGCAATCAGTTGGGTGTGTTGGACATCTATATGAAGTTATCAATTGATATATGTGGTACCGGAAGTCACTGACTGGAATACCTACCTAGCGTACGTTCAATCAGTGGTGCGTACATTCAATGTGTGACGTTTCATTATGTCTTGAATATATATTTAATTTGATTAAAATTGCTCGATTTCAAATCAGTGGGGTGTGTTGGACATCTATATATAGTTTTCAATTGATAAATGTGGTTCCGGAAGTCAGTTACCGGAATACATACCCAGCGTACGTTCAATCAGTGGTGCGTACATTCAATGCGTGACGTTTCATTATGTCTTGAATATATATTTAATTTGATTAAAATTGCTCGATTTCAAACCAGTGCGGTGTGTTGGACATCTATATATAGTTATCAATTGATAAATGTGGTTCCGGAAGTCAGTTACCGGAATACATACCCAGCGTACGTTCAATCAGTGGCGTGTACATTCAATGCGTGATGTTTCATTATGGGATGAATTAATCTATTTATTTGATTAAAATTGCTTGATTGGCAATCAGTTGGGTGTGTTGGACATCTATATGAAGTTATCAATTGATATATGTGGTACCGGAAGTCACTGACTGGAATACCTACCTAGCGTACGGTCAATCAGTGGTGCGTACATTCAATGCGTGACGTTTCATTATGTCTTGAATATATATTTAATTTGATTAAAATTGCTCGATTTCAAATCAGTGGGGTGTGTTGGACATCTATATATAGTTTTCAATTGATAAATGTGGTTCCGGAAGTCAGTTACCGGAATACATACCCAGCGTACGTTCAATCAGTGGTGCGTACATTCAATGCGTGACGTTTCATTATGTCTTGAATATATATTTAATTTGATTAAAATTGCTCGATTTCAAACCAGTGCGGTGTGTTGGACATCTATATATAGTTATCAATTGATAAATGTGGTTCCGGAAGTCAGTTACCGGAATACATACCCAGCGTACGTTCAATCAGTGGTGCGTACATTCAATGCGTGACGTTTCATTATGTCTTGAATATATATTTAATTTGATTAAAATTGCTCGATTTCAAACCAGTGCGGTGTGTTGGACATCTATATATAGTTATCAATTGATAAATGTGGTTCCGGAAGTCAGTTACCGGAATACATACCCAGCGTACGTTCAATCAGTGGCGTGTACATTCAATGCGTGATGTTTAATTATGGGGTTAATTAATGTAGTTATTTGATTAAAATTGCTTGAATGTCGATCAGTTCGGTGTGTTGGTCATCTATATGAAGTTATCAATTGATATATGTGGTTCCGGAAGTCACTGACTGGAATACCTACCTAGCGTACGTTCAATCAGTGGTGCGTACATTCAATGATGTTTCATTTTGGGATGAATTAAAATAGATCGATAAATTTGATTTAATACTATAGTTATCAATATTGGTATATATTTATACCAGTCTTTCTTCTAACAGGTGAAGAAAAATGGTGACATTATCCGGGTCGCGAAAAGCGACAGTGAAAAAGCAGACTTATTAGCAGAGTTTTTTCAACAGGAGCCAGAAGGAGACATACAAAGTTCTTCTTTTTCAACATTTTAAATAGTTCGACAGAAATATGATTTATCTTTCATTTATTATTTTTGCGCAATACAGATACAGAATCAATGTGTTCTAGGGCCTAGTAAGTTTAAATAGACCGAATACCGGGTAAATGAGGTAAATTACAAGTTCATGCCATTCCAACGGATAATTCCGCAATTTAGTCTGTACCATCTTCGCCATCGCCTCCATTCAATGCGTACGTTGACGACATAGGTTATACATATTCAGGTCACATTTACAGTGGGGCTACTTCGTCAGTCATTATATCAAAACTCTAAAATTAATGACAAAACCAATATCTTACAAAAACACATTACCAACCCACAAACGCTACAAAGTCGAAGATAACTGTATATTTAATATCCGTCAATCAAACGCTTGTTCATGAATATTCAGTAGACATTCAATCGGTGGCGTCATTCAATCCGTGGTATTTAGTGCTACCCTAACTTTACGCAATCTGTCATTCTGTGGCCACGCCCACTCAAAAGGCATGTTTTAACTCATTACCGTTGCCTAAGATCATAGTGCAATTAAAAGAAAACAATTTGGTCTATTTATTTCATGTTAATGCAGATATAATATGCACTAACTAAATGCATGCCTACTTACGAGACTTGCGGGGGTTATAACCAAAACTATCGCTAGGTCGGCGGGACTGAAACTTAACTGAAAGGGAAAGCGTTCCCTACAAAAATTCAAGAAGTCATGATCGGCTGATAATTTCGGTGACAGCATATTAAAATAGCCTGATCAGTACACAAATAAGTGAAAATGTCAGATCACTACAACAAACGGCATCAGAAAAAAAATCCCACTCTCTTTCATTTATAAACAAACATGTCGGCAACGTGTCATTTTGCAGCAGTCAACATCAGTTGTGTATTGAACTGTCAAGTTATCGTGGAATGTTGTCACGGTGATGATTTCAAAATATCAAAATATAATAATTGCACTCAAAATATCGATGCCGGCGTAATCGATTTGTTAATTCAAACTTACCAGCCATCTACCCAAACTCGAACCTGCTTCTTCTTCTTGTCTGAAGCCATATCTCCCGATACATCCATATCACCTGACCTTTTTAACGCCATGGTTCGATGTTGACCTCAACTCAGGGGCCGCAACTCTGGGGTGTTACTAATTACAGCCCAGTATAGTCTGGGATGTCCTGGCATACATTAAGATATGTTTACTGCGTTTTCTTCCGTGTAAAGAGTATATGATAGGGCATTATTGATAAAAAATATCTGGTCAATGATTTTCTACTTAGGTATAAGGTATCCTCTGTAATATAGTGAAAAATCGTGGTCCTTTTCTTTTGATATGAAAGAAGGGAGATAACTTAGTATAACTTATCTCCCTTGTCACACTTCACCAAAAAGGATATTTTCAGTTGTTAAAAAATGTTCCGTGCTTTTCGGTAACTTTTCACAAGTAAAACCAAAAAAAGCATATGTTTCATATACATAATGATAAATTTGAGTTTTGATTTGAGAAAAGCCACCAAGACAGGGAATAATTGACACATTTTTGCATATTCGAACAGCCGAAAATGGCTCAGTGTTATTTTGAATATACATGTATGCAGATGGATCTAGGAATTCCTGGCAGTTAAGAGAGAGCAAAACAGGAACAGATCATCCACAATTTAAAAAGAACTAGAAAAATACAAAATCTTCCATTTTAGTTCTGACATAAATATTAAAACATAGATTTTTTTTTAAATTTCTATTTTGATTTGAGTTAATTAAATACTAAAGTATGGAGCAACTATGATTTTGTAAAATGCAATGCCACAATAATTTGTCTGATTTTTATGGAATTTTACATTTAAATTGAAAAAACAATATTTCACAAAAGAGATAATACATTTTTAACTATAATGTTAGTACATACTCTTTATCTTTGGACATGATATGGTCCTATTCCCCCAGGGGCCTGAAGGGTGTGACAAAAAGGAGTATTTCTCCCAAATTAATTAAACATTCATAAATCGTCACACCCCTTTTATGATGGAAGGGTCTTATGATCCTTTACAAAAAAAAATTTCCCGCCAAGTCTCATATTTCCCACTGGGTCGGTTTGGCATACTGTTTGGAATTTTACCCTTTGAAATGAAGATATCTATTTAATTAGAGATATCTGTAATTAAAATACAGATACATAGATCTATATTTAAATAGAGACATGTCTAATTCAAATACAGATTTTTTTCTACCGAAAATAGAGATATGTTCATTTAAAATACACTCTATTTCAAATACAGATATCTCTATTTGAATTCCATATATCTTTGATTTACATTTGAGATATCTTTATTCTTTGACCAATTAAAGATATCCTTTTTTGAAATAGATCTATGTATTTGAATTAAAGATATCTCTATTTCAAATAACAATATCTTTAATTTTTGTTTAACTACAGATATATTTATTTTAAATCTGTTTCTATTTGAAAAAAAGATATCTTTATTTTATAAATAATTAAAAATATTTCTATATAAAATTGAGATATGTGTATTTAAAGGCCCAATATACGTAACTTCAGGGAAATTTTCGTGATTCTGAAAAATTCTGAAAAAAATCCAGTTGATTACGATGCAAAAATAAGCCTAAAACGAAGTAAACCTGAACGGTAACTAACAAGAAACTCTGGACAAAAAAATTCAAAGAATTGAAAATAGTTCAGGTGGGGCCCACTTCAACAACAAACCGAAGGTAGAAGACTGTTCGAAATGGACGCGTGTTTATTATAACCGAGTTTCAACTGCTGATGTACCGGTAATCGCGAAAGAAATCATCTTGAATATTGCTGATATCAGTTAATCTTAGCTAAATCTATAAATATGATAAATTATTAGGCTTGATTTTCGCTTCAAGTTTTGCCGAAAGTTACGTTTATTGGGTCTTTAATGAGTAAAATGAGATATTAGTCCAACAATCCGTAAGCATAATAACTTTCTTTTTAATAGCGCTACAGTAATTTTAATAAACGTACATTCGCTTTCACCGAAACGGGGGATATTGATTTGGGTTTGTCCGTCCGTATGTCTGTCCCTTTGTCCGTCCGTCTGTCCGTCTGTCACACTTCGCTTCCGTGTAATAACGGCAACAAGTACCATCCAATTATCTTGAAATTTGCAATTGGTATCAAGGTTAAATACTGAAAGGCTTGGCGAAGTTTGATCGCCAATTTTGGTTGATGTTATTTGGCGGAGTTATGGCCCTTTGATCAACGAAAAATGTCATTTTCTTAATAGTTTCCGTGCAATAAGTTAACGGCAACAAATATTATCCGATTTTCTTGAATCTTGGTACAAGGTAAATTGCCTAAAGGGCTCGACTAAGTTCGATCGCCATTTTTGGCGGACGCTATTTGATAGAGTTATGGCCCCTTAATTAACAAAAAAATGACATTTTCTGCCGTTTCCATGCAATAAAATAAGAGAATACCGAAGCGTCAACATAATCATAATCCAAGCTCAAAATCGATTAAACCAGGGGCAAAATTGGAACAAAGGAAAGATTTACATGGAGACTCTTGCAAAAGTACAAGAGAATAAGACCAGGTATTCCGGAAGAGTAAGCGTCTTCTGCTTCATCGACAACACTCACCATGTAAACCTTTGTCACATCCAAGTAAACATCAAGTTCTCAAAATGAGAACCGATTATCATTGTCAATCACAACAATTAAACACACTAATGAGCATACTCAAAAACGTCCATCTTCATATCACTTAAAGATACAGAATATTTCTCAAGGAGACAAAGATGGCGACCATAAAACTTGCCCATAGTACTGATCAACCTGCGTCTCTCGAATCCTTGTGTTGTTAGTTTGTTTGTCAGCCGTCGACATCGATCAAGAAAATCCCGATATTTAGAGCAAGCCCTGGAATACCGAATCAACTGCGACATGTAAACACCATAGGTTGGAGAAGCAGGGATGTTACTATCAAGAAATGGAAAGTTAACGATCGGAAAATTGAAATCATCACGTTTATCGTATAGCTTAGTAGTAAGCTGTCCATGTTGGTCGTAGTTTAAGTAGAGATCGAGGTAAGTAGCTGATGTAGAAGAGTCTGTTGTGTCCTTATTTCAAGATCAGAAGGGTATATACGATCAACGTGGTCAGCAAACTTCTTGTTGTTTAATTTATAGACAACACATCGTCGATATATCTGAAAGTGAAATTAAAAGATTTGGCAAGGTTTTTGTTACCTGTCCTGATAACAGCAACAAATATTATATAATTTTCTTGAAACTTGGTAACAAGATTAAATAAATAAAGAGATATGAGAGGTTTGATTGCAGTTTTGGGCTAATGTTATTTGGCGGAGTTATGGCCCCTTGATTAACGATTTCGTGCAATCACGGCAACTAATATTATCCGATTTCTGTGTATAACGTTTGTTTTTTTTTTTTCAATTTCCAAGCAATACATCTTGTGTCAGCATGAAAATTACAAATGACTTTTGCCTACATTATGATTACCCACCTTATGAAAGAGGGAAACGCTGAAGATATTAATTTTATACGAATTAGCTTGTTTTCACCTAAGATATGAACGCCCAGGTGGTGTTCCACTAACTCAAAATAGGCCTTAGCCGCTCAAATTTTCAATTTTTCATTATTTTTATAGCATTGCGAATTAATGAACAAGGATTTCGTTTGTTACATTAATAATACATAGGTTGACAAAACGTACGTGCGATCACATCCATTCAATACCGAACTGTGCCGGACTCTACCGAGCTGCTATTAATACAACGTAATCATAACCTTAGTAATTCTTCACTTATCATTTGAAGCGAAAAGTGTAACATCTTTGACGTTACAAGAAAAGCTCAACATGGGGGACCGGTTGAAAGAGTTGAAGGAAAGGTCTCTGAAGAGAAAACAAGTTTTAGCTCAAGCGGTAGGAATATTTATTGCATATATCGTTAATGCATAGGTCTACTAAACCATGATGCCATATAAGCTTGCATGTAGCAGTGCTGGTCAATGCAACCTCTGCACAGATCACTTTCAATTTCATCAATCTTCTCTAGATCTCCTTGTTGGGTCCACTTGGGATCCATCATGATGATTAATCCCAAGGCGTTGGTTAAAAGCATACTATTTTTTTCATTATATATTTAGTTCTGAGAGAAATAAGACTCTGTGACAAGAGATTCGCAGTTATCAACTGTAAAGAAGTGTTTATTAAAGGAGTACTAGCTCTCTAGAGGTCTGAATGTGACTGAATGCGAATATGTTGTGATGGCTTGAACAAGTACGCAGGTCGCCTGTTGAAAGATTTTCTGTAGAAAGGGCGACAAGGCCATTCTTGTGGAGTAATATATATTGCGACCTGATACATGTATGAGTCTAGTTTGCAGGCGCTTGAATTTGAATTGATGACCATGGCCAGGCCAGTGTAGAGTGACGGTGAGGGCTCAGCTTGTGTAGTAGGACGAGGAAAAGTGATAAGGTAATGTCCTTCTCTGGGCTTCAAACCGGTTACCCCTGGCTCTCCAGCCAAATGCTCTACAGTCCCGCCTTACCAGCATGAGCTGCAGGGAATTTCCCTTTAGCTCAGGGCTGGAGAGCCAAGGGTTACTGGTTTGAGCCCCAGAGATTGGCATTATCTTCATTACTATTCCTCATCCCATTACATAACCAATTAATTTCATCACATAAGGATCTGTCAACATAAGAGGTCATGTTCTGGTGATATTTGTAGCCTCTTTATGTTACACACTTAAGTTGAAAACAATTGATCGATGCTGTCATCTGAAGCAAGTCATGCATTCAGTCACAACATTCATATTAATAATTCAACGCACAGATAGGATTATGCAAGCTTTTTTGCCCGCGTACATTTAATTCTAAGATTCTGGAAGCAGTAATTGAAATGCAAAAGGTCACCAGAACATGATCCCGTAGGGGATGTTGTCAGGTCCTATGTAAGGGCAAAGTAGCAGAGTGAGAGTAAGGAATCAGATTTGTATACTTGTTAAATTAATAGAACAGCTATCGCCCAGGGAATAGTCAATTGTATCCACTACAACAATTATGACATCATGATAATGATGCCGTCAGCAATTGGTCGTTGACATTCATAGCCTTATATTTACACCTCTCCCTTCTTGTGCTTAGTAAACTCTGACTGGCAATATATTAACGTATACGCAGTGAAAAAAGGCTCAGCGGATTGATATTTGTTCAAATATGGCGTCGTTCACACTTCAGAAAAATAAGTATTCGCTGTCGGCCATTGTTTGGTTCCTACAAGATTTTGAAACATGGAACATATATGGAATCAATTTCTTTTGATTAAACAATAAATAGTTTTCTAGCAAACTTTTGATTACAAAT
The DNA here is from genome assembly GCA_947623455.1 of Mimachlamys varia. Classification (NCBI taxonomy): domain Eukaryota; kingdom Metazoa; phylum Mollusca; class Bivalvia; order Pectinida; family Pectinidae; genus Mimachlamys; species Mimachlamys varia. The sequence goes on from OX392527.1 coordinate 49,971,358, forward strand.
GATGTGCATTCGAAACTATTTGACGGTAACGCAAAAATGGCGGTGCCCTGCAGTTGTGACGTATGACGTCGGACTGCGTCACAACCAGATCACTGTGTCAATGCGTGTACATAACGACCTTTATAAATAAAGAAATAAATTTGACTTGCTAGAAATATTATTTAATACCAAATTTACATATGATGTTATGAAGAAAAATAGTGTTGTTCACAGTGTATTTTCTAAATCTGCCAATATATTGATGAAATCCAATGGGACTATATTATCTTAGCAACCACGGCCATCGTAGTTACCATCTTAGCAACCCGCTTCAAATGCTTTTTTCGTATAGCACTTGAAAATTATAAATGGTGTAAATATAAGGATTGGACCTCATTTTGACTGCGTAAACGGTAGTATGCCCACAGTAACGCCCACCATAGAATATGTTCGTTGCCAACTGCGGGCATACTACCGTATACACAGTCAAAATGAGGTCCAATCCTTATATGAATTTGATAGGGTTATAAGAGGAAATATCATTTTATGGTAATTATGTTATATTGAATGAGACTTTCAAGATCTTTAACTTGTCCTTTTTGAACTTTTTCTTGTAAAATAGGTTTTCAAAAAGGGTCAGCAGTGTTTTTGCTATCTAGATTTTGCAACAGCATGTGCCATATATATATTAAATTGGGAAAATAAAGTAGGATTTTCAGAAAAATTGGGAAAATATTCTTGAATTTTGCTTCCTTTTTTTTTTTAAATAGCACAAATTTTGCCTTCCTGGGGGAAACAGCCTTATATTGGTTGTAAAAATGGGCTAACAAAATCACAGAGGAGGTTCACCAGTTACAGGGGAAGTATTTCTGGACACTCAAGATTATCTCCCTTGGTACACATCAATTCTGTTAAAAGTTAATATCCTTTGTGCTGTATTTCAGTTTGGAGTTGGCAGTCCAGATGGTCTGAAAACAGTATTGAAAAGTAAAGAAGACATTGAAGATGAAAAGAAAACTACAGTTCCCAGGTTTGCTGCTTTTCAGCTCTATATAGGACAGTGTAGTGCATACTATTGATTTTATACATTTAGACAAATTTTCAATGATTTTTTTATGGTTTAGTTTTTCATTGGAATTTATTGAAATTTCATGTGGAGAATTATTTGCTCATTCCTTTGAAAAACATTTGTATAATTTCCTGTGGCTAATTTCAAGAGATATTGCATGTTACAGTTTGAAAACTTTAGCAGTGGAATTATTTATTAAGAATAACAAACACAACAATGTTACACATTTTGTAAAAGTGTATATATTCATCAATTTTAGTGAAATGGAATAGTATTTAAAAATATCAGTTGAAAGAGCTAAAAATTATTTAATATTGCTTGGTATTTCAAGAAAATCCATGAAAAATGATTTCATAATTAAAAAAAAAAAATTGTCAAAAGGATTGAAATATATCTATAGGAAAAAAATTATTTGTGTCAAAATAAAAATTGAACTTCACTGAATCTTTTGCATTGCTGAATGCCATTGTCATCAATGTAGAATTTGGAAATAAATTTATTTATTTTCATATCTTTTGTTAGAATCAATAACAAAAAAATAGCCATTTGGAAAGAAGCCAATAACATGTATTTATTTATAATACAATGTTCCTAAGTAATATTGATAATACCTAAGTTCTCTGAAGTTACAGGGTTAAAGTTAAAAAAAAAGTAATAAAAAGTTGCTGTTCCAAACCTCCACTGAAGGCCCAATATTCGTAACTTTCGGCAAAACTTGAAGCAAAAATCAAGACTAATAACTTATCATATTTAAAGATTTAGCTAAGATTAACTGATATCAGCAATATTCAAGTGGCGTTCTTCGGCAGTTACAGGTATAGCAGCAGTTGAATTTCGGTATTTGTAATTTAAACACGCGTCCATTCTGAAGTGTCTTCTTCCTTCGGTTTGTCTGGGCCACACCTGAATAATTTTCAATTCTTTGGATTTTTTTGTCAAAAGTTTCTTGTTAATTACCGCTCATGTTTACTTCATTTAAGAATTATTTTTGGATGGTTATCAACTGGATTTTTTTTCATAATTTTTCAAATTCCCATAAAATTGCCTGAAGTTACGTATATTGGACCTTTAAATTGAACGTAAAAAGTTTTACTAATTTCTTTTATTCATCTATATTTCTCAAAAGTGAAACTGAAAAAACTGCAGAAAATCAGAAAGTTATCAAGCTATCGGAAGAACAGCCGCTGCCCGATGAACAGAAGGACAAATCCAAAGTAAGTACATTGTGTATTAATGATATATATTCAGATATCGATGCATCCATGCAGTTACATTGTGTTGGTCCCATAATGAAATACATAATATGTACATGGATTGCTTAATATCCTTTCTGAAAACTCCTTTTCAATTCTTTGTAAAGAAATGGAAAAAATTACACAAAATTCACACACAACTATATTTCCAATTCATCAGAAAAAATCATTAAAAAAATTCACTTCATGGAAATTCAACTATATGTACATGTGATGATGATACAGGTACTTTTTTGTAATGCTTATATATTTCATATATATCAAAGCATTTTGATTAAGTATGATTTTCAGGAAAAAAAGTAAATTCATATACATTGTATAAGTACAATTACAAGGATTGTTAGTGGATTATTTTATATTAATGTGAGCATTCTGATAAATTTCCAATTTTTAGAAAGAACAAAAAAAACTAATTAATAGACATGTACTTGTATCTTGATCATTACAATTATAAGGATTGTTCATGGTTAATGTTTTGGCTTAAGATACAGATATAACCAGAAAGAAATCTTTTACTCACAAGGCTTTTCAAACAGTGCGAAAAATGTTTGAATACATTGTATTTATTTTTGTGATGACTTTTCAATAATATCTGCAATAATGGTAATGAAAATGCATATTTCAAATGTTGTAACATGGTTATCAGAAACTGTAACCACCTCCTGTAAATGAGAAATTACTTTTTTCTCTTTCACAAATTAAAAAGTGGCGACAGTTCCCGAATTGTAACATATCTGAGAAATAGAAAATGGTATTTTGAATTCATTACTGGATCGTTAATAATTTTCCTTTAGCAGATTGACGGTGAACAAGATGATGAAGATGAGTTTTATACAGACTCCAGTACATTCCTGAAGGTAATTGACAGATCAGAGGTTTTTTACCAACCCCTTGTTTTTTACTGAATCTTTATCATATCATCCTATCAGGTGTTAAATTTTATATAGAGTGTTACAATACCTTGGCCTGGTGGTAAGTAATGTTGGGCAATAATTGTAAAACATACATCCGTAATCAATTTGTTATCTGAAGAGTTAAATATAAGTGATCGATTGATGGCTTTCAAGTAACAAAATTATTATAACTTGATAAACAGAATGTAGGGAGTTAAAACAACTTTTACACATATTTAAAATCATGGCTATCAACCATATAATAGAATTAGGAAAAAAGAGGACTTTAAGAGTCCAAAAGTGCATACCCCGGTACTCATTGATTGTCGTTTCAGTGTAATCAAGTTTTCTATCCACAAAACAGGGATAAAATAAACTGTTTTGAGTTAGGGACTCAGTTCATTTCAGAAGAAAAGTTGCAGTAGTAATAAATGGCAAAATTTCAAAAAGTCTAGGGGCCCTGCTTACAGACATTTTTTTAGGGGCCATTGGCTACTGGGCCCCTGCTAATCTGCATCGCTCCCTGCAAAAGACTTATCATCTCCTTTAATAGTTGAATCATAATAAATGACCTATTGAGTAATTGTTAACATATTAGGACAAATATTTCTAAATAGATGTACATGTATATTTATTGTGTGGTTACTAGGGAACACAGAGTGCAAACCCCCACAACGACTACTGTCAGCACTTTGTGGACTCGGGCGAAAGACCACAGAACAAAATCCGAGATGTCGGTAAGTTGTCAGTCATATTCGGTGACTACTATAAATAAGATATCTAGTATGTACTTAACAAATATCAATCAGAATTGCACAATCTTGTTTTATTATGCCGCCACCATAAATTGGGTGGGGCGGGCATTTAGGCTTATACATGTCTGTCCTGTCCGTATTCAACATAAGCACATATCAACTTCATTCTTAAGAGATTCCAAGTTAACCAGGAAAGCACAGGTTCCTGTAAGCTAAGTTACACAAATGAAACAGTCTTTTACTATACCTGACATTAGGTATGGAAAGGTTCGTTGAATCTCTTATCAAGTAATTGACAGTAGCATACTTGCCAAATTTTGAAATTTCCATGGGTAGATTACGCGTGCTCAGAATTTATGACATAAATATTATGTATACATGTACATTCAGAGGAAAAATAACACTTTTAAATGGCTTCTTTTGAGCTCTTCTTTCTAATGAAATCATCAGATCTTTAAAAATAGGAACAGTTGAGCAAATTCCCAAGTTGAAAATGCAACATTTTAGGGTCCAAAATCGGGAGTCTCCCTCCTAAATAGGGAGGGTTGGCAAGTATGCAGTGGGACGTACATGAGAATGCCAAAGTAGACAGTAAGGATGACTTTGATGGTAAAGAGCATCACCTCCACCTGAAGCGCTACTCTATCATTGTACTGTAAAATCATTAATTTCAAACAAGTTTTATTTTCGTTTATTTTGTGGGAACACTTAACCATGAATTCAAATGTATGAACTCATTCACCCCTGAAGACACATTTGAACTCTTCCAATTCAAAGGTTGGAATAGTTCATTATGAAATTTCAGGGGTGAATGTGTCAATTGATTAAAAGTTCAAAAATACTGAATATTTAACACATGTATACATTATTCATGTATATTATTTACAATCATATATTTATCCATGAATTTTAGTCCCTACAAACCATGAATTTTAAGCCACACACAAATTTTACAGTAGTTATCCTTTTAAATGAGTTAAGTATGTCTGATGAAGGTGATTTTATGGAAAATGAAGCGAATTGATATTGTTTTTGATTTCATTGTACGGATATGATGTCACGTAATTATATTTGTGAATGATTCGTATAGTATACAATACATGTGTCATGCAGCATCGGATGATTTTTACCATCAGTAATAAATACTTGAAAGTAGGTGTGACATTATTTTGAGAAGAAAAGGATGCTTAGTTAAGTATGAAAAAATATATTTAATGTTACAGGACTTGCAAACCGTTTTGAGGAATATCCCAAACTGAGAGAGCTCATTCGCTTGAAAGATGAATTGATCTCTTCAACAAATACACCGCCCATGTAAGTCAGATACCAATAGCAAACATCCATTAAAGTGACGACCAACTGATTTGTTTCCATTGAAAAGATATTACAGAAAACAAATTCATCTTTAACAGGTAGAATAATTATGTATGTAACACTTTAGTTGGTAGCATAGATATATGTAAATGGCTTATACAAATTCATCTTTAACAGGTAGAATAATTATGTATGTAACACTTCTAGTTGGTAGCATATATATATGTAAATGGCTTATACAAGGGTTGCACAATTTTAACTATCCATTTGAACCTCAATTAGATTCTTGGATAGCTTAAGTTTGGCGTCGTTAGATACCCACGGTTGATCTCGCCTTGCTTACTCACTCAAAGCGAGATCAACCGTGGGTACCCAACGATGAAGTTTGGTGGATTGTAAATTTTAAAAACTGATTGATCAAAATACATTTTAAGAGAAAAAAAGGCAACACAATTTGTCCCTAATAACACAACTTTGGACAACAGAACTATTAGCAGCTGAATTAATAAGGCTCATCATTTATTTGAAAATTAAAAATTGAATACGTTGCAAATACTGTTGAAAACTTGAAAAAAAAATATAGAATTTAAAACTTTTGAAGATGAAGAACAGAGTAGAAAATTACAATTAGTTTTGGAATAATATTCTTTCCTGTTTTTAACTAGGTACTTACAGTGTGACCTTGACCAATTTGACCTCAGTAGCCTGGGCTGTAAGTTTGATGTGATACTGGTAGAACCGCCCCTGGAGGAGTACCAGAGATCTAATGGTGCTGTGTACGACAGGTTCTGGAGCTGGGACGAGGTCAGTCGATGTAGCATTTTAACCGTTCATAGAAACATTACTGTCCAGAAGATCCAAAGGGGCAGTACAGGGTTTGACAATGAGGTAGCCCTTTAGTCAAAGACTAATGAAGTATTCATCTTGATATTTCTGTTTCAATTCTGTTGAAAAATATGGGTACAGTAACTGGAACATTTGCATTAACAAGCAAAATTGGCAACTTCTTACCAATATGGCACTGCCTTTAGCCCGATAGCTATATAATAGTCAGAGACTAGTCAAATCTTCAGCTAATCTAGTTATTGGTTCTAAAACCCACTGGCCCAAATGACTATCCAAATTTTTATATTACCTACTAATCAAACTTTTGGAATAGTATTGAGTTTAGTGGAATTTCCGCATTGACAACAAGTCAAATTGGAAACTTCTAGCCAAGGCTCCAGATTCAGGTAAGCCCAATGGTTAGAGACTTGTGAAATTGATCCTGCTAGTCTACTAGTGGTTCTAGAAAATACCTTGCAAAGTTACCTCTATTGACATTTTGTGATAAAACTCCTGGGTATATGGAAGGATGGTTGAGGAAATTGTATTTCGTTTGTAAATAGTAGAGAGCTTGTCTTAGATTGGAACCACCTAGATTTAAAGCATAACCAAAGAAAGGTATATTTATTAGTTTCAATAGATGTATACCTGTTTGTAATTATCGGTATGGCAATTTATCAAAAATGGACATGTGTCATGAATTGATGTTGTTTTTAACATTACAGATTGAGAGATTGGATGTCCCATCTGTTGCGTCACAACGGTCATTCGTTTGGATTTGGTGTGGAAATGCTGATGGACTGGAACGAGGGAGACTGGTAAGTCTCTCCGTAAAGTTATCTTAGAAAACTGTAATATTTTATATTTACATTGCCACTGCACAGTGACTAGATGAAGCTACTGTGACCAATGTATGTTATTTTCCAATAACTTTCATTGGGCATATTGTGATGTCATCATGTTTATGGCGTCAATTGTAGTGTTGGAGACTGCTCTGCTCCACTGTCAATGGGTGGCTGTTCTCTGTAAAATCAGTTGTTAAATTATTGAATATGTTTATGATTTAAATTCAGACAAAATAATCTGTGGATATTTGTTACATTTTCAGTGTTTGCATGTTTATGTTTCAGTTCAAACCAAATAACTTTGGATATTTGTTACACTTTCAGTGTTTGAAGAGGTGGGGATATCGTCGTTGTGAGGATATTTGTTGGATAAAAACAAACATCAAAAACCCTTCAAAGAGTAAAAGTCTGGAACCCAACTCCATTCTTCAGAGAACAAAGGTAATTTATGGCCGAGGCCACAGTTGCTATACAGTATAATTTGTCTAAACCAGCCCCTGTCTAATCCAAATCCCTGTCTATTCCAGCCTTACAGTTTGGTCCAAACTCTTCCCTCTGAACTCATATCAAACCTCCCCAAATCGGACACTTGTGTAAATTGGCCAAAAAATTTGGTCCCATCGATATCCGGTTTAGACAAGTTACACTGTATATAGAAAATCAAATTCAAATGTTATAAAATCATTTTGACTATTATAAAATATTTAAGTCTTTTATAATCACACTGGCGTTGAAGTATGCTCTATGTAAAATCTACAAAGAATTCAGTTAATTGAAACATATTGTACCATGTGTCAAATTCATATCAATTCATTTTAAACCAAAGAAAAATATACTTTTAATTTTGTAACAAAATGTTCTAAAATTATGTAGTACAAAATTTTGATAAAGTGCAAAAGTCAATAGCTCTATATCTTAAGCAATTAATGAAATTTCATAAACCTTTTGAAAAGAACTTTCTGAAAGTATTTTCATGGATGTAATTGGAAGGCAAAAAAGCTAATGAAAGTCAAGGTCAAATGTAAAGGTTACAAGTTTAGCAAGCTAGCCAGGACTCATTGGGAAAATCTCATTTAAAACCTTGATATCTCCCAAAATAAGGAATGCAAAAGTATAATACATAAGTAATAGCTTAATTTTGTTAATAAAGATAAAGATAACAGAAGGTTTGGGAGCCGGTTATCAATTTGAAAGCTTTCTTGATTTGTTTTTAGCGCTAAAACTATGAGTAGTGTTGGCGTCTATTGCTGCCACTATTCTGTAACCTTTGACCCATGTCATTTTTTCCCCTCCCGCTCTGGAAAAGCTTGAATAGCTACCAATCGTAAGATATCTGAACTATTTAAAAGCCTTTACATAACAGGAAATGATGGTCCCATGGTATTGTTAATAATTATGATGACTTTAATGATCTATATGCGATTTGTAACAAAGAAATCAGTTTTTCACTCCCATGGCTCATTTAAATATTACGTCTCTGCTCAGGGGTCTGACCTCTCGTGTATACATTCGTGCTATATATACCTCTCTGTGCTTTACACGCTTATACGGATTGCGGAATTCCTGGCATGGTGTACTTCGCTGCTAAACTTTGATTATATAATCGCGCCATAGCCAAATAGCCTGATTTTGATTTCAATGATATATTACCTTATACATGTGCATAAACCAAAATACTTGATCAATTTGTCGGTCGGAAGTATTAATTCATAACTACAGTGAAAATCCGCCCTCTGGATATGATAACGTTATTTACGAGTTATTTCCCCTGATTGTCACTAACGTTGTGGTATCATATACACTTAGTGTTGTTGATCCGAAGGTTAAAATGTGAATTTCCTGTCGTAATTGTACCCGTGCTTAATATGTTATCTTGTACAATTCGTATCCATGTATGTATATGCATTGCAATCCAGGTGTTCACATCACTATAATAGACGATTTCCACTATGATCATGTGAGAATACCGGACCGTCTATCACTGCGACTTCAAAATGTCTTTTTGGGGATGTCGAGTTGGCGCAGTGGTAACGGCCGCAGGTATTTCTGGCTAGGCGATTTGGTGCCGGAGATCGTGAGTTCGAGGCCCTATCGAGGCCCGGATAGGGCACGAGTCAAAAAATTGTCTTCCTTCGTCATTTGTGTTTCCGTGTTTCTTCTATATTATATACATGTATACTGAATGCACACGCTTGGTCGATTTTCTTACTTTATATTGTACTGAGTATACAATTTTTAATGAGACATTATCAGAACCTGTATAATTTATGTACATATGAATTGGCAAAATACTTGATTTATTGAAAATAACACTTATATTTTTCTATGGCGAGCAGAAGCTCGTGGTTTTATGATTCTTCACATTATTATATCACTATACACTGTAGGTTCACATTTTTGTTTTAACGAAACTTAATCAGAACCTGTAAAGTGTACATAGTAATTGACTAAATATAAGTTACTTTTCTCCGGCTTGGTAAAGATATTGTAATAGGCCGTCGTTCGATCTTTTGGAAAAACAATTTGACTGTTTACTGTGTTATTTTATGACAAATTGGTTGGTTCGAACTATTATTTGTAACGAATGATATGTTTGCGAATCCTTTTATTTTTTTATCTAATATCCATTGTGCTAACTACCAGCAGCGTATATTTCAATGATTCATTCACCTCCCTCCGAACGATAATGTTAACCTGAAGTTGTTATTATTGTGTTAAAAACTTCTTCAGTCAGTTTCTGAAATTGCACATGTAGGTTTCACGTTGTGCTTAGTTATGCCCGTTTGATACCATACTGATCAATATAAACCAAATGGCGGAAATGCTGCCATCTTTGATTTAGGCATTGGAATTGACAACTACTAGAGGGATCTTTCTAATATTTCATATGTAGGTTCCCTTGGTCCCTACTGTTGTGCCCTTTTGATTTTGAAACTGATCAGAAAAACAAAATTGCTGAAAAGCAGCCATCTTGGACTTTGACATTGAAATCACTATTTCTTAAAGAAGTAATTGATGGATATTTCTCAAATTCCATATGTAGTTTCACTTTCGTGCCTAGTTGTGCCCGTTGAGAGATTTTGAGACTGATCAGATAAACAAAATGTCTGACAGATTGCCATCCTGAATTTTGATAATTAGTGTTAGAGATGTAAGTGAAGTGGATCTTTCTCAAACTTCATATGTATGTTCCTCTTGGTCCTTATAGTTGTGCTATTTTGCTTTTAGGGCCGATCAGAAAAAAACAAAATGGCCAACGGACGGCCGTCTTGAAATTTTAGCTCATAGTCTACCATCTTTCAATTAATAATGCCTTTTCTTTAGAAGACAAAAGGGAAAAGATCCCACATTTTATTTTGTGTCTAACACACTAATACCGTTTATTTCGGTGCATATATTAAAATAAACACATTCGCTTCCGTGTAAATGGATCAATGCTCATTTGTAATAAAACTTGATATTTTAGTTAAATTGTTAAAGCACTGCACTTAATTGTACATATACACTGTAGCTTGAAATACAACTCGTCAATCTAAACAACCTGCGTGTTATTGGGTTTACTCTAAATACTTACTTAATCCCTATTCTGAAACTTTCTGATATCGAAACATAGTAACCCATACAACCAAAAACACTTCAATAGCTGTCGAAATATACATACTATTGTTTGAAGTTTTAGCGTTTCAGTACTTTCAGTACTTTGATTATATTTTGAGTTATTTGAAAAGTTGCTAAGGAATTAAAAAACAATGCACACTTTTACTTTTCAAAGTGGGAACAAATTCTTTTTCCATCAAAGCATAGACTGTTCATTTGATTTAAAATGTTCATTTTCTTGTATTTTCAGGAGCACTGTCTGATGGGAATCAAAGGGACTGTCAAACGTAGCACTGATGGCGACTTCATCCATGCAAATGTTGACATAGACTTGATCATTGACGAAGAACAGGAGTATGGAAGTAAAGAAAAATCAGTAGAAATATTTCACATCATCGAGCATTTCTGTCTCGGACGACGCAGACTGCATTTATTTGGTCGTGACAGTACTATCCGTCCAGGATGGCTTTCCTTAGGATCAGAGATCACAAGTAGTAACTTTGATCCCGAAGTCTACTCAAATTTTTTCGAACAGGAACCAAATGGACATGTAATGAAGTGTACAGAGGAAATCGAAAGACTTCGGCCAAAATCTCCAACACCGAAAATTAAGCAGCAATTCTCCGATAGGGGAGGTCGTGGAGGCTACCAAAGGGGGGCACAGGGTCGAGGGGGACAGGGTGGGAGGGGTTCTAACCTGGGAGCCAAAGGGGGACCCATGGGTCGTGGTTCAAGTGCCGGGAGACAATTTTCTAGATCTGGTTTTGGAGGTCGTGGTCGATCAAGGGGATTTAAACCAAGAGGTCCCAGATAGAAAAAGAATAAAAAGGGCATATGATGTGATCACAATTCCTTGTGTTATACACAACTTGTGTAATGGCAATTTTTGTTTGCAAATCTTGACAAAAGCATTGATATTGTGTAAATGTAGACATTCACATTGTAAATCATGTACAAATCAACCCTGTCAGTTCATCATTTAATTAAATAAATGTACATATGTATATAACTTCCATTTTTTGTTTTCTTTCATAGTCTTTATTGAGATTTGAGATCTTGAAAATCAGATTTATTACCAAAGGGCCGCACCAAATTGTGGTGGACGACCCTAAAGTGATCGCTCTGACTGTCCCTCCATCAGTCTGAAACACTGTTTCTGATCCATAACTTTGTAACCTGTCAGATCTATTAGAGAGATAAAACTTTCCATGATTGTTAGCCAATATTACAAAGCGTGTCGCAGACTTCATTCCTTTTTGTCCTTCAAAGGTCAAGGTCTCAAAATTTTTCATGGGACCCCTTTAATGTGAAACATATTCGTTATTTCCATAACTTTGTCATAGTACTCGGATTAAAACTTACACGAATGGTAAGCACCATCAGATGATGTGCAGCGCACTCTCATTAGGTCCGTGTGACCTCCACCCAAAGGTGTTGCCAACGGTCACCCACAGTATCAAACTATATGATTACATGCCACAATAACTGACCAAGCCTCGAGCTCATCACATTATATTTTACATATTAAACTCAAGTTCATCGCAGCATCAAAAGTCAAAGTCAAATTTTCATCTTTTAACAGCATCACATTTGGTATTTCATTGTTAAGCAGAGTTGGTCTAAAGTTTCCAACTGGCCAAACCTCAAGGTCACCAGATCAGGGGTCAAGGTCAATTTTTATGTTGTCACGTTTCTTAACTCCAAAACTATTAAGGTCAGATAACATGATGAGACCCTTCCTGTTTTAGTTTTGCCTTCAAATTTTGTATGCAACCAATTTGTAAGTAATTTATAATTGTGGACTGGTGTGGCCTACCATGTATCTACCGACTATTATCTTAAATTCACCGTAACAATTGCCTTTATTAAGACTCGATAATTTTAGTACAGCAATACATTTATCAAAGTGTCAATTTACTACTTCAGTGCACTCCTCTTTATATCATGTTGCATTTGTCAGACAAAAACATGATATTAACAGGAATGTGACATTAAGAGAAACATGTTTTTCCACTAAGTCTAGTGCATTTCCAATCTCCATAACTAAAAGTAAGCTATTCAATGTACATTTGCAGATGTTTCAATGTAAATAGAAAATGTTATTTCAATTAAAAAACATTTTTGGGGTTATTTTTCATTTTCTTTGCAACATTGTGTACAAGTTGTATCTGAAATCAATGGCAATGACATCATCTTCTGGAAATGTTATGTGATTGGTTAAAAAAAAACATGATATTAAGAGGAATTCACCTCAAAATACATGATATTAACCAAATAAAATTACATAGATTATATAGAGAAAAATGGTGCTTGGGAAAAACATGATATAAAGAGAAATGTGATATTAAGAGGAGTGATATAAAGTGGAGTCCTCTGTATTGACCTGTCAGTGTAATAGTTTATGCTAATTCTGAATTTTGATTAAGTAAACTCACTTAAGCTGGGGTAAGTATGTGAATTATAACAAATGTTAATATCATATTTATTTGGATAAGTAATATATAAGATTTGCCACTACTGTCCAATGTTATCAAACATTTCTGGTTCTAACAAGAAGACACTGTCAACAATAGCCCTGGAGATACACAAACGATACAAGTATAATCAACATAGCACTTGTACATGTAGAAGACAAGATGTATAAAGAGCACAATTCTTCTGAACCCAGTCCCCTGATGGACACTATTTCTATATCCCTGCCAATTTGTTAAGCGGGGAATAATAAATGTACATAATTTATGTATACAAACACTCTGTGAGCAGAATCAGATAGTGTTTTTATAAGGCAGTCAAAAAGCCTTTTGGTATCTCAGTATTTCACCCCTGTGACCTTGAATATGGATCAAGGTTATTTTCATTTATATATCGGAAGAACTTATTTGAATGATTTGACAATTTACCTGTGATGTTAAATATGGGTCAATGTCATCTTTTTTTGTTCGATTTCATTTAAGGAATATTAGACCTTTTGGTTATTGTGAAGAAGTCATTTGAAGGGAAAAGTTTGTCATAAGATGGATGCCACACCATTGTCCATTCGGGCCATGTAGCCTAAAAATAGCAGGTCAAAAATTTGAAGATGTTTTCAGCCATTCTTTCCTGTAAGTTTTAAAATTTGCTGTTAGAAAACTTTACTATTCCATGATATGCTAATTATTTGTTTCCCGGATCTATTAATGAAACTGACACCATGACATGTAATAAATACATTCTTTATTCAGGTTTTTTTCATCAACAATTCTCATAAATGTTCATTCAAACACTACTTTCAATACACTGTTAATTTTTGAAGGAGAAGTATTGCAAGATTGAATTTCTGCAACAAGCCACACTCCCCACAGATGTCTTTGTTCATACAGAACCAAAATAATAATGCACGCCAGACAATAACGGAGGATACTTCCAGTGACTGCCTACATCAGATCTACCAAGCGTGGCGTCCAAGCCAGGTTTCCTCTACTGGCCATTGTGGGCTTGCCGTTGACAATCTTCTTTGCGACCTGTTTAGACAGAAAAATTACAAAGTTCACTTCTGATTTGACCAAGTGTGAGTATTGTCACTCTTAAAGAGCTTTATAGTTAATCTGAAAATTAAATAAGTTTTCTATATAAAATTAGTGTTGTATTTTTTTATTTGTAAATGTATAGTAATTTAATATGACATCAACTTCAGTAGCTAGTTCTTGCTTATTATGCTATTAATTCTAATAAGCTGTATCAAATATAATGAATTTAGATAAATTCAGCAGATGATGAAAATTTTACAAGAGAAACATCTGATTTTTTTTTAATCTCATTGGGAATGATTTTAGAGCAACATTGACAGTTGATACACTGCCCAGAAAATATAATAACAAACAAGAGGCCCAATGGGCCTTTACACTCGCATAAAACAAATGGATAGGGTCAATGACTTCGACTCTTTTTGAAACATGGAGAGTGAAAACTAGGGTGCTACATTTGAATAGGACTAACATGAAAAGTAAACACTATTTGAGGTCACAAATCAATTGATTATACCCGGAATTTTCATAAAGCATCTGTTTAGACCTTTTCATTCATGAAGAGTATCAGATTCTAGCATATCTAGATCAGAAAGAAAGGAATTTATTTTGCCATAATTCTTATCAAGTTTGAAGTATACCGTTTGAAAATAAACAAATTCTGTCCTGAAGTATTATTTCTCTATATAAACTATATAGTAAATTCGACTCCCTTTCAAGGAGAGAATGGGGGATCCAGGGGAAACCAAATTCAAAATTTTGATAAGGCACCTTAAGGACTGGATCTGGAGAAGTTGATTGTTACTGATTTTTTTTATCAATTTCACCATTTCTGACTCCATTTCCTATGTAATTATTACGTTTGGTTTGCCTTTGACTATAGAACCTTGCTGAACGTATAGAGAAGTCAAAAATGCTAAAAATAAACGGAGGACGCACAAGGAAGATGCTTGAATGGTAATATCTAACATAAGTAATAATTACATTAGAAATATCAGCTGTTGATACGCCATCCACTGCCGCCAGTAAGTCAGCAATATCTCTTGGTGTACCGTTCACCAGAGAATCAACTGCTAGGTGGTTGAATACATTTGCTGCATTCTCAAAATCCATATATATGGCTGCTTTGAGTTGATTCCTAAAATTACAAGGTAAATATGATTTAATAAAATACATCTTGGTTATAACATCCTATCAAATAATAAAGTAGCAAATATTATACATCAGCTGTCACACATCACAGGATTCATGAAACCTTTCTTGTGCTCATGACAGATTTCTTGAAACTTGCTTAAATCTTGTCATAGATCAGAAAGTCAATAGTAAATATTGCAAACATTATTTGGTTTCATGGATCTTCATTTTTAACCAAAACTTTAACAAAATAAAACCAATAATATAGATGTCACTTCGGCAGGAACTAGCAAACAAAGATAGTCCAAGATGGGAACTTTTTAATGCTATAGGCTATGTTTAAAACTTTTCAGAATGAGTAAGGTATTAGTCGACTAAGGAGGATCGCCTTGGTCAATCAATAGCTGAAAATTTACAAGCATGGACAAACATGAAGTCTGAATTAAATTTGGATAAGGCTCTTCAATTTAGGTCATACTATTTCTGTGGAATTTGTTTTAAAATTATCAAATTTAAATTTTGCAAAACTTTGGAAAAAGTAGTTGGACCTTCACCAAATTAAAACTTGCCTTATATGTCTTATATTTATACGTATATAGTTCAACTACAGACCATACACAGTTCAGAATATCTCTATGTTAAAGTGAAAATGAGCCGAAATGAAATTATGACAACCTAAGGCAACACTCTATGCAAAGGACAATTTCATGGCAGGGCTTAAAACACGGCCACTCTATTATAGTGTATATGTTATTGTACTCTTTGGTTCCTGCTGACTTGGCAGTGTATTTTCAGCCATTTTTGTATAATTCTTTCATTGATGTCATTATTTCACTTCTGATAACAGTGCAGAAGTAGGTTGTTATTTACTTAGTGAAACTATGCGATTCATTTTCACATGAACATGGACAAACATTTGACATACTGGTTCCAGACTTACTTGGCACTCGTTACTGCCTGATCAGATATAGCTCCACTCTTTGTCACAGCAGCAAACTCCTTCGCAGCTGCTTGCAGAATCTGTAAAAAAAAAAAAACACCAAAGGAGTTCATTTTTTACTGGCTAAACTGACTTTCTTTTTGTTGATCAATTAGAGACAAACTTAATTGCCACAACATACAAGTTTCTTACTTAGTACATGTACCTGGTACCTGTTTATGCATTGTGGTACATCAATGTACAATGTACATTACCCACGGTGCACTTATGTTATTAAACTCATTTATTTCAATTTTTGGCAACAAAATCAATCATTCAATTTATTTTCCAAATCAGAATTTAACATATGAATAATATATGTCATTTTTAACTACCGAAATAACCTACGACAAGCTTTCCAGTTGATCAATTCTTCCATTTCACCAAAGATAAAAACACTTACAGTTTCCATTTGTGATGCTTTTCCAGCTACTGAGAATCCAAATAAGCCAGTGTCGGAGTAGGGCAAGTTGACAGCAGAAATCTGCAAGGACGGAAATACAGCAATACAGTCAATGACATCAATCACAAAGTCATAGACAACAGGCCCAGAGGGCCTATATCGCTTATGTGTATCTAATCAATTATGGCAAAATTTCTCCAAATAAGATTCCCCAGAAATAAGGTCAGACCACAATACCAATTCCTGTAACATATCTGCATTAGCTTCTTCATGCCAAACAATTGTATAATGGTTTAAGTGTGAGGATCTCAGTAGTTTCCAAGTTGTGACTCCGAAACGAGTCCCTATGGGTGTGACAAGACCAAAGAGTCAATGCTGATATCATAATTGTGATCTCATTACGCCCAGTAATATTGTTTGTTGTTTTGGGGTGAGATGGGGATCTCAACTGTTTCAAAGTTATGACCCGGGCTGAAGTCTCAGGGGATGGTGTGAGACAGACCCAGGGGTAAAAATTCTTATACTGTAAACCATCTTATTTTCGCGTATTTCGCGGATGATTAAAATTTGTGAAAGTTGACCGCCGCGAAATAGATTCAGATGTATGCCAGCTGTAGGAGTACTGTACTGTACATAGGAGTTATGACCGTATTTAGAGCGAAATTAAATCGCTGTGAAATAGTCTTTTCATATGAAAACGCGAAATTAAATCGCTGTGGAAATAAGATGGTTTACAGTATCATGACACACATGGAAGGCTGATAAAGAATAACTCACAGCAAAATCATCACTTCCCATGGCAGTATGCACAGCTTTTCCTAGTCTGCTGACAATTCCTGGACTGTACTTGACGGAGGGCCCAACACCCATGATGCACTGCAACACTGCTGCAGAGGCTGCATCTTTGCTCGTCAAACTGAAGACATAAGAACATCCATAAATAGCACTGTTCATTTTCTGAATGTCTTTTAAAGAACATTTTAAGCATCCTTCTTAAAAGTTCTTTTTACATTAGCAATGACAATTTGGATCTTAGGAAGCTGTCATTTGAAGTTTTAATATCGGGTATATTTGATTCCTACCACTTTGATGGTTGACAGGTTGTACTATAGATGAGAACCCCACTTTTTTTTTCTTTCAGAAAGATTTTTGTACCTTTCCATATATCAAAGACATTTAGTAAATTTGTTTTCTCACAAATAATTAGGAATCTATGGTTTGATCAACTACTACTATCAGCTAAATATTTTTTCTTAATAAGCTATAACTGACGGCAGTAGCCAGAAATCTTTACTTATGGCACAATATAAGTGGAACTGACGAGAACCATCAGAGACCAAATTTGTTGAATTAGTGATTATTATATGATGGTATTGACATAAATCATTTGAGATCAATCAATATTCTTGAGAGATTATTGTTACAGTGAAAATGCATCCGATCATTTGATTGTGACATCACTTTACCGAGTAAATACAAGATAAGTATAAATACTGGTGTCTGTGACAGAAGAAGATCCTATCCTTACCCTGGCCCTTCTGTTACAATGGTGGCATAAGCCATATCGCCACCTGTAGATTGTCTGCTTTCACCTACAAACAAACAATTAAGCTTGAAAAATAATTTCATATAACATCAAAAAAATACATTTAAACAGTTCTTAATATATTATGTATATTGAACACATGGAATTATAAAAGTGTATAACATGTATATTGAAAGCATGAAACAACAAGAGGCCCAACGGGTCCTAACAGTCATCTAACTATATATAATTTAAGTTGGTTATAATATAACATATTTGACTCCGTGACCTTAAGAAAAGGTCAAGGTCATTCATTTTAACAAACTTAGTAGCCATTCATTTAAGCATGCTATAGGCCAAATATCAGTACCCAGGGTTCTCATTAAAAGCCGGTTGCCGGCAAAAGTAGCCTGTTATTCACCAACTCTGAACCGGCTATTTTTCAGAATTTTATATATGTCAACATTACCGAATGTGAAAATTAAACCGGCTATTCTTTCGAAGCCAACCAATTATTGCAAAACTTAATGAGAGTACTGAGTACCCTGGAAATTTGAGGTATAGAGAAAGTTTTTGGAAGATTTTTACAACATTTGACACCTGTGACCTTGAAATTACATCTGGAAAAGCTCACAAATAACACTAATATACTTACCTCCAACATATTTTGATTGGTTTTCCGCAGCTTCGCCAAGTAAATCTAGACTTGAAGGCATTTGCATTGCTTTTTCTAACATGAAGTTGGAATTTACTCCAATGCCTACAAATGCCATCCTGGGCTCCTTGAAGAGGGAAATCCTATATGCATGCAACTGTAAAGAGACATACAAAAAATGAATCAATACAAAAACTTAAACAAGACAAAAGTCTTCAAATAATGGATATTGATGAAAATTTTTTTCTGGAAGTTGGCTGATCAAAAAGTCAAGATCTACACTGGGTTAGTAAAATGTTGGCCAAACTCTGGAAAAAGTAGGTGTACCTTCACTAAATTAGAACTTGACCTGCGTCTTATATTTACATACTAACTACACTTTGTAATTGCCATCTTACAGATGTTGGATTATTCATATTCAAATGTTGTCAACTCTGTACATTAACTACAGATTTACGAAATAAACATACTGGAGGGATTTTTTTTTTGGGGGGGGGATCATGCTTTCTCTATTTTGTATTATGTTCTCGGGCAGCTAAGCACCACCACACAATTTTCATTATTAGGACATGTTTTACAGAACAATAACATGTCTCATCACAAACTTAAGTTCTGTGTTCATATCCTTCTGTACATTTACATTTTTTTCATCAAAACTCTTTCAGAGGGTAAGCTTACCATTTCGGTATTGATGTTGCTCGTCTGGTATGTTGGGCAATAGATAGAATTTGATAAACCACCCTTGAATGCTACTGCATGCAAATCTTCCATCAGCACTGAAATAAACAAAACAGTTTAAGTGTTACTGCATCAGACTTTCCCTTATGATGTCACATTCTTGTTCAGCAATTGTGACATCATGTCCCGTGTAAGTGAAACAGCATGTCAAATAGAAATTTGTTACCTTTCTTACCCAGAGCAGCTCAGCTCTACCTTCATCCTCAATATCCAGGGGTTATGCTCATCTACATTCTATACAACCCTGGAATATGTCTTGACAAAACTGAAGGCACAAAGATAGCAGTTTGATTGGTTTCAGGTATAAAAATCTAACCAATCAGAAGGCTGATAACTGTCCTAGAAGTTTTCAAAGGAGGGACAACTGACGTCAACGCCTGCCAATTTTTACCAAAATATAACTGGGAGATTCTATTGATGTACATCTGAACTAGTCTTCTTGCCTCATCAACAAGGTAGTGCATATATACAGAGCCTTCCGTTTTGCCATGATATATCCCAGAAGTGTAGAGAGGGTAGGTGAGCATAATCCCTGGATATTGATGATGCTTGATCTTCAGCATACACCCAAAAAAATCAGAGAAGTAGTAACAGGCTATAGTATTATTCAAATATCCTTTATTACTATCAAGTTAACACAGTGACCGTGACAAGAGAGAAACTATGTTATTCACTTACGAGCTTCAGGTTGTAATTTCTTAAAATCTAAATCCACGAGGTCCACCACTCTTTTCAATTCATGTTTAAGGTATAATGGCTCTGTTAAGACCTGTGTCATCACGTCGATACCTGCTTCTCTGTGAATGAAAAACCACAACATTTCTTCATTACCCAGTACACAAACACCACTCAGTGATCAATCCAATTGTGAGGCCCGAGTCCTATACTTATGAAATTATTGGGTATTAGAATCATATAGAAATTCTAGAAATACTTAATATTGTGGGACTATTTGTTTTTAGCAATATGTTTTCAAAGGATCCGTGAAAAGAAATATTGTATTGATCACTGACCGCTAGACAATACATAAAATTCAAATGCAATATCACCCAAAAACATGCTGTCAGGACAGTGATCTCTGTCAGCGAGGCAAAATCCATATGGGTGAAGTCATGTAGGCAAAATAACCTGTAACCGTCTAATAACAAGCAATCACCTTAATGTTGACCAGGGGTTTAAAACACTAGCTAATCAAGAAGTGTTAAAGGATTTCTCCACCAGCTCATTCTTTTATTTGACTACTTCATAACAAAACATATTATAACCAGGGTTTGCGTTGAAGCCATCCCTATCTCTTTTTCAACCATAAAAACTGAAAAGGACCCCACTTATTTTCAGGATTCCCATTTGAACTATGCAGAAGGACCCGATTTATTTCGGGAAGGACCCCATTTATAAAATACCTAGCGCAAACCCTGATTACAGAAATGTACAATTTCAGAGCAACAGAAACATACAATTACAGAGTACAGACAGGGGTTGGTTGAATTAAAACAGTATCTACTTACATATTGTCCCTAGTCCCGTCCACTTGATAAAATAAGTACTCTCTGTTTGACGAACAACTGAAAATCAAAGAAATAGTACATCAAAACCTATTGCATTTAAAAGTGTGTGCTGTTTATATTTAGTTAATGACTGACATTGTGTAGCTTTGTGTTGTAACAGCTACAATTAGAACTGTTATCTGAACAATGAGTTGTAAGAATTGTTCCTCAAAAGACTTTTTAGGGGGGATTGATAATTCAGGAAATGGGGTTGAGGGAAAGTGGTGCTGGGGAGTGAAAAACAATACTCATGTGAACAACTACATTTAGGAATGGCTGCTTTCTGATCAATACTATCATCAATGTATTACATCTTACAGCATGGAAAGCTTCTATATATAAAGCTGTATTTGACAGTGCAGTTTCCAAGGAGAGCCTAATTAGGCTATAGCAACAGCTAGTTACCATACAAGAATATGCATTCCTTACATTTACAGTCCTTGGGGGGGGGGGGGATAAAAGCAAAACTGAATATCATGTGGTTGTATGTCATCCAATTCAGCAACATTGGTTAAAAAGATTAGGCAAAACTTATTAATCTAGAAAGTATCATTAATATTATAAATATTAAAAAGATATATAAACAATTATTCGTATTTTCAAAATTTCTTCTCAAGAACAGAGTGATTCACATCATCAACTGGACACAAATACAACAGAGCATTTAAAAGTCAGACTATCAACATGATAGTCATTTGGATTACTGGGATATGTACATTTGTAGGGTAAATCATCTGCATTATCATGGCATTAGTGCAAGTCTGTAGTTCTATAACTTCAATTTTCTTTCTGTCTTGTCCTACCTTTACACTCAACAGGCCTTAATTTCTTTTTAATATAAAGCTCTCAATATCAGCAAGGCAAGAATAATATGTACTGTAAACAAATATCTAGCACACTAGAAGTGTTGTGTCTATTTTTTTTTTATTTAGAAAATTTAAACCTGTAAATAAGATGTTCAAAACAAAACAAAGTAAGACTAAATGAAATGATAGAAGACAGTAAAAGCCAATATTTTCGCGTGTGGAATATTTCGCTTAGTCAGCCTCCAAACTGTTTGTGATGTGGAAATGTTCGGGCTGTCAGTCATGCTGTTTTGCACAGTGTTTCCATAATACTATTATAGACTGTAGAGTTTGAGTGGTGTTAAATATGTTTGCGGAGATTTAATGCCAGCGAAGTAATAAGCGAAAATTTCCACACCCGTGAAAAATTCCACTTTTACAGTAAACTGTATATAAGACTCTTTCATATGCGTGTATGTAGGATAGGGATATTCCACCGGAAGGGTCACAAAATGTGGTTTTACCACATTTTGTGATCCCGAGGGTGGAATATCCCTATCCATACACACATAATGAAAGAGTCTATTTCTCTCATATCAACTACCCGAATAAGCTCAAAAACCATGAAAATATGTTTAAACAGGCTACCATTTTGAAATTTCAACTTTTTTTCCTTGAGCTTTTTTGACGAACATGAATTAGACAGCGAGTTTAAGCATACCCTATATTTGCAAACAAAGTTTGCACAGAAAAATTAATCTCCTCTTCCTGGTGTTTATGGTTAAAATTTTGTGAAAGGTTTTAATTCTATCACGCCATCGTTTTCTCTTTCCGACATCAGAGTTTACCGTATTCGTGACTTCACGTCATTGTTGAGCCATTGTGACGTCACGTTGCCTGAAATGCTATGTAAGATAGATTTTTATTACATAGCTTTCTTGCATGGGCAACCTCTATCCAACATGGCGAGATATGAGAGAAATTACAATATTAAGGTTGAAGTACCTCAAGTTACAACCATTCTTCTGGAGCTCCCTGACAACTGAGATGCCGTGTGACGAAGCTGTTGACTACAAGAAATACAACCAGCATAATAATTATATAACACTATATAGACAAATGTTGCTAATGAATTACTGGTGTACTTAATAGTCAATAATTATCTACTGGTACAATAAGCATGCCCCAGTTTAACAAATGTTCCTTAACTGAAGGAAATTTCCTTCAATTAAAAATCTCCATGAGAAAGCTTTTTCGAAGTTAAGGAAAGTACTTTCCTTAAATTATAAGATTTTATTCTTAACTTCTGCATTGTTTTCCTATGGAACGTTGGTAAAACTGGGGTCAGGCTAGCTAAACAGAAAACATTTAGTAATTTTAAAGATATAACAAATCATCGCAAACAAACAAATGACTGATAACCGACAAAGATATTTTACAGGATATATCAATGATGTGTTCCATATACTTCCTGCTTGTTGAATACCACTTGCAGAAAATCTTTTATGTTAAAGGGATATCGTAGGAGACATGGAGTAACGACCAATTATTAAAATGTATTAATTGCTGTATGCAGAGATACATATTAAAAACATAAACTTAACTAGCAGATGAACTGAAAATGTTGGGAAATATGAATTAGTGCTTGAACGTTTTCAAAGTTCCACAGAAGGAAATACAAATGTATGTTTGGATATATGTGATCTATGTTCAGTGATTTACTTACTAATGCGAGAGCGTTCCTCATGAAGTGAGAGATACCCTCATAGCCTTTGTTTTCGTACCGTGCTCCTGCCTTCACTGCTATCCCCACTTTTGATATGGGAGAAGCATTCTCAACTGATGCAATAGTTAACCCATCCTCACGTTTTGTAACCTTTAACAAAATCAAACATACAGACTCAATGAAAAGAATAATCATGGTTATTTCAAATACATGCATGTATAAAATGAAGGTAAAATATGTTATTTTTACTAATACATTATTGTTAATTAAAAAAATAAAATAAATAAACAATGCATATCAAAAACACATGTTGATGAAGACTTCAAATGAAATCAGTAAATAGGTAAATCATTTCTTTTGAAAACAAGAGGCCCAATGGGCTTGAATTGCTGGCTTGCTACATGTATTTAAGCTCGTAATTTCGTTCTTTTGATCTGTAATTTGTACAAAATTAGGTTCGCTTCACCCAAGGATACTTCACACTAAATTTGGTCAAAATCAGCTTTGTGTTTATGACAAGCAGAGATTTATAGGAAAACTTGTTGACAGACAGATGGACGACAGACATTGTGCCATGGCATATAAGCTCACCTGCCCAACTTGACCTTCAGGCAGGTGAGCTAAAAAGTAGGTCAATATTCTTCAGTGATGGGCTAATGATTGATCATAATTGAAAATCAAGATTCCATAATCGATATCATTGATTCATCCTTGAAATAAAAGTGTTTAAATGTCTTCCCTGTAAAGTATGCTTTTAAAAGTTGTGTAATCGATCATGGATTGGTTGACTTTCATTTACAAGCCCATTATTCATTGATTTTAGATTGATTGCCCATCATAATCACCAGTATTCATGCATTATGAATTTAAAAGTGGTTCAAATACTTTTTGGTTTATGATTAAAATTAACCTAGTAAATGAATAAATATACAAAACCAAGATTTATAAATCTGTTTTTCCTACCTTCAGTGGCTCTTTTTCTATCTTAGACACATTAAGTTGTGGGATTACATCTGCAGAGGGTTTTGGCAAAGCATAAAATCGCACCTGTCCCTGTAGGTATAAAAAGTAAATAGTGAACACATCAAAATTGCTGCTTCATTATCATATTCAAACATTATAAATAACTGTTGGGAATCACTTGAAAAATTGTGATCGTCATCAACGTCACACAAACGACTGATGATCGACTAATAATCGATTATTTAATGAGGTTAGAATTTATAAAAGAAAAAAAAAACGGAATAAAGACATTTATAAATATCAATGAAATTCCTGATCAGTCGTTGAATTAAATGAGTCATGAACCAAACACGGCATATAAGGTCAGTCACATTTCCTGCAAAACATTAAATAAGTCAAAGATTTATGGTACCTGAACCTAAAAAGTTTAAAACTTTCAAGCAGACAGTCCCGAGATGATATTTATTTTGTCAAGCCTTCAGTTCAGTACTAAAATTTTGATACTGTGTCTCATGTCGCATTACTTGGAACTACTTGTTCTGATTGGTTGCTGGATAGAGCACCTGACCAATCAGAGGTACTCTTATGTGTACCTAGCACTTAGGTGTTTAATTGGTATAAGCAGACTTTCGAAACCATGTTGTGGCTATTCATTGAAGAAAAAAAAAAGATTGGCCGATGTGAAAAGTAGAAAAGTATGAAAAGCTAAAATTAGTCAAACCATGATCGATCATAATGAACAGTGATCGATTAATCAATTTTCAAGAACAAATGACTAGACGTCAACTAAATTGATTAATCGGAACAGCGCTATTACACATTCAATAATAATTATAAGCGTACATCAAAATACATGCTTAGGGTGACTAGTTCTATTTATAGTTATAGTACCACGTAACTGATCAGTTTTTTAATCTGAATTTTAATCCCACATTACATTACGTCTCCCTTTCGTATGAAGGGAAACATATTGTATTAGTACCGGTTCTGGTTCAGGTTCATAACATGAATCAAAAGAGGTCCAATGGAACTCTGGTTATTGGAACAGATGTGGGTTTTAATTACAGAAACAATGACCTTGTCCTTGATCTTTGACATTCACACTTGAAGAGTGATCTCAAGCAAAAACTAGCTTTCATTATAATAAAGCTGGGTATA
The DNA here is from genome assembly GCA_947623455.1 of Mimachlamys varia. Taxonomy (NCBI): domain Eukaryota; kingdom Metazoa; phylum Mollusca; class Bivalvia; order Pectinida; family Pectinidae; genus Mimachlamys; species Mimachlamys varia. Next base: position 49,997,004 of record OX392527.1, read on the forward strand.
AATAGATTGTATGGCAAATTTTAAATGTACATAAAATTTAGGTTGCTTCTAGCTTCGAGCTAGAGGGAATTTCCCTTAATAACATCAGTGGTAGAGTGTCCGACTAGGAACCTGGAAATGGAGGGTTCAACCTCTGTGGAAGTAACTCTTCTCTTTCCTATTTAGTTACATATATGCATTAGTACTTTACATACCATGTACATGAACATTATCACAGTTAAAATGTATTTATGTTCTAGAACACAACAAGCCACTGTTGTCTCTGATCCATTTGAATTCTAGTCATTTCGGCACCTGGTGGTTTCGGTACCCTGTCGTTGCGATAATTAAGAAAGTTGTTTCAGTTAATGTTGGAAAACAAAGATAAGCATTAAATTAGCAATTACTTTTTTATTAATATAATTCATAAGAACAAACTAAAATACTGAAACTGTGAGCTCTTAGAAGTACTGAAACAAATAATTTAATTACAAGACTAGTACTGTATATATATCCCATCCATTTTTTTGACACGACTTATTGAAACAGATTTAGAGTGTGGGTAAATAATATGTAGAATTTCAAAAGATAGACATCGATAAATATGATTTGCAAACTAAATTAAGGACAACATTTGATTCATTTGTCATAGAAACAAGACATTTAGACATATATTCGGGTGTATTGTCTCACTCGTGAACTTCGAATTCTGAAGTCTAGCGTTCCGATTCACTGATTGTCAATGAATTGGTGTAAACAATGTCTGACGTTAATATTAAACAGCAGCATTAAAGACGATCATTCGACTCATCTACAGGCTACAGCTCAACAGTACGTGCACACATGTAGAAAATAGTGTGATCCAGATATATTGGATGTTTACAAGGTCAAAAGCGGAGGTATTCAGTTCATAATGTCACACACAGTAATACATCGTTTAAATTATATGTGAATATGTTGTTGTTGCAGTAAGTGTTGCTTGAGTATTGACATAATTACTTTCAGAGATCTAGCAACGCTTTTAGCAGCCTTCGATGACAACATTGCTGCCGGTACACTCTTGTCTGCTCCCCAAGATGGCTGAAGGAAGGTCACGTGACATGTAAATGAATTATCTCCCTTGTCATTTGCCTTCAACGTGCGTGGACTAAAACCGATAACAGTAACACTGCCACGATGTTAATGTTCCTCCACATTCACCAAACAAAAAAATTAAAAGAATCTTTTTAAAACAGAAATCATGACAAGGGACAGCAATAGACTAGGCCTATGTTTGAGCATGGTTTTAGGACGTCTCTCCAAATAACGTTCGGAGTACATCTCGTTCTCCATTACATACAATGAAAAAGTAGAGGTGTCCCGCAAAAAACAGCATGGAGGGAGAGTTTAAAGACAAAATTTTGCTGCAAAAAATTGCTGATGTATTGGAAACATTAGGCTCTCCTCAAAGTACGAATAGGGACGACACTTGTTTCCAAAAGTTTTCTGATCTCCTACATTCGACATGTAAGTAAGGTGATGTGAAAGTGAAAGTGAAAGTCATCGTTGAGAATCTTAAAATCGCCTTGTCAGCTTAATTTGAGACAAAAACTGTTTCTTATACTGAACTTTCTGACTGGTCATCGGTTTTTTTGTCTGATCAGGACCAAAGGAGGGCAAGAGACTGGTGTAAATAAATTGTAAGCTAATTCAGTAATTGTAATCAAGCAACTGTGACTGTACACACAGGGACATGTATAGAGTAAGACTTACAGAGGTGTATGATAAAATTTAGTGATAAATACCTATCTATATGAATTGACCATATCACTTAAGCTTATGCAGTAACAGACATGAAACACCATAAAACTATAGTTACCAATGCTACAAAAGGATTTATACATTCAAATTATAAGACTCATCGTTTTAGAACTTTCAATTACTGTACAATGGTCCTTGGCCATATTTTTCCCTACTATAAAACCTGGACTGGATCTATAGCGTCAAAATAATAAGAATAAGAATTCAAAAGGTCTGGTTTCAGGAATCTTGGTTTGATGATGCATATTTCCTCTCCAGCTGTTACAGTGCATGTAGTCCGAAGGGTCTGACTCTATGATCCGCTTAAATATTGGGACGGCTAGCGGCTCATTAGAGTCAGAATTCCTCAATCCTTACTTGAAAACTGGAAATTTTACCGACCCTGTCACAGTGCACGGGTCGCTGTTTAAGCCGTGTTTTCTTATATGAAACTTTTCGATTACATGCAAATAAGGTATCAATGGAAAAAACAGATATTTTTCGACTAACTTACACATTTAATCAAGTCACAGGAGGTTGTTTCATTCTGAACTATCTATTTTGTATCATGTGACGTTAGGCGGCGGCCATTTTCAAGTGTCAGGACCCTTCGGACTACAGTGCATGGTGCTATAATATAACCAATCCCTTATTCAAGTATTATGTGTATGCATGGCAAGAGGATACCTTGAACCTAGGTGTTGTAAATATAGTCTTCCATGGGTGGGAGGGGTGGGGGGGGGGGATTTAAGAAAAAGGAGGGAGGAAACGTAGTGAGTATATATATAGAGCTGGACCAGGATGATCATTGGCAACTTCGGCAATTTTGTAACAGGAGATATAGAAAATGTAGCGGCCAGCACCATCTGAAATGAAGACGGTCATTCAACCGATGGAGCTAATAATCTAGTTGCCGGCAATCGACCCAGTCCAGTTCAGCTACACTAATATTAACAGCCCCTTTAATAAAAGCCTTTCTATCTGTTGCAGTAAAGTCTTCCAGGCAGGCAGAGCAATGTGGTGTGGTGCGCTTCCTTTCATCCATATTGAATCAGACGGATGTGGAAATCTCTGTTTTCGTGTTTTCTATCAACCTTGCTGGTGTCCTAGGACAGATTCCTGATCTCAACACACAACAAGGAAAAATTGTTGAAAATTTCATGGACTTGGTTCTAAAGGAAAAAGATTTAAACAATCCATCCATTGGAACAATATACTTTGAAACACTTCGAAAAATAATCAAATTTAGGAGTGAGAAGCATCTTTATGTATGCAAGATTGAAAAAGGTATGAATTTATTAAATTTTATCTCAATAATAAACCTAAATAATCTCTGTGCATAAAGAAGCAAAACTAGGATGACATATTTATGTTTGTCAATTTGTCTACTGTTACTGTAAACAAACTTATTTTTGCTGCGTCTTACATTTTGTAATTTCATGTTTTTCATATGAAACAACTGTTTCGCGGCAATTAAATTTGCGGTGATTTAACTTCGCGATAAATAGGGTCATTAATCCGATGTACAGTACTCCTACAATTGGTTTACCTCTGATTGAAACTGTTTCACAGCAATTAATTTTCGCGAATTTTAATCCACCGCAAAATACGCGAAAATAAGTAGGTTAACAGTAATTCATTCACCCCTGTAATTTCTTAAATGAACTATTCCACCCTTTGAAATGGAAGAGTTTAAATGTGTTTTTAGGGGCCAATATGTGTTGAATTTAAAAATTGTTATTCACAGAGCTTGTGCTGAAGTGTTGGCAGTTACTTACCAATGGAAGAAGTCTGTTCCTAACCTCAGCCGTCCTTCGCTATCTCAAAGACTACTTTGGCCTCTGTGAGGACGTGCAACATGTTGACAAGTGCAGCTATACTACGATCGTCCAAACAGTTGTAAATCACATATGCCAAGCTCATACAAGTAATGGTGGTGATTCCGACAGCCGTTCGATCCCATCCATTCTGCCTTCTGTTCTTCAGCTGTTTCAGGACATTCCACGTCAACTGTTGATGGAGACTTTAGACAAGACTATGATACAGAAGTTGTCAGAATGTCTGGCATTTATTGTATGTGACATGGGCAACGATACATATTTCTGTGCACTTGAAGCATTGCTGTCACTTCAAATGTAAGTTTGAATTTCACATGTTCTTTTGAATACATATAATGCATAGAGATTGAGTGGGTATTCAAGAAGATAGAAATTCTATAAGAGAACATTATTAAGTAAGCAATTAAGAAAATTTTACAACAAGTCCAATTGTCATACATTTGTATCAATATTGTGACAAATATGACTCAGCAATGAAATTTTGTACGTTATTTGAAAGAAAAATTAAGTGTAACAGATACTTTTGTAATAAGCGTCCCTAGCTCTCCCTTCTGTGGAGGTATTTAAATCATTTAAGCACCACTTCTATTGGTACTAAGGATAATTGACTTTAATGAAGTGACATTTTATGTCCAAATCTTAGTTTTGTTATAATATAAAGTGTCCCCTTTGGAGCCAATTTTTAGGCACCCTAGGCGCTAATTGTGGCTAATACGTTGCATAGAGTGTTGGTAAGATATATGGTAACATCTCTATTTAACTGCATTGAATTTTTGAAGAAAAAATTCAATGCAAAATATCATTATAAACTGTAGAGTTTGAGTGGTGTTAAATATGTTCGCATGTGGATATATTTGTGGAGATTTAATGCCAGAGAAATAAGTGAAAATTTCCACAGTGCGAAAAATTCCGCTTTCACAGTAATCTTATACAGTGGACTCCACTTAATATCACTCCTGTTAATATCACATTCCTCTTTATATCATGTTTTTCCCAAGCACCATTTTTCTATCTATATAATCTATGTAATTTGATTTGGTTAATATCATGTATTTTGAGGTGAATTCCTCTTAATATCATGTTTTTTTAACCAATCACATAAAATACCCAGAAAAGATGTCATTTCTATTGATTTCTGATACAACTTGTACAAAATGTTGCATAGAAAATAAAAAATAACCCCAAAAATGATTTTTAGTTGAAATAATGTTATCTATGTACTGAAACATCTTCATTATGTACATTGGATATCTTACTTTTAGTTATGGAGATTGGAAATGCACTAGATATACTGGAAAAATTTGTTTTTCTTAATGTCACATTCTTGTTAATATCATGTTTTTGTCTGACAAATGCAACATGATATAAAGAAGAGTGCACTGTATTGACTTTTAAACTGAAAATTAGTTGTCATTTATCAAAGTTCCTTCCCTTGTTATCACTTTCATTGTAACAATAGCTCAACATATGATGGAGGCTGATAATGATGATAAAATGATAAATATCCATTGTTTTACAATTTGTAGAAAGCTGGATGTACAGGAACAAGGAGAAATCGAGAGCATAGTGAAACAGTTGCCCAAGGATTTAGAAGATAAGGATATTCTTCGGAGTCAAAAAGTTTGCATCAAAATGTTGGAAAATGGGTATGTATACAGTATATGCGAAAATACACTAACCAATTCAAGTGAAATGCAGCACATAGCAGAGCTTCAAACAATTAGAAAAATATAATGTAGATGATCAAGTTTGTTATGAATAAAAAAAAAAGGAGTAACTGAAATCTCTCACTTTACGAGCTTCCAAATACTTTTAAAACAATTGTACTTTAGGGATCAATCTCAAATTTCATATGTATGTTCCCTTTGGTGACTGGTTGTATATGATCTACCAGGTATATTCAGTATATCCAATAAATAATATGGCCAACAGGCATCTATTTTTGATTTGACAGTAATAATTTATTAACACTGTTTTTCAACGAGTACTGGATGGATTATTCTCCAGTTTCATATGTAGGTGAGGCACGGTGGTCTAGTGGTGGGACGCCGGGCTCGTGATCGAAGGGTTGCAAGTTCGAGTCCTGGTCACGGCACTTGTGTTGTATCCTTGAGCAAGATACTTTACTTCGCTTGTTCCAGTCTACTCAGCTGTAAATGAGTATGTGGTTGGGCAGTGCTAGAAATTGTTGAATGAGAACTGTGAGCGTCGAGATGGCAGCTTCGGTTGTATGTTCCACAGGGAGTTGAGAACGATATTGGCTGGTTGCTAAGGCCCTATAACCACGGATAATAATTTGTGAACCGCTTTGAGGCAACTTTCAAGTTGTGATAAAGCGGTATATAAGAACCTTGAATTATTATTATTATAATTATTAGGTTCCCTTTGGTCTCTAGTTGTGCATAGTCCCTTTTTTGACAGATCTGAAAAAAACAATATGGCAGAAAAGTGTCAGTCTTTAAAATGGACAGTAATAGTTTGTTATCGCTATTTCATGTCATGCATGTATGGATCATTCTCAAACTTCATCTGTAGGATCCCCTTGGTGCCTAGTTGTGCATTTTTCCATTTTCGGATTTACCAAGAAAATGATATGGTTGACAGACACCTGTTTTTATGCTATGACTGTATGCATATTAATACTAGTCCTACATCTTACTTAAAATCTTCCTTTCTATCTACGAAGACCACTGGAGGACATTATTGGCATAATCTTAAAATTATATCATATAGATTCATACAAACCTGACAATAACTAGCTACACAAATGACTCTGTTGTGTGAACTTCATATTTACTTTCCTGCTTAAGTTTGTTAATTTCTAATTGTTTGACTTTCATTTCTTCTCACAGGATCCATGAAGATCTGGTGAAAGATTTACTTCTATGTCCGCTGTATATAGTTACGGGACGGTCAGACCTGGTTCAGACAACTGAATCTCACACCAGGCAGATAAAGACACACATGAGATCCAAATCTACCTGTATCCAAACCATTCTGAACTCACTGGAGGTTTTCAGATTTACGGATGTTGTAAGTAAAATTTACTGGAGTAAACAATGTTTTACTTGTACTCAACATTGTGAGGTTGAAATTTTGACAAATGTCTTAGAGAAAAAAAAAAAGGAATTAAAAAAGAAATACAGTCAAACCTGTAATAAAGGACACCTATATATAAAGGACATCAGATCCACCCAGTGCAATTTACGACATAAATTACGTCTGTATAAAGGACACCTGTCTATAAAGGATACTTTTGCTCTATCCCTTAGGTGTTCTTTATAGACAGGTTTGACTATATAAGGTCTCCTGTTCAAATGATAAGCTAAAGTAAACTTCTAAATGAGCATTTCATTTTATTCATTTTCATTCATGAAATAGAATAAGTTTAACTTTGTAAACTGTGTGAAGTCTGTGTAAATGTGTATTCACAATACTGTATAACTTCTATTATAGACACAGGATGCAGTGGAAACAACAGTTGAACTATTTGCCTTGACACATGATGGTAGTACAAGACTGAACCCCTTTACCGGATTTCTCCTCCAAAACAAAAGAGTTCAACAAAGCTGCTTGGACCTTTTCATCAAATGTGAGCTTTTTACCTGAAAACTTAAAATCCTTTTGCTGATGTCTCAATCCTCATTCATTGTCTCATTGGTTTCACTTACAAGAGACCAAAATTTACCAATCTCCCTAGACATCTCCTTATTTAAGTCCAAACCCACAATAACTCAAAATCTACATCTTGTGGTCAAATGAGATCCTAGTTACTGCAGGGTGTGTTTAATGACCATAACAGGTGTGTCTGGATCAAATGAATACTTTGTGAAGTTATTTTGACACATAAGAAAGGAAAGACATTGAGCAATGCAGTTTCACGCACTTTCGAATTCGCCCTCATTGGAAATATAGAAAGAGGGAGATCTCATTATTGAGCCTAATGGGGTTTTATAATAACTCAATAGCCAAAGTCTCAGTAATCCTTTGCATACATGTGTCCTTCCCATGATATCTGAAGCATGAAGAGTTTTTCCATATGTACAAGCCTACCTTTGTCTTAGGTCAAAGTCCTTTCCGTGATACCTAAACATCTTTATGATTCCTTTGTTTTATGCAAGCTTCCTGATGCTTCAATCCTTATAAGTCCTTTCCGTTAAGCCTTATGAGTCTTTCTCCATGTACCAAAAGCCGTTTTCTAAATACCACAAGCCTACTGATTTTGCAAGCCTTCAGATTCTTTTAAATTGATACATAAATATTCCTATTTTACATAATATCTATATCTTCAGAAGTGTTTTGCTCGATAGCTGAAGCTTTTAATATTCCTTTTCAATATTCTGGAAGTCAGGACCTCCCAAAGTCTCAAGTATTATGAGTCTTTTCCCCAATACCTAAAGCTTTACATGTCCTTTTCCATATACCACAAGCCTCCAAATGCCTCAAGCTAAAAAGCCTTTTTCCAGGTAATCCAAAGTCTTGACGAGTTTCCCCAGATACCTATAGCCTTTAAGTTCGTTTCCATTTACCACAAGCCTTCCAGCATCTCAAAGTTACAAGTCTTTTCCCTGACATCCAAATCCTGAAGAGTCCTTTTCAATATCCTACATTCCCCCCAATGTCTTTAACTAAATAAATAGTTTTTCCCAGATGTCCAAAAGTCTGGATGAATTTTCTCATGTACCAAAAGCCTTGATCCTGTCTCAAGGCTACTAGTTACAAGTCTCTTCCCAGATATCTGAACCCAACGAATCTTTTCGATAAACCACAAGCCTTGCAATGTTTCAAGCCTTTTGATCTCTTCTGTTTTCTCTTCATGAATCGTTTTGCTGACTATGTGTATCTGCAGCCTGAAGTTAACCAAACATTATCACAAAAATTAACAACTTTAATAAGAGTATAACATTGACCATAGTGAGGTGTCTGCTGTTGTAGATCAGAGTCGGCTGGGCTGTACCGGGAAGATCTGTGGCTCCGTCCTAGATGTAGTGAGATTGGAAACTATAGACAATGTGGTATGTATAATATCTAGTGGTGTAGTGATAACCGAAAACATCGATTAAATCGAGCTTGAAATGGGATCAATTCAATAATCAAAGATCAATTTTAAAGATTGTTGTCATGAAGAAGATCGTTTTTGTAGATTTGCCATAAAGAACTGACATTCTGAAGATACATAGCTTTTCATGCTTAATCCAAAATAAAACATCCATTTTGTCAGTCCTCGCTTGAAACATGCCGGCATTTAAGTATCAGGTAGTGCCAGCGTCATTACGTTATCATAGTCAGTGTAGTGTTTGACAAAATTCTGACCATAAATACACTTAATACACTCAATATTTTTTAATGATGGAAAACAGTGTTAATTTTTCAAATTCATTATATACTTTATAGCAAATTTCAACCACAATAATCTGTAATCGATCGATATTAAAGGCCTGATAATCGATCTCCAAATTCTGACTGATTCCCAGCACTAATAATATCCCTACTTAACCCATGAAATTTCATAAAACTGTTCAAACCTTTGAATTAAAATAATTAAATTGTCTCTTCAGGAATGAATGAGTTAAATGATATTACAATTAATCTCCGTTTTTTTCATCGACCTAATTGACCACTTTTATTTCAATACATTGTATCGCTATATATTTGCTTCCCTGAGCTTGTTTTAATTCAGCAGTAAAAACAATAATGGAATTTCTGACCATCTGAAAGTAGCAAAAAGTCATGTCTGTTAATTTCTAGATCATTATACAAGATTGCTGTAATAGTTTCTGTACATCAAAATCAGACTTTGGTATGCCTAGTGTTAAATTTACCCCCATCTTCTACCAGGGTGAAAAAAACCGATAATAAAGTATGATCCAGAAGTCGTCCAATTCTCAGAGTTTGTGTTGCCAGGTTTGGCTAAGAATGATATGGCTAGTATTTAATAGCATACTAGAAAAATAGGTAGGGTAGATCAAAACAATTAATATATTTATAATTGTATCTTAAAATTTCATTATTGATTTATTTGAAGGTCATAATTAGATTGAAAAAACTAATATAGGCTTTGCCTGTTGTCTAATCCATTTATTGATACGGATGTTTACTAATTCTTTTGTTTTTCTTGTTAATTTGTTTAAAGTATCAATAATAAAATATTTTGAAATCATAATATGGAAATTTTATTCTATTAGCCTTTTCTTGGAAATGCCAATCAATTGCTTTGGTTTATGTTTCAAATTATAGATATGGTTATAGGTCAATTCCAGGATACAAGGGGAGATAATTTGTTTTTCTGTATATTAAAAAATTATTTAAAGAAATGCTATGCCAATCTGTCGTAGAAAGCACTTTGGTATGTTTCAAATTATAGATATGGTTACAGGTCAATTTCAGCATACAAGGGGAGATAATTTGTTTTTCTGAATGTTGAAAAAATGCTAGACATGTTCTTTGTATGAAAAAGAATATGTAGTACAACAACTTTAATTCGCCCCTTAATTCAGCTGTTGCATTGATCAGTAAGAATATTTATTTTCATTTATGAAATAAAAGATATAAGTACATTACATGTACAATGCATTTGTATTAGTGGGATTTACTCATCAAACTGCTTAGTTGGCACTAAATGTAAGTAACATTTCTTTACAGACCTTCAGCAAATGTTTAGATGTCTTGTGTAAGTTAGCACCTGAAGTGCTATCAACAGATTCAGCAGCTGAAGAGGAGGAAACATTTGACCAACGCCTTACCAACACTGTACAGCGCAATCTTTGCTGTATCGATTGGGAACGAAGGGACACAACTCTTGAGTTCTTGACAAAGCTCCTGTCCAGTTACCCAGGTATAATTTTGAATGTTTTGCTCACAACACATAAAACTTTCTTGGTAGATTTAATTGCCTTATGCTTATTGAAATTTGGTTAAAAATAATCTTAAATGACCTGCTTGTAAAAAACAGACTTTATTTATTTTACAACAATTTTGAAACAAGTAATCCAACTTATATTAATCACTCTTGTTGGCCCGGATGTTGACGCGTGAGGGGTCTTATTGTGGTAGGAAACCTGTGTACCTGAGAAAACCCACGTGGTCGGGCAGGTGACCCCATACCTTTTCACATCCGGTCGGGGAATCGTACCCTGGCAGCCTTGGTGAAAAGCAAGTGTGCTATCCACTGCACCACCCGACCACTCTGCTTGTATTGTCAAATGACTTTGGTACAGAATGATTTGGCTAGTTGCCTGTAGATAACCTTGTGTACCTTTAGTGCAGAGCACTGTGCTGTTACTGAGTGGAACATGTTCTATATATCCTTTACAGACCACAGTGGTGTATACGAGTGGGTCAGGACCGGGCGTCTCTGTGTGTATGTATACCAAGCTCTGGATGATGCTAACAGTTACACGAGAGCCTCTGCCTTGACGTGTCTGCAGCGAGTACTGGAGTCCAGCCAGCTAACGACATATCTCCTCCAGCAGTGTGACTTTTTTCTGGTACACTTATCTCTTACTATTATTGTATCATTCTATACCACTTGAGTACAGTCAAAATTAGGGTGAGAAATCTACCAATAATGTGTAGTGACAAAGCCCCCTTTCGTGTATACAGTTAAGTTGGTGTGCTTGTTTTAAAAAATAATATGTTAAGGTATAAATTTTCAAGGACCTGCAAATGTTTATGCAGGCTGTTTTGTAAGGACCACCAGAAAGCGGCACCTGAGATCACTAGGTCAGACCTTAGCGTGGGAACCGTATCTAACTTTTAGGCCCAATCACATGAATTTTTTTCTTTTTTAATTATCAGACCGTCCTCTAATACAATAAAAATGAAATAGTGAAAAAAAAAAAATAAGATGATCAAGCCTAGAATCTACATTTTTTTCAACTAGGTCCAACCTTATTTCATAACAACTTTGGTCCATTGTAACCGATTCAACTGTTTGAATCATGATAAATGAATGTAGCCTGAGACATATATAAAGTATGCTATGGTATATTAAAGGGAAATGTTTGTTATTGTATATTAAAGGGAAATGTTTGTTATTGTGTAAAAGGCACATTTGTTAAAATTTTATGCATTAACACATGGTTTTCGAACAATATATTATCAACACTTTTCAATTCACTCACCCCTGCAATTTCAAAATGAACTATATCTATCTTTGATTTGGGAGAGTTAATTGTGTCTTTAGGGGAGGTGAATTATTATTGATCTCTTGACCCATGATCAGCTGCGAAAGTTACCGTAACTATAGTACACAAAACTGTACCCCACTTAGCCCTTTCTTTAACGAAAGAAGTTTTGACAATACTTCTCCTGTAAACCTACTTATTTCATCAATTTTGAGTGTAATTTGCGCTCTCAAAATTCTTACTGTAGAAAGCAATATACAGAAAATGTTATTTGCGCAACCAAAATTTAGCGAAATGCTTTCAGTGCAAAAATCGCTAAAATAAGATTACCGCTAAAAATAATTACAGTGTACCCTCGTTATACGGCCACCTTTCATCCACAGCAATTTTGGTGGTATAACGAGGGTGGCGATAATATCGAATTATAAAAATTATAACCATGAATTAAATTGCATAATAGATTGCATTTCCAACATTTCTTAAAAAAACAAGCTTAGTATTATATCGTCATGTAGATCTACATTGGCACAAATTTATATCTGAAAATAGTTATTGATCTGCTTTTGCCACATGTCATTCCAAATGGAACACTAAAGAGTTCCTCGATCTCAAAAAACAGAACAATATGGCGTTATCGTCGAGGGAAGTATATAGCGATTCAGGACGTTTGTATTTTAAAGGGTGTGGCGGATGGTGGTATGTGAGGGTGGTGAACTTAACGAGGGAATTATATAGGAGGGAAATCTGTTCTAGAGGTTTAGGTGGCAGAATGCGAGGGTGGCGGTAGATTCAGGTGGCGATAGGTCGAGTGTACACTGTACTGTTACAGTAATATCTGACACTGCCATGTGATTTAATATCAAATGATGTAATTTTTACGTGACTGACAAACTATTTTCTGTTTCTTTTTAAGGATGATGTATTCAGAAAGGTAGTGGCGATCTTGGAGAGTGACACTGAGGCCTTTGCCAGGAGGGAAAGTGTTAGTTTTATAACCAGGATGTGGAATTCTGTACACGGAGACTTGAAAGCAGGCATACTACAAGTCCTTGTCAAAAGAACAAGCTGCGACTTTGACTGGGAGGTCAAAGTGAAGTTGGTGGACTTTTGGGAGATGCTGATGGAGAAAGACTTGCTTAAAAGACCAGAAGTCAAATTACCATCATATGCCGATGGATTACTGTCTAGAGAAAATCAGCAAAATCTAGAACAAGCTTTCCACAATATTCGAGAATTTGTCAAGACCGCATGTTTTGAATCTTTATTCAAACTTCTTGAAGACTATGATCAAAGTGTCTGTCAAAAAGCCTGTTTACTTCTGATAAGACTGACAAAGCATATGTCTGGTGTGCTTGAACAGCACAATTCTGTCTCTCCAGACTCGGACATCCCTGCAAAAAAGCGGAAGACTGATAGTTCAGATGTGGAATCTATTTATGAAAAGCTGAAAGCTCTAGACCTGACGGCTAGACTGTCAGAGGTCTCCACCACGTGTGACGAGTACGAGAAGAACCCCATGTCTCTTTTAGAGGACATGTTGTCCTACGCCAACACGACTGACCTGGAAGATGAGAGCAATGTTATAGACTGTTATTAAAGAAGGAAATACAACCTTGTGGATTGTTATTGATTGTCTTATTCATAGTTAAGGCTGTTCTAGAATTAACCCTTTGGGAGGGGCAGGAGGCACTATTTCAGGCACTGATTCAGCAACACTTTTACCCATCAAAAACTAAAAGTGAATTAATTTAAGGAATGGTACACAGATCTGATGATGTATTAATACAGGTGCCTCCCACCACCTCGACAGAATTAATTACGGAATAGCCCATATCTCAACCCCACTTATAAACATGATATACATTTGTATGAGTACTGGTGGGTCCCTCCACCCCGACAGAATTAATTACGGAATAGCCCATATCTTAACCCCACTTATAAACATGATATACATTTGTATGAGTATCGGTGGGTCCCTCCACCCAGACAGAATTAATTACGGAATAGCCCGTATCTTAACCCCACTTATAAACATGATATACATTTGTATGAGTATCGGTGGGTCCCTCCACCCAGACAGAATTAATTACAGAATAGCCCATATCTTAACCCCACTTATAAACATGATATACATTTGTATGAGTACCGGTGGGTCCCTCCACCCAGACAGAATTAATTACAGAATAGCCCGTATCTTAACCCCACTTATAAACATGATATACATTTGTATGAGTACCGGTGGGTCCCTCCACCCAGACAGAATTAATTATGGAATAGCCCGTATCTTAACCCCACTTATAAACATGATATACATTTGTATGAGTACCGGTGGGTCCCTCCACCCAGACAGAATTAATTATGGAATAGCCCGTATCTTAACCCCACTTATAAACATGATATACATTTGTATGAGTACCGGTGGGTCCCTCCACCCAGACAGAATTAATTACGGAATAGCCCATATCTTAACCCTACCATGCATGATATACATTTGTATGAGTACAGGTAGGTCCTACCATCCCGACAGAATTAATTACCGACTAGCCCATATTTTAACCCTACCACACATGATATATGAGTACAGGTGCCTCCCACCACCGCAACAGAATTAATAACAGAAAAGCCCATTTCTTAACCCCACTTTTAAACATGATATACATGTGTATGAGTACAGGTGGTACCGGCAGAATTGATTAAAGAACAGCCCTTACATTAAACCTAGAGCATTATACCACATTGGTATGGATTCTTTTCTATTTTATTTGTAAGAGAGCGAAGGGGCACTTTTTTGTGCTTCCATGCAACATACCAAAATATTTTCCTCTCGGATTCTCAAAATTATTTTAAGGTTTTATTTTAGACTCGAAACAAACATTTAAAAAAATTGTTTTGGCATTCTCAAATTTTAGCACAGAATGGAATTTAAAAATATTAGCGCAATGATGAATTGGTGCAATCGCATTAATATTATACTTGCTGTAGAAAGCAATATACAGAAACTGTCACAATCATTATTGCCGATTTTCCGTATTTATTTCACGTTTGTAACAAATATTTGAACCTTGAAACAGTTGCTCCAGATCATTAAAATGTTAAAGCCTTATTAGTCGCAATCTTTCAGAATGATGTCTTTGTGGAATGTTTTACTTAGAAACCTACCAGGTAGTTTAACTAAGAAATGAAAGAAAAACTTTTTGTATAACAATTCTGTGCATAAGCAGAATCAATTTTAAACATCTTGGGAATTTGAAAACATACGTAGATGACATATTTCTTTAAGTCAGTACTAAATGTCTACCTGAACATTTTGTAGCACTCCTGTAAAAATAATACACGTTAACAGAGGTTTTATCCTTCCTCCAAACACCGTGACAAGGTGCATGTGAGCGGAGACCGTGGATGTGGATGTCAAGTGTCAATATCCTGAAAATATCTGTACAGTTCAACAATGCATAGCCACACGTTCACTGTGACTCCCACAAACTTTGTCGTATTTAGGAAATACCTGTTCAGTTTTAAACCCTAGCACATTTTTTTCAGTATTCAAGCTGGAGGATAAGTCCAAAAATGTATGTATTAATTGATTTTTTCAGATACTGTTCTTTTGAGAGGAAGAAAAAATTATTAATAATATCATGTTACTCCAATGTCAGGCAGTAGAAATGCTAGGTCAACTGTTATTTATGTCAGGCTTATTTATAGTATATAAGGCTATTTTCTCATCAGATTTTAGCTCTTAATAAACACTTTTTTTATGTTATAATCACACATATAAAACTGGGTTCATGCATAATGATTATTTAGACATTAAGCAGACTTCATCAAATTGTCACTTGTTTCTGAAAAGAAAGTGTGGGATGGGGAAGTATAAAGTATTATAGTTCTATTTGTACATTTTAAAAAAATAATTTTGAAGCACATTCGATTTTCATTACCCATTTTACATAGAAAGTCTGTCATTGGAAAAATTCTTGTCTTTCTGTTAGGTTTTTATTTTTGTCAATTACTATAGTTTCAAATTACATTTTTAAAATACTTTTTTTTTTTTTTTTTTTAATTAAGCTTCCATTTGATTCAAATATAAATTTCAGATAAAGATGGCCACCTTTGAAAAAATTACAAGGGTAACACACTTGCATTATAAACAATTTGTCAATGTTTTGAAATTACCATGGGGAGAGTATGCCCATGTTCAGAATTAAAAACACTAAAACCAAATAATGATAAAGAGTTTGTGTATATTGAAACACTTTTAATTGACATTTTTAGAGCTTTTAGAAAATGGAAATAGTTATATATACTGAGTAAGCAAATTCTCTGGTTGAAAATTCTCAATCTAAGGGTTCATAATTGGGAAAGCTAGACAGGTAGTCTCTCCAAAATGGGGAGAAATGTCAAGTATGGCCGTACCTATTGTTTACTTGCACTCCTAGAATACTGTAAACATTTTTATTTTTGTGCTCTCAAAATTTTACATGAGTTTTTAATTAAATTTAAACAAATAAGCACAACAATTAATGAAATGGAAAACTCTAAATATTACTGCAGAAAGAAATATTTATATACAGAAACTCCAAGTTGCACAATCATAATTTAGCAGAATGTGTTTTCAGTGTGAACAATTGCTAAAATAAAGATTTCTGCAAAAAATATATATGTGTACAGTATATCATGACACAGTTGAAGGCTCAGTTCAGGCTAACTGTCAGAACTTAATTCACAGCATTGCAACAGGAATATTGACTAGTGTTTTGATGTTTAACAATTAAATAGCTGACCTTAGTGTGCTTTCAATTTTGTTAAAATAAACCAAGTAGTGGCGAGTACAAAATGAGCCAAATTGAACCCCTGATATTCAGAGGATAAGCAATATTTATCATTGGAAAATCATTTTATAGATAAAAATAAAGATTATCTGCACTAAAATAACTAATTACATAATAAGGCGTGAAAAAAAACATGATAAATATTATTCATCCCCGCTATAGAAGAGTTTAAATGTATCTGCTGGGATTTTGTTACTGGGCCATTTCTAAAACTTCATTTTATGCCCATCGTCGGAAACCCGATGTACACTTCTCTGACGTTTGCATCCCGTGGGCTAAAATGGAAAGAAACTCTCGTTTTCGTTTTAAAATAGTAGCCAATCATATCGATAGTTTCATTCGTGACTACATACAGCCGGGACATCAAGCCGGGGTATTCCGTTTCATTCCTAGCACCACCTGTCAACAAAACCTGTCGATTGTGTTATAACTGTGTCGATAAGGTTCTGCTATACGTCGATTGACATCGGCGTCATGCCTACAGAAATATACTGGTCGTGGTCACGGTAAAATGATCTAACAGAGGGTCACGAGAAACGACCATTCTTATTGGTCGAAATCTCCGAATAAACTTCTATTCGGGAAAACGAACGTTTACACCGATTCTGGCCCACGGGATGCAAACGTCAGAGAAGTATACCGTGGGTTTCCGACGATGTTTTATGCAAAACCAAGCACAAAGTTGGTCAATGGTGTTTAATTTCTGTCAATGATGAACATTTATCATCCATGCTACCAGAATTGGCTCTTGGGTATTGCACCATCTTTTTGAACTTAGTCCCTATGTCAGGGAAATATATTGTCTCACAAAAAAAAAAAAATTCTATATGGTTATTATGGATCGAAAAAAAATACAACATGAGTCACAGCATCGTCGGATACCCACGGTAGATCTCGCTTCGCTAACTCACTCATCACCCGTGGGCATACTCGCCGAAAAATCCTCGTAGGTAATTAATATGTACGCAGCATTTGATTGGTTCCAGTGCAGTTTCGCGATGGGATTTTAAACCAATCAGAATTAGCGTTATATAATCTATACGGAAGCATAACTTAGATAAGTAGCACTGTATTGTTCTTGACTTGTTTTTGAAGTCAACGACCTGTAAGACTTGTCTCATATGATTTTTAAACAAAATTCACAAGACTTAATACACACCGCCATCGTTGTGAACACGTCTTCTACTCGCCGTTTACACGCTTTCTCATGGGCGCAGCCATTGTTGTGTATGGTGTACACGAAACGGGTCTTCAAACTGGAGAGTTCCGATTTTCTGATTGGTCTTCTAATATACGAATTACTATATTTTACGAGGATTTCTCGGCGAGTTTGCCCACGGGTGATGAGTGAGTTAGCGAAGCGAGATCAACCGTGGGTATCCGACGATGGAGTCACAGAGAAAATTATAAAATATATAAATTTATATTTGTATACAAGTACATGTACCTTAAGCCTTATCTGGGGGTATAATCCCCGATAAACTTTAAAGGCATTAAAATTGTGTGCTTTAAAAATGATTAAAGTAAGTCTTAACGGTAGTAAAATCCTTTTTTCTCCCCCCCCCCAAAAAAAAATTACAGCCTGTTTCTCTCTCTCCAAAAATAATATCGAATTTATATATTCCCTGTTGCGTTTCAGTTATATTTTTGTTTTGTACATTATTATGGAGGAAATTTAAAAAAAAAATAAAAAATCCTGAACATGATTTAAGGACAAAAGCAGTCATGTAATAGGTATTAGGCCTATAGCCAGAGGTCTGACCCTTTCATGAACTTGTATCAAATACAAAAAAAAAACAGACTGTCAAAGATTTCAACAAAAATTTACGAAAATACAGGCCAATCTAACCTCTTGTTTTTAATTTCATGCCACAATTTTGAAGAGAAAAGAAAGACAAAAAGAAATGACTAATACAATGATAATCATGATTACATACCCATTATATTTTAATAAGTCTCAACAGAGATGTATAAAGCCAGGTCTTAATTTTAGTAATTATATGATTATTATAAAGATATTTTATTTTCTTGTCATGAGCAAGTCGAATGTGCTTCAAGTCATTATAATATTTTTTTTTCAATCATGGAAATACAGTAATAAAAGCCTTTTTTATTTATTTTTTTCAATCATATCTTAGACGTTGGTGAACTTTTACATCTAAGCTTCACACATCACGTGACAATTCAAGATCACGTGATTTCATTTTGGTGTTGTCAGTGGACAAGATGGCGGCCGTGTTGCTAGTGCTGGTAGCCACACTTGTGGCGGTGTTTGGTCTGTCCTGGTTCCTGAAGAAAAAGAGGACACATTCAGATTTCGACCTAATTCTAGGACCAACAGCCATACCGGTGTTAGGGAACGCTCACCAGCTCAGCCCTGACGCTAAAAGCAAGTATCCAATAATTAGTCCGTGATTTTACTCATGTGTTATTCCACTGTTCCATGATCATGAGCAGTAGATCAGATTCGATGGTTACAAAGTGTCATTTCATCAATGACATCAAAGCAATCAGTTGTATATAAGATCTAAAAAGTTAAATTATTATGCTGATTTTTGTATTGTCTTTAATTAGATACGTTCTACTTTGAATAATAAATATTGTACACCACTTTAAAAAAAAAACGTTAAGGCGTTATCAGTTTAGATTACTATAAAAACTTTGACATGGCATTTCATATCAGCAAAACAGAACACATCGTGGATATGAGATTTTTCAATTAAGGGAGAAAAGTGTTCTTAAAATTAAAACATTTTCTATTCCTATATGGTAGCACACGAAGTTTATGTTAATTTTTGTAATTTTGAATAAAGAAAGCTGTGCCTCTACAGTTCTGATACCTGACAAAAATTTCAATGTTTAGCAACAAAGTATTTTTTTATTTCAATACATGAATTAAACACTAAATTTTAAGCTGACCTGTCCCGAAGCGCCAGTCAGCTTATGCCATGGCACAGCGTTCATCATCTGTTAACATTTATTTTAAATTCCAACTTGTCATAAAGTACTGAATGGATTTTAACCAAAACTGGTCAGAAACATCCTTTGGGAAAGGGGAATAGTTTAATTATAAATGGTGGCTCTGACACCCCTGGAGCTAGAGGGGCGGAGCGCTAAGCCCTATAGTGGAAATAGAGGAAAAGCCTTTTAAATCGCTACTAGTCATTATGAGTACTGAATGGGTCTCAACCAAATTTGATCGGGAACATCCTTTGGAGGAAGGGAACAGATTTTGCATAAATGGTGACCCTGACCCTCTTGGAGCTGTTTAATTTGGGCAGGGCCCAAAAAGGGAAATTTAAAGCCCTTTAAATCGCTACTTGTCATAAAGTACTGAATGGATTTTAATCCAATTGGTCAGAAACATCCTTTGGGAATAACAAACAGATTTCGCATAAATGGTGACTCTAACACAACACCCCCTCCCCCGGAAAGGCTAGGGCCCAATAGTGGAAATAGAGGTAAAGCCTTTTAAATTGATACTTGTTTAACTAGGATACTGGTTGTGATCCCCCCTTTAACAATATAAACCATTGCTTGGCATAAAGAGACAATCACAATCCTGATATCATTGTTCCAGGTTGAGCCTCACCTTGGTGACTTAACTCCTGAGTCATAACTTTTAAATGGTTGAGATCCTCATCCCAAAACTATATGAACAGTTGCTGGGCATAAAGAGACGATCACTAACATGATTTTAAGATTTGATCCCAGGGTCAAACTCCTGCGTCTTAACTTTTAAACAGTTGAGATCCCCACTCCAAATCTATATACAATTGCTTGGTATATAAAGACGATCACTATCATGATATAGATTTGATCCCAGGATCTGCAACATCCTTGCAAACTTCCCGCCCCAACCTATACAGTTGGATGGTATAAATAAGAGACGAAACAATCACAATATCAGCATTGATGTCAGGGTCTTCCCTAAGCCCTAGGGACCTTGTTTCTCAGTTGAACTTGAAAACAGATACCCACCCATTAACCAACCCTAATTTTATGCAGATATGCCTCAAGAATGGTCTTTTGGTCCCTGTCGATGGGATCTTTTTGGAAAATATTTTACCATGATTACCAAGATACCAATGTATCCAGGTGAGCAATACAGGCCCTCTGGAATGATGAAACATTAAATACAAAATCAAACTGGCTTTCAAAAGAATTACCAGTGTTCTCACTAAGTTTTGCAATAATTGGTTGATTTCGAAAGAATAGCTGGTTGAATTTTCACATTCTGTAATGTTGACATATATAAAATTCTGAAAAATAGCTGGTTCAAAGTTGGTGAATAACAGGCTACTTTTGCCGGCAACCGGCTTTTAATGAGAACCCTGATTACTGGATAATATTTCTTTATTTCATTCCCTGATTTTCTTACTACAGATGTAAAAAAAAACATAATTGCATATTCATTGATTAAAATTTTATTAAAAGTGTTGAGAAATTGAATATCATGAAACAAGTTATAAATCAATCATGTTAATGTCAAGATGAAAAATATAATATACAATATGTATTAAGGAATTACAAAATGTGAGTAAGTTTTAACTTAGATGGTCAAAAATGAACCATCCGCAGCCCCCGTATAGTATTGGATTAAGACAAGGGTATGGGGGTTGGTGGGTATTTGTAATCTTCTTTTTATCTTTTTTGTTGTACTTAAATGATGATGGAGATTTTTATCCCAAAAATAAAGATGGCGACCGATTACGTATGTTGGTCACATTGAGGCTCATATCCGGCAATAAGCCCATCCCCCACTTTTGACTTTATATATTTAATGCACTGACCCCCTGGGCTTATTGCTGGAGAATTAGGGTAATATTAAAGGCATGCATGGTTTTTAATTCAGAACTGAAATATACATATATCAGTACTCCAATGACACAAAATCATTTTATAAGCAGTTTGACTTTTTTTAGCACATTCAAATATTGTAAATGCTGGAAAGGTTATTTATGTACACAAAAATAAAACAAAATGTAAACATTTCCACTGGCGTTATACAAGCTAGGCTTTTCAATTTATGTCATACAAAGAAAACCTCTATATATGATATCATGTTTCTATAAATGAAAATAGAAGAGTCCCATTCAGAAGTTCCAATTAAAGTGGTCTGATTATAGCTAGATTGTCAAGTTTTTAGAGTTTATCAATTCTAACAATTCAAAACTTTAAGGAACCTAAAATAGTAAATTAAGCCATGTTAATCATGGCTTATTTGTTTAGTTAATAATGTACATAGGCAAAATAATGCCTCTATAACTATATATAAAATTACATTTTCATCCTATATTTTGGTCAAAATTAATATTCATAGTAAAATATAATTTATTATAATATTTATCACAGTTCAGAAGCTAGTTGGAGGACATTTCTATATAACTGTGTATGATTTAGAAATCTAATGTTATATTAGTTATTAGATAAAAAATGTCAAAATACTTGGAACTTAACGGGGATTTCCCTACAGTTTTTAGGTAGGGTCCAGGGTCAATTGAATTGGGAATTTTCATACGATATAAGGTCAAATTTGAAAAATTTTTAGAAATAAAAATAAACCATGTGGTACAAATTTCCTACTGTAAATCGGCTAAGATGTCTCAAATCATGTTCTGCAAAATGTTTTAACTACAGAAATGAAAAACAACTTGGACGAAGCATGTAGTTGATGTTTTTACCAGAAAATTGAGAATTTTAGCAAAACTTTTGGAGGGGAATGGGTCACTTTTGCGTCCCAAATTCTGCTGTAGGAAAATCCCTGCCTTGTAACTATTAAAACTGTTTGACTAAGACCAGAAAGATACTTAGGATAGTTATATATTAGATAAAACATCAATTAACCGAGACAAAGCATCAGCTACAGAGTTACTCTTCCTGGTACATGTTTAGCATAAATTACAAAGTTATTCTGTAAAGTACATCAGGTTAGACGTCTCACTTATAACATAATAGATAACACCTTAGAGCGTCCTTTGCGTATGATGTAAACTGTTGCCTTGTTGTCTCAGATAAAATGCATTTGTAACCCCACATGGGTCCCCACAATATAGCTGCAACTACTATAGGGTATACGTATAGTCCATGAAAAACCATGGACATTTCATTGTCTTTCAAAAGTGGAATATCTTAAAATTAACCTGGCCATGTTTCACAAAACCAATAACCTTGAAAATATCCACCATGTCCAACGTTTGAGGACACATCCCAACGACATGTCTGAAGCCCTATAGTCTAGGAAATGTCGTGGAACAACGAAACACAATTCCATTTCTGTAGAAAAACTGTCCACATAAGTAGATCTTCCCTACACTGTGTACTATGTACACACAAGGTGATATAGCTCTTTCACTGATGAAGATAGCTTACGAGTGGTCTACCACTAGGTATAAAGTCACTCGCAAAATCTGTGGGACAGTTTTGTAGGTATCTGTAGGTTTGAGCTAGTTGTTTTCGTATATATTTGAGCGATTCAGACTTTCATAGTAATGTGTATCAGTAGGATCACTGTTGAAGGATGTCTCGCCTTCTGTTGCATTGTCATCATTACCCATATTTTCTTGGCCAGTTATTGTCGGTACAGTTCCGGAACATTTAGCAACAGTTTGGCGTCTTTTGCGTAGAAAGTAGACAAGTCCTAATACACCCACAACAACAACAACAACCAAAAGTACGGTGAGAGCAACAGTCGCTCCGATGTAGCCACTGTGTGATGTTTGAGGCTCGGGCTGAAGAAGACTTGGTGCTGTTGATGTGAGTAGGTTCTGTTCCAGATCAGTTGTATTCAAGACTTGGTTCTGCTGTGTTGTGTCCAACACCAGACATTCTGTAATATTACTAATCCAGTGTTTATCTGACACTGTCAGGCACACTAGATCACGGTTTTCATCACCAGTATCAGAAAGTGTCCAATTAGTGTCCGTATTTTCTACTGGAAAGCTTTCTACCATCTTGCAGTCCCTGAATACTTCAACAGTGGCCTGTGATTGTGACATGGTTTGTACGTATTCTGATGACATGTTCCACTGTAGAGTTCGGCTCTGTTTATAAAACACCAGTCCATTCTCAAAACATGTCTGTATATTTTCCTTTGATGAATACACAATGTCCTTTGAATTACAAGGTGAAGTTTTCAGACAGGAAACTGCAGTCCCCTGTACCTCTGCAGGATAACTACACTGCCCCAGATCTGTGGTGACGGTATAGTTCCTTAGCCAGGCCGTTGAACAGGAACAGACCAGCGGGTTACCATGGAGTTGAACCATCGACAAAGATGGCCACAAGTGCCATCCAGCATCAGGGACAGTCAGGATACGATTTCCAGCCAAATTAAGTTTTTCTAGTTTTGATAAACTTTTGATACTTTCTGGAAATACTGTAAGAAGGTTGAAGCTTAAATCGAGTTCTTTGAGGCGTAACAGTCCACTGAAAGCATTGGGTGTGATAGCGGAGATCTTATTGCTACTCATAGTCAGGTATAGGAGATTTGATGAGTTGGCTATCGGTTTCTTTATCTCGGTGAAATCATTGTGACTAACGTTTAACATCACCAGTTTATCCATTATACAGGTATCATTGTGGGGTAAGGCATACAGGAAGTTGTGGGAGAAATCCAGGTCTAAAATAAAACCAGAACATTCAATCTGTTCCTTGGAATTACAGCTGGGAAAGTTAGTCAACAGGTTTTCTGTTGCATTAATAACTATCCTAGTTCGAGTAAAACGCCAAACTGACTTACAATTTTTTATAATATTTGAAACAGTTTTTACTTTATTCCTACTGAAATCAAATACTAAAAGGGAATAATAAAAATAATACCTGTCATATTTTGGATAAAACTCTAAAACATCAATGATTGACTCAATTTGATTATATGATAAATTCAAATATAATGTAGAGCGTCCAAAGTACCTGGCTTGGCTTTCAAAATAAACAGGAACATTATGTTTTAATGTATTGTAGCTAAGGTCTACATTAATATATGACCTGTAAATATGATCATCTTCAATAGAAACTTTTATTACCCTTGAAATATAATTTGAGGAAAAGTTAAGAGTTCTTGTCTGCCCATAAGTTTCAAAGATTTCTAGACTTTGGAGATGTTGTATACTGTTTAAAGATACAATCAAATACAATACTTTACTCAGTTGTGATAGTTTTGCTGATCTCAATTCGTTTTCAGCTAGATCTAAGTAATTAAGATTGGGCATTTCTCTTGTGATGTAAGATTCGTTCAGATGTATTAGGTGGTTGCCCCTCAAAGAGAGTCCTACCACAGAAACTTTGAGGGGGCATTGTTGAAGCGTTGAGATTCCGTTCCTGTCCAAGTAAATATTTACTCCGCTGGATACATTTGATGTAAGGTGGCACAGGAATTGAGAAGGAACACAGTTGTGTGCCAGGTCCAGAGTTATATCGGAGGAAATCGGAATCTCAGGGATGTGATTGTTGTTGGTACACAGTAATGTGGTGTTTTGTAAGGTGACACGGTGTATAGTCCGATTAGGGATTCGAGACAGGAAGTCCATCACACTCGCTGTGGAAAATGGGTTGTGAGATCCATCAAAGTTGGTCCACGGAGGCAGGTTTGGAGGTATTGTTTGTAGATCATTGTAAGAGATGTCTATCAGACTGAAGGTGCTGTTTTGGTTGGAGGAGACTTTCAGTGTTGTAAGGTTGTTGTGGTGAATAGAAAGCCTGCAATCCCAGCAGTTTAAAATGGTCAGGTCTACACTGACAAGAAGATTGAAGGACAAATCAAGGGTGAACGAGGACAGAAATCTGGTTCCCATGGCAGTCATGTCCATGGCAACATTGGTGATGGAGTTGTGATGGAGTAACACAGCTCGCAGAGTTTGTTGCTTAACAAATGCTGGTCCTACTTCAGAAAGCATGTTGTATGAAATGTCAATTCTCTGTAGGTGCCCCATGCTAGATGTCACGTTGTCATGGATGTGATCTATCTGGTTGTGGGACAAGTTGAGATATTTCACCTGTTGTAAATGTTCCAGACAGAACCACACGTCCGTCAACAGCCGATTGTGGGACAGATTGATGTACCACAGGTGATTACCAGACGATACAAACGACCTTGGATGAATGTACTCTAGATAGTTCTCACTAATATCAAGATATTCTAAGCTTGTACATTGATACAGTGCGTTGTTACTGATCCTGTGAAGTTGGTTTCCTCTGATTTTTAACGTTTTCATTTGGTTCTTGTTGTGGACATCTGTGGACATGTCAGAGCTCATCGTAAATATTTGGTTGTCTGACACGTCCAGGTGTTCCACATATCCAGGAACACTGTGTTCAGGAATACATGTGATAAAGTTCTTACTCAAAGTCAATTCTCTCAAGTGATTTAAGTTATTGATGGAACACGCAGGAAAATATTCCAGCAGGTTGTCGTCAAGGTTAAGAATAGTCAGATCCCGTCTAATGTTGGTAAACGTGTCACATGAGATGTGTCGTAAACCAATGTTCTTCATGCGTAGTTGTTTTACTTGTATGTCCTGTAATGAACTCTTGTCTAGGTTTCTTACTATCCATTTCCCGTTAAATGCCAGGAGATTGAGAGTCCCGTTGTACTGTGGGAAGCTGGGTATAACATTGGGGAAATCCTGGTAACAAATTATTGTTTTGTAATATGTAGATAAATGACATCTAGTGACCACACTTACAGGTACTGACCACAACAACAGGACAGCCAGCAAAGAGATGGCCATCTTGAATGTGTTAAATTCCAAGTCTAACTGACAGATGTGACTACAATATTCTGATGTTCAAATTCAACTTCCTAGTTCTAAGCTCTGAATAGGGTCATAGATACAAGTATCATTATGTACTATGAGGATATCTTCCTTATAGTTGATAAAAATGCTATTATACTGCTGTCTCCATTGTTTGTGAATAAAAGCACCACAATGTGTTATATGTTTTTAAGAAACTTAAACAAGGTATGTTAAGCCAGCCAGTAATCACAAGGAAAACAGATTTTTTTTGTTGTAATTGTTTATTTTACAACAGAATTTGTTAAAGCTTTATATATATAGATACCAGAAATGAAGGATGAAAGCTTCTAGTTAGGGCCTCATATCCGTGATGCATATGCCCTATAATAATCACTCTGTCTGTCTTCCCGTCTGTCCACAAATTCAGCTCCTGGCTAGTTTAAACTTAAGTATTAATTGACTGATTTACATGAAACTCAGTCAAGATGTTCAGATCACAAAAATACCTTATTCAAAAAGCAAGGTCATATTAAAAGGGTCAAAGGTCAAGGTCATATTAAAAGGTTCAAAGGTCAAGGTCAAATTTTGTGTTATTTGACTGATGATTTTTTTGTTATGACATCATGAAGCAAATTTGGTTAGAATTCAACAAGGATTTAATTGACAATGATCACCACACCAGGTTTAACCATTGGGTCAAAACCTCAAGGATTGATGATTATGGGAGATAAATAGACACATGCCCAGGCCCTTGCTGACCTGTCAGTTTTCTGATTTATTGTTGTATAATCTTTGGACTTTGCTGCTTCCAAATTCCGTTCCTGCGGATGAAAATCTAATAATCGAGAAGGAAGACTTTTCCGGACTAATAACCAAAACAGTTCGGTCATAAAATCTGCAAAACAATGCAAGTTGTTGCTTTTATTTACAAGTGTTTCACACTATGATACCACTAGGAGTCGGTAACAATATATTTTACTGATTAAATGCCATCTAACTGGTTACCTTTATATCTGTTTACAATTTATTGAAAATCTGAAATGATAACCTTTCACTGGCCGCCATATTGGATCCAACTTGGAATCCTCAAATGAGACATTCCCAACAAACAGGTTCATTCCGGCAGAACGTAGCATTCCATTTAGGGGAATGTCTGGTTCGTTCCGGAACAACCAAAACGTTCCGCTTAATGGAACATGCTATGATATATATACCTTTTACCTTGGTTCTACTAGCTTTTAAATAAAAACACTGGATAATCTTAGAAACATTTGTATGATATTTATGTTGCTAAATTTCATTATGTGGATAAAGAATAAGTCAAAATTGCCATAGAGAAACAGATGTCTAATCAAAGTTCCCGTGCCCTGGTGGTGGTTCAGACTGGTTTTAAAGAAAAGTGTCACAACTTTTCAAAGACTTCTGATGAAATACTGACCATTTTAAGGTTACCAGTGAGAAAATAGGTGAGTGATGCAGGCCCATGGGACTTCTTGTTATATACTCGTCTGCCTTAAAAATGTCAAAGGATCTGTAGAATAAGGGTTTTTTTACTGCTAAGGTTGGTTGGGACAGAAATTGTTGCTGACTGTCCTATGTATGCAATACTCCTTAATTTTGAATATAGTTGATTAATGAGAATATCAGCATTAATATCATATTAACAGATCTGATAAGATCATTTATTTCCAACTATTTTGAGAATTATTATGACTCGGGTTTGAAAATATTTTATGCTTCGAATTCTGTGAACTCATATTCGTTGGTCCAATGTTCATGGTGTTGGATTGACATCCTCTTTCATCTTAAATTGTCTCTGTTGATCGATGCTTCTCACCACGTTTTGTGACAAAAGTAATTTTTCGTATGATTGACATAAAAAGTGTATGCATATATATATTTACAGCTACAAGAAAATAAGACGTGAATTAAGATCAGTTATATTTCACAGGATGGAATATTGCCTTTATTGGTTATATATTTGATATATATATATATTTGATCAATGCTTCTCAACACGTTTTGTGACAAAAATAATTTTTAGTATGATTGACATAAAAATGTTTCATATATATACAGCTACAAGAAAATAAGACGTGAATTAAGATACCCGGTAAGTTATATTTCACAGGATGGAATATTGCCTTTATTGGTTATATATTTGATACATTATATGTTTTCCTCCAGAATTTTATAACCAACTACTTGAGTATAGCCGTGAATGGGTGAACGATGGAATATTCAGGCTATGGCTTGGCAGTAAAGGGCTCGTAGCAATTTATAGAGCCGAGTATATTGAGGTAAACATAAGTCGAAAGGCATACACATATATGTAGCTTGCTAGAATGTAGTTTTGTGATGTCATTTTGTACTTTATTGTGCAGTGGTTTTGTGCTATAGCTTGATGCTTTAATTTATTGTGCTGTGGCTGTGATTTGTGCTGTATAGCTTAATCAATTTTGTGCTTTAGTTTTGTATTATAGCTAAATATTTGTACTTTATTATGCTGTTGTTGTGTGTTTTTACTAGCTTACAGTAATTAATCAATTACTTTATTTAATTGTCACTTGTTTCAATACCATTCATAACACAATTAACACAATATCATTATATTAAAACACTTGGCAAATTTCGACCTATGGGACACTTGAATGTACAGTGTATACCGGGTACATAACCTTAGTCAGCTGGATCTGTTTTCTCACTTCATCATCATCATCATCGTCGTCGTCGTCATCATCATCATCATCATTATCATTTTTTCTGCTTTAATGTTTTCAGGTAAAGTCTAAGAACTGAATGTTGTTTAACTGCATACTTCCGAAATATGATAATACAATGTTTTCAGTTTACCTGGTAGTTTTGTTTTTTTTAACAGTCAAAACACAACATTTTGTTGCTGTATATATATATATATATCTTAAATATGTATGGTAACTCCAAAAATTTTCAAATTAAATTTACATTTTCAACACTGATACCTATTTCTAGTATAGTTGGACCATTTATATCAAAAGATGAAGAAAGTATACTAGCATATATATATGTGTTTTCTTATTTGCTTGGAAGATACCGATATTACCATCAATAAGAAATGAAAAATGTTTAAACCTGAAATTTATGTAGATATAACATTTTGATCCACAGAATTTTCATGTTTTTAGCTGAAGGTTTCAAAGTTGATACTGATTGAAATACACATTATTTTGATATCTACATTGTACTTACATAAAATATGTATATCATCAATTTGCAATGGATAACCAGGCATATTAAAGTTACACTTAGCATGTTTAACGATATTAACCACTTCCACCAATATTCCATAGGTACATTGTACTTGTCATGGAAAAACACAACTGATGCAAAATAAACAACATGTCACACAAAAAATGAAAGAATTCAGATATATTGATAAATCAACTAATGTTGGCGCTATACATTTTTTCTTGATAGGGTTTTATAATCAACTGCTCGGATTTTGTAATGAATATGCTGATTCAGGTATATTTAAACTGATGCTGTGCTGTCAGCCATGTGTATGTATCTACCGGGCTGATTTAGTGGAGGTAACTTCATATAAGATATATATACCTACATTATAATCAGGGATTAATCTGGGATTAAGGGGAAACTACCCTTTTTTGACTTAAGGAGAAAAAAAGCTCTTCAAAGGGGAATCTTCAAAATCACAAAGTTACATTTATAAGTTTGAAAGCACATTTTTCAAGTGAAAACAGCTAAGGGTAATCAGGAAAAAGAAATCTGAAGGGTTTTCGATAGATATTGACATAACAAAAGAGGGAAAATACAATATTTCAGTATTTAACACAATTCTGAAGGGAACGGGAACAAAATATTCTGAGAGGAAACTACCCATAAACTGTAGTAAAAAAGGCCTAGATTGCCCCCTGATAATACAATGTATACTGATAGCTCTATGTTCCTGCTTTAATTTCGTATGTATGACTTGTAAATGAGGACTTTGCATGTTGACTTGTACGTACCCATCATTTCCAAACAGATAATTTCATTGGCATCAAGAATAAAACTTACAATTTTAAATAAGATTCCGTCTTACTGTTAAATACATGTGTACAACTTATATAGGTCAAATATCCTAGTGGAGGAAAATTTGGACATATTACAAAAATGTATTTCTATTTTAGAATTAAGTCTTATTAAATTATTTGTCCACAATTTTACTCGTTAAAATTTCCCGGTATATCTATCCTAGCTTATGGATATATTGGAGGACCAATGTAAGTTATTCTTTTTATAGGAGTACTTATTCTAATTTCTAGGTCACGAATACTAGTAGGAGAGGTATAATTCTTGGTTATATAGAAATACCCCACAGAAAAAAAAAATGATTATACATATATCTAGCTCTTAATAATTCAACTTTGTTGTGATTACCTAGAGGTAGTTTATTTTGTAGCCACCCAGAATACATCCTCAAACATAGATAAATTCTGTGCATTAGAAATATTCCTTTATTTTGAATTACAACCTGTGTTTCAGATTACATCCTGTATTCTAATAGTTGATAACACTTAATATATTTGCACTGCATTATTCATGTGTTTTTGTAATAATAGCATCAAGAGTATTTCTTGTTTCCTCATGTTTTTTTCATGCATGTTTGATCTTTTGCTGAAAATGTTACACATTCATGTATACTATATTCTACTTTACCTTGATCTACTTAGCATGTCATGATGTCATACCTGCCAACCCTCCCTCATTAGGAGGGAGACTCCCTCATTTTTACCAAAATTTACCAAAATCCCTCACATCTCCCTCATTTAAGTCCAAACTCACACAAACTCAAAATCTATGTGATGTGGTCAAATGAGATCCTAATTACTGCTGTGTATGTGTAATGACCATAATAGGTGTATCTGGATCAAATTAAGTAATACTTTGTAAAGCTGTTTTGATACATAATAAGGGAAAAACAAATTGAGCAATGCAGTTTCAGTCGCATTTCACGCACTTTCTTCCTCATTGGAAATATGGAAAGAGGGAGATCTCCTTCATCGGAGGTTTCAGAAGTTGACACCTATGTGATGTTGGGAGGGGGGGGGGGGGGAGATTTAAATGGATCATTCCCCTTTCTTTCACTCCCCTGGTTACCTTTATGATATATTTTGGTGGCTTCTACTGACGGTTTGTTCTGCAATTGTTTTTGTTCTGTATCTGTCTGATATGTTTCAATGTTTACAAGTGTGTATATTAATTGCTGTCTGTATATTATATTCAAGTTGTCTTGAAGAAGGATCATATTCTGATTATTATGCAAAAATTGATTTGCACTGCTAAATTATTAGACACCAATGAAGTTCTTTATATAAAATTAACAGTATGAAAGAAGTATTGGTATTATATTAGTGTCTACTTCCTGGTTTCCAGATTAGCTAAATAATGATTTGCTTAAACTTTAATTTGTTTATATAATATGTCTCATGAATTGGCTTAAGCTTATCAAACACATTCAAGATAATAATTTTGACTATTTTTCATTCTTTGACAGGTAGCTCTATTGATAATAAAATTCAGCTTTAATTTCTTTGATATTGTATGTACCATGGTATAACTTATAGTACAAAGACTACCCTTCCTGTTCAGGTACTCCTCAACAGCAGTAAGCACATGGACAAGGCAGATGAGTACCGATTTCTCCATCCTTGGCTTGGGACAGGGCTGCTCACAAGGTAATGAGTACCGATTTCTCCATCCTTGGCTTGGGACAGGGCTGCTCACAAGGTAATGAGTACCGATTTCTCCATCCTTGGCTTGGGACAGGGCTGCTCACAAGGTAATGAGTACCGATTTCTGCATCCCTGGCTCTAAACAGGGCTGCTTACAAGGTAATGAGTACCGATTTCTCCATCCCTGGCTCGAAACAGGGCTGTTAACAAGGTAATGAGTACCAATTTCTCCATCTCTGGCTAGGAACAGGGCTGCTTACAAGGTAATGAGTACGGTTTTCTCCATACATGTACCTTGCTAGGAACAGGGCTGCTTACGAGGTAAGGAGTACCGATTTCTCCATCCTTGGCTTGGAACAGGGCTGCTTACAAGGTAATGAGTACCGATTTCTCCATCCCTGGCTCAGAACAGGGCTGCTAACAAGGTAATGAGTACCGATTTCTCCATCCTTGGCTCAGAACAGGGCTGCTAACAAGGTAATGTGTACCGATTTCTCCATCCCTGGCTCAGAACAGGGCTGCTAACAAGGTAATGAGTACCCATTTCTCCATCCTTGGCTCAGAACAGGGCTGCTAACAAGGTAATGAGTACCGATTTCTCCATCCTCTGCTCAGAACAGGACTGCTTACAAGGTAATGAGTACCGATTTCTCCATCCCTGGCTCGGAACAGGGCTGCTCACAAGGTAATGAGTACCGATTTCTCCATCCCTGGCTCAGAACAGGGCTGCTTACAAGGTAATGAGTACCGATTTCCCATCCTCTGCTCAGAACAGGACTGCTTACAAGGTAATGAGTACCGATTTTTCCATCCCTGGCTAGGAACAGGGCTGCTTACAAAATAATGAGTACTGATTTCTCCATCCCTGGCTCAGAACAGGGCTGCTTACGAGGTATTAATGAGTACCGATTTCTCCATCCCTGGCTTGGAACAGGGCTGCTAACAAGGTAATGAGTACCGATTTCTGCATCCCTGGCTCTGAACAGGGCTGTTCACAAGGTAATGAGTACCAATTTCTCCATCCCTGGCTCAGAACAGGGCTGCTTACGAGGTATTAATGAGTACCGATTTTTCCATCCCTGGCTAGGAACAGGGCTGCTTACGAGGTAATAATGAGTACCGATTTCTCCATCCCTGGCTAGGAACAGGGCTGCTTACGAGGTAATAATGAGTACCGATTTCTCCATCCCTGGCTCGGAACAGGGCTGCTAACAAGGTAATGAGAACAGGGCTGCTAACAAGGTAATGAGAACAGGGCTGCTAACAAGGTAATGAGGACAGGGCTGCTTAGGAGGTACCGAATTTCTCGGCTCCTTACTTTACATAGTCTACCAATGCAGTCCCCTCACGGTGTTGGTGTTAACACTATTGGCGGAAATTGGTTAAAAATCCAATCGATCACCAGTCATTTTGTCCAACCCAATTTGATAGTCAATTCAGTAATAGTATACATTAATACAGACTGTATAATGAATTTTTGATATTTTTAGATATTTCTTTTATGACGCAAGATTTTGACACAAACCATATCAATTGTTATAAAAATGTATTTAGAGCTCCAAAGGAATAATAGATCTACACTGTAATTGAGTTTGTGTAGTTTGAACAAAATATGTTGTTTCTTCCATGTCATTTACACACAATCTTGCAGTTTTAATTATTATTTTTTTTTATTTAAATTTTTCTTTGTTTGAAGTTTTTTCAAAGTTGTAATTATGAGCTCATAATCAATCATGATGATGTCACAACATCATCATTATCATCATCATCATCATTATCATCATCATCATCATCATTATCATCAAACATGTTTATCATCAATGTCCTCATCAGCATCATCATCCAATCATCACCATCATCATTCCATTTTCATGCTCACCATTATCATCTTCAAACATAATAAATCATCATCATTATTATTGTAACATCATCAATATCATTACCATTATTATATGCACATGCACACTCACTCACACACAAGTACATATACAAGAAAAGAGTGATGGAGAGGGACATAGAGATAGGAAATGGGATGGTCATACATAAACGTAAGAAGTGTACATGTATATTGTATACTTATCAATATAATGTATGGAAGAAACAGAGTACAGGAAAGAAAAGGTGAAAGGACAGAAAGAGTTTGAGAAATTTAAGGAAATTATTTACATACCTGTATCTACAAAGTTGCAATGCAGTATCTTAATGGCACAATTGATTACTAAAACCTCCAATTAAGTCAATTCTTACTGTTATTTCTTAAATAGTTTCGTCTTAACACTGTCCTAAAATTTTAAAGATACTGGACACACTGAAGATGTGAAAGGATCATATATCAAGAAAACTATTCATTTTCCCCATTCATTTGAAAATTTTTAAATAAAAGAGTCTCCTTTCTTGTATGCAATATGTTTCTGTACTAAAAAGTATTTTTTCATGTCTTAATTATTATTGTTAAATGTTTATTGTCATAAAAGTGGTAATGAACATGTTATATCAAATTGTTCCTCATTACACATGGTATAACAGTAAGTCTGTTACCTACCCACAGCACTGGGAGTAAGTGGAAAACCAGGAGGAAGATGTTGACTCCAACCTTCCATTTCAAGATTCTTCATGATTTCATTGGAGTGTTCAATGATCAGTCAGATGTGATGGTGAAGAAGCTGGAGAAGGTGGCAGATAAAGGACCATTCAATGTGTTTCCCTACATTACCCTATGTGCTCTAGACATCATCTGTGGTAAGTTTGGTTTGATTACTGGTAAATAAGTTTTTGTGATGCAGTCCCATGTTTCTGCTGATTTCTGCTTAACTAATGTCTTTTTGAGTGTTGTCAGACTTGGCCAGGCTACTACAGAAAACCAAGTAGGTAGCTCAATTAGCTAAAGAATCTAATTCCCCTGTCTAAATGTCCTAATTTTCTTTGCCTATGACCAACCCTAGATTCAACTAATATAGTTATGTTGGAATATGGGTACACAGACCTTGGTAATAGTGTGTTCTCTCTTGGAAAGACTTGGAACCAAGGTGGTTTGAGTTATATAAGTACGTGCCATGTTGTGGTGATGGAGGAAAACTAGATTGACTTGTAGCCAGTAGCTGGTGATTGCCCATCCCAGTGTAGGCCTCCTACCTGTACTTCAGTTGAGGAGGGCTCGCAATAATAGACGGTCAGACCATGACATCTTTACCATTGGATATTTTAATATAACTGGCCGACATTTGAAAGTGACTGCTTGGGATTAGGTAGCTAGATTGGTTGAAGTTGAATTTGAGGGTTCAGAGAGAACGGTTTCAATCCCTCCTGATCATGACTGGCTTCATTGCATCTTTTCTCCTGTTGCATATACCCTGTAAATTTGATGCAACATTCTGAGAACCCAGAAATTATGGTGTCTGTAGCATAAAAAGTGTTTACAGAATGGAAACAATTACATATGCTAAGTAATCTGTTGCCATTTAGCTGCCATACTCCTGAAATACATTATTACAGACCCATCTGTTGTCTACTTCAATGGGCTGCGGTGGCCGAAAGGTTAATGTGTTCTGACATTCTTCCACTAGCCCTCCATTTCTTGGTTGCAAATTCAAATCCCATGTGGGGCAGTTGCCAGGTACTGACTGTAGGTTGGTGGTTTTCTTCGGGTACTCTGGCTTTCCTTCACCTCCAAAACCTGACACGTCCTTAAATAAACCTGGCTGTTAATAGGACGTAAAACAAAAAACACACAAATGTCAACTTCATGTTCTGTACAATGTAGTCATATATCTCTATTCAATATCTATTATTTACTTATTCACAAACTACAGTTGTATCATAAGCAGAATATTGTAATTAGGTCACCTGAGACGAAGTCTCAAGTGACCTATTCTAATCGCCTTTTGTCCGTCATCGTGCGTCCTTAAACTTTTTACATTTTCGACTTCTTCTCCAAAACCGCTGAACCAAATTCAATGAAATTTTACAGGAAGCTTCCATGGCTGAGGGTGAACCAAAATTGTGAATTATATGGTCCCCACCCCCCAGGGGCATGCGGGGCGGGGCCAAAAAGGGTCAAATTGACTAAAACTTCAAAAATCTTCTCCTCTACTCTCAGATATGGTAGAATCAAATACTCTTCATAGATGGAAGGGTCTTAAGGTGCTTTACCAAAATTGTGAATTTCATGACCCTGGGGTCACATGTTTGCCCCTGGGGAGGGGGTAAACTTTACTATAGTTTATATAGGAAAATCACATTTTTGACTATTGTTTGTTGGATTTGTATTGGAATTCATTCTAACTTGTATTAAATTATCAGCATGGGATGACACTTTGATGGTATGTGCATGTTGGCCCTAGTTGACCCCCAGGGGCTGGAGGGCGGGGCCAAAAAGGGTCAAATTGACAAAAATTTCAAAAATCTTCTTCTCTACTCTCAGATATGGTAGAATCAAATACTCTTCATAGATGGAAGGGTCTTAAGGTGCTTTACCAAAATTGTGAATTTCATGACCCTGGGGTCTCATGTTTGCCCCTGGGGAGGGGGTAAACTTTACTATAGTGTATATAGGGAAATCACATTTTTGACTATTATTTGTTGGATTTGTATTGGAATTCATTCTAACTTGTATCAAATTATCAGCATGGGATGACACTTTGATGGTATGTGCATGTTGGCCCTAGTTGACCCCCAGGGGCTGGCGGGCGGGGCCAAAAAGGGTCAAATTGACTAAAACTTCAAAAATCTTCTTCTCTAC
Source organism: Mimachlamys varia (assembly GCA_947623455.1). NCBI lineage: Eukaryota > Metazoa > Mollusca > Bivalvia > Pectinida > Pectinidae > Mimachlamys > Mimachlamys varia. Next base: position 50,033,741 of record OX392527.1, read on the forward strand.
TCTCAGATATGGTAGAATCAAATACTCTTCATAGATGGAAGGGTCTTAAGGTGCTTTACCAAAATTGTGAATTTCATGACCCTGGGGTCTCATGTTTGCCCCTGGGAAGGGGGTAAACTTTACTATAGTTTATATAGGGAAATCACATTTTTGACTATTATTTGTTGGATTTGTATATGAATTCATTCTAACTTGTATCAAATTATCAGCATGGGATGACACTTTGATGGTATGTGCATGTTGGCCCTAGTTGACCCCCAGGGGCTGGAGGGCGGGGCCAAAAACGGTCATATATCAATATGACATGACTTTTGAGTAGTACGCACATATTGACACTGACTGACCCCCAGGTGCCTGAGGGTCAAATTGACATAATTTCAAAAATTCATTTTTTCCACTCCCAGATATGCTACAATGTATTGTTATAAATATTCATCTCAACATTCCCATATTTCTCTTTCATATCAAACATCAGGTGACCGTTAAGGCCCATGGGCCTCTTGTCTTTACTGTAAAAGTTATATCTTTGAATTTTGTTTGTTGTTGTAGAGACTGCCATGGGGAGACATGTAAACGCACAGGGAAACAGTGACTCGGATTATGTCCGGGCTATTAACAGGTGAGGTTATATTTGAACACACGGGGAAACAGTGACTCGGATTATGTCCGGGCCATTAACAGGTGAGGTTAAATCTGAACGCACAGGGAAACAGTGACTCGGATTATGTCCGGGCCATTAACAGGTGAGGTTATAACTGAAAAAACCTTGAAACAGTGACTCAGATTATGTTAGGGCAATTAACAGGTGAGGTTATATATGAACACACAGGGAAACAGTGACTCAGATTATGTCAGGGCCATTAACAGGTGAGGGTATATCTGAACACACAGGGAAACAGTGACTCGGATAATGTTAGGGCCATCAATAAGTAACGCTTTATCTTAACAAAACAGACTCAAAAACTTTGATTAGTAGGACGAGGAATGGTGTTAAGGATTGTTCTGTTGCTGGAGTGTAGGGGGTGGGGGTGGGAGTGTGGGGGGGGGGGGGGGGGGGGGGGGGTGGAGGTTTGAACCTGTGACTCTAAGCTCTCCAGACCAGTGCTCTACCACTGAGCTAATGGGAAATTCTCTACACCTGGCACTTGTAAGGCAGCCTACTCAATGCACATTATCATACCTCACTTTTATTTAAAATGACCTGATTGGATTAAACGTAATCAAATGACATTGTATAAATGAGATATTTCACAGAAATTGAAGCATTGAGGAAATAACCCCAGAGATAACATCCAGAATTGTCTCCCTGGAAAGGGTTATTTTTCCCCGAGCTACGCCCTAGGAAAAATGACCTTTCCCAGGGAGACAATTCTGGATGTATCCCTCCACAAAGGGCCATAATTGTTTATTGTTTCATTTGTGTTTATTTCCATTTAATCATCTTCAGAAAAAATAGGTTAGGTAGGTAGATAGGCAATTTATTTTATATTGGAATATAATTTTACTATGGTTGTATAAAGCAGGAGTTCTGAATAAAACAGTGTGCATATCACTAAATACCAATAAAATTCTGTGACATGAAGGTATAAATATTCTATGTATTTCTCAACATTTTTCATTGAATATTCCTGGCTTTGTTTATGGAAATTGTTTCCTGTTTCATTTCATAATATTTCCACTGTTTTCTGTTTTGTATGACCAAGGATATAAAAATTTATTTACAACATCTAATACAGGTGTATGTATTGCTTTTCTCCAGGATTACCGTCTTCATCTTGCTGAGGATGCGACGTCCATGGTACTGGCCGAATTTCCTTTTCTACCTCCTCGGACCTGGAAGGGAGCACGACAAATGCCTTAAAACCTTACACGACTTCACATCAAAGGTATTGCTCTTCTGACGAACTGCCAATATATAGGACTCTCAGATTTTTGGAATGTTTTGATCAATTGCTGTAAAAGATGCGGATTTCTGAAAATGGTCTAATAACAAAATCATAAAATAGGTGCATGCATACAAATGTACATGTACACATGAAGGGAAGGCTGTCAAGTGATTAAGATATCTGACAAACCACTTGCCTTCCACTTCTTGGTCATGGGTTTTAGGCCTATGTTGGGCAGTTGCCAGATACTCAAAGTAGGTCTGTGGATTTTCTCTGGGAATGTCGGTTTTTCTCCACCACTAAAACCTGGCACACCTGAAAATGTCCATATGACGAAAGATGCAAACAAATCAAACCAAACAAAAGCATGATTTCTTCAGCAAATTCAAACAATTTGCATATAAACCTTGTCACCTTATGTACTGTAACGGAAGTTCATATTACCTTTAATGCTTTAAAAGGTATCTTGATAACAATTTCTGCCTATACTATCCATATCAAAATACATTGTATATATACCTAGTCATTTATGTACTGTAAAAAAAGTTTTTTATGCCCCGCCATGAAATGGGGGGGCATATAGTGTTACCTATGTCCGTCCCGTCCCCTCCCGTCTCGCCTCGCATCACGTCCCGTCCTGTCCCATAGTAACGTAGCCAGCTTATATAAATAACTACTGATCTGATTGTCATTAAACTTCGCATACGTAATAAGCATGAAGAACTAATTTCTTATTGGGGAAGAGGGCATTTATGTCTCACAGACATTTCTAGTTTATAATCACCTTTAATGCTTTAAAATGTATTTGACAACTGTTTATGCAAATTATTCATAAAAAAAAATTGATACCAATTTCTGGATAAGTAATGATATGCAAAACAATATTTCACAAATCTAAAAGAATTAAAAAAAAAAAAAAAAAATCACATGGTACAGGGTGTATATTTTGAGAAAATATTGAACAGATATAAATGTTTAAACTGTAGGTGATCGTGGAGCGAAGTGAAGCATTCAGACAAAGCAGATCACAGCAGACGACAATGGAGGATATGATGAAGGGTCGTGGGGATGATGAAACAGTTTACCTAGAGAAGGGGAAACGACTGGCTTTCCTCGACATGTTGCTGTGTGCCTCAGCCGACGGCCACCACCTCTCCTTCGAGGACATCCGCGAGGAAGTGGACACTTTCATGTTTGAGGTATGGATATCTCCCTTTAAATTGATCATATTGTTAAAACTAAATTTTGTTCGGATTTCTAAGATGATGTAATATCACAGCAAATCAGTTTAGCGAAGGTATGTTCTAGATTTAACCAAATGAAAGGGGAGGGAGATACATTTTCAGAGACCCAATATGTATAAGGAATGGTAGCTTAGGCAGATCTGGTTTTAACCCCACCTCCCATGATATATTAATACAGAAGCCTCCAATCTCCCACCTTCCAATACAATTAATTATGGAATAGCCCTAATGCATGTTTTAGAAGTCTGGTTTTCTTACACTGTATATTGTCCAAAATCCTGGAAAATTTGCAGCATACCTTTTAGGGCTGGAATAGGTAACTGAGGATCTGGCTACGATTCAATTACAAATAGTATACAGGTAGCAAATCTACATACCAAAAAACTGTCGAAAATTGTAAGTCAATATCCATCGAATTCCTTGTCAGAAATGTCGCTCCTGACTGCTGTTTGACAGACCTCCGAAACACTTATGTATCCTATAAACTTTGAATGTAAACATAATATTGACCGAGTCTGACATTCTGTTGAACAAAGTAACTCTGATTTATCACCAGTTCTCTGGCTTTCTAGTTGTAGTTAATGTGCAAAAATACATGTGCATAGCGTTGACAACACACAACTGTAAAATGAAATTACAAAAAGTTTCCCAGCTGGGAGGCTAGCTATATATAGCCAATTCTTACAAATTAAGAGAATTCACAACATTTTACAAAGTTCTACATTTACATTGCTTAAGTATTCAGTTATAGCTCTGTTTATGCATTAAAAGATTTATGTATGCATATTTATCATGGTTACCCATTGTTACCCAATTTTGGTTCGGATACGGTGTACATATGGTTATCCAACCGACATTATTTCTAACCATAAAGCCCTAAAACATTCGCAAGGCATCGTCATGGAAATCATAAATTTTATGTTAACTTGTAGGGACATGACACAACAGCTGCCGCCATTTCCTTTTGTACCCACCTTATCGGGGATCACCCACATGTCCAGGACAAGCTTCACGAGGAGTTGGACCAGATCTTTGGTGGGTCTAGATCTGCTGAACGTTTTATTGATGTCATTCTTAATTTGCCTTCATAATAGAAGACATAAGTTATCTACAACAAAAATTCCTGTATGTTAACCTAGGTCTAGATCTATTATAATGGCATTAATTTTTTTTTTTTCATTTTTGTGAAAAAACGCGAACAATTATGACATCACAAATGTGTAAAAGATGTGCATTGGTTAGGTTGCCTTACAAATGTTAGCTGTAGGGAATTTCATGATAGAGCATCAGACTTGAGAGCCAAGGGTCCCGGGTTCGAGCCCCAGTGATGGCGCTATGTTAATCAGTTTTTAGATAGTCATGTTTCCTAGTCATTTTACAAATGCATAGGTAGTCATTTAACTAAAGAGCTGGCTAAAACAGGCTGCAAGTTATAGGAACTCCGGATTCAGGATATAATTGTTTAAATTTAAATCTCATTTAATAAGCACTATTGTGATATACTTGTGACTTACTTGGTTACCATGGTTTCAGGAGACAGTGACAGGCCGGTCACCATGAAAGATCTAAAGGAAATGAAGTACCTAGAATGTACAATAAAAGTAAGCAAAAAAATCCTGTTTTATTTTAATATCAAGCTTTTTTAAGCCCCTACCAGCAAAGCCGGAGGGGACTATTACCTCAGTAGTTTAGATGCCGTCTGTCCGCCCGTCTGTCTGTCACCTTTTTGGGGTTTCCGTGCATTATCTCTACAACTGATGCACATATTGAACAGAAATTTGGCATACTGTTACATCAAGGACCTAGCTAGGTCAAGTTCTGATTTGGTTACAGTTGAATATTTTTTTACCGAGGACTTTTTTTGTTATAACCTGCTGGCAGGGGACTTGTATCGCTCTGCAATCAAACACTTGTTTAATTTGATATCATTAGAAAATGTATCATATACATGTATATGTGTGCAATGTATACATACTTGTTCACATTACAAAGGATATTTTCATGCGATTATGATTTTGCGTTAAACAAATTATAAATTGAAAAAGTGAAATAGTTTGAGTTTGTGAAAGGAAATTTCGTGACTGAACTAATTAGTCCCTTTAATTTCATTAACATATAATTCTATGAATTAAATATTCATATGTTTGTAACTGTGTTGTTAAACTTCATGTAAACTATTCTGTTTCTTTTTTATTTATGACAGGAAGCTCTACGACTGTTCCCGTCCGTACCGTTCTTTGGCAGAAGTGTTACAGAGGATGTTAAAATAGGTATAAAACAAAAACTTTATTTTTATTATTCTCATTGACAAAATGTATACCTAGGTAAGTGAAATTGTTGTACCTCAGCTACATGTCTTCAAGATTCCCCGATCATTCCCTCATTTTACACCCTCTCTAGAAAAATGATAACAAGCATCACCGCAAACAAGTTCTGTTGATGATTGCGTTCCGTTAGTTTTACTATTTATTCATTTCTTAAATTGCATGTACCCGACTGTTGTAACATCGTTTTCGTTAATATGGTATGGTAGCTATAGTGTAGACAGGTCTGTGCCGATCCCAACTTCCATCCTTTAATACAAGAACACATGAATATCAACAATGACACATGAGTTTGATAAGTATTTTTGTTTTATTTCGGGTAATAAAATGTTTAATGTCCTTAACCTTTTCCCTACAACAAGAACAATAAATATACAATACATATGGAACCTTAAAGTCACATTACTTCGGTACAAAGTTTTATCAATTAAATCATCCCCTCTGTAGACACATTTGAACTCTTTTGGTTCCAAGGTTGGAATAGTTCATTATAAAACTTTAGGGGTGGATGAGTTAAATGGCTTATATTTTGTCGTTTTATTTCCAGGAGATCAGTACACTCTGAAGAAGGGCACCACAGCTGTTATAGTCCCTGTGGCGCTCCACTTGGATGAACGTTACTTCCCCGATCCTTACAAATTTGACCCAGACCGATTCTTGCCAGAACAAGCCAATCGCCATCCTTTCAGCTATATCCCATTCTCGGCTGGACCCCGCAACTGTATTGGTCAGTATTTGTCATACCCGATAATTTAACCCTCCCTCATTAATTAGGAGGGAGACTCACTCTGTTTGACCAAAATTTACTAATCTCCCTCAAAATCTCCCTTATTCAAGTCTAAACTCACACTAAATCCACATCCTGTGGTCAAATGATGTCCAAGTTACTGCAGGGTGTGTCTGGATTAAATGAATGCTTCTTGGAGTTATCTTCTTGCATAAAAAGAGAAAGATAAATTGAGCAATGCAGTTTTAGTCACATTTCAGGCACTTTCACCCTCATCGGAAATGTTGAATGAGGGAGATCTCCCTCTTTGGCAGTTTCAGAGGTTACCACCTGTTAATTTTTTGCAAAAGAATCTGAAAGTTTGAAACTTTTTTTGTAAAAGAAAAGATGAAAAATAGAAAACTAGCTTTCTCACTCCCATCAGTAAGGTGAAACTGATCTAAGTTTATACTAGGGGGAAAATATGAGATCTTCATTTTTCCCCCTGGTGGTTAAAATCTCAGAATCTATTCCATTTTCTGAGCAACACATAAATCATCATCTATTATCACTTTCCATTCCATAGCTGTCAACTCTCCCTCATTAAAAGCCTTCTTCATTTTGATCAAAACTTACCAATATCACTCAAAACTCCTCTTTTAAAATCAAACTCAAACAGCCTCCATTTATAAATCCATTTTATAAATATTTTCTGCATCAATTGAATTCTATTTGGACTTATTTTGATACATAAGCATCTCGCACACTTCCTAGGTGTAAAAGTAGTTTGAGGGAGATTAATAGAATCTATCACCCCTGTGTGATGTAGACTGAGAAATCTCAACCCGAGGGAAAGATTTATGATTTTTGTGTCGCCTGCAGGCGACATATAGGGATCACTATGTCGGCGTTAGTGTCGGCAGCAGCGTCGGCGGCGTCTGGCACCAACAGTTTCCGTGCGATAACTTGAGTTTCCTTGGGCCAATCAAACTCAAACTTCATACAGTGCTTCCTAAAGAAAAGTGCTCGCTTGGGATTGCTTTTCATGGTCTAAGGTCAAAGGTCAAGGTCACTGTTCGTATAAATAGAAAATCGGTTTCCATGCAATAACTTTAGTTTCCTTGGGCCAATCAAACTCAAACTTCATAGAATACTTCCTTACCAAAAGTACTTGCTTGGGATTGCTTTTCAGGGTCAAAGGTCAAAGGTCAAGGTCACTGTTTCTATTCCATTTGGAACTGATACAATGCATATCCATAGATAGCTCCTAAAAACTGATCTCCCAACTTGCTGCGCAGGCGACACATCCACTTCCGTGGAATTCTTGTTAAACCGAGTGCTAAAATTCATAAATCATATCCCGAGGGTTGATATTTCTCTGTCTACATCTCACAGGGGTGATTGATTATTTTTCTCCCACACTTTCCTAAAGTAAAATAAGCAAAGGAGTGAACTCGGTGCATCGCGCCATCATCCCATCATACATGGTGGATGCACTGCTTGACGAAATTAGTGACTTATGTTACTCTGGTTACACTCCATAAAGTGAGGATGTCACAATGATCATGACGTCACAATTAGCACGTGTGAGCTGTCTTTTCCCCTACCCCGGTAAAAGACAGGTTTATCTTTTCCCTAGCAAAAATGAGAATAAACCTGTAAGGTGGTGGAGAACTTGGGTTCATTGGAGGTTTTAGAGGTTGACAGTCAGCTATGACTTCTGAACAACATAACATTACTACATGGTGTTTTATACACATTTAGATCTAGGTTAACCCTGCCACTGGCTATCTACCACTGGGTCATGAGTTCGAGACCTACACAGGGCAGTTGCCAGGTACTAGTTGTAGGTCGATGGATGGATTTTCTCTGGGCTTTCTTCTGTCACTAAAACTTGGCATATCCTTATTTTACATACCATAAGCTTTTAACAGGACATAAAACAGAAACAAACCAAACTGCTAAATTTGTCACAGAATTTGGACCGAAATTATTGAAAACCATTTTAAACGTTTATTTCCAGGCCAGAGATTTGCCCTGATGGAGGAAAAGGTAATGTTGTCATCAATGCTGAGAAAGTTTGACATCATCTCGACACAGAGGAGGGAAGACCTCTGTCCAATCGGTGAGCTCATCCTGCGACCACAACTTGGTGTGGACGTCAAGCTGAAAAGTCGGAAATAGAAATGTACAGAAAAACATTGTATCCTGTATTGGGTGAAACTTACTTCAAACTTCTGGTAGATTAATTAAGGAATTGGTCATTTGGAATGATGAGATTTCCGGTGAAAAAAATGAAAACAAGAAATTTTCATTGTATTGCATAATTGAAGTTTCTGATGAGTTGTAACATTGAACAGTAATTAATCTTTAGACCAGTAAACCTGTGTTATCTCAAAAATTTGAAATATCCAATGTTTATTTAGATAAGAAATTGATTTATTTTCAACAATTATGATCGAAATAATTGCTTATATTAATCACTCATGCATGTTGGAATGGGTGAAAGTGAGCATTATGTCTGAACTTCGAGGAAATCCACAGTTTTTAGAGAAAATGCATCTGTGGTTGAGTATAGATATGGATTTAATATCTGTGTCGGGATTTGAGCCTCCGCCATCTTGGTTAAAGGAGTAAAAGCCATCCGTCACATGTTTTAATATGTTATTATTCTAATCCCCACCTGAAAGTTAGTTCTTGATATGAGACGGTGCTAAATGAACATTTTGATCATGGAAAATCAAAATTCATATCTAAATGTATTTGCCTTAAAATAATTTTTGTTGCCATTTGCTATAATGCATTAGAACTAGTACATTGTATAATCAGGGATTTGCTGTGTTCCTAGTTACTCTAGATAAGGAGCCATGGTGGCCAAGTGGTTAAGGTATGCCAACATTCTACCACTAGCCCTCCACCTCTGGGTTGGGAGTTCGAATCCCACGTGGGGCAGTTCCCAGGTTCTGACCGTAGGTTGTTGGTTTTTCTCCGGGTACTCCAGCTTTCTTCCACCTCGAAAACCTGGCACGTCCTTAAATGACCCAGGCTGTTAAAAGGACGTAAAACAAAAATAAACCAAACTCTAGATAAGCCAAAACCTGCTAACAGCCATGACCTTAGATATGAGACAGACTTACCATTTTGTACATAATTTGTAAAAAAAAAAAAAAACGAACAACATGACCTGGTATTATTTCATATAAAATGAAGTCACAAATGATTATTATGAATGTGTGTTCCAAATATCAATTCATCTTGCCAGAATTTTTTTACTTACCTTATATATGGTAATTATAGGCATTAATTGCATTTATACAAAATAAGTATTATTATTGATTATAGAAATCATCATTTGAAGTGTCTATGTTAAAAATATAATTGTTTTATTTTCCCATTACAGCAGATCATATCATTGCCATTGGGTTGGGGAAAATATTTGAACTTTTTTTTTAAAAAGAATTAAAAAAAACTTAGGAAACAGACAAAATCATATTCCTTTTGAATATGGCCTCTAAAGTTTTTAAGACATTTTTTTGTGAAATCAGAAAACGTTTTTTTGTCCATTTATCAGGTGAATTCTAAATTAATTATTCATATTTCTATCATATGTCACATAGATAAACTTAAAAAAATTTAAGGACTTGGAAAAGAGAATGTTTTCTGATTTGAAGATCTTTTCAAACGTTTTCTCAACAAAATGTTTCAAGTAATCAGGGACCAAAACTGTTGCAACGTTCAATTCAAACTTTGATAGAAATTTCCTGAATGCTTCCAAAGTGAGTTTTATCACCTGAATAAAATTGGTGTTTCAACATAAAATAATTTAATTTGTTTGATTATGTCCGGAATCAAATAAAATACGAAGAAAGGTAAAATAAGTACAAATGTAGTGCCTTTGTTTTGAAAATATAAGGTTTGTTGTGAAATAACCCAATAACCTTTTTGCCAATCTTTAATTGAAACAGGAGAAGGTATATTAAAACAAAAGACATTTTTTGCCTGTCATTAGATCAATTTTAAAAAGGTTATTTTGGAAAAATCAGTTTGCAATATGACATGTTTGTTGTCACTATGACTGGTTAGTTGTACTCAAATGATGTAATTTAAAGGCCCAATATACGTAACTTTTGGCAAAACTTGAAGCGAAAATCAAGCCTAATAACGTATTATATTTATAGATTTAGCTAAGATTAAGTGATATCAGCAATATTCAAGATAAATTCTTTCACGGTTACCGGTACAGCAGCAGTTGAAACATGCGATTTGTAAATACGCATCCATTTTGAACCGTCTTCTACCTTCGGTTTGTTGTTGAAGTGGGCCTCACCTGAATAATTTTCAATTCTTTTGATTTTTTTTTTTGTCCAGAGTTTCTTGTTAGTTACCGCTCAGGTTTGCTTTGTTTTAGGCTTATTTTTGCATGGTTATCAACTGGATTTTTATTTAGATTTTTCATAATCATGAAAATTCCCTGAAGTTACATATATTGGGCATTTAATGGGAGAAAAAAATGCACAGCCAAACTAGGGTTCAAACTGATGACTGGTGCTACAGTAAAATATACAAAACATTGCTAGTATGCAACAATACCTCCTGTATATATTTTTAATTTTATAAATAAATATATTTATACCGTCATATGGACGTTTAAATTTCTCATATAGACGAGAAACCATGACACCTTTCATAAACAATGACATTATGCCAGTTCGGAATATAAAGGGTAAATATGTATGTATCGATCATAATCAAATAGAAGCTTTATAAAATTATTGTTTAATCATTATCACCAAATATAATTTATTAAATATATATGGTTGACATGAAATTGATGACCAAACATGCTTTAAAACCCATTAAAATAAAATATTTGGGTTTTTAGCCAACTATTATCTTTAATTTATTATAGTCAGTTTTTCTATGATTTATACTTTCATTATATACCTGTTATTCTTTTTGATTTATTTATAATTCAACTTAAGTGTTTATCATCTAAATTTATTAAGCATTGATGACAATTTTTTTTAGTTTCATTGGGATATGAAAAAAAAATTGTTTGCAAACTGTATGAATCCGCATAGCGGATTCTTACAAAAGTTTGCAAGCAAATTTTTTTTCATAACCCTATGAAACTGAAAAATAATTGACATCAACGCTTTTAATTAATTTATGAAACTTATTTTTCAAATTTATAACATGTTTATGTACAATTTGACTGATCTTAAAACAAATTCTTTTTTACAAATCAATACGGCACGTCAATTGCGGCATTGTGACGTCACATTTTTCACACCATTTTCGGATTTTCTTTTCATAGAGGTATGAAAAGAAATCTCAACCAATCAGAAAGCCGCATTCTGCATACAATTGATGGAAAATTAATTATTGTTGTTTAAAGTCATTAAAATCATTTTATAAAATTGTCCATTAAAATAAAAAGAAAAAACATTACTTTTTAATAGTCTTCATCCTTAATTTATTATGATGATTTGTTGTCATTTACTCATCAAGTCAGATGTTTGTCAGTGTTTGTCAAACTGAATCGATCATAAAATACATGTTAATAGTTAAAGGATTGTTAGCTTTAAATTGATTGTATCCATGTTATAAATAAATACTTACATAATCAGGTGTTTTTGAGTTATTATTTAGAGTCCCGTGAACAACAGATGGAAAATAAACAGTTTTAGGGTTCCAATAAGCTTTGGAAAAAAATTCATCACAGCGGTGTATACATTTGCATGCATTTATACAGTTACCGTTATGTGCCATAAGTCTTTCATTTTTTTTTATTTTACTATATATTCTTTGTATTTCAATGAATTTTCCCGATTTTGTTTATGGATAATTTTTAATGAAATTTTGTGTACTGATAGAGAATTGTTTCCTGTTTCATCTCATAATATTTTCACTGTTTTCTGTTATGTATGACCAGAGAAATCTTAACTTATTTACAACATCCAATTTTCGGGACGCCATTTTGACGTCATTTTGGTATTGTTATATAAAGAAATGATGTCACATGGAAATTAGCAATTTAGATAATTCTGTATAGCTCAATAAATGCACCAAATGACAAAAAAATGTCAAAATCCATCCTTAAACGAAGTCAGCAAAATTCATTGAAAAGGGTTGGAAATGCAAAGAATATATATCAAAATAAAAACATTGAAAGACAGGTACATGTAACTGTATAATTATGTAATATAAATACAAGATATCTAAAATGTCATCACTGTAATTAGCGCCCCTTACGAGAAGATATTGAAATTGTTTACCGGTATATACAATATAAGTGCACCTTCTGATCATGACCAAAAAAAAAATCAAAAAGCGTCAACAAAACCATAATCCTAATTCAAAATCGATTAAACTAGGGGCAAAATAGGAACAAAAGAAAGATTTACATGGAGACTCTCGTAAAAGCACAAGAAAATAAGACCAGGTATTCCGGAAAGTAAGCGTCTTCTGCTTCATCGACGACACCCGCCATGTAAATCTTGGTCACATTCAAGTAAGCATCAATCCTCAAAATGAGAACCGAGTCATCACAACAAGCAAACTAAAAAACGTCCATCTTCATATCACACAAAGAATATTTCTCGATGAGATCAAGATGGCGACCATAAAACTTGCACATAGTCTTCATCAACTTGCATCTCTCGAATCCCTGTGCCGTAAGTTTGTTCGTCAGCAGTTGACATCTAAATTATTCTATAGAACGGTATGGTAGACCTCACTGTGTGCATGTTTACCAAAAAAAAAACACGCGCACAAATATCATTCGCATGTCTACACGTTCCTGATGACAATATACTGCTTCACATTATGAGAACTACCTCATCATGTCACAAAACGCTGTACTTACTTACTTTATAAATATAACATTTTGCCTTCAGATTTTAGTTTTATACCCCCTTTGGAGCCAATTTATTATTAATGGGCGTTAATTATTGTGAAGACGGTAAATACAGACGAGATCATTGGTAATGGCACAAAAGTACTTTCTTACCTTTTTGACGAGAATGTTCATTTGAACTTGACATCAGCTATCAATGTTTTGAACAAAATGGCTTCTAACACACATAAACCTACAAAAGATTAAACAAATTATTGCCATTTTTAGGAAACAAGAAGGGCTGTTACCTTCTGTCAAAACTACAACTGTAGGTTGGCGAGACTGGTTTTCCCTGAGAAGTTGTCTTGTTTTTAGATTCCAGGTGTTTCGAGAAACTGCATATTTATACCTAACCTTAACGGCCAAGTGGTCTTATGACATAGCATAGCTTTTTTTCTCTCCTTTGTCAAGTTGTCCTTTTAGATACTATCCTTCTGGAAAAGGCTTAAATGGAATTTGACTAAAATTGATAGGATACATCCATTGGCAAAACAGGATTCTCATTTTCTTCAGGACAATTCTAAGCTAGTAAGAGCTACACTATGTAACTAGAAGGTGCTCAACATATTTCGTTTCGATTATAGTATAAAGAGTATATTGCATACAAACTTTTCAAAATTACTGTAATGTACATATTTTAGCGACTTTAGGCTTGAAATCTTCCACAAAATCATTAATGTGCTTACTGCAATTACGGCTCATTGCTTTTCAGTGCAAGTGTAGTGGTTACGCCAATTCGTAATCCCATTAATCTGTTTAAATTTGATTTTATGCCAAAATTTAAGTGCGCCAAAATAAGTATGCTTACAGCAATTAATTTCACATTCAGATACACAAATGTACATTTAGCTTTTCTCTCAAACGTCAACAATGAATATTTCCGACATTATTGTTATAGCTTTAACCTCACAAACCATTCTTCACCTGTTGCCCGACTATAGAGTTCTATAATGAATGGTGCGACGCCATTTACCAGTTTCTGACGTGACGACTTGATATTTAAATTTTATCCAATCAGAGGTCAGAAAATGGTGTTCATTTTGTTGAATCAGAAAACCGAAGTTCTATATAGTGTTGTTATTGCCACGAGACACCTTAATACCAAATTTCATTTCAACAAGTTAGCATTATCATGAATTATATTCGAAATAGAAGGGGGGCTAGCCTGGAATCGTGGCGTACACCTGTAAGTGTAATACAGATTTTTTTCACAAGCCCAAACATTTCGTGGGTAAAATACTATTTACCTGATGAAAATTTTCAGTAACACATAATACTTAGTCAATAGATTTAAAATGTCTTTATTGAAAACAATTCTTTTAAAATTATAAATTGTTATAAAATAACTACACATAAAGGATAAGCAAGAAGTCGTGTCCATCACTACATACTATACCACGTATCGCTAAACATTACCGTAACCTGACCTCGCTCACACACCACCACACATCATCGATATCCCTTGTCTTCAAAATACAGACATCTCCTACCACAGCTGCCAGAACAAATTCACTATCTTGCAGTGGCGTAGCAATCATAATTATATGTTTTTATGCTCAAGCAAACACTCTAATTCCAACACATATTTGTCTCCGTCTTTTATTGACTTTACTTTACCTTTGTGTAACCTAAATCACTAATAAAATGTGACAGTAACGAAATGCGTGTGAAAACTGCCGGGAAATCTTAGTATTTTTGTTAATTTCAAATTCAGGGAGAGAAGATGAAATTCTTTTTTGGTGTTATCTGGGGTTGTTCATCAATTCAAGTATCAATTCAAGAAAGGTCATTTTTGATCACATACTACCTTAATTTTTTTTTTTGGGGGGGGGGGGGGGATCAAAGCATACACTTTCAAAATGGATTTGCTACGCCACTGTCTTGGGTTATAAACAGGAAGAGACATGTTAAGAACCATACAAACATATTTCAAATACGCTACAAGATTCATTATGCAATGGCCAATAGTAATGATGATTGATAACAGTATGATAAATGAGACGTACACTCGTAGTCATGGAGAAAAAACTGAATCATTCATTATTACTTACATACATTTCTGATTAAGCTATATCCATAAATCATGGCAATTATAATGAGAAAATGTTACAATTCTGTTCCAACCATGTACTTACTCATCGTCATGATCCCAAACTGATACATTTCACAACAACATAGGTGTTGTAATTATAAAAATCAATTATGGGCCATTGCAGAGGTCAATATGGTGTTATACCGACCTGGTAGAATCAAATATTTTAGATTCTACCAGGTTGGTATAACACCATATTGACCGAATCAAAGGTCCTCAATATTTATATCAAATGTGAAACTTGTTTGCCAAAGTCTTAAATTGAATTATATCTGTCTTGATATAGAATGAAATTTACAGTTGCATGCATGGGTACTATAACGTCACAATTAAGACGTCATAATTGCACTATTGACTTGGTGTTTCTAAAAATAGAAACATCAGGTCGATATCACAAAATATGGACCTCCATGTAACCATATTTTAGCCAATGCGAATTGAGGAAAGTCAGACCACATCTAATATTTCGATTTGACCTTTGTCTGTATACGGATATCTATAAAGGATATCTAACAGTTTTCTCAGTAATACCAAATATATTCGGTATTACTAAAAAGATGCTGTTAGATATTATGTTTATTACATTTTTATAACAAAACCTATTAGGGAAGCTTTTAATTTTCCGATCGTGGTTTGTTTCATATATCACTGGTAAAATGTAATAAACCACCCTATGAAAACTTATACACTGTGAAGACTCATATGCTTATTCAGATCACTCTATGACGACTCAACGAAATGCACCCAAGGTTGAACGGATTATGATAATACGACAAATATTTTAATCTTGTTTGAAACAAGCATTTCCTTTGGCTTAAAAATTATGTTATCAGACCATAACGTAAAAAATGACGTCGCTGTTATAACGTCGCTTTTGATTGGCTAATGCAGCAGCGTAATAATTAGTAAGAGAAAAGAGTCCATCAATAAAGTGAATTTTCGCAAGGTAAAGATTAAATTATAAATATTAACTTGAATCTTGTTTTTATGTTATGAGGTAATAACACAAAAAAACCGCGGAGTGTACTCTCATCATTAACCGCTTCGCGGTTCATTTAAAGTACACTCTGGTTTTTTGTGTTATACCTTCATTTCTTAAAAAATAGATGCAAGTTAATTCTTCAATAACAAAACTTTAGCATTTTCTACACGAATAAAAAAAGTCCTTATTAAAATATCGAATGCTGAAGATATTCGTAACAGAGTCAACACTGGTCGGACAAGTTACAATGCTATGTCTTATCTGTATTCTTATCTTTGTTCAAAAGATTCTTTTTCTCTTGACACAACCACAAGCCAAAATACATTTGCACGTCAATAATTGAGGACATATTCAAAGGTAGTTTAATTGTGAAAGCATTGGCTTTCTCTCAGAAATGATGAGCATGATCAGAAAGCAGCTAAAAGTTGCATCAAATATTGCGTAAAATAGTACCTGAGAACTACTACAACAAAACAGAAGACTAAAACAGTCGATAAACTACAAAATTGTGATCCAGATTGATTATCATATTTACTTCACGATTCTACAAAAAACAACTAGTTATCCCTATATCCCATTAGATTTACACAATCCGTCTTGCTTTAAAAAGCCAAAAACACATTCATAGACTTTGGTTGTAATGCCATTTTGTTTAGAATGCACATCTCTTCCACAAAATAGTGGAAATCAGATAATTTAGGCATCTTTTATAAGCGCACACATACTCGCAATTATCACAAAACTTTGCAATATATTCTGTGATATATTCTATTAGTCTCTCCTTTAGTTATGTTAGCACAGTAACACGTTCACAGATCCATGGCGTAATTTTGTTGTGACAACAGTCATGTGAGGTCTCACCCTGTGTTCACATACAGTCTTCTTCATCAACAAAACATGGAGTAATATAAAAACTGTAAATAAAACAAATGTAATAATTAATTCATGTTACTACATGTATTGAATACCAGAGTAACGTTTTTATTTGATCTTTATTGGTATAGCAAATAATTTCAAATTACACGCTACGTACGCTAATGCAAGTCGTCAAAATAGTGTTGAAATAGCTTTATTCCTCACATTATTTAGTACGTGTTTAGAGTCAGGCTACTGCAGGTAAAATTACAATCACGGCTGAGTTAACCTTAAGATGATATATATAGAACAACTTTTATATGTATATTTCAAATAAATTTGTTTTTCGCGCAAAACAGATTAATCGTCTTAGTAATTTAGTACACGATAAAACGCCTCCCTGAATACATTACATACCTCATTCATGGTGATTTTAGCGGTGTCTGCCCCACCGGAATGGTCTTGGTATAGACCTGAAAATATGACAAATGGCCATACTACTTACATTTACTGGTAACATGAAAGTTTAAAGAAAGCAAATAGCAAAAGCAAAAAAGGACAAAAAAGATACGTTTTGATACTTCAAATACACTATCACGAAGAAACTGCAAGTGTTGTTCACAGCCCTGCTTTGAGCAACATTATTTTAGCACCGTCGACTCGCTGGCATTAAAAAACAGAAGATATCTTAGGAAATCATTTTATTGTTAATGATGGAATTATGCTCATTTTCTCTCAACTGGCTTTAAAGTCGGGTGTCGCTCTACTGTATGTATCAACCAGGCGATTGGTCAGGATTTTGCACCCGAGACCAATCAACAGCTTTCTTTGTGACTTCATTTTTGCTATGGCATATTCGAGCCCCATATTCCAGTGGTGCAAAATGAGAGAAAGACGAGGAGTACCGAGGGTGATAAAAAGTCCTACTTACTATACATCACTGTTAGTTTACACAAGATAACGATGAAGTCAGGGAGAGATATTGCGTTGTTCCTTCCACCATACCGTCGTACTATACCGGTCAGTACCATTCTACTGATAGGGAAACCTAGAAGGAACACGCAATACAATCAACGTATTGTTCTTTTGTTATTAAAATTCATATTCATATCTCAGACAAAACCAGAGTAAAATTGGATTTTTTACTGACTTGCATTACATTCATGTGTTCATGAATCTTTGCTATGGGTTTTCTTTTTTTCCTTACATCAATCAAAGTGTGAAAGGTAGCAAATGCACAGTAAGAAACAAATGTTTTATTTCTGAAAGGAAACACAACTTTACGAATAATTTAATAAACTTAATATATTTTCAATTTCCCGATAGTTTCTAATTTCGGTAAATTTTCAAGACTACATATAATTTATGCTTACAGCTCTTACATTGTTACTTTTTAATTTACCATTACCTAGTTTAGCAAACATTTTCCCAAGTTCGTATGTGTTAACATTTCCGGATTCATCAACGTCAGATTGTTTAAAGACAGCCTGGAAGAAAACGACAAAACGCTTTATACATACAGTTATTCATAACGTTGCACAGTTAACAACTTTAAACGTGGATCATCTCATCCTCGACATCCAGGGGTTACGCTCACCTTCGCTCTCTACAGCCCTGGAATATGTCATGGCAAAACTGAAGACACGCTCAGGTAAAAGAAAACTGATCAATCTCTAAGCTGCATACCTGTCCTTTGAAGATTGTAAAGGAGCCGCAACCGACTTCAAGACTTGTCAATTTTTACCGTTATGTGACCACGAGATTCTTTCATTCTTTCTTGCAAATCAGAAGCTTCGACCAGTGTTCGTGTTTCTTCAACAAGATGGCGCACACGGATCCTTCATGGCATATTCAAGGGATGTAGAGAGCGTAGGTGAGTGTAATCCCTGAATATCGAGGATGGACTTATCATTGAAGCTAACATTGTGTTATCACCAGTATGTATCTCTGAAATGATGTACTCATTGTATGGTACGCTGGATTTACCCTGAATCCCTGGATCTCTTTCCAAGCCTTCATCGCCTCATCATAGTCCAGTGCTCCTGAACGATTTCTCTGAATTATGTTAAGGATTTGCAACACAAACTGACGTCTTGATGTTAAAACTTCTTAATGGCTCTTGATCATCAAACTATATTATCCACTGTTAATATGCTAGAAAAAAACCAGGTTTGATAAAGATCAAGATGGGCATATATATGACAATATAAAATGATAGAAAGAATAAACTATTTTTTTTGAAGTTTTTTTTAATACGGCAATAAAATCTCGCCAAATGTAGTTAGTATCATTGAATTTGTTTGAGTAAAACCGAGAATTTGTTGAATCGTACTGTTTACAGGCCATATACTTGATCTGCCATGTCAAATCTCTTGCTTTTGGTAATTAGTTTTGATATTTAACCTAGATACAGCTAAAATATACGATGCTTTCTCGGAGACATTGGAGCAGGACCGGAAGGTTAACTTCAATCTGTTGATCGGGACAGATTGGAACAAGTTTTCAGCTGTTGATCGAGACAATTTACCAATTGTGAAATTATTGTCCTTTTCGGGAATTAAATTCAAAACACTTAAAGGTAAATTCTAGTATTCAAAATAATTCAAGCAGCAAAATGTATATTTGTGATTCAGTGTATAAAACAATTTCGCTCAATAACTGTGGATGACCATGTGGGCAATGGTAAGATAAATAACAAGATTGTTACGGCGAGTGATGGGTGTTGTCGATGAAGCAGGATACGCTTACTCTTCTGGAACACCTGGTCTTATTCTATTGTACTTTTACAAGGGTATGCATGTAAATCTTTTCTTTGTTCATATTTTGCCCCGGATTATGATTTTGTTAACGCTTCGGTATTCTCTAATTTATTTACACGAGGATACATCCATCAGTGTGACCAAACTTCGACAGGTTTCAGTGCTAAACTTGATCGGTTCCGTGTGTTCTGGAACATAAACACATGACTTTTGTTATATATACATGTAAAAATGTATTTATGTGTGGTTTTTTTTTAATTTGTCACATTTCTTTCTAAACTTTGTATAGCCTGGTCTTCAACACCACTGATGACGATTTACAAATATGATTCATAATTATCCATGAAATAATTCACGTCTTATGTACAAAGATTATCATTTGTTGTATAATCAAGTTAATGAACTAACAAGAGCATTAGAAAGAATTTTAATTTGCTTGCACCTCAATTTCTGAGTCATTCCTTGACTTGATTTCTGAGTCATTTCTTGTTTTATTTCACCATGTTTAAATTACAAACACTTTAAATGAATATATAAAAAGTCAAAATAAGTAGTCTTAGGAATTTTTGCGACTCCATCTTTATGTATATGACATCATACTTATTGCCCCCTGGTGACATGAATGCCTTGCTTTGTCGTGTAAAAATAACATGGGCAAAAGTAATACTCTTACCAAGAACTGTGAGTTCCCTTAAAAATTTCTTTAATTCTCTAGCATACATCTTTCCATCTTCTTGAGTGCATTTTTTGAAAATAGTTTTTGTTGGATCTTCCACTGGTGTTGTGACCGTCTGAATAAAAAAAAAACCACGGAGATTATCTATTTCTGCTACACTCTGTTATTCATTACAAACCAGGGCATATTTTGCCGAACGCATCTAGACAACAGTACATACATTTGAAGAACATACTTTTTTATATACTCTTTATAGTTATAATGATTGATATTTTGAAACATGACTTTATGTATCTTTGTATACTTTTCAATTTTATTCATTGGCTCTATTATGTTTTCGTAAATGCATACTTTTATAAATAGATTTATGTTCCATGACGATGATGTGTACAAGAAAATAGCGTCCATAGGTGGGACTCAAAACACGGAGACGTGGTTTATTTATGACGTCATTTTACATTGTTAATATGGAGTTTTGATAGTCCGCTTAAGATAATATACAGCTTAGCTTTATATAAATCTCTCTAATGACTACACATCTAGTACTCACGGATGACGGTCCTGGACCAGGCTCCTCATCCAGAACACTGAAATAATGATACAGCAATTACATACACAGGAGGCAGGATTATCGTAAATGGTAAAACTTATCCTGTGTGGTTACTATAAACAGAGGTTCCTCAGTGAGTTGTGGTTGGTTATTAAACTTATATTTTTGAATATCAAATTGTTAAAAGACAAATGACAAACAATAATACATGTAAATTCGAAGCTCCGTTTCTACAATATTTTCAGTGTTTTTTTATGATTTGAGAAAAATATTTCAGTGAATCGTGACGTCACAATGCTTCTTCGTCTAAAGTGTTTTATAGCAAATAATTGACAAACAATTAACACCATGTAATGATAAAATCAATAAGGAATTTTCGAGATAAACACTTTGAAAATTCATAGGTACAATGAAGTAGAATTTCTTCTTAGTCTCACTGATCTTGTTCAAATGTTTACATATATATATTTTCTTTATTTGTATTCTACCATAGTTTCAATCGATTTTAAGTTCAAAAAACGGTCTTGTTTACTTTTAATGGTTTATATAATAAAGACTGTCCTATTCAAAGATACATATAAAGGATGGGAATGAAACATTAGAAGAATACCTACCCGCTGTCAAAGGGTTTTTCTGTGAAGAATCGCAGCATGAACTGTGCCTCTACGTTAGGATAAAACGTGCTAGGAATGACGACATATGTTCCCGGTGAAAGTTGAAACCGTTTCGTTTTCTCTCTATAGAATTCGTATGTACCGGAAGATTTTTCTTGGAGAAGAGCATTTCTTGACATAGACTCGCCATCCAATGGTCTTCTCTGTGGATTCTTCAGCTGTGAAAAGTATCAGATACACGCATCAAAATTAAAGATGTGACTGTCTGTTGCCAAGGAAGTATTTAGAAAGTATCGAGTAGGACGTCGTTTTGATAAGAAATAAATTGCATATTGTTATGACAATAAAACAAAATCAGTCTTCCTTCATAACAGGAAATTATTAACGGTGCATGTAAGAAATAATGGACGTGCCGTAATAAGACCAATAATATCATCATCGTTTAAGCATTCTTATTTACAAAGGATCTTATTGCATCTATGCTAATGTTTTGTTTTTCTGTAGTTAAATCTATATCAGCTAAGTTTGTTTATATACAAAAATCATTGAGTAGATACACATGCCCCGAAATAAAAATATAGACCATACACGTACTCTATAAATGTCGAAGGCCATGGCCACCCTGTTTCTATTGTCCTGTTCCTTCTCTATGAGGGACACGATCAGTGTACACATGTTGTTCCTGTCAGTTTCGTCTACGTCCTTCAGTGTTACAAAGAACTGTGGATTCCGCCAGTATAAATCTAGTAAAAGAAATTTACTCTATATAACGCACTTGTTTAAGCGGTTCATGACCCTATGAACAGTTTATTGGTTGACCGTTGTCAATCCTACGTGTTACAATAGCTTCTCTCCCATCTCATTCATCATTCCAAAGTGGTAAATCATGACAATAATTGATTAAATAAAAGTGACCATATTCATGAATCTAATAAACAGCTTTAATAATACTTGATCATGATGCGTTTAAATTCTTCAAAACTGTTACTTTCTATGAATAAAAGTGACTTATACAAAATGCTTAGCTTGGTTTCCCTTTCTATGCAATACTTTTGATAAAATGTTAAATAAAAATATATTAGAATAGAATGTATAAATGATAGAAATGCTTATAAAAATGTTTTCTTTTCAATGTCAAACTTTGACCAACAGGAATGGCAGCCAATTTATATTCCAACAATATATGTATTTACTTAATTCTTTTGGAATCATTCATATCAGTTGTTGCAATGGCCATTAATATCCATGTATTGTACCAACAATGTCACAAGCATTTACAACAATTGTAAATGCAATAACTTAAACTGAGTTTTAAATGGTGTTTATAACATGACACAGAGTTACCTACCCTGATGCGGTGTGTTGCCACAGCCCCCCGCAGTAACACCTTTTATCCAGGCATCGTGGTACACCACGACCTGCCATGCCTGCTGTCTCTACAACACAAATTAAAGAAAGTGTAATTTTCTATTTGAGTTCCATTTTCTTAACAAAATAAACGTACAAGAAGATGGTTTAACTTTTTTTTCATTCACATTTGCTCTTATCCTTCCAATGTAATGCATTGTGAAAGCAAATGTTGTTACAAGACTGTAACAACATTTGCTATTGTGACGTCATCGATCTCAAACAGAATGTAAATATAAGTATACTATTCATTGCTTAAATAAAAACATTGACAAAAGCTTAATTTCAGTGCATGGTTACGACTTATTTAATAACAGTTTCCTTTCCGTAACTTACCTCGTCATTTGCTATCGCCGACGTTAAAGCATCCGGTTGAAGATGACAGAGTTGTATTTCGTCAAAGTTCAGCAGCAGATCGTGGTACGACATCCTTGGTAACAGAAAACAATACTAAACTACTGGGAATATGAACAGTAGGATTGACAAAAAATCAGAGAATACCAAAGCGTCAACAAAACCATAATCCGAACTAAAAATCGATTAAACAAGGGGGATTATTGGAACAAAGGAAAGATTTACATGGAGACTCTCGTAAAATCACAAGAGAATAAGACCTGGTGTTCCGGAAGAGTAAGCGTCTTCTGCTTCATCGACCACACCCGCCATGTAAATCTTGGTTACATCCAAGTAAGCATCAATCCTCAAAATAAGAACCGAGTCATCATTGTCACCACAACAAGTAAACACACTAACAAGCAAACTCAAAAACGTCCATCTTCATATCACACAAAGATACAGAATATGTCTCGATGAGATCAAACATGTTGGTTGATATAATCTCAAAATGGTGATTGGTGATTTAAAAGGCTAACACATTTTAAAATGTGCCTTTGTTATGCTTTGTTTAGCATATGATAAGGGATACTGAACTTATTATTCTTTAGGAAACTTAATTTTGCGTCATAGTATATTCCATGTACCAAGCCTTTTGTCATTTTAATTCAACAAAAAGCAGAATTTTGGAACAGATTCTTTAATCCGATGAGTCAACGCGACTTATGATATGTTCATATGTACAACAACATTCGCATAGTCACGACATGTCAGTCAGAAAAGAAGAATTTAACTTCCCTTTTTGGATAAAAGGTTGATCGAGTTAAACATACCAAAATTCGCCGTCGTTCCTCACAACAATATTAAGCTGTTTTCGGACTTCTTGTGACATACTCCTCATCTGGTCAGATCTACCGGCCAAAAAAAGTATATAAATTGTCAATATAATGTATAAAGGATATCTAACAGTGTCTTCAGTAGTACCAAATATATTAGCCACACGAGTGAAATATGTTTGTTATTACTGAAGAAACTGTTCGATATTCTGTTTATTACATTTTTATAGGAAAATCTACAGTGGCAGCTTTTGATTTTCCCAAAAGGTCGTTAAGTTTTTATATTTCACTGTTAAAAATGTAATAAAATCGTAGATGCATAATAATCTCACTAATAGCCACCACCTCATGATTTCATACTGTTGCACTTAAGCAACGGCTTAATATTGTTCCTTCTTATATTTCATTCCCAACATTCTTGATGCGGACTATTTTGCCTGTGCGCTGTCCATCGTGATATACAAATCTGAAGACCTGGGCCGTATTCTGTCCCAATTTCTTGTTACAATGATAAATACATTGTAAATAGAACTTTACATTTTGTCAAGTATGGCAAAGTACTATTTTCAATGTCAACACTTGTTTAAAGACTTATCATTTAAGGGAGAATGAAGATATTTTTGAGAAAAGAATTCAAAGCAAACATAAGTTAATAAGTACGTTAAAGGAATATGGTCGCCTTTATCATGCACGCTGTATCGGTTGGTGAAAATATCATCCTACAATGAATTAAAAGGAATTTACGACCATTTCAACATTTTACTTTAAAATCAAAGAAAATTTTTCGTCTTAATCTCCTATGCTATATAACTCTATTATGTATGACTGACAATCTTAAACTTTATTGAACATTTTATCAAAAGTATTACAAATCTTTGGAAAGAAAACTTGGAGTTCTGTATAAATTTATGGATTTTACACTGGAATGAAAGTTGATTACCCGTCGGACCAGTCTCCCTTCCACTCGTCCCGGCCCCACGGGTTCCTTAGTCTGACCAACTGTACGCTCATCCCTCGGTAAGGTACCTGTTTACATTTGTGATTCGTTAATCGTTATGTATATCCGTGTTCGTAAAAGATATATATATATTTCCCAGTCGTGTTCAAATATATCATAGTTATGACATTTCTAAGACTATGCTCCTGATTAAGTATATTGTACATGTAATATGTTGGATTTGAGTTTGGTGGTTGAATTACACGCTGATGAAAATGACAGTTCAAATCTTTATAGACATACAGTGTATCCTGGCTGAAAAAAGAAAAGATGACACTTATTTTTCAATTATTCTCTACATGAATATCAGTTATACATAATTCTTATTCAATATATATGTATACTCTTATATGACCTTATTTGCACAATAGTCAACCCACACCCCCAACCCGATCTATATATTTCTAATAAAACTAACAGGGAACCTAGCCATACACTACAATATATGTTCACTGAAGCATTTCAGCGAGAGGACAAATCGTGATATCCCTTTTAGCTCATTCATCGCTGAGTGTCCTAAATGAATTATCTAACCATTGAATTAGAAAAGTTGAAATGTGTCTTCATGGATAAAGGAGTTAAAATATAGACAAAAGTCCTACTTACGGTAGCTAGTCCCGTTATACTGTAGGCATGGCCCATAAACAATCCATTTGTTAGTTCTACCTCCCGCCTGTTGTTACCAGTTGAGGACTTCAACTAATAATAGACACAATTTTAAGTTTTATGCATTCGTATTCGTAACATAACTAAACATAACAAACTGCTTATAATAAAAATTAAGCATTGAATCATATATTTGATTGAAAAATTTATTACGAACATGAAAAAGTATTATGCAATTTTATATTATTTGTCATTTACAGTAACACAGTAATATACAAAGCAATATAATAAACACAGATAAGTATAAATGAAAAATCTTATTCTTATATTTATCGATTCCGGCCTTTTTATGTTTATGGGGTACATCGGCGTTTTATAATATAAATTTACATCAAATCAAGCTACTCACACTAATGCTCGCCCCTAGCATGGAATTCATTTTATAACATTTCCACATGATGTCATACAGGTTGCCAGGCACATTGGATTTATTTGACATATCTATTCTCTCAGATATACTGCCGGTCAAATCCACAATGGCGTCGTCCAGTTTTCCTCCATCAATTCCCTGATAGCAGCCTCGTAATCTAGGAAGAATGATTGAAGATATTAACATACTGTAAATGTCGAAATAGACGATTGTAACGTGCCATAAAAAGATGAACCTAACACGTACACATGTGGTGCATCTTTCAAAATAAATTAAGAGAATACCGAAGCGTTAACAAAATCACCATCCGAACTCAAAATCGATTAAACCAGGGGCAAAATATGAACCCTTGTAAAGGTACAAGATAATAAGACCAGGTGTTCCGGAAGAGTAAGCTTCTGCTTCATCTAACATAGATGTGGTTTTCTAAAATGTACATTTTTGTAACAATGCAAACAAGAACTGAACTGGAAATAGTAATATGAATCGACATCACATGTCTTACTTGGCGTATGCCTTTTCGAGTAGTGCTGGCCAGAACTCGTCAGGCTGTTCCCTGTTCCTGCCGTAGATGAGTCGGAACCCGTCCGTGGGAAGGTAATCATCAATGACCACCTCCGTCCACTTACCATACCACCAAAAGTTGAAATGGAAAATGCCTATAGATACAAACGTTATGTTACTGGTCAACTAGGATCAAATAAGAAATCCTAATATGGTTTGGCAGGAAGGAAATTAAGCGAAAATAGAATGTAAAGGATTGCATATGAAAATAACAAATAACAACCCCCCCCCCCCAAAAAAAAATATCTGTCATACTTCTTTGAATGACGTAACACACACATATACTGCACCTCTTACATTATTAATAAATACAGTATGCCGAAAAAATGAATTGAACTGCATCAAACAACTGTTTCGTCCTCCGATGACTCTTCAGTGATGCTAGGGGCCAAAGGGTAGGAATCCAAAATTAAACTAGTTCTGTATAATTTCAAATCGTATACTACGAAAATGGGTATATTATGTACCATGCCACTACTCAAATGGGATTAAATGTGGCTATGGAGGCTCCAGCAAACCTCGGGGACTAAAAAATCCACCAGCTGAGTCTGCAACCCCCTATCATAAAGAGGACTCTTCAGTGATGCTAGGGGCCAAAGGTCTTTTGTCTTTTCAACACATTTAACTGTAAATATTGTAACTTTTATCAGACATCGTATTTTGATCATATGTAAGATGACGTAACACACACATATGCTGCACTTTTTAAATTTGGTAATAGATAAAGTATGCCGAAAAAACTAATTAAACTGCATCAAACAGCTGTTAAGAACTCCTAGGACTCTTTAGTGATGCTAGGGGCCAAAAGGTGCGAATCCAGAATTTCTAAACTAATGTAAAACCAAAAGGGTCAGAAAGGAGCTTCATGCCCAATATGTTTCCAAATAATAAAAAAAGCCAATTAACATCATTACATAATCTGAAGTATTTTCTAGACAAACATTTGCAAAATGATTTATTTGGGATTATGACAGAATAGGTTAATTAACAGTGTCTGTTTGCAAAATTGGAGAATTTCCCCTCGTACCTGCATAATCGATGTCGAAGTCCTGATCGTTAGGCACGACTCGTTCGATAAGTTTACCATGGGTAGCTACTACAGCTGCTCCAGCGATGAACCAACAGTTTCCTGGGTAAACAAATTACAAAAAGGTGAAATCGAACCAAAAACCGATACAGCAAGAAACTGAATGACGTTATGATATCATGTGAGCCCTAGTTCATCTGCATCTTTAATCGGAAGACTTAACTGGGTAGTACTTTAAACTTCTACAGGGAACATTTTCTAAACATAATAAATACATCAGTACTAATTAATTTCTAAACAGAACATTGAGATCCTTGTCCACAGTCTCCATAGTGGTAATGCGCATGTTATTAACATTATTCATGTTAACGTACATGTATTATATACACAAACTTGTATGCAAAATTACTAGGTTCGACACAAACCGTTAATATGATTAATTCATATCCACTGAGAAAGACTCATTTACATATTTAGTATTCAACTCCGACCTAATGAGATTTCTATCCTATTTTTTCACTTCAATTTGTCCGATTAAGAAGTAAGGCTGCAAGTGGTTGTTTTTAATGCACCATATGTGGTTACTCTCATGAAAATTATCAAAGACTGTTAAAATATGCATTGGTCTCCGTAGAATTCACATTATGGGCGTAAAGTTTGCTATTCTACAAGATAAGTAACAAGATAATCGGAATAAGGCAACAGACATAGCTTTACCAAGTTCTCGCCTGACAATATTTAACAGTATGTATATTTAAGTATGAAATTGTGCTATGTGAATTGGAACAATTATCTTTGAACTACTGCTATCTTTAAAAGCTGAATGTCACAATATCAATCTTATCGCGGGACATGGACTGGAGGCCAGAACAGATCAATTTCACGTATACACACACCACTCTGTGTGTGGGACCATTCCAGACCGTTGACCAACATACTCAACTCTTCGTCTAAATACATGTAGTTTATAGATCAAGTAAACTTAACTAAATGCAAATTTGTAATATCAAGATTTCAGTCCTTTGTGAAGGTATAGTTTCTATCCGAAATTGACAGTCACACTAAGCTTCCGAAATTATTGCTAAATCAAACCTTCCACACATTATTATTAAGTTTTTTTCTATGTGAACTATGAAATGCTATTAGCTCATTTACCACTGAAGACCCATTTGAACTCATCGAATTCAAAGGTTGGAATAGTTTATTAAAAAATTTAAGGGGTGATGATTTAAACTTACCCAGCGCTCCTTGGTCAAGGTCGAATCTGCTCACCCCTCTCACAAATAGTTTGGGATTTCGTTCAATGTCCTATTTAATATAAAAATAGCATAAAATTTTCGTTGGCAGTGTACGGATCATAAAACATACGTCACCCGCGGGAGGTTTCTGAGGTGTTAGTTTAATGTCTTGGCAACTGTTCATTGGAGAAATGTACCATAATATTTATATGGGCCACTGACCCTACGGGAGTAATAGTTACTAACCTTTCTGAGGACAGGTCATAAAACACCCATCACCATTTTACGTTGTACGAGTCAGGTCAGAAGTCGGATACACTGCCCTGTATTGTTACGACATTTTAACGGCTGTAAGTTGTAAGTTATCTCAGATACCCTCGGGCTGTTACAGCGTTCAGTCCCCCGTTTGTTTACATTACAACCAACTTTTCTGTGGATGATATATTCCTTTTATTCTTTTCATTAGTCTTACTGAATATAATGTCAATTCATTGCCTATATATGACTACAAGATAAAAAGTGATAAACAAAGCTTCTAGTCATTTCGGTATAATAATTTTACTATTGTACATAAGTCTAACAGCTTAGACGAATTGACCGATTTGTCATTTACCAACTCGTACAAACTTAACACTTGTTGTATGCATACGCTTTGTTGGTCATTAGTCTGATGAAGGTGACAGGGTATATATCGTACTAGGCAACGAAATATCACATAAAACATATTTTGGATGTGTAAAATAATCTTTACATAAATTATACTTTCCACCTGAAGAAAATGTTTACAAATACAAGAGAAATAGTTATAAAACGTCTTCTAGGATACGTAAAGGTTATTTGTTATCCGAAAAAAGCAAGTAATTGGAAATATTGTACATTTGTAAATGTCAGAGTTGTGTGCAGTTTAATTATCATAATTGATACGCTGTATATTTGTCTTTGTTGCATTGTGTTTTTGTTTTCATACGAAGATGAATTTGTGGAAGAACTAATCAGGACAGGTAACAAAAACATTGCCAAATATTTCACTTCCAGATATATCTACGGTAGATTTCAAACAACAATTAAGAAGTTTGCCAACCACATCGATCGGATATATACCCTTCTGAACCTGCAATACAGGACACAACATACTCTTACATCAGCTGCTTACCGCGATCTCTACTTAAACTACGACCAACATGGGCAGATTACTACTAAGATGTATGATAAACGTGACGATTTCAATTTTCCTATCATGAACTTTCCTTTTCTTTAACCTATGGCGTTAACATGTCGCAGTTGACTCGTTAGTCTAGGGTTTCTCTAAATATAGTGATTTGCTTGATTGACTACGGCTGTTGAAAAATACAGATTGATACGGAATATGAGTTTTATGGTTGCCATCGGGGTCCCTTTGAGAAACATTTTGAATCTTTGTTTGATATGAAGGTGGACGTTTTTTGAATATACTTTCTTACTTGTTGTGATTGAGAATGACTCGATATTTACTTGGGTATGACCAATTTTTACATGACGGGTTTCGTAGATAAAACAGAAGACGCTTACTTTTCTAGAACACCTGAACTTATTCTCTTTTACTTTTACAAGGGTCTCCATATAAATACAATGTATTTCCTTTGTTCATATTTTGTCCCTAGTTTAATCGATTTTGAGTTCGGATTTCGGTTTTGTTGACGCTTCGTTATAGTATTTTAGATATGGATAAAGAGGAATTTTCTTTACCTTTGCTCTCATTATCTATTTATAACTTATGTAACTTATTATCTTTCCATGGACATTGTGCATCCTCCATTGGAACGCATACGTACCATCTTGCTTTATATCAATCGGAGTTCCTCTTTCATTTCACAGATAATGTAGATAAAATATTACATTTATAAAAGATGACTGGTTAATGTACCATAAATGATGTATAATAATAATAAATAAGAGAATACTGAGGCGTAAGCAAAATCATAATCCGAACCAAAAATCGATTAAACCAGGGGCAAAATATGAATTAAGGAAAGAAATAATACAGTTTTCAAATGCGAAACTGGATTTGTATAGTAGCAGTGTGCTTAGCTTGTATGTAATCTTTAGGTCTGGACAATAAACAGGAAAACGCTCATTATTTGAAGAAAAATATTCTATACTAGCGAAATATTATAATTGCGTGCAAGTATACACCGGTGTAGTCGGTCGTGCGACATATATTGACGGAAATCCTGTATCTATCTAGTCTCTCCACATACATGAGTGGTTAGCATGATATTAGCATGTTGTTATCAAATGTATTTCGACATCGTGTTCCAACAGCTTGTAGGTTGTGTGTTAAAAGGATTTATCGAATCAAAAACGAATCAACGCTTCCATGAGGTTATCTTGCAGTTGTGTTTATGACTACAGTACATCATTGTCTTACCGTTGTATCATGATAACCATCAGAACCGCCTACAACCAAAACTACAATGTATTCCTATATTGGATTTAAATGTTTCGAGGGTATACAAAACTGTTATTTCGTACCCCGGTAACCAGCCCGGCAAAAAACTAAATGACACTGATAAAATACCATGTTTAACTCACTATCACGTTAAACTGTCGAGATGAACTGTGCCTATTATATGTAAATACCATATTTAAATATTATGTAGATAAATACCCCATTTAACTCGCTAGCACGATGGACTTTTGAAATGAATCATGTTAGGTATATAATACCGTATTTACCTCTTGAGTAAGTTCTATTGTAGAGATGAACTTGTTTTGTGTACAAAACGACAACTCTAAAAAATTGAAATGCTTTCAGTGGGCATTCATAGGCAATTTGTGTGCCAACTGGATAAAGGTGAAGTCAATGAAGCGCGCTTTATGATATACAGTCACTGATTAAGTTAAATGAAGATTCATTGTGCTAGTGTCCTAGAACTTGAGATATGTTGTGCTAGTGTCCTAAAACTGGAGATATATATTGCTAGTGTTCTAAAACTGAAGATTTATCGTGCTAGTGTCCCAAAACTGGAGATTTATCGTGCTTGTGTCCTAAAACTGGAGATTTATTTTGCTAGTGTCCTAAACCTGAAGATTTATTGTGCTAGTGTCCTAAACCTGAAGATTTATTGTGCTAGTGTCCTAAACCTGAAGGTTTATTGTGCTAGTGTCCTAAAACTGGAGATATATTTTGCTAGTGTCCTAAAACTGAAAATTTATCGTGCTAGTGTCCTAAACCTGAAGATTTATTGTGCTAGTGTCCTAATTACAAATACACTGTTATAAAATGTAGGTTAATGGAAAAAGACAAACACCTGTGTCAGAGAGATAATGCACCGTCTACCTGGGCAATGAAGTATCTTAAGATAAAAATGTAGTCTGATAAAATTATAAAAAGCTATAGTGACCTGCATATCTTTTAGTACAACATGTCTCGTAAAACGTCCATGTTTTATAGTTTTACATTGTTAAATGTCTCTTACTAACAGTCTGACAAGTATAGCTTGATCGAAGAGTATAACGTCAATGTTTTGTATCTTTAAGTGATTAGAAGATGGATGTTTTTGAGTGTGCTCATTAATGTGTTTACTTGTTGTGATTGACAACATTACTCGGTTCCCGTTTTTGAGAGCTTGATGTTTACTTGGATGTGACAAAGATTTACATGGTTGGTGTCGACTCTTCCGGAACACCCGGTCTTATTCTCTTGTGCTTTTACGAGAGTCTCCGTGTAAATCTTTCTTTTGTTCATATTTTGCCTGTAGTTTAATCGATTTTGAGTTCGGATTATGGTTTTGTTGACGCTTTGGTATTCTCTGATTTTTTAAAAAATAATTTTAATTGTTAAATGCCCCCTATGGACAGTTTTGAAAAGTATAATTTGTTTTAGAGTATAACGTCCATGTTTTTGCAGTCTTACATAGTTATATGCCACTTATGGACAGTTTTAAAAAGCATAACTTGTTTTAAGAGTGTAAAGTCATTGTTTTAACAGTTTTAATAGTTAAATGTCCCTTATTGCAGTATGACAAAATAAAATATATTAAAATATTCTGATATATGCATATTTCATTTAGTATCACAAGACAGCCTTATGGCAAAATTTGTCTGTCATAAAAGTCTGATAGAGTACTACAGCCAGGTATAATAGTGTATATTATTTAATGATATAATATCTGAAGAGGACAATATCTAGGTTAAACATTCTAATAGGGCATATCATCTTATATAACCATATATCAAGAGTTAAAAACTCATATTACACTCATATTACAGTGACACGTCTGATTAAGAAAAACCTACAGAGCATAACGTGCTAGTTCACTCTAGGTTTCATTCATGTTTTCCTCAGTCATACTCCACTGATAGCAATCCTATATAATACTGAGAACAGCTACTGTGATGTGGGTACATATACGTATATTCACAAACCGTGAAAGCAGATTAAAATCATGTAATAGTAGAGGCTTTTGCATATATATTGGAAGCATTAACGCTGGGAGAAGGTACGTGGGAAAACTGAGGTAAACTTTTAAATAAATGTACAAAAGTAAAGCTATTTTGGAGAAGAAAGTTCTTTTGTGAACCGGTAAATCCACTTCTAATGAGTTAAGGTTTATAGTGATACCGGTAAGGTCCCCGGCGGCCATATGTTTCATGCTTCATAAACATACGCGTAAATATGTCGATTGCCAGCAGGATGCTTGTGCTGGTTCATTAAAGCATAATTTGTGATATATATGTATCGTCTGCTCATGGGTCTGTCATCACCGTAACATGTGTTATGTATGTATGTATGTAAAGTAATAAGGGACACCTTCATAAGACAGTGTAACTGGCGGTACTTGAGAATACGTTTACATTCTATTTTAAGAGATCGTTATCGTGTGTAGAAACGTCATACCAGGTAAAAGTATTGATTGAACACGTGTGTATTAGACAGCCATGTATTTACCACAGGGGTTATAGAGTCGGTCGTTTGGGTCACGGATATACCCAGGTAGTATAGTTAGCCATGGTTTTGTATACAACAATATATATGTAGGTAGGTATACATGTCCAATGCCCGGCCGTACACACGACCTGACAGTTCTACACAATATCAACACCTG
This sequence comes from Mimachlamys varia, assembly GCA_947623455.1. Classification (NCBI taxonomy): domain Eukaryota; kingdom Metazoa; phylum Mollusca; class Bivalvia; order Pectinida; family Pectinidae; genus Mimachlamys; species Mimachlamys varia. The sequence goes on from OX392527.1 coordinate 50,067,852, forward strand.
ATTCAAGGTCTGAGTGGAGGTTAAAAGTAGATCACACTGCCAGTGTTTGTATTTACATGTTCCAAGTCTGCAAAACATGGCAAACGTCTATTGTCCTATTGATGATAAGTTACAAAGCTTCACATAAACAACGCGGTAACACTAGAATATATATATCGAAAGTAGGAAGTATGTATTAATTAGTAATATACAGCTCATTACTACATACCGTTGGACGTTTCCATATAACTTTGGCGAAGCCTGGTGGCGTCTGACCATTGAATGTCAGTGAAGTGTTATTGGGCGGGAACTCTGGATCCACAAACAAGGAATTGGCCCTCAACAGTTCGGCCCTTAGTGTATGATACTCCCTGTTCCGGCGCGAGGTGCTACCCCGGACGGACATGTCTACAGCCGAGCCGCCGGTCTATTGATGACTGGGTTGGCGGACAAATACAGACGCTCTGGCTATATGTCGTCCTACCTACCCTACATCAGGAAAGCTAATAAAGCACAAAAAGTCTCTGCCACACAAAATGCATATAAACTGTAAAGCGTACACACTGTCGGCCAGAGCGAGATTTTTAAACTGAGTAAATACGGCGTTCGGGCATGGTATTGTTATGGAGGCCAAGCAGGGGTAATAATGAGATTTATTTAAAGGTCATGCATTGTTTAGTTTGGTTTGGTTTAGATTTGTTTAGCGTCTTGTTATTAACTAATGTTATTTCAGAATGTGCCTTTGTGTTGTATTAGCGTGTCTGTGTAAATGTGGGCTGGAGACATGGTATGTTGGCGCTATACTAGTGTGAATCCGCTGCCGACTACATAGTACTATCTCACCAAGATACAATATTGAAGGCATCCCACCAAGGATGACGTAACACACACATATGCTGCACCTTTTAAATTTAGTAATAGATACAGTATTCCGAAAAAATGAATTGCACCATACAGCTGTTTCGTCCTCCTAGGACTCTTCAGTGATGCTAGGGGCCAAAAGATGAGAATCCAAAATTTCTTAACTAATATAGAAACAGAAGGGTAAGGTGCGTAAAACTCCTTTAATTTATTAAATTTAGAAGTAAAATTAAACAAGTTCTGTATGATTTCAAATCTAAAATGTGTATATCATGTACCGTGCCACTACTCAAATGAGTCACATGTTCACGCTCCACTTGCATGCTTGAATGTTAACATTGGATCACAACTACCTATTTTATAAAATGGTTTGTCTCGGCTAGGGATCAGGAGCCATATCCTTCCTCACAGTGCCAACTGCAAAACTTAACGCCAAAAGTGAGATATTGTCTTCAGTACATATACAAATGGATTGTTTAAGTTTTGAAATGACATTTTTATGTATTGTGAGGGAAAATGTCCTCATCGGTTTGGAGTAAACATAAAAGATTATTTCTTTTGAATATAACTAACATTTGATGGTCATGTTAGGCCATTGAAGGTCAGACACATTCAAAATGAGCTATATTATTGACAAATTTTTTTTCCTGCTTCACTGAAATATGATTATGAAGGATTATATAATACCTAGTCCGGTCTGTTTGACTACGTGTAAGTGTGTTGTTCCGTGTACACAGCTTGCATTTACATATCAATCAATGTGACAGGACATATTGGAGACACAGTCAAACCTCTTAGCTGGTGACTAAGCCAGGACGTAAGGTGTTTACACACGTTCAATTTCAAGGGATAGCGACACATCAACAAAACCATAATCCAAACTTAAAATCGATTAAACTAGTGACAGTTATGAACAAATGAGTAAATCACAAGGATAGCCTTGAAAAAACCCAATAAGACCAGGTGTCTCGTCAGAGTAAGCGCCTTCTGCTTTATCGACAACACCCGCCATGCAAATCTTGGTGACATCCATCTAAACGTCAAGTCCCCCAAAGTGAGAACCGAGTCATCATTCTCAGTCACAACAAGTAAGCACATTAATGAGCATATTCAAAAACGTCCACTCTTATATCATACAAGGATACAAAATACCCCTGCGTCGAGAGAATATTTGGCAACAATGAAAGTGTAGCAATTGTCATTTGTTATAATGATCATGAGTTCAGCAGTCTTTAAAAAGACATGGTGAATACGCTTGTCAATGTACTGATCTAATGGTAGTACGGTATTGGTTTTCCTAGGTTTTACGTCCTATTAACAGCCAGGGTAATTTAATGACGGCCTAACGGTGTGTGCGATGTAGGTGTATGTGTCTCGAATGCGTGTGTATTTAAAGGCTGCGGTGTAAGCCTTCTTCCGATAGTCCGGTTGGTTTGCCGATTTAAAGTGCAACCACACTGAAGTACCTGCTGACGGCCATATAGTAGTACATTGATAACAGGTAAACCATGCTGGTAAACCATGGATAATGCTGGGCGTCAAGCAGGGGGAGTTGTAACTACAATTTATGAGACTCTGATATGTCTGACTATGGGACAGAAACCAAAGCCTTACACAAAGAAATGAACGCTCAAAAAGGCCAAAAGTGATGCGGTGTTAAGTCATTAGAAGAAGAGGTTTTTTAAGTCGCCTCTAACGAATCATGCAATCAGTGCAGCAGGTACAATTCTTACGCCCTACCTGCAAGGCATCTAATAGTAGAAAGTTCAATACATGTGACACTTTAATTTGCTACCTTGGTCTCATTGCATATAATTGAAAAATACTTAACTTACTACTAAGCTATATGATAAACGTGACGATTTCAATTTACCGATAGTTGACTTTCCATTCCTTGAGAGTCACATCCCTGATTCTCCAGCCTATGGTTATTTAAACAATGTTGGTACTTTCCATTGGATAATTAATAAATATAGTAAAAGTAAATTATCACTTACCTACGTTGTTCCCAAACAATGTTCACTTTCCTCACTGACCCGTCCGACATCAGTACTCGTGTACAAACTATAGGAGAAATAGGGAATTATTAGAATGGAGCCCAATCATGACAATCAGAATATTTAGAGCAAGCCCTAGAATAACGAATCAACTGCGACATGTTAACACCATAGGCTGAAGAAGCAGGGATGTTACCCTCAAGAAAGGGAAAGTCAACAATCGGTAAATTGAAATCGTCACGTTATAGTTGAATGATACCATATATAAATCAAGTAGACACAACCTGACCAACACAAACATAAGAATTATAAGTAATACTAAAATTACAAAACAATGGACAGAATATCATTATATCAGTGTTCCTCGACTATGAAAATAATGCAAAGGTGTGACTGCATCCTATAGGTTAGTAATAGACACAGTAAGCCAAAAACATATTCACATTGCATCATACAGCTGTTTCGTCCTTCTAGGAATTAAAGGGGTTTCACGCACCTGATCCTTCTATTTCTACAAGTTAAATGGATTTTATACACATGCCCCTGTTCCTAGCATCATTGACGAGTCTTAATAGGACGAAGCAGCTGTGTGATGCACTTTAGTTCATTTTTTCGGCATATTGTATGTGTGTGTCATGACATCTTCAACATGGAACCTCGAGCAGGATGACTCACTCATCATTTAGGCCTACACTTTCATTTCTTCATTCATATTCTTCATCCAACCATTCACTCTTTCATTTTCAATCATTAAATTGAATAATATTATGTTTTAGCAATTAACCATGTGAACCAATAAAGTTTGATTAAACTTACTATATCTTGTACATATATAATGTCATACATTCTTTGTAGTTCTAATTCTTATATAATTATAAATCTGAAATCTTAAACGAGAATAATATCCGTCTACTAGTATTATGATATGTCTAGTGATCGGGTTAAGTTTATTGATGAATGTTGCAATAAGGACTATCATCAGATAATTTAAACATTTACAACTGTGTGTAACGTGCAATAAGTTCCATAATAATGCAATGTCTTAAGAAGTTTTTACTTTTTTTTTCTAAAGCGATGCTATGGACTAAAGACATGACCGAAATGTTTGAGGTAATCATTGGGTATCAGCAATGTAATGGGTTTCGAGGAAATATCTTTATGTTTTGATAATTATTCATTGACACCACAAAGAGGTACGGTCACTTTCCGCCTATACGACCTAAGCTACGCGAGCTGAGCTAAGAAGACTATATGGATTTGGAATCTTTATTTTGATTTGTAGTCAGATTAGTTAATATTGAAATTATTCGAATTGACGTTCATTTTTAGCGGTCATAGGTGCCCGGACATAGGTACTTAATACATAGACAGGTTTCAGAGATAGACCGGTTAGAGGCAGTGAGTACATTTTCCGGACACAGTATCCGATCATGTGCACACTTTTAATTATGTTGTATTAATAAATTGTCATTGACACTATTTTCCCATCTCTCTGAAACACATATAAGCGATAAACATACGTATATAGAGTACAATACTATTCAAACTCGAGTTAAATTAACAATATAACGTATTTCGCTAAATAACACTTTCCTATACAGGAAAGATAAACCGACAAAGATACTGTCAATACGAATATTTTGTTGCATGTGGTAAAATACTTACTAGCAGGGTATTAGTGTTACTGTGTGTGTTTGAGCTATATGATTTTGTACTGTTGAGCAGTTGAGATGGTCTTTTTAGTCCCTGGGGTTATCTCATTTGAGTAGTGACATGGTTCATAGTATACACACTCTGGGCATTGGTAGTTGTTGCAGAGTTATCACCTTTACACAGCCACACATCACATGTATCCAAGTGAAACTTGTGTCAATGTTAAGCTAAATGTAAACGGTGTCACGTATACGCCAGCCCGATATCCCATTTTTCACTTATATTTTTTCAAATGTTACACAATGTGGTTATAATCGAACTTGTTATGTTAGCTTATATAAAACAGTTACTCCGCATAAAAAATTGATGCAAGCTGAATAATTAATGATGGCAATGATCGACAATGACACGCGGTTCTCATTTTGAGAACTTGATGTTAACTTGGATATGACAAAGATTTACATGGCGGGTGTCGTCGATGAAGCATGGGACGCTTACTCTTCCGGAACACCTGGTCTTAATCCCTTGTACTTTTGCAAGGGTCTCCATGTAAATCTTTCCTTTGTTTATATTTTGCCCCAGGTTTAATCGATTTGAGTTCGGATTATGATTTTGTTAACGCTTCGGTATTCTTTAATCATTATCTGATTGCAACGTTATGTACTGGTAAATAGTGTAGCCGTCTGAACATTGAAGGTGGTATTGACCTTGATTTCGGCTCGGTTAATATCGTTTTATCATTGCTACAAACCACGTATACATCTTAGCAGGATTTCCTAATTTGACAATAGCAGATATCCAATTACACTTTACAGTCAAAATAAATGTAAAATCTTATATAAAAGGAAGTGATAATGCAGTAGTTTCTTATAATAAATCTAATTTGTTATATTTTGCAATAGGATGTGTAAAAGCATAAGCCCTAACAATGGGAGATCGGAATAATGGATATCTGATATTTTGCTACAGACTGCGGAAGATGGATGCCTGAAGATACCCTATAGTCTGTGTGGTGATGTCTTTCACTAGGGTAAATTATTATGATGAATAACTATGTTACACTAAAAGCAGTGTGATGATGGATGGCTTATACGATACGGTAGACTGTGATCATGGATGTCTTAATGATATACTGTAAAAGCGGAATTGTTCGCTTATTTCGCTGACATTAAATTGCCGCGAATATATTCACACGCAAAAATATTTACTAACACTAAAACTCTACAGTGCATAATAGTATTCTAGGTAAACAGTGCTAAACAGCATGACTGACAGCGCGAAAATGTGCACACCACGAACAGTTTGAAGGCTGACTAAGCGAAAAATTCCACTCGCGAATATATTGGCTCTTACAGTAGTCTGTTTGGTAATGAATATATCTTACTTACGGTATGCTGTTATAATGATAGCTTTATGATACGGTAGACTATGGCCAAGAATGTTTTAATCAATGGTATAGGCTGCACGGTAATGAATGTCTATATTAAACCATATGCTATGTGATGATGTGTCTTATTTCATACTATAGGTTGTGTGAAAAATTGCTCTATGGTATTGTAGATTGCTATAATGAATGTCTTTTTATGCTATAGACAGTATGAAGATGGATGGGACAACCATAAAAAAGACGAATGCTATATAACTGGTTCACAGGGATGTAAACAGTCATCGCCTCGTGCTGGCCAGCCAAACTATTACACGATGGTTGAGATATCCTTGTCCAAGGAACAAACCCGTGTTTGATTATTTGTTCGCCCATACTTGCAACACCAGAAATAAATAAAAAAGATGCTGTGAACCGTATACATCGCGCCATCCTCATGTCCCATTCAATGTGCGTTAAATATGATGACGATACAATTAGCCTCATGGTTAAGCTACATAAAAAGATGCGTCATTTCACGTTCTAGCTGTCAAGCCAAAGGGATGACAGAGAAATCAGCCCTGTATGAGAATGACAGAGAAAGCACGCCATTATGAGGATGACAAAGAAATCTAAAACGTGTCAAAGGGGGAAACAAATGTATGAGTGATGAGAGAAATTGTTATCTACTATCCCTGAAATGTTTTACGTTGTTTATGGTCATCAATGCAAATAATGGTCACTAAGAATTGAGATGTGTTATATGGTATATACCTATAATATGGTAATCATCGAGATGTATGCCGTTGTTTACGGTCATCTCTGAGATGTATACCATTGTTTAAGGTCATCACCGAGATGTATGCCGTTGTTTACGGTCATTACCGAAATATATTCTGTTGTTTATGGTCTCTAACGAGATGTATACCGTTGTTAACGGTCATCACTGAGACATACAATGAGACGAACAATGTTTTTTTGTTATCACCGAGCTTTATGACGTTAAAATCATTCAAAATTTGTGTGGCGTTGTTTACGGTCATCATTGAGATGCATGTCATTGTTTACGGTCATCAATGAAAAGTACAATGTATTTTGGGGGGATATCAGTAGCTTAATGACGTAAAAATCATCCAAAATGTGTGCGACGTTGTTTACGGTCATCCCTGAGATATATGCCGTTGTTTACGTCATCAATGAGTTTCGGAAAGCAAATTCAACCAACAGTGCTTATAAATAACAATGACATTGTACCAGTGTATATTTTAAGAAAAAAATAATACCAACAATAAGCCGATTAATATTGTTTATTTCATTAACGGTCAATAAATAGTTGTTTAGCTTCTTGAATATAGCGTATAAAATATAATAAGATTATACTATAATCTGTGCTGTTCACTTTAGTCGAAATAGCGTACAACTATTCGTACAGCCAGAATACATGTTAAGTACCCTGATACAGACCCTGTATACAATACAAGGAAAATATAATTCATTGGCCAGGTGGTTTAAGTCCTGGGTTCTATTCAATAGATCGCTTACCCATCGAAAACCACGTCAATTTAACTCATTCAACCCTGAAATTTCGAAATAAACTAATACATTATTTTAAAACGGAAGAGTTAAAATGTTTCTTCGTTGTTGAATGAGTTTATACGAGTAACATGGTAAATCTTATGATTATTTTGATTACATTTATTTGATCATAATAGTATTTTTTCATTAGATAATTTTATATAATTGAATTTACAACTTGTGCACAATGTGTAACAGTACGTCACAGCAACCGATGCATTTTAGGTGACCACGTGATCTAATACTCACTTAAAAACCCTATTTGTACATCAAATTGATATTTCAATAATTTGAAATGAAGTACTTTTTATAAATTATAACTAATGAGTAATGGATCGAATTTGATGAATTAAAAAAATCAGATTACATGGAATCATAATTAACAAAATGGAAGCAATTAATCTTCCATAATTGTGACACTGACGTCACGCTTAAGGATATAGATAGGGGGTAACAAAATTTTTTTTTTGATTTTTTGTTTTATGCAGAATTGATTACTTATAAACATACTACATCATATAACAAAAAGTAATTTTCAAAATTATGTTCCCAAATGTGTCAATTAACGTGATTTAACATTGAACACGCTCATACAGATCAACACGTGGTACTGTTTACACCATAAACAGATACATCACACAGTGGCGTGGTCAGTTAGAAAGTCATTAGCACTGTGCTATGGTTGTGTGAAGTGATGGGTAATCATGCTGCTATAATCCATTAAGTCATGGTCAGTCTTTGATGTAATACAGCCCTATAGTTCCTACTATAAGAGAGGGGCCGGAGCGTTTCTAATAACCCCTTCATTACATGGGAGGAGCTTATCCTATGTCCAGTCTGACATTTCGCGGGAAAGGGGCATTTTCACTGAGAAATATTTTAATATTCATTAATTTCTCAGTTATTTGAACCAATGCATGCTCCGTTTTTTCGGAGGACAGCTTGATGGATACATGTCTAGTCATGATTAATGGTTTGGTAGGCAGAATCGGTCAGATAAGTGTTAAAACCAGAGATATCCGATTTCAAAGAGTGGAAATGGTCTTTAGAGCACTTTCATAAATTCAACAAGTTGTCAACTTCAAACAGCCATAACTTTGGCATCTGTGGACCGATTTCTTCCAAACTTTGCAGGATTGTTGGGAATGACCTTGTCAACAATAACGTGCCTCAGTTTCTGAAGAATTTAGCTACAACAAGATTTATAACCAATTAAGTGAATTTGGGCATGAAAATCCCACCCAGAGACCATAAAATCGAAATTACTTCAATTCTAGAACATATAGGAAAAATCTGAGGCACGTTTTTGTAGATGACCTTTCTGTCTGTCAATAGGAAAAGTATTGTCAGTTTTTGTTAGAAAATGTGAAAGAAGATCCAAATTCAAAAGTGTCCGTCATTTTTTATATTATATCCTATTATGCAATTATGAATTAATTTAACACTATAATTATATGTTCACTTTATAGAAAATTTGATAACCTTTCCAATGATATATGATACATGCATGTGATTAAATGTATATCCAAATTATTAAGCAAAACATCTGAAGAGACTGTACCCCCTATCTATATCCTTAAGAGCATTTGCACGTGCCGTTGAGGTAAGTGTAGACTTGACGTTTGAATATCGCCTGACTATTGTGAGGGGTAGAGTACAATCTTGCATGCCTCTCCAGCCATCAGTACTTTGAATGCGTCCTCGAACTGCGTCATAGGAAAGCGATGTGTGATGACTTGGTCCACGTCGACCTTGCCCTCTGCGACCAGAGCCTCGGTTTCACGCCACGTGTGGAATATACGACGGCCGTGGACCGTCTTCATAGTCATTGCCTTAAACACTACAAAGAAACAGGAAATGCTTTACTGCTAAATTTATTTCATTTACTTTACAACACAAGGATTCGAGAGATGCAGGTTGATCAGAACTATGGGCAAGTTTCATGGTCGCCAACTTTGCCCCATTGAGAAATGTTCTCTATCTTAAAGTGATACGAAGATGGACATTTTTGAGTATGGTCATTAGTGTGTTTTCTTGTTGCGATTGACAATGATACTCCTATCTCGTTTTTAGAACTTGATGTGTACTTGGATATGACCAAGATTTACATGGCGGGTGTCGTCGATGAAGCAGAAGACGGTTACTCTTCTAGAACACCTGGGCCCGTATTCATGAAACTATTCTCATGATCAAGCATGGATTCTGTGCTCAAGCCAGCTTTCTTGAATCTCACTTGAATCATGTCGATTAGTCAAAAAGTCATTGTAAATGTTGAAAACAGCTTTCGACTTCATGCCTTTTCAACTTTTTACCAAAACTTACTACAAAATCAGACTGTTTGAATAATTTATAGCCATAACCAGAAATAAGGTTTGAGCACAGAATCCATGCTTGAGCATAAGAACGGTTTCATGAATACAGACCCTGGTCTTATACTCTTGTACTTTTACGAGAGTCTCCATGTAAATCTTTCTTTTGTTCCTATTTTGCCTCTAGTTTAATCGATTTTGAGTTCGGATTATGGTTTCGTTGACGCTTTGGTATTCTCCGAATTTCGTTTGTTCTCCTCATGAAGTGACCTCTTCTCAAAAACGCATTCGAAGTGTTGATAAAAATCAGAACTGTTTAAGACCTTAACCAATGTGTTAACTCATTTTGTACGTTTAAGGGAATTAAATAAAATATTGGTAAAAACGCCACCCCAATGACGATAATATACAGCAGAAAGAACAGTTCTCGATGACGTAACGCACACACACACACACACACTGCATCTGTTTAATTGAGTAATAGATACAGTATGCCGAAATTTGTTTTTTAAAAAAACTGCTTCATATAGCTGTTTCGGCATACAAGGACTCATCAGTGATGCTAGGGGCCAAATCGTGGCCCGAATCGAAATTTCTTAACTAATGTACAAGTAGAAAGGTCAGGTGTGGTAAACCCCTTTAAAATTAACTGCGAGCCATTAAGCAATATATGTATTCTGAATGATATTTCTGATATATACACAAACAATTCTACCAACCAACGTCCTGTAGAACGTTATCCACGTGAAGTGGTTGTTTGGGAAGCCCGACCAACACCAGTTGTCCCCCTTTCCTCAGCATTGGGAAGGTGGCGTTGACCATGGCGGCGGCACCGCTGCATTCACAAATACGCCCCATACCGACACCATCGGTAAACGATTTGATAAACTGGGGATAAACAGTAAATTTACAGCTCATATTTTAAAATGTATTCAAATTCCAAGCATTTTCAAACAAGCTTTTCGTCAAATAAATTAGAATAATGCTACAAATAATTAACACAAATGGACGACAGCTTACATCACTTCAAAACAATCCGAAAAGGAACAAGAAACGGGGAGTAATTTAATGGAAAGAAAGAAATCAAGATCCCCACAAAATCATGGAGGCGAACCATTGAGCTGCGGAAGGATATGAAACGTTTCAAAGTCTCTATATCTGTCTGCTAAGTAACTTAAGTTGTATCAAACATATATACCTCTTTAGATAGCTTCTATTAGACTGTTTGAAGTTCGAACGCACAGTTATGAATCGACAATGCCTTGACATTTAATAAAAGTCGGAGGGTGGGCGGTTGATGCCATTAATATCAGCAATATCTTCACCAAAAGTCTGTTCAATCAATTTAAATCGAATGATTTTATATACAAGTTTAATTATAGGCAAACGCTATGACAATTAAATAGAATACCCTTCCTTCAGCATGTTCACTTTCTTCATCTCCATATTGCTATGATACAGCTGGACACTTACTGGCTAGCAGTCTGAATATCCTTCCGGACATGAAAGTTTACTTGAATGAGAATTTGTCAATATGTGTTGAAAGTGTACATGTGTCTATTTGGTTTGTTTCAAAAGCTACAGAAAGACTATTGCAAATTTTAAGAAATACATAGATAGAACTATTAGCTTATGTAAATAGTTAAAATATAGAAATATGTTTAAAACAACTAGCGCGAAACCGTATACTATTGTTAAACCATTTCTAAATTTACATCAACCAAGATTGTCATCGCACAATGTTTATCGTGCGCCCATGTGCATTAGAAATAATCGCCCAGGATCGCATCGTTCGCACATCGTGCATACACCGTTCACCCATCGTGCGCCCACCGCACATCGTGTAACGTTGTGCGATCCAACAACTGTAGTACCATTAAATCAGTACTACAGTCTTATTGTTAAACGGCATACGGATTTCGAAAAAGTCGAAAAATGTTCAGATGAATATTGACCAACTATGAAAACGTCTTGAAACTATGACCAACATGGTCAGCTTACCCTTAAGTTAAACGCCAAATGAGACGATTTTGATTTTCCTATCCTGAACTATTTCCTGAAAGAACCGCCCCGGATTCCCCAACCTATGGTTTATACATGTCGCAGCTGATTCGTTGTTCTATAGCTTACTCTAGATACTGTGATAGATATCGGCTGCAGACAAACCAACTTGCGACACAAAATTCGAGAAATGCAGGTTATCATCTTGGTCTCATAGAAAGATATTCTGTATCTTTGTATGATCTGAAGGTGGGGGTTTTAAAAATGCTCATAAATATGTCTACTTGTTGTGGTTGACAACCATGACATTAATCCAATATGACATAGATTTAGATGGCTGGTGTCGTCAATGAAGCAGAAGACGCTTACCCTCCCAATCAAAATATTCTTTTGCACTTTTTCAATGGTCTCCGTATAAAATTTCTTTGGTTTATATTTTGTTCCTGGTTTAATAGATTTTGAGTTCAGATTATGGTTTGTTGATGCTTTGGTATACTGTAACCTTTAACCCCCCTCCCCCTCATTTCGTCTATCATAACGTTTGGTTTTCCACCCTGTACACTGTCATACCGCATATCAATCTGAAAGAACGCCTTCGATCTCTCATATTGAAAACTTTCTTTTCCAAGAAAAATGAAACGATACAATATCTGATTGCGAGCTCTCTTAAAACATACTTTGTGAACAGCAGATAGTTGACATTCATAAAGGAACAAACTTTTTCGGTTTGTTCCACCCACAGCCAGTTACTGTATGACTGTATTAGGGCGGGGGCGAGTCACTTACACACTTTTCAAGATACCCCTTAATGAGAAAGACGCTGACTTACCTCGTATATATTGGATACCTAAACTGCACAATGATAAACAACGTTTTATCGCTGGCTCTTCTCATTTCTCAGCCAAGTCACTTTGAAAGATGCTTACTACCATTCTAAGCACTATTAAATCAGGGTCTCTGTTTTATTGTGACACTGCATGTATACTCAAGGAGTAGCATTAACGGGATGTACACTTTGAAAAACTCGAATGATTTTCTGATCATAAGCACCCCTATTCAAAAATGTTTTGTCAATCAAAATATTTGTCCCCCTCTGTATATTACCATACCAAATACCAAACTGAAAGAATGTCTTCGGTCTCTCATTATGAGAGCTTCCTTTTCCAAGGAAAGTGGACGACGGTACAAATATTTGGTTGCCAGCTATCTTGATGCATACTTTGTGAAAAATAAAACAAAAGCTAGGATGAAATAAACCGAGGTAGACAATATATAGAACGAATGATTTAATTCCTGGTTGACTATGTCTTTGTTGAGTTTGGAGGAACGATTTTCCAACAGATTCTTGGCATTTAAATGGCAGCAAACTGTGCACCACCTTTGGCTGACTTGTTTTTGTTTTCATACGAGGCTGAATTTTTCGAGGAGCTTATCGGGACAGGTAACAAAAACCTTGTCGAATCTTTCAATTTTACTTTCAGGTATATCTACGATGTGTTGTCTATAAACAACAAAAATTTTTCTGACCTAGTCGATTGTATATACCCTTCTGAATTTGAAATCAAGGACACAATAGACTCTTCTACGTCAGCTTCTTACCTCGATCTTTGCTTAAACTATGAGCAACACGGGAAGCTTACTACTAAACTTCAAGATAAACGTAACGATTTCGATTTTCCTATCGTGAACTTTCCCTTTCTTGATAGTAACATCCCTACTTCTCCATCCTATGTTGTTCATATGTCGCTTATGAATCGTTATTCTAGGCTTGCTCTGAATATAGAATTTTTCATGATAGAACAAACTTCAGGCACAGGGTTTCGAAACATACAGGCTGATAACAATATTGGGGGATTCAGTAAGAAATATTCGACATCCCTGTATAATATGAAGATGGACGTTTCTGAATATTAGTATGCCTGCTTGTTGTGATTGAGAATTTTGACTCAGTTCTTACTTTGAGGCCATGACATTTACTTGAATCTGACTAAGATTTACATGGCGGGTGTCGTTGATAAAGCAGAAGACTCTTACTCTTTCGAAATATCTGGTCTAATCCTCTTATACTTTTTTCAGGAGTCTCCGTGTTAATATTTTCCTTGACCATATTTTGCCCTTAATTCAATCGATTTTGAGTTCTGATCCTTCCTCCATCCATTGATGTTCATTTAGATCTCTTTACAGATCTATATCAGTCTTACCTCTAACGGATATATATCAGCCTTACCTCTTTCAAGTCTTTTTCTTTAGTGTTGACTGTTATATCAGCAACCAGTTCTTTAGCAAATTTCAATTTACTTTCGTCAATATCCGCTGCAATTATCCTGCGTGGAAAAGAATCGGAATAAGATTTTAATATATTCACCTTTGAATTTCGTCTGAATCTACATGCGAACTATCTTCAAAGTCAAAGAAGTATTATTAATAAGTTTTATTATGTTTAACGTCATATTAACAGACCGTTCATTTAAGGCGACTTTAGGATTTATGGTCCACCATTTCTTGAGCCTATGGTGCGAGTTTCTCTTTTTCTTGAGCATTTTTGCATTATTGGACATTAATGAGTTCAATGAACTATAGCTAGCTCCCCGTCCCATGCCGGTGCGGAAGTACAACTCTAAGTATACCTTTTTGCACCCATAGACCTGGCGACTTTCTGTACGAGGATGCCCACAGCTCCACAGCCGATGACCAGCACATCTTCTCCTTTACAGTCAAGTCTCTCCACGGCGTTATGGGCGACCCCGAAGGGTTCTAACATGGCGATCTGGTCAGGTGCTGTAACGAAAACGGTACACTGATAATAATTGTTAATAGAAACCTTGGTAAACTCAATAACTGCAAAGGGGCCTTGTTTTCACCATCGACGGAAACCCACGGTAAATTCTCTTCACTGATACATACATATGCAAATGGTGTTCTTTTAACAATTCCATTCATATATATATTTTGAATTATATTACTAAGCGATGTAGCGAAGTTGCAGAAACACAAGTTTCCATATATTCGGAGTGACTTGCGTCCTTTTCACGTCGAGACGAACATTCATGGAGGTGACAGCATGCAAATTTGGCATCAACACACGAAACAAAAGAAAAACACATTTTCAACGGTATGTACTAGGACGACGACAGAGCAAATCTAATATATAGCAATCTGAAAAGAGGTTTTGATAAATCAAGACACTTTTCAGTACTTTTGAGATTGCGGGTTTCTGCTTAGTATTAACCAAGTTACTTTCGTATGCCATTTATTTTCGCGAATTTCGCAAAAGTCAACTGCTACAAATTATGATGGATTGTTGGCTACATGTACCATAATTATTGAAGTTGAGTTGTGGAAAAGGTGGTTTAGCATTATTGGGAAGGATTTTCAGAATTGAAAAAAAATATAAGGTAAGTTGAATTTATCGTGCAGAAGTTATCTATGGAAACTTAGTTTTACAAAAGCTAAATACATACTACCTCACTCAGAAAAGCTAAATACATATTGACTTACTCAGATTACTTTTGAGTACGTATAGAAATTTGGCAGGAACTATCGTGTACTCGGAACATCCCCCATAAGGCGTCTGTTTGCCGTGTCCGAACTGTCCCATGTTGAGACATATTTCGCGAGTGTCGTGGTTACACTGGTAGCACGCCCCGCAGTAGTAGTGGTTCTCTACGCCGACTTTACTGCCAACTGGTATGTTGGCGTCCGGTCCACACTTGACTACCGTACCTGCGCACTCGTGACCGGGCGTAAACGGTATCGTTGCTATAACTTTGGCCACATCATTCCATGTGTACATGTTGATGTCGGAACCACAGACCGACACCGCGTCCACTTTTATTAGCACCTCGTCGCCAGTCGGTTCCGGTACGGGTATGGTCTGTAGATCGAATGAGACAGCCTCCTTTGTCTTGACTAGAGCTTTCATTGTCGCGGGTACTGTGCTGGTGGTAGCCATCTTGTCCGCTCCGTGTTATCGTGTGTGGGGGGCGTTATCTACAAAGGGTATGGAACGGCATAGATGTTTAAAACGTCCATTATAAGATATTGTCATATTTTAACAATACATTCAATACAACAATAACGAAAGAGTGTATTGCATCTCATAAAAGTAGTATAAAAATATATGGATTTGTGTAACTATGCCAAGATGTATATAAAGGCCTAATGTCTAAATGATTTTTTTGTCGCGCTCATGGCAAGAAAAATGACCGGAGGCGTAGTTGGGAGAATTGTACGTAGCACGCGTTCTGATCGTTTTAATCTTATTTTCAAATTATTTAGATTACATAAATAATCGCGGTCGCAAATGAGTTAAGGCTTCCGACATTTTGCTACCACTAGCCTCCACTGAGTAAACCTGTTCATTCATTAAAAGATTGCAAAAGAAATAAAATAAGGAAAATAAAGAAAAAAACCAAGTCAGATCCGACTGTCTGCCGTTCTCGATACTAGTACTCCTAATTAAGGTCACATACACTCTCTACACATCTTGAACGCACATTGCTTGCTATTTGATAGTTCTTGGGTTTAAAGACCTGACTAATCGCCAAACTGATACTGATGTCATTTGAAGATTACAGTGGAGCAAAGTGTTACGTCCGATTTCAATGTCAGACAATTTTACCGCCACGCAGATTAGAGATTATTCTAATATACCAGTACATCAAAGGATCGAACTCGTCTAATTCGGAGGCTTGTCACATCAAGCCTTCGACGTCCAAGGGGTGAGACAGCGAAAGTGGGTACGCTCCCTGGAATGATGGCACAGTCCGAAACTCACGTGACACTGGTCTCTGTTTCCGACGATCAGAACAAGAAGGAAAGCTGACCACCAATATATCGCTACGAACGACAGATAGGGCTCTCCATAGGAACGTATGACGGGTGCCGAGTGTGTAATTTTATATATACGTACGTTCCAGAATAACTGTCCAATCCACGAACACGACTACAAACAAACAACCGATACCAATCCACAAACTGTATGGCCTATTTCTTAGGTTCAGATTAATGAAATTAAAGGCCACATTTAAAAAGTATCCGTAAGGTTCAGTGACATTAAAATGGGTCAGTTTGAGGTATTTTTTCCTATGATTTACTTACTTTTATTAAAATCATGTTTACACCTGTACAATGATCTTATATACTGATAATGATTATCTTTCGAGGAAATGAGGATGTTCAACCTTTGATTAATATACATTGTATATACAGCTAACGATTTCATTTTTTCACATGACTGAACAGAAAGCACTGATCCAAAACATCTGTTAAGTGTGCCTTAATTTGTTCTCATGTATAATACTTGAGTTTGTTTCTAAAATCTCTATAAATATAATTAAACGAAGAATAGCAAAGCCCGGTGTTCCATCGCTGAATTAAAGGAAAATTCCTCGCTTGTAACTCTAAGGCAACCTAATCAATGCACATCTTTTACACGATTCTCCCCTTTTTTTCAAATATTCAACATAGATTCTTTTACTCCCCGTCAAGATTTCTGCTAAGTTCATTCCCCTTGAACGGGAAGGATCAATGGCCAGTTTGTAACAAGACGAGGAATAGTAATAATGATAGTGCCGTCGCTGCATGGGGCTTGAACCCGCGACCCTTGGCTCTCCAGCCCGATGCTCTACTGCTGAGCTAAAGGGCCTCAAACCCGCGACCCTTTGCTCTCCAGGCCGATGCTCTACTGCTGAGCTAAAGGGCCTCAAACCCGCGACCCTTGGCTCTCCAGGCCGATGCTCTACTGCTGAGCTAAAGGGCCTCCAACCCGCGACCCTTGGCTCTCCAGCCCGATGCTCTACCCCGAGCTAAAGGGTTTAAACCCGCGACCCTTGGCTCTCCAGCCCGATGCTCTACCCCTGAGCTAAAGGGTTTAAACCCGCGACCCTTGGCTCTCCAGTCCGATGCTCTACCGCTGAGCTAAATGGCTTCAAACCTGCGACCCTTGGCTCTCCAGCCCGATGCTCTACCCCTGAGCTAAATGGCTTCAAACCTGCGACCCTTGGCTCTCCAGCCCGATGCTCTACCCCTGAGCTAAAGGGTTTAAACCCGTGACCCTTGGCTCTCCAGCCCGATGCTCTATCGCGCGCTGAGCTAAAGGGCCTCAAACCCGCGACCCTTGGCTCTCCAGCCCAATGCTCTAGCGACTGAGCTAAAGGGCCTCAAACCCGCGACCCCTGGCTCTCCAGCCCGATGCTCTACCGACTGAGCTAAAGGGAAGTTCCTCACAGTATACGCTTGCAAGGCAAACTTGATCAATGCACAAACACTAAGGTTTTACTACTTATCGAGTCCGGGCACGAACACCTACATATGTTGACATGCACATACAGACTCTCAATTGAACGAAACTCGTCACACCTCGGCAGAGCACGCATGTACGTATACGTAATAGGCTACCGTAATCATCCAATTGTAGCCAAATGGGTAAAACATGTATCGGAAATGTAAACACTCCGGGTAGGTTCGGTTATTTTCGTACATGTATGTTTTTGCCACAGTTGCTTGAGTTTCTGTCAGTATATATGAAAAATGTTTATATATATGGAGCCGCGGCCCATTACAGAATGTACTGTAATGGGAGGCTCATTTCACACATATATATTTATTATTTACTGACAGAAACTCAAGCAACTGTGATTTGTGCTTGCGCGTTTTATTACAGTATACTTAGAAAAGGATTTCCACTCCGTAATCATCAGGTAAAACATAAACTGTCCATGCTTATGTAATGAGTAAAACTAACACGGAGGTTTTCGAACATTAAAAAAGGAGCTGGCAGCCTGGCACTAAATTTTCATGGCGTAACAAGAAAAAGCTTGATGTGTCAAGTTGTCGACGGAGTGTGACAATGCAACAAAGGTACGAATAAATTCCGTGCCACTCTCTGGAGCAAACGTTGAAGTAAAAGCATTTCTGCTTTGTTATTCTGGATAAATAAAAAGTATATATGTCAAGTGTTGATTGATTATCACATATAAAGTGCGAGTTCATTGGATTCACGAGTTAATTATCACATATTGCAAAATTTTGCGATCAAACGTTACGCGGGGATTCAATTTCGCGCCATAATATTGCGTTCTTTTAAATTTGACCACTTCTACATGTATGACACCCAGTACATGTATATTGATAGATTCAACTTTGCATGGACAACGCCATCGCATATAAGTCGCTGGTTGAAATAGTCGAAGCGTTGTTTTTTTAGGTTGAAACCTTCTTGTATTGTGTAGACTCTGCCTTTTCAAAAAAAAAAAAAAATCGGAACATACTCTGCCCTTTCCTTTCACAACATATGTTAAAATTGCCCAGTGACCCCTATTTTTCTTTCTTTTCTATATATCATGTATATATCAAAAGAGATCTTAAACAATAATCTGACACTATGTTCACAATATTTCGAAATATTGCTAAGTATTCCTTTCCTTTTTTTCAGCTTTTTAAAAGTAATTATTTCCATGTACTTTCCGATGAAAACTCTAGAGGAGTTCTTTTCCCGCAAAATATTATAAAACCATTATATCTTCGAAATAAATCAATGATTTATTAACAATTAAGCTCTTATCTGATGTAATATTTACAATATTGATAAACGAAGAAAGTTCATAACACAAATCCTCGTGAGTTAATATAACATGCATTTTTTATATTAAATATAAGTTGGGATTGAAATGTCTTATATGAAAAATTAATTATTTGCTTTTGGCAATACTGGGACTGTGGCTTACGTTATTCAACGAAGGTAAACCAGTTGGTGTGATATAACTCCTTCTCTAAGCTTATAAAGATTCTAACACAGTGTATGCGAAAAGAAGTCGCACCATAGGCTCTATATATAGATTCACATGCGTTGAATACAGTGAGCCGCTGTCCACTATCGCATACACTGCAATCCATTTCACGGAGATGTTGCGTTCGATAATGCCTACATAAGATTATCCATATCTGAACCTATTATAACAAAATAGTGAAACATACCGTATAAGGAATGTCATCAGCCGGATCAGATCAGCAAGTTCAAATGGTAAACAAACTGGAGATAAAGCTACAGTTGAGTGTAAGCTAACCTTTACACCCTAGTGCACTAGGAGTGCACTACGTTTAAACTAGTAGTGCACTACATTTAAACTACAGGTAAACTAGTAGTGCACTACGTCCAGCCAGGTGTGACCACAAAAACCCCTACAGGTAATGGGAGGGTCCATACCTACCTGTGTCCTTACCTGTACAGATGTAATATGATTTACCTGTACTTATGTTATACTATTGAAGTCATTAGTTAGTCAGTACTTCCTCATATAAGTACAAGAATGAACAATTCTGAGTTTATGCCAGATGATATTTATCATAATACTTTAAATAAATGTATTCACTGCATGTCAAAATTTTAAATAAAATAATAATTTAGATATACTAACTTATAATTCTTTTTAAAGAAGTAACAATGATTCTTTTCTATTTAAATATTTGTATTCTACAATTAAATTGAAAGGTATGTGTTCAAATAAAAAATGGTTTGCACATGTTTTATGTTGAAATTATTAAGTTAATCCTACTAAAAATATAAACAGAAAATAAAGTAAACAACAGATTGTAATTTTAAAAAATAAATAGATATTAGAAGAACATTTTTTGTACTTAGTATAGTTGTTTCAATCACAAATTACTTTTAATATTTGACATTATGAGCTGGCTGAGCAATATCAGAGACGTACAAAGTTTTATACGTCTCTGGCAATACTACCTACATGTACCAGTATTAGTATTCTGTTTCACTATACACTCATCAGGTACAATGCATATGAATGAAAGGTTATATAAACATCAAGTACTAATATAAGAAAAGATTACTTTTACCAGAACATTTAAAGCCATTTCCTTCTTCATATCAAAATACCAACATACATCTACATGTAATCCAATTGACTGTAATCAATGTTATCATCATTAATCAATTAACAGGCTAGGGCCCTCAGGCCTTTAATCAGACTTGGCCAGTAATGGCTGTGGGGGAGAGGGAGGTGAGAAATTCACACCTGGCTGACTACAGACAGCCTAGGGGTGTCCCCTATCTTGACCTCTGTATGTTAGGATGTGGCCCAGGCAGGTCAGGTACATGTACGTAATTATGCCTGGAGGGTAAAGGATTCTACCTGAAGATCTATATTTGTCCCTTTTAGTTAGATTTTATATAAGTCATTAGGTTGATTTAAAAGTACAATAAGTGTGACTGGCATAGGCTTAACTTTGTTCTAAGTTAGGTTAATATAACTGCATATTATTTATTTGTTGTATACTTAGACTTACAATATAGAATTAATTAAAATGATTCCATTAAACTGACTTTGCTTTTTTTAAAAACATTATTTCATATATGCATAAACCTTCAAGTCATATTTAATACAACCTGTAATTGCCTTCAATATTTAGGCCTAAATATTGGAAATGCATCATTTTAAAATACTTTTATACTGATAATTAGAATGAAATTAAGTATAATGAATGTTAGTATTTTATTATCAACCTATATATATGAAGCGACTGAGCCAGAGAGTATATATTCTCTCACATATATATACGTCCCTGATTACACCCAATATAAACTAGATAATTTTTCAACATTTAACAAGTATATATATGTAAATATTTAGAAATCGAAATGCGTCATCAAGTGTCATAAGATTCTTGGTATTTTAAGTTAATTTTTAAGAAAACCAGAATCTGGTAAAGGACTGATATAGACTTACATTGTTGTCCAATTAATTATTATTAATTTCAATGTTATTTTATGTACTATCAATTTATTATTGTGTAATTAAATGTTTTGAATGAAACAAAAAAATGGATTAAAGTCCTCAAAATATCCACTATTTAAAGGGAAATGTGTAAATATCTAGACAGGGGCGGATCCAGAATTATTTCAGGGGGGTGTCACCATTTCAAATTTCAAGTTAATTTTGCGGCAAATGCAAAAACATCATGTTGTTTTAACAAATAAATTTGTTCAAATACAATATCAGAGACACATATTACATTGTGTTATAAACGTCTCTGACAATGTGCAGTTAATTTTGGAATTAAAATTAAAAAGTTGCACCAGCGATGAACACTGCAAATAATATGTAATTAGATAAAATGCTTATTTACATACTTTTTAATGTGCTTATGTCCGTTTCCTGACGTGACTTTCTCACAATGACTATTCTCATAACTATAGAAACGGGCAATAAATACCTCTACACGGAAGAAATGCATGATGAAACTCAAATTTTGATAGAATGTGATTTTGTTCTGAACCGATATTTTTTTATTCTTAATGAAACGGAAGCGAAATTTCAAACTTTTAATGCTTTACTGATACATACTAAAAATGAATTGATATTTTTTATGAGAGTAGAAAGTTTATAGAAAGAAGTCTATAAAGGATTTTGTTTTATGTATCAAAGAAAACAAAAATATCTATCAAATGTAATCGAATTACTCCAGGAATATTTTGATAGTGTCTCATAAGCCAATTTGGCAAGATACTAATGGATGCTTTTTTATGTTTGAATAAACACTGTAACTGTATTTTATAATTATTATGTGTTGTACATGAATATATTCTTTATTCAGCAATAGACACACATGCCTTTGTGCCATAAATACATTGCATATACATGGTATATTCTACAATGCAATACATTTCACAAATATATACAGCAAACAGTGACATTATGAATTTCAATGCTAATTATCCGACATCAGGGCGGACGTAACTCTTAATTGAACAAATAATTATTTCTTATTTCATTCGCTTTATAAATGAAAGCAGCAATATTTCTTAGCATACACCTGTTTGTAGACGATATTAATTCAAGAAACTTTGGTTTATTTGGGTGATAATAGTACCTCTTCCTAAAGTATATATGTCTTATATTAGAATATAAAGTACACTCCATAAGGAAATGATACTCATCCTCTAAGACCCCACAACAGTTACATGTACGATTCTCGTATGGAATAGGATTCGGTCTGTGCCAACGACCTGCCTCAACACTTAAACGTATGCGATACTTTAATAAGCTTATCTGTATCAGATAATTACTAAGCACTGAACAATGTCAAATGCCCTTCCACAGGTAGAGACAGGCTTGTATACATTTCTGTACCTGTTGTCATTCTTGTAAACATTGTCACGGTTCACTGACCAAGTTAATTGATGCTGGGGTGGAGATATCAATTAGTGTCAATTATATATAGTCAACACTTTTGGAGTTTGGCTTGGACAGAGTTAGAGATAGACTGAACAATTACCACTGAAGAGATTGATTAGTCCAAGTAAAAATGTGTGCAAATGGATTCAGTGTGCACATGTACACTAAACAGTGCTGGGGGGTGTCACAAGATCAATGTGGTCTTATATTTTACTACTAAATAAAATCCTGGTCAAGGGACAGGGGGTGTCACGTGCGCCCAGTGACACCCCCCTGGATCCGCCACTGCTAGATATATTCTCAAAGATTTTTAATTTTATATAAACTTGATAAACCCGAGTAAAAGTTAAATATGTATTATCATATTTATGATCCTGGTCATATCCAGCTTAGCCCTTTAGTAATCAAATTGGTTTCAAGTTTGACCAGTGATGGTCAGATGAGAAATTCACACCTCAATTATGTCACTGACAGGCTTATGTCAGCAGGTGTTCCTAGACAAGGTTGAGACAGGTCAGGTAATTGCCTGAGGCCTGAGGGTCAAATCAAAACATCTGTCCCATACTGAACAATCTGACTAAATTTCAATTTATTGTTGTCTTAATTTTTTTTAACTTCAAATTCTTATATTTGTATTAACACTGTTGTATGTGGTGATATATATACATACAGATCTTAATATAGAAAACATTTAAAAATAAAGATTATCAAAACTCTATAGTGCGTTCATAAATATATAGATCTGAGGCATGAATGTATTTTATAATAATATATATCTAGTATAATTAAGTAAAAAAAGAATATTTATTTGTTATTTTCGCATTATTTTTAAAATATTTAAAAATAAACTTCTAAACAAATAATAATCAATAGATGTTCCTTCAAATTTTTAATATACTTGATTGTAAATTGGTAAATTAATATAAAAAAACGTTAATAGTGTATATTAAATGAAATATAAGACATCAAAACTGCTAGATAAATATTAATTTTCTATTTTATTTATATGATGTATGCAAGAAATTTTTTGGGATAATTGTAAGAATAATTATCATAATTTCACAATTTCTAGTTTTGAAATGAAAGAAAAAATGTTGTTTGGGAAAAATAACTACATAAGATGCATATATATATACATTAAAACAGGGACGTATATATGTCCTTGATTAAAGTCATAAATATTAACTAATGATAAAGCCAGCTTCAAAGTACCAGCATACGACAAAGGTGAGGTACAGGTAAAAATCACAGGTAGATGGATGGGACTGCCCATTTACCTGTAGGGGTATTTGACCTATATTGGGTTTAGGGTGTAGTGCACTACTAGTTTACCTGTAGTTTAAATGTAGTGCACTACTAGTTTAAACGTAGTGCACTACTAGTGCACTAGGTGTAAAGGTTAGCTTACACTCAACTGTATAGGCCTACCGGAAGTAAATTAACTGTATCTAATAACCAGACAGGATAAAAACGGACATTTAAGATTTTGTTCGACACACTACTTTTTAAGGCAAAATTAACCGCTGTGTCTGTGTGACAGATATCTGGATACAATTTTTAAGTTGTATGCTATCTCAACTTGTACAACAGAGGCACGGCTCACTGTAGCGCCAAACCTCTCTAGTAAAACAAAACAGAATACCAAAGCCGGCAATAACAAAACCATAATACTAACTCAAAATCGATTCAACTAGAGGCAAAATAGGAACAAAGAAAAGAATACATCGAGTCTCTTGTAAAAGCACAAGAGAATAAGACCAGTTGTTCAGGGAGAGTAAGCGTCTTCTGCTTCTTCGACGACACCGCCATGTAAATCTTGGTCACATCCAAGTACATGTAAGCATCAATCCTCAAAATGAGAACCGAGTCATTATTGTCAATCACAACATGTAAGCACACTAATAAGTAAACTCAAAAACGTCCATTTCATATCACACAAAGATACAGAATATTTCTCGGTGAGATCAAGATGGTGACCATAAAACTTGTCAACACTCTTCATCAACCTGCATCTCTCAAATCCCTGTGCCGTAAATTTGTTCAGTCAGCAATTGACATCTATCACGAAAATCTCGATAGTCAGAGCAAGCCCTGGAAAAACGAATCAACTGCGGCATGTAAACCCAATATGATGGAGAAGCAGGAATGTTACTATCAAGAAAGGGAAAGGTCTCGATTGGAAAATCGAAATCGTCACGTTTATCATACAGCTTAGTAGTAAGCTACCCGTGTTGGTCATAGTTTAAGTAAAAATCGCGGTAAGAAGCTGATGTAGAAGAGTATGTTATGTCTTTAATCTCAGTTCATGATCGACTAGGTCAGAAAACTTCTTGTTGTTCATAGACAACACATCGTCGATATATCTGAAAATGAAATTGAAAGATTTGGCAAGGTTTTTGTTAACCGCCCTAATAAGCCCTTCGACAAATTCAGCCTCATATGAAAACAAAAACAAGTCAGCCAAAAGTGGGGCACAGTTAGTGCCCATTGGAATGCCAACAGTCTGTTGGAAAATCTTGCCTCCGAACTAAAGATATTATCAACCAGGAATGCAATCATTCGTACTATATCTTCCTCAGTATATTTCAACCTAGTTTAGTTGTGTTTTTCACAAAGTATGTTCCAAGATAGCTCACAACCATGTATTTGTATCGTTGTTCACCTTTCTTGCATAAGAAAGCTCTCATAATGAGAGACCGAAGATGTTCTTTCAGTTTGGTATGTGGTATGGTAGTGTACAAGGTGGAAAAATCAAATGTTTTGTTGGACAAAACAGTTTTGAGAAGGGAGTGCTCAAGACTGATCAGAAGTTTTTGAGTTTTCAAAATTCACATCCCATTAATGCCACTTCTGGAGTATACAGTGTCACAATAACACTGTTCAAGCCCTAATATAACGGTACTAACAATGGCAGTAAGAAGTTTCCATAATGGCTTGGTTGAGCAATGAGACGAGCCAGCGATAAAACGTTGCTGATAAGGATCCCTGTGCAGTTTAGGTATCCAATCTGTAAAGGGATCATGATAGGACAGCTATCGTTTCTTTCAATCATGACTGATTCAGGTACGAACAAAACCACTACAAATAGCGTCTTTATCATTAACGGGTATTTTGAATGATTGTAATACTGATGTATGGTTGGAAAGTATTTCATCTCTCGAAAAAACGGTCAATGCGTAAACTTGTAGGGTTACCTTGGTAATCAAGCAGGCCAAATTCTTTTTGCAAGCAATGAATGTAATAGTGTTTGCAAACCAGGATCAGGTTATTAGATGCCTTGTCTGCAGACACAACCACATACTTGTCATGTAGGTCGTTGAATGTTGTTCGAACATCGGGGTCAAGAAATATCGACTTGTGTTTAGTTTTAATTTTGTATCGCAAACTGCTTATTCTTTTCTGAATAGAGGACCTGGTGGATTTAACACACTCTGAAAGTGAATACAATTCAGCATGTTCACGTTTAGCCCATTGTCTGGCGTAATGTTCCAGAGTCCATAAGAATCTTGAAATCCACATTCAATTTGATGAATAGTCTCTCGCGATACTTAGGACCTTTCATGAAAAGCTCCCGTAGCTTTAAGTTGGGGATGATATACATATTGCTGATTACTTTGTGCCCAGCTTGGCCATAGCAATATGGGGGTGAAGAACAAGAACATTCTGATGAAGGGGTCATTCTAAGGTCATCTATGTTCAACTGTTGCAGTGTTTGCTTGTAACTAAGAGCGTATGTACAATAGGTATAGAATAACTATAGGAAATGATAGGTGATCTGTTATATCAGAAGTACGTTGGTATGTTAGTTTGAACAGGCTTTTGATGAAAGATATTGCTGATGTTAATGGAATCAATGCCCTTGTTGGCAAATTCGACTTTCATAAAATGTTGAGTCGCTGGTGGTCCATGGCCGTCGACCGTTCGCACGGGCCTAAAGAGTCGAATTTATGCCACATCATCAATAATCTTATGGAGCCTTGACGCTAGTTTCGGGTATATATATATATATATTGAGAAGAAGTTTCTTGGTATAACTATCGCAGCCAGAGATGATGTTTAATGATGACCAACTCACGGGACACGGCGGCGAAAGTGCTAATCAAAGACTGTCCAGCGTGGCGAAAATTTGACTAAGTACGGTTCAATTCTACTTATTGGTTATCTTGTCCAATATCACTTTCGTGACCTCGCGGGCACACAAGTGCCCATGATCAGGTGTATATAAACCTCACAAGACTGACTTGACCGCCGTTATCTAATTTTCTCTGTACTACAAGCTACATTATTATCAGTTTGCCAACTCAGCCGCTTCAGAAAAATCAGTCCGTTTTCAAACTATTCCATCACAAGCACCATGAGTTGTGGTACCGTTGATGTGAAAAAGGTAGCATACACCCTTAAGCGTAGTATATATAATACATACATGCTTCCACCTCAATATCATGTTTAATGATAGTTCATCAGACAGTTTTCTTTAAAGGCCCAATAAACGTAACTTCGGGAATTTTTTCGGGATTCTTAAAAAATATGAAAAAAAATCTAGTTGATAACCATGTTACAATAAGTCTAAAACGAAGTAGACTAGAGCGGTAACTAGCAAGAAACTCTTGACAGTAAAATCTAAAGAATTGAAAATGATTCAGTTGTGGCCCACTTCAACTAAAAGACAGTTCTAAATGGACGCGTGTTTACAAATACCGAGTTTCAACTGCTGCTGTACCGGTAACCGCGCGTAAGTATCCATTTTGAATATTGCTGATATCAGCTAATCTTAACTAAATCTATAAATATAATCAGTTATTAGGCTTGATTTTCGCTTCAAGTTTTGCTGAAAGTTACGTATATTGGGCCTTTAAGAATTTTCTCATTTACGTCTAAAATTTCTCATTGAATAAATAATAATATGTCAACCTTTGTATTGCAAGAGTTTTTTTCATGAGTGAAATAGCAAATAACAACAAAACATGCCATGTTCGGAAAAGGCTTTTATTAAGCTCTCATCTGTAAATCAACAATGTTGGACTTGCCCTTATAGTTGAGGGAAAGACACGTACATAATGAATGATCTTGTACACATATTTAACAATGTATGGAAGCTGCAACGTAACTGGCAGCAATTCTACAGTCTACAGCACTTCCTGGCAAATAACTGTACAAAAAATAAGCTATCTCGTATCAGTGTTATGAACAGTGGTGAATCTATGGACGCAAATAAAATTGTTCTAACAAGAGAGGTACATGTTGTGATCATTCAAAAGGAAACAATGCAAACATAGTCAATCATTCACCTTTGGGAATGTTCCCCCACATTTCTTAACATTAGGAGACAGATTGGTATGGTATTTCACCACTGCATCCATCAGTATTACGGATTTGAATAAAAGAAAGAAATGAAATTAAACTAAACTAACATCATAAGTTATCATTTTCTGAACTAAAAACATACAATATGTTCTCACACCAGCCTGTTCTGGTAGTGGTATCTATCTATAAATGACCATCAATGTGTTAATCAAACTGAATACCAGCTTCCACTACTGGCGATACCTGTGATACTCGCCACCAACTCCCCCTACTGGTTATATCTATCGAAATGACCCTCAGCTCTCTCTACTGGTAGTATAGATCTGTCGAAATGACCACCAGCTCCCCGTAATGGTAGTATCTAGCTGTCTGCATACTTCCCACCAGCTCTATCTGCAAGTGATATCTGTCAAATTTGACCACCAGCTCCCCCTAATGGTAATATCAGTCAAAACTGACTACCAGCTCCCTCTACTGGTGATAAATGTCAAAACTAACCACCAGCTCCCCCTACTGGTGATATCTGTCAAAACTGACTACCAGCTCCTTCTATTGGTGATATATGTCAACAATGACTACCAGCTCCCCATACTGGTGATATCTGAGGAATCACTAAACAGTTTCCCTACTTTTACTGCAATTTTAACTTCATGTTGGACCATTTATTCTGCTAACAACATAAACCTTCAGTTCACCACATAACAAGTCTTATTATAACTGGTGGTCTGGTGCAATGTTATACTGACTTGATAAAAAGAACTATATATAGCAAAAGCTGTTATACTATGTGAATGAAAAAAAAAAAAACAAGAAATTATTACTGGAGCATGTTACAGCATACAGGCATGGCATCACTTTGTAATGGCATATATAGCATTGTGTGTATCGGTACGGCATTGATAAAGCATGGCAAATTAAAGGTTAGGTACAAAATGTATGACCAATAGCATGGCATAGGTTAGGTATGACCACTACAGCAGGTATAACATAGGATTTTAACTCATTCACCCCTGAAATTTCGTAATGAACTATTCAAGACAAGTAACTATGTTTACTTGGTGAAGGTTGATAACTCTGCAAGTATAACATGAAGTTGGTTAAGGATGGTAAAACTAGTTATTATGTTAACTTCATGAATGGCGGTACGTATAACACTAACTTGGTTAAGGATGGTAAAACTAGTTATAATGTTAACTTAATGAATGGTGGTAAGTATAACACTAACTTGGTTAAGGATGGTAAAACTAGTTATTATGTTAACTTGGTGAAGGTAGTGAGTATAACACTAACTTGGATGACAATGTTTACACAGCAGGTAACATCTTTATTGTAAGTAAATCTAGGGTCCAATATTCAGTAGCACAAACAGCATGGAAGCTCTGGGAAATCCAGCACACTAATTAGGAAGGCTTATATATACACATAGACAACATGGCTGATAGAAGTTGCATTACTTCATGAACTTTTTGTTAACCATTTCACCCCTGTGGACACATTTGAACTCTTCCAATAAAATAGTTGGAATAGTTCATTGTGAAATTTTAGGGGTGAATGAGTATAAGCTGGTTTGCTAAACTTCAAACTTCCAAGTATGAGATCAATGAATTATAATTAGTGATAACACATTACATCTATACATATATCAACATTTGTTCTCTACCCAAATATAGCAGTACCGAGATATACACAGTACCCAGATATACACAGTTACCAGATATACATAGCATCATGTTTATATATTGGTACCCCAAATACCTAAGTACTATACATATGGAACATTTATAGTATCAGTTTATAGTACCGTTACATGTATAGGGTGCCTAGTTATACTGAGTATACAGGATACCAATATATAAAAAGACCCAAATATTCATACATGTAGTATCCTGTCAAAATATACATTTATGTGTACCATGAAAAATCTAGTACATTCATGTGTACCATGAAAAATCTAGTATCCAGATATATATGTGGTACCCAGATATATGTGGTACCCAGATATATGTGGCACCCAGATATATGTGGTACCCAGATATATGAGGCACCCAGATATATGTGGTACCCAGATATATGTGGTACCCAGATATGTAGTACCCAGATATATGTGGCACCCAGATAAATGTGGTACCCAAATATTTGTGGTACCCAGATATATGTGGTACCGAGATATATGTGGCACCCAGATATATGTGGTACCCAGATATATGTGGTACCCAGATATATGTGGTACCCAGATATATGTGGTACCCAGATATATGAGGCACCCAGATATATGTGGTACCCAGATATATGTGGTACCCAGATATATGTGGTACCCAGATATATGTGGTACCAAGATATATGTGGAACCCAGATATATGTGGAACCCAGATAAATGTGGATCCCAGATATATGTGGTACCCAGATAAATGTGGTACCCAGATATATGTGGTACCCAGATATATGTGGTACCAAGATATATGTGGTACCCAGATATATGTGGTACCCAGATATATGTGGTACCCAGATATAAGAGGCACCCAGATATATGAGGCACCCAGATATATGTGGTACCCAGATATATGTGGTACCCAGATACATGTGGTACCCAGATATATGTGGAACCCAGTTATAAGTGGTACCCAGATATATGTGGTACCCAGATAAATGTGGTACCCAGATTTACACGATACCAAATTATACACAGTACCCAGATATACATGATACCCTGACAGATATACAGTATCCAGATTTATACAAAAATACTGTGCACAAATACCCATATATACCCAGACCCATACCAAGAAACAACAATTTACATGGTATTGCATACACTACAAATCTGGATGACATATAACATGCATACATTAATAAACAAGTCTTTCGATAAAATGTTGCATACATAAACCTAGGCTATGGCGGACTCGATATGTATACACTTAGATAACCATGAGTAATTTTTAACAAGTTATAAATGGGTATTTGAAGTTTCAGATGGGACTGTAAAAATATTATTGGATTTCTGAAGATTGACTACCACGTCAAAAGTTCACAAACAATATTTGTATATCCTTAAAATGTACACTCAAAGCTATGTAACCCTTTCACCCCTTATGTAGCTTAGTAGACCCTGCCATGCACTGATATGGATGACATCATTCATGGTCATCAGGGGTGTAAGGGGCTAAAGAGTTATGTCCACTTTCTTTACAACACTGCTGATTCAAGCACAGGGAACACCATTTTTAGAAATCAGAAGTCAGATTAACTAACAACTGCTGAAATAATTTCAGTGCCATCATGTTTGCAATGAACTAAAATACTATAATCATGAAAGTGCAACTTACTTGAATTTCTTAACCTGTTATGTCATTGCATAAATTCACAAAAAAAAAAAAAAAATCCATATTTTGATATTACCGGGTATCAATCGTTTTCATGAATATTTATAACATGTCCCAGTAAAGTACTTATGCCAAAAAAGGTCACTTGAGTGTATATATCTTTAACAACTATTAAATTACACAACTGCATTCAAATACTCTCAGACTATAAAACATAAGGAAATATACCAGTTATGAGGTAAATACTCTAATTTTATGTGCCCTATTGTATACACTTAAAAAAAAAAGGAAAAAATTATCATAAACTTAAATTTGACTATATACAAATCTTTCTACAGCTTGCAGTTGCTATTGAAGACAAGAACAGGTGATGGAAATAAATCTGGGAGAGGGGTATAAAAAAAGTGAAGAACTTATAGGTGGAATCAATTTCTGATACAATGGTAAATCAAAGCTAGACTTACAACTATAAATGGTTATTCTCTCTATCATGGACGAATGACCTAATGTTATTGTCTCTCTATCATGGACGAATGACCTAATGTTATTGTCTCTCTATCATGGACGATTTGGAATTCTCCCCACTTTCTCCTTGGCCTCTTCATTCTGCTGCCTACAAAATGTGTCTTACAGGAAAACCTTCTGCAACTCCACCAAAATACAGCTACATAACTGTGCAGCTGTGCAGTCTCTCATCCACCAAAATATACTGTACAACTTTGCAGCTACAAAATGTATGCAGACTCTCGTCCAACAAAATAAAGCTACATAACTGTGCAGCTATGCAGACTCTCGTCCGCCAAAATACAGCTGCATAATTGTGCAGCTATGCAGACTCTCTCATCCACCAAAATACAGCTGTATAACTGTGCAGCTATGCAGACTCTCGTAAAAATCTGACAATATCTCTCTCTTAACATGCTGCACAGTAGCAGTCCATTCTGGGCATCTCTTCATTGTGTGTTATTTGTGTGTTGCCTTGCTGTAGAGTAGACTAGAAATATTTTGGTCGAAGTTACAAAGGCCATCCTGCAAGAGTCTGATCACAGCCCTGTATGCTTTTTACATATATATGTACAATCTTTCACAACACTTTCTCTTTCAACAACCTTACATGAGATACTTCAAAGTTTAAAAAAACAAACATTATTATCATGAAAATATACATATAATATTTATATATAGCACACATGCATACAACTTTACACATGTGTAACTTACACAATGCATCTCAATATTAACCGGTGTATATATATACGATCACAGTACTATCATACTCATCCCTCCAATAAATAAAAATACACATCCTTACGCAGCTCAAACTAGTATCCTTAGGTATATACACATTGATGTTTACGTGGTATACTTAGGTATAAACATTGATGTTTACGTGGTATACTTAGGTATATACACATTGATGTTTACATGGTATCCTTAGGTATATCCATTGATGTTTACGTGGTATACTTAGGTATAAACATTGATGTTTACGTGGTATACTTAGGTATAAACATTGATGTTTACGTGGTATACTTAGGTATAAACATTGATGTTTACGTGGTATACTTAGGTATATCCATTGATGTTTACGTGGTATACTTAGGTATAAACATTGATGTTTACGTGGTATACTTAGGTATAAACATTGATGTTTACGTGGTATACTTAGGTATAAACATTGATGTTTACGTGGTATACTTAGGTATATACACATTGATGTTTACGTGGTATACTTAGGTATATACACATTGATGTTTACGTGGTATACTTAGGTATATACACATTGATGTTTACGTGGTATACTTAGGTATATACACATTGATGTTTACGTGGTATACTTAGGTATATACACATTGATGTTTACGTGGTATACTTAGGTATATACACATTGATGTTTACGTGGTATACTTAGGTATATACACATTGATGTTTACGTGGTATACTTAGGTATATACATTGATGTTTACGTGGTATACTTAGGTATATACACATTGATGTTTACGTGGTATACTTAGGTATAAACATTGATGTTTACGTGGTATCCTTAGGTATATCCATTGATGTTTACGTGGTATCCTTAGGTATATCCATTGATGTTTACGTGGTATCCTTAGGTATATCCATTGATGTTTACGTGGTATACTTAGGTATAAACATTGATGTTTACGTGATATACTTAGGTATATACACATTGATGTTTACGTGGTATACTTAGGTATAAACATTGATGTTTACGTGGTATACTTAGGTATATACACATTGATGTTTACGTGGTATACTTAGGTATATACACATTGATGTTTACGTGGTATACTTAGGTATAAACATTGATGTTTACGTGGTATACTTAGGTATAAACATTGATGTTTATGTGGTATACTTAGGTGTAAACATTGATGTTTACGTGGTATACTTAGGTATATACACATTGATGTTTACGTGGTATACTTAGGTATACACATTGATGTTTACGTGGTATACTTAGGTATAAACATTGATGTTTACGTGGTATACTTAGGTATAAACATTGATGTTTACGTGGTATACTTAGGTATAAACATTGATGTTTACGTGGTATACTTAGGTATAAACATTGATGTTTACGTGGTATACTTAGGTATATAAACATTGATGTTTACGTGGTATACTTAGGTATAAACATTGATGTTTACGTGGTATACTTAGGTATAAACATTGATGTTTACGTGGTATACTTAGGTATATCCATTGATGTTTACGTGGTATACTTAGGTATAAACATTGATGTTTACGTGGTATACTTAGGTATATCCATTGATGTTTACGTGGTATACTTAGGTATATACACATTGATGTTTACGTGGTATACTTAGGTATACACATTGATGTTTACGTGGTATACTTAGGTATATCCATTGATGTTTACGTGGTATACTTAGGTATATCCATTGATGTTTACGTGGTATACTTAGGTATAAACATTGATGTTTACGTGGTATACTTAGGTATATACACATTGATGTTTACGTGGTAAACTTAGGTATAAACATTGATGTTTACGTGGTATACTTAGGTATATACATTGATGTTTACGTGGTATACTTAGGTATATACACATCGATGTTTACGTGGTATACTTAGGTATAAACATTGATGTTTACGTGGTATACTTAGGTATATCCATTGATGTTTACGTGGTATACTTAGGTATATACACATTGATGTTTACGTGGTATACTTAGGTATACACATTGATGTTTACGTCTCTCAGGCGACTGGTAAGGTCATGATTATGTTCTGTCGGAAATCTGTTATAAGTTGTACATATTCTGAACAACTTGAGACAAACAGTAAAGACATTTGCCCTATCAATGTAAATATAAACTGTTTTCTTTTTATATTGGACTTCACATCGTCTTAATAAGCAGAATCAATATTCACTTTGTCAAAATACGCTATTTATATATATCAAGCAAAATGGTGAGACTTTGGATGGTAGTTGGAATTTTCTTACATCAATTTCCTTAATTCAAGATTTATCAAACAAGATATCATGACAGAACTTGCCTTCACCATGACCAATGTTTATCACTATCACTTTTTGTGAATGACTGAAGCTTTTTCTACCTTCCAAAACATTAATCATTAGCACTTCATAAGCCCAAATAAAGCTCATAATGTCTATCTAATGGATCATGCTTAGCTGCATACAATCCCAGTCCAAGGAACATAATCCTGTCCTATTCGAGCGAAAAAAGAAATGCATCTTTTGTTACATCTGGCCACCAAGCTTGTCTTTATCAACACGATTTTGTCAGTAAAATCCAGGACATCACATGACCTTGTTCGATAGGACACATGACCTTTAACTCCTTACAAGGTTATAGTTCACCAGGTCATTCTTCATGAATCTTTGGCTGTCAAAGAGTATACTGTAACTGTATTGTAAGGAAAGGTAACGATGCTATACTGTTCCTCGTAACGAAGCTGGATAACAACAGCTTTATCTGGTCGGACTGGTCCAGATCTAGAGTAAGCAGCTAATCAGTTCGAACAAATCCAGATCTTAAGAAAGCAGCTCATCAGGTCGAACAAATCACGATCTTAAGAAAGCATTTCATCAGATTGAAGTCAGCCTGATATAAAGTAGGTGTGATAGGTTAGTCCTAGCCAAGAAAAAGCAGCTGACATGTATCGGGATGGTACCAGTCCAGAGGAAACAGTTGTGTTGGCAAAAAGTTGAAAATGCACTACAATGTTTTATCACATGAACAAGG
The DNA here is from genome assembly GCA_947623455.1 of Mimachlamys varia. Classification (NCBI taxonomy): domain Eukaryota; kingdom Metazoa; phylum Mollusca; class Bivalvia; order Pectinida; family Pectinidae; genus Mimachlamys; species Mimachlamys varia. The sequence continues at coordinate 50,103,668 of OX392527.1, forward strand.
GAATTAACTCTGTAAGTCTACGCATCTGATGATTGTTGATATTTAGATATCAAAGCTTCCAATAGCTTTAATCTGGCCTTTGTTTGCTGAAAAATTGAAATAACAGACATTTTAAAGTACTAAGTAAAAGCCTTTTGAAGATTCACTAAAGAAATTTACACATATCTACAATGTCAACAATATATGTATTATCCAAAAGCTTGTGTATTCCTAGTTTTCATATTATTAACTATTCCAACATTTTCAAAACTTGTTTTTTAACAAAAAATCAGTCATGAGCCTAACCAAGAATGACCAAGAACTATCTTGAGGAAAGAATGTTTATCCAAACAAACTGACTTTTGCAAATTTCTGAGAAAAACCAACACTTTTTCAATGTTATCTCTGATGTACGTGTACGGATTAGAAGTTTTGGACTTCACTTACTTTGTAACCTTGATATTCTGACTGCAAGGGAAGTCTGTCTTCCCTCTGGACTTTTCTGTAAGAGACAAAAATATATGCTGCATGACAACATGACGCTTGTTATCGAAGTATTGATATGTTTAGTATAATCAACAATATTTCACTTCAACTTAATACACATAAAACAAATGCATCTGTACGTGGGTGAAATATACTTGTTAAATTAAAATATAATTATATGTCACTGCAGTAAAAACATTTTCTAAATCATTCAAATACCTGTCATTTTTCTTTAAAAATTCCTCTTCAAAATTCCTGAGTAATCTTCTCAATCGTTTTTTCTCTCCGCGGGACCTAAGCAACTCATCTTGAAGTTCTGGGCTGCAAGTCACACATCACAATTGAATAATCGAAATGTTATAGATCAAAATTAATTGAAGCAAAACTAGAAATTTTTATATACTTGTTTATCTTTGTATGAAACACAGTTTTACTGATATTTTTTCACAATTTGGCTTTACATGACCAGGAAGATAAACACCAGTATTAAGTATTCAATTTTATTGGACTTTTAGGACGAATAACATCGCTATCTCCCTATCATTCAGGGGTAGAATTAAACTTTTTTAGCATCCCGCATTTTGTGGCAAGTGGGTAAAATTTTAACTTGCCAAGTAAGAAACTTACTCGCAATTTTAAAATGGATAATGAAAGCACTACAATGCATTCAGAATCAGTCTTATCTACAATTTAGACAAGTGTCAATAAGACATTGCACTCTTTATGCTTGTGTATGAGGTTTCGCTTTCACGATTTGTTTTATACCTACAGATTGGAATAATATATACACCTTTCAACAGGCATTATACTCACTTGCCAAAAAATGCAAGTACAATAATTTTCTACTCGCAATTTCAGAAATCAAGTCACATTTGGCGACAGCGCTAGTGTTAAATTCAAACCCTGTCAATAAATCAATTACATAACCTCAAAATGATCATTTCTTGAATTAGACATGTGGCTGTTGTTTCTGTAATGATTTATATCAAAAGTCTGTCGACTTCATACACACATTTCACACAGAAATATATGTCATTGTATAATGTCATAGTTAACTACCCGCAGAAAATTCATGTATAATAAACTACACTGTAGTACTAAAAAGTATAAAGAATAAATTAAAATGTGCCATATTTTACCGGGAATAAGCCCCCACCATTTGATAAAATAAATTGATCAAAAGTAGGGAGGGGGCTTATTCCCGAGTAACCCCCCTGTTCACATAACTTCAGGATGTCACGGTATCTAGTGATCCACTAGTCATGATTATATGATCAATGATATTATGAAGTCTCGACTTACACAGACATCTCATGAAGATTTGATTCTGCACTTTTAGAAATGATATCTTCGTCAGAGAGGTCAAGTTTTCTTTTCACTTTGGGTGAATGGCCATTTCTTTTCTCATTAGCATTGTTTGTAGGTCGTAATGGATCCCTCAGGATGGAGAAGTCACGAGTGACGGCGAAGTCCATGGTACCTAGTACCTCCAGGCTTCCGCCTTCCTCGTCCTCATCATTGTCGGCTGTTGGCACATGGACAGGATTTATCTGAAGGTAACATACCGGTAATTAGGTCAGGGACTTTAATTAATATGTCAACATTTTTTCCTGTTTATTTTTTTTTTTTTTAATAAATGTTTAGAATAATAGTTATCCTGTATAATTCAAGAGAAAAAGATTCACTCTTGATAATAATCAATCAAATGATAATAAGTATAATACAATACATAATACATTACAGTGGATTCCATTTAATATCACCCCTGTTAATATCACATTCTTCTTTATATCATGTTTTTCCCAAGCACCATTTTTCTCTCTTTATAATCTAAGTAATTTTATTTGGTTTATATCATGTATTTTGAGGCGAATTCCTCTTAATATCATGGGTTTTTTTTACCAATCACATAAAATATCCAGAAAATGAAGTCATTTCCATTGATTTCGGATACAACTTATGCAAAATGTTGCATAGAAAATAAAAGATAACCCCCAAAATGATTTTTAATTGAAATAATGTTATCTATATATTGAAACATCTTCATATGTACATTAAATATCTTACTTTTAGTTATGGAGATTGGAAATGCACTAGATTTAGTGGAAAAACATGTTTCTCTTAATGTCACTTTCCTGTTAATATCATGTTTTTGTCTGACAAATGCAACATGATATAAAGAGGAGTGCACTGTATCAACAGAAAATTATCTTATTACATAGAGTTATTTTGAAGTTCGCCAAACAATGGTAAAGTATTTCAGTTGAATGAGTTCCAACTTTAATGTGAAGTTTGGCTGGAACAGACAAAAGACTTCCAATAAAACAGGGTCTTTGATACGAGGTCGAGATAATGAAGTTTCGATTGTATAAAAAGTGTTAATGTCAAATTTGAAAATCACTACATAATATACAGTCTCCATAGCCTAGCTAATACCACTGTTACCAATAAGTATGACTGAAACAGCCTCATTTCTGTGACAATTAAAATGAATTTGAACAAAAAAAAAAAAACAACAACTCTCAAATAGATAAGCCGAAAGAAAGGAAAGACATTGATCTAGACGTAGTAGAAAATTTACTCCTGTAACCTATAAACAAAGAAAGTATCAACATGCTTAAAGAAATGCAATCAACATAAGGAAAGAAAAGCAAATGGATTAGTAACATGTATAGTCTTTATATTTTACAACTCTTTTCTTAGAAGTTTCAATGAAAATAACAACAATTTTGAAGGTAAACTGTTTATAAATAACAACATATTTGGGTTTTTTAATGCAGTATTCAATGACACCATTTTATACAAAGATTTTTTGTTCACTTCCGTCAAACCTTCAAAAAGATTAAGTTTTGATAATGCAGGGCGTAACTGTTTTGAACAGAAACAAGACTTACAAACTTGGAAGAGCGGGCATCAGCAGGGTCCAGTTCAAATGGTTGGTCTTCCGGCACAGTCTGCAGTTCACCCTTATCTCTGGGCTGAAAAGGAAAGCGTTCAAAAACCATGCTCTCAAATGTCTCACATGCATGACTCCCCACCTTTGTCCCCGTTTAAACTCATATAAATTAACAAATCTATTCCATAAATCAATATCCTATACCTATTGTACTCTTTGCTTGACAAAGGAAACAGACGTTTTCGAAAGCTCGCAAAAATTAAGTTTTCAATTCCTGTTTGTGTACAAAACAAACTCAGTATATATAATATCCTATACCATTTCAGTTATATGTTGAGCTTCGGGGAAAACCAAGGACCATAGATTATTGTTTTAATGACAAGGAATGGCGAGTCAATTTGAGATGGTTGTCTTAAAATGGTATAATGCACAAACAAACTTGTGACAAATTGAGAGAACGGAAAAGTATAAAATTATTTGAAAGGGTTAAAGTGAACTTGTATATTTATTTGTACACCTTTAGTACACCAAACTAGATTGAATATGATTGCAATAAAATAATCTGTACATATTACACCTGTCCTGTACACAAGTTTCAAGGATTAGTTAGATGGAAATAGAGAGAGTAGTGTTTCACGTTTAGATACATAATTGCTTGGTCACCGATTTTTAGATACATCCAATATAAATGGACAACTTCGTATAATGGTGATAAAAGGAAACATGTTCAAAAGGTATCGAAATACATCAACCAGTCTAACGTGTGTAGGTTACAAAGGGCAATAACTCTGTAATGATCATGAGATTATCAACTTTAATGATGGTGGTAAAAACAAAATCTGTGGAAATTATCGGATTAACTCAATCACCCTTGAGGTTCAATTCAAAGGTTGGAAAAGTTCATTATGAAATTCAAGAGTGATTGAGCTAGTTGTCTGGACAATAACTTCTGCACGTCAATATGTCTGCTACACATGGTCAAAAACATCTGAATGTGGTTTGAAGGAATGGGCATGGAATCTTGGGAGGACACATTTTGGATAAAAATGTTCACGGATGGATGGATAATATCATATCAAGATTATTTCCCGTAGAAAAGTACATTCTAAGAGGCATTTCAAGAGGTGAGGAGATCTTTTTTGTGGAGAATGGGAAATATTCCTTATATTGTAACAGGAGAGGAAAAATACATGGCCAGATCGGGGTTCAAAACCAGGACCTTCCGAAATCTAGAAGGACACTCAACCAATTGAGCTATCTGGTCGCCGGTGATCAACACAATCTAGATCCATTACAATAGCTACTACAGGGTCAGAGCACCAATCTGGAGAAATGTATGGCCCACGAGTAACTCTTCAGACAAATATATTTATTTTACAATTATCCTTAGTTTTATATTGAAGAACACAATCTGGGAGGGTACACACTGGACTGAGATCTGGGGCAAGCTTGGTATCACACACTTCTCAGGGGAGCATTGATCAGGCTGGTGTCAGTGTTAACACGACTCATACTTACCGAAGACGGTTTCATTAGCAGACGTTTTATAGTCCTATATCTATCATACAGTGGCCGCATCAAGTCTTTATCGTCTTTTGTTCGCTGTGAGAAAATAAATGGGGATAAGAATCAAAATGGGAATAATTTAGAAACTTTCACATTGATTCACAAATATTGGTAACATACACTTAATTTTGTGCACACTCAAATTTTAGAGCACAACTTAGTTTAAACAAATCAGTGCAATATTAATGAACTTGAACATCACAATTCTTACCGAGAAAGCTTAGAAACTGTAATTAACGTTATAATAATTTAGAGGAACACTTTCAGAGCGAAAATCGCTAAAATAAGATTACAGTTAAAATACGTACCTTTAGAGTTTCTAATATTTATGAATATTTATTAGGAAAATTGATGACTTGATGGATAAATTAAGTGATTTTTTTAAAAATTAAATTACTTTTACAGAATAACAAAAAGCTTGATTCATGAGTAGTGATTTAACTTACAGGTCGACCATGAATACTTTCAAAGTGTAACAAAGCTTTCTGCACTGACAGCTTCTCATCCTGTACTTGTTCTCTGTTCATAATCTACAACAAAACAAATATGTCTGGTTAGTTTACAGGCTGCTGACAATGTAAGGCTGAAGTCAGTGGCAATGTGTTATGTTTTCAGACCATCAGACCTCCTGAAGTGTTGGTCATTCTGTAGTTCTCACAAGAGTTCAAGGCTAGTTCAAATTTGGGAAATGCTAATTTATTGGACAACCAGTCTCCAGCAAGTGTCACCCAGACTTATGTCATTTTGTCGAGACATTCCAGAAAACATGAGTTAAATGTTTTTAACCTTATTTTACCAACAAAGCATTGGTCTGCAGACACACAGCCTGACCATAAGGTCCTACATCCAGTCAAGTTTAAGCCAATCCGACTTGCGCTGACATCCTCTGATCAGTTGAATGTTTGTCACTCTGTTTAACCAACAAAGCATCAGTCATTCTGTGATTTCAGACTCATGGGCTGACCATTACACTGACATCCTGTGATCAGTTAAATGTTCGTAACTCTGTTTTACCAATAAAGCATCAGTCATTCTGTGATTTCAGATTCATGGGCTGACCATTAGGTCTATACAGACATCTAGTTGGGTGTACATTGTAGGTCATTCTAACTTACATTGACATCCTCGGGTCGCCGGACCTCTTTGCGCTTTTCCTCCAGCCTCTGTAGGATGACCAGTAGAGTCTGTTCCATGGTAGGAGGAAGGTCTGGGGGCTCGCCTCTCTCACCGCTGGACGATGTACCGCTACCATGGCGACTCCTACTACCCATCTCCGCCTCCTCCTTCAGCTCTACACAACCGAAAGCAGATACATGTTCATGTGAGGTTACAAAACTTAGATCTGTCACTGAACTTTTTTGATTTTATTAGCACTTCTATACACTTTCAAACTAATCCCACAAACACTTTGAAGATGTATAGGTTGCATCAGTGCTAAGACATAATAATCATTATATTTTTCTTTACATGTTGTCATTAGTCTTGCTTTAAAGGAACATCCCTTTGAATAATCTGGTCAATGACAAAATACACCATTCTTATCTGCCTTAGAGCAAATATCTAATACAAAACTTGTAACTTACCTTCCGATAAATTAATCCTCTATTACAACTGAACATTTCTTTCCAAGAAATTTAATTTATTCATTCATCCCTGAAGACACATTTGAACTCTTCCTATTCAATGGTTGGAGTAGTACATTCACATTTTCTGGGGTTAATGAGGTAACTCTTTACATGTTTCTAGACAATACAGATTTAAAGATGAAACAAATCACAACATGTCTGAAACGAGCCAGACAAATGTATACACATCTCTACTCCTGGTTCTCTGGATTACAATATTAATAAACATGTACTTGTGAAAACCTTTCACATACTTTTGATCTCTTTCTTGGCCTTGGTGATATCCCCCATCCATCTCTTCACCTCTGGTTTGTTCGTTTTGTCCACATGGGATGGCTGCCAGTCAAAATAATAAAAAGTTTTAACATTTTCTTCTGTTAAATCTTGATATTTTGACAAACCTGTCTGCCTGCTTGTTTTAACAGACCAAAACGTAAAGTCATGTAACGTTTTCATGAAAACTGTATTAAGAAACCAACTAAAAGAGGAAACTTTTTCAGACTTCTTAAAAGTGATTTATAGAATGTAAATTTTATTTGTTTTACAACTATTATGAAACAAGGTATTTCAACTATTTTAATCGCTATTGTTAACCCAGATGTGCAGTAAACCGTGGGAGGGTCTTATTGAGGGAGGAAACTGCTGATGTTAATCACTGTTGTTGACCCGTTTGCTACGGTACTGCATGGGAGGGTCTTATTGAGGGAGGAAACAGGAAGACCTGGAGAAAACAACGTAGTCAGGCAGTGAATGGCAAGTAGGCTATCTACATGTACTGAATCATCAGACCACCCTTTAAAGTGACCTTTAAAGTTAAAGCAGGTTAATTTTACTTGGGCAGTAGATGGAGCTAAAATCGGAAGCATTTCTCTTTCAGGAATATTGGCTCTACAATGAGATCTGTGTAGGCAATGGAGATCCTTAATTTGGCAAGCACATCCGAAAAGATCATTCTTGATCTACAGAACAACTTTTCTATCCAAATATTTCGTTAAAACAAGGATTGGTGCACCAATGTACACTAAATGACAAACACTGTTTTTACCTTGAAGCCATTGTCTCTTTCAAACGTCTCCTCATAATGCCGAATTTTCTTCTTCAAACCTGTAACAATAAACATGACTGGTGTTTAGTGTAACTGCATACTACTGGTATTTGTCTGTATATAAAGGTCCTGTAAAATATATCCTTAAATTATCAAGATTTTCGTGATGGAATCTATTATTAGCTTGCAGTCGAGCTGAATTCATCTTTGTGATTAAAACAATATAAACTTTACCAACCTTGAATTTTTTTGGTGTACATTCTAAGTTTGACTGTGTATTCATCATCTGCACTTCCAGTACTGAAAAAGAAAACCAAAAAAAATGGGTATCAAATTACAAGTACTGGGCCCTAGTCTCATCAACCATTCTTAAAAATTTTCATCATGGTAAGCATTAAAGAAGTTAAGGAGATTTCCTTAACTGAAGATTTTTCCTCAACTTTTTTAATGCTTTCCTAAAGAGAGTTTTAAGTTAAGGAATGCTCATGAAACTTGGGTCAGATTCTTTTCTAATTCAAACGTATGTACCTCTTTAATTTTATGGATCACTTTGGGGCAAGATGTGGGGATTTTTACCCATATTTTTCCTGAAAATCTCTTTAAAAGTTCAAAATTATACTACTTTATATAGAAAATATCATAGCTATTTTGCTGATCCCATAAAATCTCTAAAATTCTCCCATTGTCAGAATTATCCCTGAATTTGATTTCAAAAATTGTCTTTTAACAACTATTTCTTTTATAAACATATCAGGATTTGGGAAAGACATCATAGCATTGCTGTCCATACTGAGTAAATAAATTAAATCTATGTATACATACTTGTGATTCGTTAAGTGAGTTTGTAAAACGACATTTGTTACTTTCACTGTACATTGGATATCGAATAACTTACCTGTGTTTTTTGTACTGCTCTTGGCCGACGGGAGGTGAGGGTGGAATGTCAGTGTTAGCAATACTGTCAAACAGAAACAAAACAGTTAGTCTCTATCAGACAAATGTTTGTCCCTATATTTATAGTCTCTATCAGACAAGTGCTTGACTCTATCTTTATAGTCTCTATCAGACAAGTGCTTGACCCTATATTTATCATAAACATGTCGCTGACCGATCCATACGATCAACTCTGTATCAGAGAGTTGGTACAATGTACTGATTAGATACAGATAATACATGTAAATAAATACCAGCAATGAAAGTCAAATAAAACAGTTCAAACGTAAGAAATGTACATATTTCAAAGAATTACCATAGAAACGCTTTAAGTTCCAGGCACAGATATATCCCCCTGTTCATTACAAAGTCTTGACTGACAAAATATAAATACTACAATCTAGTACCCAATGCATATGCCTGACATCAGGAATGTAGAATTTTTGAAGCTCAAATCCTGGGGCCGATAAACCTTAATTATGTCAGAGCTAGTGAAAACATTTAAGATTTTCTAATATACTCTTGGTCATCAGCCCAGGGATTTTTTCTAAACTAAAATCTGTCATAGGGGCTTGTATGCCCTTGATTATCTATTTGCATACAGATTTTATAAAACAATGTTAGGGACTAATTATTTCCCTTAGTAAATAGCACTTAGTAGTGTGTGACAGTACATGTACAAGCATTGACCTTAAAAAGTCGTACAGACTTTCTCAGGTGGATTTTAGAAATATACATCAGTGACCATTTCCACATGCACCTTGTTTAGTTGTAAATAATATATACTGTAAGCAATGTGTAATGACCTCTGACCCCATGAATGCTGACCTGTATGACCCCTGAGAATGCTGACCTGCATGACCCCTATGAATGATGACCTGCATGACCCAGAGGATGCTGACCTGCATGACCCCTGAGAATGCTGACCTGCCTGATCCCTATGAATGATGACTTGCATGACCCCTGAGAATGCTGACCTGCATGACCCCTATGAATGATGACCTGCATGACCCAGAGGATGCTGACCTGTATGACCCCTGAGAATGCTGACCCTTGAGAAAGTTGTAGTAAAGTGCTACTCCCCACAAACGTATGTTACTGTAGTTAATAGCTTATATTGTGTCTTATTGCACTTAGTTCAGGCACCTTCCATAAGGCCAAACAAAAGTAACTGTTGTGTTTCCACTTGTATATGTCACAACATAAGGTTAAGAAGTCACGTAAAATAACCCTTTTTTTGTTACAAATGTCATGTAGGGACTGTATTTCAGACTTTTAACACAAATTGCCTAAAAAAATTTGAGAAAAATAACTAAAAACTAACAAAGATGGATCCAAAGGAATTAAAAGGAAACACAATCATCTTTTATTTTTGGCCTAAACATGCTTCCCATATATTGATTTAATTAATTCTTTCCCAAAGATATTTAGTATGCTTATCAAGGAGCACCAGTAACAATTCATTATAAGCTTTAGATATTTCTTTCTTACTTACATGTACGAAAAATACTGTAAAGTGAAAAGCAAATATAAAAGCTGATAACATGTGCAACAATATGCACAAGTGCCTAGTGGAATTGAAGTATGGGACATTTTATTTACTGTAACATAAAAATGTAAATTCTGTTTTTTTTTCAATTTAATATAATGAAAAGAAACACTGCTGAAACTGGTGACAACCAATAAAGGGGATGTTAAAGAAAGCCTAGCGGTAGAGTGAGTAAAGCTGGTGGTAGGTGCTTGCTGTGAGGTCATCTACAAGCCGAGACGAGCTGATTAGGTCGATACTAGGTCGCAAGGAACACGTCAATGTATGCTTCTCATCACATATCATACCACATGGCCTCACCTGACATATCAAGTTAATGGTGCAGATGAACACATCAACAACATATCCAGTGCATGAGTGTATGTAAGATACGAATGTAATATAATATACGAGTGTTCTATTAATAAGACACAAGTGTGTAGACACAAATGTATAGACGGCATAAGATATCAATGCATAAGACACGAGTGTAGCGATACAAATGTATAAGGCACCAATGTTTAGACACAAATGTATAAGACATGAATGTTTAGACACGAATGTATAAGACATGAATGTATAAGACACGAATGTATAAGACATGAATGTATAAGACACGAATGTATAAGACATGAATGTATAAGACATGAATGTTTAGACACGAATGTATAAGATATGACTGTATAAGACATGAATGTTTAGACACGAATGTATCAGACATGAATGTATAAGACATGAATGTTTAGACACGAATGTATAAGACATGAATGTATAAGACATGAATGTTTAGACATGAGTGCATAAGACATGAATGTATAAGACATGAATGTTTAGACAAGAATGTATAAAACATGAATGTTTAGACACGAGTGTATAAGACATGAATGTATAAGACATGAATGTTTAGACACGAATGTATAAGACATGAATGTATAAGACATGAATGTTTAGACACGAATGTATAAGACATGAATTGCATAGGACGTGACGTATTAGAACCTAGTGTATAAGAAGTTCTTCCCAATAACCAAATTTGGTACTATCTGTAGCATCAAATGAATGTTGTGTTTGTGATAAGTCTTGCATTATCTACCAATATTCTTTATGTAAAGATATAAATTCTATGAGAAAAATAAAGAAACTTTCTCAGAATCAAGCTCTGAAACAAATGCGGTCAAAATGATACTGAAAAAATAATAATGAGTTCACTTTACGATAGGATTCGAAATAAGCAGACTTATGAGGATCTCATTCAGGTAGGTCACCAGAATTTATTAATGGCAAGAAATGTATATATATATAACATGATCAAGAAACTATATATATAACATGATCAAGAAACTATATATTATACTTATCATATCATTTATCATGTTTGATAAGGATTGTATGCTGTCAAGCAAGAGTTACTGGCCTTTTGTCATTACAACAATACCAGTATGTAACTTATAGTTGTACATGTGTTATCACAAGGACAAACGAGTATAACAATCGTACACAATACTAAGTATGGCTATAAAGGTACAGTTAAAGCACACACCACAAAATGTTAGGAGCAAGTGCAAGAAAATTGGTGCAAATAAACGAAAAAAGTTTAATGAGTTTCACCTCGTGGAAAGACCAGTTTGACAAGCGCTCGGAGAAAGCTGGGCTTCCAGGTCGGCGTAATGATTGTCAGGCACACTGGATAGTGGATACAACATAAGTCTGGGTCAATTCTCGTAAAACAGTTGTCCGCATCGACCCTTGACCATTTTACATGTATCAAACATTCCTCAAACCAGACATTCTCTAAATAACTACACACAACTAACAAAAGCATCAAATACAGAACTCAAAACAAGATGGATCGGCAATAAGGTCACACAAACACAACGATCATACCAACACTATTTACAGGAGAGGGTATTGTTTAGCTATTTAAGCGACTTCGTCTCGCCTCTATGTACCACTGTATATGAAGTTAGTAAATGTTACATGCTACAGGTGACATAGATGTCTATAGTGATCACTTCTATGAATATTCATTAGTTTAAAGCTAAAATTGTATGGGCGACAAACTTATCTACCACTCTTAGATAATTAACTTTACTGTAAGGCTGGTAAATTTCCTTCAAACTCATTGGCTAGAAACAGCTTTGCTGACTCTAGTTATATGGTAAATCATTCACCCCTGAAGACACATTTGAACCTTTCCAATTCAAAGGTTGGAACAGTTCATTATGAAATTTCAGCGGTGAAGGAGTTAACTCGACCTTACAGAATTTCATACAGCATTATACATGTATAAACATTACTATGGAGTGTTACCCCAAATAGCAAAAGCATAGATGTCCTTAAGATTTCTCAAGGATTTCATCTTCAAATAAATGTTGAAGTCTATATTAAGTCTGTCTCAATATTGATTTACTGGGAAAAAAAAGCAATCTGAGTTTGACCTTCCATGGTAACATTTCTGTAGAAAATAAGGTCAAGATTTATAAGAAACCATCATTTTATGAAAATCAATCTCAATTAAGGTTAGTGAAATTATTTTTCAATGTTGGAAAGGTTTTTAATCATTCATAAAAGTGGCATGACCACTCTGTCATGGGAAGGTATGAGAGAAAACTCAACCCATGGGGTGATATTTTTGACTGTCTGTCTACTTAAAGACTGGCTATGAGTATAGAACAGGACATTACGAGGCTTACATCCACTATTTTCAAACATACAAACATTACTACTGAAGTCTGATAATTCAGAGAACTATTGAATATTTTGAAACATGCACCTAGTAGTAATCCTAGCTAAACTTTTTATGCAAGACCAGAATGCTGAACTAAAACTGGATATGCTTGAGTGAAAAATTAACTTATCTGTCATTTTGATTGGAACATAATTATTTTTCTTAACTTTACGTCTGAAGCACGGCAAAACCATTTTCGAGAAGCACAATATAAAATAATACACTGCAGGAAAACAAGCAGACAAATAAACATTAAGACTTACTCATTTTTGCGTTTGTTGAGTTTGCCCGAGCGAGGCGAGATGACGGCCTGAGTGTCTGTGATGTCACCGTTGAGCTGCGAGTCGGCACGCAGGTACGACACGGACTGTGCCTTATTGGCGAGGATAGCATCTGTGGAACAAAATATAGGGATAACACACCTGGAAATATAGCTGTACACTCACCTGGAAAGACTTAAGGAAGATGTGAAAAACATCACGACTGACAGCATAGAAATTTCCACATGGCGAACAGCTAAGAGGTTGACTAAGTTGTCCACATGCGATGATGTCAACTTTTACAGTATATAATTGCCAAATATCTCAAAGACCACCAAATTAAACAGGAGAGGAAAAAAAAAAAAAAAAAAAAAATAATGATCTGAACATTAGAATCTGTGGTGATTGGTTTGATTCATCCCATTCTTTACTAGTTATAGAAGAAAGCTGAAAACTACTGACCTGAGCTGTCTACATGTTGGTGGAGAGTGGAGAGGTCGAGGGGCGGAATGAACGGCTTCCTGCTACTGGACGGAGAGTCATTGGGAGATCTGTTGGGAGAGCCACCATTGCGCCGTATCTCCGTGGCAGCCAGTTCCAGGAAGGCTACGCGAGGTTTGGGGATGCCACCGTTGACCAGTGCCACCTCCTGTGTGGTGGTGGCAGAAGCATTCTGAGTGGAGTTGTCTGGGATAGTTTCGATCACAACTTTAGCTCCGGTGTCCTGTAACAGCTGATCCACATCCTCGTCAAAGTTCACTTCCTCCATACTGGCGCGGTGCTTTCGCGTCGGCGAGCGTCTGTTGGCAGGCCCAGCAGGTCTCTTAAACTACAACAGATTTTAAAAGTCTGTTGCTAGCATAGTAAACAAGAGAACTGTAGATATCATCTTGAGAACCTAAACAGAACCAATAAATATTCTAGCAAGAGAGGCCTAAGATTCACTTTCTTAGAGCTACCTTAACTTGAACTTTTTAACTAAAAGGGATATAGTAGAAGGGAAGTAACTCTATGTAGTTTAATCCATGAATATTATTTTTCACTACATTTTTTCAAGAGACAGTTGAAATGATACTAGTAATTTGAAATAATGTATATATATGTTCCAATAAAACATTAAATTAATTACTTGTATATTATTATATCCTCGTACATTTACAACCATATGGACTTTAATTATGTTTCAAAGTCACCACTTACGCTTGATAATGTTCCCGAGTTTCTTCTGCTCACAGTTTCAAAGTCATCTTCATTGTCCTGAGTGTCCCTAGATGACAAAAAAATTAGATGTAAAAGAACTTTTGGATGGCAGTGTATATCCACAGTAAATCAACCTGTTTTATTTGTGATATAAGACACATATCGATTATATACATTGTATTTCTTAACATTGTTCATATGGCCTATTCATTTTGATTTTAATAGATGATTTCCTTTATTCTCGTCATACTATGCATGCCTGAAATTCAAAATAATCGCTTTCTCCAAATAGATCTACATACAACACCTAGAAATGTCATTTGTAACATGTAGATTTACTACAGTGTTTTCTACCATAAATACCTCATTGCTGTGTCTCTGTTTTCTTTCCCATCGCCAGCTTCCTCACTGTCAGTATAGTTTGGTTTCTGATGATAAAAACAAACTACATATCAAAACGTTCCCTAATACCAAAATCTTTCAAGTGTCTTGATATATTCTTAATTTAATTTTAGTTCTGGAACTATTTTTACACTAGCAATTCCATTACCAAATCCGTTAAAGTAAGTCAGTATAAGAATGCGTCTCCTCAAGTTTTGAAATAGGCTAAGCATAAAGAATAACCTTAATAGATGAAACGGAATGTATTAATCAAGGAGATATACTACCTTACACAATTTACCAGTGATTTTGTGTGAGTTATCTCCCTTATATATTTTTTGACTGAATCATAAACATTTATCAACTGAGAATAAGCTGAATTTTTTGTATACATTATAAATTATATATGCATGTTTTCATGTAGAAATTTCCATCGAAATTTTTTTCAAGTTTTTTAAGATAAATGTAATTTTTTCATTTTTTTTTTTTTAGAAATAAATGTCTAACTAAAAGCTATCTCTATAATACAAAAGAGCTCCACACAGCCTCAAAAGTCACCTGCGTAATGATGATCCCCTTCTCCTCAAAGAAGCTAAAAGCAGACGAGCTGGGCCTCTGTTTTCCGACTTTGTTTGTGGCCGAACCCTCTGAAGGTCTGTCCTCAAACTGTTTGATCCTGTCCCGGACAGCAGGAACGGCATCATCATCCATCCTACTGGAAAAGTATTTAGTTACATATCTAGTGTAAGATGTTTGGCTAAATTATTTACAGTTATATATGTTTCAGGCAGTACCGGTTAATTCCATTTATCTCTGGAAGCCAAATTAACATACACAAAACTTTTCCAAACAGGATAAATAAGTCTAGTGTTACGAATCCTTTAAGGCAGTGTTCCCAAATGAATGTCAACACTGGAAAACAACTAAAAACTTGTCAAAGAAAAGCAGCTCCTATTGACCATAAAACACTAAGTGATCATAACTTGTCGTCAGTCCAACACTATATGAACTGTCTAGACATGTTTTCATTGAACTTTTGTTTTTTCTCTAGTTACATTACATGTAGTTACTGTAGTAAGAAAAACAGAAAATGATCGTCCACCAAAAGGCCTTCAATAAATGAAATAAAAATAAATTTTTAAGTCCTCTGCTCTCCTCCATAATTGGCAACTAATCTTACAAAGTTTCATTCTGAAGCCAAGTAGCATCGCCACGATAATTATAATTTCAGTCAGGTTCAATGACAACAGTTTATAAAAATATGATCTAATAAAGTTTCATTCTGAAGCCAACTGTTCATGAGAGCACTGCCAAGATGAGTAAGTGTTTGGCGGAGGTAGTACCTACCTGTTACCACTGGAGTCCTCCTGGGTGTCCATCCCTATACCTCCCGTCTGTCCAATAGAAGTGTCCGTGGCCGTATCTACAACCATAAAAATAACGTAATGAATGTGTCTGACGTCTCCACAAACAATCCTACACGTTTATTACTATCTAAACAATAGACAGACAATTACTGCAGGTCTATGTACGCCCGCTATGATAAATGTCATTCTGAGAAACGAGCAGAAAGTAGAGGAATCGGGAGATGTCGTAGAAATGCGAAGGCAGACTAGTAAATGGGAAAGATTGCCTGGCACACAAACGAAACATGCGTTTGACAAACCTATTTGCCGTAGCGTCTGTCGGGTGACAGCCATTGGGAATAGCAAACAATTACATAGATTTATATGGTCAGCGTATCAGAAACTTGGTCACCCATATATAACACAAAGATAATAAGGAAATCTATTCTGGTGCCGATATCTACTGCAGAGTTGACAGTTGTAGTATGACTAAGATGAAGTGGGTTCAACAGGCCTAAGTGGCCTGTATTGAAGCTGAACAGTAGTACAGTGGACTCCATGTTTCTCTTAATGTCACATTTTTGTTAATATCATGTTTTTGTCTAATAAATGCAACATGATATAAAGAGGAGGGCAATGTATACGTCCTAATTTGGTGTTCCTGACCACATTTGGTGCCGTTGGCCACTACCAAGGGTAGAAGTTACAGGAGATTGAGATGCTTCCTTGGAGATATCAAACCTGGCTTGTTGTTGTCTCCAGGTTTGAAGATTTTGTGAGGGATGGAGATGTGTAGAAGTTGATAGTACAGGCCTCCTTACTAGCTTTAGCTAGAGGGAATTTCCCTTTGGTCAAATGGTAGGTTGTTCTACTAGAAACCAAAGGTCCCTAGTTGGAAACCTAATTGGGGGCAGATTAGTTTTTTTCATTTCTTCGTATTATAGAAGCATGTTTATTTGTTATTTAATCGCTTTGAAAACCTATTTGATTGACTGACAGGAAATTGACAAAGACGGTCTCTGAACACATACCTTCCTCTGTATTTGCCTCCCGTGGGAATTCCAGACTGTCACGGACAAATGATCGGTCTTCCTCTTCCCCAAACAATGTGTTTGTGATGGTCTGTGTGATCACCTTTTCTACTGCCCTGAAATGTCAAGGTCAAAGTCACTCACTGTCCAAAATTCAAGACAAGGTCATTTACATATAGACCTGTATGTTTCTCTTCAGTATGATTTACTAAGCCATGTGCAGAAATTCGAATGTAGATTTTAATTCTATGAACATCCTTGGACTTCGTAATATAACAACATAAACCACAATTCTAATTCTAGTTTTAACGTAATTCTCATTAATATTCCAATACGACGAACATTCTTGAATTATTGTAATTACAATATAAGTCCCAAACTCTCAACATACTTACATTTAATGTAATTACAAGACAAATTCCAATACTAGCAACCTTGTTGTATTAAATGTATTCACAACGAAGATCCAAACACAATGAGAAGTCCAAAAAAAAATCCTTACACTATGAAGATCCTTACACTATGAAGATCCTTACACTATGAAGATCCTTACACTATGAAGATCCTTACACTATGAATTTCCTCAATAAGGTAAATCCTAACACCATCGACATCCTGGTGTTTTAGGTAAATACAATTAAGATCCTATATTAGGAGACATCCTTGTGTCCTAATCTTAACAATAACTTATCAGAATCAACAAACAGTGGATGTATAGTAAACAACATGTTGACTTGTTTATCTACGATACAAACACTGATACAGGACATGATGTTATAACCCCAATCCTGTTGTAAATAGTAACGCTTACTTCCAGGTACTTATAGGAAGTGAAATTTAAACTTCAGTTTCACGTCCTGCTGATTCATCATTTCTTTAAGTGTTACATACATGTTGAATTGATGCCTGTACTTAATGGACATGCTTCGTATAATGAATAAGGAACTGATAAAGATACAGAAATAGAACATGTTATGTTACACCAATTAACATTAAGTATACTTACAAGGACACAACAAGAAACAGGAGATAAATAGATAGCATGAGTGGAGACACAGAAGAGGGGGTGGAGAGAAAGAAAGAGGAATGTAGAAAGAAAGAGGAGTGAACAGACAGAAAGTTATCAGGAATGAACAGAAGAGGGAGTGGAGAGAGAGAAAGAGGAATGGACAGCAAGAAAGAAGAGTGAACAGACAGAAAGAGATATATTTATCAGGAATGAGCAGATGAAGGAGTGGAAAGAAAGAAGGAGGAGTGGATATACAGAAGGAGGAGTGGCCATGGCTAGACAGAAGGAGGAGTGGATAGACAGAAAGAGACATAAGAAATGAAGACCGATGGAAGAGGAATGGACAGACAGTAAGTAATACAGGAATGAAGACAGATGGAAAAGAAAGATAGGAAGAGAAGTGAAGGTACATGTATTAGAAGTAGTAGACAGATTAAACAGGTGTTCAAAAGAAGAATGGACAGACAGACAACTAGAAAAAAGTTGAGAAATAAAGTGGAATAAAGAAATGAAAAATTAAGATAGAGAAATTTTTTTTTGTAATATTAAAAGAAGAACAGATGGATAGGTTGAAAAATATCATTAATAATGTGAAAAAAGAGGAGTTTGATTATAAACAGACAGAAGGAGAAAAAAAGAAACTGAAATGAAGAGACAGAAAAAAGATCAGAGGAATAGAGAAGTGGGGATACAGAAAAAGGAAATATAAAAGGATGACAATTTTACTTACTCTGATGTCCTGGCTGAAGGGATAGGGGACTCTATCATACTGTATCCACCATCACTGTAACACAGAACAGATACAGCAGTCATCACCTGTATACTAGGTCTATAACCCAACAGACACTGAGTTAATATAACTATGTGTACAACCCAACACCAACCAGGTACTGAGTTCACAACCCAAAGTAAGTCCAGTTTATAACTAACAATCCACCCTGAATCACCAATCATTCACTGCCAGTAGCTTACAACTGTTCGTTACTGTATAACAGTATAACCTACCTTCACCTATGTAAATATATTTTGAAAAATAACAAAACATTGTGTTCATACACAACAACATGATAATCACTCATACTGCAGGTTCACCACCATAAAACATACTTTCACTTTGTCTCAGTCAGCACATAGAGCCGTAAAAAATGTACTACAAAGAACATTAGGATAGCTTGGTTTTGTTTCACCTTTAACCTGGACACCTTAACATGAATTATTTTGGTAGTTAAGCCTGTCTAACACCAAGATAAATGAGGAAATAAAATCTGTTCCATGTCTGCCTAATTAATAACGGTATGCAAGTCTTCTAACAAAATACGAACATGGAAAACATGACAAGGTTACCTGTCCAGGATGAAAGGTGATGCACGTCCGGCCACGAGTTCGTCGTCGCTGAAGCGTGGGCTTACTGGCCGAAGGTTAGTTGAGGACGAGCCCTCGCTGTGGTCCCAGTCGTCGTGGTCCTGATAATGGGTACTGTCATAGTCCAGTTTAGACTGCAACACAACGAATACCAGTGTTAAACTATAGGCCACACTGGACTAACAAAACGCACACGTTAATACCAGTGTTAAACTATAGGACACACTGGCATAACACAAAGAATACCTCTATACCAGTGTTAAAATAAAGGACACACTGGACTAACACAACGATTACCTCTATACAGTGTTAAAGTATAGGCAACACTGAACTAACACAACGAATACCTCTATACCAGTGTTAAAGTATAGGCCACACTGGACTAACACAACGAATACCTCTATACCAGTGTTAAAGTACGGTAGGCCACACTGGCCTAACACAAAGCACACTTCTATACCCTTTTTCTATAAACTTTAGACTACACTGGCATAACTTAACACACACCTCTATACCAGTGTTTAACTACACGACCCTGGCATTAGGACACTGACATAACATCACATACGACTGTTGCTATTTAACTAGTCTGTCTCTAAAAATACTGTATGAAAGTTAATGCGCAATACAGAACCAAGTCCAGCTCTACCCACCTACAGATTCCGACAAACACGACTATACCTTTTCTATAACCGAAATGGCATTATCAAATGATGTTCATAGCAAAACAGTTTATCACAATGCTGTTTTGTACAGTTGTCAGATTTTTGGCAACTGGTCAATTTGGTCTGTAAGACCAAAGCTTCAGAGAGTAAACGTGAACACTGCCTGCGTAGATACCGGTCCGCATGTCCAAAGTTTTTTTTTACAACATACAAAAATGTCCAAACTTTTTACAGCACTGTAACAATTACTCTTTCATATGTACTCTGTCCGTCAAGCTTGCGAGATAAATGCAAAACCATTCCTGTCCTATTTTCTTCTTTCATAATTTTAGGGTGAAACACCTATATGCTACTAGTTATTCTCGGATGATCATTAACAGAAATACTTATGTTACAATAGTTTTTCCGAGACGAACAGACAAGCCAGAATGTGTTTTTTTTTGTGTAGATCCGAAGATAAAGATCCCAATGATATTCATAATTATATGAACACACAGTACATTCAACCTGCACCTTCTCTCAACTTCCTGTGTGAACCGTAACACACAAAGGTCAACGAGACCCTTCAACTTCCTTTTGTATAACACACAAAGTTCACAAAAGCTTAGTGTCAACGAGGATGCAAGGCATAAATAGTCATAAATCAGGAGTTCTAATGGTTGAAATTAACATCTAAATGAGTATTTTTCATTTCATTTAAACCCATCTTTATCAATGAATGAATTTTAGTCTGCAGCAGAATTTTAACTGTCAGTATGAAATTATTATTATGATGACATAGCAAAAATAGTAACCAGAACAGATTGTATCACAGCCCTTAAATAGTTCACGATTTACACAGCCATGAAACATAAAATACATGCATGCCTTATGACACTGCCAACACAGACTTATATATAGCAGCCTAGGGCTATTTCAAATACGGCACTGCAAAAAGTGATTTTGTATTCATTGAAAAATAAAATTGTAAAACTTCAAAGAAATAGGTAAATAAAAGCTGTAGAATTTTTTTTTTACAAAAACATGCTTATCTTACAACCATTTTGTTAAATTGAAAATTGAAAGTTAGATTTACTGTAGTCCTCTTGTATCAAAAAGGGCCATAGCCAATTTTCTTTATGTAGCCACCGTCAATTTGACAACTATGCTTTACTGGAGAGGAAGAGAATAGATACAAGGACAACCTGTATATCTATGGTAATTTTATACTGAATGAAGTCTGGCTTTTTTCTCCGTCACCTTACCAGGGACACTTCTCCCCTATCAGCATGTGTTGTTTTCCACATTGATTTGTATCAAATCTGAAGGAAGCCTATCAAGTTCCATCTATTTTTACTTGGCTCTAACAAAATCAGGAACAATATGTCCACCACTATGTGGAGTCCTGCCGCAGAAATGTCAAACAGGCCCGAGTTTTATAGCCAACAAGGCAATTTCTTCTAGCAGGTTCTAAACTAGAAAGGACAGCCCATATATAGCATCGGAAAATCCCAGCCAGGTACACATGTACCATGTATATTAAAGCAGTTTTTTTTCATGAACCTCATTACAGGTTTTTATGTAACTGTCGCAGCATGTTTCACCATACCTAGCATCAAATATCTTTTTTTTTTATGAAACATCTGCAGGCTGGCCAGTGTTTATTTAACAGGTCTATATGTTGCTCATCCACAGGTTTATAAGACCAATAAACAAAACACTTTGTTTCCGATAGCCTTTATTGACGTCACAGTATTGTCTGGAATGTCATGATCAGTATAAGCCATGATAGATGTCAACAGAACGAGACACTTCTATAGCATCGTGCCAAAAATATCTACGATTTTCCCAGATTTATTATGGTTTTGAGGCATGATGACGTCTTTTGATGAAATTGATGTTGTGGCGGCATTTTGTTAAATAAAGGCAGTGTAATTATTTCTGACAGTTCTATGCCACATTCTTTACAAATTACCCAGTGGAAAAATATAAAATGTTGTGGGAGGGTGTCCAATTTCATTTCAGTAGCAAAATAATTGGCTTTAAGGAAAGTCATTGAAATGGAGTCTATACATAAAATGTATACATAAACATAAAATGTATACATAAAATGTATACATAAAATGTATATATGCAACGATTTTTGGTACGTCACAAAATCTTTTTTTAAAGATATGCGTTAAAAGCATATAATTATATTAACATTCTTATGCAACATTTTTAAATAAATGAAAATAGAAAGTTTCTGGTATAACACATTATGAAGAAAAAAACATCCTATGTAATTTTTGGTGATATTTCACAAACGAAAATTTTTTTTTAATCATATGGCACTTTAGTTTTTTAATAAGTTAAAAGTACTTACATATACAACGGGCCATAGGTATTGTTGTGTGTACATGAAGATGTGGTTTCCTCAGACTTCTATTATCACCAGGTTTTATCAGATATGTAAACTTGACCTTAAACGTTATCTGTCTATATCTACAGGGTATATGTTACCACAGTTCGGACATCTAAAGGGGTCCCGCGCGCAAATATGTACATGGCTTCATACATCTAAAAGTGCAGTTTGATCTAATTTTGTCTCGCAAACTCATTATCTAAATATAGAAACATCCTCTTCTATCAGTGGAGTATGGAAAATGATCCAGGTTTAATCAACCGTCAAGAAATTTTTTTGGGGGGGTAAATTGATTAAAAGTACATCATGACATGATTTTAAACATTAACCAAGACTACTAATTACAGTGGAAAACACTTTATTAGAATTTATAATAAACTATGTACTATTCCATTTTATCTATGAATCACTTTTATTTTCTTTATATATCAAATAGGTACATATAAATAAATATCTCACTTTAGAATTTAATCTATCTACAACATCAGCTAACCTGATAGAAGTACTACAGTTAATAAGAATTTTATGTATAGATAGCTGACTGAACAAACTCAGTGAAATAAATGATGCATACTAATTTAACCAACATAGTAAGGTGTATGTCCCTTAGGCCAAGCAAATTACATTAGAAATAGAGATTATTGCTAACAAATAAACTCCCCATCTCAGGTCAGGCGTGAGTGGGGAGGGTTGGTAGTGTTGTATCATTTGAATCAGAGTGCTGATTGGTCGGAATGGGTTAAAGTGTTTAACACTCGGTATCAGGGGGACAAATTGATCCGACTCCAATGGTTTAGCCAGAGTCCTTAAACTATGTACTTTACCTCCAAACTGGTATAATTATGACTTGTCTAATCGAATAACATATTTATTTACCGGTATTGTTCCACCAGTATGTAAAAAGATGGAGAATGCTCAAGAACTAACAAAACTTCAGCAGATTTTTTTTTTTTTTATAACAGTTTTTATAGATCTTTAATTTCTTCTTTTTATAACAGTGCTTATAGATCTAGGTTACAAACGGACATTTCTTTCTTTTGTAACAGAGATTTAAACATGTACTGAGAGTAAAAGGATCATACTTTGTTTTTGATTCATTTCTTTACTAAGGATATAATATCCCACCTGAAAAATTGTGATACCCTGGTAATTAGATTATACTCATTGACTGAATAAAAGAACACTGTTAATTAGAAAGTGACTAATTAAGACTGATAAAGTAATATAATAACTATACTTCTACCGTAACTATTGACTGATAATGACCAACAGCTTTGACCACTAACTAAATTCTGTACTTCACTAATCTGACTAATAGTTACGACAAATGTTGCCTGGACTACTTCCACTATTGGACATCCCTTTCAGTTAAGTACCAATGCATAACCCTGGTCAATAAAACCCTATATAAACCGCCAGGCGTAAAAGTAATTAAGCTAGAGGCTCTGGGTTTCACTCCTAGCCTTGAGGTGGCATTGAAAAAATGATGACCTCTGTTACACAAATTTCATTATCATACATGTTTTTCAATGACCTAAAATCTCATCCCAACTTATAATGATTTCCACATTATGGTTATAGTGTACCCAACCCAAAGATTATTTTTGTTTTGATGCATATGGGGGCTTTATAATGGCCACATATTTTCTCTAGAAAATTTTAGCTTTATTTCCCCAAA
This sequence comes from Mimachlamys varia, assembly GCA_947623455.1. Lineage (NCBI taxonomy): Eukaryota > Metazoa > Mollusca > Bivalvia > Pectinida > Pectinidae > Mimachlamys > Mimachlamys varia. The sequence goes on from OX392527.1 coordinate 50,127,769, forward strand.
AAATCAATGCAAAGAATTTTATATTTCGACCAAACCATGCTTTTTGCATGTAACATTTCTTTCTGAAGTTACAAGTCACAGGCTCTAAGGAAAGCAGGTAACAAACTCACTGCCACCACACTTAACATATAAATTATGCTGATGCTGCGAAACATTGTGTTAATTCTGCGCAACATTCATGTGTAATACTCGGTTAAATCCCATAACAAGTAATGTAACATACAGTTGTATTACATAAGTGACCTTCCCATGCAGTGATAAGTCTAATTGTTTTGTCCGCCACACACACAAATGGCTTTGTGTATTTCCGGCGACCTTGCTCTGTGGCCTTTGCCAGACTTACAATGGATCGGAGTTAAGTATTCAGGTAATCAGTCAATTGTGTACCGTTATAATCAATAGGTGTCCTCTATAGGAAAAACCTGCTGGGTCTGGTACAGCTTTAAATAACCACTACGTAAATAAGCTGGGGAACGGCTCCTCAACGTACAGCATTAACACTTATACAGATTACAATCATTAAAGTGTCAGTTTTTTTCTATAATCACCAGGATAATATAAATGCATAATTAAATCAGTGTTTGAATTTTTTTTTTCTATCTGTACAGGAATGTCTAATTCCAGGGCCCTTTCTATCTGTACAGGAATGTCTAATTCCAGGGCCCTTTCTATCTGTACAGGAATGTCTAATTCCAGGGCCCTATGTATATATACAAGTAAGGCCAGCTGTGTTACAGATTATATAATATATACATTTTCATTTTTATACCATAATTTCACAAAATTTGATGCTGCATGACAGATGATAGGTAGCTACAGCCCACCTACATTTGTGGTTTCATTTGGCCATCATAATTTCTTTTAGAAATCATCTTTTATCTCTTTTTGCCATTAAAATCTCATATTCTTTTTGTTATTAAAATCTCATTTTTAAATGTCATGAAGGCATGAAAAATGAGACATCGGTATTGTTGGACATTGTTCTGCGTGTAGGTATCACACATCAGTGTCGAGACTGTCAATACCAAGCTCTGATCATGATCACCTTACAATTTAAGCTTCTTACTTTAAATAAGTAGACATTTTTTTTTTCTGTAAAAGAGATGAAAATCTTGTGAAAGTACAGACGGAAAACCTTGCGATGTGTTTCTAAGGTTTGACGGCAGCAGTGCTTTTAATATCGTATTTATATTCTGTAGATATTTACGTCAGCACATTTCGGTAAATACTCCAGTATGTAAACAAGGCTTTGAATGAGGCTACACTTGGACACCTGCCATTTATAGACCTGTGTGTATACCGACCTATGACCTATGTTATATACATCCAACGAAATGTCAAGAATGTCCAGGATTTAAACTTTTTCTAAAGTGCATGTTTAATACCCTTATTCGATCAAGCAAATGTGAGCACCCCTTAGTCCTTATAATAACCTCAATATAATGATATTCGGTAAATATTTACTTTCAAGTATTCTGAATGCACCCCCTATTCCATAACTTTTTGGGTATTCTGAATGTAATCATACACATACATATTTCCGATGTCTGCTTAAAATATGAAACAGTTTCACACCCCAATTTTTTTTCCACTGACTGCCATACCATCATTTGAATACACAATGATGTTTATTTATCAGTCTATAGATGAGAGAATGCCAAATACTTGCATGTTTTTGTTATAGAAATGAGTAAACAAATTTCGTACCAATCCCAGTAGGTAGTTAATTATAATATTGTTTACCAAACAAACTACCCTGATAAAGGTAAGTAAACTAACTCTGCCTTTCGAACGTATAATCTGCATATGATACACCTAATTTAAAGCACCTTAAACTATCAAAGCATCCCGGACCTATTTATTGGCCAGCAATGATATATAGTTTACCGACCTACCATCAAGAACGTTCATTAACCGACATATATATTACCGGAGTTTCTGTACATCATCAAAGTAAAGCTATACGTTCTGTACAGATATCAAAGAGGCTAGCTGTACCTGTTAGGAGATAACTGTTAGTTGTTAATGTTTGTTTACAGCAGGGGTTATAATTGTTGCTAACATGCATCGTTATAAACATCAAAGATGATCAAGCAATAAATAAAGGAGGTGAAAGTGGCTGTTGTCAGCCTACAAGATGGAGTATACTGACATTCATTGAGAATATAAAGAAAGCGTATAAAATAAACCATAAACTATAAGCTCAATCACATGCATTGTTAGAATACATTTGGACATCCATACTATATTTTCCATGTCCTATTTAAGGACATATTCTTCCTTAATTTCAATTTTACCTTCTTTACAAAAGAGTTCCAAATCATGAAACCTACAAATAATCTTTTGTGCAGGGTGATTTGGACCTGGTGAATTAATGATGATATATATGTTAAAAGTTTCACAAGGAAGCATACACTACTAACACTTCTAACTTGATCATTAAGTTAACTGCTGTGAATTAGAAGACTGACACACCAGTAAGAGCCTCACTGTTCATGAGTGTATATCTCACAATCACCAAGCAGGAGCATCAAAGATCACTATGTACCTTGACCTTGACAATATAGGATTTTGGGATCTAAAAATAGAGGGTCTCTCAACAGGAATATCTACGAAAGAGCGTTTACTTCAAAAGGACACTTGTCATTTGAAATTTCAAAATTTTCAATTCTGTGAAAATAAAGGTTTTGATGGACAGATGTTCAGACACCATGATTACTTTAGGGCACTCAAAGTAAGTTTCAAAGGGAGACAACTCGCAAATAATGTTTGAAGGGAGGTAAGTCTTACACAAATTGTAATTATAATGTATAAGGCAGCATACATCTTTAAACTAATAATTTTGTTAACTAGCTAGACGAATGAATTCAATGAAGATGAAGACCACTTTCACCAAGTGAATCATAAGGAAGAGTCACAGTCTTTATTCTCAAGCCTACTAGTAATTAATGTTGATATTGCTTCCTTTTTACACTATTAAGACAATAAATATTGTGTCCCAGGAACCTTTTGCCGAGTCAGATATTCACCTTTCACTGGAAAATTCCATGTTTACATTGTTTAAATTACACCCTACATAAACAATGTTCATAGTACATAAATTTAAGTAAATTGTATACAAATATTCCCTACTATGATAAATTCCTCTTTCTTGCAGAGGGCAAACACGACAAAATTTTACTGAAGCGAAAGTTTCCTGGTACATAAAGATACAGAGATTAAAATTGAAACAGGTATTAAACAGTTAAAGACTAGTATAAAGTAACGAGTGATTAGTAGAGACGCAATGACAGATGTAAGTAGATATAAGTAGGTGCAGGTATAAGTAACAGGTGTGTAAGGTAGATGTGAGACAGCTGGTGAGACAGAAAGGTCAGAAACAGATGATGCTGATGGACACCGGTCAAACACCATAACCACGGCCATCACACAGTGGACGCCTACCTTCCTCGGGGTGGCAACCGGTCGCGCCTCAACATCCACGACCTGAAGCTTGGGAGGGGGTGGGCGTGGAGGGGGAGTTTTCTGCTTTCTTCTTTGCAGCTGTCAGTTAGGAAACATGTATAATATACTCAGTTAATTTGTGACTACAGCTAATATGTGTATAGTGTGGATATATATGCATCTTTACTACCTAGCTGTTAACATATTTACGGTAAACCTTCGGTTAGTTCGAATCGGCGTATAGTTCGAACACAGCCTTTCAGTAATAAAAAAATAATTTTTTGACTCCTAAAAGTTCGAACTTTGCTTACACAGGTTTCGGATAGTTCGAACACACAGAATTTGATTAAGCCTGTGTACTGAACTTACGTAATGGATTGCTCTCGGCGATGCAATTTACAGCCTCTCAAAACTTGCGTAAACTGATCTATTTTCACACCATCGATGTTAAACAACAGTATAACGTGTAGTACTCCTGATGTGCGATATTGTTGTCAGCTTTTTCAGACATTTTTTGCATAAACAAGCCACATTTTCCCGATGTTTCTTTCTTGTAAACATAAACATGTGCACGCGCTAATAATCAAACATATTTATGACCCCGATTAGCATCGAAGCGCGGAATAAAGTGTCACACATGCTGACAGGTACGTGTGTATTATCATGGCATTACTGTGTTAAATTTTGATTATATAATCGCGGCCTGGTCACCGATACCTGATTTATATCTTAATTGATATATTACCTATACAACTGCCGAGACCAAATAATCTATCAGGTATCCGATCGAAGTATTAATCCGTGCAGTTTCAATCCAACATTCGCATTTACATAAACTTTCGACGATGGTTACGGCATAAAATATTTTCTCTTTTTTTTTTTGCGAATTAACTTGATAATTCGGCCTAATATGAAAGTGAACATTTAAGTCCTACTTATATAAATCATTGTTCATCTTCAGATTTACAAATAAATCGTAATAGGCCATCATTTTTGAGAAACAACGATTTGACAGTTTGCCGTGATTTTTTTTGCCGATGTCAAAGTTCTCGGATGTCAACCTGGATAGTTCGAACTCCTCTTTATTCCAGCGGCTATAATTTCGTATAATTCGATCAGGATTGACAATATTTATTTAATTTTGGTCGAACTGACCGAAGGTTTACCGTAGGTAGATCTCGGAACAATGTGTGTTTACTGACTGTAGCTGGTCATGTCATTGCATTCAGGACAGATTTACATGTATGACTTAGTTATGATATCTTACTCAAAATTAAGCTGTTGTAAGACTTTTTGAAAGCCTACATCAATGAAAATTTCAAACCAATTCTGACATCCGTGCAATTTGATTCTGTACCAGATTTTTATCAGTGGATGCCCAAGGCATTGAATTCTGCATTGTTTTCACCTGTCAGACAAAATTTCATTTTCCTTGCAGATTTGTGATTACAATCGTTAAATCTGACTAGGTAAGATTACTACTGACGATGTCAAAATTTTAAAATATTTTGACACATTTGACATCTCATTTTGCTTTTTCGATTTCCCAATTTACTAAACTTTAGTAAACAAAACATTTTTGCTTAATTTTCTGCTTAATATCTGACACATTTCACACAAATATCAGGAATTTTCTGACAGACATCTAAGAAAGTAAAAATAGTTTCACTTGTTTGGAAAAATTCACTGGTTGAAATTGCACAATTTTCGGGTCAAATATCTGGTATCTCCCTAAAAAATTGAGTAAATTAGCATTGTGATGAAAATCCTGTACATAACAGCTATACTTGAACCGATGTACAAGGTGTTTAATCATACAGTTCCTTTAAAATCTCTGCTTCGATACTAAAATTCAAAGGTTTGACAACTTCTATCACTTTATCACTTTATTTTATGAAATAAAACTTTCTAGTTGCAACTTCTTGTTATCAAGTTCATATTCAAAGAACTAAACTTATCGTCTCAGATGTTTTTATTCGACGAGTATAATTCCAAGAACACAGAGTAAATGAAAAGCATGCATTTACATGTGGCGTAACTTTTTGTTCAAATGAATCCATCACTAATGTAATTTCACTGCCAGATATTAACTTTAAAGGCCCAATATACGTAACTTCAGGAAATTTTTCGTGATTCTGAAAAATTCGGGAAAAAAAAATCCAGTTGATAACCATGCGAAAATAAGCCTAAAACGAAGTAAACCTGAGCAGAAACTAACAAGAAACTCTTGACAGAAAAATTCAAAGAATTTAAAATAATTCAGGTGGGGCCCACTTCAACAACAAACCAAAGGTAGAAGTAAACCTGAGCAGAAACTAACAAGAAACTCTTGACAGAAAAATTCAAAGAATTGAAAATAATTCAGGTTGGGCCCACTTCAACAACAAACCAAAGGTAGAAGACAGTTCAAAAAGTGTTTACAAATAGTGTGTTTCAACTGCTGCTGTACCTGTAACTGCGAAAGAATTCATCTTGAATATTGCTGATATTAGTTAATCTTAACTAAATCTATAAATATAAAAAATTATAAAGCTTGATTTTTGCTTCAAGTTTTGCCGAAAGTTACATATATTGGGCCTTTAAAACCATGCATAAAAAGAATAAAAATTGTACTAATCCTACAAAAACACAGGTTCTAGATTTAAGATATTGATATAGGGGTTGTAATGTGTACAATATACTGGTGTTTACGTATCTCACAACCAAACAACTAATCTACAACACTGTTGCAATCTCACCAAAATATTAAAATTTCAACCAATCAAATCACTGTAAAGCTATGTCACATAATAAAAATATGTATACATTATATTGAGGCAATGAATCCTTACCCAGAATTCCTCTGGTGAGTTCTCGTGCTCCTGCTTAAATATGGCGTTGTAATGGAAGATGAACTTATAAACGATCTGGTTGACCGTGCCTTGGTCTTTCAAACCGACCACGCCCATTCCACACCTGTTGGACAATAGATTACGTAAGTATCAGTAACATATTGAGTAGAGTTTAAAGAGAGCCCAGTATTAATTTACAAATTATTGACACCTAAAGATACTTTAGTGGATGTACATACATGTACTATGCCATATATAACAGTCGACATTGTAGGAATACTGTATATGACATGTTCACTTAACATGGGTTTTCTCCGGGTACTCCAGTTCCCTCCTATAATAAGACCCCACTTGGTTCATAATTGTTGTAAAATTAATAAAGTTTATATGTTCAGTTTACTGAGAGTCTGTACTATGACTTATTTACATTTACTGGGTAGTCAATAATCTATAGGCGCTTGATAAACACTCGTCAGGGACTAAGCTTTTGACTTCTTACAATTTCTGTAGTCACATCTGAATTTTGATGCTAGATTCTGATATTATTTTCCTGGGTATTTATATCATTAACTGGTACTTCATAATTTTAAAAGCCTTTTAAAGAGAGAAGAAACAGAGGGCTGAAGCCTTCGGATGATAGAAAATTTCTATTTCGAGCTGGCATGGAGAATCGGCAAACGCCAACCTCCCACACTCTGGACCATGAACAGGCTATTACTAGCGGAGAGAATAACAAAATTGGACAACTAATGGTTAATTTAACCAAAATCATAAATCAATTTGATTTACATTCTGACAGCATGTTTTCCCCTTCAAATTGACCACCCTGTTCCTATGATGATGAAATCACCAGGGTACACTAAAGCATTTAACTTGGCCTATGAATGTCAACTATAATCAGTTCAATAATATTACCAATTTTAGAATCTGTTCATCTCATAAAAATTTCAATTACACTTTTTGTTTCTTAGCATTAAGCTCAAATAATGTATCTAACAGGTATGCTTGTTCAATGAATAGAACAGCCATCATCCGGGGACGATCAGTGGTATCCAATGTAACAATTATGACTTCATAATTATCATGTCTGCAATCGCTCAATGGCATTCACGGCCCTATGAATGACAAACAAATTTGGCAGGGTTTGTAGAGGTAATGCCTAGCAATGTTAAATATATCCCAATATATTCCTTATGTATTTTGCAATATATCCTGATACTGTACACTCCTGGTATATATTATTACCCTAATTATTACGCCATATACAACTCATTACATTGTGTATTGTTATGACCTAAGGTACCTACTTAAATAGATTAGGTCCGAACACAATGGCCAAGGCCATGGGGCTCATCTTGTTCTGTCTCTCATGGGAGGCCACGACCACCAGGAAACTCGTCAGGTACTTCAGAAGGTTGTAGTTGTCCTTGGGCAAGTTGATGACGGCCATCTTTAATTTGTAGATGCAGGCGGAGGTGTCATTCAAGCAAGCTGTAAAACAGACAGCAGTAATTGATTTAAGACCACACAAATACACAGTGACACCTCTCCTAAGCACCACCTGGCTTTAACCACCTATGTGTGATAAATGTAAGTATAACCTGTCAACCTGTCTTGTAAAGCTAGTTCTTATCCTCAGTGGTCGTAATACACAGGAATGATTTGTCCCATTTAGGGTTCCACAAATGTCATATTCATTATAAATCTTCCTTTTTTTTTTAAGTTTAATTAAATTTTTCCTTTAAATAGATACTAACAGTAAAACTTAAAATATACTCTATAATGATTTTACGGAAAAAAGGTCGGAGGCACTTGTGTTGCCTAAAAACCAGATCTGTCCACCACTCCTGATACAGGTATTCAATCATTTTTATTATTGGATGGGTGTTCAGCCTCTGAAAAAGTGCCTCCCATCCCTCCAATATATGTATTGGATGGGTGTTCAGCCTCTGAAAAAGTGCCTCCCATCCCTCCCATATATGGTCATTTCAGAACATATGGTCATTTCAGGAACAACCTATGTGTAAGTACAATATCAAAATGTATTTACCAAACTAGAAATAGGTTGAAACAGTTAAGACAAATAATAAGTAACCTGGGGTATCAATATTTTATGAGGCCAAGATATTTCTGCCTTTATCACTGTTTAAATCCTTACTCAATAATTGAGTTCTATCTGCTTTGATGTACACACCTTCCTGTATGCTGACAAACTGCTTGGTGAGCGAGGACGGTATGATGGGGTCGGGTAGCTCTCGGAGGAACAGTTTCAGCAGACCTGCGATGGCCATGATGTCATTGTCTTCCTCCAGGTCAGCGTTTCCTTGAGTATCAAAACTGACGCGAAGCTTCTCCACAACACGGGCGCTTCCATTGATGCGGAAAATACCCTCATGGTCGAAGCCTGGATCATACAAATTACATGCATATTGATTAATCTACAGACACTTTGAAGGAATCAACTTTTGGGAAGTAAAGAAGATTTTACAGATAGGCTTAATATTAAGAACAAATTGGAAGGTGTCTATATTTGTTCATGGTGCTGAACTGGTTGAAAATACAGAATTATACAAAATCATTTGGTTGGAATAAAATGTTTCTTTTGTACATTCTTGATCTGGGTCAATTTTCATGAAACTATTCTCCTGGTTTAGCATGAATATGTGCTCAAGGAAATTTTCTTTTATTTGCACTTAAATCATGTGACCCAGTCAAAAAGTCTTGTGCAATCATTTAAAACAATTTTCTTCAATTTGTTCTTGTTTTTGAGCAGGAGAAAAAATGGATAAATACATGCCCAGGTCCTGCACAATATTTGATCTGTGATTTGTTACACAAAGTAGACTGTGACAACATCCACGGTTTTATATTCAATTAAACTCATTCAATACCTACGTTTTTACAGTGGACCTGCCCAGGCTTTAATTTGGTTAGGTCCAAAACTGACTAAAGGGGTGAATATATAGGTTAATGCAGTATACAATGTCAGCGTACCTTTGCTCTGGATGTGCTCGCACACTCGCGTCACCAGGAAAGGCACCGTGGATCCCGTGGGAGCTTGCTGGACAAGCTCATCCAGGGGAACTCCAAATGTTTTCCGGGCATTTGGTACAAGTTTCCTCCGTGACCCGGGACTTTGCAGCAACTTTCTGACCTTATCCATAGAACCATCGGTGTTAAGTCTGTTAGTCTGTGAAATCACAACAGCATCCATGTTAGATTATATATATTTATATCATAATGGAATTACCTGCAAAGCATATAAAGATGTTTGAGTTTCTAGTCTATGGTTCAAGATAGCCCGATACACCGCCTGGACACTGCATGTGGCGGGTTATAAGGTAAAGCTGACTGATAAAACATAAAATCTAACCACCTGACAACATCGCTATCTGCTGCAGTGTTTTCTCCAGGCCTCAGGCAGCCAGGTACATATACTACATTTTTAACTACTAAAGAAACAGATCAAAGCTTCACTGCATACTTTCTCGTCCATTTTGCGATGGTAGAACCATTACGATAAAACCAAGTGAAATGAGTTGTGAATGACTATATCATCTGTCCATCTCCGTATAGCAGAACATGGTTCAAGGCTGCAGATATAGGTGAGGCTGGATGGAGGGCAGCCGACCTGTCCGTCTGCCACTTAACAAAACAGTCTAACACACTGACATACAAATGTCTAATCTATCTTAAACAACCTCCTTTCACTAAAGTTTTAATGATGGATAATTAATCTAGCGACTCTCATGCAATAATTACACATTAAGTACGCTAATAAGACATGTACACTATGTATATTTTTTATCATTGAAAATTAAGGAAAGTCATTTACTAATGATGAAATTACAAAGTATATTTATACATTTTTAATATAGTAATCAAATTAATTTTTAAATGCAATGAATAACAACCTAGAAATGGAAGATTCTGAAAAATTAAAAAAAAATAAAATCTTGGAAATGTCTGAATATTGCAAAATCGAACACAATTTTTCTACAGAAAGTAACATCAAAATATGTGAATGTGACTGCAATGTTTAACCTTCTTCCAGAGGCCACTTTTCTGAAATTTTGTATAATAAGAAATTTTTCTTCTGATACTATACTTCAGATGCTACAATAAGATTACTGTTAAAATATGTACATTGACAGCACAATGTATATGGGATCCACAATAAAATGCACTCATTTCACCTACAAACATTCAATTTACCAGAACTACAAGACAAAAACATGCTGCTTAAAATTCAAAAAGTCAAAAACTTTTGATGCACAATTTTTGTAGAGTGGTTTTACAAAGCACAAAATAAATGTTGCTTATTAAAATTACCATATGAACGTACTACTTGTGGAGAACATGAAACAAAAGCGATACATTTGACCTGTTGAGTTTAAAAGACCCGTGTACGATCATAGATAATCAAGATTTATGCTGATGATGACCTCAAAAATTGGTTCACAAATGGAGGAACAAATAGAAAACAGATGAAGGGAACGATTCGTTCAAGGTTTCCACTTTTCGCCAAGGATGTAAGTTAATACAAATGTTGAAAGACCATGTGAAGTGCTTTAAACTCACACACCTTCAGTGTTAGATGTACTTTAGTGGGTTGACTGAAGTGGTACAGCCTCTTTACTCCAAGACAGAACAAACAGAACACAGACTCACAAATGATCTCTTATAGGCTGTTAACTAAGTGCACATTTCATCAAATAAATAAATCATATAAATATTAACTCCACCAATAACTTAACACAAAATATTGTTTATTGATGTTTTTGAGCATGAAAAATTATTACCAATAAATGTAAACATACATAGATTTTTTCTTTCAAACATTTTTCTTTCCAATATTTCCAGTCCTTTCGTTGTTCTAGATCATGATTTTTTTTTTCGTCAATTTTTTTAATACAATGTACATGTACACTGAAGCGTTAATTTGACATTATCTTTACTATATATAAGGTTATGTAATAAATTGACAATAAATATTTTCTGTTTTAATCCGGGTGCATTGTACCAACAACATACAGGTGAGCCACCACACCTTAGCGTGTGTACGGAGTGAACTTGGTGACGGGAAGGATGGGTCACAACATTCTAGGTAAATAGTGCTGTGTAACTTAATTTACTTAATGCACCAAATTCTTCTCCTTATTTTTATTTAAAGAACTAGGTTTATTTCTATTGATTCATATAAGGAAGGTGAGTTTTATGACTGATCAGTACATATAAGGACAATTAAAGTTCAGAGTTATCTATTACAGTACAAAGTTAGTCTCCAACCAAAACACTGTTACAGGGGAATAATATTTACCTCTAATACACCTGTAATGTAATGGCCATAATCTGTACAAACACATGAAACTGATTGGTGTAATAACTACAGTACATGACATCTGCCAATCAACACAGAAATCACAATCATTTAGATTTCATTGTTCATTTCAACTCAATTTCTGGGTTTCTAAATAAAATCAATCAAAAAGACGTTTGTAACCAGTAAAGATAAAAAAAAATGTGCCAATATATATATAAAACTGATAAACTGGACAATGCAAAAGACTGATGACCCCAAATGGCCTTGCATCTTATTATGTCTGTTATTTTTTATCCTTGCTGGAACACATATCATTTAAAGGTCTTTTTGTTCACATTTTCATCCTAATCAGAAAATGAAGCTAAGAAGTACATTTCCATCCAAATCATAAAATAAAGCTAAGGCATAAAGTGATGAAAATTATTTTCTATTTATAGAAATAGTTATCACGATTGATCTAAGGGATAACTCTTAAATACAGAATCTTTTTGAGGTGCCTACGCATAGGAATATTTGTATAAACTTTATTCAAATCAGAAAAAAAATTAACCAGCTGAAGGAAGACAAATATTTTCTATTTATAGAAACAATGACCTTGACCTTTGATCCATGACCCTGAAGTGCAAATTTCAAAGTGTCACATATCTGATGCTAGAATCAGAGACATAGCTGTATATATCAACACTATTTGTCCTGTATTAGCTGGCTTATATATATCAGATTGGCAATTAGGGTTGATCCAGCACTGTATATCAGAACCTACCATTAATTATAGACCCAACAGTTTGGTGGGACCAGACTCCTAATATACAACAGTGGCACTAATTACACAGTGACCAATGTCCAGGTTTAGCTAGGTCAGATGAACACCACAAGAATCGGGACATTTTATCTGCAGCACCCACATCGATATCCAGGGGTTACGCTCATCTTCTAAGCTAAATGTATCTCTACACCTCTGGAATATGTCATGACATAACTGAAGGCTCCATGTGCCACCACCTTGTTGATGAGGCAAGATGACTGGTTTGACCCTTTGATGTACATCAAAAGAATCTTGTGGTCACCTAACAGTAAAAAGTGACAAGCTTTGAAGTCGTTTGGGCTCCTTTGTAATCTTCAAAGGACAGGCATATCAGTGATATAGTGATTGGTCTGGTTTTTTTACTTGAGCGTGCCTTCAATTTTGCCATGACATATTCCAGGGGTGTAGAGAGCGTAGGTGAGAGTAAACCCTGGATATTGAGGATGCAGTACTGATATCACATAAGGAACTGTCAACCGAAGAACTAAATTAATATAATGACTATATTTATGGTTCATTATTCTGTCTGAACAGATCTTGTCACAGAATAAGATCTTTGAAAGGGTCTCCAATCTATCATATAATGTGCTGCAGCGTAAAAAATAACCGTTCTCAAGTTTTTACAGTGCAGAATGGCACTATCTTAGTGTACAGTGGATAAAGACCAAATAGTGCTGACAACCACACAGTCGACATAGCAACAAATTCTGCAAGCTCAGCAAAATCATCGGATGTCAAAAACTTTAATCAGACATTTCTATATAGAGTGATGGTTATACCGATAAATCATTTCAAGTCATGCCATGCCTTATATATATAGAACAAAGCTCGCATCTCGGAAAATTATACAATGCAGCTAGCCTGATGCTACATCTAGCTGTTCGGAAGCTTGTTTGACATTACTAGAAATTTCTAATACTAAGTGTGTACATTCTGAAAATCTTTTTAAATATCAAATAATATTTTTTTTTTTATCCTTCAAAAGATTTTTCAAACAGCATAATACATTTGTTGTTCATCAATTTTTGACTTTCACACACAGGCTCGTTCAATTTTTGCTACCAAACATTATTTCTTTACAGATATTTAAATATCAAAATGAATCCATTATATGCCAGGCAAGGATTAAAACAAAATTTTGAATGAAGAACTTGCCAGTTTTTCAATTATCCATAAAACAACTTTCAGCTGTCCAGCTTAATAATGAACATATATGGCTAGCTGCAATGCTAACAGACTACAATATTCTAGCATGTTGACAAAACTAAGGCAAAGCAGAACAGAGAACAACATTGGACATCTAGCACCAATTGATGTATATTACCCTACAGGTATATCGTATGTAACATTCTCCGATACAACTGTATGTATATATATATACAAATGTATACAGGTAGATAGATATATATATTATGACAAGCAGCATAGGTCCTTCACCTGCCTCGTACAACCTGCCACTACAGCCATTCAACCTCCCCATCTTACGATGTAAATAACGAGGAACACAAGTGCATGTACACAGTGCTATCAAAGTCGTGTTACATCTAGTACACATGCTGCATGAATTTAATCTCCCGACTAAATGTCACTGTAAAGGTTAAGTATCATTGTCTAATAACAAAAGCAATACACATTCTACTTCGCCTGGTGGTAAATACACATAAACATGCCTGGGGAAGCCAAGGGGATCATACAACAAAAACAATACCTAGTTATATATACAGAATACAGACACCAGGCTAAGACAGTGACTTTTTTATTTTGTAGTCCAGACACCGAGATCATAAAACGATCTTAAATCTATTAAAGATGTCTTTATAAATTTTTACATTTTTTTAACCAATCACAAACAATGTAAATTCACAAAAAAGTGGAGTTATACATGATTGGCTAATTAGCAAAAACTGTTTGATGACTAGGTAAGTTTAAGATTGTTTCACGATGGATTCAGGGGTTTTTAGTTATTTAGTTATTAGTCCTGTTTCAGCGTGCTTGGCTCTTCCAAAAATTGCAATCTATTTCGTTGGAAATTTAACAGACCTCCAAAAAAAACTTGGGTAATCAAAATTCATTTCCCGAGTAACTTTAAAAAGTTTTCAAAGAATATTCTAGTCAAAGTCACTGCATCAGTTTCAAAAGTTCTAATTTAAAATTGTGTCATTTTTAGAAGTCCACAGACTATATAGTTACTGTAGGTAGTTCTTGCTAAAATCTCGTAGTCTTGGACTAGAAAACAAAAGCTAGCATCTAACCCTGGCCACACAATTACATGTACTGTACATGTACACTAGTAAACATATATCTAAACAACAGATGATTCTGCGACAGGAGACGGATCATTCCAATGTACTTATATATATATATAAAGCATGCTCACTAACCTTGTGTTCGCTAAACCTGACCCTGAAATAAAATAGGTTGTTGATGCTGAGCTTATTACCAACGTATTACTGACCACAACATGCCTGGGGTAAAATAGCAGCAACTAGTTTATACCGGCCTATAGCTATCTAGTCTACAAAACTTGTTATTGCGACACCTTATCAACACTGTAAAAAAATTTTGTGAAAGATAAGAGGGGAGGTTCATAATTAGCTTGTATAGCCCTTCTTCAATTTATAATCTACATGTTCTCTGGTCCAATACTAAGGAATATATTCCCCACTCCACTATACTAGACATCTTGTAGCCTCTTTCTCCTCGTGATCATCAGTACACAGACCTCACTTCATCACTAGACTAAATGTGACAAACCAAATGGTTTATGAGGTTCATCCCCTTCTCCAATACACATACATATATCTCTCACCTCCTGACTTAACCCCAGTGTAAAACAAGGGGGCGGGGGGGGGGGGGCTATAACCCCTTCCCTACAGACCCCTACCCCCACCCCTACATAGACCCCCCTACCCCCATCCCCTACACACAGAACCCCCTTCCCCCATCCCCTACACACAGACCCCCCCCCCCCCTTGCTCCAACCTAAAAAACAAAGACATTCCCATTCAATTCCTCTTCCTCAATACACAAGTACAGAGACCTCATTTCCTTGCCCCTACCCTTCTATAAGGTAAGACAAGAGGCCTTGTAGCACAGCTAGTACTTTCCCCTTCATCAGCTGTGAATCCTGTAACTCTAAACACTTTTGCAAGATCAGTTCACCTTAACCTAACATTCTTCAGACCCAACCCCACAAAGAGACTAGAGGATCCTACCCCCTCTCCTTCAGAGTATACTGTCATCTCCATCTCCCCCCCCCCCCCCTCCACCCCTTCAGACAAGATAGATCACTAAATTACAGCCCCCCCCCCCTCCCTCCTTCTCCGGTACACACAAACACCTTCTATGCATAGCAAAGTGCCAACTGGTAATGTCATTTGTTTTCAGTGGACTAGTTTCAACAGGTATCATATGGAACCGATTACTATTTCACATTTCTAGAATGAGTGCTGAAATGCTTCAGCAAGAGGATGCCACAGAGTGCACAGCTACAGGAAAATCAAGCCTAAATTTTAAAGGAAAGCAACCAGTATCAAAGGCAATCTTGTCAAACTGATCTAAGATTTCTACATGGATAAATTTTAAAATGTGTTACAATTACTGTAATACATGTTTTTTACGTTGAGTAAAGCACTTTCCTGTTTTTTTATTTTTTATTTTTTAACTACCTCATATTTCTTGGACGTTTACCAGTTCTGAAGGATACGTTACAAACAGCTGATCTAAACAATGTCGGCTTCTCGGGTGTAAATCTGTTATTATAGTGGCACTTTGCCATTTCTGACGCCTTGTACAGAACAGCAGAAATCTTGTCAGAAACGTTAACAATTCTGGCAGACAGGAATATTTCTAATTGGGGATTTTCACTAATAGTCAGCATGGGGGTGATATCTTGACAGAAATCACTTCTGTTAAGAGTGCAAAGTATTTAATTTGTCTGTGTACAACTTGATTTCAACAGTTTAAATATCCATTCGGTACAATATCCTAATCTGGGTCTACATTGTATGCTTTGCAGAGGGCATTCCAGTTCTTTATATCAGCTAATTTGAATATCAATTTCTACGACTGAGTTTTAGATTAATGACAATAGCTATCACCTTTGTATTGTATGTCGCTGCGCAGTTAAATCATTATGAGAACCTATACATTCATATTCCAACTATTATATTACTTAACTAGTATTCCACATCCAATGCTTCATCAAAATTGAAAACTGTAACCCTTTGCTGAGCAACAAAAAAAAAACAACATTTTCACACCAGGAAATAAAATGTACTGGGTAACAATTCTTAGCTTAAGAAATCCCATTAATTATTCAATCAAATTGAGGTGTGATACAACTTAAGTAATTAGCCAAATGTACTCCCTTTCATCAGAAACAGTATGGCATGGTTGCATGCACAGGTGCTGGTCACAAAAATATGTACAATGTAGTGTATACTACGTATGCATGTATATATAGTAGTTTGTATACACAACACACATGTATTTGTGTGACCAGCACCTGTGGCTGCATGCAGTGTCTTTTGCATTGTCAATATATATATATATTGTTCCCTGTGAATATGAATATTATGCTGTTTGTCTTCTGACAAAGAATTTTTCTAATGAACATGAAAATTCTTCAAAAAAAAAAAAAAAATCACTATACACATATTTATGACAGGTAATGTTAATTTGTTAACTATAGATGAAAATCTAATATTCCACTTAATCAAAATTCTCTATCTTAGAATTTAGACTTAAACTACTAAGTCATCCCCAGAAATCATTAAGCAACCTAAATGAATTGAAAGAAAAAATATTTCTAAATAATTTACACTTCTGAAAAAAAGAGAAATATATTTTTCATTTAATAATATTTTTCACTCAAGATATTATGATCTTAATTATCAATGGCACATATTTTTCTAATAGCTGTATAGTGATTTTTTGTCTATTAAAATTTTATTACATTTATCTGTCTTTCAAATTTCCCAGGGTAGAAAGGGAGTTAAATGAGGCAAAAATTGTGAAATTCAGCAGAAGATTTGGACTAAGAATATAGATATGAGATTGACTATTACCAAAGTAAACCATTTGAGTTATTAAAGTTGCAACTATAAATGTATCAAAACTATAAATACATCGTTATCTGGTTTCATAATCTAAAACTTTGATAAATAATGTGATATCTACTGTATCTTTAAGCAGTGAAACACTGGTGTTATCATTTGTCAATATTTACATCTAAATATAAGCTTATGTTACTACATGTACAGTATATAGATGTTATCAATTTCTTTGTTTGTTTGTGTGTAATTATATAAGAATAGCCCTAATCTCACATTACAGAAAGTCAATAAGAGATTGCAATTAGATAGCCTCATTTAATGAAAGAGAAAAACAGTTTATGAAAATAAAGTCAAATCTAGATATCTTTTTCATCGAAAAGATATATTACATGACTTTTATAATTGATCATGCATATTAAAATCAGATTCATTATTACTGATACCATAATATCAATACCTGTCATTAAATGATTCTTGAAACAAATATATATAACAAAATATTATTTTCCCTGCAATATGGATTGGGATGCTCCATTTTGAAATCTGTCTTTTTCATACAATGTACCAATATCTGTAATGATATTGATTTGAGATTGATGTCTCCCATGAAATTTGCATGAAAATGAATTTCATGCAAAAATATAAATCCAATCCATCTGTACACTTATACTAGTAAATACATAACGTTGTCATACAGATCTAGACTATACCTATAGCATGCCAAATCTACCTACCATGTTTGTTATGTCAGATATTGTTTTCATGGAGTTCTGTTGGTATCCTCTGGAGTCAGTGTGTAGTTTCATTTCCTTCTATACTTGAACATTGGCTAGAGTTGGTGTTTTCTGCAAGGAAGAGAAGAGGACTATAGGGCCCGTGTTTATGTAACAAACAACTAGTACATGTCGGTTACAGACAGATGATCAGCCCATGTTTACACTACAGTATATGGGCTATATATAAACACACATATATTGTAAATAATCAGCAGTGGGCATTAACACGTGGAATATATGTAACTCGGTTACAGATATACAGGTGATAGGTACCAGGTAGAACCAGTACAGGTAGATATATATATATACCAGAAAGTAGGAGCGTATGACAGAAATGGGATAGCTGTGTACATTTCTATATATAATTACCTCACTTTCGAACATATCTTATCATTATTTGAGTTAAACCTTGATAATCTGGACCCTCAGGAGCTTTTAAACACAGTCCGAATTTAAAGATTACCTATATAGACCCAAACAGTGGATCTAGCTTAAAACTGCAAAGGAAATGTTAGACCCAAACAGCAGATATAGCTTATATAATTAAAACTGCAGGGAAATGTCAGACCCAAAACAGTGGATCTAACTTAAAACTGCAAGGAAATGTTAGACCCAAGCAGGGAAATGTTTGCAAAGGCTGTACCAGAGTTAATGTTAAATTCAATTTACTGTCGGTCGTCTTGAATGATTTTCTAATATCTTTGCTCCTAGCTGATATTATTTAACTCATTCATTCCTAACCACACATTTGAACTCTTCCAATTCAAAGGTTGGAAAAGCTTACTACCGTTCACGGGTGAATGAATTCAGTCATCTTATGTAATACTATGGCATATTGAATAATAATGAAAAGCAAATTGACATGTCCATGTAGAGGTATATAAAGCTAGCACATGTAGTGTCATGATCACCTATGCTACATGTAAGTATGGATTAACATATACAGCCATACTGATAATATGAAAAAATTCAACCAAATCAGAACACTTGTGATACAACCAATTTTATTACAAACTCATAATTGTTCAAATTTATCAGCCTGGTATGAGGTAGTATTGAACATCTACAGTGTACATGTATCTCAATTGTAACTGGATACAAATTAGCGTAAGATAGCAATTTTGCAAGTATACATTTATGAGTTGTGCTGGGACACCTTGATAACGATTCTACATCAAAGTACTCCTACCTCAAAACTGTATTGTAATTCAACACTGTTCCTCTTTAGTTAGACCAGATTTTTTTTAACTGGGTGATTCCACAAAATACTTCTACATGTATTATAACTTAATCGATACCTAGCTAACAATTCTACAAAGTACTACAATACATATATACCAGAATTGCAACTGGATACCTAAATAATAAATATTTCCATCAGCATGTGTAATGCTCATTAATATGATCACTTAAAGGATTGTTTTGAATATAAAATAACATATTTTCCACATGAAAAATCTTTTGAGATATAGCTAAATCAATGTGACAGATCTAGTGCAGGTTGCATTTACGTGTCTGTGTGTGGCCAAGAACAGACATCATTGATTGTACACAGTGTACCTTAAGACAATAAGTGCACACACAAAACATGTGAATATTTCATCACACATATTTTATTTACTGCCAAGCTTGTTTTAATATCTGTACTGGTCACCTCAGTGTACAGTACAGTTTGTGTGTATTGGTTTTTAACCGAGATTTCTATATGTAGATCTAGATCAGAGATCAAATTACCTGCATGTTTGAACATGGGGCACTGGTTTCTAGCCGACTGCTCTCCTTGGCCAACACCTTTGTTGACAAGATTAAGAGTCCCGATACTACACTATTATTTAGTGTATATTATAGGGGATCCTACACGAGTGTCGATGTTATATGGAATTTATTAAACGTGTTCAATAATTTTATATGTCACGCGCCTTTAGACGAGTGACATATTAAATTATTTAACGAGTTTAATAAAATTCCATATTACATTGAAACGAGTGTAAGATTCTATTTATCACATAACTTATATTTATGAGAAAATACACCACAACTCTCAAATTTTTTCCCAATAAAAAAAGCAAATTTCTACTTTGACAGTACAATTTTCACTAAAGAAACAATCATATGACGTCATTTGTTTATGACGTCACAAAAGTGTCATTAAACGTGTGTAATACCATATTTATGACATGGCCACTGAACGGGTCAGTTATGTAATAAATGTACTTCTTATATACTGTACAGGCTTTCAGTGATTGATAAAATGTCCTACTCGGGTACATAAACATGCACACACAATCAATATAATAAGTAATGTTGACGAAGGTTTAGAATAATTAACAAATGGCAAAGTGACATGTTACAATAATAATTATGAGTTTGAGTCTCACAATCATTTATGCAATGTACTACTGGTATGTAGCTAGGATGTAAATAAAATCATGCCCTTGCCAAATTAATATAAATATCCTGGAATTTATTCAATCAATTGATACACAGGTGTATACTTAAATATCAACAACCCTTGAATCCAAATTCATCCTGTACGTATGAAACTATGTAAACATGCATTGTAGTCACATCATAAATGACAGCTGAACGTGTCTATATATATACATTTTGTACAGACATCTATACAATCCCTTAACCGATCAATTGTGAGCACAAACAGCTTATCTACAAAATTAAGCGCTTGGTCGGAAGTTTTAAAGAGATTCATATTTCATATTGTGAAAAACTAGAACACTTCAATATATCAGGTCAGGAATCGAAGGGCCTTTGAGAATGCATATAAATAGCATACAGGTAGTTGACTGTAATACCGGAGCTCGAGGAATACAAACAGAAAGGGAGAAAACAAATTATTAATGAAAATAACAGCATGTAGATATCAACACACATGAATACTAGTCTGATCCCTTGAAAGGAATCAGCAATACAACCAGGCTGACTTATGAAAATCTGACTTATTACCTGGATATGGGACCCAATATCAAACAAGTTTTACTTCTTTTCAAACAGATAAGATTCCTTATATCGCTTAAAAGGGTCAGATTTCCTTCAGTGATGATAAATCCATATGTGAAGTTTTAACAGACATAATCAATTAAGGCTTTAGTTTTTATACTGAGCAGCTATAACAACAACCTTGACATCTGCACACACAGCCTACCTGATTCAAAATTACAGCTGTTCTTTTTTCAATAATGATAATCAAAGAAATCTTGAAGGCTATGAAATCTCATTTTACTGTCTGGATAAAAACTTTTATTAAGAATCCCTGTTTAATATGAAAAGAATTCCACTTATATTATAGTCATAAGTAGAATTACCTCCCCTTAATTCCCCTCATTTTTTAAGTATACATTGTACATCATAGTTGATAACCTCTGAAACCTCAAATGAGGGAGATCTCCCTCATTCCACCTTTCAAATGAGGGAGAAAGTGTGTGAAATGCGACTGAAACTGCATGCGCATTGCTCAATTTGTCTTTCCTATTTTATGTATCAAAATAACTTCAACAAGTATTCACTTGGTCATAAACATACCCTGCAGTAACTAGAAGATAATTTGGTCACAGGAAGTAGATTTTGAGTTTGTGTGAGTTTTGATTTAAATGAGGGAGATTTAGAGGGAGATTGGTAATTTTTTGTCAAAATGAGGGAGTCTCCCTCGTAATGAGGGAGGGTTAACTGGTATGATACATGTACGTAACCCACCAGCTGGGAGCTCATGATCAATGGGTTATACTGATGTGGAGTCCTGGGTTTGAGTCCTGTATTTTAGGTTCTTCTCAAAACCCTCGAGTATGTTTTATTATTAATTTCATCTTTCTATACATGCAAGTCCTTTCTATAAAAGTTTCCCAAGGTAACAGTTTCTATATCCAGAGAATGATATATTTAAATTTTAAGCAATCGTTACGCAGGTGCAAACATATGTGTAAGACTCTAATGTGTATTAACAATTCTTAGCATTGGAACAGAACCATCTGCTGCAGAAGCTTAGGAGAACTGCAGAAATGTCAAATGTCAACTCAACTACATGTACATGTAGACAGTATAGTGTATATCAACTATTGAACTTGTTACTCTTTGAGTCATTCTTGCTTGAAGGATAGGTTTAATTGTACCAAAAGTATCAAAGCCAGTCTTGTAAATACCGGGTATAACAATCAGTACACATGTTGTTATATTTACCTTGCGGAAGAGTTCTAACTTACCTTGTGTACAGGAGATGAGGAGTCTGACTAGTTATGGCTGCTTCAGTGACCTACAGGACAGTATACGTAGTCCCAACATCCAGACCAATCAATAAATCCAGACACTTTGCCGCCAAATCTGCCAACAATTAGAAAGAGTTTTAGGTGAACCAATATATCCCGGACAAACATCTATATTCCCCTGCTGTATCGGGCAGCTGTCTGACCATTGTCTATAGCTCCATATATACCACCCTGGTGATTTGTCTGATCAGTGCCTGTCACCAGTAATATTAGTTATATAGCCAGATATTAACTATAAATTGGTGATAAAGTATTGTAAATGTCAGGCACATCAATGGCTTATAATTAACTTCTAGCTGGGTGTTCTTCTACAGTTTATAATAGATTATATATACACCCCAAACAACAGTAAACTTCTACCATTTATAGTAATATACACTGAATCAACAGCCAAATTCAACCATTTAGAGTAAAATACACTGAATCAACAGCCAAATTCAACCATTTATAAATTGTAAGTTGTGTACCCTGATCATGATTGCAAGACTCAACAGCAAACTTCTATCATTTATACTCTAATTGCAAGACTCAAAACAAAGTTCTGCAATTTATACCCTGACAGCAAACCTCTGCCATTTATACCCCGATTGCAAGACTCAACAGCAAACCTCTGCCATTTATACCCTGATTTCAAGAATCAACAGCAAACTTCTACCATTTATACCCTGATTGCAAGACTCAACAGCAAACCTCTGCCATTTATACCCTGATTTCAAGAATCAACAGCAAACTTCTACCATTTATACCCTGATTGCAAGAATCAACAGCAAACTTCTACCATTTATACCCTGATTGCAAGACTCAACAGCAAACCTCTGCCATTTATACCCTGATTTCAAGAATCAACAGCAAACTTCTACCATTTATACCCTGATTGCAAGACTCAACAGCAAACCTCTGCCATTTATACCCTGATTTCAAGAATCAACAGCAAACTTCTATCATTTATACCCTGATTGCAAGACTCAACAGCAAACCTCTGCCATTTATACCCTGATTTCAAGACTCAGTCGCAAACTTCTATCATTTATATCATTTAATGTTTATAGGGTATGCACTTTGACTATGTACATGTATAAAGAAAATCTGATAGTTATTATTAAAGGTATAAATGCATTCTTTTCATATATAAATATTTGAAATGAAATGTACATGTCATGAAATATACGATATATTTACTACAGAATGTACTGCATTGACTTTCACATGGCCCAATTTCCTGTATACATTTTAAATGTACCCCTGGCTATATCCTAGTGTTTCCTTAAAGTATTATTTTTCTTTCACTTTTCTGGCATTGGTAAGAAGTCTTTACTATTTTTTAGATTACACATGTACATGTACCAACGATTCAAATGATGGTCAATTGAAAAATATTCTAAATTATTTTACCGAAACAAATTAAGTCATAATTTTTTTTAACGTTACTTGCACATGTATGTTATCAAATGCAAAGTCACTAGATGTAAATGGAAAGTATTGATTGATCTGATAATGAGGAGAAAAACTTTGCTTTCGAACCATATTTGCATTTGTATATTATTACCATGATCAAAGAACATCAATTTTGTTTTACCGTAGGTTTTTCTGGTCTTTGATTAATCAATAATATATATATATATATACATATATATGACAATGTTGTTCTAAGTCAGAGATGAGAGAATACAAAATAATGTTGTATGCATGAATTATGTAGGGTACGTATATATACTTCTATGTGTATATTAGCTATAGAAAACGTATCTACATGGTCATGATCATGAAGTGGTCTTGTATATCTAGATACCTGTATTTGTGAATAATTATTGTAGCAACAGTGTGGTTAGATAATTATATAATGTTGATGATGTAATCTTCAATTCATCAACACAAGAAAAATAACATGATACTGATATATCTACGTAATATGTTTAAATGTACTATATAAACAGACCTGTTTTGATCAGCTATACTGTAAACATTTATATCACATCTTACAGAATCCACATGTTACAAGGATGTGTACACATCTAATAATCTTAACAAAGTGCACATCCAATATAAAGTTGTTTTTTCCCATCTGTATATATCATATGGGTGTTACATGTAAAAAGACATATACAATAAACGCATTTATACAAAAGGAGAAGCTCATTAATATATAAACGTACTGTATTATGTTTACAGTACGCTGGCCCCATAGATAGACGTTGTTGATGTGATAAATGGCTTTGAAAGACTTCCAATCTCAAGCTGGACCACATCCAACTTAACAAAGGGTCAGCGCTAAACCAATTTGCCAACAGTTACTTATTTATAAAGCAATGCTCCAAATCATCATTGAAACACTTACTACTGCATGCGTACACTGGCAAGTAAACGTCTTACTTATAAAGAAATAAAACAGTCTCTTTAATTCTTGTTTTGTTAATTTAAACTAACCTAGTCTTGCAACTTGATCTGCCAGTTCATCCTAGAACCTAGATATTAAGTCAATAAATTAAAGTATCCAGCAAAAAGTTGGGGTTTTCTTTACAAAATACCATCAAGAAAACTGACTATAAAACATAGATATTTGACAGAATACGTTTTAAATGTTGATGCATCATCTTTCTAGTTCCAAGCACAATCTGGGGAATTTTGAAGAAAAACTGAGAAAACTGACAGATTCCTGAAATTAAAGAACCTTCAATTTAGGTATACACATATATTATCCATCGACTAATATAATCTCCATGGCAATTAAGTCCTACAGATTTCCAAATCATTCTGTTTGCTTCCATGTTATGACTTGTAACTATAGCCTGACATAAACACTGGTTCCAGATATAGACATTTTGACAAATCAACAATGTCTATGTCAGGCAAGAGTGCATTGCAATATGAAAACATGGAATGATCTGAAACCATTTGGTATTGAGGTGCTGACAAAAATATTGACAATGACAACACATATCTCACAGATATATTGATCCAACTCCTCTCTTAATGTCACCATCAGCTTCTAAATTCTGTCATTAGAGTCCTTGCTTTTTATCGTCAAAATCCCTCACCTGTGCAGACAACGTTTTTGACGTGTTGAGTGGGCCACTGGGTGACTTAGCAACAAATATACTGATCCTCATCAAAAACAGAAGAAATTATTTTTGTTCAGAAGATTATGGACCACATCTTTTTGTTGATTAGTCACTCCAAGAAAATCTAAGTAACAGGCTGCGAGAATTCCATCATGTTTTTCATATATAGCAGTGTGCTCTGGCCCCACACCACACATCTAATAGTAAGTGTGCAAAAGTAATTCATGAAGTTCCATAGACAATACATTGTAGGTCTGTGGACATTTCAAATTCATGAAGTCCCATAGACAATTGGTCTAGCTATATATGGACATTTGAAATTGCATAAAACCAACGAAATTTCTGCAGACTGAATTTTACCATCAGCGTCAAAAAATCGCTTAATACATCTGTATATTGAATTTTTTCATCAGTGTCAATAAATCGCTTAATACAGAGTGATCTCCCCTCCTTTAACCGATGTTTGAACAAAAATTGATTTGCAATGACAAATTCAGCAAAACAAATTAGGAAATGAACATCACACCAGAGAAAAGCAATTGATATGATTTATTCAAACAGTTAAACTGTTTTGATTCTTTTTCAACATACATGAGCAATTAAATTGCTTAGACATCAGGTCTACCGTACAACATTTTACATAGACCAAGATGTTTTCCTGTGGCCTTGGTCTATCGTTACGTTCGCACACTGCATTGTCATAGACATGTCATAATGTCTATTAGGTGTCAGGACCAGAGGGAACTCGGGCTACCCAGTAACTGACTTGGTAAAAATATCCTCCTGCTACAAATATTTCATGAAAAAAAGTAAGAACTGTTATCAGGTATCATGAAAAAGAACTAAAATTATATATAAACCAACCAACTTGGTACAGTATAGATCTAGAAATATCATTAAAATAAAATTATATTCAGTTCTACCTAAGATTGAGTAGTTTTCTGTGTTAAAGCATTAGAAACCAAACTCTGTTTTATGTGACACGCCTTGTTCCCCATCAATGTGTTGTCCAACAAAAATATTTAAAAATCAAAAAATCATATTTGTACTGGTGTCAATCATAAATATGTGACTGCAACTTATGGGGATTACGCATTGCAAAAAGAATGTCAAGATAAAAATCAATAAACACACAAAACTATTTCTGACAGTAAACACCTATCAAAAATAAGAACAACAACTGTTAGTCATGTCGAATGAATGTAAACAATGGATATCAAGAAATTAAACGATGATGTAAATTTTCGCGGTTTCATTGATTCAGCACACTGTCGCTGTCAGCTCGTCGATGTAAACATGACTCAGAATTCAACCGACTTTTTCAGACATATCTGGACATTTTCGTTAGTTACGTCGGCATTCATTACATATTCAACCCCAACAATACCATGTGCATGTCACCATACATACCTTCAATGTTGGAATTCGTTATAATCACGTAAATGTTACAAGGCCTATTACCGACAGTTGGTATCCACAGCCACAGATATTTGTAACTTTGCAAATCAGCAAATGCAAGGTCAAGACCTATCCTGTTTCAGCCAATCAAATTCGCTGAAATCCGAATATCTTTCGTACCGATGCCATTAACGGTGATAGGCTATTATTGTAAGAAAATTACGCTCTATTAAATATATAAAACAGTTTTATATGCTACTTAACAGTACGATTAGAGATTTACATTGAGTTCGGTTTAAAACATACTAAAAATAGATTTTCGCAATTATTAATAATGATAAAATATTGACGAGGGAATCACGTTATGGGTTGGTAACATTGATAATCCAAACGCAATCATCCATATTGAGCAAAGAAGACACCACAAACCAGAAGCGTACACCTTTTGAGTTTGAGGCCAGGAAGTTATCATACTCACAAGACAGTATTTACATTTATTTATGTGCATCTTTTGCACATTTTCTATTCATGTCATAGTGCGTTGTTTTTGTGTGGAAACGAGTGCATGAACACTTCATTTTATGTCTGATTTGCAGAAAATATTTACGTGTATCACACGTTTGATGTTTCGATATTTGACCTTATTCATGTGAGCTGTCAAAATATTTCCATTGTATCATTTTCGTCATCATCTGAGTCAGAAGGTGTTGACAGTGTGTAATATCTCAATTTGTGCTATATAGACATCAATGGTCATGCTTTGGTAATTAAATAAACTCGACTCAAGTTTACATAGAGGAGTTGGTAGTGCATATGATAGGTAAGTTCAATATATAATAAAATTATTCTTCATCAATGGATGCTGGATGCTATATAAAAGAATCAGCTGCTGTAAATGTACATGTTTTTTCCGTGATGACATATAGAACCTTACGTAGGCATACAAATCAAATAGATTTATCGCGACGCAACATTGAATCGGGTAGTCCGAATTCGAAGGGTTCTGATTCTCTGACTCGCTTAATATTTTGACGACAGGCGGGTTCGAGAGTCAGGATTCCTCATTAGTTAATAAGTGGAAATTTTACCGACCCGTTCATGGGTCGCCGTTTAAGCTGAGCTTTATAATATGAAACGTTTTCGATCACATGCAAATTAGGTATCAATGGAAAAGAACAGATAACTAATGAGGAATTCTGACTCTCGACGCACCCGCCTGTCATCAAAATATTTAGCGGGTCAGAGAGTCAGAACCCTTCGGACTATGAATCGGGGTACCTGTGTCTGTAATAATATTTAAGAAATGATAATTGTGATAATTAGTACATTTTGTACATATACAAACACCTAGACATGGGTTTTTAGTAAAACAAACATCCCAACCTGGGAAATAAATAGTATTTTAGAACAAAGAAAAGAAATGAAACTAGTGAGACGAGGGGCGCGAAGCAGAGACCTCTAGGTTATAATGGAGCCAGGACGTTGCCAAAAGGTCCAGCCAGTTGAACTGGTTTGTAATTTCCTGATTGTTACGCAAGGTCGTGTCTCCACATAACACCCCCTTTCTTCCTCTATCAAATCACATTGAACAATTACAGACACTCGCTGGCATCCGGACAGACCCATTTGAAGCCTGACAGCATATAGAACCAATTACATTGTACTTAGGCATACAAGTCAAACAGATCTGTCATCACACAACATTGAATCAGGTACCAGGGGTTGTAATTATATTTTAAGAAATTATCTTTGTGATAATAAGTACATTTTGTACATACAAACACCCAGACATGGGTTCTTTTTTAAGGTCCAATATACGTAACTTCAGGGAAATGTTCGTGGTTCTGAAAAATTCTGAAAAAAACC
Source organism: Mimachlamys varia (assembly GCA_947623455.1). Taxonomy (NCBI): domain Eukaryota; kingdom Metazoa; phylum Mollusca; class Bivalvia; order Pectinida; family Pectinidae; genus Mimachlamys; species Mimachlamys varia. The sequence goes on from OX392527.1 coordinate 50,156,602, forward strand.
CAGTTGATAATCATGCAAAAATAAGCCTAAAACGAAGTAAACCTGAGCGGTAACTAACAAGAAGCTATTGACAAAAAAATCCAAAGAATTGAAAATAATTTAGGTGAGGCCCACTTCAACAACAAACCAAAGGTAGAAGACGGTTCGAAATGGACGCGTGTTTACAAATAGCTTGTTTCAACTCTGGTGAACCAGGAAGGAATTTATCTTGGATATTGCTGATATCAGCTAATCTTAACTAAATCTATAAACATAAAAAGTTATTAGGCTTGATTTTTGCTTCAAGTTTTGCCGAAAGTTATGTATATTTGGTACATTCTTCTCTTCTTACTTTGCAGCAAATAACTATGGCTTTAGCAACACATGGCGGTGATGCATCACTGTTTGCCGACATTCGGGACCCAGGAGCTCGTGTCCGCAAGCTTTGTGATTATGCTTGCCAGGTTGAGGTGGACACTGCCATCCCACCGAAGCGCTACCTCAGATCTGGCCTGGAGATGATTCGGATGGCCAAAGTCTACGAGGAGGAAGGCAATATAGAAAGTGCCTTTGTTCTCTACACAAAGTTCATATCGTAAGATTCAAGTTTCTTGGAAATATGGAAAATCGGAAACAGGGATAATTCTGGCTTTTTTTGAGGGATTTTATGGGATTGGCAAATTTTTTCTGTATAAAGTAATACAATTTTGAAGTTTTAGAGAGATTTTTAGGGAAAATATGGGTAAAATTCCCCCTATCTCACCCCAAAGTGATCCCTGCAGAAATAATATGCAATGGAAACTAGATGAAAACATGAAATTTACATTATTTCAAAACTAATTATCCACTGTACTGGTAAAAAATAGCTTTTGACTATCTATTGGGCTATCTTGTCCCTGAAATTTTATCAAAATCAAGTTAATACAACCTCTACTTAGTTGGTGACAAAATCTGGTTTGTGAAACTTGCTCCAACCTTTTCAAAAATCGGATAAAATATGTCTGACTTAACTATTCATGATGTAAAACCTACATGAAATATATTGTAACTGTATAAGGTATTTTCTGTTGGCCTAGATTGTTTGTTGAGAAGCTTCCAAAACATCCTGAATTCAAAAGTGCTCCGGCCACAGATATTTCCGCTGTTCGTCAGGTAACTACTGAATAAACCTTTTATCAATGAATTATCAAAAGAAATTTTTCAGAATAAAATTCTTAAATGCAAAATGATACATATCCGAGTTTCTGTCTGCCTGTGAGCACATTAGTTTAATTTCCAGAATAAAATATATAGATTTCGTTATTTGGGGACTGAACATTTCTGGCTTATTATTGCATAAAAAAAATTTGTTTTCGTTTGAATCATTCATAAAAAAAGTGATTCCTTGAGTAAAAATAAGGATTTCTTTTCGTAGAAAGTGAAATCAGCTTTTCCAGTTGCTGAGCAAATTAAGGGAAAACTAACAAAGAAATATGCAGAAATTGAACGCAAACGACAAGCAGAAGAGGTTAGTGTACTTGTCTAAGCGATCCAGTATTTGATAAGTATTTGAATATTGTAAATTTCCACATTTTAGCAGTAATCTAATTGCAGCGTTTTTTATGCTGAAAACTTTCTGCTAAATGATGATTGTGCTAATTGCTTTTTCTGTACATTGCCTCCTATGGCAAGTATTGTGATTACGCCAATTTATCATTGTGCTAATCTGTTGAAATTTTGCGTTTTGCGCAAATATTTGAGTGCGCCATAATAAGTATGTCTACAGTATTCTGATATTAGGTTATTGAAAATACCAATAATGATCTTCCCAAGCTCTCACTCATAAATGTAATGTCTTGCTATAAATATTTGAGTATAGTTTCAAAGTCCCATTGTAGAGAAAAATTCAGGAAGAGTTGGAGAGACAGCAAGATAAAATTCGCCAGGAGGAGGAGTTGAGACGTCGACAGCAGGAGGAGGAAGAAAACTGCCTTCGTCTGGCATCAGAAGCAAAATGGATGCAAGAACAAGAGCACCGGCTGCTGGAACTGAAGGAGCAGGAAATGATGAAGAACATCGACTCCCAGTCTCAGATCCACGATCCAACTGTGGCTAATAACGCTGACAGAACTGCACTCAACAACCAGAACACCAAACCAAGTGCACCTCCAGGCGCGCTTGGACTGGCCTTCATTCCTAACAACTTGGACGACGGTCGACCTAAGATTGAAAAGAATCTTTTAAACGACCCTACAAGAATTTCTGCTAGTGTACCAAATATACCAGATAGAGAGTTGAAGAGAAATCTAGTCATCAGTGATACAGATCAGCATATAGGGTGAGTGATGTGTTCACAGATGATTTTTTTTTATTTTTAACCGTTCGTTGTTCTTAACCTATACACAAGTAACCACCTGTATACTCCACATTTTGACAATACATGCAACTACTTAATGGAGTATAGACTTCTGGGACACATTATGTTCAATCTCCTTGTTTAACAACTTGGTTTTGCAAATACTTTATTGCTACTCAAATTATGCTCCAGCTATATAATGGCTGACGCATACAGTGTTACTCTTTGCTGTCATTGCTTCTTCAGCTGTCATTCCATCATTTTGCTTCAAGGCTTTTAGTCTTTAAAGGCCCAGTATACGTAACTTTCGGCAAGACTGAAAATCAAGCCTAATAACTTGTTATATTTATATATTTAGTTAAGATTAATTGATATCAGCAATATCCAAGATGAATTCTTATGCGGTTACCGGTACAGCAGCAGTTGAAACTTGGTATTTGTAAACACGTGTCCATTTTTAACTGTCTTCTAACTTCGACTTGTTGTTGAAATGGGCCACACCTGAATTATTTTCAAATGTTTGGATTTTTCTGTCAGGAGTTTCTTGTTAGTTACTGCCCAGGTTTACTTCGTTTTAGGCTTATTTTTGCATGGTTATCAACTGGAAATTTTTTCAGAATCACAAAAAATTTCCTGAAGTAACGTATATTGGGCCTTTATTGGGTAAAATATTGAACAGTAATTTGATAAAGAGAGCCTTGTTTCACTGTAGTGGAGATTTTAAGAAACTTTTCTTTGAAAAAATATGACCAAATGTCCAAAAGCTTTAGTTTTGTGTGTATATTTTAATATTTGGTGAGATCACATCTGACCTAAAGGTTCATGAGCAACACTTTTGGCTTCCATGGCAAATTTAAACCATGGAAATAATAGCAATATGATACAGTTGTGTTGGCTTCAGAAATGCAGCTTATATTACCTTTCATGGTCCATTGGCTTTTTCAGCATCTCCATCAACATTATGTTGCTGTGTATAAGTTTAAAAAGTTTCTCTAAAAAGTTAAGTTCTAGACCAACCAAACTTGACATGTACATTGATGGTCAAGCCCCTCGAGCTCTAGACCGACCAAGCCTGCTTGTACATTGATGGTCAAAGGGGGGCAAAGGTGAGACATTTAAATACGAATGGCTTGGGGTTTAGTTTTGGTGGTTATAATTCAGGTAGAATTGTTTGTTAACATTTCAGACCTCCTGGTGTGGACAGGACATGTAAACCAGCATTTGACCACTTCACCAGTATAGGGGTGCCTGGCAACAACAAGGGAGGTCTAAGGGACGTGTTCATACCGTCGGACCTCGTTAGGAAGTTCCTGGGAGTGGCGGAACACAACACAATGAAAAACATAGAAACATGTGGAATATTAGCAGGAAAATTAGTATGTTTGTCATTCAATTAGTAGTTTATTATCAAAAATTATTGCCATACTTCATATAGAAAAGTTTTGCCAAGTCTGACATCTGCCATTCACTGGTAAAAATCTATATTTGCCCATTGTCGATTTCACCTGTCAAATGTAATTACTAAGTTTATATGTTAGTATAACTGTAGTCATGATAAAGGCCTCATCATTTAGGCTTGTAGAGAAAAAAATGGACAAAAGTTTAAATGTGCCAAACTTTTTCTGGAGTACAATAATTTTCTTTTGAAATTTCTTGTTACCTGGTATTATGTTATGGTTGTTTTCCAGAAAATGCAAAGTCAATCAGTGTTTCTTAATGGTTCTACCTTTAGTTTTATCAAAATGGACAAAAATGTCAAAGTTTACAGATACATGTACATGTATATGAAGCAGTAAATGCATGTTGCAAAAATTAAATTAATTTGATAGAACCTAAAGATACTTTATTTGTAAACATTTTCTTCAGGTTGGAAAGTATGATTTATGTAAAGATTATTTTACACAACCAACTCGTACACAGTTAACACCTGTTGTGTGCATACGCTTTGCTGGTCATTTGTCTGATGAAGGTGACAGGGTATACGTACATTGTACTAGTCATCAAAACTTCACATAAAACATTTATTGGTTGTGTAAAATAAACTTTACTAAAGATTCTTTATTCGAGTCCAAATTAACTGCTTTTCACTTGAAGTACCACTGGAAGTAGCCCTGTTTCAGGAGTGAAAACAATAATTTATTCATTGATGGTAAACTTAATCACCTGGGCCCAGTTGTTCAAAAGATGATTAGCCTAATCAGTTTGATTAGTGCAAATTTTAATTATCCTGTAACTTTAAAATGAAACCATAGATTTAATTACAACTTTGCAGATATCAAATACCTCATATTTTCAATTTACATACAAAATTTCAAGATTGTAACTTGTATATGGATAGAATTATTCAAGTTTGAAAAATGTTGTTAAATAGTGTTTAAGCTAATCACCCTTTGAACAACTTGGCCAAGGATGACAAATATATTTTCTTATTAAATAATGTCATATTATCATCACATCGCACACCAAAACCAACTACAGAGTATAATCTTGTATGAAACCAAGTTGTTGTCTGTCTTATTTATAAGTAAACAATTGGTCATTGTTAGAGTCACTCCATGCAGAGACAAAAAAGTTACTAAAATGCATTATTTTTATTTTTATCCTAACAGTCTAAGAATGCTTTCTACATATCACATGTGCTGATTCCGAAGCAGGCCGGGACTTCTGACTCGTGTGTCGCTGAAGATGAGGAGGATATCTTGATGTACCAGGACCCTCGTGACCTCATCACCCTAGGCTGGATACATGTCAGTAACATAGAATTGTGTGGTCATAAAAATATGTAATAGAGAAATATGTGGTCATAGAAATATGTAATAGAGAATTGTCTGGTCATAGAAATATGTAATAGAGAATTATGTGGTCATAGAAATATGTAATAGAGAATTATGTGGTCATAGAAATTTGTAATAGAGAATTATGTGGTCATAAAAATATGTAATAGAGAATTATCTGGTCATAAAAATATGTAATAGAGAATTATCTGGTCATAGAAATATGTAATAGAGAATTATGTGGTCATTAAAAATATGTAATAGAGAAATATCTGGTCATAAAAATATGTAATAGAGAATTATCTGGTCATAGAAATTTGTAATAGAGAATTATCTGGTCATAGAAATATGTAATAGAGAATTATCTGGTCATAGAAAATGTAATAGAGAATTATCTTGTCATAGAAATATGTAATAGACAAACCCTGTACATATATAGAGAAAAAAACTTGATCAAGCCTGGGGAAGTCTTGTATAATAAAGTAGTACTTTAACCAGGTGGCCAAGAGAAAAGAGAAAGCTGGTAAGCCTGGGGAAATCATGCGTAGAGAAATATTTGATCATGTTTTATTTTGGATTTTTTTACTGAGCAGTCATTTGGCTCAGGAAATCTAATCTTGTCATCGGAACAGAGAAATGCCTGTATTTGTCTGATGTATTTGTCAGACAAATATCTGGTCATAAGGTCATAAGAAATACAATCATTCATAAGAAACTGCCTTCACTGTGAAGCAACATTTTGATAGAATTAGTCAAGTGATGTAGTATATGATTTGTATTACAGACTCACCCGTCACAGACTACCTTCCTGTCTAGTGTAGTATAAGTTTGATTATAAAATGTTGATGTAGTATGTGATTTGTATTACAGACCCACCCGTTACAGACTGCCTTCCTGTCTAGTGTAGATAAGTTTGATTATAAAATGTTGACGTAGTATGTGATTCGTGTTACAGACCCACCCGTCACAGACTGCCTTCCTATCAAGCGTAGACATGCATAACCAGTATGGGTACCAAGCCATGTTGCCCGAGGCCATAGCCATCGTTTGTGCACCCAAGTACAATGAGTATGTTCATTAGCTCAAAATATATTTCACCTGCAATTCCTTACATGTTCACTCCTGTTGAGATATTAAAGGCCCAATATACGTAACTTTCGGCAAAACTTGAAGTGAAAATCAAGCCTGATAACTTTTTATATTTATAGATTTAGTTAAGATTAACTGATATCAGCAACATCCAAGATAAATTCCTTCGCAGTTACCGGTACAGCAGCAGTTGAAACACGCTATTTGTAAACACGCGTCCATTTCGACCCGTCTTCTACCTTCGGTTTGTTGTTGAAGTGGGCCCCACCTGAATTATTTTCAATTCTTTGGATTTTTTTGTCAAAAGTTTACCGCTCAGGTTTACTTCGTTTTAGGCCTATTTTTGCATGGTTGTCAACTGGATTTTTTTTCAGAATTTTTCAGGATCACGAAAATTTCCCTGAAGTTACGTATATTGGGCCTTTAAGAAAAGATTAATAATAAATTTGATTGCTATGTAGTAAAAAGGAATGATTTTATTTGCAATTCTAAATGACTGACAATTTATGATATTAACAGAAAAATGTAAATTCTTAAATTAAGTTGCAAATTGATGAATAAGTGTTTGATGCAAAATAAAGCAATTGAAGGAAAAAGAGTTATTGATTTTGTAAAACAGATATCTTTGAGGTTTAACGCTTGTTTTACAGGACTGGAATATTTACCCTAACCCAGGACAGAGGTATGCCTGATATTGGTGGGTGTAGGGAACGTGGATTTCATGACCATCGTAAAACGCCCCCTTTATTTGAGGTAAGTGACATTGTATGACCTTCCTCTGAAGTCCATTTTTTAAAAGCAACCAGAACTCAGCTTAACAACAAGATGATAATGTAGATTTATCATCAAGTATTGAAATAAGACAACATTTTATCAAAAAAAATTCATTGAAAAACAAGAATTACGAAAATTTTTGTAAATTTTCAGATATTTCTTAGAAATTATGTTCAGAAAATTTGCGCAAATGACTTATCATTTAAGCTGAACATTAAAAGTTTTACTGTTTAATTCAATGTTATTTTAATACTTGTATATCTGTACAAAAATTATTATTTATAGAATCTTTCACTATTTTGAAATAATCCTAGTTGTTAACCAGATATCAAAGCTCAGTTTTACAGGGAAAACATTGAGGACAGAGATCTGACTTGTCCAAATTTAAGCTTAAGTGGCCCTTAAGCTTAAATTTGGACAAGTCGGATCTAGGTATCAAAATAACATTGAATTAAACAGTAAAACTTTTAAAGATCTACTACGGTAGAAAAAATGGTGAGATTCCAGCTTTACTTTTGGACTAAGTGGCTTCATGGTCTAACGGCCTAAATTATTTTTCATTGGGACAGTTTTGTTGAAATAGGTTAAAAACAGATTCTGTAAATAACAGGTGTCTATAGAGTGGTCAAGACCTCTGGATCTTCTGTTTCAGACAAGAAAACCATGTGAAACCGGTCCAACTTTCATTGCTACAGTTTACATAAAAATTGTTTTCGTCATTTCAGCTCTATTGCTAAATGAACTTTTACAAATAATTTTGTTCCTTTCTTTTCCAGAGTTGTAGTAATGTGAAGATGCTGGACGAGATGAAAGTGGAGATGGCTGATTTGAGAAAATGAGAGTGCTGAAGATCATATAAATTAATAAAGATGAGGATCTTTGTAAGAGGAGAAACCCCACACATGTTAGTGCTGATTGTATCGTCTGATCAGTCAAAGGATATTTTTAGGCCTCCAGACATTTCTGTGGGACTTGTATCATCTGACGATTCGTTTGGAAATTTCTAGGCCTCCATACATTTCTGTGGGTCTCATTAGTGCTAAGTGTATCATCTGACCAGTCAAAGGACATTTCTAGGCCTCCATATATTTCTGTTGGTCCTGTTTAGTTCCGAGTTCTTCTTGCAATCAGTCGTTGGCCATTTCATGGCCTCCATACATGTCAGTTGGACCTGTTAGTATTATTTGTATTGTCTGATCATTTGTTGGACATTTCTAGGCCTCCATACATTTCTGTGCGGCTTGTATCGTCTAACCAGCCATGAAACATTTCAAGGCTTCCGGACATTTCTGTGGGGCTTTTATCATCTGACCATTCGTTTTGGACATTTCTAGGTCTCCATACATTTCTCTGGGACCTGTTTATAGTGCTAAGTGTATCATCTGACATTCGTTGGACATTTCAAGGCCTCCATACATTTCTGTGGGACCTGTTTATAGTGCTAAGTGTATCATCTGGCCATTCGTTGGACATTTCTAGGCCTCCATACATTTCTGTGGGGCATGTATCATCTGACGATTCGTTTAGATATTTCTAGGCCTCCATACATTTCTATGGGTCCCGTTTAGTGCTGAGTGTATCATGTGATCATTATTTTCGGACATTTCTTGACTTACATACATTTCTTTGTTGACCTATTTCAAGCAAACCCTGTGAATATGGATACCTGTATAAGCTGGTCTTTCACTTAGCTAGAAACTACAACATTTATTTCTTAAAAAAATCATTTGTGCAATCTGACCATTGTCCATTCCAAACTGATTACTGAGTACAATAAAAGTAGAAATATTTGCATGTAGAAATGTTGTGATCCAGTGTGGAAAATTTTGCCTTTGCAACAGTTTCTAAATTCTCATTATCCATAATATTCATAGCTTAAAGTAAATATTCTCATGTGTACATTTTTGCATGAAAAATACAAACATTTTTACAGGGTGAAAAAAAATTGTCCTTTCTTAAAGTAACAAATTGTTTTTAGTGCTCATCTGTTTACATCGCACCATTTTACGGAGCTTGTTTAACCCAAGGTTGTTGACAGAAATTCTTATCTGGTCTTCCTCTGTGTTGAGGTACATGTACAGTATGCAAAGAGGATTTTTTCCTAACAATTTGACATTTGTTTGAAAGGTAGGATCTTATTTATGTTTCTCTGGCAGGCCACTTTCATATTTAAATTGTTTTATACGCAAATTTGACAAACTGTAGAAGACAGTAGACTAAGGCAAGGGCTGAATTATGTCCTGTTTGTAATGCTCTATTTGGGAGAAATAATGAGCTAAAACTGTGTTTTTAGTCTCATAGTAATACATACGTATATACTTACATTTGCGCTGCGACCAACTATATGAACTTTACCAGGAAAAATGCCTTTCATAAAAGTATGAAAGCAATGGTTCTCGAGACGTATCACACAATTTACTTATGACTTCATAGATCAAACTTGTTCAATGAGAGTCTTGTCGCTTTGAATAACATGGAGAACGCCATTGCATCAAATGCTCAAATGACTAGTCATTATCATTGGCACAAATATTATTCAAACTGGGCTTTTCCGCCAGTCGTTTAAATGACGAAACCTATACAAACGCAGCTAATAAACTAATTATTTGGAAAAAAATATAAATGGAATTAAGTAACTGTGCTATGAAAGTTCAGCCGTTACATCCATATTTAGCATGAAGCCCTAGCAGGCTTCATTCAGTATCAATGTAATGGCTGACCTTTGCAGCAAAGTTAAAAAATGACTTTCAATTCTTATATAACACCAATAGATCCAACTCTTGTTCTAACTTTTTACCTGAAAACCATACCTAGCATTTGCGAACTTTGTTCTTACAAGTGTGTTCTGTTGTGTCAAAACCAGGATTAAGTAGTTTACTTATCATATCATTTCTTATCGTGGCTTTTGCCATGTACTATAAAAGGTGTGAAGGCAAAAACACAGGGAAGTGTACATTTCTTGTTTGTTATTCAAACCTTCTTGATAAATGTACAGATTGTTGTGCTTGGTGTTTGAAGGTAATGCAATTGCACATTTTGGTGTTGTCTGTAAATATATTTATATCCAATGTTTAACCCGGTACATTACCTTCCAAAAACCATTATTTTCTGAAGTTAGATCGTACCATTTATTGTACAGATTTTGTGGGTGACAACCAAAAAGGGTTAACTTGCAGTACCTATTTTGCTCCCTTTAGATTTTTAAAACTTCTCCTCGCCCCACCCTAACCATCAAACTTATCACAGAGTATTTACAAATACTTCAGTTAGTTTGTAGGTAAGCACATACATTGTGAGTCGTCTTGTAAATAAGAGATGCTTCACATTTTGAGTCATCTTGTAAATAACAGTTGCTTCCCATTTTGGTAGGTATTTATGCTGATACCACTGTGACATCATTAATTTTCAAAGGAAAACGTGTTTTTTAGCCTAGTTTCCAGCATGTTTATGTCGGTTTCCTGGCAATATGATGATATCACTATGGAAATAACATACAGAGGTATATATACCGTATATGTATATAGATACTTGACCCAAATGGGTGGCGACTCTTGTTTATAAAAATACCCTATGAAGCAGACATATTGCAGGACAATGAAATTGTTATCCTTTTTAGTGGACTTTGAGATGGCATGGAGGGGCTAATATCCAGACGTGGGTTTATTGCTGAGTCATCTGTATGACAATTGTTGTAACACACACCATCTTTCATCAAGAAACCACAATTCATAGCAATTGTTTCCTCTTTTCCTCTCTGTTGGAAACAGGAAAATGTATTTTCCAACGGAAAGATATTGTTTTCCATATATACATGTAAAATAGGAGCATTATGGGAGAAAAACTTTTAACAACCTCCCGACTTCAAATTATAAAAGACATATGGTAAACGTTCTTATCTTTATACAATTTGAATATTATGAAGTAGAGTTAGATAAATAAGATTACAATGCTCACTCATTGGGAAACCTCTGTGAACATGATAAATAGACTTTCTGTAGGTACTATCTACTCTGTCAGAGAGAGCTAATTAAGCAGAGGCATGAAAACTGCATGCCGTAGAACTGATTGATATCTAGATGGTTTTATTAAAAGGTTGACAAGTTTAGTATGGAAAAGTTTTGTCCCCCTGAATATATGTTTTCCATTTGTTTTACTAGTCATGCAGCTATCTTTTGTTGTGGTGTTACTGAATATAAATCATGAAATATATTTTGGGGAAGATTAAAACAATTTATGACTTATTATGTTATCCATACCCCTGGCATTACTTATAAGATTTATGGGTGTTTTTTCCCCCATTATCATATCATTATTCATGTATGAGTACAATAAAGTAGAGAATTTTACTTTACTGCTTATCACAATAAATATTTTCGTTGTGTTTTGCAATACCATGGTGATACCATTAGAATGAAATACATTAATATAAATCAAAACAAGAATTTCTAGGCAATGCTGTGTTTAAACTTCTGAAAAGTTAGTAAAAATTTTCATTGGAAAGAAAGTTAGATCTTAAAATCTCTCATAGCCCTAAGTTATTGAATAACAGATGAGCAGGACAGGCTCTTTGTGCCTCTTATTGATCATACAAAATTTCAACCAATCAAATAGCAGTCTCAAGGAAGTGGAGACTGATTGTGTGCATAATATTGAGTTATTTATGTCTGTTTAGGCGTAACTGATTTTCCTCATGTTCTTTCGGATACTAGTTCTGCATACACGATTGCATGGTGAAAGTTTTATTGCCCATATACATACTGCCAATTTCCCTGTAAATATAACTCATTCCTACCTGAAATTCACAATGAACTATTCCAACCTTTGATTTGGAAGAGCTCAAATGTGTCTTAAGAGGGGGATGAGTTAACAGCAAATCATATCCAAACAAATTATTATCAAAATCTGATGTCTGGTTATCTGTGGTTAGTCACTTGAATTTGTTTCATTTCAATGGGCATTGCTCTTTATTACCGGTAATTATAAGTGTATGAGAGTTATACCAATGTAAAATCTATTTGAGGCATATATACTGTACACAGGGTGAAACTTTTTACCTCAACTTATTAAAACTTACTTTAGATAGTATGGAATTAATTGTAATCTAGACCTTTTAACAGTTTATACATTATACATATGAATTATGAATATGTATAATATTTCATTGCTAATTATGCATTGCTTATTCTGTGATATGAATTTTAAGTGTTAAAATGTGCATTATTTTCAATGTAGATGGATTTACGTTGCAGAAGTTATTAATACACATGTACGTTCCGACAGGATAGCCTATACTTGTAGACTCGGACACAAATGTGCACAGAACGCACATATCCTTTTATAGTACTTGTAGGACTTGGTCATTCTGTTTTAGGAAATGCTCTTATAAACTTTTGAGAAAGTCATAAATAAGGAATGCCAAATGGGAAACAAAAAATCACTGATAATGAGTCATTAAAATGTGATTGAATAAAAAAGTAAAAAATAAAACCTGTTTTTGTTATCACTCCTTTTCTGTCATCCTCTTATCTGGCAGTATGAACATCCTTCTGGACTTGTCAGTCTGTGTTGTACTCAAACATAATGCATTTCTAAGTACATATCTATGTTTGAGGTACTGATTGATACTAAAGTTATTAGTGTAAGGGAATTCATTTACACAAAAACAAACAGCAATTGACATTTTATTTCAAGAGCTTTCAAAAATGTGTTTCCATCGTCAAACACTGATGGCAAATGAGCGGCATCATGACTGTTCACAACTCGTTAAAGTTAGTAAAGTCAGAATAAGGTAAAGACATTTTGTACAAATCAACTAACACTCTAGGCACTCAGAGGTGAGTAATGACAAGAGGCCCAATGGGCCTGAATCATTTACCTGCTATTAATTTAACACTTAATTTTTAGACTAAACATACAGCCACAGTTTAGTGATTGATTGATAATAATCTTTTCAAAGATTTGAACATGACACCTTGAAATTTAAACAAATTTGACCTGTGACTTTGAAAGTGGGTCAAAGTCATTCATTTGAACAAACTTAGTTTCCATTCATCCTAGAATGTAACTGGCCCTAATATTGGTTACCTTGTAAGTTGGTGTTTGAGATGATATCTTGTTTGAACTTTTTAAGACATTTGACTCCTGAAGATTTTAACACTTTTGACCTGTAACCTTGAAAGTGGGTAAAGGTCATTCATTTGAACAAACGTAGTAGCCCTTATTCATACCAGTATCTACTGGTTCAATACCTGTTCCCTGTGCCCTTTGATAATTAAGAAGTTGTTTGAAGATTTCAACACTTTTGACCCGTGACCCTGAAAGTGGGTCAAGGTCAATCATTTAAACAAACTTGGTAGCCCTTCATCTCGGTAAATTTACTTACTCCTGAGTGTATTTGTCAGCTGCTGTGGGTGTCCCACATACTGGGGTAGGCAGCAGGCGGCAAGAGTGTCTAACGCCTGATCTCCATGTCCCAGATACTTGGGTAGGCAGCTAGAGTGTCTAACACCCGATCTCTATGTCCCAGACACTGGGGTAGGTGGCAGGAGGCTAGATTGTCCAACACCCGATATCCATGCATTTCTATTGTGTGGGTTGATGTTTCCTAGGCTGCTTGTATTCCAGGTTATTGAGAAGTCATTTGAATGGAAAAGTTGGCACGAGACAGATGATCTATCAATGGAAGACAGACGACGGACGTTGCACCACAGCATAATGTAAATCTTTTATGTACTTCAGTATATAAGGCTGGTTATGGAACCATTTGTAGCCCTCATCAATCTTTTCCTATGGGAGAAGAAAATGGAGCTAGCCAAATATACTCGCTTAAAATTCAAAGGTGGAAAAGTGACAATAGTGCATTAATGACATTTCAGAGGTGAATCAATGAGTTGAAGGCTGTCTCAAACAGTAGCTGATATGTGGACTAGGTCATTCTTGATATCCAGCAGTTACCCTCACCTATGCTCTCTACACCCCTGGAATATGAAGACTCCATGTGCAGCACATTGTTGATGAGGCAAGAAGACTGGTTTGACCCTTTGATGTACATCAAAAGAATCTCGTCGTCACATAACAGTAAAAATAACAAAAGACAGGCATAAGCCTAGAGATTGGTCAGGTTTTTTTCCTGGGAGTGCCTTCAGTTTTGCCTTGACATATTCCTGGGGTTTAGTACGTGAGCATAATCCCTGGATATCGAGTATTGGACTAGGCAAGATTGACCAAGTCTCTGTATATTAAGAACAAGAACGTACAGCCAAAATATAAATCTTTGATAATGTTTATTGACGATAGGTTTACATTAATACAGTATTATCTGCATATATACACATTTTCACGAGAACCTGCAGTGTGATTTGTGACGTAGCTGGGATCAGGTTTGATCCTGGTATTAGTGTTTGTTCTGTACACTGAAGTGATAACCACACACCGACATCTACAGGAGCAAAAAACAGTCATTGAGGATTCATCATCATATATAGCACTTTAAATAACTAGGATTAACAACATCTCGGCCACCGCTGATTATTTCTGTCGCGTTTCACATGTAAAACGTCTTCTGATTCAATAATAACCAAGTATCTAGCTAGCTAAGCTGTAACAAGTTCAAAAAGTAAATTTGTCCAAAAGCAACATCAACAGCCTTCTGAGAATGTCCTTTATATATTAAACAGAATAAATAATTGGGCATTGCCCCCGAAATTATAAAATTATTTACAAATTCATAAGAAAAAAAAAAAATTCTTTTTACAATTTTCTTTCTACAATAGTTTGAAAATACTATACATTATGGTATCATAATTCACTAGCGGAGATACGGAGGTATTGCGAGCATATATATATAGAACCAGTAAAGTGTTTCACACTTAAAATCACAGGGGGTTCTAACAGAGCCTGTGTGGACTATCTAGGAGGTAAGGACCCGTTTATCTGCCAAAGTTCAAGATTACCACACGCACTGTAAAACAGCAAAATTAGTTGCAAACTGAATGCTTTATCAATCTTAGCATTATATTGTACTATCTTTTTATAAGATCACAAAATACAAACCCTTTAAAACAAGGAAATGGTTGTGCTCCTCGGGAAGGAATTGTCTCATGAATTTTTAATTTGTAACAACATTATACCTACAGTACAAACTACTGAAAACATTATATTTTTACAATTATAATTTTGAGATCTTTTGGATTTGTTTCATACATGATTCACAGCACATTTTCCCATAAATTAAACAATTTTTTCTTAGTTAATGTGACCTGACAGATATAACAGTGTACAATATCACAAAACAACTCCACTACATGAATATCTGTAGTGATCCTCACAGGAAACTTAATATAAGTTAGTACATTTAACATCCAGTGTTAGTCGGAGGGCGATACTGATCTGTTATCATTACACAGTGCCATCTTGATCTGTCCATGTTGACCTGCACTCCAATGTCAGCATGCTATTACCATGTAATTCAATGTTCCATAGGCCCTTTTTAAGTTTACTGTACTCTTTGAGCCATTCAAACATACAGGAGAGTCGGACTTCACATACACCTGACCTTTGACCTGATTGACCTTGAGAATGCTTGCCTGTACACTGTGGATGATGTGCCAATTTTAAAACATAATTTGGATTAGTCAATATATATCTAAGATGTATGGGGGAAAATAAAGCAGATATATTTGACAAGCGACGGTAAAAGAAAAAAGACATCTATAACATAGATATCTAATGCTGAATAAGTGGACTCTATCCCCAAAAAATGTTTTTAATGCAACAATTGAATTTTGTATCAACAATATCTTGAAATGAACAGCCAAGAGCATTTCAATAAAGGCAATCACAACCTGGTATTGAAAAATACCATACACATTATAAATCTAACAGCATCTGAAACCTTAAGTTTGCTACCTTACAACAGAGAGTTTTAAATAAATTCGTAAGGATCATTCTTGTTACTATAATTATGCTTTTAATTTGAGGTTCTTTCAGGCATTGAATAATCCATTATTGAACATTGTCCTGCAACTTTCTATGGTGCAAAAAAAAAAGGTACTAGTAAAATATCATAGAAACGTTAAGCAATAAAAAATCTTTTTTTTTCATAATTACTTAAATGGCAGATTCCAATTACGCAAAATTTACAAATAAAAGAAATTTTCATTAAAAAGAAATTTCTTGTTTTATTGTTTTAGCAAAAACTAATTATATGCTTGATTAAATTAGAAAGCATTTAAATCAGATTTCTTTTTTTTTTTGGGAGGGGGGGGGGGGGGGGGGTTATTGAAAGTAAATTTTCTCAGATTACAAAAGGTTTCAGATACAGTATCACAGAATTGATGAACAACTGTCACTTGTCCAATTCTCTGGTGTATTTAACAAACATTGTAATACCAAACATGCAAAAAAAATCGATCACCATTTTTCTGATTTGTGATAGAATAGTTTCTTACATCTCAAATCACTGGCAAATGACATTATACAATGTATCAATACAAAACAGATTAGCAAACAAATTACCTCTGGTAACATTTTACACTCTCCAAATCTAAACATGCACTTTTGTGGCATTGTTACAATACTGAATGTCAACAAACAATCTATTAACAAAGTGAAGGAAAGTCGAAAACTTAACCTGCCATTTCGTACATGTATAGGACAATTACATGATATAAAAGGGAAACGTAAGTGTCGACCAGCTCAAAAAACTTGGTATGAAATGACTTGTACAAGTGTAGAAGTTGAGATTACAGGTTGCCTTTCTAGCCTCTAAGTTTTCGGCTACAGACTGAAGGGTCGCTAGTTAGAAACCCCATCAATGGCATGGTATGTAATCAATTCCTACACACAAGTAATAGTTGGTAAAAATTATATGTGATAACCTTAGAATCATTTCTACTTTGACCCATCTTAACAGTTATTTGATTTGGCCAAAATTGTGTTAATTGAGATTGGAATAAACATTTGATAAAAAACATACATTTATGTTTAATGTTTAGTTACACAAAGCTAAAATTCAATTATCGAAAAAAAAAACTTTGGACCAGATGAGCTAATAATACAACTGGGTGGAATTCTTGAAATTTATTTTTAACTAAAACTTTTTATCACTTTATTAAATTAAACAGACACAATTATTAAATATCTGTTTCTTTCACTTCTGTAAACTCTGTCTCATCTACATTAAAATATTTGCTTGGTGTACTGAACTCATTCACCCCTAACATTTCATAATTGACCATTCCAACCTTAGGTTCGGAAGAGTTCAAATGTATCTTCAGGGGTGAATGAGGTAATGAGATGCTAGTGTCTTTTGAAATCAAATACCCACAAAAATACGGTAATTATACATTACAAGGGGAGGTAACCCAACAGTCTCCCAAGGGATTCTGAATATAATGGGGAAATGACTAACATGATAATTTTAGCAACGTGAATAATAATCATGATCTATATTTTTGTCATATCTGTGAAAATGTTATCAAAATCAAAGACTACTGGAGGAACCTTGGGGGAAAATTACAACAAAATACAGAATGCTTGAAGTGATAACCTTTAGCTTCTTGATCAACACTAGCATCATGAATTACTGAAGGAACAAAATGATAACATCGCCATATGAGGATAAAAACATCAATAATGTATTGAGAAGATTTTACCTGCATGACACTTTCAAAACCAAAGCTTACATTTTTAGGCTTGTGCGTTAGAACAAAACAGGCATGATAAATAGGTTACCTTTTAATATACAGAATATATAACTTAACATAAACTTGATAAATCATTTATGGTACTTTAATAATACTGCATTGCAGCCTTCTATCTATCAATAATATAGCATACTGGAAATCTAACGTAATTGCTGTATTTGTATACCCGGTGGTTCTTCAATTGCAGGATATTTTCAAATGGCATGCAGGAAATTAAGTTATCGATTACTGGGCCGAATACTTGACTTTAGATGACACACTTTCAGCGTGCCTGAAAACTAAGGACCAAGTCTGCATGACATGACTTTTAACTCAAGACAAAACAAGTCAAAGACCTTTGATGCAATTCAAGACCACATGACTGCAGTTCATGTCCTATTGTATACGTAAATGCATGCATGGGTTATGTAAATTCATTGATCATGAATGCAGGTCCTTGATTCCATGACTATCATTGATCATGAATGCAGGTCCTTAATTGCATGACTCCAGTAAATCCAAAATAAAATGAATGCAGTACCTTCTTCCTTAACATTGTAATACAATCAAATCTTATTAAGTTGATCTAGTTCAAACCTTCTACACATTCTACTGGGTAATAATAATATCACATATAATAAAGAGATTTAGCTAGGCACTCTGAGCTGTTCAACACTCCACACTCTACA
Source organism: Mimachlamys varia (assembly GCA_947623455.1). NCBI lineage: Eukaryota > Metazoa > Mollusca > Bivalvia > Pectinida > Pectinidae > Mimachlamys > Mimachlamys varia. The sequence continues at coordinate 50,174,927 of OX392527.1, forward strand.
TCCTATCCAAACACTCCCATCCCTCTCACCCCAAACCATTGGTAACAGACGAGGATGACTTCTAACACATTGCAAAAACTCCACTTCGCATCATGCAACTGAAATTCTCTAGGGTTATTTTAAATAATATCTATGATTCTTTGATTTATGAGATAAATAAAAACAAACTTTCTACACAAAAGTTGATGTGTAATATATAATCGAAAATAAACGTATAAAATAAACAACCAATAGACAGTCCTATATGTCGAACACAATATTGCATGCTTGTTGTGAAAGTACGCAGCACTAGATGTCCGATAACAAGAACGTAGAATCTCTCCGCCCACACTCGCTAACGAAACACCGGTAGTGACAAGACAAACCAGGACAAGGACAAGTCAACTGGACACAGCCATACTCAGCATCCCCACTCCCTCTCCTGTCACACTCCTCCCCCCTCATCTCGCTTCCCTCCCCCTCATCTCACTTCTTCTTCCATTACACTACATTCTTGCCACACACCACACCCCTCCCTCCAAGGCTTAGTCTTGTCTTCATTCAGAAATTATTAAGTGATTTTCATTTCATTCGAATGGTCTTCCATATTTTGAATTTTATTAATGATAGATTTGGCAATATTTACTGAAGAACAAGAATTTGCACACGGATATGTGCATCTTAAACAGTTAAAGATAATTCTCCCACATCATCAGTATAGGTTTTTGAAAATCCAAATTCTAATATAAACGAAACTTTAAGAATCTTTTCACAATGTTAAAGCTCTCACTCTATATATCGGAATTCCAGGGAGTTGTTTCTTACCATTAATATTTTACATACACTCTCTCCCACACAGATAAAGTAATAACTACAGAGCAAACAGCGGATTCTCATCCTCGTCTTTCTGTTTTAGTTGGCGATTGCGGTTTGCAGAGCGTGGCTGTTGACCTGTTTGTGCAGATATGCTGGGGAGGGTGTCAGCTGCTGCAGCTCGCTCTGCCAAAAACTCATCAAATTCTGAAAGTATTCAAATTTTGTTACACTCACAATGTCATTTCATAAAACAATAAAAAATACAGTAAAGACTGTACATCCACTCTAATCATTAAGTATAGAATCATTTGTCTGCTGGGATAGCCTGGCATCATTATTCCATTCACAATCCCCCCCCCCCACAAAGTTTTGGTATGAGATTGAACAGACACCAATGATTATACTGAGATTTCAAATTTAATTCACAAAAAAATTCATTTGTATATTAAGTTCTTACAAAAGTCTGAAGACAACACAATCTCTCGATGATCTTAAGAAAGGCAGTGATAACAAGAGAAGTGGATGCATGTGTATGTGGCATTAAAAGCAAAACTTCATATAATGGACTCTTATTATCTAGTGCAGCAGGGCACAATTGTTCATACATTTCCACTATGATCTTTGAACTATGTTGGTATTTATTGCTTAGAAAACAACTTGTTTGATTTAGTATTCAGATGAAGACAGGTATTCTTTCCACCTTTGCAAAATTGATTTCAACAACTGAAACAGCGCTACGCTGCAACACCAATATTTTCGCCATTGGAAAGCCCAATGGAGGTAGTAGATGCCATTTATTTAGATTCTACAATGAGTGCATACAATGTAACTCAAAAGGTTGGTTGGGTGGCACTGTGGATAGCGCACTTGCCTTTTGACAATGTGGTCTGGGTTCAATTTTCTGATCAGATAAGAAAATCTGTAGGGTAATTATAACCAGCACGACCATGAGGGTTTTCTCTGGGTACTCAGGTTGCCGTTTCCTCCCACATTTTGACCCCCACCCCCCTCTTTCCTAAATATACGCTGAACTAACTTGTTGTAGGAACTGAGTTTCACATTTTGTTGCATGAAGAAGACATTATATTTCAAGGACAAATAAAATTCTATATTCATAGTCATTCCAAGTCAACATACTTCCTCTCCTTTATTTATCAGTTATTAATATGATCCTGGTGTGATGTTCTATATTAAGATATCACAGGTATCATTTTTACCTGAACTTGTGATGGATTCTTGTGGCTTGCTTCTTGCGTTTTCTAACTGTAAAGACAAAATGTCAACAAAAAATGAACATTCTGTTTTGATAAATCTGTTACATATAAACCATGCTATAAAAACCAACATGCTAACATCATTCCATCTTAATTGATAACACCGAAACTTAAATGGAGAATCTGGAAAAAATGTAGAATCAAGATCCAAAATGAACACTGAAAACTTAATCTTTACCAAAACATGCTTGAAAACTCGGATTTCAAATATGCAGAAGGGCTGGACAACAGGAAGTGTTCATGCAGCCAGTTGTATGTATTTCGAAACTCTCTACAAGAGTCGGTATTACTTTCAGTATTTGTGTATATGTGTAAGAAACTAGTCCTCTACAACAGTCTCTGAACTATCAATATTTGTCGGGTAACTAACAACTTACATCTTTCTTCTGTTCATCAGTCAACCACTGTTCCATTTCATCATAATCATTTTCCCGATCTTGCAACTACAAAACAATCATCATGGAATCTTGAGACGTTCTTTCATCACATCAGACCTATATTTGTTTTTCAGTAGGTTTGTTATACAGCGGACTCCACTTAATATCACCCCTGTTAATATCACATTCCTCTTTATATCGTGTTTTTCTCAAGCATAATTTTTCTCTCTACATAATCGATGTAATTCTATTTGGTTAATATCATGTACTTTGAGGTGAATTCCTCTTAATATCATGTTTTTTTTAACCAATCACACAAAATATGTCATTTCCATTGATTTCAGATACAACTTGTACAAAATGTTGCACGGAAAATAAAAACTAGCCCCAAATAATGATTTTTAATTGAAATAATGTTATCTATATATTGAAACATCTTCATCTGTATATTGAAGATCTTACTTTTAGTTATGGAAATTGGAAATGCACTAGATAGTGGAAAAAACATGTTTCACTTAATGTCACATTCCTGTTAATATCATGTTTTTGAATATTTGTTATACAAATTGAATGTAGTCAGTATTGTAAGAAACCGTTTATCGTACATTCTCATTGGTTGAATCATCATTAAGCGGAGATATGGTTAGAGATATTAACTCATTCATCCCTGATATTTCGTAATGAACTCACCCAACCTGTATATTGGAAGAGTTTAAATGTGTCTCCAGGGGTGAATGTGTTAAATCAATGTTACTATTTTTAGAAACATCAGGTTAATATTCTCTGCATGACATCATTTCAAACTTAATTTGCTCCCTTCCAAATGCAGTACTAGACAGTTTTCTTCGGTCTTGTTTATTGGTAAAAAATATAACTTTATACTTTTTACATAGAATATAACAATTAAATAAGGGCTTTAAACATAGTGAATATGCATTAATTAAATAGTGATATTGACTGAGATGTACAAAACTGTATTTCCTTTGTAAGGTCCATATAACCACATACATGTATTTACCTTAACAAAAGTCTATCATTGATAAATTCTTGCCCAACATGAGTTCTAACAAGCTTTTTAAAATCTTCATTTCATTGTATCTACAGTCCTGTACTGTATTTTGAAACATTACGTTAATCTTAATACGATTTACAAAATTTCACATTTCGATAATTAACAAACAGATAAACAGTTCTGCGGAAAAAAGTTATCAGACATATATAATGTGAGTGACTACCTAGTCTAATAAACAAATTATGACATCCTTACTAAATAGTGACATTGGCATCCACAGCCAGGTTCAGTGCAAACCAACCCAGTATTAAAGCATCTAAGAATGAGCCAACCACAACCCAATAAGCATCTAAGAATGTGCAAAGCAATGTATGCATAGCACTAAAGTGTCTACGTATATGAAAGCCTTACCTTTTTATAAGTATGTTATTAATTCTTCATATTGAAGTTAAGATTTATAAACCAATCTGTAACATTCTAATGTATTTACAGTTATGCTGCTACCACAATAAAATCTGTCACATCTATTTAAATCTGAAATAAGCTTTTTGATTGCCAGTGAGCAGGTTTTTAATGTGTAAGACTAAGTACAAAGTGATGGAGAGTGTAAATTTTCACAGCTAGGTTAAAGATTCTTACAGATTACTGTTAGAGTGATACTACCGGGTACTTCAGATATTCGTTTTAACAAATCACTATACTAATATATCTACAAATGTAGATAAACAGTGTTTCATATTTCCTTGAAACTGTTTGATATTGACGTTAGTAATTAAATATATAATATTAGCGAATAAAGTGCTGAAACAAAATGTGATTGTCGATGAAGTATATTTTAAATTGACACTCTAAGTCCCAGCTTTTTTGTCCAATAAAAATTTGGTAAAAAAAGAAATGGTCACAAAAAATGCCTTCCTTTTATCGAATGTGATAACCGTAGGACCTTAATTCTTTAAAGTTGGGTCCTACTAAGTAAATGCTGACTAAATGGAATTGACCGGTAGTGTGATTCAGACTGCTTGCAATACGTTGTTTCCGAGATACTTTTTCTCTCCGGATTCGACCAGATTTTAGATACGCTTGTCACGTGATAGGGGGGCATGTGTACTTCCAGTGTACCACCAAAGCATCAGTAACACAAAACAATATTCAAAAAGAGCAGCTATGAGTTTCTAAACATCATGTTTATCTACATTGTACTGGTCAGTAAAAATAACTTTGTTAGAGCATCCTAAATTTCGCTAATGTCTGTCCTATTTTACCAGCGTTTTATGCCATCAAAGTTGGTTAACTACTGATTTATCACTACACCAGAAGTATAATGCCCCCTGAATGTACCACGTGACTGCCAAATCACTTGACATTATTCCGGAAAGTTGTATCTCGGAAACGGCGTATTGTTTGGGGTTCAATGACCAGGTGATAACCTATCTGTCAGGGGGGTGTAGTGTGAAGTGAAGGAGTAGTGTTTGGGAGACAAGGTAAAACCAACCTGTGTAGATGTTACACTATCAGGCTTTGGACAAATAATAACACATACATAAATCAACATAAGCTAAGCATAAACATATGAAAACACATGCACTGTTTGTCTTCCCAGTCCGGACGCATGCCCCTCGCCATTTATAAATCTTTTTTGAGATGATTTAAATTTCATGCAATTTGTTCGGAAAGAAATCATAAACTACAACCACAAAACTCTAGACAAATCTTTTTTGAGATTATTTCAATTTCATGCAATTTGTTTAGAAACAAATTATAAACTACAACCACAAAAGTTGTTTTAAAACAGATTGAAATATATTGTATGTAGGACAATGACACATATGTATTACAGAATGTTTGAAAACAGGATTGGTACATGTACAGTGCATATGTCCGAATATACATGTAAATGATTTGATAATTAAACTCATCAGAATTTATGTTACAATGTACATTATATCTATATTATGATGTCTAAATAGGCATGGTAAATATAAATCTATCATTAGCAACGGTCAGTGTAGTAACATATACATATATATTTACAATTGCATTGCAACCCACTATATGAACATTTACCAACAGAAATGCTTTTCATATGATGCAACAGGTGATTTATTTAGGATTTCGTAAATTAATCTTGTTCAATGTTGTGGCTTCGAATAACATGAAGAATGCCCCTGAGTCAAACACTCAAATGAATAATGTTAGCAATAATTATCATTAAAAAGCTTTGAAGGTGATAAACATTGACCTTTGACACTTTTCTTGGGTTATTATTTCAAACTATCACCCTAAGAAACTACATGCAATACACAAAATTGCTTGCATCATATTCTTCTGAAACCAATGTTATGGATAAAAAATTTTTTTTTACTATTTGATTCAGTCTAAAATAAGTATGTCTGTTTTCTGTTACTTATAATTTGTTTAAACCTTTGTTGGTACTGACCTTGAAATCTTTTATGGCATTCAAATATTTTTTCTTTCTCTCTTTTTTACCATATTAAGAATAGAATACAATTCATTGTGGCAGTTGCCAGCAATGCTAATCAGCAGGACAGATTTTTTTCTTTTTTCTTTTTATAAGAGTATACATGTATCAAACATACTTCAAAATTGGCAGTGACAACGCTGCGTTGGTTGTTTATAAACAATTTGTAAATGGATGAGGTTTGCCAAACTTGAGCAAGATAAAAATGATGATCGTCGGTCACATTTTGAGGACACTCAAATCAAAAAGTGAGTTCTCTATAGATCTACCAGCCATTTAACAAACAAAAAGTGAGTATATATTAGTTCTCTACCAGCTATTTCATAAAACAAAAAGTGAGTATACACTGTATATAAGACCTCTACCAGCTTAATAACAAAACCAAAAGTGAGTATATATTAGTTCTCTACTAGCTATTTTTAAACAAAAAGTGAGTATACATAAGACCTCTACCAGCTAATTAACTAAGATGTGTATATTAGTGAAAACTGAAGTCAGTGAGTAAAATGTGACGTAGATATATGTCAGTAAGTAAGAAGTATACAAACGATACCTTCAACACCTCCTCAGCATCATCTAGCTGTAATAACACACACACACTTACACATGCTGCTACAACAAGTCACCACTTATAACTTCAGGTAGAGCTGTTATTTCAGTCTTAATGTGACATAACAATTTCTCTCACCAATAATTTTTCATAGAGTATTACACCAGGGCTTTTTCTCATGGCTTTGGGAAGGGACCTTTTGGTCTGATTTTGAGAAGAAAATTGGTGAATTGGGAAAGATTTTTTCAGGAGTAAACTGCAAATTTGGGGAATTTGGCTTAGAATGAAATAATTTCAATTGGGAATGGGGCCCATTAACGGCCCCGAAATAACCTGCCTGGTAACAGGAACTGAAATAATTTCAATTGGGAATGGGGCCCATTAACGGCCCCAAAATGCCATCAGAAAAAGCCCTGCCCTGGTAACAGGGACAGCAAGCCTTGGATTTAGAAGTTCACGAATCTAAACACTTAGGTCGATATTTCTTTTTTATACCATCATTGCTCATGATACAGTTTGTGACAATCTGTTACATCCATTTACCATGATAACAGCTCTACTCCTAAAGTTCTATAGGTTTGATTTTTTTTTTTTTTCACTTAAAATTTGCTTTTTTTAAAGTATAGATACACAATTATGATCATTTTAAGCCATTTCTTATCACTAAGCAGTAATTTGTAAACATACACTGACATCCAAAAGTTCTGATACATATGTACAATATTTTAGCAAAGCCAATTGTGAAGTTTGTATTGCAAATTTTTTGATTTCATAACGTCTGAAGATGTTTTTTGCATGTTTTGTCATTTTCAACAGTATACGGGTTTAAATAGGACTCAAGTCAAATACTCAAAATGTATATATTTTTTTTTTAATTTCATGCGTTTTATTAGTTTTATACCTACATTTCAACAATGTTTTTCTTTCTTATATTTTCAACATTGGATCAATGTACCAATGCCATTTAATTGTTAAAAGGAAAGAAAAACTACTTTTTCATTTGTTTTTGAGCATTATTGAAAACAGGCTCCCTCCTTGACCCTCCCTGTAACTTCCAGGAGTTGAGGGATTTTCGAAAAAATATGCAACTGTCACTGAAAAATGGACTATCTTGAGGAAATTGCAACACTTGTTTTCATTTTTTGACGACTAATCAATTAATATGTACACACAGTGTGTAACAAAGCTTTTGGATGACAGTGTATGTTGTCTAAAAATAGATCTCACAAGTTGTATTGAACAAATCAAATCAGATGTTAGAATATATTTATAAAGTAATCAGTAGAAAAATTCAGTTTTTTCTAAACCAAGAATCTGGAAGACTTGTAGAGTACCTATTTGGCTATTGGTTATTTCATCAATAAACATTCCAATGAATGTATTGGTCTTATTCTCCGATAAACATTGAATTTAAATGTAATCCATTCTACATAGATTTAAAATTATCCACATCTGCAGACTCTTACAGAAGTTTTCATAATTGGATCTGTTAACTGTTAAAAAGTATTACACAAGTTTTTATGGTAATATTTACCAAATTAATGTTGAATTTGGCATTCAATTGGACAAAACTATGTTTAACGGTAATAGCCCTAATTGAATGAATTTTGTTTTGAACGTCGACAAGTATATGTAAATACATACCCCGGGGACTACTTTGGCGTTCACGGCCTGGCTAAGACCACCTCTATGCTGGTCCTCTGGTCCGGTCGCGTATCCACTACACACAAATTACACAACACTAACTATCAGTGATTGTAAGATTGATGTAGTGATTTCGTGTAAGTTCCAACCAAAACTATGTATACATAAATATATTTTATCAATAACTATATCTGGAGTATAAGTTTATTACCTAGATGTGGGATAATCATATTTCATTTTTTTACATATTCTGTAATTCTGAAATATCAAAATTACATTTCAAATGCATGAATTGGATAGCATTATCAGACATTGTAAGAGTGAAAAGGGGCTATTTATTTAACATCGCTGATATTTGTATACATATACATTTTTATACCGATCATATTTTATACACATTCTGATTATGAAATATCAAAAATACATTCCTAGTGCAGGTATTGGATAGCATTATAAAATATTGAACAGTGAAAAGGGCTATTTATTCAACAGATTATCACTTAAATTTATATACAGTCAAACCTGCTCTAACGACCGCCTGTCTATAACGACCGATTTTCAGATTCCCCGTGAGATTTCACTATATAACGACCATCTGTATAACGACCACCTGTCTAATGTGGCTAACGACCGGTAGTTTTGGTCCGACGGTCGCTAGTTCGCTTTCTATAACGACCGATTTTCAGATTCCCCGTGAGATTTCATTATATAAATACCATCTGTTTAACGACCACCAGTCTAATGTGGCTAACGACCGGTAATTTTGGAACGACGGTCACTAGCTTCCTATAACGACCGATTTCCGGTGAACATATTTGGCTGTCAGCCGTTCCGGTAACCCGTCGCACATGTACAGCTCCGTACAAAATGTCCGGTATTTGCGCACATGATTCACTAGTAGAAAATACTATAAATGTTGAAAATATGAGTTGTAAAACACATTGACTGAAGATATTATTATTTTATGACAAGTGAAAACTTTCCGGTGAGCCCATCACTGCTGCATCAGTTTTGGACAATATCCTGCATTTTGATTGGCTACTGATAGCGACGATCTAGGTTATTTCCTAACCTGAATAACGCGTAGTGCTTTCCAGTATGAGTGTAGTCATATGATACGATTGAACAGCGTTGCATCATTCGCGTTCACGTTTATGCAGGCCTGTTCGCGACCGGTGTGTTATTAAATTAGGCCGTAATCGTCAGAATTACCGTCAACCCAGTACACTGTGTCGATGTCTAGACACACAGAGACTACCAAATTGTTTATTTTATAGAAAACGTTGAAGATTAAGTCTTATGTAAGATTTAATTGAATAATTTATGAATGATATTGCCGTGAAAACATCGTTTATTTCAATTATCAGTATTAGACCTGTGCCTTCGCTGGTGTCAACAGATCTTCATCGTAACTGGCGCGAGGTGTCAATCAAAGTCAAGCCTAATTAACGAGGCATTGTGTTATGTTTTCAAAGTTTCCTACTCAAAGTTGTTTGTTTCATTAACCTTAAATGCCGACTTACCTGGTTGGTGCTATCGTTCCGACTTGACGTTTTTTTTAGATAAAGAACAACAAACTCAACCAAGAATTCACAAATGTAATTAAATGAATATTATTGAATAGGGCATTCATCATACCATTTTAGATGTTTTAAAAAATATAGATTTAAACCTAAAAATAATATTATAAGAATATATTTCAAAACAAAAGGTTTGACATCTGAAAATGTTATACTGAATGCCCTATTTAATGACAAGTCATTTATGACATTTTCAATTAAAGTGGTTGGTCCAAAAATCTCGACCTGTCTATAAAGGCAACCTGTCTATAGTGACCGTTTTTCTGTCTCCCCTTGAGCGCTCTTTATAGACAGGTTTGACTGTATATATATACATATTTACAGTGATCATATTTCGTATTATACACATTCTGATTATGAAACGTCAAAATTATATTTTGCAGTATTAGCTAGCATTATCAAACATTTGCAGGACATTCCACAGATGCATTGAGATGAATGGACAAAGGCTTGGTGGGAATGGTCAAAACTGGACAATGTGGATCACACAAAAACTCCTTATAACTTTTATATATACTTACCCCACCGCCTTCTTGTTCTGGTCAAATGACTGGCGAGACTGGGCAAACATATCAAAGTCGTCGGAGGATGGGTGCACGCTGTTGGTGGTGGCTGTGGAGTTGAGCTGGCCCAGGGTGTTACTTACGCTACCAGCACCTAATCCTAAAACAAACACATTGTACAATCCACTTTTAGGCTAAATGAAATAAACTTCCTGTTTCTCAGGCCCACCCGCATCCAAAATGAACGTCCTGTACCACTAATTTTCTATTACAAAAAAAATAATAAAAACATCCATGCCAAAAAACAAATTCTGAAAACAATTTTGCTGGTGAATCCCATTTTATCAAGAATCTTGGCCGGTCCGTGTTTTCGACATGTTCAAAATCAGATCATGGAAATGTTTGTTTTTTAACGCTTAAATTTTTTTTTGTCTGCATATGTCCCTCCCTCATCACATTTTTAGGGAGTAAAGACAAGATATGGTAGATAATAAGTCTATCACAGTTTTGGGTGTGGGGGAGTATCTATACAAGTTCCAGAACATCAATATCCCTATCACCTACACACACTAGCTGGTATGTATAAGGCAGATCGAGTGTTGATATTTACCCATGTTTGAGAATTGCGAGCTGAGACCAGTGGGTTGTGAGTCCTGTCCCAGGTCAATTAGGTTACCGACACGGGTTCCTGTGGAGGCAATTTCCTGTTCCAAACAAAACACAGGGTTTAGTGTACAGACAATTTGTGAAATGTCTTATCTTCCACTAAAACAAGTCTTATTTATGCAATGTGTCTCCACTTTAAAATACAAAGGCAAATGACTGCGAAGAAATATTGAGAAAGATGTGCAAATTAGTAAGGGATGTCATTTCAAATTCAAGAAAGCAATCGTATGCAATGCGTCCCTAAATCATTAGCACACAACTAAAAAGTGTGACAATCTGGTCGTATGATGGTGGTAGGTGGGAGTCCTGGGTAGAGGGCTCTGTGGACACCTGTATCTACTTAACTGGTCGGGGCCTCCTGTGACAATCTGGTCGTATGATGGTGGTAGGTGGGAGTCTTGGGGGGAGGGTTCGGGGGACACCTGTATGTACTTACCTGGTCTGGGCCTCCTGTGACAATCTGGTCATATGATGGTGGTAGGTGGGAGTCTTGGGGGGAGGGCTCTGGGGACACCTGTATGTACTTACCTGGTCAGGGCCTCCAGTGAAAGTCTGGTCTTATGATGGTGGTAGCTGGGAGTCCAGGGAAGAGGGCACCGAGGACACCTGTATGTACTTACCTGGTCGGGGCCTCCTGTGACAATCTGGTTGTATGATGGTGGTAAGTGGGAGTCCTGGGGGGAGGGCTCTGGGGACACCTGTGTGTACTAACCTGGTCAGGGCCTCCTGTGACAATCTGGTCGTATGATGGTGGTATATGGGAGTATTTGGGAGGGGGGGGGAGGGCTCTGGGGACACCTGTGTGTACTAACCTGGTCAGGGCCTCCTGTGACAATCTGGTCGTATGATGGTGGTAGGTGGGAGTCCTGGGTAGAGGGCTCTTGGGACACCTGTATGTACTTACCTGGTCGGGGCCTCCTGTCACAATCTGGTCGTATGATGGTGGTAGGTGGGAGTCCTGGGAAGAGGGCTTTGGGGACACCTGTATGTACTTACCTGGTCAGGGCCACCTGTGACAATCTGGTCGTTGATGGTGGTAGGTGGGAGTCTTGTGGGGGAGGGTTCGGGGGACACCTGTATGTACTTACCTGGTCTGGGCCTCCTGTGACAATCTGGTCGTATGATGGTGGTAGGTGGGAGTCCTGGGGGGAGGGCTCGGGGGACACCTGGGATGCAGGTTGGTTAGCTTGTTGGCCAGTTTGTCCCGTTCGGTACTTTTCAAATCTTTCATATCGCAGAAACACGTTATTGATATCATCATTAATCCGAAGAAGTTCATCTAAAGTAACAAAATAGACATGACAATGATTAAACAAAGTTAATTTGACTTTCAGACAGGAAGCTAAATTAAACACAAAATTACAGTGAGATAAAGAAAACATTTGTTAAACACTATATGATATTGTACATTATTGGACTCAAATTCCTCTTCTTATTCTTCAAAAGTTTTACAGTTTTCTTAGAGAAGAATATTTAGAAGCTTTTGCACCTCACTTATAAAATACCCAGCGCAAACCCTGCATCTAATTCAAGTTCAATGTGTTCTGAAAGAATAGTACATATTAAGTCAACTAGATCACTAGATGAATCTCACATCCAAAACATTGAAGGCTTTGACTTCAAGCATATTTCTTACAAAGAGATATTTATATTCAATTTAAAGAAGTCACATGCTTTGTCTTATGGTATACCTACTTGTAATTTCTTCATTTGCTATTTTATCCAAGAGGTCCACCAGTCTTTGCTGCATTTGTCGATTAGTACGATTCAGTTCCTGACAAAAAGACAACATTCATATGAAATTCAAATTTTGAAATATTTTCTATACATATTCAATGAATTAATTTGCAAAAGAGACAACCTCAAATAATAAAATAAAGAAAACAGTTACTCGGACACAATAAAGAAGAAATATATATTTATATCACTTCCCAATTCCAAATCTTTGCAAATTTCTTTCAGAAATCAAGATAAGAGTTAATAAGAAAGTTTAAGTTTGCAGTTTGAATTCATCCAAATGAAATTAATTTTGTACATGTATCTTTTTGTTGAAGGTTTAATACTTTCTGCAAAAAAAATTAAAAGGAATGAATATTAATATATCACTGATTTCCCTATGGAACAGTTTGGGGGAATTTCGAGGATACTTCCCTAAAGACATTTTTATTTCCCCTTCCCAAAAGGATTTCCACTTTCCTGTAAAATATCGCCTGACCCAGTGATACTTTCCTTTGTCACTGAAACTTCCCTATTCCCTTTCCTGCTGAAACTTCCCCAAGCTTCTTTGATTTTTTTTACCTGTCAATTTTGTGTACCGCTGTAACCTAGGTAAGTAACTAACCTGTAGCAGTTCAAGGTCGGAGGGGTCAACATTGGTGGGTGACAACTCGCTCAACATCTCTCCCATCACACGGATGTTACCCTGCACCACATTCAGCTCGCTCTTTAACTTTGACATCTGGTCTATGGTTGGGTTGATGGGTCCACTGGTCGGTGGTGCACCGTGTACCGGCTGTTGGGGCATCTGTTGTGGTACTGCGGGCTGGACAGGGACGGGGGTCATCCCTGGAGCTATGCCAGGAGCCATACCAGGAGCCATCCCTGGTGCCATCCCAGGGCTCATCCCTGCAGCTGTCCGTGGCTGTGGAAAGAAAAGGAAACATCAAGCTTTTCATTCACAAAGATTTTCTGGTTCACACATATAATTTCACATCTTCTCTTCACATACTGGATCATCAATATAATGAAATATAAATATTTTCATGGAATGTTACAAATGAAATAATTTGCTGATTTTCTTAAGAGTGCTTTTTTTTTTTATAAAGCAGCACAACAGTGGCTGTGGAATGTTCATGAAACTAACGCCAGATTAACTGTATCATAACTGTCAAGCTTTATTAACATAATATTGACACAAAAGCATTTTGAACATTTACAATCATAGTTATTCAAGTACAATCAAACCTTGTTAACTCAAAGTCAGCAGGAGAAAACTTAAGAGTTATCTGAGTATTGGAGTTTCATGTAAGTGACTTCGAATGTTTAGTGTTGGCCAGGATCAACAAAACTCTTCAAAACTAAGCTGGGTTTTCTGGTTACAGTAAAACCCTGCTTACTCGAACCCATGCAGACCTGATCAATAGTTCGAGGAATACATGGTTTTCAAGTAATCCAAGGTTGGTTGAATATGTACGAACTCGGTTGGGACAAAATGAACTGTTCAACGAATGAGGGGTATTCGAGTAAACCGGGTTTGAGTAAGTGGGGTTTTACTGTATATGAATTCAAGACAACAAGGTTCCACTGTTACACGGCCAAGTAATGTACAAATAAGTCAGTTAAATTATCACAATGCATGAAATACAGATAAACGACATTACAGAAACAGACATACGTAACACCCAATCATTGGTAGGATGCCAAAAACATACATTTGATTGCGGACTTGAATACACAAATTTTAAAACGCACAGACAGTTAATTTTCATATCTTACAAGCTAGATCTATATACGATTGCCGTGTTAATGGAAATAAACAAATGTAAACCGCTTGTTAACAAGCTTCGGCTATGAATTTTCATGTAGTCATATAATTCACAAATTAAATTACATCTACCACCACCTGCATACAGACTAATCAACATAATTCACAGGGCCTTCACCTCAAACTATAGGATATTCAAAACGAAACCTGAGTTTTAAAACTTTACAGATTAGAAAACCGGGCACTAAAAAGCCTTACAGAAAATTATTGACAATGTCCAAAAGGAGTGAGGACAACACAGCAATATCTGTTCAATAATATAAGATGATTTTACTGAGCCTGGTGTTTGATGTTTCGACTCAACCTTATTAAAACTGAACAATCAGACTATCAATTACATGTATTGATATATAACAATGAGACCATTTCAATCTAACATTCTTGCAACCAACTATGTCATACTAGCATATCACCTATCTATGCAAATGTGGGAACAATTCATATGAAATTTTTTCGACATACAAAGACATTTTTGATACCGTTTTTACTCCATCATCCCTAGATAACTATATTGGACTCTACCATGCTTTTATTAATTGGAACAAGTCCATAACAGTCTACAGAGGTGAAAGGGTAAACATTTGCCTTTTTCCCCTCCTCAATGAGGGGGGAATTTATCATGACAGTACACCATACATATACATTTGAAGTAACAACAAGTAAAGATAAAATTAACACCGAGTATGCTGGTACATGCATAAAGTATTATGTATCTACAATATACTATTACTATGTGATCATGAACATCTTCTCTACAAGGACATAAATATGTTTTGCCCCCCCCCCCCCATAAGTTCACAAAATGCCCCCCCCCCCACACAGTTCACAGAATATTGTCCTCCTCCTCCCCCCCCAGTTCACAGAATTGCCCCCCCCCCCCACCCCCATTTCC
Organism: Mimachlamys varia; assembly: GCA_947623455.1. Lineage (NCBI taxonomy): Eukaryota > Metazoa > Mollusca > Bivalvia > Pectinida > Pectinidae > Mimachlamys > Mimachlamys varia. The sequence goes on from OX392527.1 coordinate 50,190,243, forward strand.
CAGATCACAGAATTGTCTATCACCCCTACAATATGACAGACTTGAGGTCATGCATGATGCAACAATAATCTCTAATGAGAGAAAAGACTACAGAAGTTATTGTAAGAGAAAATGAATTGTGCTCTACCATAACGTACCACATAATCACAAAACCTTCGGTGCAAGATATTTAAGTGTGGTGTCAACTCGAGGCTTACTAATTAAGCAATCAAGAATATCATTCTTATGGTTTAATGTTTCTCCATCATACCTTCATAGTAAGGGAAGATTCTATTCAGGTGTCACAACAGAGCTATATTTACGTTTGCTCTGTAATTTTTCATTGACACAATGCTATAACACCTAGCTTTAGACTATAACAGCAGTTGCTCATCAATCATCAATCTCTATTGTGATGTCATCAATTTCATTGTTGTTTTCACTTGTTTTGCTGTTCAAAATTCGTTCGAAGAAACTAAATAAAGCACAAGAATTCCATCAAAATGTAAATATAAGTAATGAACATTTTAGCAAAAAAAAAAAAAAAAGGGCTTTATTTAGTCATCAAAAGCAATGTGTGTTATAGGACTGTAACAACATTTGCTAAAACATTCATTGCTTAAATATTCACAGATGATACACACTAATGTCACAACATGGAATACAGTTCAGCAGAGCAAACATGCATGACATGCAAAACACTAAATTATTACCGATACTTCACATTCCCGCTAAGTCAAAAGCTTCGTTCAGTATTTCATTTTATCAACAATCAGATGCAGGTGTTGGGTTTATAAAGTATTTCATATCATCATAGAGGAAAAACACCAAGAAAATGGAAGTTGTTGGCAATTGCCATACATATATATATACTATAGGAGTACCATAAGAGCCAGGTTTAAGTCATGCATATATAAAACAAAGCCAACCTCTAGATCATCCGCTACCATATATTTGGCCTGCAGTGTAATGAACGAGTGTCAGGGAAATCATGTAACATATATGGTACATCTATATATACAAGTGATGAGTCCAAGGGTATACAGTAAACCACTCATATCTACCAGTTATCATGTATACTTTCAGTAGAATTTACAGCTTGGTACAATATCCAGAGAAATGACAAAAAATATTATAAACAGAAAATGCTTTATATGAAATATAACTTATCATATTAAATTATATATAACAACAGATAATATTCAATATCTTAAAAAAGAAAATGTTTTCAAATGCTGCAATTTCATATTTTTATCAGAATTCCATTTTCCTATCAGAATATTAACTGATAAAATATCAGCAATTTTTATGCAATAACATTTTAGAAACACTTCATTTTGAAGTACACCTGTAGATATCAGCAGTAATATTTCAACATGTTTAAGCAATGCAGAAGGTTTTTGTATAATGTAAATATGTGACTTTTCAAAATTATAAATTTGTACATATGAGTGATTCACATATACATGTAGGTAACAGATTATATACAAAGTATACACATTCCTGGTGCGATATATATAATGGGAAATTTGATCGAACATTCTCGCTATACATTTTTAAACAAATGTATGCATTAGAAGGAAAACATATATATGAATAGCATTTTTTATTGGTGTGAAAAAATATGGGGAAGTTGGTTATTTAAAAAGAAACAGAGAAATAGAATACAAAGTGTTAAACGTGTTATTATGAACAGTTCAAAATATTTGTGATTAAATAACAAAGCAATCCTCATAGAAAATGTGTGAAGTAAATATACAGTAACTCAGTTTTTGATATTAATATACAATACTTACAGCTCTGGTACTACTGGCAGGCCTCATCCGGTTAAGCCCAGGATCTACATCAGGATGTGTCTGTTTAAATATTGAAGTCGAATTAACAATTAATCAATGCACCCACAATTTTTTTTTGTACAATTTCCTGAACATTTACTTTCTTGTAGATTTATTATGTACTTCAATTTTTGAAAATTGTGAAACATGATAGTGAACCATGATCATTGTACTGCATATGTAATTCATACGCCAAGTGACATTTTCAGCTTACCGTATCATGATATTATTTACCAGTTTACTCGATCATGACGAGGCGTTGCTCACCATACTTTCACAAATGTCAATATAAACATGTTCTGTCTTCAGATAACAAGTAAATATATGTACCGTCTACTGGGAAATTTTCAATGCTTTCGAAATTTTGCCTTTCTCGTTCTCTGTAATAAGGGTGGATTTACCATACCTGGTAAAAGCAACTATCAAGGCATACTTTACAAAGTTATGACAAGAGAGGGGTGAAAATAACACCGGACAAACAGCATATTGATCAGTCAAGCAGTCTGCGACATTAGCCACTAGTCCTATGCCCACGACTAGTAAATTTTGGTTTGGACTAGTGGAAATTCTTTGAATTCAATATATTTGTTATAATAAACATTGCATTTTGCTTGTCCGGGCTAGTGATTGAAAATGTTAATGTCACAGACTGGTCAAGGGCAACAGTGCCCACAATGCAGTTTCCCTCAATGCAGAATAAGTGCACCAAAAATCAACTTTGAAAATTTTCTTCAGTTTTTTTTATGCTCTTGAGTATCAATATTAGTGCAAGACTGCACGCACGACATACCCTTGCTGGTGTGTGTATTGGAGCCATGCTGTCCAGGTCAGTCATGGGGAACTCTATACCCTTGCTCTTCAGGTCATGGTATACCTTCTCCACCTCCCTCAGCTCTGGGATGCCACGGAAGGCGTCCGCCCAAGTCTGTGTGTTCATAATTAATCATATACATGACTGCATGTACCACTTTTAATATATAGATCAATAATCTATATCAATCCACATATATGTACTTCCAATGAGTACTGAAAGGTGCAATTGATTTTGAAATTGAATCTATGTTCTGTTCAACAACAGATTAAAATTAATATTTTGTAATATCTTTATTGACTTTATGACATATATTTATTCATCAGTAAAAATTTTAAAAAATGCAATTATTTTATTTTTTAGTAGACACACCATAGTGATCAAATCTTTCTGGAAAATTATGAGTATCAGAACAGAAAATCCCTTAGAAAAGAAGACTTTGACAACAGGCAAAAATGGACATCTCTGGATAGTGTACGACTATATGTATATAGTGATAAATGGCCTGGGGTCTAGGATCGCCTCACCTGTATAAGACATAGGACCTTCTCCTGGAGCGCCTGTGGAGGGTCGTACTTGGGACCGATAATTTTGACCATGTCTCCCAAGAAGTCTTTGTTGGCCACATGTTGGTGGAACCTCTTACCACAGTTCTTAACACACGTCTCCAGACACTGTAGAAAGGACCAGGTATACAATGAAACCATAATCAAACTTTATTTTGGTAAAACTAAAATGAAGTTGTATTTAAAGTTACAGAACACTCTTCATCTCCTGGATAACCTAACTACTGGTTAGTGAAGTAGACAAAACAGCTCCAACAAACAAAAAGAATCCACTGAATGTGGAAAGTCCAGGTATTGACAATATGTATAGTGAAACACCAACCATGATTATCTTATACATGTACATACATGTACAATTCTGGTTTTCATCAAAATCACACAAGATGACATACACATGTACATTTTTAATTGTATTTTATTTTTTACATATAAATTCCATCAAACATAAAATTAAACTAAATGATTCAGAATTAACCTGACTGCTTAAACTTAATAATACTGTTTTCCATTTAAAATCATGATGTTTTAATTATAATGTCACAGTTTCTGTTTATATCACATTTCCTCTGATAACAACAACTGACTATACAACGAAGTACAGTTTACACGTATTGGGGGAAAAACACTGGGAGCTCGAGGTACATATCTATCTGTCTTACCGTCAGTGTATATATGATGGCCACATTGTTTTTGCCAACATTTTGCGAAAGTCTTTTCTTTATAGCCTTGATTGCCTCCTTAGGTCTGAAAACAAGGCAAAAAATTTGGCTTAAGTTACATACCCCAATGTACATATATACTGAAATAGACATGTATGGTAATATTAAATATATTAAATAACACAACTATAAATTCAACTCAGGTTGGGTTTTAAATTTACTGTATCTTAATATATTTTCATTTCATATACTAATAATGTGTACATTTAAGACATCAATATTTTATGATTCACATAAAAAAAACAAACAAGAAAGTTTAAGTAAGATCTCTTTGTGTGGTCCACTTTATATGGTCCAATGATATCACTTATGTAGTTTTAACAAACTTCATTATAAACCTCTGCATGTAAAATATATCAACAATACCAGTAGTTTAATGTTACCACACACTAAACATTTCCAAGATTTTACATCAGTTAAAATCTGTATTCACCTAATCACCTTTATACTACATATATCTATAAGTTACAAATGAGATAAATAAGAATCGGAATACATGTACATTCAACCTAATCAATACCCCTATCCATCTTTTAGCTACAACAAGCTCCAGAAATTCCTTTAAGGATTATATAATGTGGATTAAATCTAACCATAAATACGAACTGTCGAGGTGAATCAATGACTAATGCACCCTGGTCCCATACTTTGCAGTCATACGATCTAGACTTATCAAGAAATCCAAGATGTGCAGTGCACAGGTGATACATTCCACGACATTTTTTGATATCATGGTAACATAAACACTCGCCAACACTTAAGTTTGACATGCTTAAGATCTAGAGGTGGCTATATATAGTCAATTGCAACAGTTTTCTGTTAAACTCAACTCTAACCGCATCTACATGTATGTAATAGAATTTATATGCCTTAAAGACTCTGAGGCACAGTATATTGTGTTCATACTGTATATATACCTGGTACATGTAAGTTTTAACTATCTACCAGTATTGGAAGCTATTCATACTAAACAAAAGTTTAATGTTGATACAAACAGCTTCTAAAATCTAAATCAATATTTCCTTTCATACACATCTAAACCATATAAACATGTACATATATCTAGATCTGTACACATTTCAGATAAAGTGTTTATAATTATATGTATCTCTTACTTTTATCAAATTTTCCCCAAACATTAAAAAAATAAAGTTTCTAAATTTACATAAAATGATACATTTGTAATTATTGCTACTGTTACAAAAATGTATATACAATGTTTCACCACCTTATTATATATAGCATATATATATTTCCAATGACCTGGTAATTTCTTAAGACATGCTGTGTGTAAGCTAAAGGAGCATCAATACAGTGGATTCCACTCAATATCACCTCACATTCTCCTTTATATCATGTTTTTTTTTCAAATACCATTTCCCCCTCTATATAATCTATGTAATTCTCCTTGGTTAATATCGCGATATATCATGCATTAAGGGGTGAATTCCTATAGATTCATTGACATTATTTTTTAATCAATCACATAAAATATTCATAAAAGGATGTCATTTCCATTGCTTTCAGATACAACTTGTACAAAATATTACATAGAAAATAAATTTTAATGAAACAATATCAATGTTATCTATAGATTGAAACATCTTCACATGTACATTGAATAGCTTACTTTTAGTTATGGAGATTGGAAATGCACTAATAATATATAATTTTAGTGGAAAACATGTTTCTCTCCAATCAAATGAATGAATATAAGTTATAAGGCTAATTAATTACAACACTGCTTTGTAAAGAAATCATTAGATTATCATAATCTATCTGATTCTCTTACATTGTATATATGTGTTCTATGAATAATTCAGAGATTACCAACATATTCATGTAGATATAGCTATTTTTAGGATAAAGACATTTCAACAGCTGTCGCTTGAGAAGTATAAAATAGTATCTGGTATATATGATTCAGGATCATATGATACAAATGCATAGTACAGTGTATATATATGAAAACTCAAGTTTGCTTTATCTTATAAACAAAATTTCTGAAAACCTTTGAAAATAGTGTTAAAATTACTATTGGAAGTATATATATACATCGAGCCATTATTCCTTGCAGAAGGAACAAGAGTCCAAGAAGGCCTGCATGTATTGCACACGGGAAAATAATCTCAATCTTACAAATACTTCCACTTATCGCGCCATTTGAGACTAAATGAATATCCCAGGTTATGAGACGGTATGAAATTTCATATTCTTCTATTCCAGCATGCAAATACCAGTCAAATTTCCTCTCAAAAGGAACTCTAGGCATTATCAAAGAAATAATTTAAAGATATTTAAATATTTGACGCTTATGACTGTGAAAGTAGGTACATCTTAGAAGTACATTTGGGGGTACTCATGTATCAAGTTCTTCAATGTACTGGCAAAGCATCATTACTAACCTGAGTCACTGTGTTATTCTGAAATTATTTTTTTTCTTCATATATCTTGTGACCTTGAAAGTAGTGCTGGAAGGGTTAGCAAAAATGCTAACCGGATATAAATGACTCTGACTCACCAAACAGTAACCGGATAACCGACTTTTGGTGTTTAACTCTGCTGTAGGATGTACAAATTATTATAGAACTAGTACTGTACTTCATCCACTGGTTCATGATCAGATATTGTTCCATCATATGATCATGACACAATAAAGAACACACTGAGACAGATATATAGCTAGTATTTAGTTTCATTCAGGTTGGCCATGTACTTCCAGCAAAATAACTACAAACTAACAAAAATTCACCAGCAAATGTAACAGTGTACTGGCTATTTTTACGTAGTTCTAATGGGCATTCTACATCCTACCTGCGCATTTACAATTTCTGGTAAGTGACTGACCGTACAAATCTTGCTCACTTTTATGTTTGGAGAGATCGAGTAATTATAACCAAGTGTTTGCGAGACAGCCTAGCTTTTGAACGAGGTGAACTCCTCTGATTATGGAAACTGAAAAGTCTAACAATGTTGAAGTATTGTATTTTATGTACAGTGTACATTGTAGCAGCTACAATGTACACTTGTACATAAAAAGTAAGAAAACTTGTATGTAGTTTTGCTTCAAGATATTGTGTGGATAGCGAGATTTGAAAAGAAGAGACGAGGGGGCTGGCCATGGGGAGCTTATGTTAAACAGGACACTGACCACGGTTATCGGATATTTTAAATGCTAACCGGATTACACTTTCAGGAGATGCAAACCGAACCATGAACCCGATATCCGGTTGCCCGTTCTGGTACTACTTGAAAGTACATCAAGGTCATTTATTTTAGGAAAGTTTGAAGCACTTCATGCCAGGAACAATAATTACTCTTAGCTACCCTCCTGGTTATTCATATACTCAGTCTAGACAGAAGAAGATTTTACAGCTTCAACGTCTTCGATATATTTGTATGGTGTCCATTTTCACAATAATTTTCAAGTGATTATCACCTATCTGACCCTCAGCCCCAGTTCACCCTTAAAAACACAAGACAGAGACCATTTAGGAGGAAAAATAAAAATTCTGTCAAAATCATCCTTTAATTATATAATTAGTTACCACTCGATAATGATTATAATTCCATGATATTTATTAAGATAAAGTGGAATCCAATTAATATTGCATTGTTTAATAACACAATTCTGTAAAAATCATGTTTTCTCTCAAACAAATACTGTATAGCCAGCCTCAGATGTTTTTCATAATTTTCATTTAATGTTGCATTTTTAACACAACTAACATTACCCTGGGTAACGACTATAGTGCACATGCTATTCTTGCAATAAACAAATATCACAGCTTTTCAACATATCTAAATTACTCCAACAGCAAAAACATTAACCCAGTGATTTTTCTGGTTGATTTTAAAAACAACAAATAAACAGGTATTGAAGGAATGCTTCAAACGTTGGAACAATTTTAGACTAAATTTAGTATTGGGTATTTAGTTTGGAGTATTTTGTAAAAAGAATTCAAAGGGCTGCCTTTGAGATTTCATACAAAACTTTTGCTAAGTTTTGGAGATGATAGCTTACCCTTCATCAGTCTCATTGATCATATCACAGACTTCCATAAAAAGTCCCCAGTTTTCAGAAGCCTGGGATCCATCTGTAGCTCGTTCTGAAATATACACAAGAACATTTCTATTTATCAAATGTATAACACATGTTCACAAATTATAAGCAATTTTAAGTCTTTCCTACCAGCTTTTGTGAATAAAATTCTGTAAATTGAAAGTTTACAGTATGGTATATAAATTATTAACTAAAGGCCTAGATGCAGTGGTTTTTTTTTTATCAAAGCTACTTTTATCATAGCCCCACCCCCCAGGGATAAAATTGACAACTTCCATTATGATATATATATGTTAGTGTTTTTGCTATCTAGATTTTTACAGCAGCCTGTGTCTTATTGAGTTGGGAAAATAAAGTAGGATTTTCAGATAAATTGGGATAATATTCTTGAATTTTGCTTTATTTTGGGAAAATAGCATACATTTTGTCTGGGGGATACAGCCTTATATCGGCTGTAAAAATGGGCAAACAAAATCACTGTATGTTTTTATGTATCTGACTGTTGGTGTTAGCTGACTCTAAATATAGCCCCCTTAAAGAATTCATTATTTTTCTAAATTGAATATAAAAGATGACCTGAGGACAAACATGAGAACAAAAATGTTAGACTCGCATCAGATATCTAGATCTCTATACTTTCCAATGTATTGCTAATGCATTTGCTGACAAAAACAATAAAGCATATCAGTGTTTTCACTGAGAGCTGCGCAGCATCAAGATACTTGTCAAAACTGTCTGCATTATACAGTAATAAATGACTATGATCTGAAAATAGAGGCAGATACGAACTAACCTTATATTGTAATCCTATGAAAAGAAAAGAAGATGATTTTTTAGATCATTGCGAAATATATACTTTAATCACTCAAAACATAATGGGAACAAAATTGTATTTTGAATCTTCAGACTTGATAGATATCCTGTTTATTAGATACGGATTGTGTTTTTAATGACTTTACACTAACTAACTCAGTAGAGTTAATCAGTACATAAAATATCTACTGTAACTGCAGCAGTTTCACCTGTGCCGGAGGCTGAAATAACCAGGACACAAAAATGTCAACAATGAAACCCTACCAAAATACCGGTGGTATTGCTTTGTGCATGATTCACATAACGCATTCAACCTAAAAGCATGTTTAATGAAATCAGAAAGGAAGAATGAACATCAAAGCAAAGCCTGTATTTTTAGCTGTTCGATGAGAAAAACATGAACCCAAGTTCATTGACATCAGCCGATTCGCCCGTTGTTTACTTCGTTTTCAACGCACTGCTCCTCCCAGGGAGGGGCTTGTGGAGAAATGCAAATGGGTGACTATCTATTAATTCTAACACAAATAGGTCAATACCAATATAACTGGTCGGTGTTTCCAAATTACAAATTTACAGCCAATCTTACCTATCTTCTGGCCTATTGGTGTGACCAGAGGATTTCCTCCAAAGATAGTGGCCATTTTGCCAAGATGAAATGACGTCACTGTCCCGAGGTTTTCTATTTATAGAAATAAGCATTGGTTGTGAAATAAAATAATTTAAAACATTTTTTATGAAAAATATTGTATGATAGATATTCAGACGACAAAAATGTGTCAATACTAGTAAAAGATAAATATTTTAGTTATTTTTTTTTTATCATTCACCGGAAATGTAATAAAACGGAAGTTGACATCTCTGTGGTAACAGCGTCCATCTTGGTACACGATTTCAGACGATCGATGTAAACAAGTTCGATTTGAGGTATGTCCGTGCATTTCTTTTTGTGCTTTATGATGATAATTTGACTTTTTCAAAGAAAAATGCATGTAGATATTTTACAAAACGTAAAATTGTGTTCAAAGATTGCGTAAAAGACTCATAGCATTTCAAAGTATTGCAATATGCATGCATGCACTGCTGAATCAAGATGCATAAGCTTACTGTGTGTATGTCTGTATCAGTCAGTGTGTGTGGATGCTAGTATGTTGCAGCCTGAACACTGTACTAAGGTACGGTAATTCAAAGATTTAATGATAAGTGTTATATTCATAGGTTAATATTCATTAAGCAATATGATACACGTATCTAGATCATTTTGTACTGTTTTAATTTGAATAAACATTTTTAGTATTATTTATGAACAGCCTAGATTCCAATGACTTTGAATCCATTTATCTTTGCATCCAGGTTTCCTTGACATACATGACTCTTTTAAAGTATAAAAGGTTATTCATTGCAATACTTGTATCAAACCTGATGACATTTATTTATGATTTTTCATACATTAAATTCTTCCACAGACAGCTGTGTTCCACCAATCACGATGAGTCGCCTGTATGACACGGTGGAGCCGGCCGTCGTCGACGAGGACATGCTTAAGAGAGCTGTCGAAGAGCAAGGACCAAAAGATGAAGCAGGAAAAATCGCAAAGTCTGAAGGAATTGATTTTGGAGATGTGTTATCCCTGAGACTTGATTTTCTAAGTGAGGATATTTTTCGAAAGTCCTTCAAATTTCCTTGCTTCACATACCACGCCTGTTGAATTACATTGTTAAACACAATAGTGTTATATAAAAAAAAGTATATATATGTATATGTACATGTATCATCACAATTGTAAGATGGTATTAAATCTGGTTTAATCAATATTGGATATTTTTAATATTACAACCATCTTTTTAATGGGGAAAAAGTATCATAAATTATATTTAGTAGTTTATTCCTCTCATTCAATAGACATAATCTTATTGAAAGGGTTACCCTTATATATTGCTATTTAATTAAGAAAGATTGAATTATAGTAGTTAATTATCAAACCAAGTAAATGTCATCTTTTTAATTTGACTAATGTATTGTAATTGATATCTAATTTCAGATGTCTTGAAGATTGACAATTTATGGGAATTTACAGCATTAACCAAGTTACAGCTTGATAACAATATCATAGAAAAAATAGAAGGTTTGGATTGTCTTGTCAACTTGGTATGGCTAGGTAAGTAAAACATAACAGTATTTCAAATAAAGATTTTTTCTGACTTTTTTTGAACTAGCAAAGATTTTATCAAGAAAGATTTAAAGAAGATGTTTATTTGGTTGTACATTATGTTTTTCATTGGCTTTTCGTTAGTTATACCTCCTCTAAAAGCCAGAAGGGACTGGAGTTTTGTGTCGAGTGTGTCAGTCTTTCCATATTCCTAGCCTTCAGGAGTGTCCTTCCGCTATCTTCTCAAGGCACTTCTAAATTCCTACTCTGCTTGTCACTTTTAGTAAGCCTTGGTAAGGTGGTGTGTCATATATCAAAAGTAGGTCACTGTGACCTACATTTGGTGCTTTGACCTACATCTAATGAAATATTTGCCCGGGCTCTATTTCCTACACCACTTGTCACTAAAACTTCATACTTGGGCATGTGTTAACCTTCGTGAGGTAGTATGTCGATCAAGACCTTTGACCTGCACATTTTGTCAGGGCTCTGTCTCCTTCATTACAAGTCACTAGAACTTCATACTGGGGTTATGGGTTAACTTTGATGAGGACAGTCACTTTGGGTGGCCTTCAGACAAATTCCCCTCAGGTAAATCTTGCCTGGACCAATTGATGGACTTAACAAGTTTGTAAGTTAATTATCAGCAGATTATGGGTTTCCAGAAGTAACACTTAGTAGGAATCTTAGTTGACTTTCCGTCACTGCATGGATTTATAACTATATGTAGAAGAGTTGCTGTCCCTTACATATTTCTCAATCTAAATCTTGTCTGGAGATCTCTTCCAACAATTTTCAACTGATCTGTTTTAAACTTTGTACATTTATTCACCATATTAAACATGAAGTTGTGTGTTTCCTGATCATTAACATCTGTTCAATCAAAATATATCTGGAAGAGTTACTGCCCCTTATATACTTCACTATAGGCCTTTCCCAAGTGTTGTTATTCCCCTTGATAGACCACATTGGTGGATACAAATAAGATGGACTTCCTGCAAGTGCTTTTGTTATAATTGGCGCCAAGTGACAATCGGAAGACCTAATTCCCTTTATAAATGATGTCATGATTACATGGTGTGAATTTGTTTCAAAAATACTTCCCATTGTAGCCATGATATGGTTAACAAGGGAGATAACAATACTTTTGAGATAGGCCTATAACAATCTTCTTCAGATCTCTCTCTCTCTGTTTTCAGTTTATCTCTTTCAAACTATGTACATTTACTCACCGTGACATGAAATTATGTTTTTCTGAATATCAGTTACAACTGTAGATTTCTTCGTATTTGGAAGAGTTGTTGCCCCTTACCAGTGATCAATCTATGTGCGAGTCCCTAGTCCAGAACTCATAAAATTATGAAAGGACTCATAGAAATTCTGGACGTACTTCAATTTATCATTGTGGGACCCATCGTTTTCATCAATTTGTACAAAAAGGACCCATGAAAATAAATTGTAAATTGATCACTGCGGCTTACATATTTCAAAATTTAGATCTTTTCCCATAGTTCAACCATTTTCTTTCAAACTTTGTAGGTTCCAATGTGTTAAAAGGATGGAAACAGTGCTTTCATTGTGACATTGCAATTGAAAAAAAAATACGAATCCATTATTTTGTATTTAGTATGATTTAATTATACGTCTTTCACTTTGGCATGGGATGGGTGTACATTGTTCGGCCCTGCTGCACTCTTGTTATAATATGTACTGTTTATATTTAAAGCCTCTTTTATTACACAGACTTGTCCTTCAACAACATAGAAGTGATTGAGGGTCTCAATGCTCTCACGAAGCTGGAGGACCTAACACTGTACAACAACAGGATCGCCACACTGGAAAACATGGACACACTCTTAAATCTCCATGTATTCTCCATTGGAAACAACATGCTCACAGAACTGCAAAATGTAAGCTGGTTGACTTCTCCCATCGATCATAACTATAATTGTAAATGTATTTTATACAGAAGTCAACCTTCTGGTTCTGTGAAACCAAGAGAAATTATTAAAAAAAACTTAATACATAATAATTTTTAACAGTGTACACACAGTGTTCTCACTAAGTTTTGAAATTGTTGGTTGACTTGAAAGGAATAGCCGACTGAAGGCTCACATGCTACAGTATTGACCTATATAAAATTCTTATAAAATAACCGGTTCAAAGGAGATAAATAACAGGCTACTTTTGCCGGGAACCGGCTTTTTGACGAGAACACTGACACAGTAAAATTTTTGATTAGCAAATGCTTTATTTGATTGTCTCCTCCCCCCCCCCACCCAATTTAGGGGGGGGGGGAGATAAAACTCCAAAAACATTTATTCATGCACCTGTAATTTTATTTTCCACCAGCTTTTCTGTTTGTATTCTTTATTCTAGTCATTTTAACACAATACATTTGCAAGTAGATAATAAATCACATGTGTTCCACACAGGATTATGTATATAATTATGTTTTATCAATAATCAATATTTCCTCTTTCAGTTGTTATATCTGCGGAGATTTAAGGAAATGAAAACATTAAACCTCGCTGGTAACCCGTTCTGTAAACAGACCGGCTACAAACAGTATGTGATTGCCTTCCTGTCTGGTATCGACTTCCTCGACTATCGCCTGGTGGATAAACAGTCGGTTAGTAGATGTTATCTAGAGCATGAGTAATACAGTTATACACTGTACAGTGGACTCCACTTAATATCACTCCTGTTAATATCACATTCCTCTTTATATCATGTTTTTCCCAAGCACCATTTTTCTCTTTATGTAATATATGTAATTTTTTTTGGTTACCGGTAATATCATGTATTTTGGTGTGAATTCCACTTAATATCATGTTTTTTTATCCAATCACATAAGATATCCAGAAAATGATGTCATTTCCATTGATTTCAGATACTACCTTTTCAAAATGTTGCATAGAAAATAGAAAATAACCCCAAAGATTAATTGCAATAATGTTATCTATTATATTAAAAAATCTACATTGGAAAGCTTACTTTTAGTTATGGAGATTGGAAATGCACTAGATTTAGTGGAAAAAACCTGTTTCTCTTAATGTCACATTCCTGTTAGTATCATGTTTTTGTCTGACAAATGCAACATGATATAAAGAGGAGTGCACTGTATATAAATCATATCAATAACCATTATTTTTTTCAAAAAAAAAAACAGGTAACTGTTGAGGAGTTGTTTTTTTTAACTAAATCATGTGACACTTAACTCATTTACCCCTTAAATTTCGGAATAAACTCTTCCAATCTTTGAATTGGAAGAGTTCAAATGTGTGTGTCTTCAGGGGTTAATGAGTAAAGTATAACAATGTCCAATCAATTTTTTTTTAAATTTCTCCATCTTTGATTTTATGTTCACCCCAATGTTTTAAGGATATTTTGGTAAATTTATATATACATTGTAGTATGTCTTTTATATATAAAATTTGTCAAGTAATTTAACTAATTAGTTCACCTCCCCAATCTAGTTTCTATCTGTGTTAATGAAAGTGACTGTCTTGTATCTAGACTCAGTTGTACTTACAGAGTTTATCCTTTGAGATGTAATATGTGTTTCCAATTTGAGAATAACTTAATTATGATAACCTGGAATGTACAGTACCATTTCATCTGACCAACTGTGTAATCCATATTTTGATAACTTATAAACTAAAATATTAATTGCATTTTAACAGAGAGAAGATGCCATGGAAAAACACATGATTCAAAGGGAGGAAATGTTACACAATGAAAAACAGGCTGAACTGAAACAGGAAGAGGAAATCAGGAACAAGAAACAACTGGAACTCCACAAGGTATACAGGACAAGTCCTTTTAAAATAATTGACATGGTACACTTTGATAACTGATAACAGTTTATATCTCGTCTCAATTTATTTCCTTATAATTATATACTATATATGCATGCTGTAATCCCTTAATAAACCCAGGCATACATGTTTGTAGGCTGTGCAAGGTTTTATACAGACCTCAAACATTTTGAAGAATAATTGGTGAAAAAGCTATGTTTAATATATAGCACGGGTCATTTTCTGTATAAAATTGGAGTGCAGTATAAATGATGCAACAAACATACAATAGCTATGCAAATGAGTCGTGTTACTATGGGAACACTCGTGTGATGTCATAAATAAATGATGTACCTGTATAAGTTTGTGATTCAACCTGCTGCGGTCATAATCTAGGTCAGCATTACTCTATAAAAATTGACAGAAATTGGACGTCACCACTGTACAGGCTGCATTTCTCAACCAAGTGGCAAGAAGCTATACACTTGTGTTTACAAACATCATCACTTGTATGAGTTAACATTTCAAATTTTTCATGGTTAAAAACTAAGTCACTGTTACTATAAATAGAATTTCCGTGCCATCATTAAAGTAACATTTATCCTGGATGCATACCAGCAAAAGAAAACATGTCTAATCTAATCACTGAAAATTTCCCTTTTCACTGAAAATTGTGTTTTTAATGCTGAAGCATGAGGGTATAAGTATTGCCTGTAATGCCTTGTTTTAAATGAGTTATGAATATTCATCCTATAACTACCCACACAGGCTGCCTATGTGGAGCTGATGGACGGACCACACCTGTTTGAGATGATGTATATGGAAGATTCAGAGGGACAGAAGCTGAGCGAGATGCCAGGGATTGAAGATCTCTTACAAACATATCCTTTTGTCTACATTGTTTTCTAGCATCTCAGCTGATGTTGCTGCTGCATATGGGCATTCATTACAACTATACATAATTTGTGATGTTAAATTTGAGCTACCAAACTTAAATGACTGTAAAATAATTACAAATATATATATATATACAGTAAAAGTATGAAAAAAATAGTCTCCACTAGGCAATTAAGTTTTGCAAGGATACATTTTGACTAACTGTATTTTTCCGAATTTCTTAGAAATACGTAACACTGGATTCCCTCCCTCCCCCCCCCCCCCCTCCCCCCCCCCCCCCCCCACCTCAAAATATTCAAAATATTCTTCAATTCATAGATCATTAGTACTTGAGTTATATTCCTTGACAGTTTTCACTTTTAAGGACAAATTTGTTGCCATCTGCCATCAAATGTTTGAGTACGGCTTGAAGGAACATGAAAAGCGCGACTCTGAGGTGAAGCAGTTCTGGGAATGTGTGGAGGACGCCAAACAGGACAACAAGAACCTAGGGATGAGGGCCATCAACAGTTTCATGGCCGTTAAAAAGAGGGTGAGTGACTGAATTATACAAGATCTAATAATCATTGGTCTGAACTTTTGGAGGATCTTCCTTTAAAGGCCCAATATATATAACTTCAGGAATTTTTTCGTGATTCTGAAAAATTCTGACAATAAAATCCAGTTAATAACCATGCAAAAATAAGCCTAAAACGAAGTAAACCTGAGCGGAAACTAACAAGAAACACTTGACAGAAAAATCCAAAGAACTGAAAATAATTCAGGTGTGGCCCACTTCAACAACAAACCGAAGGTAGAATACAGTTCAAAATGGACGCATGTTTACAAATACCGAGTTTCAACTACTGCTGTACCGGTAACTGCATAAGAATTCATCTTGAATATTGCTGATATCAGCTAATCTTAACTAAATCTATAAATATAATAAGTTATTAGGCTTGATTTTCGCTTCAAGTTTTGCCGAAATTTACGTATATTGGGCCTTTAAGTGCACATTTCGAAACTGTTTCAATTCTGTTTTTCTCTGTTTGTGTAGATTATGCAGGAACTGGGTCAGATTAGTGACCAGAAGGTGCTTGAGTCCGTCGTGGCCGACTACAACAAACAAGTTTCGGAGCTGTGGGACAAACTGATGGGGCTGGAACTGCAGCTTGTTGACCAGTTGGAGGTACTTTATCAAGTTATCAAATCAGGAAGAAAATATTTTTGACAAGTTTTTTCCTCCAGATTAGTCAATTAAGATTTATTCTCATAAAATCTTGTTCTGGATTTCTTAATCACAGATTATATATATTTTTCCTTCTAGGTACTTAATTGCCAGTAGCATTAAATGGATTTTTGTAGGATTGATATATTATACTGATCATGGGTTTTACTTCTGGTATACAATTCATGTGACCTTCATCTCAGATTAATATACTTTCTACATGTACAGTCAAACTTCTTTATCGCAAACATGTATTACTAGAAGATCTCGTTTAATTTAAAGTCTTTCAATGGTAATTTTATACTAAATATTCAAACTTATCTTTAACACAATTACTAGAATAACTAGAATTAAATAAGGTTGCTTATGGCCCCGCTGACTTCAAGACAACAAGGTTTGATTGTATATGGAACTCTTGGTCAATACATTTCATATTGCTTTTGTTCTGCTGGGAAACACTCTCAAAATGTTTGAAGGTTTATTGACATATTTTATAGCTATTTATTAACACTTTAAGGGAAATAATTGATTTTCAAAAATCCCAATTTTAATGTAAAACTTTCTATTTGTACCTTTGTAGGATGTCATCAAAGACTTTGAGCGGAGTATGCAGGATCTGGTGGCCTCCTTCCAGGAGAACATCCAGGCTTTCCTGGCCCAGTGTCGGGACCTGGAGACCTTCCATCATGAGAAGATGATGGAGATAGCTATTGTTACACTGGAAAAGGTTCTCAAGAATGAGTTGGACGATGAGATCAACGAGGACCTGAGAATGGTGAGTTGTTATTAGAGATAGGGTGGCCAGGTACTGCAGTGGATAGTGCACTTGCCTCTCACCAAAGCGGCTGGGGCTCAATTCCCCGACTACATGCGAAAAGGTATTGGGGGGTCATCGGGTACTCTGGTTTCCTCCCACAATATGACCCCTCGCTCGCTATCATTTGGGCCCAAAAGTGTGATTAAACTTGTTTCAATTGTTGTAAAATAAATTAAGTTTATATATTTTTATATATTATTAAAGATATCTGTTTTAATGTCAACAAGTAACAGATCTCGCTGTAGTAACTACAGTCTAGCATTTCAAATAATATTTTTGATTTATATACCCCTCAGAAGAGATTTCTTTCACATTTAACTCATAAAGGAGGTTTCTAATAAAATAAAGCTAGTGTAAGATAAAAAATTCCTGATAGCATTACTTATCTCTCGTAAGAAATTTATTATTGGACATGTTACTCTTGAAATTCTTTTTTGTTTTTGTTTTTGACAATGAATTTTATTTTTCATAAATCATCTCATGAAATTCTTAGGTAGATGAATACTTCTCCATGTAATTTAAATTTCAAAGACATCTTTATAAGGTGTGAAAGGAAAATTGGTATCGAAAGTGAAACTACCACTATAGTTTGTTACTTTGGTACTGTATGTACTAACCATTACATTAAACCGAATGTACCTATCATTATAGTTATTCGTGGACAAGGACACCATCATGAACGCAGTTTCCTCATCGCACGATGTTCACCTGCTTAAGATAGACAACAAGGAGGACGACATGGTGACCAGAATCAACCAATGGCTAAAAAATACGATTGACAAAATTCACGAAGATGAGGAAGTTTCGAGAAACCGCATGAGAGTGACAGAAATTAACAATCTAATTGATCACCTTCGAGATGAAATTGACAATTTGGAAGTTTTACAAACTGGAAATTACTGATTCGAATTTCGAAGTGTCTTGTATGAAATTTTAATTGTGACCAAACCAGTCTGGCAATTCCAATTTCCAACAGAATAGGATTGTGCCAAATTTTATTAATGGATCCGGAGACCATTTATTTCTGTGACAGTAGCAGGCGGATGTGACAATTGTGAAGAACTATGATTATATCCATCAACATCTTTTGTAAAAACATTTACATGGGGATCATAGTCCTAGCTTTCGCAAAGGTGGACTTTCACAGCGTGATCATAGTCATTCGGAAGCTTTAAACTATCTGTGATAAAAGAAGGTCACAGTTGCCTGCAGTTTTTGGACAAAATTTGGACGAGTGAAGTGTAACTTGTCCGAATCAAATTCCCAGTATTCTGTTAATTTTTGTAAACGTAAAACATTTTTATCAAGGACATTGACATGTTCGCTAACCTGTGATGTTTGATCTTCGAGGCGTTTGATTCGGATAGGTTTTTAATGTTCATATATCTGTACCAAGACGTGACCTTTGTACATATACATTGTAATATAGACTGATTCATCATCGACTGTGAAATAACGGACCTATCAACCATTGTTGACAAGTAATATATTTCATAACTGCATAAACATGTAAATAAATATTAAAATGAGAAAACAAGTCTACACACATTTGCGTTATAGTTCTATATTAAGCCTCTGTTGTTCTTAATATGACACCTTCACTAATATGTATGAACAAATCTCAACTACACCAGGATTCGTAACCAGTAGATGATAAAAATACTCCCCTACTTAATATATTTCACTGGATACTTTATTAAACAAGAGGCCCATGGGCCTTAATGGCCATCTGACTTTATATATAATTTTTGTTGGTAATTGCTAAAATATTAGCATATTTGACCCCTATGACCATGAAAATAGCTCAAGGTCATTTATTTGAACAAACTTCATGGTCCTTCATTTAAGCATGCTACAGTCGAAATATCAGTACACCAGACATTTCGATTAGTGAGAAGTTGTTTCAAGATTTTAACATGTTTGACCCCTGTGTCCTTGAAAGTAGGTCAAGGTCATTCATTTTAAAAAAACTTGCTACCCTTCATCCCAGCATGCAACATGCATATCATCAACACCCTAGGCCTTTCGGTTATTGAGAAGAAGATGTTTGAAGGAAAAGTTTAAGCAAGGCGGACGGCACACGATGACGGACAGTACACGATGGCTTTAGGTCATCCTGACCCTTCGAGTCAGATGACCTAAAAATACTTTGGACAATGGTAATCGGGTACATGTACTAAAACAAGAGGTCCAGAGGGTCAATATAGCTCACCTAAATCTTTATGCCCATGATGACGGGGATTTCAACTATTTCAATCTAATAGTCCAAAAATTAAGTCCCTTGGGTTAATGATACTGCAAACTTATTGTTTACATACATTGTATTTAAACATCCTTTTGAAACTTTTCCTTTAGATGTCTCCCTCTTCATTGTATTTTCAAGCTCTTTTATGATTATGAATTATAGCTTGAACCAATTTTAATGGGCGAGTTCGATTATCGACCATTTACTGTGGTTGGGCTGTTATATCTTATGTGTTGACACGTGCTGCTAATATTGCCCTTGTCCGACTAAAGGATATCAGCAGTTTGTACTATAGTAGCCAGACATGCCCACAATGATCACTTGATACACATTACTAAAGTGCTTTAGTTTAATCGTACTATAGTTAGACCACAGTCACTTTAATTAGTTGACGATCAAACTCACCCAATAATAGTCCTACTTTAATAAAGATAATATATCAACAGCCAAAAAACTTCCGTAAACTTTAAGAAACAGATTTAAATTATCACTCCAACTCTTCATAAATTAAACAGCTTTATTAACTGTAAGGTTGACATAAAATGGTGTTTTGCAAGCGGGGAAATCTTTGATAATGGCACTGGTCTATTACTAACTAATTTTTTGGTTGTAGTTATGTTTTCGACCAGACACTAGTTTTCTCGTTACACCAGTGAATAAAAACGGCAGCAGCTGATACGCGAGCCTGTAGGTCGTATTTGTCAATGTCATGGTGCCACTCCACACTGCCCCAAGTGTCTGCCTGAAAATTAACATATCATAGCAAGTTTAAAACTGTCAAAATTTGACATCTAATAAAAGTATCTGTAAGAAGAAAAAAAATTGAAACATGAATTTATTACCAGGATATTATCCCTATATAAAGTTTTGGCAACCTTTCTCATCTGTTCAGAGATTCCAGCTGGACAAAAACTTGAATATCATTCAGTTTCATTCAAAAACTTGAATGTTATGTCACTTTTAAATTTCAATCATAAAACCTGAATGTAATGTCATCGTTCAGTTCAACTCATAAAACTTGAATATACAGCATAACTTGTCTAAACCGGCCCCTGTTTATTCTGGCCTTACAGTTTGGTCCCATATCAAACCCCTACAAACTGGGCACCTTTGTAAACTGGCCAAAACAGTGGTCCCAATCACATCCGGTTTAGACAAGTTACACTGTACATTGTAATGTCACGTTTCAGTTTCACTCTTAACTCTACATAAGACCAAAACAGTTTAGATTCATCAACACCTACAAATCATATGTTATAACAGTTTTGAAACAATTCTAGTCAATCAATAGTTATTTTCTGGATAAGCATTATAATAGTCAATTCTGATCTTCGATACTTTGTCATTACCTTGATAATGACAAAGGTATGGATATGTGAAAGGAACATAACAAAACATGGTCCTGTTACAATAAGTCAACAGAGTTTTATAAAAAACATGTTTTGCCTAAAAACTCAAGTTTTCCCAGTAGACGACTTATTTCAAAATGACAAAACCAATGGAGGATATCGTACCCAATATAATTTCAAAATGACAAAACCAATGGAGGATGTCGTACCCGATATAATTTCAAAATGACAAAACCAATGGAGGATGTCGTACCCGATATAATTTCAAAGTGACAAAACCAATGGAGGATGTCGTATCTTGATTCAAAATGACAAAACCAATGGAGGATGTTGTACCCGATATAATTTCAAAGTGACAAAACCAATGGAGGATGTTGTACCCGATATAATTTCAAAGTGACAAAACCAATGGAGGATGTTGTACCTGGTACTGGCTTTCCAGTCTGGAGAGTTTAACAGCTTTCTCCACCGATATTTGTTTGTGGACCACGGCCAACATCAACAGTAGTGACTTCAAGGCCTCGACCCCAAACTGGTAACCTGTTGGGTAGCAATGAATTTCAAACTGATGATCACATGAAAGTTAACATTAAACTTTGCTATTAGGCAGTCTCTCAAGAACATTGTACCAGAAATATGTGTTCTGTTGAATTTTAAGATGCTATCAATCATTTGATATTTGTTGAGGAAGAATAATTGTGTCGAGTATTCTTACCGTGCAATGCCCATTCGTTATTGTAGATGAGGTACTTTTCTAACGTCTGTCTTGTATTGGCAGGAATAACCAGGCTCTGAAGACCAGTGGTGGAACATAACTCTATTTTATATCTGTAAACAAAATACAGTGGATTCCACTTAATATTACCCCTGTTAATATCACATTCCTCTTTATATCATGATTTCCCCAAGCACCATTTTTCTCTCTATATAATCTATGTAATTTTATTTGGTTAATTGATATCATGTATTTTGAGGTGAATTCCTCTTAATTAATATCATATTTTTTTAACCAATCACATAAAATGCTCAGAAAATTATGTAACTTTCATTGATTTCAGATACAACTTGTACAAGTGTTACATAGAAAATAAAAAATAACCCCCCAAAATCAGATTTCTAATTGCAATAATGTTATCTATATATCGAAACACCTTCATATGTGCATTGAAAAGTTAAATTTTAGTTATGGAGACTGGAAATGCACTAGATTTAGTGGAAAAAACATGTTTCTCTTAATGTCACCTTCCTGTTAATATCATGTTTTTGTCTGACAAATGCAACATGATATAAAGAGGAATGCACTGTATAAGAATATAGAATACAACTCAAATTCATATCTGTAAAATTTGACCTTGACATCTGACCCAGTAAACTTAAGGTTTGGTGAGTTGACACTTTGTTTGATTCTGAACATCATTGCTTCACATAATATCATGAAACAAAATTCTTATCAGTTAGGAGCAACAAATTTGTTTTAATGTTAAAATCCAAGATGGCTGATTACCAGCCATTTTGAATTTGACCAACCTGAAAAATTACCAAGCAAAACTAAAATGCAAGGGTATACTCAATACTCAATTTACTTCACTTAATATTGTGCAAAAGCAAAAAAAAAAGAAAAAGAAAAAATGGATCGATGGGCCGAAACCTCAGAATTACTACAGGGTACCTGCATCTTCAATGCGAGTCCCTAATAAGGTAATGAATCTTCATGACATTTTTTATGAAGAAACTGAAAAAGATATTGAGTCCCTAATAAGGTAATGAATCTTCATGACATTTTTTATGAAGAAACTGAAAAAGATATTGAGTCCCTAATAAGGTAATGAACCTTCACAACATTTTTTATGAAGAAACTGAAAAAGATATTGAGTCCCTAATAAGGTAATGAACCTTCACAACATTTTTTATAAAGAAACTGAAAAAGATATTGAGTCCCTAATAAGGTAATGAATCTTCATGACATTTTTTATGAAGAAACTGAAAAAGATATTGAGTCCCTAATAAGGTAATGAACCTTCACAACATTTTTTATGAAGAAACTGAAAAAGACATTGAGTCCCTAATAAGGTAATGAACCTTCACAACATTTTTTATAAAGAAACTGAAAAAGATATTGAGTCCCTAATAAGGTAATGAACCTTCACAACATTTTTGATGAAGAAACTGAAAAGACATTGAGTCCCTAATAAGGAAATGAATCTTCATGACATTTCTTTGTGAAAAACTGAAAAAGATATTGAGTCCCTAATAAGGCAATGAATCTTCATGACATTTTTTATGAAGAAACTGAAAAAGATATTGACTGACCTGTCACTTGCCCATTTAATGATGGGATCCCATTCCTTTTGCTGCAGTTCTGCTAAATCCTGTGGCTCTGTCAGTCTGAAACTAAGCATGAAATACTCTTACTGTCTCTGGCTCTGTCAGTCTGAAACTAAGCATGAAATACTCTTACTGTCAAACCAATCTAGGCCATGATACAAAATTGAAAAAAATTTATGATATCTAAATAAATAGGAGTTGCTTTAGGCCCCATTAACAAACAGACTTAATTTGATTACAAACTCACCAAATGGTGTCAGTTTCCAAAAAATGCATCAACGTTCTTGTCATTTCTTCTTTGGTTTTCCCAGTGGGGTTGTCAAGTGCCGTGTTGGACAACCCATTCTGTCAAGAAGAAATTGTTGTCACCGATCAAAACTTTATTCCACAAAAACTGCAATGGCCTGGGTTATGAACAATTTCCTCAAATACAAATTTAAGACTTCAAGATACGTTTGTACTTTATTCACAGTCCCAAAATCTCAAAATGTAAATAATTTGTGCAATCCTGTCTCGGAGACAATGATTAAAAACATGTGCAATATTGACACATACCAGGTAATTAAAACGTGACTAAAAGCAGTTAATGTACAAATGTAACAAACTTGTTCAACAGTTTTAGTTCTCTAAAGAGCAAAACAAAACATTGAATTCCTTATTAGCTTATAGTTTCTATTTAAAAAACATTTTGCAAGAAGATATTTTCCAGACAGGACATCCATTTCTTCATGTTTTGGACAAACACATTTGAATTTTTTTGTTTTTTCATATATTCAGGAGAAAAAATTCTTCTTTGGCATAATCTTTTATTTCAAAACTGTTATTTTTTAAGAGAACCAATACTAACAGATACTCTAAAACTGAATCCTGTCCAATGTATCTAAAATAAAAATCATCTTAGACTGCAGCTTTCAGTGATTACTAAATAATGTCTTACCAGATGCATGTTGTGCCGTTTAATGGTGTCCTGTTGGGCATTCCATTCCGTGGCCACTGCCATAGCTAAAGTTTCACTAGGAACACGAAACAGATTCCCTGTTGGTGTTCTTAGTTTTCTGTTGTCCAAATTGATCTCAAACCAACCTACAAAATGAAATATCATATTCAGATCAGAGCCTAGGAAAATACAATAACAAGAGGCCCAATGGGCCTTAACAGTCAGCTGAGTTTTGACAACTGCTTTTTTTGTGTAGCGACATGTCATAATACAGAAACAATGTATAAGTAAGATATAACAAATTGTTTTAATTTCTCATAGTTGAAGAGATAAAAGTTAATTTTATCCCCTCCTAAGGGGTGAATATGAAATCAGGGGGATATGAAAGTATTTCCAATTTTGATAAATCACTCTTAATAAAAGGATTTGATTCCAGCATATATGGGTCTAAATTAAATTTTTAATTTTAAATTTTAATCAATCTGATCTTGATTTTACCACCCAAAATAAACAAATATACCCAAAGGGGGTTGGGGGGCTGGAATTCAAAATTTTGACAAAGACTTTGTCTCAGGTGAGCTAAAATTTTCAATGTCTTATTAATTACTATAGGCTTGAATATAAAGGGGTTTGACAAGTGATGCTGTAGTATGACATAATATTATGTTTTATGTTAGAATGAATCAATTACTTGAGACAGGTGAGAGATTCACTATGAATGCTAAAAGCCCACGGTAAACAATCATTAGAGAAGTGTTCCATGAGCTTCCGACCATGCAATTGTCTGGGTATGCTGTTAAGAAATTTGCTGACAAACTTAACTAACTAAAAAATTTCTGCAAACTTGTAGTTCGCTGTGGTATATGTAGAACAAAGTAACAGTGGCTGTGGCAGTACACTAATAATCAAATCACTATCTTGAATGTCACTTTACGGTACCTACCATTTGCATTGACAACATAAGCATTCTTGTAAAATTTCTTCAGCTCTGAAAGTAAAAAATAGGCATGTATATTTTAATGTAAACTCCCTGGTTTAGAGCTTGACGCGAAAGATTAACGCAAATGAATCAATTACTTGAGAGATTCACTATGAATGAACCTTTCTGACTATGCAAAAGCATTGCTTACAATTATGCCCTTTCATTCAAGCTTGTCTATTACATGTGCAATGGCTATGACTTAACCTTCACTTTGTTGAAGTACATGTGGGTCATTAACAGATATAAGTAGAAGTATAAATGTACTTGTTGATGTGATCAAACATATCTCAAATGATGGTACGTTCTCTCATATATGGGAACGGCGATACTACATGTATATAAACTAAACCAGTCATACCCATATGGCATTCATTGGCGAGTGAATACCAATGCATGATCAGTACAAGTTTCGATAACCTAGTGTAAGTCTCGCATTATTCAAATGGCTAAATGCAACGCATACCACGGGCCGGAGAAGCTGTTTGGCGAATCTGACTGAATGTCAACCCTTCCGTCTTCCTTTCTCTGATAATTCGTGAAATACATGGTTTTCCTTCAGCAAGTAACCATCTGCCAAATAAACGCATGGGCGCCGCCATCTTGAATGATAAAAAGTTGTTACGTACCTTTTGATTGGTCAGATTCGGAATGTCGCCGAATTGAGCGAATCGGCGATGCTTTAACAAAAATATTATACTTCCGGTTTAAATCAAACACAGCATCGACAGGTAACCATGCCTGTGAAGTTAGATCCACCGCCTCCTGCGAATTCCAAACAACTTGGAGTAACCACCACTTTATTATATAATGGGTCACGGTTTCAGGGACACCAGAAAAGCAAAGGAAATTGTTACGATGTGGAAGTTGTTTTACAGGTAACAAGTTTGAGTGACTGTCGCCATGTCTTTCTTGTCATTACATTCTTGACACATTTTACAGTTCTTAGTTATCCTGTATTTCAACATGGGCCCTTATAGAATATTAAGGACAATGTCAACAGTCCAAATAGAACACTATGGATGCAGTGATAATTCATTGAAGTTATTAATTGTTCACACTGATAGTGATTATGTGAACCGACCTTTGCACTACAGACAGTTGGTCATGTAACATCACACATTATCATTGTTTAACAAGTTATGTGCAAACCGTAACCATTTTTGTCAACATAATGTTATACGGACAAGAGACATGTACAGAACAGTGTATATTATTAACTAATGGGTCTACCTGGTACTTACATTTTACAACAAGATGAATCAAGGTGGGATATCAGTACTGTATAGTACACATACATGTACTAATGGTATTTCAATCAAATGTTAGATTACAGTTACCTTTCGGTTTCATGCTAGGAGGAAATTCATCTCTGGCTGAACTGGAAGAACGGCAGACTTAGAAGCTGGCAGTCACTGGTTCATATTCCCAGTGATTATATATAAAAGCACACATTATAATTGCATGTCTTTCCGTTTACAAATCGTGTCTTTTGTGCTACAGATGTATATAAGTACAGTGTATATGTACATGTGGTGACAGTGAGTTAAAACCTGGGTTGTTATAGTGTTCGAGTGAACACATTTTTGAAATCAGGGAGATGTACATGTACATGTGTCATACATCAGACAACAGTCATTTCCTTTGGTTTTAGTTTTACATTTTAAAGGGAAACTGCCTTAGCTCAACTGGTATAGAGGCTGTTGGACCAGGAAGCTTAACTCATTAATCCCAAGCAATCAATTTACAATTTATTTTCATGGATCCTTTTTGTACATATTGCCGAAAATGATGAATTTCATAATGTTAAATTGAAGCATTTTCAGAATTTCTATGAGTCCTTTCATAATTTTATGAGTACTGGACGCAGGACTCGCATGTAGATTGATCACTGATCATGAATGATCAATCCATGAAGACACATTTGAGCTTTTCCAATTGATTGGTTGGAAAAGTTCATAATGAAATTTCAAGGGTAAATATGTTGATGAGCTTTGGGTTATTTGTTTGATCACATTCTTTCCTTTTACAGTATACATGTGTAAACATTACAACACAGGTTTAATAAGTAATTGTAAGTATTCTAGAGTCTTCTGAAACAATTAATACACTTGAGAAAGCATTGTTATTTTTATGCAGTGCAGGTTATCACATGAGCACAAATTAAATGTCAAAAAGGTCATGTTTTCCAAAAAGCAGATATTTTAGGTTTTAGGCCAACTGTAGAAGTTTCTCCAGACCAATAACTGCAATAGATAACTATAGCTATATATATAGTACATGTATGCCAATACTCAGCTGAACATGCTAAAGGGAATTCGAAGTCCCCACTAGCCAACTCTGATAAAATTATATTTTATGATTTTGGTCAGACTCAAGATTTAACAAGAAGTTTAGGTTGAGCCAGTGTGGCATAGTTGACCTAACATGCTCATTCATGCTTTCTGTTTCTCTACAGAAACAGAAATATATATTATATTGTATATAATTATGTCTAGAATGAGTTGGAATACATGTATAATGTATTTAGGCCAGGGTTATGATTGAGCTTTTATGTGCTAATTGTTGTTGTGTTTTTGTTCCCTCCAACAGCATGTGGACATGGAAAGTTCCTACTTGTGTGGTTATTTGAAGATTAAAGGACTAACAGAAGAGTATCCCACTTTGACAACATTTTTCGATGGAGAAATAATCAGCAGAAAACACCCGTTCCTCACGAGGAAATGGGACGCTGATGAGGATGTTGACAGAAAACATTGGGTAGGTACAATAATGTATTGCAGCTACCAGGTATTTAGCTGTACATTAATGCAACCACACTTCAATCAAATCTGTTAAATGTTGGTCATGAGATTTGCTTTACTGTATAAAGTCAGTACAACTTGTCTAAAATGGAAGATTCTGGTACCAAAATATTTGGCCTATTAACACTGGTGTATGGTTTGTAAAAGTTTATAAATAAAGATGGAAATGCTGGGACAAAGTGTTAAGGCTAGAAGATAGACAGGGTTTTAAATTAGACCAGGGCTGGACTATTTGATATATATATATATATAGCCATACAACACAGCCAAATTTAAATTTGTCAAGCCAAGACAAGAAATGGTATAATAATTCTAAGCCAATATTGCTCACACTGTGAAAAAGAAAAAGACTGGAGATCCCCCTACACACATACACCAAAAGTAAAATATTTAGAGGTTCAATATCAAAATTAATTTGTTAATGTGTAAGTTGTATATATGACAATACTAGTGTAATGTAATACATGATTATCAGTGTTTCAGTATTTCACATCAATTTAGTAAAAAAAAAAACGCTATGAATTGCAAAAATGTAAATCAAAATTCATTTTAACAGTATATAATGTCATTTATTGTTTTATTTTTTTGTGGATTAATTTAGAAAATGATAAAATGATACATATGTCCTGTTAAAACGAAATTTTTGTTCCAGGATTTCATAGATTTTTTTACTGAATTGATGTGCAAACCAAATTCATGTACATACTATTTAAAACTAGTGTGGAGTTTATTTCATTGAGTCTGAACTTGCTTTAGTATGTGTTGACCTGGATTTTCTGATATCAAAGTTAAAACAGAAAAAAGTAATAATTTTTTTAATTTTCTTTTTCAGGGAAAATTTTTATCTTTCTACCAGTTTGCAAAGACATTTAATTCTGATACGTTTGATTATGAAGATTTAAAAACAACAGATTATGTATTCATGAGATGGAAGGTGAGGTTGTTTCCAGTAATCAGTTAAACGCAAAATATACATTTTCTATTTGAAATTCACTAAAACAAATTTCCGTTAGGAAAATGATTATAATGAACACAGAAGGGTAAACATTTCACAATAAACTTATAATGTATTAGGAATTTTTTATGTGCTTTGTTTCTATTAAAGACCAGTATTGTTTTTAAGAGTGCTGATTTAATACTAATTATGTTTTGAAATATTTAAGTAATTTTTCAAATTCTTGCATTATTTTATCACATGTACTTTGTTTTATAGTCATAGTAGTAGTATAATGAACTATTCCAGCCTTTGAAATGGAAGAGTTCAAATGTGTCTTGAGGGGTAAATGAGTTGATGAACATATTTTGATATATGGTATATTTTGGTTTGACAAGTAAACATATTTTGATACATGGTATATTTTGTTTCGACAGGTAAACATATTTTGATATATGGTATATTTTGTTTTGACAAGTAAACATATTTTGATATATGGTATATTTTGTTTAGACAGGTAAACATATTTTGATATATGGTATATTTTGTTTTGACAAGTAAACATATTTTGATATATGGTATACATGTATTTTGTTTCGACAGGTAAACACTTTTTGATATATGATATATTTTGTTTTGACAGATAAACATGTTTTGATATATGGTATATTATATTTTGACATGTAAATATATATTGAAATATGGTATACTTTGTTTTGACAAGTAAACTTATTTTGATATTTGGTATATTTTCTTTCGACAGGAGCACTTTCTGGTGCCAGACCACACCATTAAAGACATAAACGGAGCTTCTTTTGCAGGATTTTATTATATCTGTTTTCAAAAGTCCACATCCACGATAGAGGGCTATTACTACCATAGGAGTTCAGAATGGTAATGTAACTGACAAATATAATGCTTTCCTTTCCATCCTTTTCCTGTCTATTGCTGATGGTTTAAGGGCTGTTTGACAGAATCAGAGTTATAGATTTAGGAATAAGTAAATCAAGATTGTTGGGGAGGGAGATAACTCCATATTTTTTCGTGTCCAATCAGGGAATTGAACCATTGGCACCTTTGTGAAAGACGAGTGCGCTATCCACTTCACCGTAACACTAACTAAGGGATAGCTAGCTATTCCATAAATAATCATGTTAGGGAGGTTGGATGCACATGTATTGATATATCATTGGTGGTGGGGGTCAAAATCAGATATGCCTACCATTCCAAATGTTAAACCTATGGTTATTTCTGGAACAGCCCTAAATACTAATCAATACTGCTTAAAGTATCCCCCCCACCCCTCCCATCACCCTATCATGCCCTCCCTGCCATATTATATCTGGAATTACATAAACAATCTAAAACAAAGTTTCTGTATAAATTATACATTTTTAATTTTAGCCTTTGTAATGCTTTAGATAATATTGTATATTATAAGTCCATGAGTTTTCATTTAAATGCATTTTGGGGGGGAATTATTAGAGAATATTTTACATTTTCAAGGAAATTTTATCTAATTTCAGTATATATACATGTACAGTATATATGAAAATATTATAAATAACAAAAGAGACAATTTAAATGCAGATGGTTTACATGTTATGTTAGTGTAAAAAAACAAACAATTCTTTTGTTTTGCAGGTTCCAGTCGTTAAATCTTATTCATGTGCCAGAACACAGTATACCGGTGTACCAATTCAGATGACGAAATGACGCCTCCAACTCGCTGTGATAACTATTTATTGTGTATAAAATATATATCAAGTGTATATGCTGTCATGACATGTACCTTAACTTATCAATTAGTTTTGCCTTGATAAGTAGCAAAATACTGCAAGTAAAAAGTAATCAATAATTACCAGCTTTTGATAAGGAAAGTACTTGGCACTTGTTGTAGCTGCTACTGGAGTGAGCTTGAAGCGTTCCTCGCTGAGCAGGACTCGATGGACATAAAACAGTGTTGAATTGGTGCTCTGAATATAATTAAACAGGGTCTCCCAGTGAAAAGACCTTATGTTTTGTGGGACAAATAGCAAGATTGGACAGAGGATGGCATGTATGTGTGCAGTTATTAACTTTATTAATAAGCTCACATTTGCCTTCATGCATGTGTGTATATATACAATATTCCACACAATATTGTTAATGTTGTCAAACTTCGTACGGATATGGATTAATCTAACAACTGGAAAAGACGTAAAATACCTTGCAAGCCAACACTAGAAATTGAACAGGAAGCGTAATACGACAGAATTAGATTAGAGGGAACAAAGTGTTAGATTATTTATCGGAGACTGTTTGTTACCTTACATTATATGCTGTAAATCAAATGACATGTACATTGTGCTAACTGTTTTAACATTTTAACTGCAGCTTCCCCTGCTTACAGTTACATATAATTTTAGTCAGTGATGTTGTGTCATATCATTTTATCAGTCAGGTGTAATGCATTCCCTCCGAGGCGTGCATGCCTTTCTGTCACAAACCCCGCCCCGCTTCCTTTGATCCTGTGATCAGTTGTTCTGAAGTGATATATCCCCTCACTGGTCAGGAGAAGGAAGCCGATACTACCGTTTTAATGGCTGGCGTGTGTAAATTTTGTATGTTACACAGTGTGCAGGCAGCTTAGTTGTGCATATTCTACCATACTCAGTGTCTGTACGTTAACGATGGCTTTAATTTTGAAATCTGTAAATTGCAAAATAATATGTTTCTGTTTTATAAAAAGATGCAATTTTCCTCAAATTGTTTTGTTATTTTTGACGCGTAGCACCTCTTTGCCATCATCCTGCTCAGACATGTGTGTTTACAGTTATACGTGTGTGTGTTTTACAGTTATCTCCCTTTTTTGGTTGGTTAAGAACTACATTCAAAGGACTTTTGATAAAACAGAGTGACTGTTTGTTTTTACTATGCGAGCAGACGACACATAACACACATTCCCAGCAGTTGTGACTTGCAGCCAGGGGTCATACACAGGATATTCCATACAGTGCTCAAACAGATCAGACGACATTTAACACAGCCCTTCTCAAACAAGTGAACTACTTTGTGCTTGAGACAATAAAAACTTTTTATTTATCTTTGTTTCATGTGAAAAGTACTGTGTTCTTCATGCCTTTGATTAAGTGCACATGTAACCCTCAGTCATCATTCCATCATAAATTTGTTTCCTATTGAGGTGTAATGTGGTATGTAGTTGTCTAGTGATAAGTTCTGATTTGGTAAAGGTCCGCCAACCTATTTTCTCCAGAGTTTTAGCCACATTGAACTTTGAAAGTTTGAAAAAAAAAATCCAAAAATGGTATGACCGATCTAACTCCAGTGGAAGTAGGAAAAGTATTATGAAAAAATGCATTTAAATCACAACCACAATCTTAACCAAATTAAAGGTTCATCATGATCAACAACACTCTGGCTTGTATGACAGATTTAAACAGTGGGAATTCCAACATATAAAATGTGTTGGCTCCAGAAAACAACATGCCTTTACATCTGTACTTCTTCACACATTCACTAATGGCAAATGGATCATTTGAATAGTTTCCATAGCAATAAGCTTTGAATGAATTAAAAAAAAAAAGTGTTTATGCTCATTCTTGGCTTTTAATTATTTAGCTTAGCAAGAGCTGAAGGGAACTTCCCTTAAGCTCAGCAGTAGAGAGCTAAGGGTCGCAGGTTTGAGCCTCGGTGATCACACTATCACTGTATCTTGTTCTATTACAAACTGGTGCCATTGTCCTACCCCGTTCCTATGAGGAGAATCCTTGGTTGGGAACCCAAGTTCGAGATTTTGAAAAAAGGCAGGACATAGTGTAAGAGTTAGGAATTAATAAGATTGCATAACAAGCATGAGTTTAAGGGAATTTCCCTTTAGCTCAATGGTAGAACATCAGGCTTGAGAGCCAAGGGTCGCGGGTTCAAGCTTGCTCGTCTCATTACACATCAACCTTGGTCAACCAGTGCTTAACAAGGGTGTAATTTAGGAATATACCTATTAACAATTAAACCCGTGGGATTTTATGGTCATCTGACTATAACATTTTTGTTGGTTTTTGCTAAAATATTAACATATTTGACCCATGTGACCTTGAAAGTAAGTCATTTATTTGAACAAACTTGATAGTTCTTCATCCCAGCATGCTACAGGCAGAATTTTTGCATATTTGACCACGGTCACCTTGAACATGGGTAAAGGTTATTCATTTGAGTACACTTGGAAGCCCTTTAATTAAAGCATGCTACATGTCAAATATCAGCTCCATGGGCCTTTTAGTTACTGAGAAAAAGCTTCTCAAAGATTTTGAAATATTTGACCCCTGTGACATTGAAATTAGGTTAAGGTCATTCATTTGAACAAACTTTGTAGTCCTCCATCACACCATGCTACATGCATATATTGATAAGTTGTTTGAAAGAAAGGCTTACGACGACAGACGAAGCATGATGACTATAGATAGGGTCAGACGACCATTGATGGGGCACTTTTATTGAAAATTGATCTGAACCCCCAAAAAGTGTAAAAAAAAAACAACCTCTAAATACCTTAGTTTAGGTCCAAAAGTAGCTGTAACAAATTCTCATATTCCTGTGTATACAAATGCAGGATGTATGTAGAAGGATTCGATTAAATGCTGAGGCAAAAGACATATATAAGTCTTCAATTGATTGACGCTAACCAATTCTCAAATACAAGGGGTCATTATGGTCATTCACATTTTAACAGCATCTTCAGAATAACTAACAATCTCAGAGTCGCCAACCGTCCCAATATTTAGCAGATCAGAGAGTCGGAACCCTTTCGGACCAAAATCTCGGGCAGTAATAATTCAGATATATTCTTAAATTAATGACCTTGCCCTACTAGCAAGATCAAAAGACTTCAATGTCTTGGAATACGTGTTTTTTAATTGACCAAGCAACTATTCTGTAGATATGCAATGATATTTAATAGGAAGCATGGTGGAATAAAAGACTTACATAGGATCCCGAAATATTTACCATGACATGCCGAAGCATCGTCGGAAACCCACGGTACACTTCTCTGACGTATGCAAACGTCAGAGAAATGTACCGTGGGTTTCCGACGATGATGCCGAAGTTAACAAATATCAACATCATTGACCATTCTTGGGCTCTAGAATATTTTCTTACGTACGGTATGCTGTTTGGTTTACATGGGGAAAACTGACCAATCGTTAAGTTGTCATGCCCTTTAATATTACAGAGACATTATATCCCACTTCAAAGCCGATCAATTCCACCGCGATACTACCGCGCGATTTTCTGTAAGCATGGAATAATGGCTACAGATGTCAGAACTGTGGAAATGTTGAAACAGCTTCATCTAAAGATTACATATAGAGACGGTAGTTTCACAAAGGTAAATTTTCCGTAATATCTCAAATTACGCAATGCTGTTTTCGGATCAGTTTTCTGATCCTTTCCTCCCGCCAACACTTACACGAATGTCCCCTTTCATATTTAACAGTCAATGTTAAGTCATGTGATATAATGCCAAGCTTAACTAGTATACATAAAATATACGTATCATTGTATATGGAAAACATATTATGGCTGAAATTAATGTTTCCATGGAATATTCAATGAGGTCTTTGAGCACTGTCCGTACTGAACTTTACGCGCGAAATTTATATTTAAAGACCCATAACGTTAAACAGAGATATGTGAAAAAGCTACAATAAATGTTTAGGGAACAGCTATTTTGGTGCAGATTATGTTTCTCAATAGTTCTTAAAGTGCATATATATTTTCTAACTTCAAGGCTTACGCATGTGCTCAAAACACAAAATCGCATCACGGAACTCTTGGCGGGAAACGTTTTCATATTTGTTACAGCGGGAAAAGTTGCTATCGCGGGAACATTTACCTATAGCAACGTAACATTTACCCATAGCAACATCTCTATGACGTTACGCGAAGTAAAAAATAAACATGCTACATTTTGGAGGAAATTATCTCAGCTACGTTTGTGGTTACGTGTTGCTGTGAGAGGAAACCGGGAATTGTATTTATTAGACGGTGAAACATATATAGCATACCATGAATAACTGGAGTCAAAACGAGGCAAAAGATCGTCACTCTACATCCTCCTGTCTGGATAATATGGCTGTGTTCTCCAATACTTTCCATGGACCACATGCTGGACAAAATTTATCATTGTGTCATGGTTTGATAAACAGACAATCACATTCGTGGCATTCCGGATTCAATGGTTTCTTGGCTAATTCCATGCGACCTCCTAGCCATACGCATGCTAGTGAACAGGCGTGGGAAACTTCTGATTTAGATTTGTCGGTAGAATCTCTTGATGATATGATGACGTTCTCATCTCCGAATGAATTGGTCAAAACTTTTACGTCACTGACCCCACCAGGAAACCTAACCTTCCCAAGGGAACCGTTTTGCTCCATCAAGTCTCCAATGTTTAGGAAACCTCTATCGACGCCTTGTGATTTCAGAAATTCTAGTACATTCAAAACAAGACGTTCGTTTGAGGCTGATACCGACCCGCTCTACCCGCTATTCTCTCCTAGACTGACTTCTACTCCCGACGAGTCTCCACTCCAGGACCATTTGTTTGTGTCCCCACTCCAGGAACGTTCGTTTGTGTCCCCACTCCAGGAACATTCGTTTGTGTCCCCACTGCCGCCGACACCACGACTTACAGACCACAGTCTGCTGGCCTCTCCTCGACACCACCGACTGGGTAGGCGAAGACTTCTGTTCCCCTCGGAGGACGAAGAGGCTGTTTATTACCTTATCACCAAATATCTGTTACCAATGGACGAACAGTATAGTGTTTACTGACTACTGACACACCAAGCACAATACATGTTTACTGTCTGTCGCTACATCAAGCAAGGTCCAAGTCTACTGGCTGTCACTTCATCAAGCACGACCAATGTCTACTGGCTGACGGTACATCAAGCACGACGCATGTCTACTGGATGTGGGTATATCTAGCACGACCCGTGTCTACTGGCTGTCGGTACATCTAGCACGACCAATGCCTACTGGCTGTCGGTACATCAAGCACGACGCATGTCTACTGGATGTGGGTATATCTAGCACGACCCGTGTCTACTGGCTGTCGGTACATCTAGCACGACCCATGTCTACTGGCTGTCGGTACATCTAGCACGACCAATGCCTACTGGCTGTCGGTACATCTAGCACGACCAATGTCTACTGGCTGTCGGTACATCAATCACGACCCATGTCTACTGGCTGTTGGTACATCAAACATGACCAATGTCTACTGGCTGTTTGTAAATCTAGCACGACCCGTGTCTACTGGCTGTCGGTACATCTAGCACGACCCATGTCTACTGGCTGTCGGTACATCTAGCACGACCAATGCCTACTGGCTGTCGGTACATCTAGCACGACCAATGTCTACTGGCTGTTGGTACATCTAGCACGACCAATGCCTACTGGCTGTTGGTACATCAAACATGACCAATGTCTACTGGCTGTTGGTACATCAAACATGACCAATGTCTACTTGCTGTGGGTAAATCAAGCACGACCCATGTCTACTGGCTGTTGGTACATCAAACATGACCAATGTCTACTTGTTGTGGGTAAATCAAGCACGACCCATGTCTACTGGCTGTTGGTACATCAAGCACGACCCATTTCTATTTGCTGTGGGTACATCAAGCACGACCCATGTCTACTGGCTGTGTGTACATCAAGCACGACGCATGTCTACTTGCTGTGGGTAAATCAAGCACGACCCATGTCTACTGGCTGTTGGTACATCAAGCACGACCCATGTCTACTTGCTGTGGCTAAATCAAGCACGACCCATGTCTTCTGGCTGTTGGTACATCAAGCACGACCCATGTCTTCTGGCTGTTGGTACATCAAGCACGACCCATGTCTTCTGGCTGTTGGTACATCAAGCACGACCCATGTCTATTTGCTGTGGGTACATCAAGCACGACCCATGTCTACTGGCTGTGTGTACATCAAGCACGACGCATGTCTACTTGCTGTGGGTAAATCAAGCACGACCCATGTCTACTGGCTGTTGGTACATCAAGCACGACCCATGTCTACTTGCTGTGGGTAAATCAAGCACGACCCATGTCTTCTGGCTGTTGGTACATCAAGCACGACCCATGTCTTCTGGCTGTGTGTACATCAAGCACGACCCATGTCTACTGGCTGTTGGTACATCAAGCACGACCCATGTCTACTGGCTGTGTGTACATCAAGCACGACCCATGTCTACTTGCTGTTGGTACATCAAGCACGACCCATGTCTTCTGGCTGGGTGTACATCAAGCACGACCCATGTCTACTGGCTGTTGGTACATCAAGCACGACCCATGTCTTCTGGCTGTGTGTACATCAAGCACGGCCCATGTCTTCTGGCTGTTGGTACATCAAGCACGACCCATGTCTACTGGCTGTTGGTAATCAAGCACGACCCATGTCTTCTGGCTGTTGGTACATCAAGCACGACCCATGTCTACTTGCTGTGGGTAAATCAAGCACGACCCATGTCTTCTGGCTGTTGGTACATCAAGCACGACGCATGTCTACTTGCGATGTGTACATCAAGCACGACCCATGTCTACTTGCTGTGGGTAAATCAAGCACGACCCATGTCTTCTGGCTGTTGGTACATCAAGCACGACCCATGTCTACTGGCTGTTGGTACATCAAGCACGACGCATGTCTACTTGCGATGTGTACATCAAGCACGACCCATGTTTACTGGCTGTGCGTACATCAAGCATGATATTTGCTTCCTTGTTGTCGAACAAGCTATGCATGTGTTAGGATGTTAATACAAAATATTTATTCTGTTCTGAAGGCCGACGCACCAATGAAATATATTGTTAAGTTAAATATATAATTATATGTTGATTGTTGGAAGAACTTTTTTTATTCTTAAACCGATTAAAGCACATTCATTAATATAAGAGTCTAAATGTAGACTAGCTCTTCGTCAAAGAAAGACATATATGGTCGTATCGTCGTAGTTAATTTAGTAGCAAGACTACTTTAGTGCTTTCGAAAATGCTGATTTCGAAATCGCTGCGTGCTCTTTTGAGGAATAGCTCTCTTGGTAAATTGTAATACTTGTAATTTTCGGGCGCGCATATTTTTGTGTGAACAGTGCGAGTCCTGCGCTGTCTGTCATGGTACTTATAATTATCATACTATTATAGATATAACGGAATAGCCCGAGTTTGCTCTGTAGTTTTGTATGGCTATTTAAGCATTGAACTGCTTTCAGTTGGCTTTCATAGGCTACATGAATGCCAGCTTGACAAAGGCAAATTCAATGAAGCGTGCTAGCACTTCATGTTGGATTTGCTTTTGTCCAGTTGGAATCCATTTTGCCTCTGAATGCCTACTAAAAGCAGTTCAATACTTATATTTACCAATTTTAGAATCTGTTCACCTCATAAAAAAATCAATACCTCTTTGTATTTCTCAGCATTAAGCTCAAATAATATATATATCGTGTATGCTTGTTCAATGAAACCATCGCCCGGGGACGGTTAATGGTATCCAGCGTAAAAATTATGATTTCATAATAATGATGACCGCTAATGGCATTCAAGGATTCATGAATGCCAACTAAATTTGGTAGGGTCATATGGTGGCAATGCCATACAATGGTAAATATATGTTTACAATTACGTTATCTTTTCTTCTCAACACAATTAAGCAGCGTTCCTATTTCCCTCCCAATATATACCTTATCGCGTCCGTTGGATTAATCCTATATTTTCACGTTAGTTCCATAACCGCTGCCTTACTTCACTTACAAAAGAACCAACAAACCTGTTTTATTTTTAGTGGTGGAATATTATTCAAATTCTCTAAACGTTTGGAACAAATGCATGTCAAGGACGTCATGATCACCGCAACAGTATTCTTGATGTGGAGGCACAGCAGGGCCTTCCGTTGTTACCAGTCATGTTTGTTGTCATTACAGTCGCTATTGAGTATTGCTGAAGACGCTGTTAGATATTCTGTTTATTCAATTTCTATAGCAAAATCTACCGGGGCAGATTTCAGTTTTTTCAAATGTCGTCTGTATAAGCAGTGCTTTGATTGGTTAAATCAGAAAAAGGGATAAGGAAAAATTATCATATTTCTCACTAGTAGAAAATATCACTTGATAGAATGAATAATTTCGGTAGTTTAAGTATATTTAACATTACAAAGCAGACATCCACTCCTGAAACGGTATACGTACGTATCTTTCCTCATATCTCTAACGCATTTGGTTCTGCTGCTGCTGCTGATGATGATGGTGGTGGTGGTTGTGGTGGTGACGTCGACGATTACGACGTTTCTGTGAGAATCATAAATATGTCATTGTTACTTGGTTGGTAGATGTATCTTATAAGTTGTACAACAAAGAAATTATTTGGCTGTTCAATGTGACACGATGTTGCAGTTTGAACATTTTTTTCACCCTTACCGCTTTCGACTTTCGAAATTCTTGGCATTCTGGCCCAGAGATCATGAAACAATCTTAGACTTAAGTTTGTGCTTAGCCAATCAGGTATGACGTTACTTTTTGTAATGTTAATCGTGATTGGCTAAGTCCAAACTTAAGACAACTTTAGACTTAATATTGTTTCATGATCCCGGTGCCAGGTTTTAGCCGATTTAGACTAAATAGTTATGTGACGATTGTGAACTGATCAGAAGCTTGTTCCAGTATGACGTTGGAGTTCACTACATTCTATAGGGCGTCTCTCACGCGCTTGAAATCTTACAATTTTATGGGAAGCGAAGACAAGGTTCAGTAATTAGCCTTACCCAATTTGTGACCAGAAATTTATTCCATGCTGGATATACTAGTACATGTACTATATGGCTAATCATCGATGTTAACTTAAAGGATAAACATGCATATATTTTTTTTCTTGTTAGTTTAAATATATATATGGGGTTTTGGTGGTTTCAAAGAGTGCATGATTCGAATGACCGCCATATGAGAATTGTCTACATTCTAACTGTTAATATACAGTTCCAGTGCGCTTCTTGTGTGTAAAGTTTTTATGAAGATTAAAGCCAAAGAGCAACAACTAGCTGGCAGAGTCGAGAATTTTCTTTTTCTTCTTTTTTACACCTTTGGATGGCATCGTGAAGATATTGCCGTACTTGTCAAGAATTCAGGAAAAGTGTTTTGAGACGGGGACTTTGAAGAAACAGCTTGACCTTAGATGGATAGGTTTGTTTCACGCCCTATTTGCAGATATGGTAATTAGATGGTGTGGCAGGTTTTAGTATTGGAAGAAAGCCTGAGGAAAACACACATATATATTGCCAGTACCTGACTGTCCACGTAGGCCTCGGACCCGCGGCATTGATGGCTAATGGTAGCAGCATAGTAGAGAGTTTGAACATGTTTAACAATCACTTGAACGTAAATATGTACAAACCTGTGTTGTCGGGTTGTCTGCTGCATTTACTTGCAGTCATATGATAATTATCATTGTGTTTTGATATATCTGCCAATACCTTTTCATCAATACCTTTTCATCAATACCTTTTCATCAATACCTTTTCATCGACCCAATCATATTTTTACGGACAAGACGCAACTAATGAGAGTGGGCAACGCTGCCTTTAGAGAAATAACGTCTGACATCGAAGTTCAATAAAGATGGATACTTGGACAAATAATAACCTTTAGTTACTAAGCTTTACCAATCGGAGACACGATGTGTGTGGTTCATCTCTACCATATGTACAGTTTAGATCTTCTTCTTCTTCCTCTTAATGTGCATGACTCCTAATGGGGCATTTTCGCCCCTGCAGGTTAAAATCATGTCAGGGAGGGCTCTCATTTTAAAAACATATTAAAATCAGATTCACACTTAAAATGGATGGCTGCTGACTTGGACCTTGAATACGAAGCGAATCAGCTCTGACCATATAAAGCTGGTGGCAGGGTTCCATATCACAATGCCAGCTGAAAAGAAGGAGTCCGCGTAACTCTTGATGTTACAGTTCGGCTGTAGGTACATGTACTTCATATGATGACCCCGGTAGTGATGGTGGTGCTGATGGACTGCAAAGGGGTAGATGACATGTCTATGAGATTATTCACTATTTTGAACATCATAAAGCTATAGTCACACCAGATCGTACGATTTTTGAATCGTGCGATTGTGGTCGATTTGGCCGAGTTACGACCGATCGGCAATGTTTGTTGCGATGTCTATTCGTGATCGCATACTGCGATTGGTCCTACGACTGGTGGTAGGTCATCGTACGATTGGTGGTGCGCTTGGTCGCGCAATGACAATTTTGCGTGTCTCATAGTTCTCGACACCTTGCCGGCCACTTCGTTACATATTCATGAGGTTGACGTCACCCCGCGTGCTGGTCTTTTGCTGTCATTGGATGCCTAAATTTAAAGGAAGACCGCCATCCAATGACAGCGTAAGGCCTCCGCGTGTAGTGGCAAGGTGTCGAGAACTATGAGACACGGACATTTTGCGTGTTTATGGAGGAAATGGAGATTATTTCTGCGGAAGGAGGATACATTTGACTTGCATTTAGGAGGTTTATAAAATATAAATTATCCATCTTTCCAATGGTACCAAGCGTTTTTTCGTACCTCAACTAGAAATGTGATTTTTGATGCAAGAAAGGTAAGTGGGGTCGATTTTTCGATCTGGAAAGCTTTCCATCCTTTAGCTTTTATGACCACTGAGTAGGCATTTTTATCGAAAATTGATCTTAACCCCCCAAATGTGTAAAATTACTCTAAATACCCTATTTTAGGTCCAAAACTAGCTGTAACAAATTCTCAGGTCCCTATGGTGCGATGAGTGGTGCGATGAGTGACCAATCGCATGATCAGTCGTGGCAACCTGCGACTGCTCGCACGATCAGTCGTGGCAACCTGCGATTGCTCGCACGATCAGTCGTGGCCACCTGCGACTGCTCACAGTCACAACGGACCTACGACCTAGTTGCAACCGAAAAAAATCGGAATCGCAGGAAAATCGTAGCATGAGCGCACGACTAGTCGCAGTGGTCGTGGGACAGGTCGTTACTGATCGTACGACCAATTGTGAGGTCGTACGATCGGTGGTACCACCAATCGTAGAGTGGCACGACCAGTAGCACGACCAAATTTGCAACTACTTGGCCTGCGATCATGCACGACTGGTCCTGCGTTCATGTGCGACTGGTCGTACGATCGTTCTGGGACCACTTGCGATTTAGAATCGCAGGTCAGAAGTTTTGAACATGACCATCGACCTTGCTGCGACTGATTTTGCGCGTGCGATCACCCACGACCACTGCGACTAGTCGTGCGCTCATGCTACGATTTCCCTGCGATTCCGATTTTCTACGGTCGCAACTAGGTCGTAATCTGGTCGTAGGTCCGGTGTGACTGGGGCTTAATCACTCGAGCTCCAGTTCTGCGCAGCTGCATGTAAGTTGTCAAGGGCGGTTTTCGTTTGAGCGGTTGAACCGGTCGGATGTATGCTACACTGCTCTTCCTGCTATGAAGTCACTGAATCACTGTCTTCGTATCATTGAAAGCTTGTTAAAGCTTATGACGGATACAGCATTGTCATTTCCACACAACTTATACGTCACCCATGATGTAACGTGCTGCTCGGCGCTGTACACTTTAGATTGTGTTGACATGGGACTTGGTAGTATGGTCCCACACCGTTGATGCATAATCCACGTGTGGTCTTACCAGTGTTTTGTAGCTTGTAGCTTTGATGTGTCTGGGATAGCTGGAGAGATTACGTCTTAGGAGTGCTGTGGTGATATTGGTCTCCCTAGCAATGCTGTCCACATGTGGTCCGCATTTTGGGAATTTCGCTCTGTTGGTCATATTCAAAGTCTGCCCATTTGATGGTATACCCACAGGCATTAGCCTCGTCTGTCAAACACCTATAATATATATATTTATATTATAGGTGTTTGACAGACGGGGCTAGTGCCTGTGGTATACCTGGCCGGAATGACACGTCTTTTGTCACTGCATATCACCTCAATTTTTTTTCTGGGTTGAATGTAATCGGCCAAATTGCCTCCCACTCCTGAAACTTGTCGTCTAAATCCTGCTGTAGGATGAAGGTGTCTTTCTCACTGTTGAAGGTAATATACAGCAGGCAGTCATCAGCCAAACGTCTGGTGGTAGAGCTAGCTTTAGATGGTAGGCCATTGATATAAACAAGGAACAATAGTGGGCCAAGTACTGTGCCCTTGGGTACCCCGGATAT
The DNA here is from genome assembly GCA_947623455.1 of Mimachlamys varia. Classification (NCBI taxonomy): domain Eukaryota; kingdom Metazoa; phylum Mollusca; class Bivalvia; order Pectinida; family Pectinidae; genus Mimachlamys; species Mimachlamys varia. The sequence goes on from OX392527.1 coordinate 50,233,736, forward strand.
AACTGGTGCTGCTGATGACTAATCACCTTCCACAACAACCTGTTGGTATATGTCCGCCAGAAAACTCTGAATCCATGCAAGGGTCTGATCACGCACCCTGTGGTACACCAACTTGATGGCTAAACGATGATGAGGAACCTTGCCAAATGCCTTGCTGAATTCAAGCAACACCGCATCAATTTGCTGCCGTTTATTCAAACAACTAGTTAGGTCTTGTATGTATGGTGGTAACAGGTTGACCTTCACAAGATCTTCTTTTCCTATAGCAAGGTTGCTGATCAACAAGGACGCCATACTGTCCTCGGTGGCTGATGACATGGCTACGTGTATGATATGCCTCAAGGTCTTACAGCATACAGAAGTCAAATATACTGGTATATAGTTGGATACTCTGTTGCTGTCTCTCATCTTGAATAGTGATGTTACATTTGCATTTTTCCTATCACATGGAACTTCCCATTGTTTTAATGACGCTTGAAAAATAATGGTAAGCATTGGAGTCACTGAAGTTGTCATGATCTTCAGAAAAATAGATGATATCTGGTCTGGTCTACAGGCATTGTTTGGGTTTTGCTTGTTGAGCAGCTCCAGTACTTCTTTCTAAGCAACCCCGATGTTAGGTGCAGTTGGATAGGTTAAATCCCCAAGATAAGCTCATCTTCCACCTTTTCTTTGGTAAAGACGGAAAAAAATGTCTGTTAGAATGTCTGCCTTTTCCTTGGGGCTGGGGTGTAAGGTACACTCATCACACGAAGGGGCATCTTCAATATCCAGGGGTTACGATCACCTACGCTCTCTCCATCCTTGGAATATGGCATGGCAAAACTGAAAGCATGCTCAGGTTTGAAACATAACAAATCGCCAAGCTACATGCCACGACTGACTTTAGAGCCTGTCAATTTTTTTTTACAGTTATGTGACGACCAGATTCTTTTGATGTACATCAAAGTGTCAAACCAGTCCTCTTGCCTCATCAACAAGGTGGTGGCACATGGAGCCTTCCGTTTTGCTATGACATATTCCAGGGGAGGAAAGAGCGTAGGTGATCGTAACCCCTGGATATTGAGGATGGCAAAGGGGATACTACCGAGTTATCACATTTGTTGCTCTTGACGTAGAAGTAGTCTTTTACTGCTGGAGTCCTCCTCACCAATCATGCTGTTGACATGCCGGTTGTACGAGGCCTTACATTCTTTCCTGTTGGCGTCCTGTGCCTTATGATACTTCTCCCAGTCTTTCGCCCTATTTGGCTAACCCACACTCCCATGAATGTTTCCAACCAGATATGATTTGACATGTGTATAGCAATATGGCAAAATTACCCCCCTGTTACCTAACTCTTCAGCTCATTCAGTCCCTACATTTGTTCAATTTTGAATCACTACTACCTACCTGGGGACGGAAGACATCACAAGGAATTATTGAAGTACAACGACGGATGGTAAGGGACGCCACGGTATGGAATAATATCATCTTGGTCCTTCCGACCAGGTGAGCTGAAAACATTACCGTAGAGGTATTCTCTAGGTGTTCTCCATGCACTGAGGCAGGGATCCTTGGGGTGTGAAATAACGACAAACACTGGAAGAATTGTGTAACTGACTAGATTTTATTTTACCAAATGTTTTAACAAAGAAAAGGATTGACGAGAAATTAAAATAGAAAGTTAGATCAAAGGGTATATACTGTAGTATTTACATCAACCGTTCTCCTTAATTAACAAAGAGTTGTACATAGATACAAGTTCTCCTTACCAGGGAGTTGTATTGCAGTACAAATTCTCCTTTCCAAGGAGTTGTACCGTAGTACAAGTTCTCCTTAACATGGAGTTGTACTGCAGTTCAAGTTCTCCTTGCCATGGATTTGTACTGTATGTAGTACAAATTCTCCTTAACATGGAGTTGTTCTGCAGTACAAGTTATCCTTACCTTGGAGTTGTATTGTAGTACAATTTCTCCTTACCATGGAGTTGTATTGCAGTACAAGTTCTCCTTACCAAGGAGTTGCACTGTTGTACAAATTCTCCTTACCATGGAGTTGCACTAATACTGTACAAGTTCTTTTTACCAAGGAGTTGTACTGTACATGTTGTACAAGTTCTCCTTACCATGGAGTTGTACTAGCAAATCCAAAACAACTGGTCTTTTACATCTATGATTGACTGTTATATAGAGATAATTTGTTAAAATCCAAATGAAACACCATTGGAGGTACATATTTTTTTTTTTGAAATTTTTTGTTTATAAAAAAAAGATATGGTTAATTGAGGTTTGTTTCCAAAATAACATTAATTACGTTTGAAAGACTTAAACAATAACAGCACCAATAACTATATGTCATATTTTTATAGTTCAATGATATTGGCTATTAACAGGATTTCCTATTAAGTGTGAGAGGTCATGGGAAAAAATTGAAAATAGGGTCCTGTACACAGTACAAAAAATACATTTGATGAATCTAATAACTTGTCTTGTACAGAGTAGGAGCATTAATTAGTAGAAAAATTATGTCAGTTAAGATAACTGGGTAAAATATACTTTGGGAATAGATAAAAAAATAAAATTGAGTTTGTTGACATATGGCTTAACGTCATGACATAGTGTTTACAAAATATGCGTGGTAAACCAACTGATCCGATTCCATTGTACCCACAACAATATGTCTACCGATTTAATTTAGTCATCTTCTCATTTTGGTTGACAGAAACTAAATGAAATACAGACTCGGAATGTGACATTTAATAACTATAAAAGTGCTTGTCTTTAGAAATCTCTAATTTGTTAACTATTTAATTAATACTAAACTAGCACTTGTGTAATCACAGTTGTATCACAATAACACTTGTTATCATATATAACCAGTAATAAGCCCACCCCATTTCGGAATTCACAGACAAAGGTCAGATGATTATAATTCCATCGTTCCTGTTTTAAGAAAACAGAAATCATGATCCAAAGACAAAATTCCAATTTGTTTAAAGCTTGTTTTAAATTCTGTTTATTCAATATCTTATCAGTAGGGTTGAGTTTTTCTGTTTATGCAACAGTTTAACTTTTCCCCCTGAAGACACATTAAACTCTTCCAATTCAAAGGTTAGAACAGTTCATTATGAAACATTAGGGGTGAATAAGTTAGTTTTCCTTGTTAGGAACCAGGCTAAAATACAATACCCACACCTTCAAGTGTGACAATTTGTCCTTGTTAAGACCCCTAGCTCATAAAATTTTTCCTTATATTGGTCAAAATGCTAACATGACCCCCCAACTGATGGATCAAGACAAAAATACTTTTTACAGTGAAAGGAACGAAATCCATTACTTGTTCTACCGTCATCAGCTGAGTAGAGCCCCCGGGCCTATCATCGGTAATATATGATAAACTGAGTTTTAAACTAACACTAACTATCCGTACCGTTTCTACTCTTGTTACAGTACTATTAACAATCACACACACATATACGTATGAGATTCTTTGTTGTATCAACTTTCATCGACAAGTTAAAACATCTTACAAATAGTTTCTTCTCCAGCGCCTTCAAAACCTATAATAAAATTTATCACATATTTACCTATACAAAGATGATTCAGCTTATCATGTAGTGTTTCTGTTACAGGAATGATATTATTTAAATTGATTTTGGGCCCTGTTGGTCTGAAATACTTGTAGAATCTACACAACTGTAGTTCACCTGTCAGTCCAGGTAAGAATTTACAATCTATTCTTCTACATTAAACCTGTATTTCAAAGGTAAATATATCAGGTTACCTGTGCTTCTCAGGTGGGAAAGTGGGTAACATATACAATTACATGTAGGTAGTTCAGTACTGGTACTTTCATCTTCTGTATCTTATTGCAGTACATCATTTGCTTGTATTTTCCAGGTAAATATTTACAAACTGCTTCCATATACCTGTATTTTGCAGGTAAGTAAAATTCTACAATAACATACCTGTCTGTATTTTGCAGGTAAGTAAAATCTACAACAACATTTACCTGTCTGTATTTTCCAGGTAAGTAAAATCTACAACAACATATACCTGTCTGTATTTTCCAGGTAAGTAAAATCTGCTATGATTCTCCTGTTTGTATTTCCAAGGTATGTTCACAAAAAAAAGTGAATGGCCTGCTGTGCAGAACAAATTGTATTTACTTGTTTCAAGTTATTTGTAATGAAAATATTTTTTTCAAGGAATGTTAAAAACAGAATGATGTTAGTCATAAATGAAAGACAAAAAAAAAATAAAATGCTTTGAAATATCTAGAAACATGATACAATGTACAAATAAATGGCTGAAAAGTCACAAAATTATATTTCTTATAGTGTTCACGAGACCATGGTATTTGTATCAGGTTCTGCATGGGTAAAACCGTCTAATGTTAACTTGTTCACCCCTGAAATTTCATAATAAACTATTCCAGCCTTTGATTAGGAAGTGTTCAAATGTATCTTTAAGGGGTGTATGAGTTAACTACAAAACAAAAACATTTTGTATCCCAACTTAAAAATAAGTCACTAAGTTAAAAATATTTTCTATCCAAACTTAAAATTAGTCACTAAGTTAAAAACATTTTCTATCCAAACTTAAAATTGTACACTAATTTAGATATTAGAAGTTCAACAGAGATGCAATAAAGAAGCATGCAGTGGCATTTTGTCACAAATCCATGGCCGTATAGAAAAACAATGGTGTCCATGTAATTTCTGTTCATAATTCACCAACAGACACTTTGTAAAACATTGTTTTGGTACGTATACCCATGTACTAGCAGATATCTACAAAACAGTCTAATGATAACAGGCTATGAACATAAATGTTATAAAGATCACTACTTGTCAGCTCTCCTTCTTTTGGAGATTCTGACCCAGAAATTGAGCATTCTAACCAGCGAATTTGGTAAAAAAAAAAATATGTTCTGAAATCTGATGATTTCAGCTGAATCAAACGAAGGATCTGAGTGTATACAAACCATTGATTTCAAGTTTATTTGTATGCTGAAGTAACACAGACCTTGTCTGAATGATTAAGTCCATTACATAACACTCAGCTACGATTAGAAATACAAGAATATAAAAGAAAACTTATTACTTTTTAAAAATATTAAAAAAGAGAAGAAAGTGTTAAAAGTCTAATTCCGACCTAACATTTCTATAAAAAGGAACATTGCACTTACATGGAGGATAAAATAAAAAAGATCTTTATGACTAGATAAACATGAACAGTTATGTGTAGATACTTATCATTGTGTGTTTAAAATATACATACTTATATATATATAGCATCAATATCATACAGTAATTCTCCCTGGCACAAAAATCAACATATCAAAATCATATATAAAAAACCATTACAGCTCAAAATATCCTCAGCCTAACGAAATAACCATTGCAATAAACTTAACAAATATAAAAAACCTATCAAAAGTCATGATGAGGATAACAATCCTAAAATGCTGTGATAATCGTTATCGATATCCTGTGATGGGAGGTGGAACACAGAATGATAATCTCCGGAAACGAGACAGTTGAGTTTTTGTGTCTGCTGTCTCCATGACAACAACTATTACAGTTGGAGATTCCAACTCCTTCTGCACAGGGGACTGTAGCTGTCCATGTTGATAACTATATATTGTAGATGCACATGGGCCTATAACTAAATATACAGTTTATATGCACAGGCGCTTGTGGTTTATTATATAGTAAAGATACAGCCTGTAGCTTGCTATATTGTAAGGATACACAGGGCCCTATAGCTAAAAATACAGCAAAGAACTTACTATACAGACTATACAGTATGAATTCACAGGGGCCTGTAGCTTACTGAACAGTAAGGATGCACAGGGGCCTGTAGCTAACTCAACAGTTTAGATGCACAGGGGCCTGTAGCTTACTGTACAGTAAGGATGCTCAGGGGCCTGTAGCTAACTATACAGTTTAAATGCACAGGGGCCTGTAGCTTACTGTACAGTAAGGATGCTCAGGGGCCTGTAGCTTACTATATAATAAAATGCACAGGGGCTTGTAGCTAACTATAGAGAAGCCTGTATCTTGATATAAAGTAGGGAGACAATTACATGTATAATAATAAGTCATATTGCACAGGGGCCAGTGCCGCAACATAAACAACTATTTACAATATCCTGGTCTATAGCAGCACAGGGATAAAAGGCATTAATATTCTGATAAGAGTTTGATAGCCAGTACTAATCTGAACTACCGGTGGCATCATCTATTTGTTCTATCATTCTTATATCTTCTAATAATGTTAATATGGATGGTACATTTACTTCACTGCTAAACAGAATACCTCAGCAACGGATTTTCTTATCACCCAGGAAATATCTAGGATACCTTATTTGCTGATCGGAAATCTGAGATTGGCAATACTATACAAGAGAGAAAAAGTACACACATGGAATATGTTTAAGAAAGTGAAGAAACTTTCAAAGAAAAGTTAATTTTCTTCCACCATTTCTAGAAAATTAACCTTGGTATCTATAAACCGTAAAAACCTGTGTAATTTGCACACCAATGCAGTTTGTGGAGATAATTTTTGGGGTTAAAAAAAAGGCTGGAAAAATGTTTCTTCCAAGGGATATTGGGGGAAAAAATACGAGTTATCTCCCTTTACATTATTCAATCTGCATGAAAACCACCTTTTGAAGATATTCTTAGTCTGTGATATAACAATATGAACATTTTACAAAATAAACTTTTTGGAACAATGATGTATTGGATGAATATTATGTAGAAAATAGAAAATCTTAAAAAAAAAGAACTTGCACCTCAAAAAGGATGTTTTGATGTTAAAACAATTTTGTCAGTGTTTTGTAGGGAATGTTTACAAGATTGATACAGATACTGTAGTCCCTGACACTTATTTGGTTTCTCAATTTTTTGGGGAAAATTTAAACAAAATAAGGAGCCCAATTTCACAAAACTTTCCTCATTTTACTCCACCCTAATACTTAGTAAACTTATTGAGCTCTGAAGTTTTCATACTGACCTATTCCAACCTTTGAATTGGAAAAGTTTCAAACATGCGTTTAGGGTGTATGTGCTAAGGTCCAAGAAATTTATAATCAATCGCTTAGGTAAAAATACAGTTAGGAAAAAAAGTCTTATATATTATGACTAGTAAAAGAATGCACACAATAACATTATGACTTCTGTTTGTATGTATACTTACACAGAAAAATATTTTCACATGAATTCAATTCCAATTTTTTTTTTTATTTGAATTTTTAGAAAAATATGCAGCAACTACAGAACATTCATGTAAGAACAATGAAAAACAGTTGGATAGTTTATTAAAAATCTCGATAATCAGGAAACCAAATAAGTGGGATGACCCTAGACGCATCTCGATATCCAGGAGTTACGATCATCTTTGCTCTCTACAACCCTGGAATATGTCATGACAAAACTGAAGGTTCTTTTTGCACCACATTGTTGATGAGGCAAGAAGACTGGTTTGACCCTTTGATGCACATCAAAAGAATCTCGTGGTCACATAACGGTAAAAATTGACAGGCTTTCGAGTCGGTTGCTGCTCCTTTGTAATCTTCAAAATAACGGCATCAGCCTAGTAATTGGTCAGGTTTCTTACCTGAGCATGCCTTCAGTTTTGCCATGACATATTGCAGGGTTGTAGAGAGTGTAGGTGATCGTAACCACTGGATATCGAGGATGCCCTAGACGGAAACTGAACCACAGAAAGTGTGTGGTTAGGAACGGTAGACTTGGCACAGTTTTTATGATAAAATCTTATTGGAAATGCTGTCCGTATAATAAAGTTAATACTGCTTCGTTCATAATGGAAAAAAGTGATTTACAAATTTATAACGAATTTAGATATGTAAATATATTTGATATCATATATTTGTACTAAAAGTTAAAAACAATTTGATTTTGTAGCGTTGGATAAAGTTTTCAGAATAAAAAAAAACACAATTTCTGAAAGTATCATTTCCTTGAAGAATCTTTGTACAAGAAACCCTCCAATGATAAAAACAAAACAGAAGAAATAATAAAAAATATCATCCAGACATGTTTTTAGCTATAAATCTACAAAATCACCTACGGTAATAAATTCCATCACTTACTATCAGTAGGAAGTGCAAACAACTTTTTTTAGTACAAAGTTTTAAACAAGAAAAGAAGAGAAGCCAAATTGGATTGCCAGGGTTATGCATGTTAATTAAAATGTTTTTGAAATACACATCTATCGATAAAAAGAGTATACTAACAGTGTCGACTATAAGTGTGATCTGATTGGTTAATTTGTGTCACATGATCCCAACTCAAGTTTATCAGGTAGAGATCTGAGAACAATACATTGATCTCAATCGCTGAATTATAACAAGGAAAGAAGTAACGCAGTGTGTTTAAAAACTGTTCACTTTCACAAATATTAGATAAGAAATGTTGATTCAATGATCAACTGGAACACTTTCATTTTATAAACGAACTTTACCAAAAACCAGGGGAGATTATTCTAGACATTGTTTACAATTATCTAAACACGATATTTTTTTTCACAATCTAACCCTATACAGGCATTCTGACAGTGAAAATGCTTATTTCAAGTCTTCAATGAGATAAGGTTACAATTCTTCAAAATATTAAAACATATTTTTTGAAAATGTATGCATTTGAAAAAAATTCTTATATTTTAACAAAAATATCTTCAAGGACTGTTGTTATTGGTATCTTATAGTATGACAATACAGTATTACAGAACTATACTGGTGCTCTGTTTAATGGCATATAGGACAAACTTCATGTCCCAGGATTATTTCTATTTAAAAAATCTGTTTTTTTTTAAATGGGAGAAACTGTCAGAGAAACTTTATTGGTCAAAAACCACCAGCCAACAACCAACCAATGGACCATGTACATTGCGTAATCTCACTTGGAGACAAGTTAATTATAAAAGAGCTTAATACAAATTCTTCGTCACAAAATATTACATTTTTGATATAATCGTGCAAGATAACCATTGCTAAGCCATCTTTGAAGTGTACCAGTTAATTAATGAACTTGTTTCTACAAGTCCATTGTATTTAACATAGCAGACATATATATATATATATATTTACTTAACAAGAAGTAATTAACATGGCGGTGGGCAATCAAAAATCAACAAGTGCAAGAAATTTCATTTCTCAATGATAATAATAAGAATGTGTTTAAAGGGAACAAACGGTTTTAAAAATCGTGTAAACATGAAAGATTCAAACTAAGTCATAGAACGTGGAAAAATACAATTGACACGCATTAACGATGTATATTTAAACCGTCTACTTCTCCACCAGAGGGGCAATGCTGTTCGTCTTGAATGGCACACTCTCGGACTTGCGCTTGTCCGCACTCACGGTAAGAGGGTAGGGCCTCGGTACCTCCAAGTTGCTACGTCGTTTGTTTGCGATTGCGCTGCCACGCCCAGGATCATCGGAACGACGTCTTACGTTAGGGGAAATAGCGCTGAAACATACATCATAAATTGTTATTATTTTCACCCAAGAGTGTAAAGCTATATCAACTTTTTTTCCAAATATCTGTAATAATATATGACATGTTTAATGCTCAGTTATCGGGGAAAGCTTCCATTAGATATCAAAATCTTTAAAATTCACAGATCAGGTTTTTTAAAATCTGTATCTACCGGTTACCTATAAAAAGCTCTTAACATCTTTCAAAATCTTGTTTTAATTCTATATTAATCTCTTAAAGAAATAAAGTAAAACTCCACTTACTCGAACTCTTGGAGACCTGATCAATAGTTAGAGGAAAACATGGTATTCGAGTCATCCGAAGTTGGTTGAATATGTACAAACATGGTCGTGATCAAACAAACCGTTCGACGAATGAGGGTTATTCAAGTTAACCAGGTTTGAGTTAGTGGGGTTTTACTGTAATTGATCATAAACAAGCTAATTTGCTTCCTTAAAAGGATACTAAATTTATCTGATTTGACTGGACATATCTCAGCAAACTGGATTTGAATGTATAAAGTAAAGATACAGATGGATACGTTATATGAATTCGTTCATCCCTGAAGACACATTTGAAATCTTCCAAATCGAAGGCTGGAATAGCCCATTATGATATTTCAGGGTGAATGAGTTAAAACTGATGGCTACCAGATTCTAGTATCTTCAACACAACTGGATCGCTAGATTACAAACAGCAGTCTAATATGTAAATTTGTTATATATGATACTTTGTACATAATTATGATACACTACTGATTATTATATACATGTAACTAAAGGAAAAGTCTAAAGCATTGAAATATTTTATCCATTAGGGTCTAATTGCTCCCAACAAATTAACTACCACATGTATAAATGATATAACATTTGTCATAATATTTGATAAGCTAGACTCCAGGGGTATTGCGAGATGCAGCAAGATTCTGAAAATGTCTCCAGAGAAGCGACTATAACCCTGGCTGTGAACACCACTGAATAAGCCAAGATGAGAGCAACTAGTGATTTGGAAAATGTCTCCAGAGAAGCGACTAAAACCCTGGTTGTGAACACCACTAAAGAAGCCAAGATGAGAGCAACTAGTGATTTGGAAAATGTCTCCAGAGAAGCGACTAAAACCCTGGTTGTGAACACCACTAAAGAAGCCAAGATGATACTCAGCCTCAGCTGCTAGATTGTGTTATGAGAGAAGCTGTACCCCACACACTTATATTAAAACTTTGATGAGATTTTAAATTTCTCTATAATTTAAAGCTAAAATTAAATGAATATGCGGTATAGGACAACCTTATACAGCATATTTTAAATGATCGAGAACTGTATTTATTACTGAAAATCATTCACCTTTTGTTTTTTACTTTGAATCTTTGAGATTTCATACCTAATTAAGTTATATGGAATTTGAAAATGGCAGTGCAGTTTTACAATAGACAATCGGTCCAAATTGAACTCAACGCAAATCAACTTTCCATAACAGTAAAGGTGTTATGTTTCCATGTATGCTATAGTCATGAAAACAATAAGTGGTGCTTAATAAAATATTTACTTTATACAGATTTCCAGACCATAAAGTTTCTATAATTATATATACAGCTGTAATCAGTTAAATATTTGGTTTATAAATGATTCCTGATCATGCAGGTTAAATCTACAAAGAGTTATACAAAAAGACCTGGTTCAAGATCTGGTTTACACACCAGTCAAGGATTATAAAGAAAATAGGTTTGGGACCATCACCTCATCAGCCCTCCAGAGGGTCAGCCTCTCCATTTGTACAATTCTGAATCATCTCTTCCTGAGAGTACTCCAAACCAAATATGGTTAATACCCATCTATTAGTTCCAGAGAAGAAGTCAATCAATATGGCTACTTTACCAGCTTTTTGTTCAACACCTTGTGAAGGGCAGACATACCCTCCATTTGTATATGTGATCTTTCAACTAAATACGGTCGTTAGCTTTCTCTTGGTTCCAGAGAAGTTTCTTCAAGCAATTACCGAACTTAGGGGAACTAATTCCAATCAGAAAAAAATGTTGTCTGAAGAAATTGTGGATGGTTAAAGGGGTAAATGGTGGTATACCAATAACAGGTAAATTATGAACAGGTAGACAGTAAATAGATACATTGTTTACAGGTACATACAAATATTTTATAGATCATTTACAGGTAACTTATCTGAGAAGAGAATAAATGTATATTGTAAATAATCTTATAATATGTAAATGGATACATAATTATAAAATATGACATATACTTCATCTCCAATCAAAACTCTTCAAATACTAATTAACTTTCTTAATATGTGTTTTTTTTTTTGTTATTTTTTGTTTTTAAATATTCTGACAATAAAATAATTTGTATCTCCTTAAGTAGTATGCTAGATATCCGTAAATTCTGTCCATGCTCAAGCATGGCTTACGTGCTTATGTGCCAATGTTTTGATCCAAGTTATAATGAAAAAAAAAAAATTGCCGCTGATTTGGAAAAACTTTGAAGAAACTTTATGTTGAAAAACGTTTTCAATGTTAATATTGACTTTTTGATAATCTGGCGTGATTAAACAAGATTGTAATTTGAGCAAAAAATCTGTGTTTGAGCACAAGAGTGTCTTCATGATCACTGATCACGGGCCCTGAAGAGTTTTGACAGACGAGATATTTGTGCCGTATTAAGGAACCAGGTGTTCCTGTTAACGAGCCAGGTGTTCATTGATATCACCTGGTTTACTGACTTGGAATCCATCCTCCACATATCGAGGCTAGACGAACGTGGAAACGGTTTTCTGAAGAGGTGTAATATGGTACAATTAATTCCTACTTAATTGAACAGTGCACTACAGAGTCTACCCATGTATTGGTGAGGTTTTCAACCTTAAAAATGGTACATGTACCAGTAAATAACTAGAACTGTTGTCCGGGGGCCAACTCATACCCCCTTGAAATTATTTGTACAACAAATGAGAAGCACATCTTCATACTATATTGTCTATTCCCACAAGTTTTTAAAGATCTGTTGAAAACTGAGGGAATGTATGGCCGGACAAAATTGTGTCTACAGACGGATGGACAACCTGATTTCCAGTATACCCCCGTAACTTTGTTGCTGGGGGTATAAAAAGCATGTAAGCTTATTTACTGGAGTCTACATAGGTTTCAACCTCTGAAACCTCTAATGAGGGAGATCTCCCTCTTTCCATATTTTCAATGAGGGAGAAAGTACGGGAAATGTGACTGAAGCTGCATTAATGCTCAATTTATCGTTCCCTTATTATGTATCAAAATACCTTCACGAAGTATTCATTTGATCCAGATACACCTATTATGGTCATTACACATATCCTGCAGTACAGTAACTAGGATCTCATTTGATCACAAGATGTAGATTTTGAAATATTGTGGGTTTGGACTTAAATTAGGTAGATGTCGAGGGAGATTGGTAAATTTTGGTCAAAAAGAGGGAGTCTCCCTCCTAATGAGGGAGGGTTGACAGGTATGAGTCTACCAAAGTACTGGTGAGGTTTATGACATCTCATTAACAGCTGAAGTCATTTAAGGATGGCCTCCCGCTGTATTCCATGCAAATATGTGAACAGTGCTTGTGTATTTGGGAGACTGCAATATATTTGTGTAAGCCTCTTTCGGATAGTCCGGATTTTTTGTCATTATAAAGTGCTATAACACTAAGTATACTGCTGAAGGCTGTACCAGAACACAAAAACCCCCAGTCCCAGTATACTGAGACGGGAATACAAAATAAAATTTATAGCACCCAGTTACACAAGGTAAGTCAACATAACAGCATAATATTCAGTATTAAAGGCGAGTTAGAGACATAGTGACTTATAAACAAAGTAGAAGTGACATTAATTAATGATGTTGAAAAGTTAAATAACAATTACAACAACAACAACAACAGGTCAAAATTAAATTTTCTCAATGTTGTAAGCACAGCTTGACATTAATAACATGCAGTTTAGTACCAGGTAAGCTTTAGTGATTGTCAATGAAGATTGCTACTAGAGGCAACCTAACTTTTGGTAGAAGCATCAAACAGCTAGCCTGTGTGATGTTGTAGATACAGTACTGTAACAGTGACAACAGCTAGCCTGTGTGATGTCATAGATACAGTACTGTAACAGTGACAACAGCTAGTCTGTGTGATGTTGTAGATACAATACTGTAACCGTGACAACAGCTAGCCTGTGTGATGTCAACAACTAGCCTGTGTGATGTCAACAGATAGTCTGTGTGATGTTGTAGATACAATACTGTAACGGTGACAACAGCTAGCCAGTGTGATGTTGTAGATACAATACTGTAACAGTGACAACAGCTAGCCTGTGTGATGTCGTAGATACAATACTGTAACAGTGACAACAGCTAGCCTGTGTGATGTCATTGATACAATACTGTAACGGTGACAACAGCTAGTCTGTGTGATGTTGTAGATACAATACTGTAACGGTGACAACAGCTAGCCTGTGTGATGTCGTAGATACAATACTGTAACGGTGACAACAGCTAGCCAGTGTGATGTTGTAGATACAATACTGTAACAGTGACAACAGCTAGCCAGTGTGATGTCGTAGATACAACACTGTAACGGTGACAACAGCTAGCCTGTGTGATGTCGTAGATACAATACTGTAACGGTGACAACAGCTAGTCTGTGTGATGTTGTAGATACAGTACTGTAACAGTGTGATGTCGTAGATACAATACTGTCACAGTGACAAGAGCTAGCCTGTGTGATGTCGTAGATACAATACTGTAACAGTGTGATGTTGTAGATACAATACTGTCACAGTGACGACAGCTAGCCTGTGTGATGTCGTAGATACAATACTGTAACAGTGACAAGAGCTAGCCTGTGTGATGTTGTAGATACAATACTGTAACGGTGACAACAGCTAGCCTGTGTGATGTCGTAGATACAATACTGTAACAGTGACAACAGCTAGCCTGTGTGATGTCGTAGATACAATACTATAACCGTGACGACAGCTAGCCTGTGTGATGTCGTAGATACAGTACTGTAACAGTGACAACAGCTAGCCCATGTGATGTTGTAGATACAATACTGTAACAGTGACAACAGCTAGTCTGTGTGATGTTGTAGATACAGTACTGTTACAGTGACAACAGCTAGCCTGTGTGATGTTGTAGATACAATACTGTAACAGTGACAACAGCTAGCCAGTGTGATGTTGTAGATACAATACTGTAACAGTGACAACAGCTAGCCAGTGTGATGTTGTAGATACAATACTGTAACGGTGACAACAGCTAGCCTGTGTGATGTTGTAGATACAATACTGTAACGGTGACAACAGCTAGCCTGTGTGATGTTGTAGATACAATACTGTAACAGTGACAACAGCTAGCCTGTGTGATGTTGTAGATACAATACTGTAACAGTGACAACAGCTAGCCAGTGTGATGTTGTAGATACAATACTGTAACGGTGACAACAGCTAGCCTGTGTGATGTTGTAGATACAATACTGTAACAGTGACAACAGCTAGCCAGTGTGATGTTGTCGATACAATGCTGTAATAGTGACAACAGCTAGCCTGTGTGATGTTGTAGATACAATACTGTAACAGTGACAACAGCTAGTCTGTGTGATGTTGTAGATACAGTACTGTTACAGTGACAACAGCTAGCCTGTGTGATGTTCTAGATACAATACTGTAACAGTGACAACAGCTAGCCTGTGTGATGTTGTCGATACAATGCTGTAATAGTGACAACAGCTAGCCTGTGTGATGTTGTAGATACAATGCTGTAATAGTGACAACAGCTAGCCTGTGTGATGTTGTAGATACAATACTGTAACAGTGACAACAGCTAGTCTGTGTGATGTTCTAGATACAATACTGTAACGGTGACAACAGCTAGCCTGTGTGATGTCGTAGATACAATACTGTAACAGTGACAACAGCTAGTCTGTGTGATGTCGTAGATACAATACTGTAACTGTGACAACAGCTAGCCTGTGTGATGTTCTAGATACAATACTGTAACGGTGACAACAGCTAGCCTGTGTGATGTTGTAGATACAATACTGTAACAGTGACAACAGCTAGCCTGTGTGATGTTGTAGATACAATACTGTAACAGTGACAACAGCTAGCCTGTGTGATGTCATTGATACAATGCTGTAATAGTGACAACAGCTAGCCTGTGTGATGTTGTAGATACAATACTGTAACAGTGACGACAGCTAGCCTGTGTGATGTTGTAGATACAATACTGTAACAGTGACAACAGCTAGCCTGTGTGATGTTCTAGATACAATACTGTAACGGTGACAACAGCTAGCCAGTGTGATGTCGTAGATACAATACTGTAACGGTGACAACAGCTAGCCTGTGTGATGTCGTAGATACAATACTGTAACGGTGACAACAGCTAGCCTGTGTGATGTTGTAGATACAATACTGTAACGGTGACGACAGCTAGCCTGTGTGATGTCGTAGATACAATACTGTTACAGTGACAACAGCTAGCTTGTGTGATGTCGTAGATACAATACTGTAACAGTGACAACAGCTAACCTGTGTGATGTCATAGATACAGTACTGTAATGGTGACAACAGCTAGCCTGTGTGATGTTCTAGATACAATACTGTAACGGTGACAACAGCTAGCCAGTGTGATGTCGTAGATACAATACTGTAACAGTGACAACAGCTAACCTGTGTGATGTTGTTGATACAATACTGTAACAGTGACAACAGCTAGCCTGTGTGATGTCGTAGATACAATACTGTAACGGTGACAACAGCTAGCCTGTGTGATGTCGTAGATACAATACTGTAACAGTGACAACAGCTAGCCTGTGTGATGTCGTAGATACAATACTGTAACAGTGACAACAGCTAGCCTGTGTGATGTCGTAGATACAATACTGTAATAGTGACAACAGCTAACCTGTGTGATGTCGTAGATACAATACTGTAACAGTGTGATGTTGTAGATACAATACTGTAACAGTGTGATGTTGTAGATACAATACTGTAACAGTGACAACAGCTAGCCTGTGTGATGTCGTAGATACAATACTGTAACGGTGACAACAGCTAGCCTGTGTGATGTCGTAGATACAATACTGTAACAGTGACAACAGCTAGCCTGTGTGATGTCGTAGATACAATACTGTAACAGTGACAACAGCTAGCCTGTGTGATGTTGTAGATACAGTACTGTCACAGTGACAACAGCTAGCCTGTGTGATGTCATTGATACAATACTGTAACAGTGACAACAGCTAGCCTGTGTGATGTTGTAGATACAATACTGTAACAGTGACAACAGCTAGCCAGTGTGATGTCGTAGATACAATACTGTAACGGTGACAACAGCTAACCTGTGTGATGTCGTAGATACAATACTGTAACGGTGACAACAGCTAGCCAGTGTGATGTCGTAGATACAATACTGTAACGGTGACAACAGCTAGCCTGTGTGATGTCGTAGATACAATACTGTAACGGTGACAACAGCTAGCCAGTGTGATGTCGTAGATACAATACTGTAACAGTGACAACAGCTAACCTGTGTGATGTCATAGATACAGTACTGTAATGGTGACAACAGCTAGCCTGTGTGATGTTGTAGATACAATACTGTAACGGTGACAACAGCTAGCCAGTGTGATGTCGTAGATACAATACTGTAACAGTGACAACAGCTAGCCTGTGTGATGTTGTAGATACAGTACTGTAACAGTGACAACAGCTAGCCTGTGTGATGTTGTAGATACAATACTGTAACCGTGACAACAGCTAACCTGTGTGATGTTGTAGATACAATACTGTAACCGTGACAACAGCTAACCTGTGTGATGTTGTTGATACAATACTGTAACGGTGACAACAGCTAGCCTGTGTGATGTCGTAGATACAATACTGTAACGGTGACAACAGCTAGCCTGTGTGATGTCGTAGATACAATACTGTAACAGTGACAACAGCTAGCCTAGATGTATGTGACGGTTTTAAACAGCTAGTTAATTTGTATAGAATGGTACTATATCATAACAGAGCACAGTAATGACCAGCAGGGTTACACCAAAGCCAGGGTCTTACCTGGTGGAAATGCTGTTGTCAGACCCCTTAAAGCTGGAGAGTCAACAGAACGGAACATTTGAAACAAACACAATCTAAAGACTAATGTCATTTAAAAGGTCCTTCCAAGTCCAGAACAACAGTACTAGTCAGCTACATTAGGTACTCTGGTAAATAAAGGTTTGCAAAAAAGGGAGATAATTTTGGTACTGCTTAGTGACAGGGAGGCTTATACAATGTATTTTAGTAATGCAACAATTACAAGTAATCTGGTTATAGATAAATACGTATACGAAAATTTCCCCCTGACTTAAAGGACTAAAGAAAATACAAGACATGTAAAAACTACATATTAAAAAATGTGAACACATTAAAAAAATGAAAAAATTCCACAGTAATTATTGCATTCAATTACAATAATTAACAAAAAATAATCAATAACACCTATTTACAAAACCAGGCCATCTCGAGTTTGGTACCCTACCGGTATGTACATATTGACTACCTACCCCTGCGAAAGTGCCGATTTCTGGTTGTTGCCGAGTTCCTTCAGGTCACTTGTGCTGTACGAGTGATGTGGGGCCGACATGTGTACAGGGGAGTCACCACCACTGACGTCAGAGCTTACGTCACGCGATCGGTCGCTGGAGTTGCTGTCGCGGCGTCTCGACACCTTGGGGCTGGGAGTTGTTGGCCTTTGCTGGGGCTGTGCTTGTTGCTTACTCTTGTTACTCCAGCTAAAGAATCTGAAATGGAAGGGCAGGATGGCTGTCATCTATTAGTACACTGTACTACATACTAAATGATTCACAGAGTTATACACCCCGTAATCCAACCTGACTTGTATGTTATAGAAAGTTTAAGAACCAAAATGAAAACCGAATTGAAGATTTGAGTTGTTGCATTCATGAAAAAAAAGTGTTAGTAAAATTGACCACATGGGTGGTTATATATATTCATATGGGAAGGCAGATTATATATATATACATATTTCAAATCCACAAACAACATCACCTTGATCAATAAATTTGGTTAAATATTTTTGCACAGAACGTTACATTTCAATTACAGCATGCATTTATATAGCTTTTAAACCATCTTGCACTACGTATACGTCTATCAGACCTCCATAGACCAGCATGCACAGTACCCTAAAGATCAAGTTGTGATTGATCACAGTACACTAATGATCAAGTTGTTATTGATCACAATACTGTAACGATCAAGTTGTGATTGACCAGATCAGTGTACCTGAGTTGTTATTCTAAGTTTTTACACTTTGTTCCCTGATGTAAAATGTAATAATGCTAACCAACATTTCTAGCTGATTGTAAATTAAATACAGTCATACCTTGTTGTCTCCAAATTGTTAAACATTGTTGATCCAACAATATAATATAAACTTTATTTATTTTACAGCAATTATGAAACAAGTTATCCAACTTATATAAATCACTCTTGTTGACTTGGATGTTAGCGTGCAAGGGGTCTTATTGTGGGAGGAAATCGGAGTACCCGGAGAAAACCCACGTGGTCAGGCAGGTGACCCTATTCCTTTACACATCTGGTAGGGGAATTGAACCCCGGCTATCTTGGTGAAAGGCAAGTGCGCTATCCACTGCAACACCCGACCACCCTTCTTGATCCAACAATTTTGTCAGTTCCAAAAAATCTTGACTCTAAACATTTGAACACAATTAACTCAAATTTCTCGCATAAGTCAAAAATTTTCACTCGGACCCGCAAACTTTGAGATAACAAGGTTATACTGTAACATTAATGTACAATATACAAAAGATGATATTCAACAGGTAAGTTTCAATAATGGTTGATTGTATACCTGGAAATGTTCGCCAAAATCAAACTTACACCTTTTACTGATAAAATCTTGCCCAGTGTTAATTTCACTGTCCACTTGTTATGACTAAACATAGATAGCCATTTGTATGAAAATATTCATTGTTAGAATAAATTTATTCTGATCATTATAAGTTGGTGAATATATCAAAAGTTGAAATGTGGCGAAAATATCCTGATATTTATACTATGTGTTATACACCCGGTTAACTCATTACCCTGTAGACACATTTGAACGCTTCAAATTTATGCCTTAAGTTGTAAAATAAACAAATCATATAATTGCATAGTGTTATAAAAATATAGTGTCTACGGTGAACATCAAGTGAAAAGTCTCTAACTGGCTATAGACTTTGTTCTGTGACTGTACAATACCAAAAGGTCACACCAATAACTATATAGTAATTAGTCTGTTCAATCAATGTAGAAATGGATTGACAATATATGACGGAATGAAAATCAGGACTATTTCTTTTGCTTTACATGTTTCGGCATACAAGGTATGCCATCTTGTATGCCGTCTTCCAAAACCTTTACAGGTAAATACTGCGGTATATTTTAGGTTTATTTTTGTTTTCCTAACTTTCCTAACAGGCAAGGTCATTTAGGACATGCTAGGTTTTGGAGGTGGAGGAAAGCTGGAGAACCCGGAGAAAAACCAACTACCTACATGTATGGTCAATACCTGGCAACTGCCCCACGTGAGTGGCTAGTGGCAGGGTGTTGGGACACCTTAACCAATCGGCCAAGGGGGCCCTTCCATGGTATATTAAATGTTGTTGCTCAACCTTCCATCAGATATTGTCTAGCCATTTCTACCTGAATTTTTATGACTTTTGTGCAGGACCCATGTATGATGCCCTGTAGGAATCAATCTGCAGAAGACCACCGAAACATTTGGAAAATTTCTACATCGCCATTGGATTTCGTTTGTTTAGTATGATAGTCTCTTAGTCTACAAGAAACCTGTGACACTGACCTTGATTATCATTTAAGCAATGAATGTTTTAGCAAATGTTGTTACAGTCCTATAACACACATTGCTATTGATGACAAACTAAACAAGAGATCCCAGAGGGATCTTGGCGCCAACCATCAAATGATCTAAGTTTGTTTTTTGAAAGATGGTTCTTTTCTCTTCTTTCGATTGTCTCTTAGGTGTTGATTAAGTGTGAGCAGAGACTCTGGTGGGACACAGATGCATTTTTTTGTTTTTTTTTTGTGAATTACATTGTCGTTTCCTTATTCTTAGCATAGCTAGGCACCAGGAGGAACCTACATATGAAATTTGTGAAAGTTCCCTTCAGTATATTCTTAGAAATAGGGATAACAAACTTCAATTGTCAAAATCCAAGATGGCTGCCTGTCGGCCATGTTGTTTTCCGATCTGTCCAAAAATGGAATATGCACAACTAGGGACCAAGGTGAACCAACAAATGAAATTTGAGAAAGATACCTTCAGTACTTTCTTAGAAATAGCGATAACAGACTTCAATTGTCAAAATCCAAGATGGCTGCCTGTCGGCCATATTGTTTTCTGATCTGTCCCAAAATGGAATATACACAACTAGGGACCAAGGTGAACCAACCCATGAAATTTGAGAAAGATACCTTCAGTAATTTCTGAGAAATAGCCATAAAGAACTTCAATTGTCAAAATCCGAGATGGCTGCCTGTCGGCCATGTTGTTTTTGGATTGGTCCCAAAATGCAATATGCATAACTACACACCAAGGGGAACCTACACATGAAATTTGAGAAAGATCCATTCAGTACATTCTCAGAAATAGCGATAACAAAGTTCAACTGTCAAAATCAAAGATGGCTGCCTGTCGGCCTTGTTGTTTTCGGATTGGTTCCAAAATGCAATATGCATAACTAGGCACCAAGGGGAACCTACACATGAAATTTGAGAAAGATCCATTCAGTACATTCTCAGAAATAGGGATAACAAAGTTCAAATGTCAAAATCCAAGATGGCTGCCTGTCGGCCATCTTGAATTCAGATCGGTCCCAAAATGGAATATACACAACTACGGACCAAGGTGAACCAACACATGAAATTTGAGAAAGATACCTTCAGTACTTTCTTAGAAATAGCGATAACAAACTTCAATTGTCAAAATCAAAGATGGCTGCCTGTCGGCCATGTTGTTTTTGGATTGGTCCCAAAATGCAATATGCATAACTACACACCAAGGGGAACCTACACATGAAATTTGAGAAAGATCCATTCAGTACATTCTCAGAAATAGCGATAACAAAGTTCAACTGTCAAAATCCAAGATGGCTGCCTGTCGGCCATCTTGAATTCAGATCGGTCCCAAAATGGAATATGCACAACTAGGGACCAAGGTGAACCAACACATGAAATTTGAGAAAGATCCATTCAGTACATTCTCAGAAATAGGGATAACAAAGTTCAAAGGTCAAAATCCAAGATGGCTGCCTGTCGGCCATCTTGAATTCAGATCGGTCCCAAAATGGAATATGCACAACTAGGGACCAAGGTGAACCAACACATGAAATTTGAGAAAGATTCCTTCGGTACTTTATGAGAAATAGCGATAACAAGAATTGTTTACGGACGGACTAACGGACGGACGACGGACCACGGACGCAGGGCGATTTGAATAGCCCACCATCTGATGATGGTGGGCTAAAAAGCCCAGTAGGGCTTTATGTAAGTTTGTCAGCAATTGCAATGTGTGTTATAGGACTGTAACAATATTTGCTAAATGTTCATTACTTATATTAACATTTTGATAGAATAATTACGCTTTATTTAGTTTCTTTGGACCAATTTTGAACAGCAAATCAAATGAAGACAACAATGAACTTGATGACGTCACAATAGAGAACGATGACGTCACAATGCCAACTGCTGTTATAGTCTGAGGCACTGGGTGTTATAGGCGTATGGCAGCAACTGCCTCTTAGCATTGTGTCAATAGAAAATTACAGAGCAAATGTAATACAACCTGTTATCCTGACATCATCGATTTAAACCATTACAGATCTATACCAACATACTACATAAACTTAAATACACTGTACAATGATCAACAACAGGTAAAAAATTCCGGAGATAATTTTACCTTCCTGCAGGAATGAATTATAATCTTACCTTTTCTATTACTTATAAGCAGTTTATCCTCCACTTATATATATTTGTATTTATCAGGACATAATTGCCATCATGTGACTATAGGCAGTACCAGTACAGTGGAAGAATCTCAACTTGACATGATTAACAACTTTAGTCAGACCAAGACCACCGATCACATTGATCTTGATAATCATATTCATAACACACGAGTCAAAACTTTGAAAGGAAAACATATTGTAGCGAGGATTATTGGCATTTTTGTCTTTATATAAATTTCAGAAATATCTAATTCTAAAATACCTAAACAATCAGGTACCAAAATGACTAGAATTCAAATAAAACAAGATCACACGATATGAATATACCCTTATAAATTTCAAGGCGACAGGTCATTTTGGTCTGACGATTTAAATTTAGCTTGTTCACTGGTAACATTTTGAAGAAAACTTTCAAAATACAAGTTTAATCAAAGAAACAATACTCTTATAAGTTCTTTTTTGGTATCAAAGTCGCTTTTTCTGAATCTTAAATGTTTAAGTAATCATTCAAGTAAGTATTCATCATAAAAATCAAATTCTATCAAGAGTATCAGGTGAAACATAATTATCACATAACCGACATGTTCAGTGTTCAGTCAGGTCATACGGCCATGTCATAGATATGGTATTACACATGTGTAATAACATTAGTATGACGTCATAAATAAATGACATCTGTATGACATCATTTGATTGTCTTGGCAGTGAAAATTATCTCCTTAAATTATGAACTAGACTTTATTATAGAGAAATGAATTTGAGAATTTTGGGTATTTTTCTCAAGAATATAGGTTTTGTGATAAATAGAACCTTGCACTCGTGTCAATGTAATATGGAATTAATTAAACTTAAAGTGATTTAATATGACACTGATCTAAAGGCTTGTGATATATATCGTGATATTACTGAAACTTGTATTTGTTTAATGAATTCTATAATTACATTGACATGAGAGTAAGATCCTCTACTTCTGCTTAAATATGAAAATAATGACAAAGAAAAAATAAAAATACATTTCAGTCAAACAGATATGTGTTTCTAAAACATATATCAAATGAAAATGCATCACTGTGCCAAACAAGACAGAAGATTACCTCTCCTTCACTTAAATCAATAACAAAATGAAGTAAAAATTCAAAACTAAATTGGTGACTCATACGAAAATCTCGAAAACACACACATATGTCTTGAAAGTGAAGTACTGCTGACTGGGTGTCACAAAAATCTCTAACAGGAGAAAGTTCAGATCACGCAACATTCCAATCAGGTAACGAAACAAATTTGGACCATGTCCAAATGATGCCAAAAAATGCACACAATAGACATTGATACAGGAGGAAAACATGAAAATTATATATGATCATCGTAACCAACTAAAATATGACGGAAATATTTTAAATTTAAATATGACAAAGGTCCACCGAGAGGTGGCTACACAGGAAAGAACGTTTTAGCCAGAAGTCACACAGACACACATAGGTGAAGAGACACACTCCAGGTGTGCTGCCAAAATGCTTACATCCTTTTCAAAGTTGCATAATCCCCACTGTAAATATTGTCAACAAAACACATTAGAACATTTATACATGAATTTTAAAAACTGAAAGTTTGGCTAGAGACAGACTTTCTTCAGATGCCGACATGGAAAATTTACAATATAGATTGTGATATTGAAATGAAAGATGAAATCATGGATTAATTAATTCAACTTATATATTTATCATTCATGTCGGCTCCAATGTTAGAATGCAGGGCTTTTTATATGGGAGGAAACCAGAATACCCGGAGAAAACTTAGCTAGGCAGGTGACCCCATACCTTTCTGTGTCCCATTGGGGCCCCCTTAGTAAAAGACAATTGAAAAGGGTAATGAAAATTGCTAAATTCTGAAAGCTGATAGTAATACAGAAAACTGACTTTTCAAACACTTGTTCTTCATCAACATTCTCTGCACTCAAGGAAAATAATATAATTTCCAGAGATGATTTATCTAATGCTGAAAACTTACACTCTGGAAATTACCATTCTTTTTATTGATGTCACACTTAACTATACTTTGATTGAACTCATAATTCAGACAACTAAACCAAAAACACACTTGATAAATACTTTTAAAAGTAAAATCTCACTTCCTAGATGCTGAAATTGAAGTTTTGGACAAGAATGAGAAAAACAAAAGTTCTTAGGTATTTATAATATAGAGACATTTTTCCAACATATTGACAATTTTTATTCGAACAATGCAAAAATAATTACTGTTCTGGATTTTTTTTTTCTTGGAAAATGACATGGACTAAATATATATGGTGTATATATATATACATATGCATGGACATTGACTACGAAGCATATCATGCAAGCAGTTACTTTAAATGGGAACATTGTATAAATAGATCTGAAATTAAAATGTATGTTAGCTGCCTCTAACTGCTGTGGGCTTGTAACATCAATTTACATGAGAATTTTGTGATAATGTATTTAGATTTCAGTAATTTAAAGCTCCACACAGGTTTTTTTCTGGTACCTGGAATAACCTATATATTTTACATATCTATCTCTACTTAAATATAATAGATTGATTGTGTATTTTAAACTTCTAACCTTTAAAATAACATTGTACTTGTGATATGCTAGATTTATGACCAATGGAAACTCTTTTTACATCATAATTCTGATTTATTAATTACTAGAATTCGTCTAAAAATATATCAACTTGGAACGAACTCTTTTGAAAAATGATTGCATTAAAATAAGGTAGCATACCTCCTTAAAAGACTCAATGCATCATTACATAAAAATAGTTGTATAATGTAATTTAAACCTCAGAAAATTCAGTTTCAACTTCAGGGCAACAAGAACAGGCCAGTTCCCCACCGAGAGCTAAAGACTCCATTGCAATCAAATAATATGACAGATATGAAAATCAGAAATATGATTGCTTGGTAAATTTTTAAAGATTTTACATGTATGTATGATAAAAATTGAATATTAAATGATTCATAGAGGCATAAATTTGTTCCCATCTATATTTATTCATGAATTTCATATCATACTACTGGTAAATATTCTAATAAGGTTATATATAATGCACGTATACCATATTACGTTAAAGCATTTGCAGGCAACATCATGCTGTTGGGAACTATCACTAACTTTGAGTATGATAGCATGCATATATATATATATATATAGGGATTTCTACAATAATATTTGGGGACGAATATAAGGGCCCCCTTCCCCTTGAAATAGTATACTATAATTCCCAATACCCGGGTATGTTGTCAAAAAATTCCAAAGAGGAAGAAACGAAAGATTTGATCGGTAGTTTCTGGGAAAAAAATGGTGCTTTTATGCATTTTACTGCTTGAAATGTGTCCGTTCCATGGACCCTGAACCCAGGAAGAGAGTTCCGGGAAAATCTCTGGCAAATCACCTAACACACTGTAGATAAAATCAGATTGTATTTTGGTATCATCTCCTACCAGTAATACAGACAAGGATACACCCGTTTAGAAATGTTTTGCAGACAAGATGCGTTTATGAAGCCATGATTACGGTATATGTAAAAGTAAATATATAATATGTTACCATGTATGTAACTTTTATATAGATCTTACTTCATGGTAGTCGCGAGAACAGCACTGCAAAAAGGTATCAAGTTCATAAACATTTCAGGCTACTTTATATATAGATCCCGATAAAGATCACAATTCCTTTGACCACTATACTTGTGTTGAGAGTTATCTGCCCTTTGACAACTAATTAATTGTGTCCAGCCCCATCATCCCTTTATAGAAGGGAAATAACATACCTTGAAGCAAGCATTTCTTTATCTGTTCCGTTATTACGAAAACCAAAAATCATTTCTATGTAGCCGTTTTGAAAATACTCTTAAAAGAAAAATACACTGATATACATTTTTTTTTTTTAATTTATTGAAAATTTAGCAGTTTATGTCATTTCTTATTTCTTTTAATTTGAAAATCCTCTGACTTCATTATTCGGGTGTGAATTGATAAGCCGAACCTGTGGGTGGTACTCACTTTCTCTTGGTAAATGGGTGTTGCTTCGCCTGCGTCAGTAGCTGTTTGTAGTGGTCAGAACGTAGGTATCGTGCATAACTGTCCTTCTTCATTAAGTTATAGATATGTTCCTGGGCCGGGTCAAACGCGTAACGACTACAACATACACGTACATGTAGTTCATCATCTTAGCTATGTCTATTTTTCCATAGGTTAAACTTACACAATATACAGTGGACTCCACTTAATATCACCCCTGTTAATATCACATTCCTCTTTATATCATGTTTTTCCCAAGCACCATTTTTCTCTGTCATTTTATTTGGTTAATATCATGTATTTTGAGGTGAATTCCTCTTAATATCATGTTTTTTTAACAAATAACATTAAATATCCACAAAATGTTGGCATTTCCATTGATTTCAGATACAATTTGTACAAAATGTTGCATAGAAAATAAAAGATAACCCTCAAAAATCGTTTTCTGATTGAAATAATGTCATCTATATATTGAAACATCTTCATGTGTATATACTGAGATTATTTTGTACACAAACAGGAATTGAAAACTTAATTTGCGAGCTTTTGAAAACATCTGTTTCCTTTGTCAAGCAAAGAGTACAATAGCCGAGTGTCGGTTTTTCTGACCGCTGACTGCTGACAGTTGACTTCTCAAACTTGCCCTATTTTGGGTAGTGAGCTGATTTCAGCGGTCAGAACACCGACACTCGGCTATTGTACTCTTTGCTTGACAAAGGAAACAGACGTTTTCGAAAGCTCGCAAGTTAAGTTTTCAATTCCTGTTTGTGTACAAAACAATCTCAGTATATATCATTCATACCAAACTGATGAATCTTATTCCTAATCTTCATTTGCACATTGAATAGCTTACCTTTAGTTATGGAGATTGGAAATGCACTAGATTTAGTGGGAAAACATGTTTCTCTTAATGTCACATTCCTGTTAATATCATGTTTTTGTCTGACAAATGCAACATGATATTAAGAGGAGTGCACTCTATTGTATACTGTAAACATTGTTATTTTGGCTCACTTAAATTTCAGTGCATAACGGAATTTAAATAGTTAAGCGCAATGATGAATTGGCGAAATCATAATGCTTGTAGTAGCAACCAATATACTGCCACTGTAATTGATGCAATTGTTATTTAGCCGAATACTTTCAATGCAAAAATCACATCTATATACAGTAACTTGTTACGATTCTAGCTATGGATTGATCAAACCTGGTTTCCTGGATGCGTTTTTGCACTTTTCAAAGTCTGAAAAGTGATTTATGATAAAAAAAATAGCATTTGCACATATGCAAAGCTATTTTCAATTTATTCATTTTCAGCAAAATAACTCTTATGACAATAAAACGATTTAACTACTACACTTTTTGACTGACAGATCATGTGAAATATGCAATCTATTTTAATAATATTTGTGATTGTTTTACCGTTATCAGCGAAATCTGATCAGTTATCAATTCTACAAAACTAATTTGTAAAATTTGTTGGTGACAGATTGAACAATTATCTTACCTTCGAGGACCAAACTTTTCCTTTAAATTTTTATGTACTTGTTCCATAGTCTTGGAATCAACATTAACTTCACAGTTAGCTCCCTTTTCTAAGAAGTCTCTGAAATGAAAACATTAATTTTTGTCAAACATTCTTTCACAAAATCTTCAGAACTGCATTTCAATGGAACATTTTGAATATAATTATGAATAAAATTCATAAAAAGCAACATGAAAATTTACTCTATTTCAAAGTCTGAATTACAGTAAATATAAAATGAATACAAAAATGTTCATGGTTTTCACAGTTTTCCTTTAATTTTCTTCCAGAAAATTTTTAAATAGTTCCATACTTATAAATCTGATCCATACGGTCCTTGAGTTGTTTATACGGGCAATCCTTGAGTTGTTCTACTTCATTCCAGAAGCGTATATTTTCCTGACTGTATTCCTTTTCTAAGTACTTCTCAAACTCTGATAATCCCGTCGGATCCGAGACTAGCTCGTAGAAGCTAAAACTCCACTTCTTTACCCGCAATTCTGTCGGACTGCTAACCCTATGGGAATGACATCACAGAAATTAACATTGGGATTACCATATTTGCTGTTTAATATCAGCAGCCCTTGATCACTCTTTTCCAGGATGTATTGAAATTTTATAGACTCTGTCCACCTTTGGTTAAGACCTGGCCCAGTCAGTAATTTATAGTACATATGTACTTACATTTTTATAAATCCCTTCTAAGTTCAGTCAGGCCCAATCAATAATATATGAGAAACTTTAAAGATATAAAATAATAATCGGAGTAATTGTCAAGAAGCAAATGAAACATAATGTTCTTTAGTTTAAATAACTGTTGATGTTGTACAACTTCATCTATCATGCTTCCCATTTTATTGACGAATCCCCAATCCCCCCATAACACAATTTAAAGAACTACATGTACTAATTAAAGCAGGTACTTTTAGAAACAAATCATAAAATTTACTCTTTTTTCAAGTACTTTAATAATAATATTATAAAACTGACTTTTTTTTCAGGTAAGATAATTTACTTTTTTTCCATTTAATAGCAATTCACATGTAACTTTTACTAACTATAACTGTTAAGTCATACATTTTTTGTTGGCATATTATTTTCACTCATTTTGTGGGTACATGAATTCAAATGTCCACAATATAATAAAAAGTTTGAATTATGAATATTTAACACACATCTATTAAGATATATTTATCCCCTTATTAATGTCCCCAAAAAACAATTCTTTAACCATGAAATTTTAGCCCCACAAAAAATAGGATTAGACAGTATATGGCAGTCTTACAAGGGTTTATTAAGCTCCCACATTGTGGGGTCGTCTGTGATCCAAGGGTTGCTAGGTTGGGCCGCACTCGGCTCGATCAATGGGTCATACTCTTGATACTGGGTCCATCGTGTGCAGTAACTGTCAAAAAAGATCATGTAACGATATTAACCCAACGAGTAAAAAACCTTCATTACCAAATAATTCAGACAAAAGGGAGGTAACCTGAGGCAAAAATAAGGGCCACTTTATTTAATGAAATAATTTATTTTGCTAAATATTCATTGAATTATTTCATCAATTAATTGTAATCAGACACAAGTTACAGTACTCAAATCAAATGAAAAAATCTGAAGGTGGTTATAATCTAATACTAATCCTTATGCAGGTAATAATTTATTAAATCTATTCTTTGAGACAGTCACAAAAACCATTAAGACTACACCTCCCAACTTGAACACTTATAATTTTCAATTGATTAATCTATAGGTTGTATTAAAAATGTTCACATGTACAAGTTGTAAAACACATTGGTAAAAAAAAATCATCAAAAATATACATACCATTCAAATGCTTTGGAAAATTTCATCCTTGGCCTGTCCATGGACTTTTTAAGGAATGCAATCTACAAAATTGAACAAAGTTTACACATCTTTCCCGGATTTAAATGGAACCAATGATGAACAGAAAAAAGTTTAATATTATTTGCAAATCCTGAGAAGGACCATACTTTGTTTAAATGGCATTTGACTGATAGGATATTGAAAGAGGATCAAATTAATTTCTTTAAACAAAGGTCATAGCCTTTCATCTTAGTTAGCCATATAAATGACTTAAAGACTCATTATTCTTAAGAGGAAGTGGTTTATATTGTTCAAGATATCTCACTCCTGTCTTCTACAAAGTAAAATCAAGATAATTAATTTTAATAAACTTGACTGTAAAGACCACTTTGTGAAGGTGTGAACATAACTGATCTATAACCTTAACTTTGACCTAGTGACCTTGACCTCTTTGACCAATTGACCTTGACGTTTGGTTAGTTGATTCCCTGTTTAAATTCAGTCAATTTTGCTTTAAATGTCTAACACAAATGTTCATCAGTGAAAAACTGAATAAACTGACCTTGACCTTTCGCTCGAATGAGGGGTATTTGAGTAAACCGGGTTTGATCAAGTGCGGCTTTACTGTATAATGTAGAATGGCTCGTCCTTATTTATTGTAAATATTGGTAGGATTATATATTATCATGGTCAGTTCTCTGAAGTTTGGTACAGATAAATACCCTACCGATTATAGCCATTTAATTTCTCACCTCCTGTCTATACCAGTCCTTGTTCTTCTTTTTGCGAGCCACCATCTGGTTGGGGTGTATATTTCTCTTAGGCCCCTCCTCCAGACAGTTCACCTGGGATTTCTGTAACAGAATCCAAACCCTTAATTAGTCATACAGCATCACCTTATTGTGTTCCTTTCCAAACCTTGACTACCTTCCCTAACATTTATATAGGCATTGACTACCTACTCCAAGGTTTATATAGGCATTTAGTGATTAGTTAGTTTAGTTTGTTTGTGTTTTACAGCTTTTTGAAAGCTTAATAATAGCCATTTAAAGATTTGTCAGGTTTTATAAGTGGAGGAAAGCCAGAGTTCTCATAAACAACAGGCCCAACGGGCCTGCATCTGTTGACACTTGGTATTAATCTATCACTTGAAACATTAAATTTGTGACTGTGATACATTCAAAAGAACATGTAAAGATTTTAACATATTTGACCCCAATGACCTTTAAAGTAGGTCAAAGTTATTTTCATTGCTACACTTTGTTATGCTCCGTCCAAGGAAAATGCACAGCTAGACTCAATTTTGAACTTTAGATTCACACTCTACCATTGAGGTATCCGAATGCCAACCAATTCCTTCCTTCTTTTTGAAAGTCTTTACTCCAAAGACATATGTAACCGATATTTACAAATCAGGTGAGGTCAGAGGAACTAATGTAACAGGGGAGGAAAATGCACAGCCAGACCAGGGGTTCCAACCAGGGACCCACTGAACTCTTCTTATGCTCCTTCCAAGGAAACTACCACAAATAAGCATGTCTCTACACCTTTCAGTGTGTAAAAGATTTTAAAACTTTTGACCCCTGTGACCCTGAAAGTAGGTCAAGATCATTCATAAACTTTGGTAGTCCTTCATCTTAGCATGCTACTGGTTTGATATCATTACGCAGCCTTTCGGTTATTGAAAAGAAGCTGAAAATGTAAATTGTTTACGACGGAAAATGATGGGCAAAAAACTATCACAATAGGTCACTAGAGACTTCATTTCAGGTGACCTGAAAAGAAATATGCACAATACGGAATGGCGGAGAACCTTCATATGAACTTACTAGATACTTGTAACAGCAAATGATGAACCGGTGGTGATAAGACAAATTCAAATTTTGAGCTAAAATTCTAATTGCAAGTTCAATCATCTGAATCAACTCAAAGAGGTCCCTTTGAATGATTTTATATCAATGAGCAGTAAGTTTGGCATATTCCTAACATTTTTCTTCATCAAAAATTATTGAATTTTGGTTTGATTAGTTTCATCTAATCAATTTCTTCTGATGAGATAATAAGTGACTCTACAAATTTTATTGGTAATCTTAATTGCAACAATTTTCCTGCTGAAAGAATTTCTGCTTAATTATCATTGTTCTTATTATAGTATCTGAATATCACTTACAGTAAGTATTGTGAGAGTGGCAATTTATCATTGCACTGATCTGTTTAATTTGATTATGCGCTAAAATATGAGTACGCCAAATTATGCAAGTTTACAGTATAAAAACAACAACAAAGATAATAAACAAACAATAGTTCACCCGTCTCCTCACATTTCTATAAAGAATTTCAGCAGGACCGCAGACATTTTTATTGACGCCAAGTCCTTGTAACCATTGATTCATTAAAACCAGCAGACCGTAGGTCTATCATTTATTTTATCTCATTTGCGAAATCAATTTGTAGTGAATTCATTCTGTCCGATATTTCCCTGTATTTATCTGATATTTTCCTATATTTCTAGTGCGAGACTCCCAATACATTTGAAAGTGCTGATGATGAGGGGTGGCGCACTTCACCAGAATAGTAATATGTATATATAGCACTGATAAAGTATACAGGCCAACCATCATTTCCCATCATCTCCGTTACTCCATATATGTCTGACTACAAATTAGGTTTGGAATAGTGTACTATTGCTTAGTGGTATAGTACATGTTCATCGTTATTGAATCCTTGCATCCCAGCCAGCTCCAAAGTGAAGCTTTGTATTGATACTGGGGCTGCAGAGTTTATAAAGTTCGAGTAACACGCTTAAGCCTATCATGAGACCACATTTCAGCTTGACATTTATAAATTTAAGGGACCAAAATAAGGGTTGGGACCAGAACCAGTCTTGATCCTTACACTTGGACCAGAACGAGGCTTGAGGTTTACACTGAGACCAGACCGAGGCTTGAGGTTTACACTGGAACCAGAGCGAGATTTGATGTTTATACTGGAACCAGAGTGAGGCTTGATGTTTATACTTGGACCAGAGCGAGGCTTGATATTTTTACTTGGACCAGAGCGAGGCTTGATATTTATACTGGGACCAGAGTGAGACTTGATGTATAAAATGGGACCAGAGTGAGGTTTGATGTTTATACTGGGACCAGAGTGAGGTTTGAAGTTAACACTGGGATCAGAGCGAGGCTTGAAGTTTACAATGGGACCAGAGCAAGACTTGAGGTTTACACTGGGACCAGAGTGAGGCTTGAAGTTTACACTGCAGGACCAGAGTGAGGTTTGATGTTTACGCTGGAAACAGTGAAGCTTGATGTTTCAGTGTATTCATGACCCAGGTGTGGGACAAATATCTACTGCCCAGGTGTCTGTGTGACACAATTGTAAAAGATTTGCATTGATGGTTTATATAACAAGCGTGAGATGTAGGGAATTTCCCTTTAACTCAGAGGTGGAGCATTGGGCTGGAAAGCCAAGGGTCCCAGGTTCGAGATCCAGCAAAGGCACTATCTTTATCACTTTTCCTCGTTCTATCACACAGTGTTGCATCAATGGCTGTCTTGTAACAGGAGAGGAAACCACACAACCAGACTCAATTTCGAACTCAAGATTCACACTCTACCATTGAGCTATCAGAATGCCAACCAATTCCTTCCTTCTTTTCAAAAGTCTTTACTCCTAAAGACATATGTACCCGGTATTTACTAATCAGGTGAGGTCAGAGGGACCACTGTAACAGGGGAGGCAAAATGCACGTCCAGACCAGGGGTTCCAACCAAGGACCCACTGAACTCTTAGACGGACGCTCAACCAATTGAGCTACTTGTTGGCGATAATCAGTCTTATGTTTATCACAGTGATTCAGCGTTAGGACATTTTGGTTTGACTTAGTGTCTTTGTAACCCACAAATCTTCCATACAATTAGAGAAATCGACAATGTGGAACAGACAGCCAGATCATCCAACACATACACAACATATAACTGATGTCCCTATCACATTGTACAAACATGTAGAGCCTGACCAGATCAAATACTTCTGTCAAATTCCCACAGCAAAAACGAGGATTTACAGAAATAAATTTGTCTGGTGAGAAGGAAAAAAAGTTTTAGGGGTGTTAAGTGTTTATATATTTATCATTAGCTAGTATCTCTTAGTTCTAACACAGAGATCACCAAGAAGAGGAACAGTGTTCATTCCTCAAAAGACTAGCAATTACAACAAATCAATACAACACTGTGTGTGAGCCGAAAAGGAATGCAGCGTCTAAATAAAAGACAAATGCTCCAGTAACACACAGCATCAAAAAAACTCGGTATATTGGTACTGATAAATCTTTAAACAGGGCATCTCGACTCGGACTCTTGCCAAAAAGACCAGCCGAATCTCGGGAGACAATTAGGTACTGTTGGGACACTAACGGACAAAACCTACATTCGCCTTTGTAGTGTGTAAACCTGCCATGGTGTAATGTACTATCAGATACTTATGGACTATGTAATATTTATATGCCAGCATATAACTTTCTGATATCTGTAGACAAATCAGTAGCTAATGTGTATTTATGTATTTATTGTACTTGTGGTGGGGTAGCATTGTTCCTTGTTTCCCTGAAGTTAATCATGTCTCCCAAAGGCAAAGTCCAATAAAAACATGCAGGTATATAATGTTAAGATAATATCATCATAATCATCATAATTGAGAGAAATTAACATAGCACATAGATAATATAGCTTGATGGTGCTAAATAGCAACTAAATAATACAACTTGATGATACTAAATAGCAGCCTAATAATACAACTTGATGATACTAAATAGCAGCTAAATAATAAAGCTTGATGATAATGAATAGCTGATAAATAATAAAGCTTGATGTTACTAAATAGCTGCTAAATGATAATAATAGCTTGATGATACTAAATAGCAGTTAAATATTACAGATTGATGATATTAAATAGCAGCTAAAAATTACAGCTTGATGATGCTAAATAGCAACTAAATACTACAGCTTGGTGGTATGGTGCTAAATTATACTAACAATAGCAGGTAAATAGTATAGTTTGACACTAAGAAGTAGGAATATATATCACATGTTTAGTAAACTTTCATACTAAATAGCAGCAAAATAGTACAATTCGATATAAGTTTATACCAAATTCACTGTAATAGCTAAAAACTACGATTTGATCCTAAACAGCTGAATTTGATCAGAATTTTATATTAAACGGCAGCAGTATTTTGAAATATTTTATGAAAATAGCTGCCAAAATAAAACAATTGATGCAAATTGATACTTCTTTACTAAAATACGAATATACAGAATCAGATTTGCTAACTCTGGTAGACCATTAAGTTACAATGTTTAATTCTAAAAATCCTTGAAGGAGAATTCAATGCTAAAACAGTACACATTACAAGAGAATGACAGAAAAAAACAACAATAAGAAACAATAGAGAAATACTCAGAACATTGATTAGCTTAGAAAATGTTTTCATTCATAAAAATAATTTATGACCTGCCATAAATAAAATAACCAATATGACCTTTAAACTAGATGTCAGATAGTATCTAAAGCTCTTTATCAAATATTTATCTGAAAAATGTATCATATTTCATCGATTGAAAAACACAACCTTTTGTAAATAATGCAGTCACTAACAGAGGATGATAGGCCCAGGGACCTGGACAATGTAGCCACACACCTGTCCCACAGCCGATTTTTGTAAATAATGCGGTCACTCTAACAGAGGATGATAAGTGTCAGTCCCTGGGCCCTGAACCTGTCCCACAACCGATTTTTGTAAATAATGCGGCCAATCTAATAGAGAATGTTTTGTGTCAGTCCCTGGGCCCTGAACCTGTCCCACAGCCGATTTTTGTAAATAATGCGGCCATTCTAACAGAGGATGATATGTGTGTCAGTCCCTGGGCCCTGAACCTGTCCCATAGCCGATTTTTGTAAATAATGCGGTCACTCTAACAGAGGATGATAAGTGTCAGTCCCTGGGCAATGTAGCCACATTTGTCCCACAGCCACCAGCTGTATAAAGAATGACACCCTATGGTAGGAATTCTTTAACTTCACAAGTATATCAATATTAAAATTCTTTTAGGAACACTTACTAGCTGTTATTGGTCATATTTTGGTTAAAAAAATCATCTTTCTTGTTGGCACAGGGGGGAATCTACAGGGGGTCTTAATTTAGAAAGAAAGTGAAGCACCTAGAAACAAGAGGCCAATGGACCTTAACGGTCATATGACCATAAAGACCTGATGGTCACATGACGACATAATATAAAGACCAATATAAGTTGTTTGGTTACTGCAAAGTTAAAAGATATTAACATATATGACCCCTGTGACCTTAAAAGAGGGTCAATTAACAAATTTGGTAATCCTACACTCAAGTATGCTACAAGCGAAATGTCAGTACCCTGGGTTTTTAGATTACTGAGAAAAAGTTGTTTAAAAGATTCTTAACACATTGCATCCCTGTGACCCTGAAAGTGGATGACCGTCATTCATTTGAACATACTTGGTAGGCCTTCGTCCCAGGATTCTACAGGCCAAATACCAGTATCTTGGGCCTTTTAGTTACTGAGAAGAAGTTGCTTGATGATTTTAAGACATTCGACCCCTGTGACCATGAAAGTGGTCAAGGTCATTCATTTTAACAAACATGGTAACCCTTCGTCCTAGCATGCATAATATCAGCGCCCTGGGCCTTTCGGTTATTGAGAATGAGTTAATTGTTTGAAGAAAAAGTTCACATAAGGCGGACGCATTATGACAAATGACGGGCAACGACAGACAAAGCATGATGACTTTATAGGTTGTCCTGACCCTTCAGGTCAGTTGACCTTGGTAAGTAAGACGATTTGACGGTGGGCAGTAAAACATTTGACCGTATACTTACTGGTGGCCTATGTATCCTCCAGAACGCTCTCTCCTGTTGGTCGCCTAACATCTTGTCTTGTCGCCCTTTCTTCTTCACTTCTCTGCCAAAGACAAAATTTCCTAAATTAATACAGCTGTTTTCGATGGTCCCTACATTAAAATCCAACATTTTTTTTTTAGTTTATTTTCAAGACTTTTATCCACAATTCTAAGCTTTTTCTCTTTTCCTTTATTTCATTCTAGGCTCGTTCTCTTATCCTTTATAAATTCTAAGCTCTTTCTCTTATCCTTTATTTCATTCTAGGCTCTTTCTCTTATCCTTTATAAATTCTAAGCTCTTTCTCTTATCCTTTATTTCATTCTAGGCTCTTTCTCTTATCCTTTATTAATTCTAAACTCTTTCTCTTATCCTTTATTTAATTTTAAGCTCTTTCTCTTATCCTTTATAAATTCTAAGCTCTTTCTCTTATCCTTTATTTAATTTTAGGCTCTTTCTCTTATCCTTTGTTTAATTCTAGGCTCTTTCTCTTATCCTTTGTTTAATTCTAGGCTTTTTCTCTTATCCTTTATCTAATTTTAGGCTCTTTCTCTAATCCTTTATTAATTCTAGGCTCTTTCTCTTATCCTTTGTTTAATTCTAGGCTCTTTCTCTTATCCTTTATTTCATTCTAGGCTCTTTCTCTTATCCTTTATTAATTCTAAGCTCTTTCTCTTATCCTTTATTTAATTCTAGGCTCATTCTCTTATCCTTTATTTAATTTTAGGCTCTTTCTCTTATCCTTTATTTAATTTTAGGCTCTGTCTCTTATCCTTTATTTAATTCCAGGCTCTTTCTTTTATCCTTTATTTAATTCTAGGCTCTTTCTCTTATCCTTTATTTAATTTTAGGCTCTTTCTCTTATCCTTTGTTTAATTCTAGGCTCTTTCTCTTATCCTTTGTTTAATTCTAGGCTCTTTCTCTTATCCTTTATCTAATTTTAGGCTCTTTCTCTAATCCTTTATTAATTCTAGGCTCTTTCTCTTATCCTTTGTTTAATTCTAGGCTCTTTCTCTTATCCTTTATTTCATTCTAGGCTCTTTCTCTTATCCTTTATTAATTCTAAGCTCTTTCTCTTATCCTTTATTTAATTCTAGGCTCATTCTCTTATCCTTTATTTAATTTTAGGCTCTTTCTCTTATCCTTTATTTAATTTTAGGCTCTGTCTCTTATCCTTTATTTAATTCCAGGCTCTTTCTTTTATCCTTTATTTAATTCTAGGCTTTTTCTCTTATCCTTTATTTAATTCTAGGCTCTTTCTCTTATCCTTTGTTTAATTTTAGGCTCTTTCTCTTATCCTTTATTTAATTCTAGGCTCTTTCTTTTATCCTTTATTTAATTTTAGGCTCTTTCTCTTATCCTTTGTTTAATTCTAGGCTCTTTCTCTTATCCTTTGTTTAATTTTAGGCTCTGTCTCTTATCCCTTATTTAATTCTAGTCTCTTTCTCTTATCCTTTTTTTAATTCTAAGCTCTTTCTCTTATCCTTTATTAATTCTAGGCTCTTTCTCTTATCCTTTATTTAATTCCAGGCTCTGTCTCTTATCCTTTATTTAATTCTAGGCTCTTTCTCTTATCCTTTATTTAATTCTAGGCTCTTTCTCTTATCCTTTATTTAATTCCAGGCTCTGTCTCTTATCCTTTATTTAATTCCAGGCTCTGTCTCTTATCCTTTATCTAATTCTAGGCTCTTTCTCTTATCCTTTATTTAATTCTAGGCTCTTTCTCTTATCCTTTATTTAATTCTAGGCTCTTTCTCTTATCCTTTATTTAATTCTAGGCTCTTTCTCTTATCCTTTATTTAATTCTAGGCTCTTTCTCTGATCCTTTGTTTAATTCTAAATCTTTCTCTGATCCTTTATTTAATTCCAGGCTCTTTCTCTATCCTTTATTTAATTTCAGGATCTTTCTCTATCCTTAATTTAATTCTAGTCTCTTTCTCTGATCCTTTATTTAATTCTAGGCTCTTTCTCTTATCCTTTATTTAATTCTAGGCTCTTTCTCTTATCCTTCATTTAATTCCAGGCTCTTTCTCTGATCCTTTATTTATTTCTTGGCCCTTTCTCTTATCTTTTATTTAATTTTAGGCTATTCTCTTATCCTTTATTTAATTCCAGGCTCTTTCTCTGATCCTTTCTCTTAGTTTAACTGACAATGTTTACTATACAGGAGTAAATACTGTAGTTGTAAACTAGATCTGTCACCCAGAGAATAACTTATCAACCCCTCTGCCATTCACTAAGCAAACACATATGTTAAACTATATCATTGTAGTAATTCAGGGCTTTTTCTGGTTAAATTTTGAAAAGGCCCCTGAGTGAAATTGGGAAAAATTAACGACGAATCGACAAATAACACAATGTAATTTAATCAGATAAAAGCAATAAAATGACAATATTTCTTTTCAACTGATGCAGATGTTCAGTTTTAAAATGAACAAAAAAAAAAAAATTTTAAAAAGCAGATCTAACGTCAGATTGGGAAAAAAGTCCTTTAATTGGGGAAAAATGAAGCCTAAATCTCATTGGGAATGGGGCCGGATTTCAGCCCCTGAGAGACCCCAGAAAAAGCCCTGAATTACCATATCATGTGACAAGTTTTCATGAGGTCAATATCAATACTTATAGACAGGGGTGTGCATTTTCCACGAAGGTGACAAAACCGTTTGACATCCTCATCAGCAGATGTGGGTAGTTTAGGGCCAACAAAGGCTTGTGTATGTTCCTGGCATTGAACTTGTGACACATTAAAATATTTTCTATTTTGGTCAGGTGTGGAAGGTGATAACAGGTCATTAAGAGAACAGTTATGATATATAGCCTTGTCATCTATCTGTTTCACTGGAGTTATCACCTCATCAGCTGTTCAAAATTTGACAAGAATTACGCGTAATTATATACATGTGTCGCCTGTCCCGCTTTGCCATTATCATATGCATTTTATGCTAGTATGCAAAGATATATATGAAGAGACAAATGAAATTGAAGGTCAGATCCAAAGGGTGCTTAATTGGAGGTTTTTACCCCAAAATTACAAAGGTAGCTGAAATGCTAGTAA
Organism: Mimachlamys varia; assembly: GCA_947623455.1. Taxonomy (NCBI): domain Eukaryota; kingdom Metazoa; phylum Mollusca; class Bivalvia; order Pectinida; family Pectinidae; genus Mimachlamys; species Mimachlamys varia. Next base: position 50,273,700 of record OX392527.1, read on the forward strand.
CAAGTGTAATGCACTCATGCAGGTATACATCCCACTATACACATATAGGCCAATTTTGGCTGCTTTAGCTTTTATACTTTGTGAGAACATTTATTTTTCGTTTAAGTCCAGAAATTTTAGGTTTTTATCGTTGAAATAATAGTAAAGAGTGTCTGTCGAAGGCGACACCAAAACTAATTCTTAAACAGCTGCTAAGTATAGACTCGCAGTATTCCCGTAGGTTATACAAAACCCACCTTTTCACAAATACATGATGTGCGTCACCTCACAACTGTCACCAATGTACTATGATGAATGTGATAATATGTCTGTTTGAAGTATTAATATACTGAAAGAAGTACTGTTAAAATGGAATTGTTTGTGGTGTAGAAATGTTCGCTAATTTCACCGTCATTTAAACTCCGCAAATACATCCACATGCGAACATATTTAACACCACTCAAACTCTATGTTATATAATAGTATTATAGGTATACAGTGCAAAACAGAATGACTGACAGTGCGAAAATTTCCACACCCCGAACAGTTTGGAAGCTGACTCAGCAAAAAAAAAAATCAATGTACGAAAATATTGGCTGTACAGTAATACTTACTTGACTTGTTCTTCCGCTTGAGATTTTATGAAATCTTTCCTATCACAGAAAAATTTCAACAACTTCTCATATGCTTCCTGTAAAAACAAAACAGAACAATCAATTCTTCCTTCTTTTTAAATCAACTATTCAATATAATAAAACAAAATCCTTTTCTTTTTTCGTTACCATTATCGAAAGACAAACTGTATAGCAAACTTTCAAAATGACAAATGATTAATTGTTAAACCTACTTGAATGGCTGATTTGAGGGATAGAAGGGAGTCGTCGGAGATGATTTTGTTGGGGAGGCTTTTCCAACCTTTGATGGTCCAAGGAAATGATTCATTACTAACGGACGTTCTGCATGAAATTTTTTGGAAGGATGTTTGATGACTATGCCTAAGTTTGTCTGGAAATTGGGGTGTGATGCTTGTTGGCATACCTATCAACCCTCCCTCATTAGGAGGGAGACTTTCTCATTTTTGTAAACATCTGACCCCTCATTTTGACCAAAATTTACCAATCTCCCCCGACATCTCCCCCATTTAAGTCCAAACCCACAATAACTCAAAATCTACATCTTGTGGTCAAATGGATCCTAGTTACTGCAGGATTTGTGTAATGACCGTAATAGGTGTTTCTGGATCAAATGAATACTTTGTGAAGTTATTTTGATACATAATAAGGGAAAGACAAATTGATCAATGCAGTTTCAGTCGCATTTCATGCACTTTCTCCCTCATTGGAAATATGGAAAAAGGGAGATCCCCCTCATTGGAGGTTTCAGAGGTTAACATCTATGTGTTGGTGATGGAGATTTTTTTGTGATTGATCTTGTATAGCATGGTCAGTCTTGCATCTTTTCTTCGATTCTAGTATATCGATACCACACAAGAACATCCACAAAGGACGGGACAAAAACTCACCTTTTCATGTGGCTCCAGTTCGTGCTTGGCCTTGTTGCGCATACTCCTCTTTTGTAAGTAAATTGCTGTAATTCATAAATGTTACACTGAGATTTGTTATAGATTGATGAAAAAAACTCATTCAACCTTGAAATCACATTTGAACTCTTCAAATTCAATTGGATTGAATAGTTCATTATGAAATTCAAGGGGTGAATAAGTCAAACATAAGTGAGATTTGTACATATTTTACTATACTTCAACTGTTACAATTTAAAATTTTAATTTGTATATTGAGATTAGCAGATGAATTCTATTTATTTTAGGACAGCTATTTATTTATTATATTATAACAATTCATAACAAGCCATTAAAATTCTTATTTATCACTCACACAGGCCTTTATATTAACATATAATCTGGGCGGAAACTGGAGTACTAACAGAGAATCCCAAAATGACATTTAATTGTAATGGATTTTTTTTCCTTAACAGGAGTTTTCTCCCATTTTAATATATATTTACACCAAAACCATTGCAACATCATTAGTTTCTTAAGGAAACAGTGTTTTCAGTCAACAATTTCCCCCCATATTTACGTCAGTTTCCTAGAAAATTTTGTTAAACGAAAAAAAACAAAAAAAACAATTAAGTTAAATCATGTAATTAAACATATTTTTTTCTCTCTTATATTTTAATCGCTCATCACATGTCATGAAGGAATGCCAGGGTTGAGGAGCCCTGGCACCCCTCTTTTACAAAACACTTTATACACACTTTTAGTATAAACATTGGTTGTACATCCATCATGTAATTCATGTTCAACATTACTTCATCATTTTCCGTTATTGATTTTTAAATCATATTAATTACATAGTACAGTATGTAAAGTATATAAATATTGCACCATAGCAAACATTTGTTTAAATTTACATAATTTAACATATTTATTGAGAACTTATTTCAAACTTTCTGCTGTTATTGGCATTTAAATATGTTTTCATGATATTTTTAGATATAACTACCACCATGACCTATTTGGTGTTGATTTTTGTTTCTTTTTTTCTTCTATAATTCCATGGTTGAGATGTACATGTCACTTTCTTCAGTATCGTTGTGAAATATGAAATGCTTGAAAAGCAATTTGTAAATACATACGAACCTTGTAATCTCCAAGTAAACAAGACCATGAAAAACTTTGAGTTATCGGAGTATTTGAGTTGGGAGAGGTTGGATGCTAGTGTAAAGCTTGGCCAGGACTGGTGAAATACTTTGATGTAAATTGGGTCTTTGAGCTACATGGGTTCGAGATAATGAAGTTCAAATGTAACAGGTACATACAAAATATAACAATGTCTTGAAATTGTGGATAAAAATTTGTTATATTCTCACCATATTCCAAACTGTCGGCAGTTTTCTGCTTGCAAAATGGCCAATAAAATGGAGCCTGCAATGGAAAATTAAACATTTTTTCATATTTTTTTTTCAAGTTTTTCTCTGCTTTTTTTTTTTCAAATTCCACATATTGTTAAACTGTAAAAATTTTATGGATATGTCCTTCTTCAGTCTCGCAGAGGAAAAATAACCTAGATTTTAACGGCATGTCAATTTAATAAAAAAATAAAACTGTCTTGATTTTAACTCATTTACCCCTGAAATTTCATAATGAACTTTTCCAACCTTTGAATTGGTAGAGTTTCAATGTGTTTTCAGGGAAGAATGAGATAACCCTCCCATCCCTATGTTAATTCAGTAGACTCTGCCTGCATTGATCTGGATGATTCCAATATTGTTAACAGGGGTGAAACAGTTGATCTTTTGTCAATTTTGAAAATTCAGCCATGACTTTAAATTTATGTTAATTTTAAATTGTCACATATACACTTTCTTGTGTTTTTTTTTGAAGATCTAGGCTATTACTGACATATGAAGCTTCATTGGAAAGATAACCAAATCACCTTTTGTATGCAAAATTATGTGATTGTTATTTCTTTGTTTTTGATGAAAAAATGCTCCCATTAATTTTACTTTTTTTATCATTACAATGTCATATATTACATATATGAATAGGAAATTGACAATTTGCATTTAAATGGGTAAAAAAAAAAATGACACGAAACAAAATGAAAGCTAATCGAAATTCAAAAACCAAAAAAACAAACGACTATTGCTCTGATATGCTACTTGATGACACGGCGGCGTTCAAGTTTAAAACATTATTGTCCGGAAACAATCAGCCAATCAAAATGTAGAAAGTACATGTAACCACATTAAACGTCTGCTGAACGCATTCATGTACCAGAGTTGATACAATTACTGCTACCCTACACCAATGCCCAACTCCAGTTAAAATCCAATCATACTAAAAAGAATATATGGTAGGACCAAAGTAGGAGCACCAGTTCGATGTAGGCCTTCAGCTCCCAGCAATAACCCTACAGGTGCTGGACATACAAACACATACATGATAGGTACTGACAATTAGTACTTGTACAGTGGATTCCACTTAATATCACACCTGTTAATATCACCCCTGTTAATATCACCCCTGTTAATATCACTCCTGTTAATATCATTCCTGTTAATATCACATTCCTCTTTGCATCATGTTTTTCCCAAGCACTATTTTTCCCTCTATATTATCTATGTAATTTAATTTGATTAATGTCATGTATTTTGAGGTGAATTCCTCTTAATAACATGTTTTTTTTTAATTCACATAAAATATCTAGACAATGATGTCATTTCCGTTGATTTCAGATACAACTTGTGTAAACTATTGCATAGAAAATAAGAAAATAACAAAATCAAAAGATTTTTTGATGAAATAATGTTTTCTATACATTGAATAGCTTACTTTTAGTTAAAGAGATTGGAAATGCATTAGATTAAGTGGAAAAACATGTTTCTCTTAATGTCACCTTCCTATTTATATCATGTTTTTGTCTAACAAATGCAACATGATATGAAGAGGAATGCACTGTGATATATACACTACATACCTTATATGACCTGTAATGAGTATTGAGTGCCAATAATATTGGGTTAAAAATAATTAACAAGCCAATTAGGCAAATTACAGCCTCCCACTAAACATGACTGCATCTACATAGCACTGAACCCATACCATAAGTATGAAGTTAAAAGTTACAGCCCCCCACTTAACATGACTGCTTCTACATAGCACTGAACCTATACCATAAGTATGAAGTTCAAGTTATAAGCAGTAAAGGAGCAGTGATCAATTTACAATTTATTTATATATTTTTAAATATTGCCGAAAACTATGGGTCCTACAATGTTAAATTGAAGTTTTTCATGAATTTCTGTGAGTCCTTTCACAATTTTATGAGGTAACTGGACTCAGTACTTGAACGTAGATTGATCACTGTAGGAGATAAATCCCAGACATGTATAGGTCAAAGGTCAAAATGTAGGTCAGAGTGACCTACTTTTATACATTTCACACAGCCTCACTATTACTCCAAAGTATGAAGTCCAATGACTACCTATGTAGGAAATAAAGCCCGAACAAGATTGTGGAAGGACGGATTGAAGGATGGGCAGACGCAATGCAAAAATTAGGCTGTAACTTTCAATGGAAATTAATCAAGGGCCATAACTCTGTTAATATCAATGGAAATCAATCAAGGGCCATAACTCTGTTAATATCAATGGAAATTAATCAAGGGCCATAACTCTGTTAACATCAATGGAAATTAATCAAGGGCCATAACTCTGTTAATATCAATTGAATTTAATCAAGGGCCATAACTTGTTAGTATCTATGGAAAGTCTATACAGGTACACATTCAAATATTTCAGTTTCATTAAAATCAATGCAACATTTTAGGAGAAGTAGAATAGAGATAAATGTGTCAAAAGTACTAACAACCTACTTTTCAAATCTCGGTCTAAGAGTCATCATTGAATTCCAGTACTTTATAAATTTGAAAAAAAAACCCGTAAATACTCTAGATCTGTGGTACCTATTATTTGTGGACAAAAATGGCATTGTCCTTCCACTAACTGTCTTTACTCATAATGTTCCATCTACAGTCGTCATTGAATTCCAGTATTTTATAAATTTGAAAAAAAAAAAAACATAAATACACTGCAGTAGCTACAATGTACTTAGTGGACAAAAGTGGCATTGTCCTTCCATTAATTGTCTCAGTCCAGCTTCAACACACATAATGTACCAACTACATTTGTCCAAGGAAAAAATTTCAACCTAAAAGTCAATTCAATTGTTAAAATACGGTACCTATTATGTTTGAAAAAAAAATGCATTAGCTCTATAGAGGATAGAGGTGGTATTGTCCCTGTACTTATTGTTTCAGTCCAGTCGCTATTGATTGATACATTAAATGTACAATGCTGAACGTGTTTTTGTATACAATATGTATGATGGCCTGTGTTAGTATGATAACAGTTGATCATGTATTGTGTTGCAGGTAGACAAACACGACAGTACACGGACGATTACTTATAATTACACAGCTGTTTATAAGGACCAATTCCCTGCCAGGACAACGTTAATTATAAAGTGTAATTAACAGACCATCAATTACTTAATGACACCATCCTTACTACACTTATTCTTCTTGAAAAAATTTGTTTCAACATTTTTTCAGAAATTTATTTATAATGAAAATTTCAAAGGCTCAATATACGTAACCTCAGTAATTTTCGTGATTCTGAAAAATTCTTAAAAAAAATCCAGTTGATAACCATGCAAAAATAAGCCTAAAACGAAGTAAACATGAGCGGTAACTAACAAGAAACTATTGACAAAAGAATCCAAAGAATTGAAAATAATTCAGGTGGGCCCCACTTCAACAACAAACCGAAGGTAGAAGACGGTCCGAAATTGACGCGTGTTTACAAATACCGTGTTTCAAACGCTGCAGTACCGGTAACAGCGAAAGAATTCATCTTGAATATTGCTGATATAAGTTAATCTTAACTAAATCTATAAATATAATAAGTTATTAGGCTTAGATTTCGCTTGAAGTTTTGCCGAAAGTTACGTATATTGGGCCTTTAAATAATGATAATGAAAATAAGGAAATTTAAATATTGAAAATTGGTCTTTTTTTGCTATTACCAAGACTAACACAGTATTGAGTTCTATATTTCTTTATCTAAGTTTTAACTAATTCAGTACAGTCGAACCTCATTATAGTCGGCTGGACCATGAAAATACTTCAAGTTATCCAAGTATACAAGTTAGGTGAATTCGAATACTGTAAAAGCCAATATTTTCGGGGGTGGAATTTTTCACTTAGTCAGCCTCCAAACTGTTTATGATGTGGAAATTTTCACGCTGCAGTCATGCTATTTTGCACAGTGTACCTATAAAACTATTATACATTGTAGAGTTTGAGTAGTGTTAAAGAAAATTGCTTGTGGTTAAATTTGCGGAGATTTAATGCCAGCGAAATGAGGGAAAATTTCCACACCTCGAAAAATTCCAATTTTACAGTACTTAGTTTGAATTTTGGCCAGGACCAATGAAATACTTCAAATTAAACGGGGTCTTTGAGTTACGCGAGTTCATGATAAGGAAGTTCGACTGTATAATAAATCTTGTACAGAGGAGGGTTGTGGGGCCAACTAGAAAGAAGTTTCCAGTGATCAGTTGACCACAGCCATTATGCGATAGTTGGTCTGCATTAAGGAGCTGACAAACCATGGGGCATGACCTGAACAGGCAACTTAATAGGCAAGGTGATACTTTGAATCTCTAGACCCTTGACGGCCTGGTAGCCAAAACACTACCCCCTCACCTCATGTGAACACTGACTTTGGTCAGTGAATGTTGATGTAATACCTGTCAACCAACCAACCAACCAACCAACCAAATAACAAAGAATTAAAAGAAATTACAATGAATAATAAACTGTTGCTTTGTAAATAACAATCCTTCAACCGATCTTAAATCTAATTATTACAAGTTCAAAGATTCACATTATCTGATCATTAAAGATTATGTTAGTTTGTTTGTTTGTTTGTTTGTTTCAGTTTACAGCCCATAAATAACTATGGTCGTTTAGGGCCAAGTCAATTTATCATTAAAGAAAACTACTCATTTCGTGCCATAATTTATCATTAAAGAAAACTACTTATTTGGTGCCATAATTTATCATTAAAGAAAACTACTTATTTGGTGCCATAACTTATCATTAAAGAAAACTACTTATTTGGTGCTAGGTTTATCATTAAAGAAAACTACTTCTTTGGTGCCAGGTTTGTCATTACAAAACACTTCTTATTTGGTGCCATAACTTATCATTAAAGAAAACTACTTATTTGGTGCCAGGTTTATCATTAAAGAAAACTTCGTATTTGGTGCCAGGTTTATCATTAAAGAAAACTACTTCTTTGGTGCCAGGTTTGTCATTACAAAACACTTCTTATTTGGTGCCAGGTTTGTCATTACAAAACACTTCTTGTTTGGTGCCAGGTTTATCATTAAAGAAAACCACTTATCTGGTGCCAGGTTTATCATTAAAGAAAACTACTTATTTGGTGCCAGGTTTGTCATTACAAAACACTTCTTGTTTGGTGCCAGGTTTATCATTAAAGAAAACTACTAATTTGGTGTCAGGTTTATCATTAAAGAAAACTACTTATTTGGTGCCAGGTTTATCATTAAAGAAAACTACTAATTTGGTGCCAGGTTTATCATTTAAGAAAATTACTTATTTGGTGCCAGGTTTATCATTAAAGAAAACTACTAATTTGGTGCCAGGTTTATCATTAAAGAAAATTACTTATTTGGTGCCAGGTTTATCATTTAAGAAAATTACTTATTTGGTGCCAGGTTTATCATTAAAGAAAACTACTTATTTGGTGCCAGGTTTATCATTAAAGAAAACTACTAATTTGGTGCCAGGTTTATCATTTAAGAAAATTACTTATTTGGTGCCAGGTTTATCATTAAAGAAAACTACTTATTTGGTGCCAGGTTTATCATTAAAGAAAATTACTTATTTGGTGCCAGGTTTGTCATTATAAAACACTACTTATTTGGTGCCAGGTTTATCATTAAAGAAAACTACTTATTTGGTGCCAGGTTTATCATTAAAGAAAACTACTTATTTGGTGCCAGGTTTATCATTAAAGAAAACCATTTATTTGGTGCCATAACTTATTTTCTTAAATAGTCCATGCTTCACCATTTGTCAATTACATTTCACTAATTGATAACCAGGTTTTTAAAATTTCTTTCAATTACAGCTTCATATTACTGGAATTAGTTTTGGCCTAAAACTGGAACACTATTGAGTAAATATTTGAGAAATCAAAACATAATCAATATTCATACCTATTTATATGTTTAAGTAAACTAAACTATGTATATAATATATATATATTTTAATGCCAGTGAAATAATACACGTTTTCACGCCTACACCTTACCAATCTATAGTGATAGATTTGTTTTTACAGCTTGATCAAAGTTCAAAGTACTTTGTATCCGATAAAAGCTTTTAATGCAGGAAATTCGGAAAATATTATTGATTTAAAAACCTGTCTTTACTGCTAAATAGTTGAAATTGACAACTGAAACACAAGTAATGGGTTATATTGAAATTCGAAAATAAATTATCAAATATAAAAATAATTTTCCAAGGCAAATTTGTTCTGGACAAATATATTGGAAGTTATGATGGCTTGCTAAGCACATAAACTGAACATTTAAACAATTGAATGAGGGCTGCTGTAGTATAAAATTCAAGCCAATAACTTCCTGTTCCATTGTTTCAAGTACCTCATTAAGTCGATGCCCTCCTCTACAGTTTCTGGTTTAAGAATCTATTTATATACGAATCCAGGCCTCGTTATATATATATTTAAGCGAAAGGCAAATGACGCTGTTACTTAACCACCATCAAACTATTTACATCAATTGATTAAACTTCAATAGTGAAAGGCTGGAACTTGTTTTTTTTTTTTTTTTTTTAGTTTTTACATGGTTTCAATTATTGATGTAATTGAAATATCATTTTTTATACATTATTGATTGAATAAATCCCGGTAGGTTACATAAATATTTACCAGGAAACCCATCGGCATTAAACTTGAAAAATTGATTTGAATAAGTATATCCACATTCTATTGAAGTTATATTATTGACCTAAATATAAGTATTCTCTTATATTTGCCGATCTGAATTATCTGTATCGCAGTGCTTACAAAAGCTTAATGTCACCTAAATATTTGCTGATCATGTCAGGGTCTCACATAATGCGAGGCACAAAAAGAAGCATTCATTGCTACATGAATGCAATTTCTCTCGGTAGCTTGCCACGAAACTTTTAATTTATAAATTTTCATAGTTTTTATTTTTGTCATCAAAAATGACACTTTCAGGAAATCATAAAATTTTAAATTACAGATATGAATACAGTCGAAGTATGTTATGCTGACATTTTAGAAACATATAGAAAATCATGTAGATAAGTCAGGCATTTAGTTTTTGCTGAATTGAAACAAAGAAAAATTCAAAAATAAATGGGAAAATAAGACATTCCAAAATTATTGTGATATTATTTGATAGTGACTGCTACCACAGACCCAACTAGAATACATAAATAACAAATTTACCCCTGAAGACACATTTGAACTCTTCTAATTCAAAGGTTGGGATGGTTCATTATGAAATTTCAAGGAATAAATGGGTTTACAGGTTAGTGTTTCAATTTCAAAACTTATGATCTGCAAAATTTAAGCAATACCAGCTATATATCAAGTGTTGCCACGGTTACTACCTGGAATCTGTATTCAGTAGATCGGTCGTCTTTAATTGTAAAAGTTTTCAGGTCGACAGGGTAGATGTAGCCGTACTGACACAGCAGATTCGCTAGGTGTAGCGCCTCCCTCAAACCCATCTCCTCCGTATCCGACTCCCTGAACCGTCCTCTCAGCCAGTCAATGATGTCACTTCCTGCAAGAACACAAGGAATGACAAAACATTATAATTGACCTATATACTTTAGTTGAACTTATAAATTCAACTGTTATGTCATCCAAATTGAATTAATATTGGTAGAATAGACAAACAGTTACAGTATTTCACCCAATGGTGTGACCAAGTAAAGTTTGAAAACAGGATTAGAATAATATATCAACACTCCTACATCTTACTGCATACAATGAAGGATCCCAGACCCCATGTAGAAAAAAAACACAAGAGAGTTCTACCTTAAATTACTATTCAAAGAAATATGTGTATATAGTGATGGTTTTAAATCTCCAGAAGTGCATTTGTAATAGAAAATATAGAAGAATAATGTTAAAACTTCGTTATCAGCAATTTATTATTATTGATTATAAGTGTAATACATGCACATAGCTTTCCTGGGGATGAGAAGTAACAGGATCCTCATACACTGAGGTCACTGACACTGTAAGCATGTTACTGATCAGATTCACCAGCTATCAGGTAGGACAATCACCAATGTTACAGGTCACTCACTCAACACCATACCAATTACCATGTCACAGGAATCAGCATACATATCTGTACCATATCAGCATACAAATGCTGCAGAATACATACTGAATCACTGCTGCAGAATATAATTATACTGATTGGCATCTCATTCTATGATACCCCCCCCCCCCCCGAAATTTTACAATGAACTATACCAAGTTTTAAAATGGAAGAGTTCAAATGTGTCTTCAGGGGTATAAATGAGTTAAAACACAAATCCATTGGCAGATTTACATTGCATTCTACAAGAGGTCTGTTGGGCCTGTATGGCTGACCTGTTTTCCTTTTTGTTATCTGAACTTGACAAGTGGTTCAAGCGTTTCCACTTATGTAAGACAGTGGTACCAGTGACAGCCATATATTTCTTCTTGACAAGGAAAATTTATATAATACAATAAGGTAATGATAATGACAGAAAAATTACACAATGATTAACAATGATCTGGCAGACTAGACAATTATTTTCTTTTATTAATATTGAAATATGTCTCTGACTCTCACGTTGATATAGAATACATACTTGAAAATTATAAGTTCGACTATTATACAGCATCTGTCAAGGGTCTAAAAGATTATTATTCTTGTAAAATCTGGTCACCATTCGCCTGGTAGAACACAATGGAACCCTCTTTAACTTTTTAGCCTCACCCCTCAAATTCTACAATGTTATATCATACAATCAAATAAAAATCTGCACTATCTTAGCCTAAAAACTTGTCAAACTAGGTGGAAATATTATAAAAAAAAATTCAGTGGTGAACAAATAACATGTGCCAAATCCAGCTAGGTAAGCTTTTTACTGACATTTCTTTAAAGTGGTAACACATACATGTACAGTACATGACATGTTAAAATCAATCCCTGTTTTAAAGTTACATATGTCTTCCTGAAATGTCTTAAGTCTGTACCTTTAAGAGTTTTGATTATTTAGTCTGAAAGAATGACTGTACGCCATATATAGCCAGCCAACCATCATTGTTTAAGGGGAGATCTACATATAGGAACACGGCTGCTATATCCGTGACGACAGTACTATATATAGCAGCTTAACCTTGTGTGTTTTTGAGCGGCTGACGTTGGAGAACGTCGGAGATCGGTGTTACTGCCAGGAATCCCTGATCAGCCCCAATCAGGACCGATGTTAATGTCGTTGTACACGGCCCTCAATCAATATAGCCTATTTTGGTGCGGACTTCTATGTGTCAAATATATCACAAATGAAATGAACAAACATGAATTACTTATAACGTGCGGTACTACAAGGAAATTACGCTCCGAGGACCAGTGTAAAAAAAAAGTACAGTACGAAGTAAATATAGAAACCAAAGTTCTAGTCCAAGAATTGTTTTACCGTTGACGTTCAAAAGCGATAAAAAACAGGACATTTGTAATTACGTCTTGTGATGGATATTGGCTTCAGGTCGCGTTCATCACCAGCTGACAAATAGACAAAAACTTCTCAATTACTGACAAGTAACACAATACCCTTACTCCAATACAAAAAACATGGTCAGTTTTGATTGGCCGATATCAAATTTGGAACCCCATTGATGGACTCTCTAATCTTTCCGTCTAAAAATGTAAATACCTCGAAGTTTATATTACAGTTTGTTTTACTGTGTAAAAGGTTTATGATTCAAAATAATGAGTCTTATCACCAAGCATAGATTATTTACACCATCATATTACATATATATATATATATATATATAACCTCTCATTCGTAACTTGTTGAATAATTTGAAATTGCTTCAAGAAGTCAAGTTTCAATCTGGCAACCGACACAGGAATCTGTGATAAGATAAGGATGTTGGCAGAAGACTAAGGGGTTAAGTCTTTCATATAATAACTCTTTCATACCTTATAGGCCCAATATACATAACTTCAGAGAAATTTACATGATTCTGAAAAATTCTGAAAAAAAATCCAGTTGATCACCATGCAAAAATAAGCCTAAAACGAAGTAAACCTCAGTGGTAACTAACAAGAAACTCTGGACAAAAAAATCCAAAGAATTGAAAATAATTCAGGTGGGGCCCACTTCAGCAACAAACCGAAGGTAGAAGACGGTTTGAAATGGACGCGTGTTTACAAATAGCGTGTTTCAACTGCTGCTGGTACCGGTAACCGCGAAAGAGTTAATCTTGAATATTGCGGATATCAGTTAATCTTAGCTAAATCTATAAATGTAATAAGCTATAAGGCTTGATTTTCGCTTCAAGTTTTGCTGAAAGTTACGTATATTAGGCCTTAAAAACACATTTGAACTCGTCAAATTCAAAGATTGGAATAGTCCATAAAAAAAGAAATTGGTGGGCTAATGGTCATGAGTTATTAAATGATCATGAGTTTTCTCATGCAAGAAAAAGGAGAAATAAAGGCAATGTTCAGACGGATGACTAAATACCGCTGACTACTATGCCCTTTTAAGGTCGTTATTTTACTAGAAATGTTGCTCACATCTACGTTTGTTGATAGTTGGAACATTCGACCATCACGTTTTGTGGACATTTTTTTTTTAAAAGTGTGAACATTTGATTGGATTGGCAAGTTTGGATTGTTGATAATCACCATCAACAAGTTACTGGCTGTGTTTTCCTTTAAAATGTAGAAAAACTAATCTTCTCCAAAAACATTTACAATTCACAGTAGCAATTTAAAAAGAGGTTTTTACGTTCGGACAACTACCTGAATATCATTTGGACAAACTTTATGGGTATTGCCGATTGGCATTCAGGGAAACAGGTTCTTTGTTGAAACCTCAGCTGAACCGTTGGCCAAGACAGAGGTTAACAGTTCAAAGGTCGTCCAGCAAAACATCAATCACCAGACAAACAAACTCATTCACCCCTGAAGACACATTTGAACTCTTCCAATTCAAAGGTTGCAATAGTTCATCATGAAATTTCGGGGGTGAATGAGTTAAGAAAACAATTAATGGCTACCAATTTAATCAAGGCCTTAATTTGACAACAATCTCATGGTCCGACAGCATTCTACACTAACGTATTTGACCTTGTAAATAGCAGGACCACCAACAGAGAAAATGAGGTAGACCAGAAGATGTCATGGACCAGTGATGGATTTTAAGGATTTAATTTCTAAAAGCAAATCTGAGGTCAAAACCTAGATCTTTGATTTGTTTATATTTTGTTTTTTCTGTTGTATTTTAATAGGCAGATTAAAAATAGACCCTGTATTGTTAGGCATTTTTTTTTATAATTATTTGAGGCGAATACAAGAAAAGTCTTCAGTGGGATTTTTGTAATTATTTACTGCTTAATTTTGAAGGTGATCCCCCGGACAACCACCACTGCACTACCAGGTAGTATATAAACCGACAGAATTTTAGGTAGACTCGGGCCAGCGGACCAGTGTCATTGTAGAACACTGTTGACAGGTCCTGTGTTCTTGTAAAACACTTGATGACCTCAACCCAAGTTAATAACTGTATAAGTCCACAGGAGTGTAATGTCCATATACATGTTGTCCTACTGTGTACATTTAGCTAGTAGATATAAGTTGAACACTCTACATATGAACAGCCAAATATATATATACAGAAATGATGTGTGAAACCTAACACACCAAGCAGTACTTCAATGATATGCCTCCTTAAGGGCCATTATAAAACCCCTTGACATTTGATCCTCGTACAACATTCTTATGATTTCCCAGTGGGCAGAGTTGTATGTAAATCTTTGACCTTGACCTATTTGTGATCTCATTAACGATGTTGGATAATGTAGACTTTCAGCACATTTCATACCAGCTTATTAACCATGAACAGCAAAACAAGTTTTAATTCAGACACTAACAAATGTACTTTTAAGAAGTGGGTATAAATTGATTAAAATATAAACTGGTCGGAATACAGCGAAACAAATTTTAATTTAGACACTTGTAAATTATATCCTACATTTAATGCTAGAAAGAGGATATATTGAACATATAATATAATGGTCAGGATCCAGAAACAATCATCAAGAAACATTGGATTAGGATCCAGAGTTTGGGCCGAGTTTTGTCAATTTAAGAATGTGATGGCAATTTAAGCGTACTTAGCATTACCTGTGTTTCGAGTAAAATTACGAGCATGCTTAACTATGTGCACTAAAAGTATCAGTGTCGATTTAAAAGCAGAAATTTTATCAAAGTATAAAAACTATCATCAATTCTGTATACCAGAGATATTGGTTTCCCGGGGCCTTGTTTAAGCAACAGTCCCCGGCAACCGTTATCTCATTCACCCCTGAAATCTCATAATGAACTATTCCACCCTTTGAATTAGAAGAGTTCAAATGCGTCTGCAGGGTTGGAAAATAAGTGGTCTGCAGGTAGCTGTAATGAGGTAAGCAATTGAATTAATTAGCTTTATTGATGAATGCCGGCTGGAGTGTTGGAGAGTATTTATCAATTACAAACTACACACCCGCCCCATTTACAGTACCAATATCCCTCAAGATATTCCCACACGATCAATGCGTTGATTGTCCGCACACCAATATCAACTACAGGCCGATGTTGCTTCGGCAGCAGGTTGTCCCCGGTTACCTGTAGGCAAACTGGATCTTCTGACGTCATTCCCTACTTAACTACAATTAAACTGTTGTGCACAAACACCTTTTCAATAAATAAATAATAGCATTTATATTTAGCACAATACACATTCTATATATTCTACCTTAGTTATGAGTTCATTTTAATAATGCATCTATTTTCTTTTGAAATATGGAGAACAATTTTCAATTTAATCACTTTATCTTTTTAATCAAGCTTGACGTGTGGCCATGGTACCACCTCGGTTTAAGTAGCATGTATAATACTATATTTCTATTAGTCTATTATATATTCAAATTACATGTTAGTAGCATATAATACTATATTTCTATTAGTCTATTATATATTCAAATTACATGTTTACATCTCAAATTAATTTGTGTGTTTTATGTCCTAATATTATAGTAAGTACACCTCTTATAAAATGTAATAATTTAATTTCAATGTATAATTAACTATGTACTTTCATTACCTATCCAGAGTATACTTTATTCCACCTCTTAAACAAATGGTCCAATAGGCCTGCATTACTTATCTGTCACTAAATGGTGCCCACTAGTATATAATACCTTAAATGTATAATCTATATATGTGTATTAAAGTGGGTCAAGATCAAATTTGAGAACAAACTTACATTTTATGTGCAGGCAAAATTCAATAATGAATCTTAATTATATAATTTCTAATTCTTTTGCTTAAATGACTTTCAAAGAAGATCAATGTCATATCTTTGAACAAACTTGGTAGCATATGTTACTTTAGGAATCTACAAACTAAAATTTGCTAGAGTTTTTTACACATTTGACCTGCCAAATGTATCTATAAAATAAGGTCAAGGTAATCATAACTGTATAAGGAATAATTTGGTTTGGTTTATTTTGTTTTACTTCCTTTCAATAGCCAGGGTCATTTAAGGACGTGCCAGGTTTTGGAGGTGGAGGAAAGCTGGAGTACCCCAAAAAAACCACAGACCTATGGTCAGTACCTGGCTACTGCCTCACGTGGGATTCGAACTCGCAACCCAGAGGTGGACCGAGGGTTAGTGGTAGAATGTCAGAACACCTTAACCACTTGGCCACCGCAGCTCTCATATATATATATGTATATAAGGAATAAATGACTGCCCCTTTCCTAACAAGCAGTCATTTATTCCTTACATATATATGGTGCCAAACTCCATAGATCTTTGGAAGTCATTTGACATAACTTATACCAGTGACCTCAAGAGCAGGTCAAGGTCATTCATTTCAACAATGTTAAAATCTTTTCATGGTAGAATCCTACAGTAAAATATAATTAAACGAGGCTTTAAATTTTAATCATTAGACGTTTAACCTTTGAGTTATTTGATCTAGAAATGTATCTTGGAAAGTAGGTCAAGGCCATTCATTCATTTAAGATAAATTAACTAGCCCTCCAACACAAAGAGATATTACTTGTATTGATAATCAACAAATAATGGATCTGAAGAAGACCGACTCAGTTGTTGAAATTGGTTTGGTTTAGTTCATTTTGTTTAACGTCCTTTCAACAGCCAGGGTCATTAAAGGATGTGCCAGGTTTTGGAGGTGGAGTAAAGCCGGAGTACCCAGAGAAAAACCACCGACCTACGGTCAGTACCTGACAGCTGCCCCACATGGGATTCGAACTCGCAACCCAGAGGTGGAGGGCTAGTGGTAGAATGTAGGAACACCTTAACCACTCGGCCACCTCAGCCCCTAGTTGCGGGACAATAGACGCCATCACATAAACTGACGGATATTCAGTACCAGGTGACCCAATAGAGGTTATTAACACTGTCTAAGAGAGTGCTAATAACATATGATACACATTTTACTTAATTAGAAGGAATTTTAACATAACATAACGATCAGAAGTTATGTATTAGAAGAATTAATCAATTTTACACAGCTGTTGACGACAACAATTATTTTTAACACTGACAAACACATCTCTTCACATTTAACCGTGATGTAACTATGCACTTCTTTCATTTCATTGATCGTATTGTCCAAATATAATACTTAAACAAAGCTTTGTACACTGGGGGAACATTAAGGCTCCTCACTACTTGGTCTCCTCAGAATTATAGCTTAAGGATCCTTGTCCCATTGTATTATGTTTTTTTTTCCAGGGATGCACAGTAACCTCCCTTGAATATAATTTCTACGGTAATAAATAACTTAATATTGACACACATACACGTTTGCATGGCAAAGGCACCACATAAACTAACCAGAAAGACATGCGATTTATGAGATGATAAACGACACTCAGCACATAACAATTATGACATCTTTGTTCTGGCATAGAGATGGAGATGGTTCAGTGTCAAAAAGGCTGTTCCATTTAACAAATTGAAATCAGTTTAAGTCAGTAACATGGATAGAAAAAGTAAATATAAGCATTGAAGTGTCTTCATATGGTCTTTATGATCGATGTAAATGACAGAACTTTGAATTAAGGCAAACATATCATATTGCACTAACACACAATATGAAGCCTTCAAAGCCCTGTCGACCATAAAGACCATATCAAGATACTTCAACGCTTAAATATTTACCACTGCATGATGGCATTGCCTCTATATATCCCTGCCAAATTCAGTTGGTATTCAGAGGGCCATGAATGCCTTTGACCGATTGCTGACGTCATCATTACTATGACTCATAGACAATAAGAATGCCATCTGGACAAATTGCGACGCAAATCCTACATGAAGCGTTAGTAAGTTACATTGAATTTCGCCTTTGTCCAGTTGGCATTCATATTGCCTATGAATGCCAACTGAAAGTAGTTTAATGCTTAAATAAGCTGGGCCAGAACACTCCTGTCGACTGGGTAGCTCATTCTAATAGACTGATAGTATAGCAACCCGAAGACCAGACGTAAAGGGTCGGTCCAGCCTTAATGAGTTTGTACTCTCGGAACAATATTGTTAAATTATATTTTGTTTATTTTATGTTCATCATTTGCTCATAAAAGTGTTGCAATATTGATTTTTTCTCTAAAAAAAGTTTTGTGTAGTGATGCTAGAAAAAAAACATATGAAGTTGCATATTTGTTTTGTATTTGTAAGCTTCCTTAACTCATTCACCCCTTAAGACACTTTGGACTCTACCAATTCAAGGATCCGAATAGTTCATTATTAAATTTTAGGGGTAAATGAGTTAGCCCTTTCATTCCCTGGAACTTCAGTGGACTCGACTATGCATTAAGCAGGATGTGTCCATTACAGTCCGTAGTGATGAAAGGGTTAGGGCTGTTCCATGTTTGACTTCTGCCTGATATGAAAGATATTTAGACCTAAAAGATTTACTTGAGTGAGATGATAGAAACGCTGGTAATCCTAGTTTCATGTTTACCCCCACACAAGTAATTGAGGTATTGTACGCCAACATTGTGGTTTTTATTATGCTATACCTTTATAATTGGTCCGAACAATGCATTATATACAGGTGCATACATACACACAAAACGCACAGCATGCTGTAGACTTATAAACTCAACGGCAAGTTATGGAAAAAAACAGATATGGAAAATTAGATCCATATATGATTTACATCTTGTCTTATACAGTACATTATTTTCTATATTTTCCAATATTATCATTCAAATTCATCCTTATTAGATTTTCACAAATCAGTTTTTTTTAATATATAAATCACAGACCAGCATGCAATGGGATGGTCATTCAAGTTTAAAGGGACAATTTAGTCAACCAATTTTTTTTTTAATACAGCCAGGAATAATTTGTATGGTTTACCTATTAACCTATTGATTCTTACGCAATGAATAAACTTGCAGGTCATGATATTAAAGTGTCACATGACACAAGACATCTCATGTATAAATTTTCCTGATTTTTGACCTGTTATAATAAATGTTGAGTGTTTATTCATGACTTTTCATACCAGTAAGCACTATATAAAGTTTGAGGTTGATTCGTCCAAAGGAAACTGGACAAAGATTTTGACCTTTGACCTTCAAAGAAACAAGCACTCTTGGTAAGAAAGCACTGTATGAAGCTTGAGCTTGATCAGCTAGAGCGGACTTGAGCTATCGCATGGAAACTGTTTTTCTATTTATAGTAACAGTGACCTTGACCTTTGGCCTTTGAACCTGAAAAGCAATAACAAGCAAGCACTTTTGGTAAGAAGCACTGTAAGAAGTTTGAGTTTGATTGGCTCAAGGGAACTCGAGTTATTGCTCAGAAACCAATTATCTATTTATAGAAACAGTGACCTTGACCTTTTTTGACCTTTGAACCTGAAAAGCAATCCAAAGCAAGCATTTTTGGTCAGGAAGCACTGTATTAAGTTTGAGTTTGATTGGCCCAAGGAAACTCGAGCTATTGAAAAAGAATTTGTAATATTGTTTAATTTTCCTTTTGGGACCTTGCCCTGGCCCCTGGTATTGGGATAGGAATTCCAAATCTACAAATCTGTATCCTTATTTGCCAAGGATTATTTTGGCCCAGTTTGAAAAGATTCCATCCACTGGTTCTTGAGAGGAAGTCCAAAATTCAAAAAGTTTATGCATGACGGATGGAAAGCGATCAGAATGATGAACTAAAAACATGTGGATTATATTTCACCATATTTTTGTTTGAAGAGAACCTCTTTATGTCTCATAAGCTATCAAAGCAATTAAAAAACACTTATCGTAACTTTTAAATAAAAGATCACTTTTTTATTTAAGTTTGAATGAGTGTTAATACATATCTAATATATATAGGATAGAAAGCTGACAGAAAAAAATCATAGGGTAATTAAAGGTAATGTGCAATAATTAATAATGAAAAAGTAATAAAATTTGTCTTACCTGAGAAGATTTTCCTATCAACCATGG
Source organism: Mimachlamys varia (assembly GCA_947623455.1). Classification (NCBI taxonomy): domain Eukaryota; kingdom Metazoa; phylum Mollusca; class Bivalvia; order Pectinida; family Pectinidae; genus Mimachlamys; species Mimachlamys varia. Next base: position 50,294,094 of record OX392527.1, read on the forward strand.
AATGAAAGGCGGAAGTATTTTTCCTGTTTCTGCTAGTAATGCCTTTGCCATCCTGTTGCATATTCTTTATAATCGCTTCCATCTGAAATGGCAAATCACGACTTGAAAGTACAAATGAGAATATTTTTTCCATTTCAAATGACAAAACAGGAGTTTCAACAGTGACATCTGGTGACAAATTAATACTTTCGGTTGTTTCATCAGATAATGACAACACAGGGCTATCCATTTCCCCTGTCAAAGATGACGTCAGTTCCTGGCTACCGATTTTGTCCATTTGTACAAAAATGAGACAAAATTCTCCAATGCTGTAGTAAGAATTACTTAGTTCTCTGTCCAAGAATCTTTGAGGTACTATAACATAATGAAATTATGATTCTGACTACCAATTATGTCCATTTTTTCAAATATGAGATGAATTTCTCCAATTCTGTAGTAAGAATTATATAGTTTCTCCATCCGAGAATCTTTGAGATGCTATAACATAATGAAAGCAGCTTCGTTGTCACTATAACCTCCTGTTTAGAGATTACATAAAGTCGTGAGCAATATCTAGGTGGGGAAAGTTGCCCAGGGAAAGTTGCCAGCACCTACATATGATCACAGAAATATTGTAGGTGTTCCAACTCAAATGATACATGAAAAAAAATCCTAGAGCTGTTCAAGTTCACAGCTTTGTGTTGTTTTATTATTAAAATAGTCAGGATCTTATGAGGACAGACTTAGTTTTCTAGTCCTTTTCATGTACTCTTTTATCACCAACAGAATCATCTTGTTTCTGCCAAATTATATTTTCATATTGAAGGAAAGAGTGGTTGATTAATAATACTATATTGTTGAGAGCTCTATTCAACATCCCAGGCTTTTAGAATGACCCAATAAGTGTATTCAGAGATAACTTAGCTGGAATGACCCAATAAGTGTATTCAGAGATAACTTAGCTGGAATGACCCAATAAGTGTATTCAGAGATAACTTAGCTGGCCAATGACCCAATAAGTGTATTCAGAGATCACTTAGCTGGAATGACCCAATAAGTATATTCAGAGATAACTTAGCTGGTCAATGACCCAATAAGTATATTCAGAGATCACTTAGCTGGCCAATGACCCAATAAGTGTATTCAGAGATAACTTAGCTGGAATGACCCAATAAGTATATTCAGAGATGACTTAGCTGGCCAATGACCCAATAAGTGTATTCAGAGATAACTTAGCTGGCCAATGACCCAATAAGTGTATTCAGAGATAACTTAGCTGGCCAATGACCCAATAAGTGTATTCAGAGATAACTTAGCTGGAATGACCCAATAAGTATATTCAGAGATAACTTAGCTGGTCAATGACCCAATAAGTATATTCAGAGATCACTTAGCTGGCCAATGACCCAATAAGTATATTCAGAGATGACGTAACTGGCCAATGACCCAATAAGTATATTCAGAGATGACTTAGCTGGCCAATGACCCAATAAGTATATTCAGAGATCACTTAGCTGGTCAATGACCCAATAAGTATATTCAGAGATCACTTAGCTGGCCAATGACCCAATAAGTATATTCAGAGATGACTTAACTGGAATGACCAAATAAGAGTATTCAAATGCATACTTAGCTATATTGACCCAATAAGTATATTCAGAAACATAAAATAGCTGTAATGACCCAATAAGTATATTCAGAAACATACTTAGCTGGAATGACCAAATAAGTATATTCAGAGATAACTTAGCTGGCCAATGACCCAATAAGTGTATTCAGAGATCACTTAGCTGGAATGACCCAATAAGTATATTCAGAGATAACTTAGCTGGTCAATGACCCAATAAGTATATTCAGAGATCACTTAGCTGGTCAATGACCCAATAAGTGTATTCAGAGATAACTTAGCTGGAATGACCCAATAAGTATATTCAGAGATGACTTAGCTGGCCAATGACCCAATAAGTGTATTCAGAGATAACTTAGCTGGCCAATGACCCAATAAGTGTATTCAGAGATAACTTAGCTGGCCAATGACCCAATAAGTGTATTCAGAGATAACTTAGCTGGAATGACCAAATAAGTATATTCAGAGATAACTTAGCTGGCCAATGACCCAATAAGTGTATTCAGAGGCATACTTAGCTGGAATGACCCAATAAGTGTATTCAGAGATAACTTAGCTGGTCAATGACCCAATAAGTATATTCAGAGATAACTTAGCTGGAATGACCCAATAAGTGTATTCAGAGATAACTTAGCTGGTCAATGACCCAATAAGTGTATTCAGAGATAACTTAGCTGGCCAATGACCCAATAAGTGTATTCAGAGATAACTTAGCTGGAATGACCAAATAAGTATATTCAGAGATAACTTAGCTGGCCAATGACCCAATAAGTGTATTCAGAGGCATACTTAGCTGGAATGACCCAATAAGTGTATTCAGAGATAACTTAGCTGGTCAATGACCCAATAAGTATATTCAGAGATAACTTAGCTGGAATGACCCAATAAGTGTATTCAGAGATAACTTAGCTGGTCAATGACCCAATAAGTGTATTCAGAGATAACTTAGCTGGTCAATGACCCAATAAGTATATTCAGAGACATCCTAAGCTATATTGACCCAATAAGTATATTCAGAGATGACTTAGCTTAGCTGGAATGACTCAATAAGTATATTCAGAGATCAGTTTGCTGGAATGACCCAATAAGTATATTCAGAAACATAAAATAGCTGGAATGACCCAATAAGTATATATTCAGAAACATAAAATAGCTGTAATGACCCAATAAGTATATTCAAAACCATACTTAGCTGCAATGACCCAATAAGTGTATTCAGAAACATAAAATAGCTGTAATGACCCAATAAGTATATTCAGAAACATACTTAGCTGGAATGAACCAATAAGTGTATTCAGGGGCACAGTTAAGCTAGAACAGCTCAATAAGTATATTTAGAAACATACTCAGCTTAAGGATGACCCAATAAGTGTATTAAGAGACAATTTAGCTTGAATGACCCCAATCAGAGACATATTCAGTGACACGATTAGGATAGAATGACCCAATAAGTATATTCAGAGATAACTTAGCTGGAATGACCCAATAAGTATATTCAGAGAAAACTTAGCAGTAAGACCCAATAAGTATATTCAGAAGAAAGTTTGCTGAAATGATCCTTTTCAGAGACATACTCAGCTGGAATGACCCAATAAGTTTGGTATATTGAGAGACATACATTATTGTGTAAATAAGTTTATTTTGAGATATTTCAACACAACACTGCAGCAGTGTTATACTGTGTAGGCATAAAACATAAGTTTGATATATTGAGAGACATACATTATTGTGTAAATAAGTGTATTTTGAGATATTTCAACACAACACTGCAGCAGTGTTATACTGTGTAGGCATAAAACATAAGTTTGATATATTGAGAGACATACATTATTGCGTAAATAAGTTTATTTTGAGATATTTCAACACAACACTGCTACAGTGTTATACTGTGTAAGCATAAAACATGTATGCAAGACATTATAACTCATACAATAAGCCTATTGTATAAGGTACTAACTGTTCCCGAGTAGACATCCGGACCGGTAGTAACCTAACCTAATCCTTTTATCACTAAAACTCATCCATTCAACAACAAAAGTTTAAGTACTTCCTTTTAAAACAAATTTACTTAGCTCCTTTATTCAAAATTCATCTCTGCAGAACATAACACTTTCACACCCTAAAAAGCAACACCATTGAAACTGTGTAATCAATAGTATCAATGCCTTTCTCTGACGGCCTCAGTTAGATGCAGCCTCCGAAACGTTGGTGGATTCTAGCACCTGACAAGTCCTGTCCTGCCATTGTGTACCATATATCTCATCATTTATACATCTAAAATGTATAAATATTATCTGTGAGATGACAGAAATCTTCAATCCATTAAAAATACATGTGTAAACTACCCCACACCACTACCACTAGGAAGTAATTGATCAATTATAGATACAGTAATGTTAGTACATGTACTAGGTTATATCAGGAAGTTTTTGTTATCATTCACATATATGTTATCTGGATTATAATATGTACTCAAACAGCCCAACTCACTTCTGGCCCTAGACATCTTCCAGATATACCTTCTATCCCCACGCCATCCCACGCCATCCCACACCACCCCGACCCATCCATGACCCAGACAACTTCCAGATATTTTTCCTACCCATCCACACCGACTCAACCCACCCCAAGACAACTCCCAGATACCTAAAATTTCATTCTCATCCCAAGCCACCCGACCCTACCCCTGGCACCAGACAACTTCCAGATACCTTCCCGACCAACCCTGCACCACTCCACCCTTGATACAGGATAACTTCCAGATACCTTCCCAGCCACGCCACCCCTGACACAGAACAACTTTTTCGTTCCTTACTTAAAGTTTCTCAACCCCCCCCCCCCCCCACCCACCCACCCATCCTGAAAAATTCTAATTTCTCTACTTTTCAGTTTCTAATTCTTTTTTAACCAACTACTCATCTCGGGTGAAAATGCAAAAGCCCAATGGATCTGTCCCAGCTGGTTGACAAAAGCCCCCGAGTATTATAGACCTTTACGGCTGTATCTCACAGCCATGCCAGGAACGACACAATAGCTTGTTAAAAATGTGTTCATGCTTCTATGACTGTGTATTATGCACAACCAATTAACATGTGGACCAGATGGTGATCAGAAGCTGCAGTCGACCCAAAAGTCGTCACAGCCGAGAATATCAGCTTTAGTAAGAAAACAATAAATAAAATTGATTATATTCGGAATAGTGTGGTAATATTGATACTAAAGATCATTAACGCCGAGTATACAAATATGGATATTGTTTTAACTGGGTCTATTTTTGTGACTTTTATATGGATCAGTAATAAAAACTCCCCTTTTTTACTTGAACTTTTCTGGGCCAGGGAAATTAGGCATCAAGTTGTTATAAATGGGTTGGAGATTTGAAACAACAAATCAAGATTAACAAATTAATTGTCAGGAATTTTCTCATGGAGTAATAATCATCCTGTCCAAAATTCCAGGCCATTCATTTTAAAATCATAATTGATATTTGGTTTGTAATCAGATGAAGTAGACAAACCGATGATGGATTGTATAATCGGTTAACAACTCTTTTGGACTGAATACTCAAATATGTGAGATCAAGTCAGATGGTTTATCCAAAGAATCAGTTGGGGGGTTCCATACTTGCTAACCCTCCCGATTTAGGCGCAAGGCTCAAGATTTTCAATTCCTTCTCCCGCCTCAAGAATGTATTTGTGAATATAGGGAAACCTTCCTGTTCATTCTTTTAAAATTATTGGATTACAAACAACTTTTTGGTGGCTGTCGACTTGGTGGTGCAGTGGATAGTGCACTTGCTTTTCACTAGGGCGACAGGGGTCTGATTCCCCGTTTGGACATGACAAAGGTATGGGGTCACCTGCCCGACCACGCGGGTTCGCTGAGTATTTCGGTTTCTTCTCACAATAAGACCCCTCGCACGCTGACATCCAGGCCAACAAAAGTGACTAATATAAGTTTATATAACTTGTTAAATAAATGTTGTAAAATAGATAAAGTTTTCATTTTTTACAAGCAACCATTAGATAATTGGTACCATAGCTTTTCTTGATTTGAAACAAACTCTTGACAGATATAACAAATCAAAAGTGTTTGTTTTCTATGCTGAACTAAGCTATGGTACATTATAAGTCATACATTAATGAATTACTATGCAACCTTTCATTTCTTTTTTGCCCAAAACATTTCTTAATAAAAAAAATTGACAATAAATGGTCCTAACCCTGGATTGGTAGCCGCACTCTTAAAACATGCAGTGTTTAAACTGAAGTTTCATAATGAACTATTACAACCTTTGATTTCAAAATGTTTAAACGAGTCTTCAGGGGTGAACGAGTTTAAAGTATCGTGATGATATTGGCGAATGCCACAATGCATTGACACACATGATACAATATAACTCATCGATATATAAATGAATCATTTTCTGCTTTGGCATTTTTTTATAACTTTTTATTTTTGAAAATGTTCAGCATCACAAAACAGTTTACATTAAAATAGTTTTATTACTAAATTTAAAAGGTTCAGCACATGTGTGTGTTACGTCATCTTTAATGACAGGGGGTGGCAGACTCTGCTGGTGGATTTTTTAGTCCCCGAGGTTTGCTGGAGCCTCCATAGCCACAGTTAATCTCATTTGAGTAGTGGCATGGTACATTATATACACATTTTCATAGTACATGATTTGAAATTATACAGAATTAGTTTAATTTTACTTCTAAATTCATAAATTAAAGGGGTTTTATGCACCTGACCCTTCTGCTTCTACATTAGTTAAGAAATTTTGAATTCCCACTTTTTGGCCCCAAGCATCACTGAAGAGTCCTAGGTGGACAAAACAGCTGTATGGTGCAGTTTAATTCATTTTTTTCGAGCATTCTGTATCTATTACTAAATTTAAAAGGTGCATCACATGTGTGTGTTACGTCATCTTCAATACTCACTCGCTCATTCTTACAACACAATGTCTGTACATACCATGATACAATGTATGTATAAATTACATTTCAGACATATGATTTCTAAATACAGATTAGATACATTTTGAATTCAATGCACTAATACCTTCGGCTTTTGCATTTGTTTTACAATGTAATTGAAAGTAAATCTGATATATGTAACTTGATATCATTATTCCAGTTTCAATTGTGTAACCCATATATCACTGTGTAATAAATTGGTTCTGAAGCACCATTGCTTACAGTGTGTATACACGTGGAGCGAGGTTTTAATCAATGGACATCCTATATAGCTACACAAGAAGGTGAAACTGATGTATCATCATCTTCTCGTAGAGACATATGTAACTGAACCAAAATTCTCGCCAATAATCAATGTGAACATCACGTTTTCCTCCCCAACAATAGAAGTTTGTAGAAACTACAACATCTGGATGAAGCATCTGTGACAGACTGTTTCACACCCACATGTTCATTAGAATGGCTGCAGCCAAATTAATTACTTCGGTTTATGGGCTACAGATACTGTACCACTTTCAGGTTTGGCAAGCTGCTTCTCTTTTAAAGTTGGGTACTTAAATTCTGTTCCTTATTAAAATCCTGATCTATAAGTGAGGAAAGGTAAGTAAAAGTGGAATAATAATTTAAGTAACTCTTGAAAAAAAAGTTAACTTAAGGATCTCTGTCCCATTACTCTGCTGCTTTTGATCTTCACAGTTATCTCCCCTTAATTTCCATTTATATATATATATATATCTGTAGCACAGTTGGACCGGTATCATTTGCTGAACCGAACAACTTTCAAGTTAAAGGAGTCAAACATACAGCCAGGTTACTGAACATGTTGATTTCAAGGTCACAATGGTTACTGAACAACCTTCAAACCTTCAATGTCACAGTGGGCAAATGTACAGCTAAAATATTGAACAACTTCAAGGTCACAGGGGTGAAATGTATAGCCAGAATTACCAAACAACTTTCAAGGTCACCGGGTTCAAATAAACAGCCTAAATACTGAACAACTTTCAAGGTCACCCGGAGCAAATGCATAGCCAGAATACTGAACAACTTTCAAGGTCACAGGGTTCAAATGTACAGCTTAAATACTGAACATTTTTAAGGTCACAAGGTTCAAATGTACAGCCTTAATATTAAACAACTTTCAAGGTTATAGGTGTCAAATGTACAGCCATGAACAATGAACAGCTTTCAAGGTCACATTGGTTGTAATGCTAAGTCAGGTATATATGTTTGTGTGTATGGTTGTAATCACAGCTAGGTTTTCCCAGCTTTCCAGTATATATTCACCAGCCTTCCAGTCTATTCACTAGCCTTCCAGTCTATTCACCAGCCTTCCAATATATTCACCAGCCTTCCAATATATTCACCAGCCTTCCAATATATTCACCAGCCTTCCAATATATTCACCAGCCTTCCAATATATTCACCAGCCTTCCAATATATTCACCAGCATTCCCCAGTAAAAGCACCGCCCCTCAGCCTCTGTACCTGATTAATTGTCTTGTTAAACAATGTTTAACTTCATCAGTCCTCATCCCGTTGAAAATTTAGTTACAAATGCCAAGTGAAGGAACTTAGGAACTTAACTTTAAACTTCTTACCCGGAAAATCTGAAATACAATTTGATTTGCCTGCATTTCAAGAAGAAAAGGGAGAAAAATCATTTAATTCCACTGCCACCAAAATGCAATAGACATACCTTCTAATATAATTTACGCCTTTTTTTTTTTTTGCATTCTGTGACTTTACATTTAAATACATACAGAACATTAACATCAAAACAATGAATGTTGTTTTAGATAAAGCTCAAAGAAAACAAATTTGGACAGTACGATCGAATAGAAGCATTGAAAGACACCCAATGCACCTAAGGAAGGACTGAATGTGCAAAAGGAAGAGAGTCTTATAAATTACAAGAAATGTGAACAGTTTAGTCTCGCTTCCCTTCACCAAACCTTAATCTCTCTAACTCATTCAACCCCTGAATATACATTTGAACTCTTCATTTTTTAAAGGTTGGAATAGTTAATTTGCAAAACTTTTATGGGTGAATGTGTTAAGAAGAAGTTCACAAGTCTATTACCCAGGACTAAAAGGTTTTATGTCAGGGCCAGGATAATTTCACAATTCTTCATTAAAAAATATATGTAGGGCTAGTAGATTTTTTATTATTATTATTTCTGTCCACTGACCTGAGTTGCAATTCAGCATTATTTCTCAGTGTACATGTCTGAAGCATATCATCATCAATGTGTCTAATTCACATTCTCATTGAAACAGTCTGAATCTTTGGCAATTTGGTAACAATAAAACAATTCCTAAAACAATAGCTGATAGATTTCAAAATTGAATTTGGTCTAAGAACTATGATGACCATTTTCTTTATCATAAGGAATTGAAAAAGGCGAATTAAAAGTCTTGGTGTATTTAGTTGTGTTTGCATTCAGTTTGTTTATATTTACGTCCTATTATTACAACTACTTGGTAAGAAATTGCTTTAACAAACACTTAATAATTATTGTGGCTAGAAGAAACAAGATATGTTTAACCTACGTTACGTGCAAAACTTTGATTATATTTATATTGATACCTATTTTTCAGTTTTTAATGTACACTTTACATATTGGTGTCTGACTCAACTACAGTCCCTGCTCTACCAGGAATTCCAGCTGTTACAAACAAGAGGATGAGGATGGGCTGTCGGATACAATGTCCACCTAATAATGTCATTGATGAGTACTTATGAATGAGATCATTGTGTAGACAACACAAGAGAACATGATCAAACTTCACCCTAGCCTAACACTATTGGTATCAATCAATCAAATCAAATACGATCTCCCCCTCTCTACCATTACAGATGTCTGGTACAGATGTCTGACGGTGAAACCAATTTACACTGATGCATCTGATGCACCAGGCTAATACTGTACTTGACTTTACCTTAAGTATGCTGTAACACAACATATAACTTTACCTTTAAATAGGCATTAACACTCTATTATGACTTTACATTTAGCTGCATGATGGTGATGCTATAACAATGCTTATGACTTTACCTAAGTATGCTGTAAGTTGACTCTACCTAAGTATACTGTAAGTTGACTATAATTAAGTATGCTGTAAGTTGACTATACCTAAGTATGCTGTAATTTGACTCTACCTATAAGTATGCTGTAAGGTGACTCTACCTAAGTATGCTGTAATTTGACTCTACCTATAAGTATGCTGTAAGGTGACTCTACCTAAGTATGCTGTAATTTGACTCTGCCTATAAATATGTTGTAAGTTGACTCTACCTAAGTATGCTGTATGTTGACTACCTAAGTATGTTGTAAGTTGACTACCTAAGTATGCTGTAAGTTGACTACCTAAGTATGCTGTAAGTTGACTACCTAAGTATGCTGTATGTTGACTACCTAAGTATGCTGTAAGTTGACTACCTAAGTATACTGTAAGTTGACTCTACCTAAGTATACTGTAAGTTGACTCTACTTAAGTATGCTGTAAGTTGACAACCTAAGTATACTGTATGTTGACTACCTAAGTATGCTGTAAGTTGACTCTACCTAAGTATACTGTAAGTTGACTCTACTTAAGTATGCTGTAAGTTGACTACCTAAGTATGCTGTATGTTGACTACCTAAGTATGCTGTAAGTTGACTCTACCTAAGTATACTGTAAGTTGACTCTACCTAAGTATGCTGTAAGTTGACTACCTAAGTATGTTGTAGGTTGACTACCTAAGTATGTTGTAAGTTGACTCTACCTAAGTATGTTGTAAGTTGACTCTACCTAAGTATGCTGTAAGTTGACTACCTAAGTATGCTGTAAGTTGACTACCTAAGTATGCTGTATGTTGACAACCTAAGTATGTTGTAAGTTGACTACCTAAGTATGCTGTAAGTTGACTCTACCTAAGTATGCTGTAAGTTTACTACCTAAGTATGTTGTAAGTTGACTCTACCTAAGTATGCTGTAAGTTGACTACCTAAGTATGTTGTATGTTGACTACCTAAGTATGCTGTATGTTGACAACCTAAGTATGTTGTAAGTTGACTACCTAAGTATGCTGTATGTTGACTACCTAAGTATGCTGTAAGTTGACTCTACCTAATTATGCTGTAAGTTGACTACCTAAGTATGCTGTAAGTTGACTACCTAAGTATGCTGTAAGTTGACTACCTAAGTATGCTGTAAGTTGACTACCTAAGTATGCTGTAAGTTGACTACCTAAGTATGCTGTATGTTGACAACCTAAGTATGTTGTAGGTTGACTACCTAAGTATGCTGTATGTTGACTCTACCTAAGTATGTTGTAAGTTGACTACCTAAGTATGCTGTAAGTTGACTACCTAAGTATGCTGTATGTTGACTACCTAAGTATGCTGTATGTTGACTACCTAAGTATGCTGTAAGTTGACTACCTAAGTATGCTGTAAGTTGACAACCTAAGTATGTTGTAAGTTGACTCTACCTAAGTATGTTGTAAGTTGACTCTACCTAAGTATGTTGTAAGTTGACTCTACCTAAGTATGCTGTAAGTTGACTACCTAAGTATGCTGTATGTTGACAACCTAAGTATGTTGTAGGTTGACTACCTAAGTATGCTGTATGTTGACTCTACCTAAGTATGTTGTAAGTTGACTACCTAAGTATGCTGTAAGTTGACTACCTAAGTATGCTGTATGTTGACTACCTAAGTATGCTGTATGTTGACTACCTAAGTATGCTGTAAGTTGACTACCTAAGTATGTTGTAAGTTGACTCTACCTAAGTATGCTGTAAGTTGACTCTACCTAAGTATGTTGTAAGTTGACTCTACCTAAGTATGCTGTAAGTTGACTACCTAAGTATGCTGTAAGTTGACTCTACCTAAGTATGCTGTAAGTTGACTACCTAAGTATGTTGTATGTTGACTACCTAAGTATGCTGTATGTTGACAACCTAAGTATGTTGTAAGTTGACTACCTAAGTATGCTGTAAGTTGACTTCCTATAAGTATGCTGTATGTTGACTACCTAAGTATGCTGTAAGTTGACTCTACCTAAGTATGCTGTAAGTTGACTACCTAAGTATGCTGTAAGTTGACTCTACCTAAGTATGCTGTAAGTTGACTACCTAAGTATACTGTAAGTTGACTCTACCTAAGTATGCTGTAAGTTGACTACCTAAGTATGCTGTAAGTTGACTACCTAAGTATGCTGTAAGTTGACTCTACCTGAGTATGCTGTAAGTTGACTCTACCTAAGTATGCTGTAAGTTGACTACCTAAGTATGCTGTAAGTTGACTCTACATAAGTATGCTGTAAGTTGACTCTACCTAAGTATGCTGTAAGTTGACTTCCTATAAGTATGCTGTAAGTTGACTTCCTATAAGTATGCTGTAAGTTGACTCTACCTAAGTATACTGTAAGTTGACTATAATTAAGTATGCTGTAAGTTGACTATACCTAAGTATGCTGTAATTTGACTCTACCTATAAGTATGCTGTAAGGTGACTCTACCTAAGTATGCTGTAATTTGACTCTACCTATAAGTATGCTGTAAGGTGACTCTACCTAAGTATGCTGTAATTTGACTCTGCCTATAAATATGTTGTAAGTTGACTCTACCTAAGTATGCTGTATGTTGACTACCTAAGTATGTTGTAAGTTGACTACCTAAGTATGCTGTAAGTTGACTACCTAAGTATGCTGTAAGTTGACTACCTAAGTATGCTGTATGTTGACTACCTAAGTATGCTGTAAGTTGACTACCTAAGTATACTGTAAGTTGACTCTACCTAAGTATACTGTAAGTTGACTCTACTTAAGTATGCTGTAAGTTGACAACCTAAGTATACTGTATGTTGACTACCTAAGTATGCTGTAAGTTGACTCTACCTAAGTATACTGTAAGTTGACTCTACTTAAGTATGCTGTAAGTTGACTACCTAAGTATGCTGTATGTTGACTACCTAAGTATGCTGTAAGTTGACTCTACCTAAGTATACTGTAAGTTGACTCTACCTAAGTATGCTGTAAGTTGACTACCTAAGTATGTTGTAGGTTGACTACCTAAGTATGTTGTAAGTTGACTCTACCTAAGTATGTTGTAAGTTGACTCTACCTAAGTATGCTGTAAGTTGACTACCTAAGTATGCTGTAAGTTGACTACCTAAGTATGCTGTATGTTGACAACCTAAGTATGTTGTAAGTTGACTACCTAAGTATGCTGTAAGTTGACTCTACCTAAGTATGCTGTAAGTTTACTACCTAAGTATGTTGTAAGTTGACTCTACCTAAGTATGCTGTAAGTTGACTACCTAAGTATGTTGTATGTTGACTACCTAAGTATGCTGTATGTTGACAACCTAAGTATGTTGTAAGTTGACTACCTAAGTATGCTGTATGTTGACTACCTAAGTATGCTGTAAGTTGACTCTACCTAATTATGCTGTAAGTTGACTACCTAAGTATGCTGTAAGTTGACTACCTAAGTATGCTGTAAGTTGACTACCTAAGTATGCTGTAAGTTGACTACCTAAGTATGCTGTAAGTTGACTACCTAAGTATGCTGTAAGTTGACTACCTAAGTATGCTGTATGTTGACAACCTAAGTATGTTGTAGGTTGACTACCTAAGTATGCTGTATGTTGACAACCTAAGTATGTTGTAAGTTGACTACCTAAGTATGCTGTAAGTTGACTACCTAAGTATGCTGTATGTTGACTACCTAAGTATGCTGTATGTTGACTACCTAAGTATGCTGTAAGTTGACTACCTAAGTATGCTGTAAGTTGACAACCTAAGTATGTTGTAAGTTGACTCTACCTAAGTATGTTGTAAGTTGACTCTACCTAAGTATGTTGTAAGTTGACTCTACCTAAGTATGCTGTAAGTTGACTACCTAAGTATGCTGTATGTTGACAACCTAAGTATGTTGTAGGTTGACTACCTAAGTATGCTGTATGTTGACTCTACCTAAGTATGTTGTAAGTTGACTACCTAAGTATGCTGTAAGTTGACTACCTAAGTATGCTGTATGTTGACTACCTAAGTATGCTGTATGTTGACTACCTAAGTATGCTGTAAGTTGACTACCTAAGTATGTTGTAAGTTGACTCTACCTAAGTATGCTGTAAGTTGACTCTACCTAAGTATGCTGTAAGTTGACTCTACCTAAGTATGCTGTAAGTTGACTACCTAAGTATGTTGTAAGTTGACTCTACCTAAGTATGCTGTAAGTTGACTACCTAAGTATGCTGTAAGTTGACTCTACCTAAGTATGCTGTAAGTTGACTACCTAAGTATGTTGTATGTTGACTACCTAAGTATGCTGTATGTTGACAACCTAAGTATGTTGTAAGTTGACTACCTAAGTATGCTGTAAGTTGACTTCCTATAAGTATGCTGTATGTTGACTACCTAAGTATGCTGTAAGTTGACTCTACCTAAGTATGCTGTAAGTTGACTACCTAAGTATGCTGTAAGTTGACTCTACCTAAGTATGCTGTAAGTTGACTACCTAAGTATACTGTAAGTTGACTCTACCTAAGTATGCTGTAAGTTGACTACCTAAGTATGCTGTAAGTTGACTACCTAAGTATGCTGTAAGTTGACTCTACCTGAGTATGCTGTAAGTTGACTCTACCTAAGTATGCTGTAAGTTGACTACCTAAGTATGCTGTAAGTTGACTCTACATAAGTATGCTGTAAGTTGACTCTACCTAAGTATGCTGTAAGTTGACTTCCTATAAGTATGCTGTAAGTTGACTTCCTATAAGTATGCTGTAAGTTGACTTCCTATAAGTATGCTGTAAGTTGACTACCTAAGTATGATGTAAGTTGACAACCTAAGTATGCTGTAAGTTGACTCTACCTAAGTATGCTGTAAGTTGACTCTACCTAAGTATGCTGTAAGTTGACTACCTAAGTATGCTGTAAGTTGACTCTACCTAAGTATGCTGTAAGTTGACTTCCTATAAGTATGCTGTAAGTTGACTTCCTATAAGTATGCTGTAAGTTGACTTCCTATAAGTATGCTGTAAGTTGACTACCTAAGTATGTTGTAAGTTGACTACCTAAGTATGCTGTAAGTTGACTACCTAAGTATGCTGTAATTTGACTATACCTAAGTACGATGTAAGTTGACTACCTACATGTAAGTATGCTGTAAGTTGACTACCTAAGTATGCTGTAAGTTGACTACCTAAGTATGCTGTAAGTTGACAACCAAAATATACTGTAAGTTGACTCTACTTAAGTATGCTGTAAGTAAACACTACCTAAGTATGCTGTAAGTTGACTACCTAAGTATGCTGTAAGTAAACACTACCTAAGTATGCTGTAAGTTGACTACCTAAGTATGCTGTAAGTTGACTACCTAAGTATGCTGTAAGTTGACTTCCTATAAGTATGCTGTATGTTGACTACCTAAGTATGCTGTAAGTTGACTCTACCTAAGTATGCTGTAAGTTGACTACCTAAGTATGCTGTAAGTTGACTCTACCTAAGTATGCTGTAAGTTGACTACCTAAGTATACTGTAAGTTGACTCTACCTAAGTATGCTGTAAGTTGACTACCTAAGTATGCTGTAAGTTGACTACCTAAGTATGCTGTAAGTTGACTCTACCTAAGTATGCTGTAAGTTGACTCTACCTAAGTATGCTGTAAGTTGACTACCTAAGTATGCTGTAAGTTGACTCTACATAAGTATGCTGTAAGTTGACTCTACCTAAGTATGCTGTAAGTTGACTTCCTATAAGTATGCTGTAAGTTGACTTCCTATAAGTATGCTGTAAGTTGACTTCCTATAAGTATGCTGTAAGTTGACTACCTAAGTATGATGTAAGTTGACAACCTAAGTATGCTGTAAGTTGACTCTACCTAAGTATGCTGTAAGTTGACTCTACCTAAGTATGCTGTAAGTTGACTACCTAAGTATGCTGTAAGTTGACTTCCTATAAGTATGCTGTAAGTTGACTTCCTATAAGTATGCTGTAAGTTGACTTCCTATAAGTATGCTGTAAGTTGACTTCCTATAAGTATGCTGTAAGTTGACTACCTAAGTATGTTGTAAGTTGACTACCTAAGTATGCTGTAAGTTGACTACCTAAGTATGCTGTAATTTGACTATACCTAAGTACGATGTAAGTTGACTACCTACATGTAAGTATGCTGTAAGTTGACTACCTAAGTATGCTGTAAGTTGACTACCTAAGTATGCTGTAAGTTGACAACCAAAATATACTGTAAGTTGACTCTACTTAAGTATGCTGTAAGTAAACACTACCTAAGTATGCTGTAAGTTGACTACCTAAGTATGTTGTAAGTAAACACTACCTAAGTATGCTGTAAGTTGACTACCTAAGTATGCTGTAAGTTGACTACCTAAGTATGCTGTAAGTTGACTTCCTAAGTATGCTGTAAGTTGACTACCTAAGTATGATGTAAGTTGACAACCTAAGTATGCTGTAAGTTGACTCTACCTAAGTATGCTGTAAGTTGACACTACCTAAGTATGCTGTAAGTTGACTACCGAAGTATACTGTAAGTTGACTACCTAAGTATGCTGTAAGTTGACTCTACCTAAGTATGCTGTAAGTTGACTACCGAAGTATGCTGTAAGTTGACAACCTAAGTATGCTGTAAGTTGACTCTACTTAAGTATGCTGTAAGTTGACTCTACCTAAGTATGCTGTAAGTAGACTACCTAAGTATGCTGTTAGTTGACTCTACCTAAGTATGCTGTAAGTTGACTACCTACAATGAAAGTATGCTGTAACACTGCATATTACTTTACCTAAGTATGCTATAACACTGTATTTGACTTTACCTTAAGTATGCTGTAATACCGTATTTGACTTTACCTTAAGTATGCTGTATTACAGTATCTGATTTTACCTAAGCATGTTGTTACACTGTGGTGTAATACCATATCTGAATTAACTCATATAAAGAGCAACAAGACTGCTTTTATTGACAAAATGATTGAAATGTTATTATGATAATCACAATGACATAATCAGTTTAGAAAAATGTGAAAATCAATTATTCAAGCAGGTAACAGGATACCTATCAGTGTATTTAATGGTAATTGTGTTGCTCCACGCCGAACGTAAGACCGCCACTGTATCGCTGTACTGTTTGCGATCACGGCAGAACAAGAAGCTTTGATAACATTGCGTTCTACAAGTGATCAATGCCTCTAGGCAAGAGATGCTTATAATTACATGAAGTCATATAGCAATAATAAATGCGTCAATTTTGTTCTGCAGTATTAATTTGAATATTGATACCTTACAAGCTAAAGCAAGCAATTAATGGCAAAATATGATAGAAAAGTATAACATTAGGTTATTGATGAATATTTTAGTGATCCTTTTTTTTTTGTAGAAAACAAACAGCAGCACAGATTATATCTATCAATCACCTATTGTTTCAATGAGAATTTCAAAGAAAACAATACGTAACGTTTCTGTAAAACCATTATATATTAAACTTAAATACCCGAGGCATAAGTCATAATCAATATTATATCATGATTTTAAGTGTATCGAATTGCTCATAGAGAACTATTCACCACATCATAGCTCAAAAAAATATTGCGAACAAAAAAACCCAAAAACAATCTGGATTTCCATCATTTTTTTGCCCCAAGCATTACTTGATGAACTGAACAGCATATGATGCAGTTGATCATTTTAAGCATACTTATCAATTTTCAAAATTTCTAGGTACATGCAATCACATGAATAACTTATATAATTACATAATATATAGAATATATCAATTCATTGTCCTTGTCAGTGCCCGCAAATGTACCTTATTTACCCTGAAATTTCAAAATGAACTATTCTAACCTTTGAATGGGAAGAGCTTAAAGGTGTCTTCAGGGGTGAATGAGTTATCTTAAAACTGCATTTTTTCCAAATCACTGTAAATTTTTATCTACATCACTAGATTATCAGATAAATATGTTTGGAGTTGGCAAACATATCAATTTTATTATATAATAAACAGGACATGATTTCATTTCCTACAGTCTGTGACATTAACATTTTAACATTTTTAAGCACTAGTCTGCAGAAACAAAATGCAATGTTTTTTATAACAAATTATATTTAAATTAAAGGAATTTCCACTAGTCCGTACCAAAATTTACTCTGAGTCGCGGATATAGGACTAGTGGCTAATTATATAATGTCACAGACTGTTTCCTAGACTTTTTAAGATGTCACAATGTTATATCAATGCTTCGCGTCAGCATATTTCGTTATGATGCCATGATTCATGGCAATTGTTTCCTTGATTGAACACACAAATCGTTCTCCAAGCATTTTCCAAAGAAAAACATGGTTCCCCAATAAAGAATTATTCTGCATGATATCACTTAATCATTTATGATGTTTATCAAACTCCCATGAGTAAACCATAGTGTCTTCATGTAATCTGAAAATTAACTAACTCCAGACAGATGAACGAACGCGAGGTCAACTATTTATCCCTGTCTATAACTGTAATTATATGTGTTATGGACAAAACAACCAGCGGGATTCATAAAACGGGCCAATTAAGGCACATAACCATTACAGGATAATTTTCAGCCGTTCTGTTTCCCAGTCCTTGTCCCAAAGTTTACCGACAATAATATTATTTTTCCAGGTATCTAATAAATAATAATGGTAATCAGGGTTTGTGCTGGGTCCTTCTGCATAGTTTAAATGGGAATCCTGAAAATTAGTGGGGTCCTTTTCAGTTTCTATGCTTGAAAAAGATATATAGGAACGGCTTCAAAGCAAACTCTAGAATCATGTAAAATAAATAGACACAGTTAAAACCTATGGTATCCCCAGCTATTTCATATTTACAAGATACAGAAACTGATCGTAAACATTGATACATATGTTTCATCGTAATCAAGCTTTGTGCATTTTCTAAATGGCCTTCATATCGTAAAATAGTAAATAATTATGCTATGAACAGGTGTATAATAAATAATATAGGTAATTAATTATGCAAAACAAAATATACAGTTAAAGCTAATGATCCGTATTTGAGATAATTCCCAGCTATTGTATAATTTACGAGACTGTGGAACATCATAATTATCAGTACCGTATGATTATACCAGTATTTGTATAAGCTTTGTGGATTTCCTATAAATGGCATTTATAATGAAAATAATTAAGCTATCGTATTTGCCATAATTAGTGCCCCTCCCACTATATGTACCCCTCCCCCTTCTATTGCGGAATTAAAATTATATGTGTGCCCCTTACTAATTGCAACTCAAATAAATAATTCTATTTAATGGTAAGGTAAGCCTCACTGTGCACATGTTTACAAGAAAAAAAACCCCCACAAATGTCGATAATATGTGTACAAATTGTCCGTAATTGATGACATTAGTGTTGCATATCATGAGTACTGTAACCCATTCTTGCCACAATACATTGTATAATGTACTTATTTACTTTATAAAAATGACCTTTTTTCGTCCAGATTAGTTATGTTATCCCATTAAGTGCACCTCATCAATAACAAATTCTCAACTAATGGTCTAAATATTGGTAGTAGTTCAGTCCTCTTGAAAAGAAAAATTCTGTCTTTCATTTTATCCCCAAGTAAATTGTATCTTAGCTTTTGGCTCTGCATACCCCCCCCCCCCCTCCCCCCACCCCCACCCACCTCTGAAAACCCTTCCTCAGAGATGATCATGAAATCCTACCCAAGTTTCTATCACCAAAAAATGCTTGCTGTAGTGAGATCAATTTTCAGACACAAGTTTAATTGGAATATCCATAAATATAACTAAAACATGTATATCATAATGTGCAATGTAATACAGTATATGGTAATATATCTATTCTTGTGTCAAACATATCAATATAATATAATGATTAGGCCTACTTTTCATGAATAAGTAAAAAAAAATCTATCATAAAACAAAGATGTCCTCGTAGCTCCATGCTATGGTTTTTGGTTATTATTTCAAACGGATGACAGATACCTAGTTTTGCAAAAAAAAAAACAACTAGCAAATGTCTATAAGACATGATGCTCTTTAACTTTGTTTTTCTATGCATAGCAACTGTGACCTTGGTCTTTGAACCCTGACATGCAAAAATTAATGTCAGAGGTAAAGTTGACCTTTGTATACAATTTAAATAAAACGAATGTATCTATGAATGGAGCTGTTCAGTGTATATCTAGAGCTGGATACATGTAGAAGTTTAATATGAAACAATTGGGAACCCTTTGAGTATAGGCCTATTTCAAAAGTATAGTTATCTCCCTTGTTTCCCCAATCAAGGCTTTATTGGGAAGTGGTTTTGAAATAAATTGGCGCCATGCAAGTATGACGTCATAAAGGGAATTACGTCATCCGATTGTCACATGGCACCAAATCATCACAACAACACTTCCCGGAAATCCATTTTTATCCGCAATTGTTGCCTTTTAAGGAGAATAACAAAACTTTTGGGAAAGGCCTATATATTATACAACTTTCTATAAGGTGCATACTTTTTTAAACATTAAATTCAAATATGATATAAAATGGATGAAGACTAAACACTTTTAACTACATCCTGGTCGACATTCTGTCTACGGTTTCCAGTTATATTTGTATCACAACATCGAGTATTCCAAAATGTTGATTCAGAGCTAATTAGATTTTATAGATTTTCTTTGCACATCTTATAAATATTCATTCCTATAAGTGCTCCATATAATGCACATGTACAAATATAAACAGTTACGGCAGGCTACAACAGCAGATTCTGAAGAATTCAGACTCAATATAAAAGGGAAAAGAAAACCCGTTAATGGATGAGGTCGCCCTTTACTCCATACAAGTCATCTATATGGCAACACCTATGGAAATGCTATATAAGATACACAGCTTTTTCTACGGTATCTCAGGGGCCGATATATAAGGCCCCATTTCCCATGAGATTTAAGCTTCAATTTTCCCCAATTTCATACTTTTCCCTTAATTAGTTAACTAGGCTCAATTTCAGGGTGTAATTTCCTCGAAAATTTCTGAAATCCATGTGAAAATGTTTAAATAAAAAATATGTGCATTGCAAACATTGAAGACAAAAACGATGTATTTTTTGCAGTGTAATATCATATACATATATTAATATATTACTCAGGGGCCTTTTTCCAATTTACGTAGAAAAGGGCCTAAAAGAAGGAAACAGTCTTATTTGAATGGAAACGCATTACCAGTAATCATTGTCAAGACACAAACATTAAGGGGTTGTTAGTATATTATAGTATGGTGAGCTGAGTATTTTATGTTAGAACAGACAGGATATATTAAATATCCCACTAACACAATGCTGTAACTTGTAAGGTGTACTAGCTAGGTTAGATATTTCCTGGTGGCCTGTGAGGACATGGTACTGGCTCAGTGTAAATACATTGTACAGTGAGTCCACTATAGACGATTTAGTTCCGGTCGGAAATATTATACACAGAACTTCCTGTGCATAAATTTTATGAATGTTAGACAAAAGAAATGTGTACTTTTAATTCATATATATACAGTACTATATATACAGTATCAAGGCAATTATAAGCTGATTATACAAGTACTAGTTGTGTTTTTCATATCAATAATTGATGAGTCCCTAGATGTTGTCATGAGTTCTTAAGTATGAAGTTAGGGACTGATAATACAGTATTTTCAGAGTAACAATAATGTAGTGAAAAATAATTTGATTAGTTAACCAGGTATATATGTCAGTGATTTTTTGGGGGAATATTTGGGGCTGAATATAGGCCCCTTCCCCAGGAATTATTTTGCTGTATTTTCTAATTGTATTCCAATTTTCCCAATCAAAAATTTAAACTGTGTATGCATGTACATCAATGAATGTGACAAAATATTATTTTGAAGTATGAATACATGAATTTACATAGTTCTTCAGATACTTTAAACATGGATAAATGGAGAAAATGGCCAGAAAAGCTCATGATCACAATTAACGAGGAAAAAATCCAAATCAGATGAAAAGGTACAGGCCTCAATAATTAAAGTATAAGAAAATCACTGTCAGATGTATATTAGTAAATAGAATCAGTCTGTGACATTAACATTTTTAAGCACTAGTCCGCACAAGCAAAATATAATGTTTGTTATAACTAATTATATTGAAATTCAAGGAATTTCTACTAGTCTGAACCAAAATTTACTAGTCTCAGACATAGGACTAGTTGTTAATGTCGCAGACTGTTATATGTACACAGGAGTAACATACAAGTAGATTGTTATCAGCATTGAAATCTCTGTATGATGAATGAATATATGGCTAATGTTGTATCTGTATATATGAACTTTTGACTTCCTCATATGTTGACTGTTTGTATATTAACAGTATCACTGAAGCTCAAAGGGTAACTGTAAGAGTTACAGTCAGTAGATCATCATGACAGTCAACTGGGACTTTTGAATTTGGTGCTGTAATTAGCCCCTTAGAAAATTTTATATTTTAGTATCTACTTATTTGTTTTCCTCAAATATTTTAATAGTCATATTAATAAAGGTACATTTGTATGTGAGGCTTCAATTTTTGTTGTCCAAAACGGCCTAAAAACTTGGAATATTCATAAATATAACTAATACATGTATATCATAATGTGCAATATAATATAGTATAAAAAAACAACTCTTGGGGGGGGGGCCTAGATCATTTGATTGCTGGTTTGACCCCAGGCATCTCTTTGACAGTATATGCACCGTATCTCTAAATTGTTTAATTCAGTAAATGTATAAGGTGCTTACTTGTTAAAGTGGTATTGATTTTCTGCATTATATTTCATGTGTCAAATGTTTGTGTGTGTCAAATAAAACAAAGATCTTTCTCTTACAGAAGTCAGCAGGACAAAAATTCTTTTTAAAGCTAACCCTTTTACATTCAAATTTAATTTGATTAAAAATATAATTAGAAATTATTAAAAACATTTCAAATATTGTTCAGAATATTTTACAACATAAAGTAATTTACCAAGTCCGGGTTATGCATAGATTATTAGTTAATACACAATAAAAGTTTGTACTAGATGTAAACTCACATGCATCTTACTTATAGAATCTAACGTTATGTTCATTATTTCAAACTACATTCTAATAGACCTACATATGGGGTCCATTAATATTCCAACTATGTCAGAAGAAGTGATAAATTGCAAAAAGTAACATCGAGTCATGCACAGAAAAATGTTTTTTATGTATCTGCTTAGTTATACCAATGAAACAAAGTCACCCAGGACTCCCCAACAAAAAAACAACTTTCCCGACAAACTGACAATACAGCAAAACACTGCTCCATATTGTCGGTCTGTCAAATATTTATATGATTGGAGACCGAGTCCTTTATCGATAGTATAACCGCATCGTAGATACATACAATATAACCCAATGTAAAATCTCACAATTTGCGGAGTATGAACATAATATGGATACAAAGAAGGACATTCGCGGTATTATTCTAAAGTGTCAAATCTCAATGTCATTTGAAATATATCGTGACATTCGTTCGATCTGTCAGCCTGGCTACTTACCTTCATGAAAACAGCATGCCGGGGTTTAGAATCGTGATCCAAGTCCATAGTCTCTTGACAAATGGTCATTCTTGGGGTCAAAATGTGTCCTAGTTCTTGTTTATTTTAAATAAACATACACAAAATTACTCGCTTGCATGACTTCTGTGATAGAGTAGCATCTCATCGTCTGATGCGGAAGTACAGCTGTCTGCTTCTGGTCGCTTACATCAAAGATTAGGGTTATTCTAAAAATAAAGCCGAATGACGGACAGGCTCAATCCGGGTTACTTTTCAAAATTACTAATTGGTAAAACCACGTAATTAGATTGCTGTCTAAGTCCCTGATAAAACATATTTCATACACCGCATTTCCCTAAAAGAACTAAGCGCAAATTAAAATATGGCTAGTTGATTTCCGTTATTGGCGTTTTTCCAACTGAGAGGATATTAGAAAAAAAATCATTGTGCCATAATATTGATTACGGACTTAAAATAATTTGAAAAAAAAACTCTATTTATTATTATTTCAAAAGAAAATCATCTAAACTTCACAATCCTCTTTGAAATGTGATACCGTAAAATATAACAAATTTGAGACTTTTTATTAACGAAATGTTTAGGCATACTAGATTATTTTTCAGAGTGGGTCTTATTTGCAAGTTTATAGAAAGGAGTATTCGTTGCCTAGATAGCAATAAATAAAAGCTTAGTCTACTCTTTAGTTGAAGTTTTGTAGAAACAAGCTTAAGCATGGACTTAGATAATCTAATCTAATTTCGTGTCTTGAGGTAAACATGTATAAGGAAAGGTAACTAGCACGAGCAAGGAACTACTATATAATAAACTATAATTATATTCTTTCATCATTAATTTCTTATTTGCTCAAAGTGCATTTTAGCATATAATTGACATAAACAGTTATGAATATGAAAAATAGATGTATTTTAAAATATCTTTCTTACTCTTTTTGTTAACTTCAATTCGATAATGATGAGAATGGTTCGCTTGTTGGGGCCAAATATGACGTCATTATTTATCGGGCACAAAGATTAAACAATCTGACATTATATTTACATCTCAGATAGATCTTATGAATTATAACATTGATTTTTTTCCCCAAATTATGAATGTTTTAGAACACTTTGTACAATGCTGTTTTTATACTGGTGGAACTTTATTTCTGAAAATCAGTATGAGGTGAATGTTTTACGTAAAGCTATTCTACAGGCGACATGCAAAGCGTTAATTGACGTAACGCATGTCAACATGGTGCCAAAACGACGTCACGTTTTTCCCCAGTGGTCAAGACTATATTGCATAATATATACTCTTGTGAATAAAATCCAGATTAGCATTGATCGAGTTAACGGGAGGCCATTTTACAAAATGCAAATATTTGGAGTATTTCGGACCTTAATGTCTTATTTAGATGTTGAACGTTCAATCCATTTGCATTTTCAGTTTAGAAAAATTGTTATTTTTTCCTTTGATTATTTAATTAATTTGTATGGTTTGTATTTGAGTCGTCCTTTTTAAAAGCAACAATGGAAAAACAGTCTTAGTTGGGGTTTTTTTAAAATAAAAGTGGGACCAATATTAATCGTAGTCATTTGAGCGTTTGAAGCACAGGCCATTTACATTATCCAAAGCAAAGCGACAAGACTCTCATTGAACATGTTTATGACGTCGTATAAGCTAATATAAGGTGGTTCATTGAATACATTTTATGTGCAGAAAGAGTCAGGGGCGTACAGGGCGTTGTTATAACCTAATGAACGTGAAAAAGATACATTTCATTCCTTAAATGAAAAGAATTTCTCTTGATATGTCCATGTAGTCACAGGGACATGAGAATTTGCTACAGCTAGTTTTCGACCTAAACTAGGGTGTTTAGAGTAATTATACACTTTTGGTGGGTTTAGATCGACCTAACTAGGATGTAACTGTTTGAGTAATTTTACACGTGGTGGGGGGAGGGGGGAGGGGGTAGATAATTTTTATCGAAAATTATTCTAAACACCCAAAAATGTAAAATTACTCTAAACACCCTAGTTTAGGTCCAAAACTAGCTGTAACAAATTTTCAGGTCCCTGTGAATGTAGTGAGTTGCAGATTCTAGATATAAAACCATATAGATATATGGACACAGGGACGTATATGCTATACCAGCGCCCAAACGGGTGAGTGACCTATCCCTCTTACATACGTCCCTGATATACATACCTATATATTTCAATCATGGGTAAGGGGTCAAAGAATCTCCTTTCAGATTGCTCGCCGTTTAATAGCACCCTTTGCCTTCTGTTTGGCGAGAAGCTATGTATAACAGCGTCTGATTATAGAGTTTTAATTTCAAATTTAAATCCAAGCATTTATTATACAATATTATGATTAGGTGGCAATGCATATTATTATATGTAGCTCAAATCGTTTCTTAATATAGTTTCATCAGTAACATATCTCTGCATTTTAAAATTGATATTTTCTTATTGAATAATTTTCATCGTTTTTTTTTTTTGCTTCGATGGCGTATCATCACGGACTTAGATAGCAATCTAATCTAAGTCCGTGTTATCATTATCTAAATTATTGCATTTTGTTATGTGTGAACCTTAGCAAGTCTATCAGTACAGTAACACCAGATAAGAATGCCATACTTCAACACAGACCGAATAATTTTGCAGTCTATTTTTTTTGGTAATTTTTCTATGTTTTTTGTAACCTAATAGAGTAGCTATGACAGTCTAATAATTTTGTTTGACTTTTAAGATAGAATATCACATTAGTTCAAATTAGTTTCAAACTGACGGATATTTCGTCCGGTACTGTCCAGTTATTAGTTTGGTTGGAAATAAATTTATTCGAAATTGTTTTAAAGCATTCAAAATACAAAATTAGCATTTAATTTCATCAAAATATTATGAAAAGATAAGTAAGTTGAATAAAAGGGTCAATAAATGAACAAATAAAAAATGTTATTTTTCGTAAATGAGTTCCCATCATGCCTCCCTCATGCCGCCATTTCCTCAAAACCAAGCCGGGAACACGCGAACACACGAGGATCACTTGTTTGATCGATTTTTAACAGGTCATCAAAGATGGGGGACAAGATTGATATGAGTTTAGATGATATCATCAAGTCTAACAAAGGTTCGAAAAGAGGTGGTGGCCGAGGAGCACGGAGGGGCGGCGGTAGAACGTCAAATCGCGGGGGTAACCGGGGTGGACAACGACGCCAAAGTGTTGGAGGAGGCCGTGGTGGCGGCGGAGCGGGTGTCTTCAGAGGCGGTGTACAACGGAGGGGGCGAGCAGGAGGAAATAGGAACAATTATTCTAGAGTAATTAGTGTTTTGATTTAACTATTTACAATGCATGCATGATACTGATGAATTGCTTGTTATGTGCCGCGTTTGTCTTCCAAAGTGGCTTTGTTTTGATTATTTGACAGCATATCTGCTTTTGTCAGTTCTCAAGCTCTGTCATCTTGGTAAAAAAAACTATTTATTCATTGTCAAGAGTGTGCAAGATATAATTCTTATATTAGACGGTAGGATAAAAAAATTAACGCCGATTGCTAAAACGTCAGCAATACTGAGTTTATAAAGTAAAACAATTCCCTTTTGTGAAAGCTAAAATGTGACCATACCATCTTACTGACCATAATCAAAGGCTTTGAAATGTTTATGATCAGGAATTGAGTATTGAATGCTCTATAAAACAAAGGTATTTGTCAAATAAAATGAGGTTGCACCATTTTGGAAGAATAACGCCTAATACACCAAATGTGCATTACAGAATAAACCATATTTTATTACAAACGTTAGCTGTCAGTTCCTGATTGACAGTGTGTGCCAAACACCATCGGTCATGTCCGGAAAAAATCATTTCAGAACAGGTAAAATATTTTAAATACATGCCCAAATGTCTGGTTAAAAATTCTGGAAAAATTGTCCTGTACTTGTTTCTTGAGTTACATCTTGCCATTTGTTTCTGGTTCTAAAAGATGGCAATGTTGCCGCTAAGTATATGTTTCGGATGCAGTGCCCGCTTAAGCATTAAAACGTATATTGCCGAGTTAAGAGGTGACAGAAAAGATGAAGTTTTTAAACCCTACATAGAAAAGAAAGACCGGAATTTTGTGGTTGACAGGACGAAAAATTGGTCCTGGCATATGGCTTTGGTATGATGACGTAACAATTTGAAAATTCAGAAGGCTGCAGTCATATGCGACTGTCAGTGATGGAGGACTTCGATAATATCTAAGGTCTCGATGCAACGAAAACAGTCCCCAGGAAAATGTCGTATTAACGTCATACGGAAGCCATAGCAAACTTTTCGTCCAGTCAACCAGAAACGAAATTTTCGGATTAGCTGCCCAAATGAAATGTCCTGTAAAAGGTTTTGAAAGTTTGGCACACACTGGATTGAGTGCACAAATGACAAGAATTGTCGTTCTTGGTAGGAACTTGGTTGCCGCTTATAATTAATAACAAATAATAATGATGTTTATTTTTGTGACATAATAACATATTTTGACAGTATATAACCACTCCTTATTATAAAATATGAGGCCGAGGTGACTTTGGACGTTAATTAAAAGTTGTTTACGCATTCTGCGCTATTGCAATTGACAACTACTGATGTGTATGACTGATAAACCTGATGTGAACCTTACATCAGACTTCAACATTTTGTCAGCAAGTTGTCTGGAATAGGATTAGAGTGCACGACTAAAGAATAATGAAATGCTCTGACAAAGTTTGGTTGTTCTTGAGGTGCTGAAAACAAGAATCTACCATGACATAGCGCATACCTGATATATATCAATAAATTGCTTAGCATTGATCCAATTGCAACCTTATGCTTATTGTATATCGCAGATAGCTGCTTGATTTAAATTTGTTACAAGAGTACTCATTTCCAATCCTTAAAAATTATCCACCTTGTTGAATTTGTCCATTGTTTTAATGAAATTCCATTCATTTCTGGCACAAAAGAGATTTTCATGCTTGTAAATAAATTTAAAGAGATTGTTAAAGATCTTATGTCTCTTTATATTAGCATCCAACTTTTCTAACTCATTTCACGCAATTGAAAGATGTTCTTTGTTTAGCCCAATAAAATTTTTAATCTTGTTAAAACAATTCTTTAATTTCAGCCCAAAGAGCTCCCAGATAGGTGGCAACATGACATGTTTGATGGTACACCGTCTCCCTTCAAGAGAACATTGGGAGGAGGAGCTGGTGGCCAAGGATCACAAGGGAAATTACATATATCTAACCTTGACTTTGGTGTGAATGACTCAGATATACAGGTAAGGTTTAATTTAAATAGAATCTCGTTTGATTTATCTAAATATAGTAAGATATGAATCGGTCGGAGTGGAATGCCTATCCTATCCAATTGCCGCTCCATTACTATCTGCTTAAAACAAATCTAACAACTTCCTACAAGGGATTATTTCCTTGTGAACTCAGTGATCAATCGACATGCGAGTCCCGAGTCCAGTACTCATTAAATTCTGAAAGGACTCATAGAAATTCTGGAAATACTTCTATTTAACATTGTGGGACCTATAGTTTTCGGCAATATTTACAAAAAGAACCCTTGAAAATAAAGCATAAATTGATCGCTGTGAACTTTTGTGTCAGCAAATCAAATCATAGCTTGCAGTGTCCAAGTGAAAGTGAATGTTTGTGGGCAAAAAAAACGTTCATAATTCTATTTAGCATTATGTCAAAGACTTGCCATTTTGTCACAACAAGCTCATGTGCATGTTGTTACGAAGTGATTTACTGCAGATGACAATGTCAGTTAGACATTAAACTTTGATTTGTTCATTATGGCAGGAATTATTTGCTGAGTTTGGTAACCTGAAGAAGGCAGCAGTACACTACGACAGATCGGGCCGGTCCCTTGGTACAGCGGAGGTCATATTTGAGAGGAGGGCTGATGCAGCAAAAGCCATGAAACAATACAACAATGTGCCCTTAGATGGTAAACATCCGTAAAAAATAAATCTGTCCTTAAAAAAACCCCAATATTGCCCCGAAATATTTTGAGTTTCACAGCAGAAAAGAAATCTTATTTCAACCTTCAAAAAACACTGCTTTAATACACATTTCAGATTGTTCATGCACATAGGTTGAGCATTGAGATTCAGTTATTATTGATAGAGGTTGGCTATAAGCGATGCAATAACCTTGAACTGATTAATTTTTGCATTGGCACATTAACTACTTAATAAAGGGTACTTCTTCTGATGTGTGACCATTGTTGTCATCATTGTCAGGCAAATTGTACATACTTTTAGTTTATGCAAAGAGTTCCTGTCTTGTTAACAGTTTCTATCTTGTTGCACTTGCTAGTGAAACACTATCTTTAGACTTTGACCATGTATAAAATCCGAATGAAGTATAGTACTTAGCAGTCAAACTGCTGATAGACATATGTGTGATAAAAAATCTGACGGTTCATGTACTTGTCTCTGAATTTTTATTGAACTCGATAATAGATTCTTAATTACTAGAAGAAAAAAACATTCGGATTAGGTTGACAATTTTTCAAGCTCAGAAGTAATTCAATTTTTGTTAGAAATTATCTGTAAATTCAGGGATGCGATTATGCAAGGGCCCAGTAGCCAATGGCCCCTAAAAGTTTGATTGGGCTCCTAGATTTTTGGAAATTTTGCCATCTATTACCACTGCAACTTCTCATCTGAAATGAGTTAGGGACCCTTAAATTCAACAGTCAGTTTTAGTCCTTGGCCGTAAAGGTGAGAAATTTAGCTGAAATCAGTTCTTGGCATTATGATAAGACTGCTCGTGATAAATGATCAAAGACCTAAAGAAGCGGTGAATATTTTGATTGGAAGTCTTGTGATTAGGTCGGGTCATGAGAATTTTTTCATGGTACTTTATAATACAAGTAGCACTTCTTTGTTTGTAGGTCGACAGATGAGCATCCAGTTAATAGGAGCATCCGAGGGCGGAGCTGTTCCCATGAGTACTAGAATTAATATGAACCAGAGGACTGTTGGTAGTGGTGGTGGTGGTGGCGGCCAGAGGAGTAGAGGAGGTGGCAGGTAAGTTATAGCCGCAGATAATATCTATCATTTTACATTGACTAGTTCCAAAAGGGATGTACAAATTCTACTAGCCTAGGGCTACTAGATTCGCAGCTTGGTCTAATGAAAATTTTAGCTATCCTCAGTCAAGTTGAGGGGAGGCTTATGCTTTACTGTTGATGGCGGGGTCCAAGTAATGTTAAGAAGAATGATTGAGGTCAGTTCAGTTGTAAAGTACACTGTAACTACATATAAAAGTCCTACATCAACCAAACTTGCATGGCTGATATATCTTAAGATTTGACCTCTATTTTTGTTTGAGTGACCATGTTAAAGGACTAAGTGGCTTATAGAGGCTTACAATGTTTACATTGATAGTGTATCTTAGGATGAATAGCACATGCCTTGTTTCAAATTCTTGATTTAACCTTCATTTTTTGCTCAATTGATCATGTTTATGACTTGATGAGCTGTAATATTGTGGTTAAATAGAATGTTTGATGTCAATTGTGAGGTAACTTCAGTCCTACATTGTCTAATCAGGCTGTTGTATTTAATGATGAATAGTACATGCTGTGTTTCTGATGTTAGATTTGACCAACATTTCCCATTTGTTGACCATGTTTGGGACTTGTTCAGTTCTGGTGAATATAAGACGGTTGTTAAGAAAAAATAATTGATGGCTGATACATCTAAGGACCCTTAAAACAAACTGCTGTATCATGGACTCAATACCTCCTACTTTCTCTGGGTTTGAGGGGTTGAGATAGGCTGTGTGATCTTCTGTTACCCTTTTTTATGTCTGATTTGAGGTACTTTCCAATTTTCAACAATGTTAGGTCTTGCCAATAGGTACCTATTTAGAAAGAAAATTATGATTTGTCTGGAAATTTCACAATGAGTTATGTTTATCGTGCAGATCTTTTGGTGGTGGTCGTGGAGGAAGGGGAGGTAACCGAGGAGGCAGAGGTGGAAGAGGAGGTGGTAGAGAGAATAAGAAAACACCAACAGCCGCAGAATTAGATGCTGAACTTGATGCTTACAACTCAAAGGTACATCAATTCACTTGTGAAACATAGCACTCATGTCATAAGTGCCCAATAAGCTTTCACAAACTGTTCATTAAGTTTGAACAGTTGTGTTTCACTTATTGAACAAGGTTGACATTGCCTTGTAGAGAATAAGAGTGAAATTCACCGATATAGCTACAACAAAAATAAAAATCATGTGAAAATACTCATTTGCAATTTTATACAAGTATATAGAAACTAGTGGAATTCTATCTTCGGATCAATCTACCAAAAAAAAATTTCATTTGAAGAATTAGCGACATTGCCCCCATGAGCAGTCATAAAATCAAAACCAGGCAGTTCACATATATGGTGACCTGAACAAAACAGCCTAGAGCTCGGGTTGAATATCAAAAAATGAAGAAAAAAAACACCAGGTGCTGTGCCAAGAATCTTTTTTGACTCTGAAAAACTTCACTCTGCATACACAATGTTTTAATGTGCTTGTATGACCAAAGATGTGGAAAAAATGCAGACTTCTTATTAATGAAATATCTGTATACTGACACAAAAAATATCTTATTGAAGCATTTCAAAGGTACATTTACCTTTAAAGTGATATATCTAGCGGGACTTTACTTGGCCTGGTATCATGAAATTTGTCTTAAATTTTGACTTAGCCAATCTCAAATAACGTTTACTAAAGTAAAGTCGTGCATGGTTGGCTAAGTCAAAGACTGTTTTATGAACTTGGGGCCCCGGGATTACTGTTAATCAGGTAGCTCATTTTAAAGACTTTGTTGAAAGCTTTTATTGAATTCAGAATGTCTTTCCCTTCTGTATGCTTTATTCATACATGTTTTGTATTATTTTTCTCTCTCTTTTTAGATGGAAACAGATTGAAAACACAGACTCAAGCTACAAAGGGTATTGAGCCTTAATCAAGTTCTTGGACATTTGCAGGAAAAGCATATAGCATTCAAAATGGAAGAATATGGACATCTAGATGTGACTGTTTGAATAAAAGGACGGTGCGGCCGGGTAAAATCAGGATTTGCTATCACGCATTCTTACAGTTGTAGATAAGGACTTCCTGTGTATTGATTCGTCCTGAAGGGTTGCCTGATATGTAGACTCTATAAATTGTATTTTTCTAAAAAAAAAACTCCAGAATCTACAGGTCAGGAATGAGTTGGAATTGGAATGCCCCAGCCTCGTACTTGTATTCTTTATAACAATTTTAGATAAATGAATGGTGAGTGTGTAAAGTGTTGTCTGGAAGTGAATTGTGTCTGTGTGCGGAAGTTGTATGTAGAGTGTACATTATTTTATTTAGTGTTTGTTTCATTTTTCATTGTAACAGTCTCATAGAATCTATGGAAGGTCATTTATTGCAGCGAAATCAATATTTTTATCACTCTCATTGGCTCATATTTATACATGTAATTAAATGAATTGAACAAATGTTCCGTAGTTTGAGTGGTGGTTTTACAACCAGTTTACTTGACTTCCAAACCAACTGCAACCAGAGTTTTCAGTTTTGTTGAGACAGAATCTGCATAATAGTTTATTTGAGCGAAAAAACTATGTAAGGGCTTTCCCAGCGATAACCATAGGGGAAAGATGGAAGGCACTTTTTCAGAGACCATCTCACCCATCAAATATTTACACTTAATAAAATGATTTAATATTTGAAAAGACGGGCAGATCAGTTTTTAAGACCACCACCCATAAGATATTATACAGGTGCCTCCCAGCTTCCCCTCATGATTATTCATGGGATAACCCTTACAGAAATGTCATATGAAGGATATCTCTTGGTGTTTCTTGTCATAGTCAAATTTCAGGTTCCACTTTCAGTGTTAACTTACAAAGATATTAATCCAAAAATTGTCTGTTTAAAATGTGAGCTAGTCTCATGTAAATAGCATTCGTTTGCTTTCTGTAAGTTGATATAGATTAGCAAGTGCATTTTGAGGACAAGGAAAATAAGAAATGTTTATACTGTTATACAGTTCCACAAAATACAGTAATCGGAATGGAGAATGTGGTTGGAGACGAGAAGTTTTAGAATCATTTAAGGAATATTTCTTTTAACCATCATAATGTCTTTAAATCAAAAATTCCTGAAGCACATTTATCTCACTTGTGTATCATCTCCATGTTTTAAACAGATACAAAAATACTTTTTAATACATTGAAAGATATTCCTGCCATCATTTCTTTTACTATCACTTCCAAAGTTACCGGGTATGTTTGTATGACCAATTTTAAAAACGGCCAGTCAAATCTAAATATTAATGATCTCCCATTTTTTCATGCGAGAAAGCAGTGTGTAGGCTAGCTCAACATGAATTTATTAAAACGGGTGCAACTTTAATACAATTATACCAAAATAAAAGGAAATATTGATTGTGAATAGAATGATAGCACACATAACATGACCTGAACATATATACTGGTTTAAAACTGATTTTAAGGCATGTGTTTCTGAAATTCATGTTTCATTTTAATACATTATTATTTTGAAATTTCAAACTTGTGTACAGTCATCAAACTTATTTCAAACGGCATTAAAGTATTTCCTTTGAGCTATACTGACCTCTGTAGTCTATGTTTATATCTTAAGTTATAAAATCTTTTTTCTAATTCACGATTTATGAATAAATGAATATCATGTTATGAATATTGATGAAGCATATGAATGTGTATTCTAATTTGTGAACTGTTTTTAAAAAGTGAGGTGAAATAATACAAATTATGTGTTAAATTTTTTATGTTTTAGTTTGTTTTGTTCCTGCCTCTGTATCTCCATGAAAATAAGATTTCAGGATCTTTTCTTGTTTTTGTGCCATTAACATAACAGGGGAACATTACATAACACAATAGGTATATCTTTACTGGATTTTGCATAATAGTTCTTTGCTTTTATGTAGATAGAAGTAAGTTAAAGTGAGGATTTCATTGTCTCGTTTGCAACTAGGACATGACCAAACAGGTACTTAAGTAATCGCCTTGTTAATATTTTCCTAGATCTATCATTCTGTACCTGCACCAGCACAAGTTTAGCGCGAACAACACTAGGTAGAGATATTCAAGATTCAAGATTTTTTATATATCTGTCTTTAAAGGCCCAATATACATGTACGTAACTTTTGGCAAAACTTGAAACGAAAATCAAGCCTAATAACTTTTAATATTTATAGATTTAGCTAAGATTAACTGATATCGGTAATATTCAAGATGAATTCTTCCGCAGTTACCGGTGCAGCAGCAGTTGGCACACTATTTGTAAACATGCGTCCATTTCGAACCGTCTTCTACCTTCAGTTTGTTGTTGAAGTGGGCCCTACCTGAACTATTTTCAATTCTTTGGATTTTTTCTTTTGGACTTCGTTTTAGGCTTATATTTGCATGGTTATCAACTGGATTTTTTTCAGAATCACGAAAATTTCCCTGAAGTTACGTATATTGGGCCTTTAACTCTTTTAATTAGAAATTAGAATAACCTGACAAAATTCAGTTATCAATTAAAATGCATACATGTTAAAAAGACACTTATTAGATATTGAGTTATGAGAGACCATAACAAACAAGTTGCCACTATATAGCTGTGTGATCACCATGGAATAAAGAGAATGAAAGGAAGTTGCCTCCCTTGATGCATTCAGAGCGGCACAATCATGATGCAATCTGATTAAAATGCAGATCCCTGTTTTCCCACAGTTTTACAAGGATCTGACAAACATCCCAAAAGAGGTCATGTTCTGATGACCTTTGTCGCCTCCACTCAAGAAGAATTTTCTAGCCACGCTGTCATCTGCAGCAAGTCATTTCGTCACATTAGCCTACGATACAATTATGCAAGCTTTGTCACCTCAAAAATTCATATTTCAGATTCTGAAGGTAGTAATTTGACTGGCTAATGTAAAAGGTCATCTGAACGTTACCCCCTATAGGATGACGCAGCAGAGAGATATAGGATGACGCAGCAGAGAGAAGTTTACAGAACGGCGTGGAGATCAAGATATGATTTTAATCAGATTGGAAAATGATGCCAAACATACTAATTTGTTATTTACCGAGATTATAGAAGGGCATGATTTTTTTTTAGATATTTTAAAATTAATCTCTCCGTGCACAAGGGCAAAATGTGTGCATAGCAGTGTAGTTAGTTTGAAATATGAATATCTGTCCTATACCACCGGTCTGTCCCGATACTGTAATAACCGACAATGAGGGTACCTGGAGGCTCGACAAGTGGATTGAGGATCTAATTATTAAAGGCCCAATATACGTAACTTCAGGAAATTTTTGTGATTCTGAAAAATTCTGAAAAAAAAATCCAGTTAATAACCATGCAAAAATAAGTCTAAAACGAAGAAAACCTGAGCGGTAATTTACAAGAAACCCTTGACAAAAAAAATCCAAAGAATTGAAAATAATTCAGGTGGGGCTCACTTCAACAACAAACCGAAGGTAGAAGACGGTTCGAAATGGACGCGTGTTTACAAATAGCGTGTTTCAACTGCTGCTCTACCGGTAACCGCGAAAGAATTCATCTTGAATATTGCCGATATCAGTTAATCTTAACTATATCCATAAATATAATAAGTTATTAGGCTTGATTTTTGCTTCAAGTTTCGCCGAAAGATACGTATATTGGGCCTTTAATATACAATTATGCAAGCTTTGTCGCCTCAAAAAATTCACATTTCAGATTCTGAAGGTAGTAATTTGACTGGCTAATGTAAAAGGTCATCTGGACGTTACCCCCTATAGGATGACGCAGCAGAGAGAAGTTGATTGAACGGCGTGGAGATCAAGATATGATTTTAATCAGATTGGAAAATGATGCCAAACATTCTAATTTGTTATTTAACGAGATTATAGAAGAGCATGATTTTTTTAGATCTTTTAAAATTAATCTCTTCGTGTACAGGGGAAATATGAATATCTGTCCTATACCACCTGTCTGTCCTGGTACTGTAATTAATAGTCGACAATGGGGGTACCTGGACGCTTGACAAGTAGATTGAGGATCTAATTATTAAAGGCCCAATATAAGTAACTTCAGGAAATTTTTGTGACTGAAAATTTCTGGAAAAAAATACCAGTTGATAACCATGCAAAAATAAGCCTAAAACGAAGTAAACTCCTGACAGAAAAATCCAAAGAATTGAAAAGAACTCATGTGTGGCCCACTTCAACAACAAACCGAAGGTAGAATACGGTTCAAAATGGACGCGTGTTTACAAAATACCGAAATAACGAGTTTCAACTGCTGCTGTACCGGTAACCGCCTAAGAATTAATCTTGAATATTGCTGATATCAGTTAATCTTAACTAAATCTTTAACTATAATGAGTTATTAGGCTTGATTTTAGCTTCCAAGTTTTGCCGAAAGTAACATATATTTGGCCTTTAATAATTTCGGCAAAATCTGATTTTGTTACAGCCGAGAATTATTGTGAGATACAAGTGTATGGGGAATGCAAAAAAACGTTCATGAATTGCCTCATTATCGCATACGATATACTGGGTACAAGAAGTGCACTTCTGTTTCCCTTTTGTCATAATGATTTGTCACATGCTATAATGTCATTAGCATCTCTGATGTGATGGTTTTAACGAGAAAGAAAAGAAAAAAAATCTGAGAATACCGAAGGGTCAACAAAACTATAATCCAAACTCAAAATCCATTAAAACAAGGGGCAAATCATTAATAAAGGCAAGATTCACATGGAAACCCCTTGCAAACAGTACAAGAGATAAAGGCCATGTGTACCAGAAGAGTAAGAGTTCTGCTTCATGGACGACACTCGCCATGTACCTAGGTCGCGTCAAAGTAAATGTCACGTCCTCGAAGTGAGAACTGAGGTATTATTAACGATCACAACAAGTAAGTACACTTATGGGCATATTCATAATCGTTTACCTTCATATCATCAAGAATACAGAATATGGTCTCAATGAAACCAAGATGGCAACCATTCGACTTGATCAGTCTTCATCTTACTGCATCTCCGAATCCCGGTGCCATAGGTTTGTTTGTCAGCAGCCCACATCTGTCATGAAGATCTCGATATTTTTCGAACAAGCCTTTCAATAACGAGTTAATTGTCAAATGTTAATAAACACCATATATTGTAGAAGCATTGATGCTACTATCAAGGAAAGGTAAGTTAGGAAATAAAAGTCGAAATTACCATATGTATCCTAAGTCGTTAGCTGCCCATGTTGGTCATAATAAAAGATTGGGGTAAGTATCAGATGTAGAGGCTCAGAAGGGTATATATAAGATCGAGTAGGTAAGCAAACGTCTTGTTGAAACAAATTGTAAGGATATGCTGCTTGTGAGTATGACGTGTACGCCATGATGTCCTGCGCTTTGTCTATCGCCGCCTTCGGTGAAAGATCCAGGCTTGTAATAATTGACAATATCTATCTTCAATGAAACGATAATATTAAGTTTTCTCATACTAGTAATTGACTGACAAACTGTCAGTGTCACATGGGTATAATTTAAAAAAGAAATACCGGAAGTATACTTGTGACTTCCACGAAGAAAGCACAGAAGATTGGTCATATTATTGCATATTTAACATTGAATCCTGCAGTATTTTTGAGAAAAACAACCTATCTTGAGCCAGGGAACTGTCGTAGTTCTACAGTACCTTCTCTGATAACCCGAAGGACAAATTTTGCTTGGACAATACTATTTGTGTGATACATGCTTAGCATTTATCCGATAAGCCTAAATGACCTTGATATACGTCCACCGAAGGTCATAAGGCCGTGTGAGGACGTAAAACTCCCCAAAATAAAATTAATAAATAAACCTTGATATACTTTCGATTCAAAGGGGTAAAGTATATAAAACAACTTCTATATTACCAGAAGGATCTGTTGTTTTTAGCCCACCATTATCAGATAAATATAATAGTATATAAACGTATGTTTTCAATATTAATCAATCTTAAATGAGATATTTCGCGTGACCTATGTTAACGGTATATGAGGTTATGAGTGATTTTCATCTGACCAAAATTGATTAAGTTTCAAAATTATTCTGAAAATTCCAATACAGTATTCACCAGATATGGATTATGTAATTCCTAAACAATTAAAAGCTTTGCAATTTTGCTTAGAATTACCATTTTGACAAATATTTCTTTTGGAAAATAACGCGATTAATTTGATCATCTGTGAGTTAAGGTCTCCGTTTTCTATGTGATAGTGACAGACAGGTGTTTTATACATTAATAAACACCTATTAGTGGAATCGCAGACGTACCTCGGGGTTCCGGTTTACAGGTCCGTGTCAGGTTTGTATATTATAGTCCTAGCAAGTGTTTATCTGAGGGGTGAGGGGAGGATAAAACCACGGTCGTTTGTTCTGTACGTTTACAGGATTTTGACAGATTGAATTTGATAAAGACTTCGTAAGATCAATAAACAGTGTGGATAATTGCTTGGTAATGATAGCTTGGTTATTCGTCGTAAATCTCATTCCCGAACTTAGAACGTTACAAACCAATTTTCTTCTTTCCATCATTAAGCATTTCCCTCGCAGCTATTAAAACCACAGAAGCCAGATGTATACCAGAAGAAGTTCCAATACCATAGGTAATTACTCTCACTGTTGTCCTGAGCGACTTGATTGTTTTTCTCTTAAGATGAAATCTCGCGAACATATTATCTTTTTAAAAAATGTTGTCTTGATCTCATCTATTCTGTACGTTACCCATTCATTTCGTGCCGTATGGAACGCCAATTTAACATATTATATACTCAATTAATCGCACCTATCTTTAAATAATTGAAGATAGGTTCAATTTAATTGTACCTATCTTCAAATAATTAAATATAGGTACAAATAATTTGACCTAACTTCAATTTGATTGTACGTATCTTCAATTGAATTGAACCCTTTTCAAATAAATTGAACCTATCTTCAATTAATTTTACATGTCTTCAATTATGTGAAGATATGTGCTATTAATTGAGTATATGTTAATTTGGCGTTCCATAGTGCCGTTTCGCTATTTAGATACGTGTCCGGGTTTGTCTTAATCATATTACGTATACGTATTCATATTTGAATTGCATTAAGATTTTATAGAGGATCTGCCCGTATATAGCACGAAATGATATCTCGTCAAAAATGTAAGTCTAAACAGCCAGCCTTAGTGCGTTTTTTTTCTTTCCTAATGTTCTTACAATAAATGACACTAGATGACGTAATGCATACCATGATTCATCGTCGGAAACCCACGGTACACTTCTCTGACGTTGATGCATACGTCAGAGAAGTGTACCTTGGGTTTCCGACGATGACCATGATTCGACTGTATGGGACATAAGAAGTATGAAATGTTAATTTCTTGCGAGGTTGATTATGTTTTGAAGTTATAATGGTACATGTATGTCATCTGACTAACAATTCCAGTGACTCGATGGTAAATTAACGATGTGCGCCATCTAACCACAGGGACATGTATAGACTTAGGATAAAATTTAGTGACAAATACCAATTATATACTGACAGTTGTATATATATAGGTATTTATCACTAAATTTTATCCTAAGTCTTACATGTCCCTGTGATCTAACCAACAATTAAGCTTACTCCAATGGTACGCCACCTGCCAAATGGAAATCCAACCGCTCAATTGGTGCATTATTTGACAAACAATCCAACTTCTCGAATGCCTTATGGCGCGCCATTTGACCAACTATTCCACTATAACTCCAATGGTCCGCCATTTGACGAACCATCCAACTACTCAAATGAAACGTAATCTGACCAACAATTCCATCCATTCGAATAATGCACCAGGAATCTGGTCATTCAACTACTCCGATGTTGTGCAATGTGGCCAACAATCCAAAAACTACTCTTAAAGTACGCTATCTGACCAGAATAAAAATCTGATCTCCAATTTCAATTACTCGATTGGTGCGCCATCTGTCTAACTACTCTAATGTTGTGCCATATGAGCACAAATCCAACTACTCGAACAGTGCGCCAACAATCCAACTACTCGAACAGTGCGCCAACAATCCAACTACTCGAACAGTGCGCCAACAATCCAACTACTCGAACAGTGCGCCAACAATCCAACTACTCGAACAGTGCGCCTTATGGACACAATTCCAACTACTCGAACAATGCGCCAACAATCCAACTACTCGAACAGTGCGCCAACAATCCAATTACTCGAACAGTGCGCCAACAATCCAACTACTCGAACAGTGCGCCAACAATCCAACTACTCGAACAGTGCGCCTTATGGACACAATTCCAACTACTCGCACAGTGCGCAACCGACCAACAATCCACTTACTCGAACAGTGCACCACCGAACAACAATCCAACTACCCGAACAGTGCGCTATATAAACACCAATCCAACTACTCGAACAGTGCACCACCGAACAACAATCCAACTACCCGAACAGTGCGCTATATGAACACCAATCAAACTACTCGGAACAGTGCGCCATATAAACACCAATCCAACTACTCGAACAGTGCGCCACCGACCAACAATCCAACTACTCGAACAGTGCGCCACCGACCAACAATCAAAACTAATCGAACAGTGTGCCACCGACAAACAATCCAACTACTCGAACAGTGCGCCACCAACCCACAATCCAACTCCTTGGACAGTCCGCCACCGACCAACAATTCAACCACTCGAACAGTGCGCCACCAACCAACAATTCAACCACTCGAACAGTGCGCCACCAACCAACAATCCAAACTACTCGAACAGTGCGCCACCGACCAACAATCAAAACTACTCGAACAGTGTGCCACCGACAAACAATCCAACTACTCGAACAGTACGCCACCAACCAACAATCCAAACTTCTCGAACATTGCGCCAACGAAGAACAATCAAAACTACTCGAACAGTGCGCCACCGACCAACAATCAAAACTACTCGAACAATGTGCCACCGACAAACAATCCAACTACTCGAACAGTGCGCCAACGACCAACAATCCAACTACTCGAACAGTGCGCCACCAACCAACAATCCAACTACGCGAACAGTGCGCCACCAACCAACAATCCAACTTCTCGAACAGTGCGCCCCCAACCAACAATCCAACTACTCGAACAGTGCGCCACCAAACAACAATCCAAACTACTCGAACAGTGCGCCACCAACCAACAATCCAACTACTCGAACAGTGCGCCACCAACCAACAATTCAACTACTCGAACAGTGCGCCATCAACCAACAATCCAACTACTCGAACAGTGCGCCACCAACCAACAATTCAACTACTCGAACAGTGCGCCACCAACCAACAATCCAACTACTCGAACAGTGCGCCACCAAACAACAATCCAAACTACTCGAACAGTGCGCCACCAACCAACAATCCAACTACTCGAACAGTGCGCCACCAACCAACAATCCAACTACTCGAACAGTGCGCCACCAAACAACAATCCAACTACTCGAACAGTGCGCCACCAAACAACAATCCAACTACTCGAACAGTGCGCCACCAAACAACAATCCAACTACTCGAACAGTGCGCCACCAAACAACAATCCAACTACTCGAACAGTGCGCCACCAAACAACAATCCAACTACTCGAACAGTGCGCCACCAAACAACAATCCAAACTACTCGAACAGTGCGCCACCAACCAACAATCCAACTACTCGAACAGTGCGCCACCAACCAACAATCCAACTACTCGAACAGTGCGCCACTGACCAACAATCCAACTACTCGAACAGTGCGCCACCAAACAACAATCCAACTACTCGAACAGTGCGCCACCAAACAACAATCCAAACTACTCGAACAGTGCGCTATCGACCAACAATCCAACTACTCGAACAGTGCGCCGGCGACCAGCAATCCTCCGTACTCGAATGGTTTAATAGGAACAATTTCACAAACTCCAAAATGTGTGCCAGCTTACCAAAGATTAACACACTATCTGATCACCATTCCAAATGTTGTTAAACTCATCAGACACGTTATTTTAAATGAAAGCTTTCCTTGATCAGTGGTTACAGGCAGA
Organism: Mimachlamys varia; assembly: GCA_947623455.1. Taxonomy (NCBI): domain Eukaryota; kingdom Metazoa; phylum Mollusca; class Bivalvia; order Pectinida; family Pectinidae; genus Mimachlamys; species Mimachlamys varia. The sequence continues at coordinate 50,336,358 of OX392527.1, forward strand.
TAGATAGCTTTTACCGGCATGCCCAAGTCCGAAGGGTTCTGCTGTCCAAATATTTAGCGGTTCTGAGAGTCAGAACCCTTCGGACTATCCCACTCCCAACGCTCATGCTTGCAGTAGCGAATTCTGATAGCTCTCGACACAAAAAGGATTGTCACTTCCAAATTCTTATTTGAAAACCAAATGCATCACACGCTTGTATTCGCATCAGAATCTGCCGGAAACCCTTGAATAGAGGTGGTATGTGTAACGCATTAATTAGGCTTCGGATGTAATCTTGTTGTTGAAAGACTTACCAATGAAATGCAAAAAAAATATTATATTGATTTATTGTCAATATCGATAAAAAGGAACATGAAAAAATGTACATTTCAACACCATATACCGTTAATGTTCTGAATAAGGAACAAAGTCTCTGACGTTAACGTAATTACATATTAAATAAGCCGAGTGAAACGCTAAAAATGGTTAAGATAGTATAATGCCAACAGCCCAATGGGGTTTGTTGTGAATCTAAAATAAAGTAATCGTCTTAACCATTGTTGCGCGTAAAGAACAACACAAAACACTCCACAATTAAGAAAAATAGAAGAACGAAAAGAAACTTTAAACTTATGAACTGTCGAGCTTTTTCAATTGCGAGAGACACATATATGTGTTGTTTATGTACTACTTCCGGTTCCGGTTGGCGCTCTTCAACTCCTTCAGCTATGTCTTCAACACGTATTTCCGGTTTGTGTCTTCTGCTGATACCGGGTGTAATTTGTTCTCTTCGTTGACTTTTCAGCTGGTCAAGGGAAGCCCGCACTCGTGTGTAGTCCTTCCATGTAAGACTACTCCTTCTGTTTTCCCTTCGATATTCCCGGGGGTAGGGGTGCATTGCGTCAATCGGTGGAGTTTTATCGTCAGAGCTGACTGGAGATGAGCTGCGCAAGACAAAATTGACATCAAGTCTAAGTATTCCTGCTGCATGCATATATGTATGGATCTGAAGAATAACATCAAATATGTAAATACGTCTAATCTCTCTGAGTTTGTGCCAACAATACGGACTTGTATCACCCCATATGTCCTTCACAGGAAAATCTCCATCAAACAGAACAGAAAATAAAAAAAGAATTACGTTGTTCATGTCAGAAATGTATTAATCGATGTTATCTGTGGGAGTGCACAAAAGCGATTTTACAAAGCATTGGCTGTAATGCAATATATTGATAAGGCAATATTCTGTAAACGTACATATTTTAGTGGTAATCTTATTTTAGCGATTTTATAAAGCGCTTAAACCATTCCACTAAATAGTGATTGCGCTAATATTGTAAGTTATGTTATTGCTGTCTACAGAAGAAATTGTAAACGCACCAATTCTTCAATGCGTTGTTTAAATTTGGTAATGCTATAGAATTTGAGTGCGCCAAAATTGGTGTATTTAGAGTAAAGACATATGGCGAGAAATATTTGAAAAATAAAATGAATGGATCGTTTTATAAGGATCGTTTGATTTTGACAAATTCATTACAGTTATATCAAAATTTATTAATTATGGACCTTCGCTGAGGTTAATATGGTGTTATACCAACCTGGTAGAATCAAATATTCGCCCTCGGTTAATATTTTAGAGTCGATCAGGTAGGTATAACACCATATTGACCGAATCAAGAGATCCTTAATATGTATATTAGATATGAAACTTGTTTGCAAAGACTAAAATTCCATAACATCTATCTTGATAACGCATGGATAATGAGGAATTGTGACTTCACAGTGATTATGACGTCATTAACTCAAAATTTACTCGGTGTTTCTAAAAGTAGAAACATCAGGTCAATATCACAAATTATGGACCTCCATGTAACCATATTTTAGCAAATGAAAATGGAAAAAATTCGGGCAATATCTAATTTCTCCTGATAAATCAATTTGAAATATAATAAAATATACCATTACCATTGCAACTTTACATGTACTTACTATTCTATTGTACTACGAAACTAGAGATTAACAAACTATGCTTACTATACAACAATAGATAAGATGTGTCGCTAAGATACCATTGCACTATATATACGAGACAAGAGAAAGGTGTTGCGCTAAGATACCATTGTACTATATATTCGAGACTAAATAAAGATGTGGCGCTAATAATACTGTACAATACGAGACTAGATAAAGATATGACGCTAATATACTCTTATACTATACGAGACTAGATAAAGATATGACGCAAATATACTTTTATATTATACGAGGCTAGATAAGATGTGACGCTAACATACTTCTGTACTATACGATATTAGATAAAGATGTGACGCTAGCATACTTCTGTACTATACGATATTAGCTAAAGATGTGACGCTAGCATACTTCTGTACTATACGAGACTAGATAAAGATGTGACGCTAACATACTTCTGTACTATACGACAATAGATAAAGATGTGACGCTAAGATACTACTGTACTGTACGAGACTAGATAAAGATGTGACGCTAACATACAACTGTACTATACGACAATAGATAAAGATGTGACGCTAAGATACTGCTGTACTATACGACAATAGATAAAGATGTGACGCTAAGATACTACTGTACTGTACGAGACTAGATAAAGATGTGACGCTAAGATACAACTGTACTGTACGAGACTAGATAAAGATATGACGCTAAGATACTACTGAACTATACGAGACTAGATAAAGATGTGACGCTAAGATATTTTTATACTATACGACAATAGATAAAGATGTGACGCTAAGATACTGCTGTACTGTACGAGACTAGATAAAGATGTGACGCTAAGATACTGCTGTACTATACGAGACTAGATAAAGATGTGACGCTAAGATACTGCTGTACTATACGAGACTAGATAAAGATATGACGCTAAGATACTGCTGTACTATACGACAATAGATAAAGATGTGACGCTAAGATATTTTTATACTATACGAGACTAGATAAAGATGTGACGCTAAGATACTGCTGTACTGTACGAGACTAGATAAAGATGTGACGCTAACATATTTTTATACTGTACGAGACTAGATAAAGATGTGACGCTAAGATACTGCTGTACTATACGAGACTAGATAAAGATGTGACGCTAACATATTTTTATACTGTACGAGACTAGATAAAGATGTGACGCTAAGATATTGCTGTACTATACGAGACTAGATAAAGATGTGACGCTAACATATTTTTATACTGTACGAGACTAGATAAAGATGTGACGCTAAGATACTGCTGTACTATACGAGACTAGATAAAGATGTGACGCTAACAATTTGTATACTGTACGAGACTAGATAAAGATGTGACGCTAAGATATTTTTATACTATACGAGACCAGATAAAGATGTGACGCTAAGATACTGCTGTACTATACGAGACTAGATAAAATGTGACGCTAAGATATTACTGTAATATACGAGACTAGATAAAGATGTGACGCTAAGATACTACTGTACTATACGAGACAAAATAAAGGTGTGACGCTAAGATACTGCTGAACTATACGAGACTAGATAAAGATGTGACGCTAAGATACTGCTGTACTATACGAGACTAGATAAAGATATGACGCTAAAATACTGCTGTACTATACGAGACTAGATAAAGATATGACGCTAAAATACTGCTGTACTATACGAGAATTGATAAAGATATGACGCTAATAGTACTGTACTATGCGAGACTAGATAAAGATGTGACGCTAACATACAACTGTACTATACGAGACTAGATAAAGATATGACGCTAAGATACCATTGTACTATACGAGACTAGATAAAGATATGACGCTAAGATACTACTGTACTATACGAGACAAGATAAAGATGTGACGCTAAGATACTACTGTACTATACGAGACTAGATAAAGATGTGACGCTAACATACAACTGTACTATACGAGACTAGATAAAATGTGACGCTAATAGTACTGTACTGCACGAGACTAGATAAAGATGTGACGCTAACATACAACTGTACTATACGAGACTAGATAAAATGTGACGCTAAGATATTACTGTAATATACGAGACTAGATAAAGATGTGACGCTAAGATACTGCTGTACTATACGAGACTAGATAAAGATGTGACGCTAACATATTTTTATACTGTACGAGACTAGATAAAGATGTGACGCTAATATACTGTTGTACTATACGAGACTAGATAAAGATGTGACGCTAACATATTTCTGTACTATACGATATTAGATAAAGATGTGACGCTAGCATACTTCTGTACTATACGATACTAGATAAAGATGGGACGCTATCACACGACAGTACTGTCATACACGGCAATAGAATAAGATGTAAATAACACTAACATTTTACGGCAAAATTACTATAAATATATGACGCTAACGACGCATTAATACTAGATATAATTGTGACAGTACATATACACTATATTTTTAAGATATTGGTGTAAAATATAATAACAGTTCAACATTAAACACCATTATAATTGGATCTTAACTATACAGAAATAAAACACTAAAAAGCACATTTACTCACTTACAATTTCGAGCTACAATCCGATATACTGGTTTATCATCCAAACCATCAATTTTCCGCCGGCTATGACATATTGTTACAGCTAAAGGTTGGCTCTTCCTTTATCTCAATATCTGGTACGTATGCTTGCCGTTCGGCAAGCATTCCCATTGGAGACTTCAAGTCCGGGTCGATCAGTGATCCAAATGTTGTGATACCAAACAATACGGAACGAGATGACCATTTCGGCTAGTTATGGAAGTACCGCCCTACCAGGCTAATGGCAATCGCTCCCTCTGTCGGATCTCTGGCGAGCACATCAATAAAAAGTAGGACTCATTTCTGTAAACGATATACTGTATTTATTACCGATATGGAAATCGAGGATATACACAATAGTACTTTGAGAAACAAGATGAACCATTTCCCTCAGATTTGTAAACACAAAACACACAGACCCGACGACTGGAGGGTCATCAAAAGCAGCTTGATATCGTCAAAAAACAAAACGGCCTGGTCGTTACTTTAGCAGACTGGCCCATTTAGAGAGTTACCATACAACGGTGTACCATGTAACTGGAATTCAGCAGGAATGCGGACGGTACTATCAGTGCCATACTGTGGTATAAATTTCGATAAAATGAGTTTTTATTTATCGTCCCAGACAAAGGAATATACTGGGTTTTATTACTTACGTAGCATCCTTAGGCGAAACAGTATGTATACACTCATACGCAAGTTAAAGGCCCAATATACTTAACTTTAGGCAAAACTTGAAGCGTAAATCAAGCCTAATAACTTATTATATTTATAGATTTAGTTAAGATTAACAGATATCAGCAATATTCAAGATGAATTCTTAAGCGGTTACCAGTACAGCAGCAGTTGAAACTCGGTATTTGTAAACAAGCGTCCATTTTGAACTGTCTTCTAACTTCGGCTTGTTGTTGAAGTGGGCCCTACCTGAATTATTTTCAATTCTTTGGATTTTCTGTCAAGAGTTTCTTGTTAGTTACCGCTCAGGTTTACCTCGTTTTAGGCTTATTTTCGCATGTTGATCAACTGGAATTTCTTTTCACAATTTTTCAGAATCACGAAACATTTCCTGAAGTTACGTATATTGGGCCTTTAAAATGTGTCATGAAACCCGCAAGGCAAGATATCTCCGTTTTTCGATACTACCTTTTAAGAGTACCTGGCTTTTAAAACAGATTCGGCTTCTATTTAATGACCAGCAGCATACTATAGTGTGAAGGATAAAAGGCCAAAAGGCCTGTAATTGTACGAGATACAAAAACTTTAATTATAGTCGGATATATATAAAGAAAGAAAACGACAAACATTGTAAAAAACGAACATAAAACAAGGTAATTAACAAAATGAATAGACAGAAAACAAGAGCTAAACATGCAAAACTGTACACTATCACAGATATCTATGAAAATATAACATAATTATAATAAAGATATTGAAGACACAGGCACTTGTGGCCAGGAATATATAGAATATAGCGAAATTTGAAAAAATAAAATAAAATGTATAAACTGAATTTTCCAATTTTCTTTTTATGTTACTAATCATCTAAACCCATAATGAAAATAACTGCCAAATTTCAGCTTGATACGTCAAGTGGTTAAATTTCACAAAAAAAATCGACTATCAGACACTGACACAATGCTAAGAGGCAGTTGCTGCCATACGCCTATAACACCCAGTGCCTCAGACTATAACAGCAGTTGGCATTGTGACGTCATCAATCTCTATTGTGACGTCATAAATTTCATTGTTGTCTTCACTTGATTTGCTGATCAAAATTGTTCCGAAGAAACTAAATAAAGCACAATAATTCTATCAAAATGTAAATATAAGTAATGAACATTTTAGCAAACATTTACCATCGTATGACATTGCCACTATATTACCTCACCACAAACAGATGACACCCGTGTATAGGCCTATCTCAAAAGTGTTGTCATCTCCCTTGTTTGCCATATTGTGACAAAACCTGACCAGGGGTGTGGTTTTCCTGTAGATTTGGTAGCGTGAATAAACCTCCACCCGGATCGTGGTTTCTGTCAATTATTCTTGTACTGTTGTATTACTGTGGGTTTAGACTACAAGTCTATGTTTCAGGTGCTCTTCCAGTTGCAGCTTAATTCCTTTACCAGTTTGTCAGTAGTTACTCAGACTTATAGAAAACTCAAGACAGAAATCAAGTTCTATAAATATATTATGCCAGTTAAAGTAACAACATGTGATGGATATTTACAAATGAATCACAACAATCACTATCTTGCACTCCATGCTCACCTTAACAACTTTTCAGCAATTAAACAGTTATGATATAAATTAGATTAAGGAATATTCTCAGTATTTACAAAATGAAGTCACCCCAAAATATATGCATGACAAATGATGAATGAAATATAAGACTATGAAAAACAACCCCTCTTTCTGTTAATTATTGGTGTAAGGGAGATAACTCCACTATTTTACTATTATATCCCACAAGGACCCTAGACTGCCTTATTTATAAGTTCATTCACTAAAGGGAATTTATCATTAACAAGAGATAAACCTTTAACATCAGGTAAGTATCCTTGCTATAATACTAAAAGAAAATATTAAGTTAACACGAGAAACCATTCAAAGTACTAAGAGCCACACTCTTGAAGTAAGGTGATGGTTCTCTACTAGTCTATATACTAGGATAAAATAACTATTGAACAATACTCAAATACTAAGAGCCGAACTCTTAATCCGGCAAGTGGTAACAAACAATCTTCCAGTTTTGTTACAATATCATAGCTACACTGGGAAGTGTTTTTGAAGCAAATTTGCGCTGTGTAATTATGATGTCATAATGGAAATGACGTCATCCGATTGTCACATGGCGCCAAATCATCACAAAAAAACTTTCCGGAAGTCGATCTTGTATATATCCACCATTTTGGCTAATCAAGGGGAGTAACAACACTTTTGGGAAAGGCCTATACATGAATATCATAAACCGATTGTTGACATCATTGAATTTGCCTTTCGTCATAACACCTATGCTTATTTCTTCGATATGACGACATTTGTTAGTTGTTTTTCAGAGTACTAGCTATAAGCACTCAATTGAAGAGCCTTAAGGTCACTCGGTTCCTTTGTCAATATCCATAGGAATTTCATGAAGTTTCACTCAAATGTTTACTAGTGTATAAAGAACAAGTATTTTTGTTGTAATTGGCCGAAAAACTGCAGAAATCCTTTTGGGGTGAAAAACTGATATTTTCAAGGAAACCAGCAGAAAGAGCGAAATCAAGAACTAACAATTTACGTTTTAATGAATTACAATCCTAACGTTATATATACATATAAAACAGCAAAGAAGGCAAATATTGTACGTTTCGTATAACTTTTATTCAACAAAACAAACAATTATATGTATGTTTTTCATCAACATTTTCAAATATCAAAATATTGTGTGGATGAAAAACTGATTTTTTAAAGTTATGTTTTAAAGAAACAATCCTTATTTAAAAAAGCATGAAAAAATTGAACCAAAAAAACATTATTTCACTTAAAATTTGGGAAAATATTCAGAATTATTGTTTTTTTTTTATTTCAATTGCCTCCCCTTTCACTGCAACTGGACTTAATTGTAGGAGGTATAGATTTTCCCATATCACATAATGCGTTGAAAGTAGTGAGAAACTAGGTTTATCGATTGCTTTAGCCTGATATGAATGTATCCACTCGCCTGGTATCAGATTACACAGAAAATAGTTTATAACTAGCATTTATGGCATTTATTTAATAGTGATATCATCAAAACATGTTGCATTAAATATCAAATAAATATAAAGCAATGAGTTTGTTTAATGATGCAGTTGTAAAGAATTGAAGCGGACATATAGGTTGTCTAGGTGTTTACACTACTAATATGAGGAATGAGGGTGAATGGGGAACCCGCTTATGAAACTCACAACATGACATCGTTGTTGATAAAAACACAAACGCGTGTTACAAGTTCCAAGTCCTTGTATTAACTCCATAATATATGTTTTACATAAACAGATTTCTGATAAATGGGAATAACTCAAATACATTGGAGTTACTAATTACCTCCCCTATACCATACTGTATTATTGACACAACACGTTTACATAAGATCAGGTTGATATAGTCGATAATTACGCAACCAACTTAACCTTCTATCGTTTACATTGATTCTAGCAGACGCTTGGGTCTTTGCCGGATTGCAAATTGCATGATCATCGGCGTATGTATGGTGAATTTCTTACCCACGATAGGTATCAAATTTTATATCCGTCAAAGCGGCCATGTTTTTGCCAAGAACGATAATCAACGGACCGAGAGACCTTAAGGGTATAATGCTATATAAGCTTACTGGAATATAGATTTTACGAAGTTTGGGATCTCACTAGATAAATATTATAAACACAAACAAACGAGAAAGCAACTTTAAAGTTAAGTTAATATGTCTGCGATTTACCAAAACTGTCATCGTCGGAAATGTCGGTTATCAAAATCCAGGTCACCTCATTTCCAACAGACGTTGTTTGACCTACCGCACTGATTTCCGTTAACATAAACCACGTGTATTATGTAACGACATATTAACAAACCCATTACCGGGGTAGTAACTGATTGACGCCCATAAAAGACAATGTACAATACGTTTACGCGTGGACTATTTTTATATCTGTATGGTCGTAAAAGTGCAGCTAGGGATTTAATCTTATATAGTAGTCCCTGGGATCATTATTATGGTATTCAGAATATCACAGACGCAAGCGTTTTGATATGTGATGTAATTAAGCAGGAAGATCGTTATTTATGAATATTTAGATACCACAATATAATCAATACGACAGCCTATCGCACAAACTTCACTAGTTTCCTATAGCTTTGTTGTAGTTACATACACAGGGACCAGGGGCGTAGCTGAAGGTATTTTAATGCGCAAGCCCTGCGAGCGTTTATTAGCAGTTACTTCAAATGGTGCTATTTGGTCGTGTCATTATACAAATCATTAATGTAAAAATAAAATAAGATGGTATTATTTTTTGAGAACAAAATCAATATACATACGTTTCTTAAGTCATTTACTCGTTAGTAAGTAATAACAGAGCCATAAAAGCCATCCGTGTTACATACACACTTCTGTCAAGAAATATTTTGTGATGTGAGTTGGCCGCTTTCAACTCAGGCACAGCTATAGTTAGAAATCTCGCTTATTTTCTTCAGCATAATTTAACAGGCTCACCATCAATTATATTTTGTTCGAACTGACCGAAAAGCCAATATGCAGCCTGGTTTGTTAATCTGACGAGTCAACATTATCAGTGAATATTAGTCGCATTATGAAATTTCTCGACTTTAATATACATAGTTTGGAAAAATGATGTGCAAGCACGGGCTTATATAATTATGTGCTTAAAAGGCAACTACAAATTTAAACAATTTATCGAATAACCCCAATTCCCCGGACCCCTGAACGCTTAGTTTTAGTTTATGTCCAAAAATAGCCGTAACAAAATTCCTCAGGTCTCTGTGGTCACATACACAGTGGTCTGGCTACCAGCCCCTAAGATTCTATGAAGAATATTTACTCAAGTGATTTTTGTGATTTTTTAACACTAGCCCCCCCCCCCCCCAACACACACATCTTCCAGCTCATCCATGTCAGATATCTAGAAGCAGTCATCCAATATCTGTATAAATATTTGCTAGTACCTATGTGCGAGACACGAATAGGTGACAGTCCAGTACGTATACTCCCCCCTCCCCTCCCCACCCACCACTAACACCACCACCAATAAGCAGTTGCTATGCATTATATGGACAGACAGCCGTGTTAATTAAGTCCCCTATAGTTTTTCTTGCGGTAGAAGACCAAGGAGCATACAACCTCCTTTGTGTTAAATGTCATAGGTAATATAACTATATTATGTTCGTGGAGTAGATCAGGAGACGGGGCCACTGTGTGTAATATCATCACTTTACAGCCCCCCGTGGAGGTCGACTGTATAACGGAGTTGATATGTATTAGAGTGCAGGTGGCAGGTTACTTTGTACTGTAAGGGAAATATCTTTACTAAATATGTTAAAAGGGCAGGGCAGATATTTATTTATTAATTTATTTAATAATTTATTAATTTCTGAGACTGCAAAATTTCTGATTTATCCTCCTCTATGAAGTAAAGTAACGGTCCTTTCTTAATAATAGATAATAATAATTCGAGGTTCTTATATACCGCTTTATCACGACCTTAGAGGCCGTCTCAAAACGGTTCACGAATTCGAATCTGTGATTATATGGCCTTAGCAACCAGTCAATATCGTTCTCGACTCCCTGGGGAGCATACAACCGGTGCTGCCATTTTGACACTTACAGCTAGCATTTTACATTTTTTAGCACTACCCAACCACGCACTCATTTAAAGCTGAGTAGACTGGAACAAGCAGAGTTTTAAAAGTATCTTGCTCAAGGATACAACACAAGTGCCGTGACTGAGACTCGAACTCGCAACCCCATGGGGAGCATAAAACCGGTGCTGCCATTTTGGCACTCACTGCTAGCATTCTACAATTACTAGCACTACCCAACCACGTACTCATTTAAAGCTGAGTAGACTGGAACAAGCAGAGTTTTAAAAGTGTCTTGCTCAAGGATACAACACAAGTACCGTGACTGGGACTCGAACTCGCAACCCCCTGGGGAGCATAAAACCGGTGCTGCCATTTTGGCACTCACTGCTAGCATTCTACAATTACTAACACTACCCAACCACGTACTCATTTACAGCTGAGTAGGCTTGGAACAAGCAGAGTTTTAAAAGTGTCTTGCTCAAGGATATAACATAAGTGCTATGACCGGAACTCGAACTCGCAACCCTTCGATCACGATCCCGGCGTCCTACCACTAGACCACTGCGCCTCCTCAATAGTGGAAGTCCAACTGAAATCAATCTGAACCCCCCCCCCCCCCGCTAATTCAAAGTAAATGACGAGATGGGGGATCCCTCCTACACTTCACAATAGTATTCGTATTCAAGCGTTAATAAATTTGTCGACGGTCATCTTCTATTGAATGATCAGCTTTTATAATCCAATTAAAACGTTATACTTAATTGTATCTTGATGTAGATGACTGAGAAAACGCAACTTTTTAATGACACGGAAAAGCTTAGAACATATCAAATACTCCTTCAAATTTTAATCACATCATCGTGAAAACTTTCATATTCGCAATGTTAGAAGAGGAATGTGAAATCACAACCATAACGAACTGTATCTAAACATCCAAATACATCCTTCAACTCGTTATTTAAAAAAAAGTAATAGTACAATAGGCAATATTCTTTATTTAAAGTTACATAGTTTAAAGAGTAACTGTAGTGCAAATAGAAACTGAAATGATCAGACTCGTTGTGTCGGCATTAATACATTGTCGAAAACCGCATCGAAATCGGCCGACCGGTTACAGGTTGAAGTTTGGTTTTTTACCTGTTTTGCCACACGCTAATTAAGCGCACCGCGAACCGCTAAAAGTTGTGCACACGTATTGGTGACGTCACAACGGGAACACAAGAAAATGGGTCCTATGTCTCTCTATATATAATGTCAGTTATACATATCATTTATGATCCAATGATTCAAGAGTGACTCTTACAATAATACCTTTGAATATTGTAAATCTCATGTTAGTGTCCATTATATTACGTAATCAGATTAGCGGGATAATCTACCTGGTCAGTTCGATAAATTCACACGTAACTTGTTACTCAGATAGCAAGTAATTAACATTGGAGAGGGGGGGGGGGCAATCAAAGTTAACTAAATTGTAATAGTTGAGTATGTTGCGGTTATTATCCTCTCTTTGTAACTTCAAAATGTGTACTCTAAATCTGCAGTTACATGTAGATCTCGACTGGAACATAGACTATCGAGTGCACGTGTTTCTTTTGAAATCTCCGTAACCCACCGTCAACTCACACAGTATATGACACTTTTTTTTAATTTCGAGTTTGACTCTTCTATTCAACGAGAAAAGTTCTGTTGAAAACTTGCTTGATATGTCTCAGGGACGTATATGCACATATACGTCCCTGGTATGTCTGTATCACAGTTTTTTCATATTTCATTTTTAACATAAATGAATAAATTGCGGATTAAAACCACAGGCACTTGTGGCCAGGAGAATAGCCATATAAATATATAAATAACATAGCGAAATATGATAATTAAAATAAAATATAAAAACTGAATTTTCAAATTTTCTTTTCATGTTATTTATCATCTAAAACCATATTGAAAATAATTGCCAAATTTCAGCTTGATACGTCAAGCGGTTTAATTTAACAAAAAATCGACTATCTTTTTTTTTTGTGAAATTTAACCGCTTGACGTATCAAGCCGAAATTTGGCAATTACTTTCATTGTGGTTTTATATGATTAATAACATAAAAAGAAAATTGCTTAAGTCAGTTTTTATATTTTATTTTAATTATTCATATTTTGCAAATTATCTATATATTTATATGACTATTCTCCTGGCCACAAGTGCCTGTGATTAAAACCAATTAAGTAATCTTCTCATCTTATTTTCAAAAGATGTTCCATGTTCATTTCTTGACAGTAAAACAAAGGGGTTTTCAAAGATCTAATCTTATTTTTTCTCAAACAGAATTCGAAATACATTGTCTTGATTTCTATTTCGATGTATGTTCCTGAAGACAGGTAACATCAGGATTTCGCTCATATTCTATTTATTTTACAATATTCACGATTTGAAATGTTTTTTTTATACTGCATAGACATAAATAAATTATCAATGGATAGAAAGCTGTTAACTTTTAATATACACACCTATAATTTCTCAAACATATATAAGGATAAAAAAAGTCGAAATGTGATACCCGTCAAAACAGTTTATACAGGTCGAAAGCATTGATAAAAGTTATATATTTTTATTTTCCAATATACGTACATCGTATTGTACGTATAAAAAGGCTGGTCTTGTCGTTCTATATGACGGTACTAACTGTTCTTCTTTGAAGTCCAATAAAATATATGGTTTTCGAAGTTCCGAGTCTATACACGGAATTAGATTATATCTAAGTCCGTGGTCTAAAGCAACACAAATATCCTTTTCCTTATCTGTTTGTTTAAGGTTGTTTCTAGGTAGTTTTGTATTTATACAGCCGACCGACATGCATTAAAAAAAATTCAGAGTGCATTTTAAAAGGTATTACGATCAGTTCCTGCTGATATGTGCATGCAATCAACGTGACCATCAGTGAATACACACGCCGTTTTAGCGGTGTTATATGAAATAAAATATGAAAAAATTAATACCTAATCATATCAAGTGCATGTTTTGAAGTCTTTCCGCAAAATAATAACCTGTTAATAATGTTAGCGAGTCTGGCGGTTATTGATTTATGGTCGAGTGATCATGACCACGTGTGCCGCACACCTGTGGAACTCCCGACCCCCATCACCACTAATTACGGCCCCCTGGGGCATACAACACCTTGGAATTATCAGTAGGGTCATTAATGAACTCCATACAACCTTGATATATAATAAGTGTCATATTCTTGAATAGAAGACTCTATACAAATAACAAGTCGTGATACGATTCACATAATTTTAATATAATGACTACACAAGTCTATCAGTGCGGTCACCGTTGTGACGTCACTTCCGGTCGTATGGCAAAATCGGGGATTTTCTGATTTGCGTTCAGGTGTGAAATTTAGAAAAATGGTCAAAACTTCGTAATTTTTACAAAAAAAATGTTTTCGTGAGAATTATCTCACTTACTATTTACCAATCTTTCCATACACAAAAAATGGTTTTGCACTACAGTTACTCTTTAACAAAAAAAAAAAATAAAAAAAAATGGTAATTAACAAAAGACATATATCAAAGAGAGACAAATTCACAACGTATACACTCATATAGTGTAAATTAAAAGAAAACGGTGAAGTCAATGAATTGAACAATTGAGATAAAAAATTAAATCATGGATTTAAAACGTGCCTATCACGTGTATCATTTTGGGATACGTTTTATCTCAACTTTTCAGTCTGAACTCTTGTATAATATGCCATTTAAATCGTGTTAATACTTAATTTAGGTACATATCCTTGTTTGTTGATTAAACCCGGATGTTGCTAAAATAATAAATAGTGGAACGGCCGTAAACAGTTAACTTTTTGTCCGTGACATGTGATTGTCGAAGTTAGGAGTGTTAAGAGCAAAATATCACTGTGAGATAAAAAGCTCAATAGTGAAGTATCCCGTTGTCCCAAAGCTTAGAGAACGACCAATTTTTACAAGAATTCAACTGCGATGTTTTTAATTCAGGTTGTATAAAAGTGATTGCAATTTTGAAAATTACTTGGAATTATTAAAAGATGATGAACGATTTTCATTGTGTAAATTTAGAACGTGTAATCATAAATTTATAGTCGAAACTGGTAGATGGAACCAGATTGAATAAAAGAATAGACTTTGTACATACTGCAACACCCAGGAAGTTGATGACGAATTCCACTATTTGTTCAAATGCCCTTCTCTGACCACAGAAAGGTTATCATGTATAGATATTTTTTTTATAAAAACCCAAACGTTGTTAAGTTTGCGGAATTGATGAACTCAAGTAATATTAAAATTTTAAGGAAGTTATGCAGATTTATAAAAACGATATTTCAAAAAAATAACATGATTTGTCCTCCTGATATTATGTGATGTTGTAAATATGTTTTCTCTGTACAATTGTAATTTTGTAAAGAGAGTAAATAAAAGTTGAAAGTTGAAAGAGATAAAATAAATAAAATAGAAAATAGAATTGATTGATTAATTGCTGGTCGTCAGTGCGCCTTACATGTGCTGTAGCTGGCCGCAGAATTAGTTGCGTCATGTCAGAAGCGTAGTACAATGTGTATAATATAGTATAACCTGTCAGGGGTACGGGATGCTGGACTGTATTTCATGCTTATTTTCACTTGATAGTAGTTTGATATAATATTACACCGCAGCAATGTTATTGAGCTAGGCACACGTATATTTTTAAAACACACATTAATTTGTGTTGGTTATTGTTATCCGAGAGACTTTGAGGGTATAGTCAGCAGAAGAAAAGGAAAAGAAGATTTGCAAGCAATAGCGGCGGCCACAAAACGGAACCCTGTTGGCCGCCTGTAGTTCAGAGTTTTATACTGAAAGATTTCAAATTCAAAAGACTGTATAATTAATACAAAAATGACAATATACAAGTATTACAAAGAAACATTAAAGGCCCATGCAATATACGTAACTTTCGGCAAAACTTGAAGCGAAAATCAAGCCTAATAACTTTATATATATATTATATAGATTTAGTTAAGATTAACTGATATCAGCAGTATTCAAGTTGAATTCTTACGCAGTTATCGGTACAGCAGCAACTGAATCTCGGTATTTGTAAACACGCGTCTATTTTGAACGGTCTTCTAACTCCGGCTTGTTGTTGAAGTGGGCCCAATCTGAATTATTTTCAATTTTTTGGATTGCTAAAAGTTTCTTGTTAGTTACCGCACATGGAGTTACGTATATTGGGCCTTTAAAACATATGCATCAATAAAAGGAGAGTGACAGTGTAGTGGTTTTTAGTTTTACTACGTTAAAGTAACAAAACATATCTAGCTCATACTCATACCATTTGGATTAGTTAGCACTACCATATCTAAAGAAATTTATCACTAATATTGAGAACCTTTTATTTTTTTTATGTATGAGCTTGTCTACGTTATACGATGAAGATAATGTGTTTAAGTAACTCTAATCAGCAAAATACAACCAGGCAAGCACAGTAGATATGATCTAATAGGTTGTTGGAAATGTCCCAGTTTTATTTTAGATTTTTCTTAAAATACACATTCAGCACATTTCGAAGTTATAGTATTCTTAATTAAACTTTAATATTTTCCTGTAGTATACACATATAAGCGTCAAACATTCAACAGAAAAAGGGCTACTAGGAATATCCATATTTGTCATTGTGTGTGTGTGTTATTTTTTTAATTTCATACCTCGGGAACAAAAGATTATGAAATACTAGAGTCGTTTTCCCCTTGTCATTCGAGATTTTTTTTCTGTCTTTACATAAATCTAAGTTCTTAGATTGCTTTTTTAAGCAGTTAATTTTGTATTGTTAACAATTTTAATTCTTTATTGTGGAAAGTCATTAGGATTACATAGACATTAAAATAATGTTACACGAAATTGTTTTTTTTAGATATAATACAATTTCTTAAAGTTAAAAATAACAAAACCTTATCATACCGTATGTAGTTTTGATGGTGTTTTTAATAACTTTCTACTTTCTGATTGATAGGCTAATTATAATTGCATACAAAAAGAAACGATGTATAGCCAAGCAACACACAATTTTAACTGTTTGTATAGTTTCCACATGCAATTCTGTATGTCTTAACACATGAAGGAGTTCCCGACAGCTTCTGTGTACAGTACCTCGCTTATGTTGCCACAGTATTAATTTGCCTGGAAAGTTGGCGTGGGGGGGAGTGGTGAAAGATCAAAGGCGGTAAATTGGGCCAATCAAAATCTTTGCTGATGAAACTGCACGAACACAGAAATCTATGACGTCACATATTTGGTCTATTTATGTTGTGCAGAGTTCAGAAAACAACATCTCTTGAAGGAAAATCCAAATACAACAGTTCTACAAATAGCAACGACCACAGACCAAAGAAAAACTTCACATTAGAATTGTAAGTACTTAATTTCATTTGCTGTTACCTGTTGAATTTATCTATGATTATGTCTGCGATAACATCTTAGCGGGAGAATCTAAAATACAGACCAGCCATGTGGTGGATTGTGTTCGTCTGCAGACAGTGCAGTACGGTATTGATATATTATAATAGTATTGGGTCTAGATACAAACAGACAATTTGAAAATAAACCCTTAAGTGTTACTGAAATGGGCAATACCTTTTAGGTGTAAACGTTTAAGTCATCAGTTATGTAGAAATGTTGGGTTAATCGACCTTTTTGGATGGCAAATTTTGCCCCACATGATCACATCTCTAGATTTAGGCCTATGCCTTGGCCCTTCCTACCGAATAGTATTCTTAGTACTTCCGATACATGCTATCTCGAGACTTCTGGAACCTAGAGTAAATTATAATAAGGAATCATGATCAATGTCAAGTGAAATTGATGGACACAGGTCCATTAGGTCTCACTCTATTATAATTGTTTAAACTAAAGATCAACACTTTGAACCATTTTTGAATTGTTCATTCCCCATGTGGTCTAATTTATTACTAGAGGCTATACAACAAACATTTTTATTTAAGTTATTTGTTAAACATATACAGTATGTACATTATGCTTAAGTTGGCAATGCAAGTATATATACAACAAATGGTACTGTGCTTTTTGCATTTAATATTTTTGGTATTTTCAGGGACGTATACGTCCCTGGTATTTTATACCTGAAGTGGCAGGGATAAGTCCAATCAAGATTTTTTGATAAAGGTGGTCTGAAGTTTACATTTCCTAAATGATAACCTATAAAAAAAGAACAAAACTAATGATTCTTTTAAATAACAATTTTATTGTTAAAAAACACAGTTGCCTATATTGCTATAAAATTATCACAGAATTAAATTAGAAATTGCTTATAAGTCGAGGATAATTTTGGCTCTTAAAACCTGTGGGAGATTATGATGGATTTTATGAGATACAATATAAGTGAAATTTCTATGAGATTTTTCAATATAAAGTAATACTATTTTGAAATTTTTAGGTAAAATATGGGTAAAAATCACCCAAGGGCGTCCCCAAGCGATCCCTGATAACTCATAATAATCATAGTTCTATACACTGTAGTTGCATGTTCAGTGATTCATATTTCAGTTTTGACATTTACAGAGTTATTGCCCCTTTTTTACATGTATTCAATATTAAAACAAGATACAAGAACATATAAGATGTATATGTTTAAACAATAAAAATTGGCTCTGAAGAGCTATTTAACAATCTAGCCTGATCAATGTTGCCCTTTATGTTGCCACACCAACCAAGCTATTGATACAATTGACCAGGCTCCTCGTCAGGTCCCTTAGCTTTATAAATCACAGAAAAAATTCATACAATTGCTTTAAATATTATTGATTGAATAAATACAATTTACAAATATATCGCATTTTGATTTTTAAAATTGATACAGTATTGATATAAACTGAAATAAGAAACAAAAAGATATTCCTTTTGATTGAATTCTGATAAAACACATTTTATAGTGAAATAAAAGTAATGGAAATATTTCAAATCTGGTCTGTTAACATATACTTGATAACAATTAACAGAGTGATGAATGGGGGATGATCATTACATCAGATTATTACTGAGTATTCAAAACGGCCAACAAAACCTCTGATTGGCAGATTAATTCAATTCTCAATTTCTGGTGAAGATATTGGATTGTCATAATAACTTTGATTTGTGGCAGGGTGTTTACAAATGAGGATTTGCCTCCCTTAGATCATACGCTGAAAGAAAGCATTTTCCTTCCTTAGTACAGATGTACTTAGAATTGAAGAAATGTGTCTAAATGTCCACAATCTGAACTTTTACTCTTTGGAATTTCAAAATGTCACTGACACCCCCCCCCCCCCCAAAAAAAAAAATTAAAAAAATGCTTTTACATTATTACAAAACAGTGCATATGATATGATATCACATAATCTGATTATCATGATTATTCAACTAAAACAATTGCACTATGGAACATACATGACATAGAATATATATTAACATTGAAACTAAAAATAACAAATTAAATATATAATTAGATTATTCTAATCTGATTTTAGAATTAAAATCAATCATTTATCTTTTACAATTTAACATGGGCATATTACCACAGTTTAAGTTAAGAATATGAAATTGGTATGATAAAAAAATTATATGTTAAAATTAATTCAAGCAAATAGTTAAAACATACAATTTACTTTGATAGTAAATATGAAAAGTGTTGTGAAAAATTGTATGAGCAGCACAACTCTTTCTGTTCATAAGACATATGCATGTCAGTCCTTACTTATTCTAGAATCTTTCCAGTAGAGGTCACTTTGAGGTCAAAAGTCAAATATATATATACACCTAAGGTTAAGGTAATACAGTTTGAGTTCAGAGGTCTTTCTTTGATGTGCTTTTAAGGCATAACTATCAAATTGCAAGCAACTGTTAAAAGAGCATTACATATTGTATAACTATTATAGTCACACATAAAATATGGAAACTGGATATGAAAAAAAATGTTTAAATAATTATAGGTTATGCTTTAAATGGGTTACGCTAATGCTTTAACTTAAGTTTTCTTCAAATTGTTCCATAGAGTCTAGGGTTCTGAAATTTCACCAGTAGGTAGATAGTGGTGCATGTTTCTTGGATACTTAGATACTCCTAAAATTTCCTTTATAATTAATGACACTGTCTTTCACCATTACTTTCCTTTCCAAGCCAAAGGGGATGGAATTTGTAAACAAAGGACATCATTCATAATTTGTAAGATAAAAAGTTTTAGGATCAGAATTTAAGGTACATGTACACTACTACACTGTATACTTGTAGTATAATGGGTAATTATATAAGTTATTATAACATCTCTTTAGGTTAACATGGACTTGTCCGGGATATCCTGATAATGTTCATAGCAATTGTGAGCAATATTACTACCTGCGATGGATCAAGTGTACTAGTGTTAATTTTCAAATATATGTACATGTATGCTTCAAAATCAAAGGGACTATTGCTATAAATTCCATACCATGTAACCAGAAAATTATCACAATAATTGCTTTAATCAACCATTTAAAATTTGTAAAGACATACTATCTTTGATAGATTGGGAAACATTTCACTGGATTGAGACTTTGTTGCTCGACTGCTTTTTAGTTGAATTGGTCCATCATATGATATATCTCTCTCAAAAAAATATATATACATATTGTATTTGCCAATATTTACACTTGTTTTTCCTTTCTTACAGAATTTACACTTTTTGTCCTTTCTTATACACATCTAGTTAGTTAATTAATGGATAAAATTAATAGTATCTTATAAACTACATGTAGGTTTATTATTTATAATATAAATAATTATGTTTATCACATTTTCAAGCACATTATCTCTAGCAACACATTTAGCAAGCGAAGGCCCAAATGGTTATATTATCTATAATCTATCGGCATATATTATATTTACTGTTTAAAATTGTAATGTTACAAAGTACATGTTTTCCACAAATGGCCAAGTCAGTATTAAATTACTCTATGCTGCGATTTAATTTTATGTATAACCAACTATAGGTATACCAGATTTTGATGAAACCCTTTTTGCTTGCATCTTTAACTTTCTTAATAAGCACACAACCAAGCTCGCTTTGCATGTCTTTGCCATATTTTTGTTCAAATACAAACATGTGCATGATGCCATTTAATTATGTATTGGTTTCAACCCATAGAATGAAAAGCCCAATATACGTAACTTTTGGCAAAACTTGAAGCAAAAACCAAGTCTTATTACTTTTTATAGAAATGACCATTAAACAGTAAATTGGCCAAGTTTCAATTTAATAGCATATCAATAACACTATAAAAAGTGGATGCTAACGTAAATACTCAAAATTCCCATGTTTTTCCCCCAAAACAGCAGAACCTGCAAACAAATTTCCTATAGTTGAAGGGGGTTAAAAAAAAAACCGGTTCACATATTTATTAAATATGTTGGCTGATGCTTTAAAATAGCGGTACTTGTATCAATAGAAAATTAACTTTTGTGATATTTATGCTTTCTGAAAATCATTTCCAAACAGTGAATTTTACCAATATAGCCCTTATGAAGCAAAATTTCAAGATTTGCAATTCTTACAATGCATACATTTTAATGTTTATGATAATTATGTACATATTGTGTATATGTCTTAAGATTACCTCCTCCAGTTTTTTACCAATCTCTTTCAAATTTTATACATAATCAATTTTTCCAAAACATTGGTTTTACTCAACTATATTTTGAGGATTTCCCTCTTTCATATATTTCACAGTCTTCTCCAACAATTCTCTAAATTTGTAAATTTATTTATCATGACATGAAGTTGTGTTTTAATGAACATAGGTTTGATTTGATTATAGTTTATTTGAAAGAGTAACTGTTCCTTACCTATTTCACAATCTTAATCTCGTCCAGAGGCCTTCTCAAACAGTTTTCAACCAATCTCTTTCAAACCTTTACAACATTTATTAGTCTTTCTATGGGATCTACCAACAGTAGTGTAGATTAGTATGTTGACCTACATAATGACTTTTGACCTACATCAAAGAAAAAGTTTGCCTGGGCTGGGCTCCATTTCAAAATACATAATGAAAACTTCATACTAAGGTTATATGTTAACCTTGATGAGTTGGTAACATTAAGGGGCAGTGTTATGGCCATTAACCATTGCATATTTCACAATTCAATCTATATTTCTTTCTACTATTATATGTTTTTATGAATGAATATTTGCTTATTTTTTTTTGTTTTTGACATAATAACACATACTATTATAGTACATCAAACTGCAATAACATACATGTATATAGATACAGTACACCAATACTGCATTCACTTTTCCACAATAAACTCTTTCCTTTCTGCAAAGTTATCAAAATTGTTTAAGTACCTGTACTTGTCATGACACAACCAGGGATCAATCTACCCTGTTTTACTACCACTACCAAGAGCTTATTTTCCTCTAAAGTAAAAAAAAGTAGTTTCCCCTAATCCTAGATTATTCTCTGAAAACAAAATTATGCTATATTATATATCTTATTGTTAACCACTACTATCTACTAGCATTTTGGGATATGAAGTAGTGTAGCTTATAGAAATAATTGATCTTGACCTGCTTTGTTAGAAAACTAAAAGCAACTGTCCTGAATTCTTCAGTATTATATTGTGAATCCATCATGGTCACTGGTGGATCGAGTGCCTTTACATTTTCTGATTTTTATATCAAATTTTTTAAAATAAGAACACTTAATACTTTACAAATCTTTTTATCAGTAATAAGAATTGTATATGTGTTTGCCCATGCAGATCATCAGTATCAGCCATTAGCCATGGCCACAGTAATCAGCAAACGTTCCCGATCTAGACCAGAGAAACAACACTACGTGATCCCTGGTAAGTCAGATATATCATCATAGAAATAGTCAAATGCTAAGTAAGCAAATTGATAAACCAATATTTGCTGGGAAAAATATGGCTGCCCTTAGCTTGCCACAAATCAATGGGGCCATTTTAATCATCATATGGATATATATTCATGGTTAGCCAGCAAACCATATAGCAGCCATGAAAATGAAAATTTTAAAATTTTACTTCATTTATACAAGACATGCACTTCTGAATACGAAATTAAGTCTGTACAGATCTGTATCAATCACTGTTTTAAATCTTTATAATATATCAACATTTTTGGCCAAACAGATTGCAAATTAAACCATGCTCCAAACTCAAACTATAACTGCAGCTCTGAGAATATTTTCAGGTGATCATGAAAGTTTCAGAATAATAACTAATATCCAGAGTCTATTCTTTTATATTGTATACTTACATCATTCATATCCAAACCGACAAATTAAACATTTTGAATTATGTTGTTAGGAAGCATATTAAAATGGCATTGTCAATTATTGATGCATCTCTGTTCAGGTATAATATCTAGGCATTTTGATTAATTTCAAGTACTCTATGGTAATATGCAAATTGAAATTCTGCAATTTAATCAGTGAGTAAAAGGCATTTCATGTAAAATTTCTTTTGACAGCATGGCTTGTTTTGGAAATAATCTGCAGTTTTCCAATTCTTTAAAAAAAATGTCTTTTAAAGTAAATTTTTTTTTCTCCATTGGTGGTATATAGTTGTTTATAAAAGCTTTTTTGTTTACAGCCAAGCGTAACATTGATAGTCTGCTGGAGGAACAGCGTATACTAAGTGTACAGATCTCCACATCAGACGAGGACTCCTGCCAGGAACACCAAGTCTCCAAACCAGCTCCTACCAGGAAACAGAGGCATGTTAGCTTCAAGGTATAGTTTTACTGTCAACACTCGGATGCAATGATACATATGTATATTGATGTGTTCTGAGGTCAACCTAGCTATTTAAACATTTTATTACACAGATTAAAATGTCCATGTGAAGAAGTTAGTGTATAAGATGAAAACACTGACAAGAAACCTTGTAAAATTTCACACTACACAGTGACAGGGTATAGTCCAAAAGGACAACAACTCATAATATTATGTCAAACTACATAATCAAACTTCAATAGTAATTTTACATCAATATGAACACAAGACGGTTAGACAAAACTATTTAATATAGCTAATGAATATTTTACTGTAGTCTGTTAATTTTAACCTATATTCCTGAATCTTTTCTAAACTCCTTTTAGCAATTTTTGAGGGAATGTAAATATAAGCAGATTTGAACTCTTTCACCTATGTAGACCATAACACATGTTCCTATGGTAAATTCTACTAAAGTCTAGAGGTGAAAGATTGCAATTATTAAGTGAACAGAGTTTCAGCTAAAGAGATCGCCTAAGATATAATAATTCTTATTTTGATGATCAGGAGCCCTTGGAGACCGTCTCTATCATTGATGAGCCAACCATGCCAATCACCAGACCAGGCAAGCTTCGTCATCTCTCCGGGGACTCTGGTATCGGATCTCTAACCCTGGACCCCAGTGTGGAGGACAGTTCTGACACTAGGTTCACCAGTGAGGTCGCCCAGTATCCAGAAAGCTTGAGGAAGCTCCTAGCCAAGGCTTATACAGGTTAGTATAACCATTGTTATAAGTATAGACACCACTGCTCAATATCTGAATTTGATTATCAGAAATTTAGACAGAATAGAAAATAAATCGATAATTACGATTTCATTTTGTCAAACCTTGTTATATTGAGCTGGTATAACTTGAAGACCATGTTAAATTCCAAAGTATTTCGGCGGTCCCAGCCAAGCTTTACACTAAACATTCAAACTGAAGAAACTTGGAATACCCATTTTTGGTATGGGCCAGTTGACTGAGATTAAAACAAAGTTCAACTGTAGTTTCAAAATAGCAAGTTACCATATCTTGTCATGAATTATACACTTGTCAGTATGCAAAGTTATTATCGCAGTGTTAAATGTCCTAATATGAAAATAAAAATATCACTTAAATGAGGAAAAAAGAACTCCTATATATATTAAGCACACAAATAAATTCAAATTTATTTGAATTGGGTTCAAATAATTAAAAGAGTGAAAAGGAAAATGCATCATCTGGTTACTACGATTATATAAGAATATTTCTAAGTTGTCATACTAACCATGTTGTTTCCTGTTGCAGACATGTCTTCCCTGACAGAGAAGGACAGGAGGAGGGTCCTGAGGATGCTGCTGGTCCAGGTGTGGAAGAACGAGGGTATCGAGGAGAAGACTGCTTATACCTGCTCATGTCTCATACAGGTAGGTCCGATGTCATGTCATAGCTTAGCTTTCACGCACCTACACTTGTTTCATACAAGCAAGTAAGTAACTTAGTTGCCAAATACACATGTACCTGATCATACCGTTTAAATGGACAATTAAGTTGTGTGGCCAAGTGGTTGTTCGATAGCGCACTTTCCTTTCACCGAGCGCCCATGGTTCGATTCCACGATCGGATGTGATAAAGTATGGATCCACCTGTCTGACAACATTGGTTTGTTTCGAGTGCTCCAGTTTCCTCCGACAATAAGACCTGTGAAGGCTAACATTCGGGCCAAATACTTGTTTAATATAAGTTTATTTGATCGCATCGTGAGTAAAAATTCAAACTCAAAACAATGGACTGCCTATGATCCTTTTATTTTGGTAAGATTTATACAGCCACCTAAAGGGAAGTTACTCTGTTAGAAGTGAGGTATGTCCGATACAGAAGCTTACAAAGTTTTATGGATATCAAGTTTTGAAAGCTGAAGCTTTTATTTCTTACAAAAGATTAATTTTAAAAATGTATAATTTGTAAGCAATAGATATGCATGTAAATGGTCAATATATTACAATTTGCTAACACATGCTGTTTGTTCAGGGTTTTAACACTTTCACCCCTGTAGACCACATAATGAACTCATCCTGTCAAATACATGGTAGTCGTCTTTATGTTGCATAAGGATGTAATGGTTACCATCCTAGTAACAGCAAGGGTCATTGCTATACTTCATTCAATATTGTCTTGCGTGAAATTGATATATTATTGATCCAGTACTAGTATTTCATCAATTGCCTTTTCATCCTTTTCAGAGAGAGGTGGACTCTGAGAACGGCGACTCCTTCTGTAGAGTGGTAGAGGCGAGCTGTTCCGCACTCATCCGCGACTCGGCTACCCTGAAGGACCAGTTCCGCCAGTGGGAGAAGTTCATCACCTTCCTACATCATTTGTCGTGCCACATGAAGTCAGCGGAACTCCATAATCGCCTCCAGCGTCTGGTATCCCACGCCTTGGATGTTACTCTGTCTCTCCTCCAGCTGTGATATATATAGCACTACTGTGATAAACTGAATCTCGGGTTGTGTTTTGTGAAGTTTTAATATCAAAAGTGTTTTTTTATGTATTTTTGTATTGTTTCCATTAATAGTAGCTGAAATCAGTGTTCAGAAAGAACATATTTTATGATTCTTTTACCAGAGGATGAAACTGTGAAAGTTGTATTGTTTTTCATGTGCTAGACATATATATACATTTTTGCTTATTATAGAAAATTTGTTGTACAATTAGAAAACTGTATAAGATATTGTTGTTACAATTGATCTCTAGTGCTTAAAAACATTTTACATTGAAGTCTTGAATGATTGAAAAGTGATACTGTTGTTCAACAAGTCTTTAGATTTTTCAGTCACCATGAATCTGGGAATATTTATAGATTAGAGATTCCAATTTTAATCATACAAGCCAACTTCCTTCTGTTTTGCAATTCAATTTTGTTTTGTTGTACATCTTTTGAAAGTATGAAGCATTAGATTGACAAAGTTATATAATTACTGGTATTGGAGGTTCAGGTTTTCAACCATTGTATTTCACTGTTCAATATTATTGTTTTGATATTTGGAATTGTTTCCCTCCAAAAAGTCATGGTTAGGTGTTCTTTTCAAGATGGTTGATAAAGTCAAGCTTTCAGTGAATACTGTTGTAAATATTACTTTGGTAGTTGTGCAGGGATCTTTTAAAGAGAGCAAAGTTTTGTCATTGATTTGTACCTCAGGGCTGTTTTTCCAGATGCTTCTTATAGGTTAAAGAGAGGGAACAGTTCTGTGATACTACAATTCTTGTAAGGTGGGGAAGATTTGTTGTGGTCAACTGTAAATTCTAGTCAACTTCTTGTTAAAACTGATCCAACTCTTGTAAATGTTAGGGATCTAGTCAGCCAACCTGTTAGGGATCTAGTCAGCCAATCTGTTAGGGATCTAGTCAGCCAACCTGTTAGGGATCTTGTCAGCCAACCTGTTAGGGATCTAGTCAGCCAATCTGTTAGGGATCTAGTCAGCCAATCTGTTAGGGATCTAGTCAGCCAATCTGTAAGGGATCTAGTCAGCCAATCTGTAAGGGATCTAGTCAGCCAATCTGTTAGGGATCTAGTCAGCCAATCTGTTAGGGATCTAGTCAGCCAATCTGTAAGGGATCTAGTCAGCCAATCTGTTAGGGATCTAGTCAGCCAATCTGTTAGGGATCTTGTCAGCCAATCTGTTAGGGATCTTGTCAGCCAATCTGTAAGGGATCTAGTCAGCCAATCTGTTAGGGATCTAGTCAGCCAATCTGTTAGGGATCTAGTCAGCCAATCTGTTAGGGATCTAGTCAGCCAATCTGTTAGGGATCTAGTCAGCCAATCTGTTAGGGATCTAGTCAGCCAATCTGTTAAGGGATCTAGTCAGGTTAGATAATAGGTTACTGCTTTCAAGTATGACACGAGGGCACCTGTTGTTAAGTAGTCTTAGAAATCTAGTCAATAATTGCCTCGAAGTACGACATTAATAACTTGTAGTATGATGTACCATGTTATTACGAGGTAAAATGTATTAGGATAGATTGTGTTTTAGTTTATAGTTTTATGATGAAGTTGTATAGTCCTTTGCCTTTAAGAAGGAGGTTAATTACTTATAAGAAAGAATTGTCAAGAAGTTTTGTATTTAGAGAAGTGTTTATAACATTGATATATTAGTCTTCAGGTCTTGCATCACAGGGGATTTTGTCACCCGGATAGATTTTTTCACTCAAGGGGAGGTAATCAGGTACCAGTACCGATCTCTCTCAAGTCTTTATGCGACAATCTCAGAAGGAATCTCATTTCAGTTAAAATTTTGTTGTTATGAAAGTAGTTTTTTTTGTATTTTAGAAAACTAAAACTGACCAATGTTGTTTATTTATTAAGTGTTTAAGGTCCAAGTAATTTTGTCACTCGATATATTTATACTCTCAAGGGGAGGTAATCAGGTACCAATCTCTCTCAAGTCTGTATGCCTACTCAGAAGAAATCTCATTTCAGTTACAATTTTTCTTGTTATGAAAGTAGTTTTTTTTTTTTGTATTTTAGAAAACTAAAACTGACCAATGTTGTTTATTTACTAAGTGTTTTAGGGCCAAGGTGCCCATCATTCCATGTGCTTTGTGCATGTACGCACATCTACACATCATTCCGATAAAACCACATGTGCCTTTTTGTTACGAACAGATCGAGTAATACAATTTTGAAATGTTAAGATGTTTTGTTTGTTGTTTTTTTCACGTCTACAAATTGGGTGGGATAGTGTCTCAGAGAAACAGTTGTTAAAAAACATATTACCAGTGTGTTCTTTAATGTAAGTACTATCAAGAAAGAAAGAACGTGAAAGAAAGAAGGACAAAACTCGTGTGATCCTGCAATGTACAGTTTATTCTCAACAATTTTATTATATCAACATATGCATTCTCAGATCTCTCGGATTAACTTGTCCTTGCTCTAAGACAAACAATGAATACAATCTAGTTAGCATTTCACACCACATCATCATAACCCATTACTAGGTATATAGTCAACCTCGTAGCACTGGGCCTTGACAGTGTTACACTGTATCACTGTAGTTTTAGACATTATATCCTAGACTACGGAGTATATCTACCAGTACTTACGGAAGTCATTTAGTATATAAAAATCAAATATCATTAGGTCTATTCCATAATTTATCTTTGGGATGAGGTGGGAAGCACCTGTATTAATGTATCATGAATGAATTGGTTAAAACCAGTTCTGCATACTAATCCTGATATTACCGTAAATCTCTTTTAATATTCGATCTGAAAAAGTGCTTTCCTTTTCTCCCACATGGTTAATTCTGGAACAGCCCTTATCAGAATTTACACATCAATACATAGACCAGGTACATGTGTTCATGCAATCCTACATCAAAATTTGCCTCAAATAATGAAGATGATTTTGTTGTCAATTACATAATCCACAACAGATGAACTGTTGAATAAGACCAAACATTGTCCAAACACATGTACTTATTAGCAGCTATGGGATCTTTGGAATCCAAGGGTTATGCAGTCTGAATACATATCTTCTACAGATAAATGTAAATTAAAGATGTCTGATGTCACTGAATATGGTATTAAATACTGTAAGAATTGAAGCCCAATGTAGTTTGTAATATTCAAACAAAGGACAGGTATCAGCTTTAAGCAACTGGCCATGTTTTTATACCAGAGTAACCAATTAAATAGCACACTGCAGACCCTTAAAGTTTGAAATGAATTATTCAAAGTGTGTAGAGACAAGGTGTGCCGAGATCAGGTGCCAAAATCTTGATATATATATATATATTCTTGGACTTAATATTTTGCCTAGCCAAACAATTTTGACACTTTTTGGGCGTAAACTTCAAACTAAAGATTGCTTCACTTCATGATCTTTGGATTTCAAACATGCACTAGAGGATGTCCTAGATTTCATTTTTAGTGCTACATGGTAGACCGTAGATATCGGAGCAGCATACTCTAATACTTGTACACCAGTGACACTAGTTCAGTGATATACAGTGATGGATGTCATGCACACAACACTCACTACCAAGGCCCAGTCCTTTACAGTATATTGACACTAATATCATTTGGTTATAAAAAACTGAAGCCATACAAAACAATGATAAGTCTATTTTGTTACACAGAAAATAAAATTACATCGAATGACAAAGATTTAAACTTAAACTAGTCTTCAAATGAAGTTTACAGCACTGTTCTAACAACTTGAAGACAGAACAATAATATTAATAATAGTAACACAAGAATTGAGAAAAAAAATCACTTTCATACAATCTGGTGTTGAAAAAATGTTCTGAAAATAGGAATATGAAGACGTGTAATATTAGATTTATTAGTAAAATATATATT